>CM060922.1:694639706-695960539 GCA_030737875.1 Allium sativum | reverse complement strand
GTAGAAAAAGGCTATCTTTGAGTCCATTGTTCGTGGAACGACGAAGCTTGGAGTTTCTTTCTTTGTTTGACTTCAGACCTTCTGTTGATTTTGTACCTGGTTTGTTGGCATCCTTGGAGGTTAGACCTACTCTTTTGAGACGGATTGGCGAGGCTCAGCGAGACGACCCACAGTTGGTTGTGTTGGTAGAGAAGCTTATAAGAGGGGAGTCGTCCAGCCATTTGGGTAGATACACCATAGATGATAAGGGATGGTTGCATAGAGACGGTAGACTTTGTGTACCGCAAGATGAGGGTTTGAAGAAGGCTATTTTGGATGATGCACATCGTTCAAGAATGACTATTCATCCCGGTGGAGACAAAATGTACCAAGACATGAAGAGAGTTTTCTTCTGGGCCGGTATGAAGAAAGATGTGGCCGAGTATGTGGCTAGATGCTTAGTGTGCCAACAAGTTAAAGTGGAGCAAAGGAAACCCGGTGGGTTGCTACACCCATTGGAAGTTCCACAGTGGAAGTGGGATAGTGTCTCGATGGATTTCATCGACGGGTTACCGAGATCGAGGAAGGGCAATACGGGAATTTGGGTTGTGGTAGACAGACTTACCAAGAGTGCCCATTTTATACCCGTAAAGAGTAAGAGGACCGCTCCATGGCTTGCTTCAGTCTATGTTAGAGAGATTGTTAGATTGCATGGCGTACCATCCAGCATTGTGAGTGATCGAGATCCTATTTTCACTAGTGAGTTTTGGAGAAGTTTGCAAGAGGCGGTAGGGACTCAGTTGTGTTTGAGCACCGCATATCATCCTCAGACGGACGGTCAGACTGAGAGGGTGAACCGTATCTTAGAAGATCTTTTGAGGCTTTGTATCTTGGATTTTGGAGGTACATGGGAAGAACATCTTCCTTTGGTGGAGTTCGCATATAATAACAGCTTTCAGTCCAGTATTGGTATGGCTCCTTTCGAAGCTCTTTATGGAAGGCCTTGTCGATCTCCTACATGTTGGTGGGAATCTACGGATAAGATCTTGCTTGGGCCGGATATGGTTAGAGAGACTTCAGAGAAGATTGATTTAATTCGAAAAAGGATGAAAGCAGCGCAAGATAGACAGAAATCTTATGCGGATCGGAGAAGGACGGATCTTGAGTTTGAGGTTGGGGACATGGTTTTTGTCAAAGTATCTCCATTGAGAAATGTTGTTCGCTTTGGGTCCGTAGGGAAGTTAGCACCGAGATTTGTTGGGCCGTTTCCTATTAAGGAAAGGATTGGACGGATGGCATATAGGGTGGAGTTGCCCGACAGACTTAGTGGTGTTCATGATGTATTCCATGTATCACATTTGAGGAAGTGCTTACATGAGACCGCGGAGGTGGTAGAGCCGAGCTTGCTTAGAGATGTAGAGGTAGAGCGTGATGCGACGATTCGACGAGCTCCTACTCGCATCCTTGGGTCAGAAACTAGGAAGTTGAGGAACAGAGAAGTCCAGCTAGTTAAAGTGCAATGGGGAGATGACGAAAGCAATGCTACTTGGGAGACGGAAGCGAAGATGCGTTCTTTGTATCCATTTCTTTTTGAGAGTATGTCTTTTAACTTCTCCTTTATTGCTTGTCTAGTACTTATCTTATCTTTAGTATATCCTCTCGCTAATACCTATGACCTTTAGATAGGGTAAAACCTATGGTTGAAACATGTGTTTGAAACATGTTATGGTTGATGGATGCATATGGATGCAATTGTTTGCTAGTGGTTGCTCGTGGATGCATATACACACACATTAGGCACTAGATCGGCTCAGTCACTTCATGTTGCATATTGCATAAATGGATGTGGTAGTTAGATTGATGGATGTATCATGGCTGTGTTATCATATGGATGATGCATTTTTGTGTATGGTTGTGCACGCATGTAGAAATTTGTATGTGTCAATAGGGTTTCGCATACATATTGGATGCATGGCACTATCATGGTTTGCATTAAGGAGGTTTACTGTATCAGTAACCGCCTGATTTTCGCATTAGGTAGGTACATATACACACACTTTTGCATATATCCATCCAGCATTTAGAATCTTGTAAGGACAATGATTGCTCGTGGATGATGCTTTGAGTAGATGGATGATTGGATGGTAGGATACGTTCTTCCTAACTTGAAGATTTCGGGGACGAAATCCTTTAAGGAGGGGAGAATGTAACAACCCGTATTTTTAATAACCTGTAATAACATAAATCGAGGCAGAATTTAATTCTAAAATGGGAATCAAGGGAAACGGGCTATGCCATTGCGTTCGTCTCGGAAAAATACGCGAAATAGAGTCCGAGTTTTCGAAAATCGGAGTCCGTATGACCAAGATATGGCCTCGCGAAGTTTCACGAAAATTCCCAAATTAAAGTATACTTAATTAAGTGAAATGGGTTGTGTAGATATATTGATATATATATATATATATATATAATTGAAAATTTAATAAATAAATATGCAAAAATGCTCAAAACAGCGAATTGGGAGAGGGGAATAACCGAACCGGCCGATTTTTGAAGTCGACCCGAGCCCGCTGGGTCGACTAGGGGTTAATCCAGGGTGTTTGGCTGTCAACCCGTGGGCCGATTCGCTCAAGTGCAGATTTTGCATTTGAATGGTTCTCATGGTCCATCTTTAATCTAAAGGCCCTAGATGGTTCCTACACTTGACTTCTTCCCCAAGACATGCTTTGATGGCTTGGATTGAATCTAGGGTTAATCCTATGGCCTAAAACACTTGCCTAATCTATAAATAAGACCCTAACCTACCCTAATTCATTCATAATTAAACCTAGTGACTAAACTATGGCAAAATGCTAGCTCTCATGGCCTCCACTAATTTTATGAAGAGGGTTGCATACTAATCACTCTCTAATCAACTTCTAATCCCTTCTTAGCATCTTAATCTTCTTCATTTGGTGTTCAAAGTTGCTAGTTGTGAGTTTCTATCACTTTGATGATCTTTTGGTAAACTAATTAGATGAGATGTGATGAGATTTATGGTTTTGTATGTGGGTTAATGAGCTTTGAATCATATGATATGATGTTAGCATTAATCTTATGTTTATGCATGTTGAGTATGTAAGCTTATGCAAGTTTAATATGATGTATGTTATGTTTGCATGATGCTAAATATGCAAGTTGTGGGCTATGTAATCATATGCATGTTATGCAAGTTCATGGTAATATGCTATGCAAGTTACATGTATGTAAATATGCAAGTTACATGTTTGTTAATATGCAAGTTACATGTATGTAAATATGCAAGTTACATGTTTGTTAATATGCAAGTTACATGTTTGTTAATATGCAAGTTACATGTATGTAAATATGCAAGTTACATGTTTCTTTATATGCAAGTTACATGTTTGTTAATATGCGAGTTACATGTATGTAAATATGCAAGTTACATGTTTATTAATATGCAAGTTCATGATGACACATTATGCAAGTCTATAAGCTAATATGCAAGTTTGTTATGCAAAATGAATATGTAAGTTATGTGACATATTATATGCAAGTTATGTGACATGTTATGCAAGTTCATATGCAAGTTATGTGTTTGTTAATATGCAAGATGGCACCTTTGAAACATGTTCATTCATATGCAAGTTGACACCTTTTATATGTGTTATATCATGAACGAAATTACGTGGGAACGATGGGGTAATTAAATGCATAAGTTAATAAGATTGTGTGAAATTAATATAATTATGCATAACACAAAATAAATAAACATAGTATGGGAATTTGCCTATTTGGTTAGGTGTACCCATACTATGTGTTGGGAATTTACCTATTGAGTTAGGTCTACCCCATGGGAATTTACCTATTAAGTTAGGTCTACCCATGTTAAGAAAACTTGATTAATTAGGGATAATTAATATAAAATTATGAGGGTGATTAATTAGGTGTAATTAATTGACTAAGACACGAGGTTGGACTCAGTTGTAGCGTAAAACTGCCCGGACCCAACCGGCTTAACCAGTTGCTACAAATGTTAGCCCAATGTGAGAGGTCTTAGGCACAAACTAAATACGTAATTAATGTAAAGACACGAGGTTAGACTCTGTTATGACATAAGGCTGCCCGGACCCAACCGGCTTAACCAGCGGTCATAAAAGACAGTCTAATGTGAGAGGTCTTTACAAAGGTTACGTTCTTAATTAATTAATTAAGAAACACTTAACCACATTAGCATGTAGAGGGACATGAGGGGTTAAGTGGGTGCCTCGGGTGGCATGAGAAAATCTAGTGGTTGCCTTGGGTGGCAATAGAAAATACGATTAGAATACTTAACCAAAATGGAACATGTAATTAAAACATGATTAAAGGGTTAAGTGGGATATACTAGAAAAAGGGACAAGCTTAGGTGGGTAGCTTGTGGAGGCCCATTTCAACCAGTGACCCATACGTATCTTTGTGGGCTCGACCCATGTCGAGGACGGGACACGCATACTGGGCTTGACTGTAAGAGGCAAACGGGTTAGCGGTGGCAACGCAAGTCCAACGGGCTTCATATGCGTGAGTGGGCCCGGGCTGGTAGGTAAGCCGTTGTTGCATCGAGTAGATATAAGCCGTGCACCTTTAGTTTCATCAGGTTGCCACATTGGGGAATGATACATCCCACGGTGGGGCCAGCACGGGTATCTACGTTAGGGAGCCGATCGAATGGGAAGTAGTGTGTACACCTAGTGGATTGTAGGGCCCCGTGGCGCCTACTTGGTCACCTAGGGGTACGCAGGTACTAATTAGTAAATTTTATAAGTCCTTGGGTGGGATCAACCTTTAAGTTAGGAACGACTGGTGTGGTGCAGTTTAGTAATTTACCTTAGGGAGGGTAGATGCGTCTGTATCCTTTATCTTCGTTTAGTTGACTGCTTAGGGTAGCCATTCATCCCTATATGTTACCGTATATCAGTTTATGTCTTCTCTGGTTACTTTAACGATTGTATTGTTAAAGTTATAGGACTCGCTCAGACTTATGTCTGACCCCGTTGTTTTTATCTTTTTCCCAACCCTCAGGTCCTACGGTGGATCCTAGCAGTAGTGGAGCTTGATCGGATTGCTGTTCCAGTCTTTAGGAGCTTGGATAGATGTAAAGCTCCAGTTATCCAGTTATCTTTTCTTTTGTTTGGCTATTGTATGAGAGTGGGATTATGTACTTCTTTATTTTGATGGATATTGTACTTGACCTTTATTGTGGTTTTATGATGTAACCAGACATGTTTTACTTCCGCTGTTATGAGATGATGTTTTAAAATTTCAAGTACTATTTATATCTGTCTTGTTGTAATTTTTCTGTTCTATATTCACTAAAATACTCCACCGATGCTATGGCATTCCCTTAGTGAGTGATCATAGCGGGAGTGGGGTGTTACAAAAGCTCTATGCTGCGACAGAACTTAACTGTTATGGATAGAAGGCTCGATGATCTCGCAAGACAAAGAACACTCCCAGTTCGTCCACTCACCCCAGAGTACTCTTCTTCATCAGAGGAATCGCCAAGATCTCCGCGGCGGCCGTATGAGAGGGCTGAAAACATAGAGCAGCTTCGATTTGGAACCCTGCCATCATGAGAGGAAGAGACACTTGGTGTAGGACCCTCAAATAGCAACTTGAATAATCGTGCCGCAACTCCTAGAGCTCGAGTTGTGGACAATCCTGTTGAGAATAGACCACCTCAACCCCTTCGCCGTACAAATACTCATGGTAACAGGGGGCAACGAAGCCCAATCCAAGCTGCGGATGTCGTGGCTGTTCCTAGAAGAGAGATCGGAGAATTCTACCGAGCGAGAAGCGCTGATCCTGAGCCTCCGATGACCAGCGCAAATGTTGCAGCTATGGTCCATCAAATCCTGGCAAATAGCCGTGGACAAAGGAATGAAGATTGGGGGATTGACCGCAGTCACACCCCTTTTACTGATGACATTCTAGACGTAAAATGCCGAGGCGCTTCAACATGCCTCAGATGAACCGTTACGCGGGTAGATCTGATCCAATCCAACATCTAATGAGATATTCTTGGTCAATGACCGCTGCTGCATCCTCTGACGCTGTAAAGTGCAAAGCATTCCCTATATTCCTGGAGAATGTAGCGTTATTATGGTTTACGCGCTTACCGGCAAGATCAATTTCCAGTTTCAGGGAGTTGAGTGAAAGATTCGTGGAACAGGTCCGCATTTATGCACAGAGGACAAAGAGTGTGATTGATCTGTTCCTTGTCAAACAATGACCAGGCGAGAGCTTGAGGGTGTATCTGGATTGTTTCAACCTAGCCGCCACTGAAGTCAAGGATCCCCATGAGCCAACTGTTGTGGCAGCCCTAATTGATGGGGTAGATGAAGATACTGAATTTGGGAGATACTTGGCCGACAAGCCACCTCATACTAGAGAATTATTCTACGAGAAAGCAAACGTACACTTACGTCAGGAGGAGGTATATGCTAACCAGAAGACGAAAATGGAAAATAAGGAGGAAATCCAAAGTAATGTGGCCATCAAGAAAACAGGAGACAGCTCGGGGAAGGTTGAAGTCAATGTTGGAAACCGAAACCAGGGCGGCGGCCACCAGTCAGGTAACAACAGTAATGGCAATAATCGGAAGAGAAATCAGGGGAACGACTCCCAGAGAAGGACCCGTCCCAGGTCTTTCGAAAATTATACGCCAATAAATGATACTTTGGAGAATATATTCGTAGACTCGTACAACGTTCTCCAACATAAAAGGCCTCCTCCAAGAGATTCGATGGAGAAAGAACGTGAGACGGGGAAGTTTTGTCTCTTCCATCAGACTCACGGCCACTCTACAAATGGATGCCGTCATCTGAGAGACGTAGTTGAGAGGCTGCTCCGGGAAGGGAAGTTGGATGAGTACAGGGTGACTCCTAGAGACAGGGGGCAAGCTATTCGGACCCCGAACCAAAACCAGAATCAACCTACTGCCAGGCCAACTGTCCAGTAAAAAGGAAAGGATCTTGTTATCAATACCATAATCGGAGGGTTTCACCTAGCCGGGCATAGTTTCAAGGCGATGGATCAGTACGTAAACACAGCAAAGCAGCATCTTGAGGTAGGAGAGTGTAGCAACCCTAAGGACAATGTCCGGGTAAAACAGCAAAAGATGATATCAGATGACGTCATTTTCCGCAACCGAGAGAGTATTGGAGTCCACGCTCCGACCGAAGATCCATTTGTAATCACAGTTCCTATTGGCCCGACCACTGTTCATAAAGTTTTAGTGGATAACGGGAGTTCAGTCAACATTCTATTCAAAAAGACGTTCGATCAAATGAACCTTGAATTGAAAGATTTAAAGCCGTGTGAAGGATGGATCCGTGGATTTAACGGAGCTTCAACTGCTCCAATGGGATATGTAGAGCTGCCGGTAACACTTGGGGAAGGAGAACGCCAGAGAGTGAGAATTCTTCCCTTCGTGGTTTTGGGTATTGAATCGCCTTATAATTCCTTCTTGGGCCGACCGGCCCTAGCAAAGTTTAGAGCTTGTATAGCCCCCTGGTGCTTGTTATTGAAGTTTCCCACGGAAGCTGGTGTTGGCATAGTCAGAGGAGATCAGGTTGCCGCATGAGCATGTTACATTGCAGAGCTAAAGCTACTCCGTAAAGGAAGAGATATAGAAACTAACGATGCTTCTTCCCCCACAAGGGAGGAGACGTCATAGCAATTGAAGAGAATGACTATGGATGAGTCGCCCAGAGAACTGCCCAAGGATATAGATCCCAGAGAGGACGAAGAGACTGGGGGCAGAATGGCGGCTCCCAATGAAACGACTGTGGATGTACCGATCGATCATAGTGACCCAGAGAAGGTCCTGAAAATTGGATCCCAGTTGATCCAATTCAAGCTAAAGAACTGATGGATTTCCTGAAAGATAACTTGGATGTATTTGCTTGGACCCACGTAGACATGTGTGGGATATCTCCATCAATCATGAGCCACTCATTAAGCATTAAGCCAAAGCATCCCCTTGTAAAACAAAAAAGGCGAATGCTGGACCCAGAGAGGTCCGCGGCCTTGAAAGAAGAAGTTGAAAAGTTAAGAAGTAACGGATTCATCAAAGACTCAACCTACCCAGATTGGATTTAAAATCCAGTTTTGGTAAAGAAGGCTAATGGGAAGTGGCGTACGTGTATTGATTTTTCGGATTTGAATAAAGCCTGCCCAAAAGATAGCTTTCCGTTACCCAGAATTGATCAGTTGCTAGATTCAACGGCGGGTCATGAGCTTCTCTCTTTCATGGATGCTTATTCGGGATATAACCAGATCCCTATGCATGTTCCAGATCAAGAACACATTAGCTTCATTACGGGTCTGGGATTATACTGCAACGTGGTAATGCCTTTTGGTTTGAATAACGCAGGAGCTACATATCAACGGTTAGTGAACAGAATGTTCTATAGCCAGATTGGGAAAACGATGGAGGTATACATTGATGACATGTTGGTTAAGTCCAGACAATCATCCAATCACACTACAGACTTGGCAGAGATGTTTGGTATCCTTCGAAAGTATGGGATGAAACTCACCCAATGAAATGCTCATTTGGGGTGGCCTCCGGGAAATTCTTGGGATTCATTGTTAGCTCGCGCGGGATTGAGATTAATCCAGACCAGATCGCAGCAATCAGAGGCATTCAGGAGCCTAGACAAAACAAAGATGCGGCAAAATACACACGACGTTGTGATGCATGCCAAAGATTTTCAAAAATTCCCAGGGCACCTCCTGGCCAGTTAAAAACAATGGCGAGTCCATGGCCTTTCGCTATGTGCGGAATTGATATCATCGGAAGCCTCCCTATAGCGAAGGGCGGAGCAAAGTTCGTTATTGTAGCTGTAGACTACTTCACCAAATGGGTCGAGGCTGAGCCGTTAACTACAATCACAACCAAGCGAGTGATTAATTTCATTGTTAGGAACATTATTTGCCGGTTTGGGATCCCGAAGATCGTCATAACTAACAATGGAACCCAGTTTGATAGCAACGAGTTCAGGGACTTCTGCCAGAAGTACCACATAGAGAAATGGTACACCTCTGTGGCACATCCGCAGTCGAACGGACAGGTCGAAGCAGCAAATAAAGTGATTAAGTCCATTATCAAAATAAGATTGAAGCGGGCCAAAGCCATATGGGTCGATGAATTACCCTTGGCATTATGGGCCTACAGGACAACGTATAAATCGGCGATGGGCCATACCCCCTTCTCTCTCGCTTTTGGAGCAGAGGCAGTCATCCCGGTTGAGCTAAAAGTACCATCTCATCGAGTCACTTACTACGATGCGATGACTAATAACGAGTTGCTCCTTGAATCCCTAGATACAATAGAGGAGAAAAGGGATGAAGCAGACCTGCGTGCCTTGAGACACAAGCAACAGGTCGCTAGATACTACAACAAAAGAGTTCGAGCCCGAACCTTTGAACCCAGAGACTTGGTTCTGAAGCGTGTCTTTCCACCCCCAACTCATATGGGTGCGAAGTGGGAAGGACCATACTCCGTTCTACGAAGGCTTGATAATGGAACCTTCAAGGTAGCAACCGTAGATGGAGAAGAAATCCGCAGAGTGTGGAATGCCCAACATTTGCGGCCCTATCTGACGTAAAGTTGTCAGATTTATCCTTTTGTTTCATAGGACCATGTAAAAGGCATGACTTGCCTAGAATAGTTCAATGTTTTGAGCAAAGGATTATAAGTGGACGTAGGTCACGATTCAACCGAACCACTATAAAAATATTGTGTGTCGTTTACCTTTATTGGCACTATTATTTATCTTCTCTTCTATCTTTATAAAGTTAGCTATAAAACCATATAGCGATCACAGAAACGTGTAATTCTAAGTGCCTTCCATCAGAATGGAGAGTAATCCGCAGCCAGAACGCTGAAGGTGCAATAAAGTGAATCACACCATTGATTGCACTCTAACTCTCCAGAGCCGAGAGAGAACGTAAAGGATGCGAAAGTAACGTCCACATGGCAAGGCGACGCACCATGATAAGAACCGCCTTGACAGGACTCTAACCTTGGTGACTGCCAGGAGAGTATAAAAGCGTCTATGATTAAGCGCTGAGAAAGAGCTCTTACCCCGCTGAAGGATCGGGGGGCGACTGAACAGCTGAGCTCGAACTCTAACCTTGGCGACTGCTAGGAGAGTATAAAGGCATCTATGATTAAGCGCTGAGAAAGAGCTCTTACCCCGCTGAAGGATCGGGGGGCGACTGAACAGCTGACCTCGAACTCTAACCTTGGCGACCGCCAGGAGAGTATAAAGGCATCTATGATTAAGCGCTGAGAAGGATGCTGGACTCTCAGCACCCCCAGAATTTCTGCCCCGCTGAAGGATCGGTGAGCGGATCATGGTACGAGTTCGAACTTTAACCCGCTGATGGATCGGGAAAGTATAGAGGTACCGGAGATTTGGCGCCTCAAGGACTATAATCCTACTAAAAATTCCAAGTCCCCTGTATTCAGAGATAGAGGGCAACGTGCATAGAAATTTTTAATTTTTTTTTGTCGCTTGAAGGATTTGTAATATAATTTCAACTTGATTATAGTCAAATGACTTGTGACTAAGTGTGAAGAAATTATTGAATGCAGGTACACGATGATGCAAAAGAAATAAACTTTCATTCATAAACTGCAAGCTTAGAAGATAAAGAGGAACTTAAACAAAAGTGAGGGCCATTCTCACAATTACATTTCATGGCCGGTGGAAAGCCTAAAAACAAAATACGGACAAACGACTACATCCTACTTATGCTTGGGAGACGGCTTGGATTTTTTCTCCTTCTTCTGCTGTTCCAGTTCCACCTTGCCAGCATCAGATTGATCACTCTTCTTTCTTTTTCTTTTGTCAATAAGGGGAGCTGAGGGATCATCAGAAGACTGAGAAGCAAGCTGTTTGGTAATTGATTTGGGTTGGAGTTTTAGTACCAACCCAGTTTTGGGATTAAACTCCGAGATCGGAGGCACATGCAAAGGCTCTTGCTCATCTTTTTTCAAGGCCAGCTGTTTTTCTTGCCTAGCCTTCCTTTCAGCCAAGGTTTCCTCATCATCGCCTTTGATTTCTTTAGTAATGGTGACTTCTTCTTCATCGTCTTCGTGTGCCCGTCCATATCTCTCAAAGCCTCGATGGGCTCAGCATCTCGGGAAATATCAGCATTGGGTGCGAGAATGACTTTCTCCGTTGTCGCACCTTCGAACTGCTTGGGAGCGTCAGTACTAGCACTTGGCGGGATGGCAATCTTATCCGCCTCTATCTTCTTCTCAGCGTCCTTATCGGCTGGCCCGCCACCTGTAACATGAGAAACAAATGTTATTTCAGGAGAGAATGCGGTTTGCTCAGTTGATTGTTCGGCAAGACGGCGACAAGTGACGATCGCTTTGACAAATTGCGGAGAGAATATAGAAATACCTTCCGCTGATCCTCCATCCAAGCTAGCAGCAGAAGCTCCGACAACTGGAGGAGTCGGACCCAGAGGAATCAATGGATCATTGGGACTGTATTCCTCAATTTCGGAGGCCTTGGGCTCTGCAGCTGAGCTCGAGCCTTCTTCAATTTTATTTTTGCCCTTGGCCAGAGTTTTCTCCTTATCCATCTCTTCTTGGAGTAGGCGTCTGCCTTTCTCTAAATCCTCGGGTTCTTTATCCTTAAGAATGGTCTGCATCAACTAATTCTCATCAATCTCATCAACTCCTAATCGCCGTTTCTCGCCCTGGACGATTGCATCCCATATGTTGGCTAAAGTGACGTGGTAGTCTGGGATCCAGGAGATGTTACGGGTCTTGATGACCTGGCCAAGGAAGTCAAACAACATTTCTTCAAATCCTTCAATATCTTTCTCTCTCTCGAGGAGCTTTTCATTAGAAGCAGTAGCCATTTCAATGGCACTTTCCATATTATTTTCAGCAAGAACCGCCCGCTTCTCTGCTTGCGCGAGTGGATCATTCAGAATCGCCCTCTTTGTTTCGGTCAGAGCTAAACTGTCTTTCAAGCTTGCCTTTTGTTTATCCTAAGCAGCTTTTTCAGCTTTGAAATGGTCATGTGCTGTTTTCAGTTCGGTGTTGGCCATCTTGAGATCTTCCACCTCCTTCTTCAATGACACACGCTCTTTGCTGTTAGAATCGAGCTCATTATGAAAACGTTGCTGGCCTCCTCCAGCTCTGTCTTGTAATTTTTAGCATCTCGTTGAGCCAAGGCAAGCAGAGATTGTGCATCTTCCAAGTCCTTTTCCATTTTCACCCTGGCCCTGTCATTGTTATCTATCCTTACTTTGGACCTGTGCGCTTCCATTTCTAGCGTTCGGATAGCGTCTGAAAGGTTGACAGCGTGTTTCTTCATCGCCTCATATTGCTTGGCTACATGGCGAACATGTCTGATGACTTCAGTATCCCAATTCCCAGGGACTGGTTCCAGAGCTAGAACGAACATCATCCTCTCAAAGAAGATATCGGGGAATTGTTCTCGTAATTTCCCCAGCTTAGCCTAAGCCTCAGGACCATGGACATAGTCTCATGCCCCGGGAGCACTTAAACTTTGTTGACTAGAGGGGATGATGTCAGTTTTCTCCTTCTCAGAATCCTTGTTTGGATCCTTGTTTTTATCCTTAGGCTTGTGGTGTTTTTTGGATGATCTGCTGTGAGACGGCGTGATCTTCGGAGGAGTTAAGTCTTCGGGAAGTTGTTTTCCCCCTGAAGGTGGCACTTGATGACTATGGGGCTTTCCAGAGGTTTGTTTTGACGGAGATCTGGACCGTGAAGAAAGAGACTTGTGAGAATCCCGGGACCGATGGCTGTCTCCCCCTCGGCTACTGCTACGAGCACGCTCAGGATCTGAACCAAGACTTGGGGCGCCCGCACGAAGGGAGTGATAAGAATAAGATTGTCTGCTAGTCATCCTTCCTGCAAATGAAACAAGCATATATTAGAACTATGAACAACAATAGTGTAGAAAGTGCTGTGGTGAGCGGTGCATGTGATTTGTGCATCCCATATAATTCGCCCAACAGATCAGGGCCCGAAGTTATGCTCGTCTGGGTAGTCTCTCGTTCTTCAACTGGAACAGTTGTTTCCTCAGAGATAGGAAAAAATGGCTCCCCTTCGAAGTCTTCCCGTGTATATACATCGTAGGGTATAGGAATCTTGCTCAATTCCTTAAATAACTACTCCTTTGTTAAATCATCGGGAGCAGCAGGCTCAACCGGTAGAGAGGCCCTTGAGGGGGAACCCCTCGGAGAGGCTGAGATTTCCTTAGACTCGTCAGCACGGGCCTCATCTCCTCTATATACATTTAAATCTTCGTCATCCTGGTTAATTATCGGCGAAGGACTCTTGTGAAGTTTAGTTGTCTCTGCTGCCTGTGACGTTCCTTCTCCCTTGGCCGGGGGCACGTATTTGTAAGGTTTGCCACCCGCGCCAAGTCCAAATCTTAAATTCAGAAGGCGGTGCTTGTGAAGATTCTCGTCAGAAATACATTTCTTGATCTTTAGGAAGTCGGATTTGCTTTTCAGAAGGAGAGATAGTCGATTACTATACACCAAGCCTTCTGTTTCCGGAAAGGTGTGATCTGCATAGAGAAAAGAAGCATGTTAGCGCTTCGATTTCTTAAACAGGTTATTCATTCAAAAGTTTAAAATTTACTTGATTTAAGTCATCTTCTTGCACAACCAGCATGTCTCTTTATATAGAACCAATCGGCCTTAGGATCCCCTATGTTGCTGTAACCGTCAGATAAGACCTTCCTATTTGCAACCGATTCGAAGAAAGAAAAATTTGGGGTTGCCGTAGAGCGATGCTTGAAAAGGTAATAGAATCTCAAATCTTTAAACGTGAGCTCAGTTTGCAGGATTTCCGCATATGCGATGTATAGAGTGTATAGGGCTGTGTAGGCATTGGGATGAAGCTGCATTGGAGCAATACCCAATCGTTTTAAGGTTTCAATGACGATTGGAGGAAACGGAGGAATAGCGCCTACCCAGCACATGAGTCGGCTAACTGTCATATACCCCTCCGGAGCCAGATGAGGTCTATCTTCGCTACCAGGTGTTCTCACATCATCCCAGGGGATCCTATGTTTCAAGCAAATTTTCTTAAGCTTTATGTCATCTAGTTTGGAAGCTAAAGAGTCAGTGAATTTCTCTATTTCTAGTGCACCAGGAATCTCGTCGGGAGATCGGTCGTCTACTTCAGACTCCTCATCAAGCGAGGTACTCTCAGATGAATCCGATTCCGTTTCTGCCTCATATTCGGATCCAGAATCCTCACCCTCTGGATTAGTTGGAAGAACATCAGGGTTGTGGTACTTAGATGTCTCGGGATCCATCTCTGTATCAGATCTTGAAGGGGAACGGTTATCCGACATTACTATTTAGGCGAGTAAACATAACGAATTAGAATACAAATACCCTTCCCCCCGTGTGTGCAAGTGCAAGTGTGTGCCTGTGTATGCATTAAAGAAAAGCATGGAAGTTAACAAGATCATTGGGATATTAGTCATTGCTTGTTGTTAAGTCATGCTGCTGGTCAGTCCAGAAAGTTCGTCTCAAGGGCTCTAACCTAACTGTCCATTGGTATGGTAGAATTAAGTTGCATTGAGTATTTAACAAGTTCATCGTATCACTCGAATCGCATAGAAGGGTTCGGGTCGCAGTGCATGATTGGATCACGAGATAAGCAGGGGCTCGCAGCGAAGTCGCCAGGTCGTGGAAGAGTGTCGGATCGCGAAACTGGAGCGGATCGCAAAGACTACCCACGATCCTTTCCCTCCTCCTACGAATTGCAGACTAGCCACGACCCGATCCGTCACTTGACTTAGATACCAGCATTTCCATGACTCGAACCGGTACCTCATCACCACGATCCGATCCATACTTCAATTTCTACTCCTTCGTGTCCACGACCCGATCCGTATCCAAACCATGCTCACAACGCGATCTGCTCAGCCCTTTTTCTCCTCCTTTCCTTCTTCTTCCTCTCCTCTTCTTCTTCCCTATCGCTGAGCTTGAGCAACTGACATCCATGGCGCCTCGATACCAGAACTTCGAACGCCACAAAATTCCTTCACCTTCCCTCTCAAGCCAGTAAAAACACAAGGAAAATGTGAGAGAGATTACGAAGACATTATTTATATGTAATTACCTTTCTAAATCAAAGAGACGAATGGATGAGGGGTAATTTGAAATCTAGGGTTTTACTCAGGAGATTCGATGGCAGCGAAAGAAAGAAGAAAGGGAAAAGGAAAGGAGGGTTCGTCTTATATAGACCGAATGATGTCCGTTGGTCTCCCCTTTTTCATCTTATTCGAACCGTGGGCTTCGGTGGATCGTGGAGGCAAGCCCATCGGGCCCAGCAAAGAAGAAAGAGGTCAATCCCTGGGTCGACTCGCTACGAAGGATGGCCCACCATACATAAAGCCCACACGAAGGTTGTAACAAAACGAGCATCTCGTATCGCTGGACCGTGACAAAGGACGCTCCCACGAATCGTGGAACACTGGAGCGATCCGAGCCGACTAAGGATGGATAGAAGTAAATCTCCAGAAATACTTGTTAAAAAAAAGGAGGAGAAGGAAAGTTCAGAAGTATACCTGGTAATTTGATAATGACGTTTCCAAGAATTCTAGAGATGGAAATTATCCGATAAACAGAGAAATGATTGAGGATTTATCCGATATTTATACCAATCAAGGAATGCGACTTTCCGAAGTGACACGACATTTTAGACAGACGCAACCATTGATTTGCATCTTCCTATGAAAAGATGACTCTGCAGTTTCGAAGCATGTTCTATCCTCGATAAAACATACTTCGAGGGGGCAAAATGTTGGCTAGCTTTTGGACCAAGCCGTCAAGGTTCACACAAGAAGAAAATATGAAGTCTCATTCCTCTAGTTCACGAGATGTCAGATCACAGTCGCTCAACCATCCTCGGGTCGGATCGCCCCTTTTTGGATCGCCCTACCGGGTCGCTAAACCCCTATGCAGATCGATCCGCCTATACCACCTCGACCCGATCCAAGCCCAGAAGATGCAGCGAAGACCATGACCCATTCTATCACGATCCGAGATGTATGGATCTCGCGACACCTGTCACCAACTGTCATATTGACCAATTCTTGATCAAGCTACGATCCGATTCGATATTCTCGGGATTTGCGCCACGTATGACCGCGATCCGCCTGACAAACTCAGCTATAAATAGCCCAGGGCTGGGCAATTTTGAGGATCTTTTGGCAGCTTTAAGGATTGATTCCACCATTACTGTCATACCACTATTTCATACCAGATTTACTTCGAGATAACTGAGAGAAATCGTAATTGTAAGAGTAAGTTTGAGAGAAATCATTGGTTGTACTAGCATCCAAAGTATAATCAATAGCATATAAAGTGGACGTAGGCTCGTTAACGCCGAACCACTATAAATCGTGTGTTTTTCTGTTTTTCCTCATTTTTCAGTTATAATTCCTACGAATCAGAACAATTTGGGTGTTAGAGCCAAATTTTGATCTAACAGGTATAATAATTCGAATAAAAAGGAAATGGTCAAAAGACGAAGAACGTTATTGATATTTCATAAGAGAAGTTTTAAATGGATTTGTATAAGGAAGATGAAGCGAAGAGTTAATGACTAATGTGAACAACTATAAACAACAGAGTTTTCAAAATAAGGATATGGCGTCATAAAACCATACTTAAAATAAAGCAAGAAATATGGTTTAATTGATATTATTAGTAATAAGGAGTTTAGAGTTACGGACTTATATCTGTTCTAAGGTAAGAATGTTGTCGATCAAGGTCTGAGAGGTAAATAAAATACCCCAACTTGAATGACTCCACTATTATCGAGGAATGATATTAGTTTGTAACAGTCAGAGACGTCGAGATTAGTTATAAAAAAGGGAATATGACAGCGTATTGCATTAGCTATAAAAAGGGGAATATGACAGTGTATTGCATTAGCTATAAAAAGGGGAATATGGCAGCGTATTGCATTAGCTATAGAAAGGGGAATATGGCAGCATATTGCATTAGCTATAAAAGGGGGAATATTACAGCGTATTGCATTAGTGTAAAAGGGGGAATATTACAGCATATTGCAAGTTAAAAATATAACGATAGATTCACGTTGTTGTCCAAGCTTAAGCGTGATTTTTATAGCACTATTCCCTAGGAGATGGAAACAGTTCGGTTTGAAATCCACTTATTCTAAAGTAATAAGTAACAATGTTTGTCCAAAGAAATATAGGAGTATTATGTTGGGTTGGGAACAAAGATTAATAATTGAGATTTAATATATTCCCCGTAGTAAATGGAAATACTCAAAGTTTGGAAATTGATAAAAAAAAAACATTAATGATAAATTATGTCATTCGACATTGGTTTTAAGTCAAATAAGAAATGTGGGAAAGAGGGGAATGTTTTCGAATGTTAATAACATATATTTTGAAATAGGGGAAAACAAGAGTTAAAATAACTAAAAATGTTTTCCAAGAAATCTGAAGGGTTAAACGGGTTTTGGGGAAATATCTGGGAGGATATGGGAACTGGAAATTTAATGTAAAATAAAAAGGCCAGTGATTGTGTAATGTTTAGTGGTACATTTGAATGGATGTTGTTTTTACTTCGATAGTTAAATAACCGACTATCGAAGTGCTTTGACCATCGTTGTCGATACGGAGAGACCGGCTGGATTTATTATGTGAAAACCACTCCGTATTGGCATAAGCGCTACGAATTAGATATTGCTGAAGACAATTGAAGACGGAGTGAAATGCAAGGGTTGTCCTATTCCAGAATGGTGTTTTCTGTTTGTCCAGTCCAAGGACAACTTGTATGGATGAGTGTTTGATAGAGTATACCTAACAAATCACGTGTGGTTGATCTTTTAAAGGTATTACGTCTGATGGCGGAGGAATTTGTTCCTCTTAGCTTTTTATATATGCGTGATATTTTTGGAAATTAACTAGTGAATTGACGGGTTTGACGATGTGGCATTCAAAGTGAATGGTGATCAGATGTTCTGAAGACGGACGTAGCCTCTAGCCTCACAATCGGGAAATGACAGAAATCGGGCAGGCGGCACGGCTATGTGGGTCACTCCCACTAGGGTGTATTGTCACCGATCTAGAGAAAATTCATATTTGTTCTTCTTTCGTTTATGTATCTTCATATTTCGGTTGGATGGCCAACAACCGTGGGTGACAATATATTCGATACACTTAAGAGAAATGAGTGGTCGGTCATGTGTGGGCCGGGTTGCAAGGTGTTCTTGTTGAACCCCAGTGTATCCCCTCTAGAGTACACTAATGGGAGGTGGACCCTTACCTTTTCATAGTTGGAAATCTAATCTCTAGTAAGCGCCCTGTGGTTTTTGATTTTATACTATGTATGTGGAGCGTGAGATGCAAGCGTTCTGCTATTTGGTTATTTATTTGATTAGACATTATTATAATATCACTAGATTTTGGTATCAAAATATTTTGGGTTATAGTAAGGTAAAAACCGTCCATGTTTATGTGTGGGCTGGTCTTATTATTATCCTTTTCTTTTAAAAGGATTTTCAAAGTTAAACGATATGGTTGGAATTTACTCACACCAGTCCTATGACTGACCCAGAGTTTATTTTGTTTGTTTTTCCTAAACTCTTGGGTGCCCAAATTTGTACGGGCAGTCAAGTGTTTCAGGCTTTTACAGATACACATGGAGGAACTCAAAGCAGGAGGTTTCACCACTAGTTATTTAATGATTAATTCCGCTGTAACGTATAAGTGTTACAATCTGGTATGGTATGTATATACAATACAGTTTTGTATTTCAAAGTGGTATATAATATATTTTATTCGTTCCGCTGTGAGATTCATGTTTACTCTGATTATGTTCAGCTGTGTTCTTCTTCTTCTATTCTATTAGTTCTATCTTTTCTATCTCATCCTCTGATTTCTTTCTATTAATGATCTGAATTTTCGTGCACTTTGAGTTGAACGTGGAGGATATTAGTCAGCTCAAATCAATATGGATTTTTGGGCCATTACAGTTGGTATCAGAGCTGAAGGTTAAGTTATCACCTTGGCTCTGTAGCGTAACTCAATAGAGATGGAGTTAGTAATACTCTAGATTGAGTTTGAGTGTGTAGATATGAGCGTGTATTTGTAAATTGATATAAAAACTATTTTATATTGTGTTGATTGGTTTGGCGAGTGATTTATGAATTCTGGTCGATACTGGATTGCAAACTGTATTGGTAGGTGTTTCTAAACTCTTGAACAGAGTTATTCAACACAATATAGTTTATAAAGATTGGTAAGTGAAATAATTTTACCTGAAAATATATTTTGATATAAAGAAAGCATATCTATTGGAATTATCTAATATATATTGAATGTGTTAGTTGAAATTATGATCGAATAAGATTTATAATTGAGTTGGTTATATAAATAACCAGTCGAAATATTATATAAGTATAATATGCAAAATCAGATGAACTGAACCTGAATTTAAAACCAGAATTGAAATAAAACTCTAGAAACTTGGAAAAGAGTTGGAAATAAAGTTTGGATCAAATACATGGGAATTTTAAAATCCTGGGAGATTTGAAATTGTTTTCCAAGTGTTGTGAAAGATATTTTGAAGTAAAATTCAAAATGGAAGTGTTTTAAAATGAATTTGGAAAGTGATATAGTATTAAACTCACTTTGATCACTGGAAAATAATTCTGATGATGACGGCTGCATATCAATATAATTTTCAAGTTTCAAGTGACGGATTACTGCCAAAAGATTTTATTTTTAAAGTGTTTTGAGAAAATGAGTTGTCAGAAATTCAAATGTTTTGAATAATATACGATTTCAAACTGATTTCAAATAAATCCCAGGAATTTGAATTCTGAAATAAAGATTTAACTTATGGAGTAAAATAGTAAAAGTAGAACTTAAACTAAGATAAACAAAAATTGGATTGAATTTGGAACAATCCAGAATGAAAATGAGAAATATTGGAGATTCGAGTTATTAAAATGAATTGATTCTTAGAGAATAAGAATCAAATTTTGGATTTGGAGATGAAGATAATTGATTTGAGAAATAAATCAGTAAATGGACTTGGAGTTGAAATAGAAATTTGGCTTAAGCATAAGCGAATGATTGGATCGAAGAATAAGTTGATTGGAGATCGAATGGAAATGCATCTATATATGCTGATAGGGCAACAAATGGAATAGAAAAGAGTTGAATGCCCGGTAAAAAGGTATAAGTTTACATTATATTTAGTTATGAGATTTTTGAGCTATTTTGAAAAGTCGCTTGGCTGTTTAATTTCCTTTTCAAATTGGAGAAGGCTCAGAATGGCATGCTGTAGTAGTACCGGTTGAGCCGTGCGAAGGAAATGCTGGAAAAATCTATCGGGAAGTTAAAACGTTAGGAAATTTTCAGAATTTCTAAAAGTATTCGTTAATAAGAAGAAATTAATGTTTTAATTAGAAATTATCGGTTCTGTTGAAAACAGAATTTAGGAAATTAAATAAAAGATTTTTAACCTGGTTATAATATGGATTATAGCATTTTCACTACCTTAGTAATTTCGGGGACAAAATTATTTTAAGGGGAAGGAATGTAACGTCTCACATTTTTATGGGTTTGTATTTGAATATTTAAATCAGTTTAAATATTGAATTCGTAATATAAGTGGATTTATATATTAATTAAAACGAAGTTGAACGTATAAAATTATAATATAATTATAAACGAGCCCGTAGTGTCGCGATAGTTCGTAATTTAATGTTTTGAACTTCAACTGAGTATACAACACCAGTTATGAGTTGGATTTCTGCAAAACAAGAAACGTTGGAATCCGTTAAACTATATCTTTCTAACAGAAGTGAAAAATCAAGATTTCGCATTTTAGATTGCGAGTTATATGCAGATAAATTTGCAAATAGTCGCTATAGAATTGTTTATCAACCGTAACGGTTTATTTGATATAACTAGATATCGGTTTCGAATTTAGACAAGATTCTTTTGAGATATAGTGATAAATTAATTTTTAGAATTTTACTGTAATTTAATTAAATAAATATGCAGCTTTTTATTTGGAGTATTTTGCACCCTTAATCAATATTTTGGGGTTTCACAATATGAGTTAGTCTACCGACATTATTATATTTTTGGGATCGTGACACCTCGTTGAGCACGACTGTACTCTTACTTCTGTCCATACGTAAGGTTTAGATAACTTTTGCATGTAGAGGTCAAAATCAATGATTAGGTGGGATGTGAGAGCCATGCTGTAGAGTAACATGGAACCGAAACTTCCAAATATCTTATAGGATGCCTGTTATGGATAAAATGGCAAGTAGAAGACTAGTTTTTCGAGGTATATAAATTTATTGTCTTTGAAATCTTTTGAAAACTTGTAATAACCCGAAAATCTGAGCCAATTTAAAATTTTTATTTTGGCAAATTTAATGAATTTTGGTTATTTAAAATGGATTATTTTAAATAAAAACGATGGAAATTTTATTTTCGACAAAGTTAAAATGAATAATTTTATTTTAATTATATAACGAGCCTGGAACGGCGCTGCAGTTCGAACATTCGATTTTGAATTTCAAATGAATATACAGAATTCAATACAAGTCAGAATTGAACGAAACCAGAAATATTTAAATCTGTTTGACGATATCTTTCTAACGGATGTAAGAAACTAAGATTTCACTTTAGAAGTTGAAAGATATGTCCAGTTTAAAATTCAGAAAAGTCGCTGTGGAATTTATATATATTTTAATATATATAAAGACCCGTGAAAATGGCCATTTTGCAAACGATCTCAGAATTCGACGAAACCACTTTTGTTGGATCCGGGATGTCAAATTATTGCTAGGTTTCAAATTTCATAATTTTTGAAGCTAGTATGTGAGCGTGGAAAAGGAAAATGTGTTTGGTCGATTTTTATTAAATTGGATCGACCAGAAAAGGGCCATTTTTCAAACGGTCTCAGAATTCGATGAAACTAGTTTTGTTGGGACCGTATCGTCAAAACGTAGCTAGATTTATTTTTCTGAAATTTTTAGAATATGTATGTGACCCTGATAAATTGAAATGTACGTTTAAAATTCAATATAATGATTTAAATGTTAATCTAAGTGAAAACTGATCGAAACGATGGAATTGGCTTACGAAACATATCCCATTGTGTTCGGAATGGGGGTGCTTGGCTAGGGGCGACATTCATTGGGTTCGTTTGGTGTTCGAATTGTTAAACTTCAATTTTCACAAATACTATGATTAAATATTATAAAAAAGGGTATAAAGGTTAAATTAAAACCCTATTCTTCATTCAACACTTCATACCCGTCGCTTTTCATTTCTTGGATGGCCAAAAACATCGGATACTAATCCCCTACGATCTCCTAATCTGGTGAATGATTTCAAAAGCCCTAAAATGGAAATCGAAGAGTGAGCTTTGATCTATCGAATCAACGGTAATGATGGAGTTTTGTGTTGAGATTCATTCGAAATCATGGCTCAAACCACCGGTAGTCGCATGCGATTTTAGGACTTGGGAGGCGTTCGAGTTCATCAGGATTGTGGGGGATGGTGGCGGTCGCGGAGGCTGATGACGTGGTCATCGGCGATCGAAGTTCGGTCGTCAATTTTGGGGGGTGGCGACGGATTCTTTGAACGTATGAATTGGGTTTCAGTGGATCTGTTATGAACGAGGCTGAAGATGGATTAAAACGAGGGTAATTAACCTTTAATTAACGTATTAATTATGTTAACAATGTATTTAAAAGAATCAAATGTTTAAAATTTTATATCCTCTTCAAATGAAGTCGGAATTCTACAATTCAAAATGCGTTGGGATTGCATCATTGAGCACTTCAACATGAAACTGACTGGGACAGGAACGAAGCAGATCAAAATTTGAGAAATATTTAAATTCAAACCGAACTGAAATCAACCGTTAAAGACTGAAGGAGTGGATCCCAATATGAGAATTCTCTCACTATAATTTTCTGTTCAGTTATTTATTTCATAACTGCGTATGTGAACTGTTCCCCGTCGTCCACAGACCATGGACGACTTGTTTGTTTGGTTGTATTCTATGTGAAAATTGATCGTGATGTGAAATGAAATATTTATATATACATATATATATATATATATATATATATATATTGAAAGTGAAAATATCGTATATATTGAAAAGTGAAAATATCGTATATATATTGAAAGTGAAAATATCGTATATATTAAAAAGTGAAAAGATCGTATATATTGAAACGTGAAAATATTATATATATGAAAGGTGGAAATTATATATATATATATATATATATATATATATATATGAAATGAAAACAATATATATGAAATGAAAACGATATATATATGAAATGTGAAAACGATATATATATGAAATGAAAACGATATATATGAAATGAAAACGATATATATATGAAATGTGGAAACGCTATATATATATATGAAATGTGAAAACGATATATATATATATATGAAATGTGAAAACGATATATATATATATATATACACAAAATGTGAAAACGATGTATATATGAAATGAAAACAATATATATATATATATGAAATGTGAAAATGATTTGATTGTTAAAAATATAATTTTTAACATATATATATATATATATGTACACTGTATAAAATTGTCATGTATATGGAAAATTCAATTTTGATTAGAAATTGAATATGAAGTTGAAATCGTTTTGAAAACGAATTTTAAAATGCTTTTTAAAAAGGTAATCGATGAAATATAAATTATATATATTATATATATAATATAATGGCCTGAATAGAACGCGCCGCACTGTGGCAGTTCGCGAATTTCGACCATTGACTTCGAACGGACATTACGGGAGATCCAACCGTCGGATTCTCCTAAAACCGGAACCATTGGGTTCGTATCGAAAAGAGCTTTCTAACCAATATGAGACATTTGAAATCTAATGGTTGGATTTGGAATTACGTCCAAATCAAATTTGGAAAAGGTCGTTGTAAGTGCAGTTCGATAGCCTTTGATGGAAATCGACTATACGGGCCTTGATAAAATTATTAAAAATATCAATAATTTGTTTAAAATCATAATAAATGATTTGGAAAGAATTGGGCTGAAAAAATCCCATATTTGAAAAGATAAAAATAGATTTTTATCGAAATGAACTAGTTATTAACTAGAATAATAGTTTATTTATTTTTGAATAAATAAATTGGATTTGAAATGGTTTTAAAAATAACCATAATTTCCAATATATGAATTGGAATGGTTTGAATCGAAATTGTCTTTGGAATATTTCTATGTTGTATTTCGTGATTATACAGATATGGTTGTGGAAATTTGAAAATTGTATTAATATCGTTATTTCCAATACGATATTTGTTGGTTTCAGAATTTGATGTTGAATATAAGCCGCTACTATTTTCTATTCAGAACCTTTTGTTTACTGTCAAATTGGATTCGGGGTTTTTCGTGAACTGTGTTTAAATGACATTAGTTTTTTAACCCGCGTAAAAGCAGGATTAGTTTCCAAAAAGTAGAACAATCAATATGAAATGATTTTAGAGATGAATCCAATTGGAGTTTGAATAAATCTTTAATTAGATTTGAATGAATGAATGGTGATTAAATTTACTAAAACATGAGATGTAGTGTAAACCAAATATACGTGGTTGTTGGTATTGATTGTGACTGATTGATTGTTTGGATGGTGCTTGACCGGTTTATGAGCAGAATATGCTTTTACATTTAGCATTGGGTTGGGTAAAAATATCTGTGTGTTAACACCTTATGAAACACTTAACGATTTGACTATAAGGTGTTTAGCGATGTTATATATTTCAAAATTTAATGAATGATTTTGAAATGATGTTTTTCTTAAGTGAAAAGAAATATATTCCCGATTTTGGATAGGGAATGGTTTATAAGAATGTTTTATAAAACAGAAAGGATTTCGAGGCCTAAACCCGATATTATCAAAGAGATTTTGAAATGTATTATGTGTTACACTGTGGTTCATCACATATACGATTAGTTGCTATTAATGATGTATCTGTTTAGTGGCGGAGAATTTATTCTCTTACTTAACACCCTTCTTTGAGATGTACGAGCTCAAAGGTTATGTGATTAATAGTGACTGATCATATGTGTGAATAACTGATGTGAAGTACTATATTTTGAAAGTACTTGTGATTACTATGTTGTGAAATGATTTTCCCTACTTCGGGATATGAAATGATATAGTATGTGGCTAAAGATTCGGGTAACCCTGAGAATAAAAGTATGGATGAGAGGGCGGTGTATGCTCTCCATGTGTGGGAGGTGCATCGTCGGTGTAGCCTGCTCCTATGTGGGGTAGGTGCACATTTATATATATCGAGTTGCGAGGTGCGTACCCTTTGCCTTGTCGATGAGGAGCACGATATTTGGTTGCATACTTGTTTGTATGCATTGTTATGTTTTGGAATTCATATTTCCAGACGATTTGATTTGAGATCCCGAAGTGAAATCTACTTTGATATTGAAAGTTAGATGTATTTTAAATGATTTGAAATAAGAAATCGGGAATAAAATCCAAAGTAATAATTTCTGTAAACTGAACTGGATTTGGAAAATCTAAATGTGGTGATTAATCTAAATGGGTAGATTGGGATATTGCATGTTGATTGATGCATAGTAGATCCATATATCTCTATTGATTGTTGTTTAAACACTGGCATTCATGGGGGTAAACCCGTTCCGCGTTAGCGGCGTGGTCTCGTGATATGCCATATTATTAAATAAGTTAATTATAACTGTTTAGAGTTTCTCACACCAGTCCTATGACTGACCTGTAGTTTGCTCTTCCCTTGCAAACTTAGGTGCCCTTATTTTCCACACGGGAAGTCGAGTCGTTTTATTTTGCAGATATATTGAGCAGGATTCGGGATCGTAGCGAAAAGCTGTGTTCAGAGTATTGATAGTCTTCCGCTGTGTTAGTTTATATTTCCGCTGTGCGTTGTATTACATTTGTGTAAATTTATCTTCCGCTGTGTATTATTTCCGATATACTCTGATATTCTGTACTCTGATGTAACATTATTATGATGTTTATAAAAGTCTTCTGTTATTTTTTCTGATGTGTTGTATGCCCAAAGTTAGCGTATGCGGGATTCGAACGGTCTTGGTCGATTTAGCGATCGATTAGGTCCCGGCGAAATCCATGTCGTTGCAGCTGGTATTAGAGCTTTGGTTACTCAAATCTTTGGGGTACAACTCGTTAGAACTGAACAAAAGACTCATCAGAGGTAGGATTAGTAATGTCCTATAGAAGAATCCTCATTAGAGATAGAATCCGTAGCATTCTAGAATGAGTGACTCGTTAGAGATGGGGTTAGAAATGCCCTAGAATGAGTAGAGAGTAATATGATTATATATAACGTATTTGTGATTATATATATAATCCGGTCTTAGAAAATTTGATTTTGGATTATATAAAATTATATGTTTGAAAATTTAATCAACAAATTGATTGTTGGTTGTGTTGTGTGATTATTAGTTCACCTAATCAGAATATTGAATTGATAATACCAATAAGAGATTGTAAGGTGAATTAGCCAATTTGAATCAAATATAGAACTGAATTGAAAATTGGTTGAAATTGCATGCATATACATGTACTTACGTTGAACAGGTCACAGCAAGGAGGCTAGAGCAGAGAATAAAATTGTTTGCCCGACAAATAGGTACATGTTTATTGTTTTATTTGATTTGGATGATTTTATGAGCCAATTGGCTAGCCGCTTGGCTTTTTCTTTTTCTTTTGGATTGATAAGGGCCATGGGAGGCTATATGAAATATCCTGAAGTCCCTGGTGCAGGGGAGGTTATGGTGAAATTTTTCGAAAATTTAGGGTGTCAGCCAAATTTTTGAAAATTTTGAAAAGTTTTTAGAAACTGAAAATTTGAAGAACTTAAGCCGTAAAGAAAATAATGAAAGTTGAGTTGGTTTGTAAAACAACTTTCAGCTTCGTTCCTTTTCGGGAACGAAAAGTTTTAAGTAGGGAAGATTTTAATAACCCGGAAATCTGAGCCAATTTAAAATTTTTATTTTGAAAAATTTAATGAATTTGGTTATTTAAAATGGATTATTTTAAATAAAAACAACGAAAAATTTATTTTCGACGAAGTTAAAACGAATAATTTTATTTTAATTATATAACGAGCCTGGAATAGTGCTGCAGTTCGAACATTCGATTTCGAATTTCAAATGAAAATACGGAATTCAATACAAGTCAGAATTGAACGAAACCAGAAATATTTAAATCTGTTTGACGATATCTTTCTAACGGATGTAAGAAACTGATATTTCACTTTAGAAGTTGAAAGATATGTCCAGTTTAAAATTCAGAAAAGTTGCTGTGGAATTTATATATATTTTAATATATATAAAGGCCCGTGAAATGGCCATTTTGCAAACAACCTCAGAATTCGACGAAACCACTTTTGTTGGATCCGGTATGTCAAATTATTGCTAGGTTTCAAATTTCATAATTTTTGAAGCTAGTATGTGAGCGTGGCAAAGGAAAATGTGTTTGGTCGATTTCTATTAAATTGGATCGACCAGAAAAGGGCCATTTTTCAAACGGTCTCAGAATTCGACGAAACTAGTTTTGTCGGGACTGTATCGTCAAAACATAGCTAGATTAATTTTTCTGGAATTTTTAGAATCCGTGTTGTGACCCCGGTAAATTGAAATGTACGTTTAAAATTCAATATAATGATTTAAATATTAATCTAAGTGAAAACTGATCGAAACGATGGAATTGGCTTACGAAATATATCCCATTGTGTTCGGAATGGGGGTGTTTGGCTAGGGGCGATATTTGTTGGGGTTTGTTTGGTGTTCGAATTGTTAAACTTCAATTTTCACAAATAATATAATTAAATATTATAAAAAAGGGGTATAAAGGTAAAATTAAAACCCTATTCTTCATTCAACACTTCAGACCCGCCGCCTTTCATTTCTTGGATGGCCAAAAACATCAGAAACTAATCCCCGACGATCTCCCAATCTGGTGAATGATTTCATAAACCCTAAAATGGAAATCGAAGAGTGAGCTTTGATCTATCGAATCAACGGTAATGATGGAGTTTTGTGTTGAGATTCATTCGAAATCATGGCTCAAACCACAGGTAGTCACACGCGATTTTAGGACTTGGGAGGCGTTCGAGTTCATCAGGATTATGGGGGATGGTGGCGGTCGCGGAGGCTGATGACGTGGTCACCGGCGATCGAAGTCTGGTCGTCAATTTTGTGGGGTGGCGACGGATTCTTTGAACGTATGAATTGGGTTTCAGTGGCTCTGTTATGAACGAGGTGCAAGATGGATTAAAACGAGGGTAATTAACCTTTAATTAACATATTAATTATGTTAACAATGTATTTAAAAGAATCAAATGTTTAAAATTTTATATCTTCAAATGAAGTCGGAATTCTACAATTCAAAATGCGTTGGGATCGCATCAGTTAGCACTTCAACATGAAACTGATTGGGACAGGAACGAAGCAGATCAGAATTTGAGACAGATTTAAATTCAAACCAAACTGAAATCAACAGTTAAAGACTGAAGGAGTGGATCCCAATGTGGGAATTCTCTCACTATAATTTTCTGTTTAGTTATTTATTTCATAACTGCATATATGAACTGTAACACCCCACACCCGCTACGGTCACTCACAAAGGGAATGCCATAGCATCGGTGGAGTATCTTAAGTGAATATAGAACAGAAAAGTTACAACAAGACAGATATAAGTAATACTTGAGAATTTAAAACATCATTTCATTGCAGCGGAAAGTAAAACATGTTTGGTTACATCACTAAACCATAAACAAGAGTCAAGTACATAATATCCATCTTGAAGTAGTACATAATCCCACTACATGAACTGTTAGCCATAAAAGAAAAGATAAACTGAGCTTTACATCAATGGTCCTAGCTCCAAAAGACAGATAAAGCAATCTGGTTAAAGCCCACTAGTGCTAGGCCCACTCTGAAAACCTGAGGGTTGGGGAAAAAGATAAAAACAACGGGGTCATACATAAGTCTGAGTGAGCCCTATAACTTTAACAATACAATCATTAAAGTAATTAGGGTATGATATAAACCTGGTACGGTACGACTGGGGATAAATGACTACACTAAGCACCCAACTAGACTTAGGATGAACTAAGATAACGGTAAAGACGCACCTATCCACCCAAGGATAAATACTACACTGCACCACACCAGATCCACCCACCCAAGGGTAATTCCTACACTGCACCACACCAGATCCACCCACCCAAGGGTAATTCATACTTAAAGGTTGATCCCACTAAGTGTACTTAGTAATTTTTAATAGTAGTTCCGTGTACCCCTAGCTGACTACATAGGTGTCGTCTGCCCCTATCTCCACTAGGTGTACCCACAACTTAGTAATTTTTAATAGTAGTCTCGTGTACCCTTAGCTGACTACATAGGTGTCGTCTGCCCCTATCTCCACTAGGTGTACCCACTACTCCCATTCGATCGGCTCCCTAACGTAGATACCCGTGCTGGCCCCACAGTGGGGTGTATCACTCCCCAAAGTGGCAACCCGATACAATCAATGGTGCACGGCTTATACCTACACGATGCAACAACGTCTTACCTACCAACCCGGGTCCACACACGCATATGAAACCCGTTGGACTTGCGTTGCCACCGCTAACCCGTTTTTGGCCTCTTATAGTCAAGCCCAGTACGCGTGTCCCATCCTCGACATGGGTCGAGCCCAATAAGATACATATGGGTTACTGGTTGAAATGGGCCCCTACAAGCTACCCACCTAAGCTTGTCATTTTTTTCTAGTGCATCCCACTTAACCCTTTTTAATAATCATGTCCACTTACATGTTTTAAAGTTTGGTTAAGTCATCTAATCATATTTCAATTGCCACTCAAGGCACCCACTAGATTTCCCCATACCACCCAAGGTACTTACTTGATTTCCACATGCCACCCAAGGCACTTACTAGATTTCCACATGCCACCCAAGGCACTTACTTAACCCTTTAATCATGTTTAATTACCTGTTCCACTTTGGTTAAGTATTGTAATCTTATCTTCCATTGCCACCCAAGGCAACCACTAGATTTTCCTCATGCCACCCAAGGCACTTACTTAACCCTTTAATCACGTTTAATTACATGTTCCACTTTGGTTAAGTATTCTAATCGTATTTTCTATTTCCACCCAAGGCAACCATTAGATTTTTCCACATGCCACCCAAGGCACCCACTTAACCCCTCATGTCCCTTTACATGCTAATATGGTTAAGTGTTTCTTAATTGATTAAGAACGTAACCGTTGTAAAGACCTCTCACATTAGACTATCTTTTATGGCAGCTGTATTTGCCGGTCGGGTCCGGGCAGCCTTACGCCATAACCGAGTCTAACCTCGTGTCTATACACTTGTCACGTATTTAGTTTGTGCCTAAGACCTCTCACATTGGGCCAATCATTTGTGGCCGCTGGATTTGTCGGTCGGTTCCGGGCAGTCTTACGCTACAAAAGGGTCCAACCTCGTGTCTTAGTCGATTAATTACGCCTAATTAATCACCCCCATATTTCGAATTAATTTTCCCTAATTAATTCCAATTTTAACGATGTACATAATTGACTCAATTATGTCCATCCACTTTATGGTATGCATAATCATACCAACTTCACACCATTTCATTAACATGCATATTAACCCCATCGTTCCCCACGTAATTCGCCAATATGACATAAAAGGGAAGATTCATCACAAATACAATGGGTTCAACTTGCATAACATTAGCATCAACATGGGTTTAAAGGTGTCAACATGCATATAGTGTAATGTCCCGCATTTTTTATCGGTTTATATTTGAATATTTAAATCAGTTAAATATTGAATTCGTAATATAAGTGAATTTATATATTAATTAAACGGAGTTGAAGGTATAAAAATATATATTTAATATAATCGAGCTCATAACGACGCTGCAGTTCGTAATTTAACGTTCTGAACTTCAACTGAGTATACAAGACTCGTTTTAAATCGGATTTCTGCAAAACAAGAAATAAGGGAATCTGTTGAACTGTATCTTTCTGACAGAAGTGAAATATTGAGATTTCGTCGTATAGTTTGCAAGATATGTCAAAATCAAATATTCAGAAAGTCGCTATGAAATCGTATATCGACTATAACGGTTTATTTGAAATAACTTGATATCGGTTTCAAATTTTGACAAGGTTCTTTTGAGACGCAGTGATAATTTAATTTTTAGAATTTTACTGTAATTTTTAATTAATTAAATACGTAACTTTTTATTTGGAGTATTTTGCACCATGAATCAGTATTTTGAGGTTTCAAAATATGAGTCAACCTACCGATATTATTATATTTTTGGGATCATGGCACCTCGATGGACACAGCTGTAATCTTATTTCTGTCCGTAGCATCTCGGACATGGAAAAAAATGTTGTGTAATGGGTACGCTAAACTTTAAATACTAAATAAAATAAAACAACTTAACAACAATGCAACTACGTACATAAAAATACACGGCTCAAAAACAAACACGGGGCTCCCATACAAATGCACACCACTATTTAGATATATAACCAAGAGAAGGCTTCCACCGAAAGTAAATTAAGGTACAACGGTCTCCTTTCTTTTCTTCTGCACTGTGGCAGCAGGCTACCACACGAATTGTCACCATTAGTAGCCAACCTACCTTTGCATAGCCTCCCTATTCTTTACATAGCATGCATTAATTCTAAACACACCCGTACTATCCCTCAGTTACAAACGTATGTCCTGGCGAATCAAAATATATATGTTTTTACAACCAAGTTTTCAAAATATATATGTTTTTACAAAAAGGAAAAAAAAAATTACATGTGCAAATCGTTATTGGGTTGCGAACGATTTGCAGTACCCTTCTCTTTGATCAAAACAGCAGCCAACCTAGCTTCTATTTTATATATGCTGTATAGTGTTCCACAAAGATTGAGTTTTCATATCAAGCAGACCTAACCTATCTCCTCTAATGTCATATCCTATATCCTCTATTCCTTGGCCACCAAGTCTTGGTTATCTATATATATACCCCGAAAACCTCACCTCATCTTCACAGAAAGCAAAACGAAAATCATACCACTCTAAATCCACATAATTCAAATAAAAATAAGTGAAGTCTCAAACAAGTATAGTGGCCATCGCTTTCGGCGTTGAGATCTGCTGCGAAGACGGTGGACTTTAACATAAAGTGGACGGTATTGTTTGAGTTGAAAAGGTGAAAAGGAAGTTAGAATCTTGGACAGTGGAGTTTGCGGAGGGGGTAAGAAGGGAAAGCTGGAACCGAAAGTGGGAGCTACAGGAGTATATGCGGACTATACATTATGTATATGAGCAGCCATATGTTACACGTCGGTGTATTCAGTTGGAGTCGAAGCTTGCGAGAAGGTTTAGGCTTGGGATAGTTGACGCTAAAGGATGGAAGGATGGTGCGATATTGGTAAAAATCGTTTGTTGAAGAGGAGCTGGAAACAAAAGGGGGTGGCGCTGCATACAGGCATGGAAGTGCAAGATGTTGTTTTGAAAAGGAAGGACTGTGCAACGCAGGGCATGGATTTGCGTGGCACTGTGTTATGTGTAGCAGTTCATGAGGAGAATTCGTTGACAAAGTATAATTGGATTTTCATGAAGTAGAAATGTTTGAGCGAAGGGATAGTGAGGATATGCTGCAAGTTTCAAAATGGACAAAAGGAAAAAAAAAAGGAAATAGTAGGGTGTTGTGTGACTGGATGGATATAGAACGATGTGTGTATGGGTTAATGGCAAAAAGAGGGAGCATGGTAGGGCAGTCGCGTGTTTTAAAGTGAACAACGCTAAGGTAAATATATACATTTATTTAGTCATTACAGTTAGTGAGTTATAGGATTTGTGTTTAAGTGTTAACTATTAACTATGAATCAGTTTCATAGTGGTTAATGTTTACAAGGAATACAGTTAGTATGTTAATATTATGTTGGAAATAACCCGAAACATTTAGTTAGTCTGTTAGTATTTTAAATTATTAAGTTATGGGTTATAATGGGATCAAAGGTAATATTAGTCGCGGTCGGTTAAATATAAACCATCAGAAATTATTAGTGGTCGAATTTAATGACGGTTAAAGTAATTAAATTTCAACGTAATGACATATGTTAACAGAACTGAGAGCCGTCAGTCATGTTGGGTCCGTATGGACGCAAGCTGCACAAATGAAACTGGCTTGGAGCGATTTGAAGCTCGTCACAATTTTAAAGAAAATAGAACGCTCGACCAGATCTATCGAACGTTAATCGTTAATTGACGATTAACGACCAAGGTGAGTAAATTCACTAACTCTCTTTTTATTTAAAATATTTTAATTATATTTTAAATAATGGTTGAATGCTGTGTGATGGTTGATTTGATAAATTACAGTTAAATTGGTTGAAATATTATATATCGTTGCATATGTACCCATCACCGGTTGGATATTGATTCCATCGGTATGGAATCAGTGATAATTGTTTGACTAACATCTGTGGATGCGGAAACCGGTTGGAGGAACTCAACCGGATTCCTAAATATTTAGATGTACTGTTTGTGCACTGTTTGAACCATGTTGAATGGAAATTCAACGTTATGTTAATTTGGTAAATAAAAGATATCAGCGACAGTCAACCATAAACCCCTTTCGTTAAGAAGTTGGTTGACCGTCAGACAAATCAACGATGTTAATTTTAAAAAAAAAAAATTATATCTTTATAATTAAAGCAAAGTTTAAATTATAATAGAAATTCTATTATAAACTAGTATTGAGTTTGTATTGAGATGGTTTATTGAATTGGGATATATAATATGAATAAGAAGTAAATTGCCAAAAGACAAAGGACGTGCTCGATTTTTGATAAGAGAAGTTTAAGAGAAATGTTTAAGGAAGATGGAGTGAAGAGTTAATGACTAATGTAAATAATTTTAAACACCCGTTTTTTTCAAATAAGGATATGGCATATTTAAAATATGTCAAGATTTTTGGTAACGGAAAGAGATGTCAAGATTTTTGTAACGGAAATGGATGTCAAGATTAGTATAACGGAATATAACAGCGCATTGCAAGTCTTAGAACTATAGCGATAGAATAACGCTGTTGACTGGGCTTAAGCGTGACTGTTATGTCAAGATTTGTATAAAGGGGAATATTACAGCGTATGATAAGTTTTTAAACTATCACGATAAATTAGCGCTGTTGACAAACTTAAGCGTGATTGTGTGATGTTGTGTTATACCTTGGAGTGGATGTTTGTTTTTACTTCGATAGTTAAATAACCGACTATCGAAGTGTTTTGACCATCGCTGTCAATACAAAGAGACCGGTTGGATATATTATCCGAAACCACTCTGTATAGGCATAAGCGTTGCGAATTCAATTATGCTGAAGACAATTGAAGACGGAGGGAAGTGCAAGGGTCGTCCTGTTCCAGAATGGTGTTTTCTGTTTGTCCAGTCCCAGGACAACTTGTATGGACGAGTGTCTGACAGAGTATTCCTAACAGTCACATAAGACGATCTTTTCAAGATATTACGTCTGGTGGCGGAGAAATTCGTTTCTCTTGGCTTTTATGCCCGTGATATTTTTGGGAAGATCAACTAGTGATTTGACGGGTTTGACGATGTGGCATTCAAAGTGTATGGTGGCCAGATGTTCTAAAAGGTAGGCGTAGCCTCAAGCTTCACAACCGGGAAATGACAGAAATCGGGCAGGCAGCATGGCTATGTGGGTCGCTCCCATTAGGGTGTATAATCACCTATCTAGAGAAATTCCTTTTGTTTCTAAATCTATCGATTCTGCCCATTCGGGAACGGTGGTTTGAGTCCAACCGTTGGTGATATACATTCGATACACTCAAGCGAAATGAGTGGTCGGTCATGTGTGGGCCGGGTTGCAAGACGTTCTTGTTGAACCCAGGTGTATTTGCCTCTAGAGATACATCATCGGAAGGTGGTCCCATACCTTGTCATAGTTGGAATCCAATCTCCAATAAGCGCCCTGCGGGTTTTGATTTTATACTATATATGTAGAGCGTGAGATGCAAGCGTTCTACTATTTGGTTATTTACTTGATTAGACATTATTATAATATCACTGGATTTTGATATCAATAAAATATTTTGGGTTATAGTAAGGTAAAAGCCGTCCATGTTTATGTGTGGACCGGTCTTACTATTATCTTTTCTTTCAAAGGATTTTCAAAGTTAAACCATATGGTTGGAGTTTACTCACACCAGTCCCATGACTGACCCAGAGTTTATTTTGTTTGTTTTTCCTAAACTCTTGGGTGCCCAAATTTGTACGGGCAGTCAAGTGTTTCAGGCTTTTACAGATACACTTGAAGGAGCTAAAAGCAGAAGGCTTCACCGTCAGTTATATAGAGTTATTTCCGCTGTATCAAATGTTATGTTGTACTCTGATGATGGTAAGTATATATGTACAAACCAGATTGTATTCCAAAGTTATGTTATATAATATATTTTATTCGTTCCGCTGTGAGATTCGTGTTTACTCTGATTCTGCTCAGTTGTGTTCTTCTTCTTCTTCTATTCTATTAGTTCTATCTTATCTTTCTCATCCTCTTATTTCTTTCTATTAATGATCTGGTATTTTCGATGTCTGAACAGTCGACGTTGGGTTTTGTGTCGATTTTCGGAGTCGAAAACCCGGGTCGTTACAGTGGTATCAGAGCTAAAGGTTAAGTGATTACCTTGGCTCTGTGGCGTGACTCAATAGAGATAAGGTTAGCAGTACCTTAGATTGAGTTTGAGTGTATATATATGAGCGCGTATTTGTAAATTAATATAAAAACTGTTTTATATCGTGTTGACTGGTCAGTCGAGAGGTTTATGAATTCTGGTCGAAACAGTAATGCAAACTGTATCGATAGGTGTTTCTAAACTCTTGAATAGAGCAATTCGACACGGTATGTTTTGGAGAAGAGGGTAAATGAAATAATCTTACCCGAAATATATTTTGATATAAAGAAAACATATATATTGGAATTATCTAATATATATTGAATAGGTTGGTTGAAATTATAATCGAATAGGGTTATAATTGAATTGGTTATAAACAACCAATAAGAGTTCACATGAGTATAATATGTAAATCATGAGAATTGAATCTGAATTCAAAACCAGAATTTGAAATAAAACTCTAGAAACATAGAAAGGTGTTGTAAGTGAAATTTGAATTAAATATATGGAATTTTAAGATCCTGGGGAAATTTTGAAATATTATCCAAGTTTTGAAAAGATATTTTTGAAGTAATTTCAAATAAAAGTATTTGAATATGAGTTTTGAAAGTGATATAGTATTGAACTCACTTTGATCGCTGGGAAATGAATTCCGATGATGAAGTCGACCATTATCTGTATTCATTTTCGAGTGCTAAGTGACGGATTACTACCAAAAGGTTTTGTTTTTGAAGTGTTTTGGGAAAACACATTGTCAGAAGTTCAAATGTTTGAATGGCCATGTTGTAGGTATATATGTGTATATGATCTCAAACTGATTGGAAATGAAAATCCCAGGTATTTGATTTCCGAAATTTAAATTTTTCTTATGAAGTATATAAATAATGAATTTGACTAAGTCAAATAAAATTTGAGTTGAATCGAAGCCAAGTAGGTGGAAAACGTACCAGAATAAGGATTTGACTTGACAAAGTAGTTGAGTGGTGAATTGAAATTGGAAATGGAACCGAACTTGGTTGGGAAATTTGATTATTTGGAATTGGAATTGAACTGGAGTTTGAAAAAGAAATTTGTGTTGGGATTATTGATTGAGAATAAACTGACTGGAGATCGGTTGGAGATGCATTTGGGTATGCTGAACGGATTGCAAATGGAAGCGAGAAAGTTGGATGCCCGATAAAGGGAGAAGGCCCAGAGTGGCGTGTGGTAATAGTACCAAATGAACCGTGCAACAGAAAGACTGATGAAATTCTCTGAAAATTAAAATGTTAGAAATTTTCAGAATTTTGAAAATTTTCGTTACAAAAAGGGGAATTAATATTTTGATCAGTTCAGTTGGAACTGAAATTATGAAGTAAACCAAAAGAATTTTTAATATGTTTACAACAGAAATTGTAGCATTTTTCCTACCTTAGCAATTTCGAGGACGAAATTATTTTAAGGGGGAAGGAATGTAATGTCCCGCATTTTTTATCGGTTTATATTTGAATATTTAAATCAGTTAAATATTGAATTCGTAATATAAGTGAATTTATATATTAATTAAACGGAGTTGAAGGTATAAAAATATATATTTAATATAATCGAGCTCATAACGACGCTGCAGTTCGTAATTTAACGTTCTGAACTTCAACTGAGTATACAAGACTCGTTTTAAATCGGATTTCTGCAAAACAAGAAATAAGGGAATCTGTTGAACTGTATCTTTCTGACAGAAGTGAAATATTGAGATTTCGTCGTATAGTTTGCAAGATATGTCAAAATCAAATATTCAGAAAGTCGCTATGAAATCGTATATCGACTATAACGGTTTATTTGAAATAACTTGATATCGGTTTCAAATTTTGACAAGGTTCTTTTGAGACGCAGTGATAATTTAATTTTTAGAATTTTACTGTAATTTTTAATTAATTAAATACGTAACTTTTTATTTGGAGTATTTTGCACCATGAATCAGTATTTTGAGGTTTCAAAATATGAGTCAACCTACCGATATTATTATATTTTTGGGATCATGGCACCTCGATGGACACAGCTGTAATCTTATTTCTGTCCGTAGCATCTCGGACATGGAAAAAAATGTTGTGTAATGGGTACGCTAAACTTTAAATACTAAATAAAATAAAACAACTTAACAACAATGCAACTACGTACATAAAAATACACGGCTCAAAAACAAACACGGGGCTCCCATACAAATGCACACCACTATTTAGATATATAACCAAGAGAAGGCTTCCACCGAAAGTAAATTAAGGTACAACGGTCTCCTTTCTTTTCTTCTGCACTGTGGCAGCAGGCTACCACACGAATTGTCACCATTAGTAGCCAACCTACCTTTGCATAGCCTCCCTATTCTTTACATAGCATGCATTAATTCTAAACGCACCCGTACTATCCCTCAGTTACAAACGTATGTCCTGGCGAATCAAAATATATATGTTTTTACAACCAAGTTTTCAAAATATATATGTTTTTACAAAAAGGAAAAAAAAATTACATGTGCAAATCGTTATTGGGTTGCGAACGATTTGCAGTACCCTTCTCTTTGATCAAAACAGCAGCCAACCTAGCTTCTATTTTATATATGCTGTATAGTGTTCCACAAAGATTGAGTTTTCATATCAAGCAGACCTAACCTATCTCCTCTAATTTCATATCCTATATCCTCTATTCCTTGGCCACCAAGTCTTGGTTATCTATATATATATACCCCGAAAACCTCACCTCATCTTCACAGAAAGCAAAACGAAAATCATACCACTCTAAATCCACATAATTCAAATAAAAATAAGTGAAGTCTCAAACAAGTATAGTGGCCATCGCTTTCGGCGTTGAGATCTGCTGCGAAGACGGTGGACTTTAACATAAAGTGGACGGTATTGTTTGAGTTGAAAAGGTGAAAAGGAAGTTAGAATCTTGGACAGTGGAGTTTGCGGAGGGGGTAAGAAGGGAAAGCTGGAACCGAAAGTGGGAGCTACAGGAGTATATGCGGACTATACATTATGTATATGAGCAGCCATATGTTACACGTCGGTGTATTCAGTTGGAGTCGAAGCTTGCGAGAAGGTTTAGGCTTGGGATAGTTGACGCTAAAGGATGGAAGGATGGTGCGATATTGGTAAAAATCGTTTGTTGAAGAGGAGCTGGAAACAAAAGGGGGTGGCGCTGCATACAGGCATGGAAGTGCAAGATGTTGTTTTGAAAAGGAAGGACTGTGCAACGCAGGGCATGGATTTGCGTGGCACTGTGTTATGTGTAGCAGTTCATGAGGAGAATTCGTTGACAAAGTATAATTGGATTTTCATGAAGTAGAAATGTTTGAGCGAAGGGATAGTGAGGATATGCTGCAAGTTTCAAAATGGACAAAAGGAAAAAAAAAAAAGGAAATAGTAGGGTGTTGTGTGACTGGATGGATATAGAACGATGTGTGTATGGGTTAATGGCAAAAAGAGGGAGCATGGTAGGGCAGTCGCGTGTTTTAAAGTGAACAACGCTAAGGTAAATATATACATTTATTTAGTCATTACAGTTAGTGAGTTATAGGATTTGTGTTTAAGTGTTAACTATTAACTATGAATCAGTTTCATAGTGGTTAATGTTTACAAGGAATACAGTTAGTATGTTAATATTATGTTGGAAATAACCCGAAACATTTAGTTAGTCTGTTAGTATTTTAAATTATTAAGTTATGGGTTATAATGGGATCAAAGGTAATATTAGTCGCGGTCGGTTAAATATAAACCATCAGAAATTATTAGTGGTCGAATTTAATGACGGTTAAAGTAATTAAATTTCAACGTAATGACATATGTTAACAGAACTGAGAGCCGTCAGTCATGTTGGGTCCGTATGGACGCAAGCTGCACAAATGAAACTGGCTTGGAGCGATTTGAAGCTCGTCACAATTTTAAAGAAAATAGAACGCTCGACCAGATCTATCGAACGTTAATCGTTAATTGACGATTAACGACCAAGGTGAGTAAATTCACTAACTCTCTTTTTATTTAAAATATTTTAATTATATTTTAAATAATGGTTGAATGCTGTGTGATGGTTGATTTGATAAATTACAGTTAAATTGGTTGAAATATTATATATCGTTGCATATGTACCCATCACCGGTTGGATATTGATTCCATCAGTATGGAATCAGTGATAATTGTTTGACTAACATCTGTGGATGCGGAAACCGGTTGGAGGAACTCAACCGGATTCCTAAATATTTAGATGTACTGTTTGTGCACTGTTTGAACCATGTTGAATGGAAATTCAACGTTATGTTAATTTGGTAAATAAAAGATATCAGCGACAGTCAACCATAAACCCCTTTCGTTAAGAAGTTGGTTGACCGTCAGACAAATCAACGATGTTAATTTTAAAAAAAAAATTATATCTTTATAATTAAAGCAAAGTTTAAATTATAATAGAAATTCTATTATAAACTAGTATTGAGTTTGTATTGAGATGGTTTATTGAATTGGGATATATAATATGAATAAGAAGTAAATTGCCAAAAGACAAAGGACGTGCTCGATTTTTGATAAGAGAAGTTTAAGAGAAATTTTTAAGGAAGATGGAGTGAAGAGTTAATGACCAATGTAAATAATTTTAAACACCCGTTTTTTTCAAATAAGGATATGGCATATTTAAAATATGTCAAGATTTTTGGTAACGGAAAGAGATGTCAAGATTTTTGTAACGGAAATGGATGTCAAGATTAGTATAACGGAATATAACAGCGCATTGCAAGTCTTAAAACTATAGCGATAGAATAACGCTGTTGACTGGGCTTAAGCGTGACTGTTATGTCAAGATTTGTATAAAGGGGAATATTACAGCGTATGATAAGTTTTTAAACTATCACGATAAATTAGCGCTGTTGACAAACTTAAGCGTGATTGTGTGATGTTGTGTTATACCTTGGAGTGGATGTTTGTTTTTACTTCGATAGTTAAATAACCGACTATCGAAGTGTTTTGACCATCGCTGTCAATATAAAGAGACCGGTTGGATATATTATCCGAAACCACTCTGTATAGGCATAAGCGTTGCGAATTCAATTATGCTGAAGACAATTGAAGACGGAGGGAAGTGCAAGGGTCGTCCTGTTCCAGAATGGTGTTTTCTGTTTGTCCAGTCCCAGGACAACTTGTATGGACGAGTGTCTGACAGAGTATTCCTAACAGTCACATAAGACGATCTTTTCAAGATATTACGTCTGGTGGCAGAGAAATTCGTTTCTCTTGGCTTTTATGCCCGTGATATTTTTGGGAAGATCAACTAGTGATTTGACGGGTTTGACGATGTGGCATTCAAAGTGTATGGTGGCCAGATGTTCTAAAAGGTAGGCGTAGCCTCAAGCTTCACAACCGGGAAATGACAGAAATCGGGCAGGCAGCATGGCTATGTGGGTCGCTCCCATTAGGGTGTATAATCACCTATCTAGAGAAATTCCTTTTGTTTCTAAATCTATCGATTCTGCCCATTCGGGAACAGTGGTTTGAGTCCAACCGTTGGTGATATACATTCGATACACTCAAGCGAAATGAGTGGTCGGTCATGTGTGGGCCGGGTTGCAAGACGTTCTTGTTGAACCCAGGTGTATTTGCCTCTAGAGATACATCATCGGAAGGTGGTCCCATACCTTGTCATAGTTGGAATCCAATCTCCAATAAGCGCCCTGCGGGTTTTGATTTTATACTATATATGTAGAGCGTGAGATGCAAGCGTTCTACTATTTGGTTATTTACTTGATTAGACATTATTATAATATCACTGGATTTTGATATCAATAAAATATTTTGGGTTATAGTAAGGTAAAAGCCGTCCATGTTTATGTGTGGACCGGTCTTACTATTATCTTTTCTTTCAAAGGATTTTCAAAGTTAAACCATATGGTTGGAGTTTACTCACACCAGTCCCATGACTGACCCAGAGTTTATTTTGTTTGTTTTTCCTAAACTCTTGGGTGCCCAAATTTGTACGTGCAGTCAAGTGTTTCAGGCTTTTACAGATACGCTTGAAGGAGCTAAAAGCAGAAGGCTTCACCGTCAGTTATATAGAGTTATTTCCGCTGTATCAAATGTTATGTTGTACTCTGATGATGGTAAGTATATATGTACAAACCAGATTGTATTCCAAAGTTATGTTATATAATATATTTTATTCGTTCCGCTGTGAGATTCGTGTTTACTCTGATTCTGCTCAGTTGTGTTCTTCTTCTTCTTCTATTCTATTAGTTCTATCTTATCTTTCTCATCCTCTTATTTCTTTCTATTAATGATCCGGTATTTTCGATGTCTGAACAGTCGACGTTGGGTTTTGTGTCGATTTTCGGAGTCGAAAACCCGGGTCGTTACATATAGCATCTACCCAACTAGCATAAATAATCAACCCAAACTTGCATGAATCACATATGTCATAAAGAGGTTAACTTGCATAAGTTATTTATGTCATACAAAGGGGTAAACTTGCATATGTATGTATGACATACAAAGGGGTTAACTTGCATATGTATGCATATCATACTAAGGTGTAAACTTGCACATGTTACTTGCATATCATCAAACACCAAACTTGCATAACATGTCATATATGAACATGCATATAATCAAACACCAAACTTGCATAACATATCATATATGAACTTGCATATAATCATACACCAAACTTGCATAACATGTCATATATGAACTTGCATATAATCATACACCAAACTTGCATAACATATCATATATGAACTTGCATATAATCATACACCAAACTTGCATAACATATCATATATGAACTTGCATAATCATGGTGTCATAATGGATCAATGTTTATCATAGCAATTTGCATAACTAGCATCATGAACACATAGCCTAACACTTGCATAGCTTGCATAACATCATGATCATGTAGCATATAACTTGCATAACTTGCATAACATCATGAACATGTAGCATATGACTTGCATAACTTGCATAACATCATGATCACATAGCATATGACTTGCATAACATCATGAACGCATAACACATAACTTGCATAACTTGCATAACATCACAAACACATAGCATATGATAACACAATCTTGCATTGATCCACATTCATAGCCATAACCTCATTACATCCTATCATAATCATTTCAACAATTGGTCATTAAGGCTATAGAAAACTCACAACTTGTTGATTAGCACTTCAATGAAGAAGATTAAGTTGCTAGAGTTGATTAGAAGTTGATTTGAGAAGCTTTCCTCCTCTTTAATTTGTTGGTGGCTCTTCCTAGTTGCATTTTGACGGCATAACGACGTTGTCTCCAATTTTAGTATGAATTAGGGTAGTCTTAGGGTGTAATTATAGAATTAGGATGTAGTTTAGGCCCTTTGATTAACCCTAGATTAGGTTAGAGCCATTAGATCTCGTCACAAGCCACCAGACACAGCCCAAAGGCCAAACTGGTGCACCCAGGTCACCTGGGCTCGACCAGGGAGGTTGACCCCCAGGTCGACCCTAGGGTCGACAACCTAGTCGACCTGGTGGGCAGGTCGACTCCCCAGTCGACCCCCAGGTCGACTCCCTGGGTCTGGCGGGAATTTTCCCGCCACTTCTGAAATGTTTGAATTTTTATATTTAAATCTGTTTTGAATTTCTGAAAACTTCTTCAGGCCTTAACTGGGTCATACGGACTCCGATTTTTGAAAACTCGGATTCTATTTCGTGTATTTTTCCGAGACGAACGCAATGGCATAGCCCGTTTCCCCTGATTCAGATTTTAAAATTTAATTCTGCCCTGTTTTATATTATAGCAAGTTATTCAACATACGGGGTGTTACATTCTCCCCTACTTAAAGGATTTCGTCCCCGAAATCTCTAAGTCAAGAAGAACGTATCCTACCAACCAAATAACCATCTACTCAAACCATCAAACACTGGCATCCATTGTCCTTAGAGTTTCTAATGCTGTATGAACATATGCAAAGAGTGTGTGTATATGTTCCCTGTCTAATGCAAAATTAGGCGGTCCACTTATTTAGTTGACCTCCTTAATGCAAACCATGATAGTGCCATGCATCCAATATGTATGCGAAAGATCCCTATCGACACATACTATTTCTACATGAGTGCACAATCATTCACCAAAATGCATCATCCATATGATAACACAACCATTATACATCCATTAATATAGCTACCTACACACAATTATATGCAAAATGCAATATGAAATGACTGAGCCGATCTAGTGCCTAGAGTGTGTGTATATGCATCCACGAGCAACCACTAGCAAACACTTGCATCCACACGCATCCACCAAACATTACATGTCTCAAACACATGTTTCAACCATAGGTTTACCCTATCTAAAGGTCAAAGGTACTAATGAGAGGACATTCTAAAGATAAGATAAGTACTAGACAAACGATAAAGGAGAAGTTAAATGACATACCCTCAAAAAGGAATGGGTATAGTGAACGCATCTTCGCTTCTGTCTCCCAAGTAGCATTGCTCTCATCTTCTCCCCTTTTCACTTTGACTAGTCGAACCTCTCTGTTTCTCAACTTCCTAATCTCTGACCCAAGGATGCGGGTAGGAGCTCGTCGAATAGTCGCATCATGCTCTACCTCCACCTCTCTAAGCAAGCTCGGCTCTACCACCTCTGCGGTCTCATGTAGGCACGTCCTCAACTGCGATACATGGAATACATCATGTACCCCACTGCTTCTTGCAAACTCTTCCAAAACTCGCTAGTGAAGATAGGATCTCGATCGCTCACTATGCTAAAAGGTACACCATATAACCGAGCTATCTCTCGAAGGTAAACCGAAGCTAGCCATGGAGCAGTCCTCTTGCTCTTTACGGGTATGAAATGGGCGCTCTTAGTAAGTCTGTCTACTACAACCCAAATTTCCGTATTACCCTTCCTCGATCTCGGTAACCCATCAATAAAATCCATCGAGACGCTATCCCACTTCCATTGCGGAACTTCCCATGGGTGAAGCAACCCACCAGGTTTCTTTTTGCTCCGCTTCCACCCGTTGGCACACCGAGCATCTAGCGACATACTCGGCCACATCTTTCTTCATACTGGCCCAAAAGAAAACTCGCTTCATGTCTTGGTACATCTTGTCCCCACTGGGATGAATGGTCATCCTAGAACGATGCACATCATCAAGAATAGCCTTCCTCAAACCCTCGTCTTGCGGTACACAAAGTCTACCGTCTCTACGCAAGCACCCCTTATCATCTAGGGTATACCTACTCAAATGGCTGGACGACTCCCCCCTTATGAGCCTCTATACCAACTCAACCAACTGTTGGTCGTCCCTTTGTGCCTCGCCAATCCGTCTCAAAAGAGTAGGTCTGACCTCCAAGGATGCTAGCAAACTGGGTATAAATTCAACGGAAGGTCTGAAATCAAACATCGAGATAAATTCCAAGCTTCGTCGTTCCACGAACAATGGACTCAAGGACAACCTTTTTCCGCTCAAGGCGTCCGCCACCACGTTACCCTTGCCAAAGGTATACACTATCTCGAAATCATAGGATGCTAAGAACTCCATCCACCTTTGCTGTCTCAAGACTATGCGCTCGAAGAGTCTCCAACACTTCCCTAAGATGTAGGGCATGCTTTTCTCCACTTCTGGAGAAAACCAGGATATTCTCCCATACAAAATCGTCACAACTATCCATCTCTCACGCAGACCATCCTAGTCGAACTCGATATCCCCCAAGTGCAAGCCCCAAAGGCCTAAACCAATATCAGACAAACACCCAAGGGACACCTCCTTCGAATTCAAATGACCTACGTGAGATGATACTAGTAAAAATGGCTAAATAACTAAGCCCTTGTCCGACTCTGGATGTCCTTACCAGACTCACTCCAGAACCACCGTTGATCAAATAACTGGCTTTGCTTAAACTATTAAGCACATACGAAAACTTATTTCGTTCTTAGAAAAGACCAAGATGTCATCCACAAAGACCACTACGAAGTTGTTTAGGTACTCCCTGAACACCCTACTCATCAAATCAACAAAGTATGCCGGGGCGTTCGTCAAACCAAATGGCATCACCAGCCACTCATAGAAACCATCCGGAGCCCTAAAGGCGGTCTTCTCTATACTATCCTCAGTCACTCCCAACTGATGAAACCCCGTGGCTAAGTCCAACTGTGAAACACTGAGGCGCCAACCAACTGATCAAAAAGATCATCAATCCTTGTCAATGGGTGTCTATTCTTCTTTGTGAGCTTGTTGAGTCCTCTTATAGTCTACACAAAGTCTGAGGGACCCATCCGCCTTCGTGGCAAAAACTACTAGAGCACCTCACTCCGATATACTTCGTCTAATGAACCCCTTCTCAAGCAACTCCCCTACTTGCTTATGGAGTTCCCTCCTCCCACAAGGAGCCATGCGGCGCACTGACAAAGATACTGGTTTAGCATCATATACCAGATATATTCGGAGGTCTATCTCCTGCTTCGGAGGTAAGCCCTTCACCTCCTCAAACACATCCGAGTATTCCCGGACTACACTAACAGATCGCAAACTCTCGACAGAAGCGTCAGGCGATTCAAGATAACTTAGCATAATAGAATCTATGGGATTACAAGAGATCTCGAGAGTGTTGCCCAAGCGGGTCATGAGCCTAACAACTCTCCTTCGTAATCAAGAACGGCACCATTACTGGATAACCAGTCCATGCCCAAAATCAACCCATAGCCCGTGAAGCCCAAAACAAAGGCATCACACCTAAACTCAACGCTAAGTATGAAGATCTTCAAACCCAAACATATCATGGACAAATAAGTGGAGCCCCCAATTGGGTTTGAAACAACCAAGGGATCATCTGCTAAACTGGTGTCTAGGTGCAGTGACTCAACTAATGATGATGAGATAAACGAATGTGATGCGCCAGAGTCGAATAAAGTTCGAACAGGATGATCGAGAGAACCAAATTTCAATTTAGACGGTCCTACCCCCATCAGGTATATCTGTCGTGAGGGAATACATCTACCCTCCAGAAGATCCTGTATTTCGTCCTTACCTCTTTGGACAACCCCAAGGTGTCATATTTCTCCAAAACAACTAGCCTTCCCCTTCACATTCTCCTTTCGTGGCCTTCTTACCACGATGAGGTTTCATCCTTTATTTACCTAATAGCCATTTGAACCTTCCTCTCTCGTCCATCTTAAAGGTACCCATAAGCCCTCCACCTCCTTGGACTAACTTCTTAGCCCGGCAAACGACTTAGTCCCTTGAAGTGGTTCTTCCGTCCTTCATACGGAAGTCCTTATTTATCTTAAAAAGACATCTATATGCGGAGGGGAAATTCAAAAAGAGAAAGAGGAAGAGATTCAAAACGGAGAATCGAAGGAAGGATATATGGCTCTTGGGGATTATGTTCTTTTCTTTCAAAAACTTTTCTCTCAAAAACATGTTTTTGAAAATACTTCTTCCAAAAATGTTTTTAGAAAAATAATTTTCTAAAAGTTTTATCTGTTTTGGTAACCTTAAGCTCTGATACCACGTGTAACACCCCACACCCGCTACGGTCACTCACTAAGGGAATGCCATAGCATCCGTGGAGTATCTTAAGTGAATATAGAACAGAAAAGTTACAACAAGACAGATATAAGTAATACTTGAGAATTTAAAATTTATTTTCATTGCAGCGGAAAGTAAAACATGTTTGGTTACATCACTAAACCATAAACAAGAGTCAAGTACATAATATCCATCTTGATAAAACAATAGTACATAATCCCACTACATGAACTGTTAGCCATAAAAGAAAAGATAAACTGAGCTTTACATCAATGGTCCAAGCTCCAAAAGACAGATAAAGCAATCTGGTCAAAGCCCACTAGTGCTAGGCCCACTCTGAAAATCTGAGGGTTGGGGAAAAAGATAAAAACAACGGGGTCAGACATAAGTCTGAGTGAGCCCTATAACTTTAACAATACAATCATTAAAGTAATTAGGGTATGATATATACCTGGTACGGTACGACTGGGGATAAATGACTACACTAAGCAGCCAACTAGACTTAGGATGAACTAAGATAACGGTAAAGACGCGCCTATCCACCCAAGGATAAATACTACACTGCACCACACCAGATCCACCCACCCAAGGGTAATTCCTACACTGCACCACACCAGATCCACCCACCCAAGGGTAATTCCTACTTAAAGGTTGATCCCACTAAGTGTACTTAGTAATTTTTAATAGTAGTTCCGTGTACCCCTAGCTGACTACATAGGTGCCGTCTGCCCCTATCTCCACTAGGTGTACCCACAACTTAGTAATTTTTAATAGTAGTCTCGTGTACCCTAGCTGACTACATAGGTCCGTCTGCCCCTATCTCCACTAGGTGTACCCACTACTCCCATTCGATCGGCTCCCTAACGTAGATACCCGTGCTGGCCCCACAGTGGGGTGTATCACTCCCCAAAGTGGCAACCCGATACAATCAATGGTGCACGGCTTATACCTACACGATGCAACAACGTCTTACCTACCAGCCCGGGTCCACACACGCATATGAAACCCGTTGGACTTGCGTTGCCACCGCTAACCCGTTTTTGGCCTCTTATAGTCAAGCCCAGTACGCGTGTCCCGTCCTCGACATGGGTCGAGCCCAATAAGATACATATGGGTTACTGGTTGAAATGGGCCCCCACAAGCTACCCACCTAAGCTTGACATTTTTTTCTAGTGCATCCCACTTAACCCTTTTTAATAATCATGTCCACTTACATGTTTTAAAGTTTGGTTAAGTCATCTAATCATATTTCAATTGCCACTCAAGGCACCCACTAGATTTCCCCATGCCACCCAAGGCACTTACTTGATTTCCACATGCCACCCAAGGCACTTACTTGATTTCCACATGCCACCCAAGGCACTTACTTAACCCTTTAATCATGTTTAATTACATGTTCCACTTTGGTTAAGTATTTAATCTTATCTTCCATTGCCACCCAAGGCAACCACTAGATTTTCCCCATGCCACCCAAGGCACTTACTTAACCCTTTAATCATGTTTAATTACATGTTCCACTTTGGTTAAGTATTCTAATCATATCTTCTATTGCTACCCAAGGCAACCACTAGATTTTCCCCATGCCACCCAAGGCACTTACTTAACCCTTTAATCACGTTTAATTACATGTTCCACTTTGGTTAAGTATTCTAATCGTATTTTCTATTGCCACCCAAGGCAACCACTAGATTTTTCCACATGCCACCCAAGGCACCCACTTAACCCCTCATGTCCCTCTACATGCTAATATGGTTAAGTGTTTATTAATTGATTAAGAACGTAACCGTTGTAAAGACCTCTCACATTAGACTATCTTTTATGGCAGCTGGATTTGCCGGTCGGGTCCGGGCAGCCTTACGCCATAACCGAGTCTAACCTCGTGTCTATACACTTGTCACGTATTTAGTTTGTGCCTAAGACCTCTCACATTGGGCCAATCATTTGTAGCCGCTGGATTTACCGGTCGGTTCCGGGCAGTCTTACGCTACAAAAGGGTCCAACCTCGTGCCTTAGTCGATTAATTACGCCTAATTAATCACCCCCATATTTCGAATTAATTTTCCCTAATTAATTCCAATTTTAACGATGTACATAATTGACTCAATTATGTCCATCCACTTTATGGTATGCATAATCATACCAACTTCACACCATTTCATTAACATGTATATTAACCCCATTGTTCCCCACGTAATTCGCCAATATGACATAAAAGGGAAGATTCATCACAAATACAATGGGTTCAACTTGCATAACATTAGCATCAACATGGGTTTAAAGGTGTCAACATGCATATAGCATCAAGCCAACTAGCATAAATAATCAACCCAAACTTGCATGAATCACATATGTCATAAAGAGGTTAACTTGCATAAGTTATTTATGTCATACAAAGGGGTAAACTTGCATATGTATGTATGACATACAAAGGGGTTAACTTGCATATGTATGCATATCATACTAAGGTGTAAACTTGCACATGTTACTTGCATATCATCAAACACCAAACTTGCATAACATATCACATATGAACATGCATATAATCAAACACCAAACTTGCATAACATATCATATATGAACTTGCATATAATCATACACCAAACTTGCATAACATGTCATATATGAACTTGCATATAATCATACACCAAACTTGCATAACATATCATATATGAACTTGCATATAATCATACACCAAACTTGCATAACATATCATATATGAACTTGCATAATCATGGTGTCATAATGGATCAATGTTTATCATAGCAATTTGCATAACTAGCATCATGAACACATAGCCTAACACTTGCATAACATCATGATCATGTAGCATATAACTTGCATAACTTTCATAACATCATGAACATGTAGCATATGACTTGCATAACTTGCATAACATCATGATCACATAGCATATGACTTGCATAACATCATGAACGCATAACACATAACTTGCATAACTTGCATAACATCACAAACACATAGCATATGATAACACAATCTTGCATTGATCCACATTCATAGCCATAACCTCATTATATCCTATCATATTCATTTCAACAATTGGTCATTAAGGCTATAGAAAACTCACAACTTGTTGATTAGCACTTCAATGAAGAAGATTAAGTTGCTAGAGTTGATTAGAAGTTGATTTGAGAAGCTTTCCTCCTCTTTAATTTGTTGGTGGCTCTTCCTAGTTGCATTTTGACGGCATAACGACGTTGTCTCCAATTTTAGTATGAATTTGGGTAGTCTCAGGGTGTATTTATAGAATTAGGATGTAGTTTAGGCCCTTAGATTAACCCTAGATTAGGTTAGAGCCGTCAGATCTCGTCACAAGCCACCAGACACATCCCAAAAGCCAAACTGGTGCACCCAGGTCACCTGGGCTCGACCAAGGAGGTCGACCCCGAGGTCGACACTAGGGTCGACACCCTAGTCGACCTGGTGGGCAGGTCGACTCCCCAGTCGACCCCCAGGTCGACTCCCCAGTCGACCCCCAGGTCGACTCCCTGGGTCTGGCGGGAATTTTCCCGCCACTTCTGAAATGTTTGAATTTTTATATTTAAATCTGTTTTGAATTTCTGAAAACTTCTTCGGGCCTTAACTGGGTCATACGGACTCCGATTTTTGAAAACTCGGACTCTATTTCGCGTATTTTTCCAAGACGAACGCAATGGCATAGCCCGTTTCCCCTGATTCAGGTTTTAAAATTTAATTCTGCCCTGTTTTATATTATAGCAAGTTATTCAACATACGGGGTGTTACATGAACTATTCCCCGTCGTCTACAGACCATGGACGACTTGTTTGTTTGGTTGTATTCTATGCGAAAATTGATCGAGATGTGAAATGAAATAAATATATATATATTGAAAGTGAAAATATCGTATATATTGAAAAGTGAAAATATCGTATATATTGAAAAGTGAAAATATCGTATATATATTGAAAGTGAAAATATCGTATATATTGAAAAGTGAAAAGATCGTATATATTGAAAAGTGAAAATATTATATATATGAAAGGTGGAAATTATATAATATATATATATTAAATGAAAACGATATATATGAAATGAAAACGATATATATATATATATATGAAATGTGAAAACGATATATATATGAAATGAAAACAATATATATGAAATGAAAACGATATATATATGAAATTTGAAAACGATATATATATATGAAATGTGAAAACGATATATATATGAAATGTGAAAACGATGTATATATGAAATGAAGACGATATATATATATATATATATATATATATATATATATATATACGAAATGTGAAAATGATTTGATTGTTAAAAATATAATTTTTAACATATATATATATATACACTGTATAAAATTGTCGTGTATATGGAATATTCAATTTTGATTAGAAATTGAATATGAAGTTGAAATCATTTTGAAAACGAATTTAAAACAATTTATAAAATGCGTTTTAAAAAGGTAATCGACGAAATATATATTATATATATAATATAATGGCTTGAATAGAATGCACCGCGCTGCGGCAGTTCGCGAATTTCGACCATTGATTTCGAACGGACATTACGGGAGATCCAACCGTCGGATTCTCCTAAAACCTGAACCGTTGGATCCGTATCGAAAAGAGATTTCTAACGAATATGAGAAATTTGGAATCTAACGGTTGGATTTGGAATTACGTCCAAATCAAATTTGGAAAAGGTCGCTGTAAGTGCAGTTCGATAGCCTTTGATGGAAATCGACTGTACGGGCCTTGATAAAATTATTAAAAATATCAATAATTTGTGTAAAATCATAATAAATGATTTGGAAAGAATTGGGCTGAAAAATCCCATATTTGAAAAGATAAAAATAGATTTTTATCGAAATGAACTAGCTATTAACTAGAATAATAATTTATTTATTTTCGAATTAATAAATTGGATTTGAAATGGTTTTAAAAATAACCAGAATTTCCAATATATGAATTGGAATGGATTTGAATCGAAATTGTCTTTGGAATATTTCGATGTTAGATTTCGTGATTATACAGATATGGTTGTGGAAATTTGAAAGATATATTAATATCGTTATTTCCAATACGATATTTGTTGGTTTCAGAATTTGATGTTGAATATAAGCCGATACTATTTTCTATTCAGAGCCTTGTGTTTAATATCAAATTAGACTTGGGGTTTGTCGTGAACTGTGTTTAAATGACATTAGTTCTTTAACCCGCGTAAAAGCAGGATTAATTTCCAAAAAGTAGAACAATCAATAAGAAATGATTTTAGAGATGAAACCAATTGGAGTTTGAATAAATCTTTAATTAGATGTGAATGAACGAATGGTGATTAAATTTACCAAAACATGAGATGTAGTGTAAACCAAATATACGTGGTTGTTGATATTGATTGTGACTGATTGATTGTTTGGACGGTGCTTGTAGCACCCCAAGTCCGTTAGTGTCACTCACAAAGGGAATGCACTAAGTTCTGTGGAGCATTTAGGGTAAAAGATGTAGATAAATTACAAGACAGACAGAAATTAAACAGCGGAAAATAAAACTTTGCTTTATTGATAAAATAGTTTGTACAACGATTTCTTTACAATATCAGAGTATCATCTGTCTTTCAAAATAAAGAAGCATAAAAATACATTTATATTCCCCAATTTAAGCAAGAGCCAGCCATAGCATCTGAAAAGAGAATCCAAGCAAAACTTCGGCAAATCTTCAAGCTGGAAAAGAGTGACAGTCCAACTTAACCTGAGCTATACTATTCCCTCCTTTACTACCTGGGGGGGTGAAACGGAAGAAAAGAAGACGAAAGGAAAATAGAGTCAGACATAAAGCCTGAGTAAGTTCGGTAACTTCTAGCATATGAACATGGAACAACAACAAAACGACATGAATTAACTGAATACAAGATAACACCATGATGATAGGGTTGGCAAGATCAGACAAGATTAACACAAGATATGCTAAGCTAAGATAAACTGGATATGCTTTAATACTTTCGCCGCTTCGCTATTTCCTTGTTATACTGGTTTTTATATCTTTGCACCGCCTAATTAGTGTCCCAACTAGTAACGATAACGTGATCCCAATCCCTGTAGTTTCCATTGCCTTCAGGCATCCATTTATTTATTTGTTACCTAGATTTAATCTAGGGTTTTCTACCAAGTGCCTTCTAGATTTAACTAGAGTTTACGTTATCTTCCGAATGCTTCCTGGATTCAGGATTTATGCTACCAAGTCCAACTAGTGCTACCTGTCGAACGATGCCCCAAAGTCTAGGACACACTACCTAGAGTGGTATATGTTCCTATACTTCCCCACGCATGTATCGCGAATCCTTATCGCTTGTCTAGATGCACATGTCCCATAATGTGCGGTCCGAGTCCTGTGTCAGGGCAAATAAAGGAATACAGAAATCGGTCGGGAGATTTCAGATATCTACCGATGCAGATGCTAAGGTCTGTTTTTATTCCAGTGGCTATGGTCCCACTTGACCCCTCCCTCAACTAATGAAAGGCACATCTTGAAAAATGAGAACTATGCGCCGGCCCCTGGTGCCCCACTATCCTATGGCCACCCTCACCCATAACTAGATAGCAAGTATATGGTCTTTTGGAGTTCTCCGCCTTTCCACTTCACGTATCTTGATTGACTCAAGATGGATGGTAGAAGACGAGTTGCTATCACAGGGCTACCATTTGCTCGCCGAATCACGTCGGTCCATCCTAGTCTTTAGGTTGCCATGTATTGCAACCAAGGCATACCCCTGGTTCTTCAACGCAGACCATAACTTCTGTGGGCCCAGGCGGATCATCTGCAGCCTCATAGAGGGATACCAAGAGTACCCTCACGTCCCCTCGAAGCCTCGGCCTTCGTAACCCAATTCGTTGGAGCCTTCTTTCTACTCAGACGGACATTCGCTCCTTCCCGTGTTATACTAAGAATTACTACTTAGTTTTACTAACTAAGATTTACCACTTAGTTTCTAGAATCATTGTTTTCTTAACTAAGTTTACTACTTAGTTCCCTTTCAGATCAATTTGGATTGGTTAAGTGTCATTAGTCAATTCAAGCCAACTTAACCCTCTTCATTCATCCTGTTATACTAGTTAAGTGTTATCAGTAATTCATGTTGACTTAACCCCACCACAAACCAAGTTATATTAGTTAAGTATTTCTTATTACTTAACCCTACCCATTTACCCTGCATTGGTTAAGTGTTCCTTTTTAACTTAACCTTGCCCGTCTGTCTTAACTGACATGTTATTAATGGTTAAGTATTATCCCTTCATGTTTTAGACTTAACCTCATTCCTTTATCACACCATGATGGTTAAGTGTTCAGGTTTACTTAACCCTACAGTCTAGCCCAGCTAACATATCAAAATTGGCTAAGTGTATTAGATTTTTCTCAACCCCAACCTCTAGTCTAGTTAACATATTAATTTGGCTAAGTGTATTAACTTTACTTAACCCCTACAAATCTTGTCTTGCTACCTTGAGTTTGGTTAAGTGTCTCTATGGACTTAGCCCTCCCATTCTAGCTTAACTGTGTTAAGTTGGTTAAGTGTTCCTATGGACTTATCCCTCCCATTCTAGCTTAACTGTGTTAAGTGTCTGTATGGACCTAACCCCACCCATTGGTTTGGTTATCATGTTGAATTGGTTAAGTGTCTTAGTTAACTTAACCCTGCCATTCTTGTTCTAGCTTTAACTAAATAAATTAAAGCCGCGACCACTCACATTAGACAGATATTGTTGCGAATACTGGATGTGCCGGTTGGTTCCGGGCAGGTTTACATCGCAACTCAGTCTAACCTCGGGTTAGGCATATTCGTGTTTTCTAAGTTCAAAGGGTTTTGACTAATTTTCAAATCAGGTTTTGAAAGTAACCATCCCGTTCGTCGGATCAGTTAGGGATAGCCAGGGAGAGCAGGAAACTTGTATTTTCCAAACCCAAGCCCAGACACTATCCTCTCTGTCACCCTAGAACTTTCTGGTTTATTATTAAAAGAGATGTCGTTAATAAACCTTTAATTTGTCTAAATTAACATTTCCTCATTTAGGACAAATTCTATAAGTAAATTAATCCTAATTTACTTATTTCTCAATTACTCTTTTAATGTAAACTGCCTACATTTATTCTTATGGCCCATTTCCCTTCCTAAATCATATTTATGCTTTTTGGTATGTAAACTATACCAAATTAAGTGTCACTAACCATGATTTTTCTAAACCTGACAGTTATTCCCAATTATGGCCAATTTCACATTTACGCCAATATACTTACCGTGCCAAATTAGCTAATCCAATTCCGATTCAACATTCTAATTCACGTCAAACTAGACTTATTACTCTAGTTCACTATTCATGTAAATGCTAGATTTACATGTCAATACTAGATTCAAATTACACATCTTATAATTCATGTCAAATTTATACATGTTCCCAATTTATGCCAATTTCAAAGTTAAACTACGTTTTTAGTAAATTTCATATTTTGCCCAAACCGCATTCCCACCGTTCATATAATCGTGATTCATTCTAGATTATAAATAAAGCTAGATTCGTAGAAAATAGGGAATGAACCAAAGATGCTATGCAAAAGATAGACATACTAACTGGCATATAAAGGGTTGAATAACGACGTTGGTTCAAGAACATGGGTAGACCTAACTTAATAGGTAAATTCCCAAGGTCTAAAACCAAGAATAGACAGAATAAAGGCATAGGTTCAAGAACATGGGTAGACCTAACTTAATAGGTAAATTCCCAAGGTCTAAAACCAAAGAAAACAAAGAACAGACAGAATAGATAATCGGGTTTAGACCCAATTTCATAGTCATAAAACTTAAGCAACACTTTCCTAGTCATGAATCACAGGTGTTTAATCACAGATGTCCTTGTTATGTTTTAGACAATAGTTTATGTTTCCTAATCAAAGGCATAGGCTTAGTCAAGGAAATAATTCTCATAGTCACAGTCATAGGCAATGTTCATAGTCATAGGCAATGTCCATAGTCATAGGAAATGTTCATAGTCATAGGCAATGTCCATAGTTATAGGCGATGTTCAAAGTCATAGGCAAAGCCTAATTGGTCATCGAATCATAACAATTCTTAATTAGGTCCAAAGATGTAGGCACAGATTCGAATAGAAAGATTTGGCATATTCTTTTATTCCTTTAATTTCATGTCACGAACAGAGAAAGCGTTCAAATCTAGAAATAACTGACTTACAGAGATTCAGATTAGAAAAGAAAGATGGCGTTGCTATGATTCGTAGAAAAACAGTCGTTGCAGTCGTTCGAATCTTCACTTGAATTCTAGCTTGAATCTCCTCTTTGAAAGTCTTTGAGCAGCACCTCCTCGTCTTGATTTATTTTATATATATTATTCTATTTATATTTTAATTAAGAGGAGGAGAAGAAGCCATGTTTACTAAGAATCTTTGCAGCATAAGGGTAGAGAAGAATTGTGAATAGGGAAGAAGACTAGGGCTGTTTATATAGTGTAGAAGTCAACGAATCTGGTCAGAATGGCGTCCGGATGCAGAGGAATGAACCAGGTGCAGAAAACGGGGGGGGGGGGGGGGTCGACCCCCAGGTCGACTACCCAGTCGACCTGGGTAGCCCAGGTTGACTACCCAGTCGACCTGGGTGTCTTGGGCGGGAAAATTCCCGCCCTGGCCAATCCGGCTCGATTTTGAAATTTGAATTTCGCTGAATCTTCCAGAGGCCATATCTTCCTCATACGGACTCCAATTTACGCAAACTCAGACTCGTTTTTATGCAGGATTCCGAGATGAACGCAATGGCGCAGCCCGTTTCCCTTGATTTTGAATTTAACTTTTAATTCTGCCTTGATTTGTGAATCTTAGCGTTACAGAATTACGGGGTGTTATATTCTCCCCCACTTAAAAGGATTTCGTCCCCGAAATCTTCAAGTTAGGAAGAATGTTTCCTACCATCCAATCACCAATCTACTCAACCATTCACTCACAGGCATTCATTGTCCTTAAAATATTTCTAATGCTTTCATGTTCATATGCATAGTGTGTGTATATGTCTTTATCTAATGCAAGATCAGGCGGTCTACTGATTCAGTTGACCTCCTTAATGCAAATCATGTTTGTGCCATGCGTCCAATCATGTATGCAAGCATACCTAGTTATGTAAATACTACATGTATGCATAGCCATTCATCCATATGCAACATCCATATGATCACATATCAAGTTCAACTTACAACCAAATACATCTCTGTAAATGCAAGATGAAAGCGTCCGAACTTGATCTAGTGCCTAATATGTATGCATATGCATCCAGGAGCAACCATTAGCAACCACTTGCAATCATCAACCATAACATGTTTCAAATACATGTTTACATCCGTTGGCTTCTACCTAAGGATCGAAGATACGACCTAGGTGATATACTTTGGAAAGAGAGAAACAATTATGTGTAAAGCTCCTAAAACAAAGAAATCAAGGATGCACCCTCAAGGAAAAGGGTATGATGCTAGTATCTAGCCTTCTTGAGCTTTACTCCACTGTATCTTAACTAATTTAACTTCACGATTGTGAAGTTCCGGATCTCCATTTCCAAAATAAATAGATGTCAATCACGGTACCAGGTATACGTACTAAGATGATTAGAGGTTTCCCTCTTATCCACCATGCCATAACTATAAGAGTATAAAGGTCACTACGTGCTCTTTGGAGTGCCTACCACAACTATTCATCTCTCACGCAAACCATCCAAACCGAACTCGAAATTCCTCAAGTACAAGCCCCAAAGGCCTAAACCAATATCAGACAAGCACCCAAGGAATATCTCTCCCGAATTTAGACGATCTACGTGAGATGATATAAGCAAACTCAATAGCTATTCTCAAATCCCTACTAACCAAAAATAAACTGGTGGGACCATCAATTGGATTCGAGACTCTAGTGGGATCTTTCTACTATACAAGTACTATGGTGCAGAGACTCAACTATGGAAGTGGATATGAACAAATGCGAAGCGCTAAAACCGAAAGAGTACGGACAGAAAACTAAACTCTTCCAACAGAACTTTACTTCCTTTCTCCTAGGTGTGCTTGGTGGTGGAAGTATGTACTTGCCCTTCTGAAAATCTTATTTCTCTTTCTTGTCCTTGTCCTTAATTATTTGCCCTATCATACCCTAGTAAAGATACTTCCTCTTGTCTTATAATTTCTTCCTCCTTCGTGAGCTAAATCTACATCCATGAATTCTTCACCCTAGGGCTATACTCCTAAGCCAAACTCCTCGTCCCCTTCCGTGTGTAGGCATTGTTGACAAATATCCCGAAAGTTGCTTCCATCGTACAGAAAACCCTACTAAGCTTGAAAGAAAACTGGTCGTAGGTGAAACAATTACGGTTATAGATGGAAGTCGGGCACTACTTCGCCCACCGAGGAGGTTATCTCCTAGAAAGCCAGGAGCCCCAGAGACCCAAGAAAGAAGTAGACAAGAATTCAAACAGAGGAAGAGAAAAAAATGCGTATGGCTTTGGGGAATATGACTTTAAAATAAAACTTTTCTCTTGAAAATGCTTCTTTTAAAACCGTTTTGAAAATAATTTTTCAAATCCTTTATCTGATCTGGTAACCTGGCTCTGATACCACGTGTAACACCCCACGTCCGTTAGTGTCACTCACAAAGGGAATGCACTAAGTTCTGTGGAGCATTTAGGGTAAAAGATGCAGATAAATTACAAGACAGACAGAAATTAAACAGCGGAAAATAAAACTTTGCTTTATTGATAAAATAGTTTGTACAACGATTTATTTACAATATCAGAGTATCATCTGTCTTTCAAAATAAAGAAGCATAAAAATACATTTATATTCCCCAATTTAAGCAAGAGCCAGCCATAGCATCTGAAAAGAGAATCCAAGCAAAACTTCGGCAAATCTTCAAGCTGGGAAAGAGTGACAGTCCAACTTAATCTGAGCTATACTATTCCCTCCTTTACTACCTGGGGGGTGAAACGGAAGAAAAGAAGATGAAAGGAAAATAGAGTCAGACATAAAGCCTGAGTAAGTTCAGTAACTTCTAGCATATGAACATGGAACAACAACAAAACGACATGAATTAACTGAATACAAGATAACACCATGATGATAGGGTTGGTAAGATCAGACAAGATTAACACAAGATATGCTAAGCAAAGATAAACTGGATATGCTCTAATACTTTCGCTGCTTCGCTATTTCCTTGTTATACTGGTTTCTATATCTCTGCACCGCCTAACTAGTGTCCCAACTAGTAACGATAACGTGATCCCAATTCCTGTAGTTTCCATCGCCTTCAGGCATCCATTTATTTATTTGTTACCTAGATTTAATCTAGGGATTTCTACCAAGTGCCTTCTAGATTTAACTAGAGTTTACGTTATCTGCCGAACGCTTCCCGGATTCAGGATTTATGCTACCTAGTCCAACTAGTGCTAACTGTCGAACGATGCCCCCAAGTCTAGGACACACTACCTAGAGTGGTATATGTTCCTATACTTCCCCACGCATGTATCGCGAATTGTTATCGCTTGTCTCGATGCACATGTCCCATAATGTGCGGTCCGAGTCCTGTGTCAGGGAAAATCAAGGAATACAGAACTCGGTCGGGAGCTTTCAGATATCTGACGATGCAGATGCTAAGGTCTGTTTTTATTCCAGTGGCTATGGTCCCACTTGACCCCTCCCTCAACTAATGAAAGACACATCTTGAAAAATGAGAACTATACGCCGGCCCCCGGTGCCCCACTATCCTATGGCCACCCTCACACATAACTAGACAGCAAGTATATGGTCTTTTGGAGTTCTCCGCCTTTCCGCTTCACGTATCTCGATTGACTCAAGATGGATGGTAGACGACGAGTTGCTATCACAGGGCTACCGTTTGCTCGCCGAATTACGCCGGTCCATCCTAGTCTTTAGGTTGCCATGTATTGCAACCAAGGCATACCCCTGGTTCTTCTACGCAGACCTTAACCTCTATGGGCCCAGGCGGATCATCTGCAGCCTCACAGAGGGATACCAAGAGTGCCCTCACGTCCCCTCGAAGCCTCGGCCTTCGTAACCCAATTCATTGGAGCCTTCTTTCTACTCAGACGGACATTCGCTCCTTCCCGTGTTATACTAAGAATTACTACTTAGTTTTACTAACTAAGATTTACCACTTAGTTTCTAGAATCGTTGCTTTCTTAACTAAGGTTTACTACTTAGTTCCCTTTCCCGTCAATTTGGATTGGTTAAGTAACATTAGTCAATTCAAGCCAACTTAACCCTCTTCATTCATCCTATTATACTGGTTAAGTGTTATCAGTAATTCATGTTGACTTAACCCCACCACAAACCAAGTTATATTGGTTAAGTATTTCTTATTACTTAACCCTACCCATTTACCCTGCATTAGTTAAATGTTCCTTTTTAACTTAACCTTGCCCGTCTGTCTTAACTAACATGTTATTAATGGTTAAGTATTATCCCTTCATGTTTTAGACTTAACCTCATTCCTTTATCACAACCTGATGGTTAAGTGTTCAGGTTTACTTAACCCTACAGTCTAGCCCAGCTAACATATCAAAATTGGCTAAGTATATTAGATTTTTCTCAACCCCAACCTCTAGTCTAGTTAACATATTAATTTAGCTAAGTGTATTAACTTTACTTAACCCCTACAAATCTTGTCTTGCTACCTTGAGTTTGGTTAAGTGTCTCTATGGACTTAGCCCTCCCATTCTAGCTTAACTGTGTTAAGTTGGTTAAGTGTTCCTATGGACTTAACCCTCCCATTCTAGCTTAACTGTGTTAAGTGTCTGTATGGACCTAACCCCACCCATTGGTTTGGTTATCATGTTGAATTGGTTAAGTGTCTTAGTTAACTTAACCCTGCCATTCTTGTTCTAGCTTTAACTAAATAAATTAAAGCCGCGACCACTCACATTAGACAGATATTGTTGCGAATACTGGATGTGCCGGTTGGTTCCGGGCAGGTTTACATCGCAACTCAGTCTAACCTCGGGTTAGGCATATTCGTGTTTTCTAAGTTCAAAGGGTTTTGACTAATTTTAAAATCAGGTTTTGAAAGTAACCATCCCGTTCGTCGGATCAGTTAGGGATAGCCAGGGAGAGCAGGAAACTTGTATTTTCCAAACCCAAGCCCAGACACTATCCTCTCTGTCACCCTAGAACTTTCTGGTTTATTATTAAAAGAGATGTCGTTAATAAACCTTTAATTTGTCTAAATTAACATTTCCTCATTTAGGACAAATTATATAAGTAAATTAATCCTAATTTACTTATTTCTCAATTACTCTTTTAATGTAAACTGTCTACATTTATTCTTATGGCCCATTTCCCTTCCTAAATCATATTTATGCTTTTTGGTATGTAAACTATACCAAATTAAGTGTCACTAACCATGATTTTTCTAAACCTGACAGTATTCCAATTATGGCCAATTTCACATTTACGCCAATATACTTACCGTGCCAAATTAGCTAATCCAATTCCGATTCAACATTCTAATTCACGTCAAACTAGACTTATTACTCTAGTTCACTATTCATGTAAATGCTAGATTTACATGTCAATACTAGATTCAAATTACACATCTTATCATTCATGTCAAATTTATACATGTTCCCAATTTAAGCCAATTTCAAAGTTAAACTACGTTTTTAGTTAATTTCATATTTTGCCCAAACCGCATTCCCACCGTTCGTATAATCGTGATTCATTCTAGATTATAAATAAAGCTAGATTCGTAGAAAATAGGGAATGAACCAAAGATGCTATGCAAAAGATAGACATACTAACTGGCATAAAAAGGGTTGAATAACGACGTCGGTTCAAGAACATGGGTAGACCTAACTTAATAGGTAAATTCCCAAGGTCTAAAACCAAGAATAGATAGAATAAAGGCGTAGGTTCAAGAACATGGGTAGACCTAACTTAATAGGTAAATTCCCAAGGTCTAAAACCAAAGAAAACAAAGAACAGACAGAATAGATAATCGGGTTTAGACCCAATTTCATAGTCATAAAACTTAAGCAACACTTTCCTAGTCGTGAATCACAGGTGTTTAATCACAGATGTCCTTGTTATGTTATAGGCAATAGTTTATGTTTCCTAATCAAAGGGATAGGCTTAGTCAAGGAAATAATTCTCATAGTCACAGTCACAGTCATAGGCAATGTTCATAGTCATAGGCAATGTCCATAGTCATAGGAAATGTTCATAGTCATAGGCAATGTCCATAGTCATAGGCAATGTTCAAAGTCATAGGAAAAGCCTAATTGGTCATCGAATCATAACAATTCTTAATTAGGTCCAAAGATGTAGGCATAGATTCGAATAGAAAGATTTGGCATATTCTTTTATTCCTTTAATTTCATGTCACGAACAGAGAAAGCGTTCAAATATAGAAATAACTGACTTACAGAGATTCAGATTAGAAAAGAAAGATGGCGTTGCTATGATTCATAGAAAAACAGTCGTTGCAGTCGTTCGAATCTTCACTTGAATTCTAGCTTGAATCTCCTCTTTGAAAGTCTTTGAGCAACACCTCCTCGTCTTGATTTATTTTATATATATTATTCTATTTATATTTTAATTAAGAGGAGGAGAAGAAGCCATGTTTACTAAGAATCTTTGCAGCATAAGGGTAGAGAAGAATTGTGAATAGGGAAGAAGACTAAGGCTGTTTATATAGTGTAGAAGTCAACGAATCTGGTCAGAATGGCGTCCGGATGCAGAGGAATGAACCAGGTGCAGAAAACTGGGAAAACGGGGGGGGGGTCGACCCCTAGGTCGACTACCTAGTCGACCTGGGTGTCTTGGGCGGGAAAATTCCCGCCCTGGCCAATCCGGCCCGATTTTGAAATTTGAATTTCGCTGAATCTTCCGGAGGCCATATCTTCCTCATACGGACTTCGATTTACGCAAACTCAGACTCGTTTTCATGCAGAATTCCGAGACGAACGCAATGGCGCAGCCCGTTTCCCTTGATTTTGAATTTAACTTTTAATTCTGCCTTGATTTTTGAATCTTTGCGTTACAGAATTACGGAGTGTTACAGTGCTTGACTAGTTTATGAGCGGAATATGCTTTTACATTTAGCATTGGGTTGGGTAAAAATATCTATTTGTTAACACCTTGTGAAACACTTCACGATTTGACTATAACTATAAGGTGTTTAGCGATGTTATATATTTCAAAATTTAATGAATGATTTTGAAATGATGTTTTTCTTAAGTGAAAAGAAATGTATTCCGGATTTTGGACAGGGAATGGTTTATAAGAATGTTTTATAAAACAGAAAGGATTTCGAGGCCTAAACCCGATATTATCGAAGATATTTTGAAATGTATTATGTGTTACATTGTGGTTCATCACATATTCGATTAGTTGCTATTAATGATGTATTTGTTTGGTGGCGGAGAATTTATTCTCTTGCTTAACACCCTTCTTTGAGATGTACGAGCTCAAAGGTTATGTGATTAATAGTGACTGATTATATGTGTGAATTACTGATGTGAAGTACTATATTTTGAAAGTACTTGTGATTATTATGTTGTGAAATGATTTTCCCTACTTCGGGATATGAAATGATTTAGTATGTGGCTAAAGATTCGGGTAATCCTGAGACTAAAAGTATGGGTGAGAGGGCGGTGTATGCTCTCCATGTATGGGAGGTGATCGTCGGTGTATCCTGCTTTTATGTGGGGTAGGTGCACATTTATATATATCGAGTTGCGAGGTGCGTACCCTTTGCCTTGTCGATGGGGAGCACGATATTTGGTTGCATACTTGTTTGTATGCATTGTTATGTTTTGGAATTCATATTTCCAGACGATTTGATTTGAGATCCCGAAGTGAAATCTACTTTGATATAGAAAGTTAGATATGTGTTTAAAATGATTTGAAATAAGAAATCGGGAATAAAATCCAAAGGAATAATTTATGTAAACTGAATTGGATTTGGAAAATCTAAGTGTGGTGATTAATCTAAATGGGTAGATTGGGATATTGCATGTTGATTGATGCATAGTAGATCCATATATCTATATTGATTGTTGTTTAAACACTGGCATTCATGGGGGTAAACCCATTCCGCGTTAGTGGCGTGGTCCCGTGATATGCCATATTATTAAATAAGTTAATTATAACTGTCTAGAGTTTCTCACACCAATCCCATGACTGACCTGTAGTTTGCCCTTCCCTTGCAAATTCGGGTGCCTTTATTTTCCACACGGGCAGTCGAGTCGTTTTATTTTGCAGATATATTGAGAAGGATTCTGTATCGAAGCGAAAAGTTGTGTCCAGAGTATTGATAGTCTTCCGCTGTGTTAGTTTATATTTCCTCTCTGCGTTGTATTACGTTTATGTAAGTTTATCTTCCGCTGTGTATTATTTCCGATATACTCTGATATTCTGTATTCTTATGTAACATTATTATGATGTTTATAAAAGTCTTCTGTTATTTGTTCTGATGTGTTGTATGCCCAGAGTTAGCGTATGCGGGATTCGAACGGTCATGGTCGATTTAGCGATCGATTAGGTCCGGGCGAAATCCGTGTTGTTACAAAACTAGGATTTTGCATGCACCCTATATTTACGTATGAGTTTTCAAATCACAACAGACCCTACTCTTTCAATTCAAAACTGAGGCACATGAAGTGATCACTTAGCTCAGACCCACGTTGTTGCCTACATACCCTATTACCTATTGCTTAACACTAAAGCAAACCGACCCATACCCCTTCCAGCTATGATTTTTCTAATCAAACAGTAAACCTACTTTGAAATTTGCTTATGTCTATGCTCCCTATATTCCTTGGCAATCAAGGAATTGGAGAGCTATAAATACTCCGGTTTTCCTTCTCCAATTCATTCACAGAAAGCATTCACGGAAAGCCAAAACAACAAAGAAAGAAGAGAATATAAAAAATGGGGAAGCTAGTGGTTTCGAAGTAGCAGAGTTGGAGGGGAGATAAATGGAGGATCTCTATTCGATTCTCTAGTAGCTGAGAAGTTTTCCGATGGTCAGGTCAATGGACGTAAGGGGAAGTAACTGGACACGCACAGTGCAATTTGAGTTTTGGGTTGTTTCTTTGATGCAAGAAGGCGACGGAGGGGGGTTCTCTTTGGTGAACGTGAAGATGGGTTGAATGGAGGAAGATGTAAAACGTGAAAGGGAGGACTTTGTAGCGATGGGGAGTTTGGTGAGTACACGCAGGCATATGGGGGGGTGAAAACAAAAATGTAGCAGTGTACTGTTGGTGGATTCAAACATTTGCAGGAGGTACGATGCATGTAAATGGAGTGAAGCATAGGAGAAACAGGGGTGGAGAATGTTAGCATTTTTGGGTAAATGAAATGTCGGGTTGTAGTACTACAATAAGTGGTTCGGTAGTGGTAATGAAGGAAAAACATGGGAGACAAGGAAGGAGGCATCGTGTAGAAGGAGAGAGTGATGTTGATGGTTCAAGGAACGGTGAGAATGTGGAGATCACATGAGAGAAAGCGGTGAAGCCAAACGTTGCCATTTTTCCGGTGCGTGAACTACTGCCATGAAATCATTGGGAAGAATCTGGTGTGCGACCGTTACCAAGTGCTCAAGGATGGATTCTCAAATTATGAGGGAATTGTTTCCTTTGGACCATAGAAGCACCATCCTATAAGAGAAGCACTAACGGTAATGAAAAACGGATAATTTCCATGAATAAAGGAATAACAGCTTACAACAATGAGACTGTTTTGGAAACTCACATAGCACCTAATGTAACATGATGAAAGGAAATCAAGAGTTATCAAGTGGAAGTCATTCATTAATGAATGATATAGCTGTACTTCTGTTGTTCACTAAAATGCATTTCATTGATTCTCTTTTTAGGTCTTGGACAACAGTGTGATTTCCGCAAACTAGAATTTAAACCAAATGAAGGTGAAATGGTGGAAGTGGTAACAATTCCGTCGGATGAAGTCATTCCGAAGAATGCTATTTGTTAAATTTGATACAAGGATGGGAATTTCATGTGCAAAAAGGTGCCTCGAAAATAAAAGCGAATGAAGCTGAGTACTTGATTTATTAGAAGGAAGCACAATTTTTGAAGAATCAAACTAAATGGCATAGTTTTTGAAGATGTCCACGAAAAGGCAATTCCGAGTAACAATTATTAACTACCATAATTGGGAACCATATATCACGTACGGTCCGCGTGGACGCAGGGTACGCTACGAAGCTGGTTAGGACCATTTGAAGCACGTTACGGTTTTAGGCAATCAAAGCGCTGGGTATAATCAACTGATGCAAATCGTTATTTAACGGTTAACGCGCGAAGGTGAGTAATTCACTAACTTTGATCTATTTTAAAATATTATAATTATATTTTAATGTTGGTTAAATGCTGTGTGATGGTCATTTAAATAAATTACATTTAAATTAGTTGAATTATATATATATCATTGCATATATACACCTCATTAGCTGGAAACTGATAGATTATAATATTCCATAGTATGGAATTAGTGTTGATTGTGTTGACTAACATCTGTGGATGCAGGAAACCGGTTGGAGGAATCCAACCGGATTCCTCAACATTTATATGTACTATTTGTTTTATATATGCACAGTTTGAACCTAAATGATGTTAAACCCCATGTGAATATTGACGTAGAATAGAAATTCAACATTTGTTTTGATTTAATCTATAAATGATATCGATTAAGAAAGTGGCAGCACCAACCGTAAACCTATCTCTTTATTAAAAAGTTGATTTGCCGGTAGGCGAATCAACGAAGTTAAAAGAATTATATTTTTACAATTAAAACGAAGTTTCAAACTATAATAGACGTTCTATTATAAACTGGTATTTTATGGTTCGTTTTTATAAAGTAAATATAAACAATTATTTGATATGTTATAAAGCTGTAATTATCCTGCGAGTTAATATTGGATAATTATTTTAAAGGCAACCGGTTAAAGAGTATTATTGAATTAAATATATTAATCAAATGAAGAGAAGTAATTAAAATCAGTTAACAAATTAATTGATGGATTGAAGTTGATTAAATCAACTATTTATTGGAAATTGATTTTTAGATTAATTGGTCTTCAATTAATCTAATGAAAATAGTTTAGAAATAAATTAATCAAAATTAATAAGATTTAATTATCTTTTTAATTAATGAAGTTTAAATAATTATTTGAACTAGTATAATTAGTATTGTTCATTAATAATGAAGTAAACCGTTTTACTTCAGCAAATGATCAAGTTAATCACTATTTAATGAATTTCATGGTAGTGAGTTTATGATGAGATATTTACTGGAATTGGGTACAATAATTCGAATAAAAAGGAAATGGTCAGAAGACGAAGAACATTATTGATATTTGATAAGGCAAGTTTTATATGGATTTGTATAAGGAAGATGAAGCGAAGAGTTAATGACTAATGTGAACAACTATAAACAACAGAGTTTTCAAAATAAGGATATGGCGTCATAAAACCATATTTAAAATAAAGCTAGAAATACGGTATAATTGATATTATTAGTAATAAGGAGTTTAGAGTTACGGACTTATATCTGTTCTAAGGTAAGAACGTTGTCGATCAAGGTCTAAGAGGTAAATAAATTACCATGACTTAAACAACTCCAATATTATCGAGGGATGATATTAGTTTGTAATGGACAGAGACGTCGATACTAGTTATAAAAAGGGGAATATGACAGCGTATTGCATTACTATAAAAAGGGGAATATGACAGCGTATTGCATTAGCTATAAAAAGGGGAATATGGCAGCGTATTGCATTAGCTATAAAAAGGGGAATATGGCAGTGTATTGCATTAGCTATAAAAGGGGGAATATTACAGTGTATTGCATTAGTGTAAAAGGGGGAATATTACAGCATATTGAAAGTTAAAACTATAATGATAGATTTACGTTGTTGACCAAGCTTACGCGTGATTTTTATAGCACTATTCCCTAGGAGATGGAAACAGTTCGGTTTGAAATCCACTTATTCTAAAGTAATAAGTAATGATGTTTGTCCAAAGAAATATAGGAGTATTATGTTGGGTTGGGAACAAAGACGAATAATTGAGATATAATATATTCCCCGTAGTAAATGGAAATATTCAACGTTTGGAAATTGATAAAAAAACAACGACATTGGTTTTAAGTCAAAAAAGAAATGTGGGAAAGATGGAATGTTTTCGAATGTTAATAACATATATTTTGATATAGGGGAAAACAAGAGTTAAATTAACTAGAAATGTTTTCCAAGAAATGTGAAGGGTTAAACGGGTTTTGGGGAAGTATCTGGGAAGATATGGGAACTGGAAATTTAATGTAAAATAAAAAGGCCAGTGATTGTGTAATGTTTAGTGGTACATTTGAATGGATGTTGTTTTTACTTCGATAGTTAAATAACCAACTATCGAAGTGTTTTGACCATCGTTGTCGATACAGAGAGACTGACTGGATTTATTATCTAAAAACCACTCCATATAGGCATAAGAACTGAGAATTAGACACTGCTGAAGACAATTGAAGACGGAGTGAAATGCAAGGGTCGTCCTGTTCCAGAATGGTGTTTTCTGTTTGTCCAGTCTCAGGACAACTTGTATGGACGAGTGTCTGACAGAGTATACCTAACAAATCACGTATGGTTGATCTTTTAAACGTATTACGTCCGGTGGTGGGGGAATTCATTCCTCTTAGCTTTTTATACCCATGATATTTTTGGAAATCAATTAGTGAATTGACGAATTTGACGATGTGGCATTCAAAGTGAATGGTGATCAGATGTTCTGAAGATGGACGTAGCCTCTGGCCTCACAACCGAGAAATGACAGAAATCAGGCAGGCAGCCTGGCTATGTGGGTCATTCCCATTAGGGTGTATTGTCACCGATCTAGAGAAAATTCATATTTGATATTCTTTTGTTTCTGTATCTTCAGATTTCAGTTGGACGGCCAACAACCATAGGTGACAATATATTCGATACCCTCAAGAGAAATGAGTGGTCGGTCATGTGTGGGCCGGGTTGCAAGATGTTCTTGTTGAACCCTAGTGTATCCCCTCTAGAGTACACTGATCGGGAGGTGGACCCATACCTTGTCATAGTTGGAAATCCAATCTCCCATAAGCGCCCTGCGATTTTTGATTTTATACTATGTATGTGGAGCGTAAGATGCAAGCGTTCTGCTATTTGGTTATTTATTTGATTATACATTATTATAATATCATTAGATTTTGATATCAAAATATTTTGGGTTATAGTAAGGAAAAAACTGTCCATATTTATGTGTGGGCTGGTCTTATTATTATCCTTTTCTTTTAAAAGGATTTTCAAAGTTAAACGATATGGTTGGAATTTACTCACACCAGTCCCACGACTGACCCAGAGTTTATTTTGTTTGTTTTTCCTAAACTCTTGGGTGCCCAAATTTGTACGGGAAGTCAAGTGTTTTAGGCTTTTACAGATACACTTGGAGGAACACGAAGCAGGAGGTTTCAACACTAGTTATTTGAAGATTATTTCTGCTGTAATGTATAAGTGTTACAATCTGATATGGTATGTATATACAATACAGTTTTGTATTTCAAAGTGGTATATAATATATTTTATTCGTTCCGCTGTGAGATTCGTGTTTACTCTGATTATGTTCAGCTGTGTTCTTCTTCTTCTATTCTATTAGTTCTATCTTTTCTATCTCATCCTCTAATTTCTTTCTATTAATGATCTGAACTTTCGTGCACTTTGAGTTGAACGTGAAGGATATTAGTCAGCTCAAATATGTATGGATTTTCGGGCCATACGCTGAAATCAAAGGCTATAATTTGGCATAATTCATATTGTATATCATCATTTGGGGTTTTTGGAGAATATTTTGTACTATGTAAATTTATCTAGGAATTTGGGGCATATGTTATATTGTGAATTATGACCATAATATGAGCATGTAAAATTAGGCTTAATTTTATTATTAAGCGAGGTATGTCAATGGAATTTTAAAGGATGATTAAATCTGTTAAAATTGCCTAATCTGCTAAATTTGTTGGAATTGAATATGGTAATTTGGGGTATGAAAATCTGTAGGCTCGATCTAAAATTGAGCAAAACATGTTAATAGAACTTTGGAAATCTGTTGTATCTTGTAAAGAAGTTAATTTGTTGAATTGGCATAATTAGTATGATATTGGCATAATTTGTGAATGAATACTTTAGCTAAAATAAGAATGCTGAGACACGAGGTTAGACTCTGTTTGCGGTAGAAGCCTGCCTGGACCCAATCGGCTTAGCCAGCAACCGTAAACTATTAGTCTAATGTGAGAGGTCGTAAGCATAAAGATTCTTAGACACGAGGTTAGGTCTAGCTTATGGCAGAAGTCTGCCCGGAATCGCCCAGCACATCCAGCGGCCACAAGCTACCGACCTAATGTGAGAGGTCTGTGCATTAATATTTAATTAATGCAAATCTAAGATAAGTATGATGCCTAAAACGTATTGGATAGATAAGGTTAAATCAACTGGATCGATGAATCTAATAAACCCGTTTGAAAATTTGTAGGCCCAATACAAGGTTAGGTGAAACAATCTGTAAGTCTGTTAATCTGTAATCTGATCCATTAAGTGTAATGACCTGGGGTTTTTGCGATCCTGGTTATCGACACATAACATCATGTCGAAAAATCAAGCATCGGAAATACCGGATAGTCCATGAAAGAAATTAGAGGTTGAGGACGGATAATATAGAAACTTATAATAGAAGAAGAAGAAGAACATACAACATCAGAGTAAACACGAATCTCACAACAGAACAAATAAATATATTTCATAACATAACTTTGAAATATAAATCTGTACTTGAATATACATATCATTTCCAAAGTACAGTACTTACAACATAGCGGAAAACCATAGCTATATAATTCTGAAGCCTCCTGCTCCATCTCTTCAAGTACCTATAAATCCCGACTACTTGACTGCCCATACAAAATTGGGCACCTAAGAGTTTAGGGAAAACAAAACAAAATAAACTCTGGGTCAGTCATGTGACTGGTGTGAGTAAACAAAAATTATTTGATTTAACTTTCAAAATCCTTTTGAAACAAAGGATAATCATAAGACCGATCCACACATAAACATGGATAGTTTTTACCTTACGATAACCCAAATCATTAGTAAAACAATATTATTCTGATATTATAATAATGTCTAACACAAGTAATATCAATCTAGTAGAAACACTCGCATCTAACGTTCTACATATATAATAAACAATCAAAACCGCGGGCTCTTATTTGGGAAATGTATTCCAACTATGACAAGTTATGGATCCACCTTCCACTCAGTGTACTCTAGAAGCGATACACTGGAGTTCAACAAGAACATCTTGCAACTCGGCCACACATGACCGACCACTCATTTCGCTTGAGTGTATCGAATGTATTGTCACCTTACAGTTGGTAAGCCAACATAACCATCCCTGAGAGATACAGAATTGAAAGAAGTAACAAATATGAATATTCTCTAGATGGTGACAATATACCCTACTTGGTTGCGAACCACTTAGCCATATTGCCTGCCCGATTTCTTTCATTTCCCAGTTGATGAGGCTCGAGGTCAAAACGTATCTTTTAACAGATCACTCCTCCATTTACTTCAAATGCCACATCGTCATACCCATCAAATCACAAGTTGATTTCCCCAAAAATACCACAGGTATAAGCTAAGAGAAACGAATTCCTCCGCCACCAATGTAAATACGTTTGAAATGATCAACTTATGTGATCTACCAGATATACTCTGTCAAACATTCGTCCATTCAAGTTGTCCTGGGACTGGACAAACCAAAGGCACTATTCCATACAACCATCCTAGGCAATCTCTACCTAGGACTTATACAACAGCCCTTGCACTTTACTCCGTCTTCAATTTGTCTTCGATCTATTTGATTTGAAACGCTAACGCACATACGGAGTGGTTCTTTGGATAAGAATCCAACCGGTCTCTCCGTTTTGACGACAGAAAAATGGTCAAAACTTTGGTATTCTGTGATTGAACAATCAAAGAAAAACACGTGTGCAAACAATGTTATTATTTCCAGATGGAAATTTTATCGATCAATCATCATTTAACATTTATCTCTTTAGTTCATTAATTTACTTATCTCCTGTTTCCATATATTCTAAATTCTTATTTTCTATTATCAGACAACATTTCTGATTCTTATTTGGAAAACATTTCCACAACTCCTTCACTGGATTTAAACTGATGTTTAAATCAAACATCGCCATGCCAACTCAAACCATTTCACTCATTAACTAAATTCACTTGACCATCATTCACTATCAAACCTTACCATTCCTTAGTTAAGAAGGAAGTCAATCAAGTTGGGGTATAATTACCTCTCAGACCTTAACTGAACAACGTTTTAACTTCGAAATAGTCAAAGTTTATCTTTTAAATCGTTAACAAACTTCCTTACGTAACTCTCTTTCGAATAAATCTCTATTCGATAACTCTTTCCTTCGAATAAACTATATTTGATAATCTCCCTTCTTCGAATAACCTATATTCGAATAACTCTATTCAATTAACACTATTCGATTTACTCTTATCAATTAGCTCTATTTGATTAACTCAATTCTATTAACTCTATTTGATTAACTCTATTGGATTAACTCTATTTGATTTACCCTACTGGATTAACTATATTCAATTAACTCAAACTAATTTACTCTTATCAATTAACTCCTGTCGAATAAACTATATTCGATTAACTCCTTTCGAATAACTAATATTCGATTAAATCCTTTCGAATAACTAAGATTCGATAATTTCTTCGAATAACTAATATTCGATAATTCCTTCGAATAACTAATATTCGATAATTTCTTTTGAATAACTAATATTCGATAATTTCTTCGAATAACTAATATTCGATAATTTCTTCGAATAACTAATATTCGATAATTTCCTTCGAATAACTAATATTCGATAATTTCTTCGAATAACTAATATTCGATAATTTCTCTTATTCGAATAACCTTATTCGATAACTCTTTCTTCGAATAAACTATATTCGAATATCTCTAATCTGACTAACTCTAATTCAATTAACTCTATTCGAATAACAAATATTCGACTAACTCTTGTTTGATTAACTCTGTTTGAATAACAAATATTCGACTAACTCTTGTTTGATTAACTCTATTCGAATAACTCTAGTTCGATTTAACTCTAATCGATTAACTCTAACTGATTAACTCTAACTGGTTAACTCTAACTCTAATCGATTAACTCTAACTCTAATCGATTAGCTCCTCTAACTCATTTTGATTAACACATTTTGATTAACTCCTTTGATTAACTCTACGTCCATATTCAGTTTCAAATATCGATGTTGAAATCGATTCTTACTTCTCTATATAAGCCCTGACTTATATATTCTATTTATCCAATGATAAATATTTTATTTTATTTATGAAATATTATTTATAAATTAATCTTCTCAATCTATTGGTTACCACATATTCTATATAAAATCCATGCTTTAAATCCATATCATGTTATACACGTGTGCGAAGCACGGGTCTAAACTTTCCTGATGTAAAATTCTATTCATTTGCCAAATATTTCCTTATATGACATTCTTTTCATTTCCCAATATATCCCTTTTATAAATCTATTTATTTCCTTTTTAAATATTTCCTTTTTATAACTCTATTTATTTTTCTAAATAAATATTTCCTTTTTAATTCTATTTGTAAATGTTTTAAATATTCTCTTTACAAAATCCTTTGATTTTATAAACATTTCATTTTCAATATACGTTTTTGAAAATTCCCTTTTTATCATTCTGGTATTTCCTATGGTATTTAACATACCAATGATAAATATTATCCAAACACACATAATCTACAACAGATTATATATCACATCATATATCACAATATATGAATAACAGTAAAATAAATGTTGAGGAATCCAGTTGGATCCCTCCAACCTGTTTCCCTGCATCCACAGATGTTACACAATATAATTCACATCAATTTCATTTCATCATGAAATATACTGTTAAACATGATCAATATTTGATTGTCGATTTATATATATATATAACTATATCTACGTTTTCAATCAAATCTATATAACAGTCCAAACAATCAATACACAGCAATCAATCATTTATTTATCAAAAATAAAGTGTAGTTTGTAAAAATATAAACTGATCAGAGATAGTGAGTTTTACTCACTTTGGCAGTTCATCGTTAAAGAACAATAAACTATTATTTGATTCGAATCAAACAATTTATTTGGCCATAAATTCAAATGAACTCCAATCCACTCCCAGTCAGTTCCATTACCTAGCCACCGTCCATACGATCCTAACGGATCTTGTTTCACTCAAACCTGATAATGTACGAATGAAATACGAAGTTTTAAAGTTAACATACTATTTTTGTTTTTAATTCAAACACATATTAAAGTATTGGGCCTCACCCCATTTCAAATATCATGGCCCATTTAAACAAACCAGACCCGCCACGTTCATCTCCCCCCAACCATTCAAACGAGCTCCAGTATCCAACCCGTAGAGAACCATGGCCAAACCACATCAATTCTTAAATCCCCTTCCTCCATTATACCATGAAATTCGAAAATTAACTACACAAATCAACTCCTCAACACAAACTCCATCTACCTGGCACCTCCCTTCCCAACTCGCATGCCTGAACCCCGCTGCATCACAGCGGCTCCTCCCAGCTACCCAACAAAAAGTGCGACAGTTTTCAATTCGAAAAAAATCCAAGAAAAAACATAAATCACTCCATTCGATCTCTTGATTTTAAAAACAAACCCCAATTTGAGCACTGGTGCCTTCATTTCCCACGAGGCTGAACCTTAGCGTGCGCTGTTCAAGTTTGAGCTCAGAAACTTGGCGTCGAGTCTATTGAAAATGATACGAGCTTGAAGCCCTTGCTTCACCAATTTAAAATATATATGTTTCCTAATTTAAAGTATTTTCTTTTCATTTCTTATGATTTTTTTTTTTTGCTCGATATGTTGTGAATGAAAGAAATGAGGACGGCGGAAAGTTTTGACTAGATGAATAAAGGCTTCGGGTTAGGTTAGGAAGTGGGTTATTTATAAGGAGAGATATTCTTTTTGTGGTGAAGGGAAACAAAACGTATAGATGAAGGTGACCGCTCATTTAATTTAAGTGAACAACTAAGGGGAATAGTATTCGAAATGGTAATACACAGAAAAGTCAACTTAAATTTTTAGCTAAGAAGTACCGCTACGGATAGAAATAAAAACACCATCGTGATGAGCGAGGTGTCCCGACTCCATAAATATAATAATATCAGTAGTTTAACTCAAATTGTGAAACCTCAAAATGTTGATTAGTAGGTGCAAAATACTCCAAATAAAAAGTTGCTTATTTATTTAATTAAAAATTACAATAAAATTCTAAAAATTAAATTTTCACTACGTCTCAAAAGAATCTTGTCTAAATTCAAAACCGGTATCTATTTATATCGAATAAACAGTTACGGTTGATAAATGATTCTATAACGACTATTTTAAAATTTGATTTGGACATAAATCAAAATCTACACGACGAAATCCCGATTTTTCTCTTCTACTAGAAAAATATACTTCACCAGATCCTAACGTTTCTTGTTTCACAGAAATTCGATTTAAAATGGACCCTATATATCCAGTTGAAGTTCAAATCGCCAAATAGCGAACTGCCACGCCATTTCAAGCTTGAATTCAATTATAATAGAATTATATGTTCAAACTCCGTTTATATAATATATTCATTATTCAAATTCGATTAAAAATTGAATTATATAATTTGAATTGCCTAGTTCACATTATATTGCCAATTCACTAATTCTGAGTATTCAGAATTAAATATATTATTATATTATATTAATTAAATATTCACCATTATTTAATTTAAACCATTTAAATCTATAAATTACTATTTAAATAGTTAAATAAATTAATTATTACACCGCAAAAATACGGGACATTACATTAAGTCTGAAAACTTGTTAATCTGTATATCTGATCTGTTAGTCTGTTAACTTATATGTCTGATCTGAGAACTAGTTAATCTGAACTTTGTACATCTAGAATCTGTAAGCAAGTAAATCTGAAATCTGTTAGTCTGGGGACACGAGGATAGAAAGGGCAATTACTTGTTTCATCTGTTGTTTGGGACCCTTATTAGTCAGTAACCCTTTCTGGTATCAAAACTATGGCCCAACACTAGGTAGGGGTCCAGGGCACGCTTACTGAACTAATTGTAAGAGGTTCACTCTGATAATGGCGAGGGGTGTTGATGGCGCAGTCCAACCGGGTCATGCGCGTGCATGGATCCGGACTGCTCTAAGGATGTAAGACACCGTGACATTTTTAAATAGGTCTGTGTCTATAGGTTGCCACTTTAGGGAGTGATACACCCTTCTGTGGGGCCGAAACAGGGTATTTTTGTATTAGGGAGCCGATCGCTTGGGGTAGAATTCAAGGTACACTTAGTTCTGTCTATTTCTGTTGGGTACCATCTGTTTCTGTTGGGGTGGTAACACCTGTCTGTTTCTGTGTGGTACCGTCTGTTGGGGTGGTAAAGGCCCATTACTAGTGTACACCTAATTCTAACATTCTGTTTCCGTAGGGAATATTCTGTTTCAGTCTCTGATTCCGTTTCTGCTTCAATCTCTACACCGTCTGTCTCTGTTCAGGTGGTAAAGGCCCATTACTAGCATCCTGTTTCTATAACCGTCTGTCTCTGTTCAGGTGGTAAAGGCCCATCACTAGCATCGTGTTTTTGAAGAGATCGTTATATTTTCTGTTTAGATATTAGGACAACACCCAATTCTGTTATACTAATATTAGTGCAGAGAAGTGAAAACCAAGTATTAAGCTTAGTTTAGCCTATATCATTCTGTCTCTTCTGTTACTCCTGTTATGGTTATCTCTCATCCAGTTTTATTTACATGTCATGATACTGTTATCTGTTTATATGCTGAAAGTCACTGGACTCATCGGACTTATGTCTGACCTAGTTTGTTTCGCCCCTTTTCTTCCGTTCCCCCCCTCCCCCCCCCCCCGGTTCTCAGGGTGGAAACATAGGAGCTTGATTCAGGTTCCATCTGCTTGAAGTGCTAGAAGTGCTTGAAATATTTCTTGGCTTTGATTCTACCTGTTTATGGCAATTTCTATTTGGGAATATGGCTTTAAAATTATGCATTCTGAAGGATTTTGTATAAGACTGATATTTGTGTACTTGGTTTTTGGTATTGTGATGTAACCAAACTTATTTCTGTTTCTGTTGTAATAAAGTTATAAATTTTTCAAGTACTACTTTACATATCTATCTTGTAAATTTCTATTCTGTTTACTTATAACGTTCCACCGAAGTTAAGGCATTCCCTTTGCGAGTGACCTTAACGGAGTGGGCTGTTACACTTGGTATCAGAGCTGAAGGTTACCAGATTAGATAAGAGTTTATGAAATCTATTTTCTAAAAGGTTTTAGAAAGAAAGTATTTTTAAAAGTAGAGTTTATTTTGAAAAATATAATCCCCAAAAGCCATATATCTATCTTTCGATTCTCCATTTTGAATCTCTTCCTTTTTCTTTTCAGCATGTCTGGGGTACCCGAGATACCTGAGGGAATACCGATACCAACTTGGTTCATAAGGTATCTGGAGGCTAGGGCCACAGCCGCAGGCCCGTCAGACGTTCCTCCTCGTCCTCCGCCCACTCCCCGCGTTGATACTTTTTCGAAGATATGTGTAAAGACCCGCATATTCAGCGATATAATAATTAATTAATTTAATTATTTAAATAGTGAATTAAAGGATTTAAATAATGGTGAATATTTAATTAAAATAATAAATTGAATAATTTATTTAATTCTGAAATAATCAGAATTGGCTGAAATGGCGATATGGTGTGAACTGGATCATCTATGATATTTAATTCAGTTTAGAATTGAATAAGAGTAACGAATATATTTAAATAACAACGGTTTGAATATATAATTATATTATAATTAAAAACGAGCATGAAATGGCGCTGCAGTTCGTAATTTGGCGATTTGAACTTCAACTGAATGTACAAGATTCGTTTTAAGCTGGATTTCTATGAAACAAGAAACGTGTGGAGCTGGTGGAGTATATCTTTCTAGTGGAAGAGAATAATCGGGATTTCGTCGTGTAGATTTTGATTTACGTCCAAATCAAATTTTAGAAAAGTCGCTGTGGAATTCCTTTATAATTTATAAAGGAATTATTTATATTTTAAAAAGGGATTTCAATATAAATCGAATATCGGGTCGACCCAGTTTGAAATATTAAGTTAGAAATTCATATAGGAATATTCTAGAGTTGAATGGTATTCCACTATGAATATATACGATAATATTTATTTATAAATATTTAATTTAATTATATTTTAATATATTTATTTATTTAAATGGGTCATTCAAAGCTTTAAAAATAGCCAGTTTTGCAAACGACCTTGGAATTCGACGAAACTAATTTTGTTGGATCCGCAACATCAAATTTTTGTTAGATTTCAGTTTCTGTGATTTTTGAAGTCAGTATGTGGCCGTATCGATTTTTAAAGTGAAAAACAATCGATATTTCGATGGTTAAAAATACGCTGTGTGAGCGTACGAAGTCGGAATTCGATGAAACCAGTTTCGTTGGGACTGTAATGTCGAACTGTAGCTGCATATCCAGTTTCGTGATTTTTGGATATTGTGGGTGATCATAGGAGTTTAAAACGTTTAAAGAGAAATAGAAATAGAATATTCTATGGAATATTCCCATCTCCTAATGTTATAAATACGCCCCAAAAGAATCCCTAAACCTAAAAGTTCCATTCCTCAGTCAATCTCTTTCTCCGCCGCCATCTTCTGTTCTGGAAAATGAAATTGCATCTAGGAAAAAAATCAAAGAAAATAAAATAAAATCCTATAAATTCTTATACAAATATATTTGCACTTCTGGGAGGATCTTCTTTGTTTCTATATGAGTTTTAATGGGTTCATGGAAATTTCTGTCGTTGTTTCTTTTCAGCGGAAGTCTAGGGTTGATAAATTCGATACATATAGGCATCGATTCGAGATTTAGGTAATGCGGTGGTGTTTGTAGGAGCAAATGGCTTCGATTTGCATTTTTTTGGATTTTTTTTGAAATATAAAATGTCGATCTCGGCTGGAAACGACGGAGGACTTTAATCGATGGAAATAGGGGGAGGGTGCTAGCTGGTGCTGGAGTCATGCGATGAAGCTGGGCATCTGTTTCTGCGTGGATTGCGGGTGTTTGTTTTGGTGAACTGAGAAGGGAAGTGACGTATCACGGTGGAGGAGATGAGTTCTGGACGAGTCACTGTGATGAAGGGAGGACTGGGCGATGGAAATACGGGCGGTGTGAAGGAAGAGGGTGCGAAGTATATTAGCTGGTGGGTTTTGAAGCGAGAAGGTGGTGTTGGTTTGCTTTTGAAAAGTTTAGTTGGATTTGATCGTGAAGTAATGGAAATCGCGGAGTGTGCTACTGGAATGGGGAAAAACCCGGCTGTGTCTTATTGCTGGAGCGTGATTTTCAGTTCGTAGGAATGAAGCTGGGTTTCAAGAAATCGGTACGGGATGTAGAGAGTTGAACGAAGGTTGATTTGTCTTTGGTTGTGGTAAAATCGTGGAGGACCAAAGGAGGTGCAGGGATGTTTAAGTGAGCAGAAATATTGAACGATGAAGAAGAACAAGAATTTGCGTTTTTCTGGACATCATGGAATGGTGGAAAAGGAGTTTTGCTAAGTTTTTCTGGAGGACGCATTGAATATTGATGGGGATTGGGATGGAAATACAGTGGTTAAGCCCTTTTTAATATTAAATCCATGGTTTATCTTATTTAAATATGTATATGAATTGTAATCCTTATAACTTCGCCACACGATAACCAAATTCAGCGAAACAAGATCCGACGGGATTGTATGGACGGTGGCTACACCATGGAACTGGTTGGAAATGATTCTGAGCTTGTCTGGATTTACGGTGAAATATAACATTCGTCAAAATCAAAGATAGTTAATCGTTTTTAACGATAACAGTCCAATGTGAGTAAATCTCACTAACTCTGAACAGTTTATAATTTCATGTTGTATTTTTAGAACTGTTAAATATTGGCTGATTGACTGTGTGTTAACTGTTTGATTGAACGGCTAGACAGTTAGTTGAATTTCTATATTGATTCTATTTATCAGGATAAGTCATATCGAACTGAAAGTGATGATAATCATATTGTGTAACATCTGTGGATACAGGGAAACAGGTTGGAGGAATCCAACTGGATTCCTCAACGGCTATTTTATTATTTTCATATATTGTGATATATGACGTGGTTTATAATCTGTTGTTGATTATATGTGTATGGACGATATTGGAATATTTATAAAGTGAATTGTTTATTTAGGATAAATAAATAAGATGTTATAAAAGGGACTATTTACTTAGAAAATAAATAGGATATAATAAGTGAGATATTTATTTGTTAAATAAATAGGATAAGATAATGGATTTATTTATTTATTAAATAAATAGAATAAGAAAAGGACATATTTATTTGTTAAATAAATAGGGTTATTAAAGGAAACATTCAAAATAAATAAATAGGATATTAAACGGATTATTTATTTAGGAAATGAATAAGTTATGATAAAGGGATATTGACTTAGAAATTGAATAAGTTATAAAAGAGATGTATAGCAAAATAAATAGAATAAAGGATTATTTATTTGGAAAATAAATAGAGGAGTTAATCGAATCGAGTTAATCGAACGGAGTAAATCAAACAGAGTTAAGAAAAATTAGAAACTGACTAGAGATTAGTAAATTGAATGGTTTTCTAAGTGTCAATCTGATGTTGGTTTTGGCCTTCGGGGTTTATACTTAGAGAATTGTTCTCCTACTAGTTTGCAGTCAGGGACTGATAGTTGTGAAATGATAGTGATATGTAAATAACAAGGGGAATGTTTTCCAGTGTTAATAACGTATAGTTTCTAAACATAGAAAATAAGGAAATATGAATATATATATATATATGATTGATGATTGATTGATATAATTTCCATTTGTAAATAATATCGTTGTTTGCACACATGTTTTCTTTGATGGTTAAATCACAGACTATCGAAGTTTTGACCATTTTAACGTTGTTAATATGGAGATACCGGTTGGATTATTATCCAAAGAACCACTCTGTATTGGCATAATCGTTGCGAATCATATATGCCAAAGATAATTGAAGGCAAAGTAAAGTGAAAGGGTTGTTGTATAAATCTTAGATAATAGTGCCTAAGATGGATATACTGAATAGTGCCTTTGGTTCATCCTATTCCTGGGTGACTTGTATGGATGAATGTCTGACAGAGTATTTCCAGAAAGGTTACGTACATTGATTTCTTCAACCGTACCAAGAGTGGAAGCGGAGAAGAAACTTCTTTAGCTAACACGTAATGTACTGTTGTAGACGTCAATTAGTGATTTCTATGGATCTGACAATGTGGCATTCGAAGTGAATCTGATGTGAGGATAACGCGTAGCTTTTAGCCTCACATCCGGTAAATGATAGAAATCGGGTAGGCAGCATGGCTATGTAGGTTGCACCTATTAGGGTGTATAATCACCTGATCTACAGTTTCATTTACTTCTAAAAATCTATTGTTGATGTTGTCCCATTTGGGAAACGGTTGCTGATCCCAACCGATGGTGATATACATTCGATACACTCAAGCGAAATGAGTGGTCAGTCATGTGTAGCCGGGTTGCAAGATGTTCTTGTTGAACCAAGTGTATTCCTCTCTAGAGGTACACTAGCGAAAGGTGGTTCCATACCTTGTCATAGTTGGAAATCCATTACCCAATACGTGTTTCGGTTTTGATTGTATACTATATATGTAGAACGTGAGATGGAAGCGTTTCTGCTAGATGATTATTATAGTTGTGGTTGATAGACATTATTATAATATCAAAAGGTTTTTGATATAAAGATAATTTGGATTCTCATAAGGGAAAAACCCATTCCGTTATACGGCGTGGTCTTATGAGATATCATTTACCTGCTTGAACTGTTTTAAACTGTTTTACTCACACCAGTCCCATGACTGACCCGGAATTTATTTATTTTTGTTTTCCCTAAACACTTGGGTGCCCAATTTTGTACGGGCAGTCAAGTAGTCGGGATTTACAGATACTTGAAGAGCTGGAGCAGGAGGCTTCAGGATCATATATCTATAGTTTATTTCCGCTGTGTTGTAAGTGTTGTACTTGATAATGATATGTATATTCAAGTACAATCTTTTATTTCAAAGATATGTTATCTATTATATGTTATTCGTTCCGCTGTGAGGTTCGTGTTACTCTGATGTTGTGTTCTTCTTCTTCTATTCTAAGTTTCTATATTATATATTCTCACCCTCTATCTTCTTTCTATTAGTTTCTTGAATTTCCAGTGCAATTTGGGGTTGGACTTGTGTTTTTTGGTCAGCTCAAATTGGACCGGATTTTCGGGTCACTACAGTTGGTATCAGAGCAGAAGGTTAATTGATTAACTTGGCTCTATGGCGTAACTCAATAGAGATAGGGTTAGCAATACCCTAGATTGAGTTTGAGTGTATATATACGAGTGAACATATTTGTTATTGATATAAAAATAAATTTTATGTTGTGAATATTTATTGGTTGAGTCGTTTATGGGTTCTAGTCGATCATTTTGATCCACTGTATCGGTAGGAGTTTATAAACACTCGAATACGATGGGTTGACACGATATGTTTTGAAAAGAGGGTAAATTAAAATAAGTTTACCCAAGGTATATCTTGATATAGAGAAGATATATATATATATATATATATCAAAATTCTAATATATTGGATATATTGGTTGTTATTATAATCGAGTAAGATTATAAAAACTAAATGGTTATGTAAATAACCAATCAGAATTCATATAAGTGAAATACGTGAAATCAAATGAGTTAAATCTGAAATTTAACCCATAAATTGAATTAAAATTATGGAAAATTGTATAAGTGTTTGTAAATTGATTTGGATTAAAAATAAGGAAAATTTAAGATCCTGGGAGATTTTAAATTGTTTTACAAGCTGTGTGAATTATATTTTGAAATGAATTTCAAAGTGGAAATGTTTAGAAATGGTTTTATAGTATTGAACTCACTTCGATCACTGGAAAATAGATTCTGATGATGACAGCTGCATCATCAGTATTCATTTTCGAATTGTAAGTGACGATTACTACCAGAGATACTGTTTTGAATTTGTTTTGGGAAAGACAAGTTATGTTGAATTTCAAAAAGGAAAAATTGATTTTTGAAAAGAGTAAACTGTTTAAAAACTCCCAGGGAAAAATTGTTTGAATTAAAAACAAACTTAATAGAAATTTGTGAAAGCAAATTTGAATTAAAGTATAGCCAGTAAAGTGGTAACTGAGATTGAATTAGAATGATATCAAGACAAATTGGATTGTGAGATTCAAATTTGAAGTGTAATGTGATAATCAAGTTAAGAGTTGAGAATCGAGAAGAAACTCGAGTTGAAATGATATTTGGCTCGGATATAAGCGAATGGTTGCGTTGTGGATAAAAGCAGATTGGAATTTGATTGGGATGACCCTTGTGTCCGCTGAATTGATAACAGGTGGAAAGGATATAATGATATGCCGACAAAAGGTACAAGTTTATATTTCTATTGGATAAAAGATTTATGATCCGAATTGGCAAGCCGCTTGGCTGTTTGATTTTCTTTTGGGTTGGAGATGGCCTAGAGAGGCGAGTGGTGGTTTGATGTATTGACCAGTACAAAGGAGGTGCTGGCGAAATTTTCCGAAGAGTTAAGGAGTTAGAAAATTTTCAGGATTTTTGAAAATTTTCGTTGATAAGAATTGATCAATAATTTAATTGAAATTAAATTGGCCTAGCTGGAAACGGAAGTTAAGAAGTGAACGAATAAATTGTAACCAGTCAATAGATATGTTTCATACCTTAGCAATTTCGAGGACGAAATTACTTTAAGTGGGGAAGAATGTAATAACCCACATTTTTAGCATATAATAATTAATTTATTTAATTATTTAAATAGTGAATTAAAGGATTTAATGGTCGTGGAATTAAATAATGGTGAATATTTAATTAAAATAATAAATTAAATAATATATTTAATTCTGAAATAATCAGAATTGGCTGAAATGGCGATATGGTGTGAACTGGATCATCTGTGATATTTAATTCAGTTTAGAATTGAATTAGAATAACGAATATATTTAAATAACAACAGTTTGAATATATAATTATATTATAATAAAAAACGAGCTTGAAATGGCGCTGCAGTTCGTAATTTGGTGGTTTGAACTTCAACTAAATGTACAAGATTCGTTTTAAGCCGGATTTCTGTGAAACAAGAAACGTGTGGAGCTGGTGGAGTATATCTTTCTAGTGGAAGAGAAAAATCGGGATTTCTTTGTGTAGATTTTGATTTACGTCCAAATCAGATTTTAGAAAAGTCGTTGTGGAATTCCTTTATAATTTATAAAGGAATTATTTATATTTTAAAAAGGGATTTCAATATAAATCGAATATCGGGTCGCCCCAGTTTGAAATATCAAGTTAGAAATTCATATAGGAATATTCTAGAGCTGTATGGTATTCCACTGTGAATATATACTGTAACAAGCCGGAAAATCAGGACCAATTTAAATTTTTTTATTTTAACAAATTTTAATGAAAAATGCGTCAGAATTTAAAATTTTCATTTTTTTATTAAACTATTGAATGACTTTGTATATAAATTTTATGATTAATGAATGATTTCAAATTTGTTTCTAATAAGCAATTATTTGTAATTAGATATGAAATTCTTCTATAATTGTGAAATAAGAAACGTGCGCTGCTTCGTTCACATTAATATAATTTATTTCATAATATTAGAATTTAAAACGAACAACGTTGCTTATACACAGTACGCGTTCGCTAAAATATAAAAAAAAAGAGAATTCTAGTAATACTATAGGCATCAGTAGAAATATTTTCAAATGACAAAAGTGAGACAACATTAACGCTAAAAGTTCATTTATTACATTTTCTTACAGAATTGGAAACATTAGCTAAATGTATGTCTAAAATCTCTAAGCACTTAACTGACCTATTTCAACATCAAATGAAATACTTTGAATTCCATTTATGCATTAAGTATTGAATCATCACTTCCTTATCATAAACATAAGGACAACAATAATAATACATGTTGCATGCGTTTTTAAATACATGAAAAACGAGAATAATACATGTTGCATGCGTTTTTAAATAAAGAATAATTTATTTCCTTTTGTTTCTTTGATATCTCTCTTTTGCAAACGATTATATAAAAAAAATGTCTTAATATGAAGCTTGCGAGGATTAGGGAAGGACAAAAATTAGAAAGAAATTTTGAGAGAATAATCAACTGTGAATATACGTGAGAATAAAAGATGAATGGAAACGTTAGGTAAATTAAACAAATTGTTATAAATGGACACAAGTCTTATATGGTAAACACTAATGGCCAAAATGAATATTGGGCAAAAGAAAAGAATGGTTTAAATTTAGAAAATAATGAACATGTAAGGGAAACATTAATATTAAGAGAGGTACGTTGAACATAAAAAGGTAATCAATGTTTGCACCAACAAAATCAATCGCATGAATTAAGACTATCTTTCCAGAATAAAATAAATATGCCATATTTTATCCTTTTTTTAAATACAAGAAAGAAAGGATAAGATAAACCCCCATTAAATTAAATATTATTTAATATATATATAACCTAAGGTATATATATATACGGTATAGAATACGAAACCCTAAACACCTCCTTCCAGCCGGCTAACTTATGAATCAACGGCCGAACTCCTCCGAACTTAATCCCTTTTTTTCGTAAATGTCTTGAATTAAAACAAATCTCTAACCACAAATTGAAGAACACTTCGAGATCTTGCTAACCAATGGTGAGGTGCGAGCTGGGGGTCCTTCTGGGCAATGGATGGTGGCTCAATGGTGGTCAGTGTGGTGGTCTCGGATCGAGGTCTGATGCCTCGTATAGCGTGCGCAAGTGAGGAGTTGGCAGTCGATATGGGTTTCAATGTACAACAGAAAGGAACGAAGAAGAAAGGGGTTAAGTCCCTTAACCAATGCAATTAATCCTTAATTAATTATTTAATTATTTCATTTTTTTTAAATCAAACGTTTATAATACAATAACTTCTTCAAACAGAAACGAAATCAAACGAAATAAAGTTCGTTGAACTCGTATGGACAAGGCCTTCGCTATGAAACAGTCCAGAACTGAAATGGAGAAAATCATGATTTGAGGGAAATTCCAATCTGAACTGATCTGAATGGAAATCTATTTGTGAGATTTCTATTTTATGATTCAAATTAATTATTTACTGAAATGTGAAATTTATATTTATTTCATAAAGTTCATGTGATGTTGTATATCTTTATTGAAATGTTGGTTGTGTTGTGATGTGGCTTGAATTGAAATTTTGGTATGTTTGACTTTGGTTATAATAATGAAAATGAATTGTGATTGTGGTGGAAATATATTTTAGTGTTATGGATAAATTTGTTTATGTTTTAAAATGTAAAACATGAGTACATTGGAAACCACATTTAAATGTAAAGTATGTTAATAAAATAGTTCGTGTTAGCAAAATTGTTTTACATTAAAATTATAATTTAATGTATTGATTATACATAAACATTTGTTCGTGTTTAGAAAATAAGTTTTTACATTAAAATTATAATTTAATGTATTGATTATACATAAACATTTGTTCGTGTTTAGAAAATAAGTTTTTACATTAAAATGTTAATTTAATGTATTGATTATTCATAAACATTTGTTCGTGTTTAGAAAATAAGTTTTTACATTAAAATTATAATTTAATGTATTGAATATACATAAACATTTGTTCGTGTTTAGAAAATAAGTTTTACATTAAAATTATATTTTAATGTATTGAATGTACATAAATATTTGTTCGCATTAAGAAAACAAGTTTCACGTAAAATTATATTTTAATGTTAAGAATGTACATAAGAATTTGTTCATATTAGGAAAACACGTTTCACATTAAATTCACATTTTATTGTTATGAAGGTAAACAAATTTTGTCATAGGAAACATCATTACAAAAACTTTATTTTCAGTGTAATGAATAGATTTACAAAATTGTACATGTTATGAGATGAAACATGTTTTTACACTAAACTTTATTTTTAATAAGATGATCATTTCTAAATAAAAATGTGCACACATTAACTTTACATTTTTAATGTTAATAAGACATTAAAAAGAATCTTTGTCATGTTAAATTATTTTCACATTGGAATTCATATTTCAACGTAAAAGGATCATTATAAAACATGTATTTTAATTGTCATTTGTTACCATAAAATGGATTAAAACAAAAAGAATATATTTTTATCGTCACTTGTTTTACAATATAAAGAATGAAATAAAGAGACTAGGTTTCATTATGTCATTTAACAAAAGGAGTAGAATAATATAAATTCTCCATGTTTTAAACTTATAACACATGTTTACATTAAAAAGTATATTTTAATGTACTGAATGGCGTAATATAAATTGTCCATGTTTTAAACTTGTGAAACATGTTTACATTAAAACGTATATTTTTATATAATGAATGGTTTAACAAAATTTGTTCATGTTTTAAAATGTAAAACATGGTAACATTAAAAACTCTAGTTTAATGAAATATATGAAAAGAACATTTTTTTTGTCATAAACGTTAGTATTAGAATAAAAGAACACTTTTGTCAAAATGCTTAGTTAGAATTAAAACATCACTTTCTTTAAAAGTGTTTATCTAGAAATAAACTAGTCATTTGTTTAAGGTTAGAATTAACATGTCATTTAAATAAAAACATGTTATGTAAAAACATGTTTTCATTTAAAACTCATATTTTAAATGTCATGAAGAGAATATAGAAAAAGTCATGTTTTAAATAAAAACATGTTTACATTTAAAATTTCACATTTTAAATGTAATGTTAGAGTACATAGAAAAGTCACATTTTTATTTTAAAATGTTGCATTTGATTAAAAATGCCTTTTAAGTTATAAAATGTTGTATTAATATGTCATTTTGTTAAGAATAATTAATTAGAATAAAAATATCATTTATGTTAGCATTCAAAGAATGACATTTATGTTAGAATTAAAAGAACATTTATGTTAGAAATAAACATTTATGTTGGAATTCAAAAATATGCTACACTGCCATTAACAAGTTTCCTGACTTGTTTATGTTGATTGGGATGATAATTTTTACACATCACCCAAGTGCACAAATAATTTATTTAATTATTTGTTATATGTTATGTGTTGGTTGAAAACCCCACACGGGTCTTGGCATGATATTCACGCATCTCCCTTGTGATTAGTTTTAAGCGTTATTTATTTGACGCTTATACAGTATTAATATTCACTTTGGATGTTTGGATGTTATTAATGATTTTTATCATTAGTGTAGAATACATTGCGATGTTTGAAATCCATATAATTAAATTATATGGTAATTGTTGGGTCCCATTCTAATTTTGAATTAAAAGAATATTTTAATACAATATTCAGTTAAAGGAAATCAAATAATGGTTTTGATCTTTTAAAGTTCAAAGGATTTTATTATATGGGTTAAAAAGTCACAATGGAAAGGGTAGAGTTGAAAATACAAAACGGGTCATGACACGAGGTTAAGCCCAACTTATGGGATAAGTCTGCCCGGAACCAACCGGCATATCCAGCATCCATAAGTCACAGGCTTAATGTGGGAGGTCTGGCTAGTATAAAATACAAATGAATAAGAAATTGAATTGGCCTATTTAATTTGTTTTAAATAGAAACGTCGTTTTAAACCAAACGTGTTTACCGATTTAATGTATTCATTTTAAAATGAATATTAAAAAGAAGTGATTTGTAAACTTAATATTTTAGAAATATTAATATTTTTAAATATGATAAGAAAATAAAACATTCAATTTAGACTTTAAATTGAAATAAAGTTAAAACTGTTTTAAGGCGAATTTATAAATATTTTATAAAGTACGTTTGAAATAGAAATCGACGATATAATATATACTATATATATATATATCTATATTTAATGGCCTGAATAGAACGCGCCGCGCAGCGACCGTTCGTGAATTTCAACCATTAACTTTACATGGACGTAACGGGAGATCCGACCGTCGGATTCTCCTAAAATCGGAACTGTTGAGTTCGTATCGAAAAGAGCTTTTCAATGAATATAAGAGTTTTAAAATCTAACGGTTGGATTTGGAATTATGTCCACATCAAATTTAGAAAAGGTCGCTATGGATGCAGTTCAGTGGCCGTTATTGGAAACCGACTGTACGAGCGAAAATAAAATTATTAAAAATATGGAAATATTATGCAAAATCATAATAAATGATTTAAAGGGAATTTAGATGAAAATTTCCAATAGTGAAGAGATAAAAATATATTTTATCGATATGAACTAATTATTAACTAGAACAAATCTTACAATTAAGATTTAATAAAGTTTTCCAATAAGTTAATATTTACATGGAATAAAATAGAATAAATTGGATTTTTGGGTTGTCGTGAATGGTGTCTTAAATAACACTGTTCTTAACCCCAGTTGAGAAAAGAATAAATCTTTTAATTAAGATTTTTGGAGTTTAAATCATATTTGATAATTGGAATAAAATGAAATGTAAATTGGATTTATCGGGAACAGTGTTTTAAACGACACTTGTTCTTTAACCCAATTTGCAGTGAAATATAATTTGGGATTTATGAATCTTTTATTAAGATTTAAAATGGAATATTTTCCAAGCGTAAAGTTTTCCAATTTAATATATTAAATTGGGATTGAATGGAATTTGATTTAATAATATTCAAGATGAGCTTCTGTAAAAGAAGGCCGTTAATATATATGGAATTTAAAAGGCTTTGCCATTATTCCATTTATATTAATAGCCTGATACCGAAATTCATATCGATTATACATTGTCTGATTTCTATGAAAATCCCCTATTTAATGGAGATGAATTTGAGTTTATCGTGAACAATGTTTTAAATGACACTAGTTCTTTAACTCAAATAAGGATAAGATTAATTTCTTAAAATTAGATAATCATTAAATAATGATTTTGATATTTAAAACCAAATTGGAGTTTTTAATAAATCTTTAAAAGAAAAGATTTAAGAATAAACTTAAAGGATTTATCTTTGATAGAATAATACGAATATTTTATTAGAAGAATATTCTGAATTGGAATGTGGCGTTGGATGTGTTTTTATAGTCCTTGATTTTTCATTATAAAATACGTGAGTTATTCGGGAAGACCGGGTTTAACCCATTCCGAATAATTACTACGAGGATGAAGAGTCGAAGATGAAGACGGTGGCTGAAGACCGACGATCTTCACATCGGATGGATGTGTTGCTACAGAGACCCTTGATGGGAGTAGCTACCATGAAGGGGCTTCAGTGGTGGCCGTTCGGACTATTGTTGATTGTTCGGATTTAGTTTTCGCTCAGACCCAGAGCATAAGCTAGTAAATGGATGCGTGTCTGCCATTGGATTTCGTTCCATGTGAATTAAATCGATTTCTGTTAATGTATGTCTGTTTGGTGGGGGAGGATTTATTCTCCACTTAACACCCTGGTATATATTAATAGTGATTGATCGCATGGCGTGAATTGTCAACGTGGGACGCCAAGATGCAAATGATCAAGGCTTTTGTTGAAAAGCAGGGCCTTGTGGGATGATCAAAGCATAGCCTATTACGGCATAGCTTTGTGTATATCGTGACTTCGCGAGCCTCACACCCCGGTATGAGTCAAAAATGGGATATGGACCATAGGGAGTGCACACGTTTCTTTCTAGCTAGTGGTAGTGTCAGTGCTTTAACACTGCCTGGCATTTTACTTATGTGCATAATGGATTTTGAGGCGCCTCGGATTTTTATAGGCCGATAGTGGTCATATTATAGGTTCAAAGGAACCGCGAAACGTGTGTTCAGGCATAACCAATCCACTGCCGATAGGCGGGGACCGGCCCTACCGCATCCAAGGGTTCACTGCGGGGGATCCTGAGGCATTTGCTAGAGTGTCTCGAATCGGAGAGGAGCTTGCCCCTAGCCTCGACTCATGATGGAAATCCAATTTCCAATACGACCTTGCGGTTTTGAATGTAGAACTAGTATGGCGACATGATATATGGTACCCATGCCGTCTATGATTAATACATTATGATTGAAATGTTTTTATTAGAATATATACACACTAATACTAAATCCGTTTTACCGTATCAAGCATCTTTTGACCATTATAAGGTAAAACCCTCTCCTCCGGTTTGCGTTGCATTGTGTGATGGAACTTGGGTCTTATAATGGTTTCATTTTCTAAAAAGCATAGCGTTATTTGAACGATTTACTTTACTTATGCACTGGCAATCCAATGGAGTAAACCCGTTCCGCGTTAGCGGCGTGGTCCTGTGATTAGCCTTATCATTAGATTAGTTTAGTTAAGATTTCTCATACCAGTCCCATGACTGACCTGTAATTTGTTTCACTGGCAAACTCGGGTGCCCATATTTTTCCACACGGGCAGTCGAGTAGCTTGTTTTGCAGATATCTATTCTTTAACAGGATCCTGGATTGAAGCTTAAAGCTGTGTCCATAGCATTTATAGTCTTCCGCTGTGTATTGTATTTATGTATTGTAATTTAACTTTCGTTGTATCGTTCCTTTATTTGATGTACTATGATATTCTGTACTCTGATGTAACATTATTGTAATGTCTATAAAAGTCTATTGTTATTTGTTCTTATGAATTATATTCCCAAAGTTAACGTATGCGAGTTTTGAACGGTCTTGGTCGATTTTGCGATCGATTAGGTCCGGGCAAAATCCTGTCGTTACAGTTGGTATCAGAGCTCAGTTAGATCAAATCTTTGGGGTACAACTCATTAGAACTGAATGAAAACTCATCAGAGATGGGATTAGTAATATCCAATAAGAATACTCATTAGAGATGGGATCAGTAGTATCCTAGAATGAGTCCGAAGAGTGTTGTTTTTAAAAATAAATAAAAGCAGTAATAAATTTAGTTTCGAAAATTTATCTTAAAATACGTATTTGAGATATTATTATATTTTAGATTTGGACAATCGAGTATATAGAGATTTTAATATACGCCTCGCAAGCGTGTATAAGAAGCTCCAATATATTAGATAGATACAGAGTCACACTCTAGTAGCCCGGAGACGATTCTGATGATGAGGCATCATCATCAGTGTTTATGTTCGAGTACGGAGTGAGAGATCTAGATATTTCCAATTGACTGGTATGAGAACCAAAACTTAGTTAGAACACATTATTGTGATTTGCACTAAAAATATGATTTTTGACTATATATGTAAAAGTTATATATATTTGAAAAGTTAATCATCTAATTGATTGCTGGTTGTGATGTTTGATTATTGGATTAACTAATAAAATTATTGAAACCAATAAATAAAAATTTAATTAAGTTAGCTAATTAAACAACTTTTAGCTTCGTTACTTTTCGAGGACGAAAAGATTTTTAAGTGGGGGAGATTGTAACAAGCCGGAAAATCAGGACCAATTTAAAAATTTTATTTTAACAAATTTTAATGAGTAATGCGTCAGAATTCAAAATTTTCATTTTTTTAATTAAACTATTGAATGACTTTGTATATAAATTTTATGATTAATGAATGATTTCAAATTTGTTTCTAATAAACAATTATTTGTAATTAGATATGAAATTCTTCTATAATTGTGAAATAAGAAACGTGCGCTGCTTCGTTCACATTAATATAATTTATTTCATAATATTAGAATTTAAAACGAACAACGTTGCTTATACGCAGTACGCGTTCGCTAAAATAAAAAAATAAAAAAGAGAATTCTAGTAATACTACAGGCATCAGTAGAAATATTTTCAAATGACAAAAGTGAGACAACATTAACGCTAAAAGTTCATTTATTACATTTTCTTACAGAATTGGAAACGTTATCTAAATGTATGTCTAAAATCTCTAAGCACTTAACTCACCTGTTTCAAAATCAATTGAAATACTTTGAATTCCATTTATGAATTAAGTATTGAATCATCACTTCCTTATCAGAAACATAAGGACAACAATAATAATACATGTTGCATGCGTTTTTAAATACAAGAAAAATGAGAATAATACATGTTGCATGCATTTTTAAATAAAGAATAATTTATTTCCTTTTGTTTCTTTGATATCTCTCTTTTGCAAACGATTATATAAAAAAATGTCTTAATATGAAGCTTGCGAGGATTAGGGAAGGACAAAAATTAGAAAGAAATTTTGAGAGAATAATCAACTGTGAATATACGTGAGAATAAAAGATGAATGGAAACGTTAGGTAAATTAAACAAATTGTTATAAATGGATACAAGTCTTATATGGTTAACACTAATGGCCTAAATGAATATTGGGCAAAAGAAAAGAATGGTTTAAATTTAGAAAATAATGAACATGTAAGGTAAACATTAATATTAAGAGAGGTACGTTGAACATAAAAAGGTAATCAATGTTTGCACCAACAAAATCAATCGCATGAATTAAGACTATCTTTCCAGAATAAAATACATATGCCATATTTTATCCTTTTTTTTAAATACAAGAAAGAAAAGATAAGATAAACCCCCATTAAATTAAATATTATTTAATATATATATATAACCTAAGGTATATATATACGGTATAGAATACGAAACCCTAAACACCTCCTTCCAGCCGCCTTCCTTATGAATCAATGGCCGAACTCCTCCGAACTTAATCCCTTTTTTCCCTAAATGTCTTGAATTAAAACAAATCTCTAACCACAAACTGAAGAACACTTCGAGATCTTGCTAACCAATGGTGAGGTGCGAGCTGGGGGTCCTTCTGGGCGATGGATGGTGGCTCAATGGTGGTCAGTGTGGTGGTCTCGGATCGAGGTCAGATGCCTCGTACGGCGTGCGCAAGTGAGGAGTTGGCGGTCGATATGGGTTTCAATGTACAACAGAAAGGAACGAAGAAGAAAGGGGTTAAGTCCCTTAACCAATGCAATTAATCCTTAATTAATTATTTAATTATTTCAGTTTTTTGAAATCAAATGTTTATAATACAATAACTTCTTCAAACAGAAACGAAATCGAACGAAACAAAGTTCGTTGAACTCGTATGGACAAGGCCTTCGCTATGAAACAGTCCAGAACTGAGATGGAGCAAATCATGATTTAAGGGAAATTCCAATCTGAACTGATCTGAATGGAAAGCTATTTGTGAGATTTCTATTTTATGATTCAAATTAATTATTTACTGAAATGTGAAATTTATATTTATTTCATAAAGTTCATGTGATGTTGTATATCTTTATTGAAATGTTGGTTGTGTTGTGATGTGGCTTGAATTGAAATTTTGGTATGTTTGACTTTGGTTATAATAATGAAAATGAATTGTGATTGTGGTGGAAATATATTTTAGTGTTATGGATAAATTTGTTTATGTTTTAAAATGTAAAACATGAATACATTGGAAACCACATTTAAATGTAAAGTATGTTAATAAAATAGTTCGTGTTAGAAAACTTATTTTACATTAAAATTATAATTTAATGTATTGATTATACATAAACATTTGTTCGTGTTTAGAAAATAAGTTTTTACATTAAAATTATAATTTAATGTATTGATTATACATAAACATTTGTTCGTGTTTAGAAAATAAGTTTTTAAATTAAAATTTTAATTTAATGTATTGATTATACATAAATATTTGTTCGTGTTTAGAAAATAAGTTTTTACATTAAAATTATAATTTAATGTATTGAATATACATAAACATTTGTTCGTGTTTAGAAAATAAGTTTTACATTAAAATTATATTTTAATGTATTGAATGTACATAAATATTTGTTCGCATTTAGAAAACAAGTATCAAGTTAAATTATATTTTAATGTTAAGAATGTACATAAGAATTTGTTCATATAAGGAAAACACGTTTCACATTAAATTCACATTTTAATGTTATGAAGGTAAACAAATTTTGTCATAGGAAACATCATTACAAAAACTTTATTTTCAGTATAATGAATAGATTTACAAAATTGTACATGTTATGAGATGAAACATGTTTTTACACTAAACTTTATTTTTAATAAGATGATCATTTGTAAATAAAAATGTGCACACATTAACTTTACATTTTTAATGTTAATAAGACATTAAAAAGAATCTTTGTCATGTTAAATTATTTTCACATTGGAATTCATATTTCAACGTAAAAGGATCATTATAAAACATATATTTTTATTGTCATTTGTTACCATAAAATGGATTAAAACAAAAAGAATGTATTTTTATCGTCACTTGTTTTACAATATAAAGAATTAAATAAAGAGACCAGGTTTCATTATGTCATTTAACAAAAGGAGTAGAATAATATAAATTATCCATGTTTTAAACTTATAACACATGTTTACATTAAAAAGTATATTTTAATGTACTGAATGGCGTAATATAAATTGTCCATGTTTTAAACTTATGAAACATGTTTACATTAAAACGTATATTTTAATATAATGAATGGTTTAACAAAATTTGTTCATGTTTTAAAATGTAAAACATGGTAACATTAAAAACTCTAGTTTAATGCAATATATGAAAAGAACATTTTTTTGTCATAAACGTTAGTATTAGAATAAAAGAACACTTTTGTCAAAATGCTTAGTTAGAATTAAAACATCACTATCGTTAAAAGTGTTTATCTAGAAATAAACTAGTCATTTGTTTAAGGTTAGAATTAACATGTCATTTAAATAAAAACATGTTATGTAAAAACATGTTTTCATTTAAAACTTATATTTTAAATGTCATGAACAGAATATAGAAAAAGTCATGTTTTAAATAAAAACATGTTTACATTTAAAATTTCACATTTTAAATGTAATGTTAGAGTACATAGAAAAGTCACATTTTTATTTTAAAATGTTGCATTTGATTAAAAATGCCTTTTAAGTTATAAAATGTTGTATTAATATGTCATTTTGTTAAGAATAGTTAATTAGAATAAAAATATCATTTATGTTAGCATTCAAAGAATGACATTTATGTTAGAATTAAAAGAACATTTATGTTAGAAATAAACATTTATGTTGGAATTCAAAAATATGCTACACTGCCATTAACAAGTTTCTTGACTTGTTTATGTTGATTGGGACGATAATTTTTACACATCGCCCAAGTGCACAAATAATTTATTTAATTATATGTTATGTGTTGGTTAAAAACCCCACACGGGTCTTGGGATGATATTCACGCATCTCCCTTGTGATTAGTTTTAAGCGTTATTTATTTGACGCTTATACAGTATTAATATTCACTTTGGATGTTTTGATGTTATTAATGATTTTTATCATTAGTGTAGAATACATTGCGGTGTTTGAAATCCATATAATTAAATTATATCGTAATTGTTGGGTCCCATTCGAATTTTGAATTAAAAGAATATTTTAATACAATATTCAGTTAAAGGAAATCAAATAATGATTTTGATCTTTTAAAGTTCAAAGGATTTTATTATATGGGTTAAAAAGTCACAATGGAAAGGGTAGAGTTGAAAATACGAAACGGGTCATGACACGAGGTTAAGCCCAACTTATGGGATAAGTCTGCCCGGAACCAACCGGCATATCCAGCATCCATAAGTCACAGGCTTAATGTGGGAGGTCTGGCCCAGTATAAAATACAAATGAATAAGAAATTGAATTGGCCTATTTAATCTGTTTTAAATAGAATCGCTATTTTAAACCAAACATGTTTACCGATTTAATGTATTCATTTTAAAATGAATATTAAAAAGAAGTGATTTGTAAACTTAATATTTTAGAAATATTAATATTTTTAAATATGATAAGAAAATAAAACATTCAATTTAGACTTTAAATTGAAATAAAGTTAAAACTGTTTTAAGGCGAATTTATAAATATTTTATAAAGTACGTTTTAAATTGAAATCGACGATATAATATATATTAAATATATATATATATATATATTTAATGGCCTGAATAGAACACGCCGCGCAGCGACCGTTTGCGAATTTCGACCATTAACTTTAAATGGACGTAACGGGAGATCCGACCGTCGGATTCTCCTAAAACCGGAACTGTTGGGTTCGTATCGAAAAGGGCTTTTCAATGAATATAAGAGTTTTAAAATCTAACGATTGAATTTGGAATTATGTCCAAATCAAATTTAGAAAAGGTCGTTATGGATGCAGTTCGGTGGCCGTTATTGGAAACCGACTGTACGAGCGAAAATAAAATTATTAAAAATATGGAAATATTATGTAAAATCTTAATAAATGATTTAAAGGGAATTTAGATGAAAATTTCGAATAGTGAAGAGATAAAAAAATATTTTATCGATATGAACTATTTATTAACTAGAACAAATCTTACAATTAAGATTTAATAAAGTTTTCCAATAAGTTAATATTTACTTGGAATTAAATAGAATAAATTGGATTTTTGGGTTGTCGTGAATGGTGTCTTAAATAACACTATTCTTAACCACAGTTGAGAAAAGAATAAATCTTTTAATTAAGATTTTTAGAGTTTAAATCATATTCGATAATTGGAATAAAATAAAATGTAAATTGGATTTATCGTGAACAGTGTTTTAAACGACACTTGTTCTTTAACCCAATTTGCAGTGAAATATAATTTGGGATTTATGAATCTTTTATTAAGATTTAAAACGGAATATTTTCCAAGTGTAAAGTTTTCCAATTTAATATATTAAATTGGGATTGAATGGAATTTGATTTAATAATATTCGAGATGAGCTTTTGTAAAAGAAGGCCGTTAATATATATGGAATTTAAAAGGCTTTGCCATTATTCCATTTATATTAATAGCCCGATACAAAATTCATATCGATTATACATTGTCTGATTTCTATGAAAATCCCCTATTTAATGGAGATGAATTTGAGTTTATCGTGAACAATATTTTAAATGACATTAGTTCTTTAACTCAAATAAGGATAAGATTAATTTCTTAAAATTAAATAATCATTAAATAATGATTTTGATATTTAAAACCAAATTGGAGTTTTTAATAAATCTTTAAAAGAAAAGATTTAAGAATAAACTTAAAGGATTTATCTTTGATAGAATAATACGAATATTTTATTAGAAGAATATTCTGAATTGGAATGTGGCATTGGATGTGTTTTTATAGTACTTGATTTTTCATTATAAAATACGTGAGTTATTCGGGAAGACCGGGTTTAACCCATTCCGAATAATTACTACGACGATGAAGACGGTGGTGGAAGACCGACGATCTTCACATCGGATGGATGTGTTGCTACAGAGACCCTTGATGGGAGTAGCTACCTTGAAGGGGCTTTAGTAGTGGCCGTCCGGACTATTGTTGATTGCTCGGATTTAGTTTTCGCTCAGACCCAGAGCATAAGCTAGTAAATGGATGCGTGTCTGACATTGGATTTCGTTCCATGTGAATTAAATTGATTTCTGTTAATGTATGTCTGTTTGGTGGTGGAGGATTTATTCTCCACTTAACACCCTGGTATATATTAATAGTGATTGATCGCATGGCGTGAATTGTTAATGTGGCACGCCAAGATGCAAATGATCAAGGCTTTTGTTGAAAAGCAGGGCCTTGTGGGATGATCAAAGCATAGCCTATTACGACATAGCTTTGTGTATATCGTGACTTCGCGAGCCTCACACCCCGGTATGAGTCAAAAACGGGATATGGACCGTAGGGAGTGCACATGTTTCTTTCTAGCTAGTGGTAGTGTCAGTGCTTTAACACGGCCTGGCATTTTACTTATGTGGATGATGGATTTTGAGGCGCCTCTGACTTTTATAGGCCGATAGTGGTCATATTATAGGTTCAAAGGAACCGGGAAACGTGTGTTCAAGCATAACCAATCCACTGCCGATAGGCGGGGACCGGCCCTACCGCATCCAAGGGTTCACTGCGGGGGATCCTGAGGCATTTGCTAGAGTGTCTCGAATCGGAGAGGAGCTTGCCCCTAGCCTCGACTCATGATGGAAATCCAATTTCCAATACGTCCTTGCGGTTTTGAATGTAGAACTAGTATGGCGACATGATATATGGTACCCATGCCATCTATGATTAATACATTATGATTGAAATGTTTTTATTAGAATATATACACATTAATACTAAATCCGTTTTACCGTATCAAGCATCTTTTGACCATTATAAGGTAAAACCCTGTCCTCCGGTTTGCGTTGCATTGTGTGATGGGACTTGGGTCTTATAATGGTTTCATTTTCTAAAAAGCATAGCGTTATTTGAACGATTTACTTTACTTATGCACTAGCAATCCAATGGAGTAAACTCGTTCCGCGTTAGCGGCATGGTCCTGTGATTAGCCTTATCATTAGATTAGTTTAGTTAAGATTTCTCATACCAGTCCCATGACTGACCTGTAGTTTGTTTCACTGGCAAACTCGGGTGCCCATATTTTTCCACACGGGCAATCAAGTAGCTTGTTTTGTAGATATCTATTCTTTTAGCAGGATCCTGGATTGAAGCTTAAAGCTGTGTCCAGAGCATTTATAGTCTTCCGCTGTGTATTGTATTTATGTATTGTAATTTAACTTTCGCTGTATCATTCCTTTAATTGATGTACTCTGATATTCTGTACTCTGATGTAACATTATTATAATGTCTATAAAAGTCTATTGTTATTTGTTCTTATGACTTGTATTCCTAAAGTTAACGTATGCGAGTTTTGAACGGCCTTGGTCGATTTTGCGATCGATTAGGTCCGGGCAAAATCCGTGTCGTTACATATACGATAATATTTATTTATAAAAATTTAATTATATTTAAATATATTTATATATTTAAATGGGTAGAGCTTTAAAAATAGCCAGTTTTGCAAACAACCTCGGAATTCGACGAAAGTAATTTTGTTGGATCTGCATCATCAAATTTTTGTTAGATTTCAGTTTCTGTGATTTTTGAAGTCAGTATGTGGTTGTACCGATTTTTAAAGTGAAAAACAGTCGCTATTTCGATGGTTAAAAATACGCTATGTGAGAATACGAAGTCGGAATTCGACGAAACCAGTTTCGTTGGGACCATAATGTCGAACTGTAGCTGCATGTCCAGTTTCATGATTTTTGGATATTGTGGGTGATCATAGGAGTTTAAAACGTTTAAAGAGAAATAGAACTAGAATATTCTATGGAATATTCCCATCTCCTAATGCTATAAATACACCCCAAAAGAATCCTTAAACCTAAAAGTTCCATTCCTCAGTCAATCTCTTCCTCCGCCACCATCTTCTGTTCTAGAAAATGAAATCGCAACTTAGAAAAAATCAAAGAAAATAAAATAAAATCCTATAAATTCTTATACAAATATATTTGCATTTCTGGGAGGATCTTCTTTGTTTCTATATGAGTTTTAATGGGTTCATGGAAATTTTTGTCGCTGTTTCTTTTCAGTGGAAGTCTAGGGCTGATAAATTCGAGACATATAGGCATCGATTCGAGATTTAGGTTATGCGGCGGTGTTTGTAGGAGCAAATGGCTTCGATTTGCATTTTTTGGATTTTTTTCGAAATATAAAATGTCGATCCCTACAGGGAACGATGGAGGATTTTAATCGACGGAAATAGGGGAGGGTGTGAGCTGGTGCTGGAGTCATGCGATGAAGCTGGGCATCTGTTTCTGCGTGAACTGCGGGTGTTCGTTTGGGTGAACTGAGAAGGGCAGTGACGTATCACGGTGGAGGAGATGAGTTCTGGACGAGTCACTGTGATGAAGGGAGGACTGGGCGATGGAAATACGGGCGGTGTGAAGGCAGAGGGTGCGAAGTGTATTAGCTGGTGGGTTTTGAAGTGAGAAGGTGGTGTTTGTTTGCTTTTGAAAAGTTTAGTTGGATTTGATTGTGAAGTAACGGAAATGGTGGAGTGTGTTACTGGAATGGGGAAAAACCCGACTGTGTCTTATTGCTTGAGCGTGATTTTTAGTTCAGAGGAATAAAGCTGGGTTTCATGAAATCGGTACGGGATGGAGAGAGTTGAACGAAGGTTGATTTGTCTTCGGTTGTGGTAAAATCGTGGAGGACCGAAGGAGGTGCAGGGATGTTTAAGTGAGTAGAAATATTGAACGATGAAGAAGAACAAGAATTTGCGTTTTTCTGGACATCATGGAATGGTGGAAAAGGAGTTTTGCTAAGTTTTTCTGGAGGACGCATTGAATATTGATGGGGGTTGGGCCGGAAATACAATGGTTAAGCCCTTTTTAATATTAAATCCATGGTTTATCTTATTTAAATATGTATATGTATTGTAATCCTTATAACTTCGCCATACGATAACCAAATTCGGTGAAACAAGATCCGACGGGATCGTATGGACGGTGGCTACACCGTGGAACTTGTTGGAAATGATTCTGAGCTTGTCTAGATTTACGGTGAAATATAACGTCCGTCAAAATCAAAGACAGTTAATCGTTCTTAACGATAACAGTCCAATGTGAGTAAATCTCACTAACTCTGAATAGTTTATAATTTCATGTTGTATTTTTAGAACTGTTAAATATTGGTTGGTTGATTGTGTGTTGACTGTTTGATTGAACTGCTAGACAGTTAGTTGAATTTCTATATTGATTCTATTTATCAGGATAAGTATATCGAATTGAAAGTGATGATAATCATATTGTGTAACATCTGTGGATACAGGGAAATAGGTTGGAGGAATCCGACTGGATTCCTCAACAGCTATTTTATTATTTTCATATATTGTGATATATGACATGGTTTATAATATGTTGTTGATTATATGTGTATGGACGATACTGGAATATTTATAAAGTGAATTATTTATTTAGGATAAATAAATAAGATGTTATAAACGGGACTATTTACTTAGAAAATAAATAGGAGATAATAAGTGAGATATTTATTTGTTAAATAAATAGGATAAGGTAATGGATTTATTTATTTGCTAAATAAATAAATAAGAAAAGGACATATTTATTTGTTAAATAAATAGGGTTATTAAAGGAAACATTCAAAATAAATAAATAGGATATTAAACGGATTATTTATTTAGGAAATGAATAAGTTATGATAAAGGGATATTGACTTAGAAATTGAATAAGTTATAAAAGAGATGTTAATCAAAATAAATAGAATAAAGGGTTATTTATTTGGAAAATAAATAGAGGAGTTAATCGAAACGAGTTAATCGAACGGAGTAAATCAAATAGAGTTAAGAAAAATTAGAAACTGACTAGAGATTAGTAAATTGAATGGTTTTCTAAGCGTCGATCTGATGTTGGTTTCGGCCTTCGGTGTTTATACTTAGAGAATTGTTCTCCTACTAGTTTACAGTCAGGGACTGATAGTTGTGAAATGATAGTGATATGTAAATAACAATGGAAATGTTTTCCAGTGTTAATAACGTATATTTTCTAAACATAGAAAATAAGGAAATATGAATATATATATATAGATATATATATGATTGATGATTGATTGATAGAATTTCCATTTGGAAATAATATCGTTGTTTGAACACGTGTTTTCTTTGATGGTTAAATCACAGACTATCGAAGTTTTGACCATTTTAACGTTGTTAATATGGAGAGACCAGTTGGATTATTATTCAAAGAATGACTCTGTATTGGCATAAGCATTGCGAATCATATATGCCAAAGATAATTGAAGACAGAGTAAAGTGCAAGGGCTGTTGTATAAATCTTAGATAACAGTGCCTAAGATGGATATACTGAATAGTGCCTTCGGTTCATCCTGTTCTTGGGTGACTTGTATGGATGAATGTCTGACAGAGTACTTCTAAAAGGTCACGTACATTGATTTCTTCAACCGTACCAAGAGTGGAAGCGGGGAAGGAAACTTCTTTAGCTAACACGTAATGTACTGTTGTAGACGTCAATTAGTGATTTTCTATGGATCTGACAATGTGGCATTCGAAGTGAATCTGATGTGATGATAACGCGTAGCTTCTAGCCTCACATCCGGTAAATGACAGAAATCGGGCAGGTAGCATGGCTATGTAGGTCGCACCTATTAGGGTGTATAGTCACCTGATCTAGAGTTTCATTTACTTCTAAAAATCTATTGTTGATGCTATCCCATTCGGGAAATAGTTGCTGATCCCAACCGATGGTGATATACATTCGATACACTTAAGCAAAATGAGTGGTCGGTCATGTGTGGCCGGGTCGCAAGATGTTCTTGTTGAACCCAGTGTATTCCTCTCTAGAGGTACACTAGCGAAAGGTGGTTCCATACCTTGTCATAGTTAGAAATCCATTACCCAATACGTGCTTGCGGTTTTGATTGTATATTATATATGTAGAATGTGAGATGGAAGCGTTTCTGCTAAATGATTATTATAGTTGTGGTTGATAGACATTATTATAATATCAAAAGGTTTTTGATATAAAGATAATTTGGATTCTCATAAGGGAAAAACCCGTTCCGTTATACGGCGTGGTCTTATGAGATATCATTTACCTGCTTGAACTGTTTTAAACTGTTTTAGTCACACCAGTCCCATGACTGACCCGGAGTTTATTTTGTTTTGTTTTCCCTAAACACTTGGGTGCCCAATTTTGTACGGGCAGTTAAGTAGTCGGTATTTACAGATACTTGAAGAGCTGGAGCAGGAGGCTTCAGGATCATATAGCTATAGTTTATTTCCGCTGTGTTGTAAGTGATGTACTTGATAATGATATGTATATTCAAGTACAATCTTTTATTTCAAAGATATGTTATCTATTATATGTTATTCGTTCCGCTGTGAGGTTCGTGTTACTCTGATGTTGTGTTCTTCTTCTTCTTCTATTCTAAGTTTCTATCTTATCTATTCTCACCCTCTATCTTCTTTCTATTAGTTTCTTGAATTTCCAGTGCAATTTGGGGTTGGACTTGTGTTATTTGGTCAGCTCAAATTGGACCGGATTTTCGGGTCACTACAATGTGCAAGGACTTTTGGCCAATGGGCGGGAAACCTTTTCATGGATAAGAGACATTTGTTGAAGCTCGAAATTGGATTAAGGAGGTGGAAGACTTATTTGGTATCTTCTAGATAGAAGATGGAAGGAAGGTCCAATTAGGTGCTTGGTTAATGAAGGACAAAGCCTCGTTTTGGTGGGAGGTTACAAATGGAGAGCATCCGGTAGAGACATGGATGGATTTCGGGCATAGGTTCGAGATGAAATTCCTCTCATTAGCGGAAAAGAATTTATACATGGAGAGGTTCTTAGCATTGAAGTAAGGGAATTCATCAGTGAAGGAGTACGTCAACATGTTCAATCAGTTGGCGAGATTCGGCTTAGACTTGGTGAACACACCTGAGAAGAAGGCCTTGAGATTCGTTAAAGGTTTGAATGATCCGCTATATGGGTTGGCTATGACCCACATTCCTATGGGGGCTACCTTCGAGAAATTGGTTGACAGGGCATTAATTGTGACGATCCCAAAACCCCGTAACACGGTGTTAAGGATAATCATTGGAATATAACACATTAATCATCATTAGCAGATCACAGATAATAGCATAAACAGAAAATAGAATAATTTACACACATATGACAGTAGAATCATATAGATATCATCACATCAGAGAGCACAGTACAGGATACAACTTAGTGCATAATGATACATAATCAGTCACCATCGCCTGAGGCGGAATCATACATAAAGAGTACACAAAATAAATATCAGTCTACATCGTCAATGGCGGAATCATAATATAGATACAATAATGGCGGAGAAAATCCAAGTCAGCACGGTGTAGTCAAGCCTCGCCATGAGCCAAAAGTGCGTCATAAACCTGTAACTAGGCTTCCCATGTGAAAATGAGGGCACCCGAGTTTGCAAGGTGAAACAAACTACGAGTCAGTCATGGGACTCGTATGAGAAATCCACTTAACTTATTAACAACAATAATAAGGCAAATCAAAGGACCACGCCACTTTCGCGGAATGGGTTTACTCCAATGAGTGCTAGTTCATGAAATAAAGTAAATGATTAAATCATCGCAATGCTTTTTATAAAATGAAGCCATTATAAGACTCAGGTCCCATCACACAATGCAACGCAAGCCGGAGGATAGAGTTTTACCTTATAATGGTCAAAAATGCTTCATACGTATAAAACAAAAGTGTTTGATATTATTACTAGTGCATATATGTTTCAAAAGCAAATTCAATCATAAATATCAATCCTAGGCGGCATGGGTACCATATATCATGTCGCCATACTAGTAATACAATCACATTCGCATATTTCGTATTGGAAATTGGATTCCTTCATGAGTCGAGGCAAGGGGCAAGCTCCTCTCCGATTCGAGACACTCTAGCAAATGTCCCAGGACCCCACTATGATCCTTGGATCTTCAGGGCCGGTCCTCTCTTACTTTTGAGGATTAGTTATTCCTGAACACACGTTTCTCGGTCCTTACAGAGCTATATCGAGGCGCCTCGCATTCCAACAACCACACAGGTGAAAAGTATATATAATGCCAGGGCTGGTAGGTCACTGACACTACCTTAGCTAGAAAGAAACGTCGTGCTCTCCCTGCAGTCACTCTCCCGTTTTTGAATCATACCGAGGTGTGAGGCTCGCGAATTCACGTTATACACAAAGCTACGTCACACAGACCACGCTTTGATCATCAACCATAAGACTTTGCTTTGCAACAGAAGCCTTGATCATATGCCACTTAGGCGTGCCACACAGGCAATCCACTCCATGCGACTGATTTCTATCAATACATAACCTATGATCTCGTACATCTCAAAGAAGGGCGTTAAGCAAGAGAATAAATTCTCCGTCGCCAAACAAATATATATTTAACAGAGATCAATCAGCACAGAACAAAATCCAATGTCAGACACACAGTCCATTTACAAGTCCGTTCTAGGTCTGAACGAAACCGAAGGCACCAATTCCTCGCATATCCGTACAATCAACAGTATGTTTGGACGGCTACCACTTCATCTCCTTCATGGTAGCTACTCCACTCACGAGCATCCGTAGCGCCCATCCATCCAATATGAAGATCGTCAGTCTTCAACCGTCTTCGACTCTTCGACTTCTCAACGTCGATCGATTATTTGAAATGAGATGAACTCGGCCTTTTCAAATAACCCACGTATATTTAGATTTTCAAATCAACTAATCACATGGTTGGACTATTCAACATTCACATTTCAGTTCTTTAGTTATAATTTCCATGTTAAATACATTCAACCATCACATATCAAGCAAACACAACAAAATTGGTTTATTTCCACTCTATATCGTCTATAGTATTTTATAACGATATATCACCATTTTTTATTTAATTTAAAACGGCCATATTTAATTAAACGACGTTTCAGGTCGTGCCGAGGCACTGGCGCTGTTTTTCACTAATTTTGTTTTACACATATCTGAAAATCTAACCGTTGGATCTTCACAAATTTTATATCATAAGGAAGGTCATTTCAAAACGAATCCAACGGTTTCAGTTTTGGGAAAATCCGACGGTCGGATCTTCCACACTAGCTGAGACGACCCGAACTTCCCCGTGAAGGAAAGCACGGATAGAATTGAGGACAAGACAAAATAGAACGCAAACAGAAGAACATTTCATTGTTATTACAACAGTTCCATCAGATACAAGAATATACAGAGTATAAATGAATAAATTACATTCGATAAATATCAGAGATTTAAATAAATTACATAGCAGCGGAAAAATAATACAAAACACAACTGAAAGTAATACACGGATACAGAGCTTCCCGAGCATCGTTCCAGCTGTAAATCAGGACCCTGTGGATATAAATCTGCAAAACCAAAACTACTAGCTGCCCGTGCGGAAAATAGGGGCACCCAGAGTTTAGGTTAAAACAATAAACTCCAGGTCAGTCATGTGACTGGTGTGAGAACTAAAACAGTTATTAATATTGGTTTTAAAGTTAGGTAAATCAAGGGACCACGCCGTATAACACGGAACGGGTTTCCTCCCAAGAATACCAGTGCATAGAACAAACAGCGCAATGCTAAATAAAGAAAAATGAAGCTGTTATAAGACCCAGGTCCCATCACACAATGCAACGCAAGCCGGAGGATAGGGTTTTTACCTTATAACAGCCAAAGCATGCTTGATACGTTTAAATCACATTATTTGATACTATTATAAGTGTATAGTGTCAAAACAATTCAAATCATAAATATCAATCATAGGCGGCATGGGTACCATCTATCATGTCGCCATACTAGTTCCACAATTAAAACCGCAATACACGTATTGGAAATTGGATTCCATCTTGAGTCGAGGCAAGGGGCAAGCTCCTCTCCGCGTTCGAGACACTCTAGCAAATGCCTCGGGACCGCACACAGCAATCCCCTGGATCCTCCAAGGCCGGTCCTCTCTTACTTTTGAGGATTGGCAATTCCTGAACACACGTTTCCCGGTCCTTACAGACCTATATCCGAGGCGCCTCGTATCCAACAACCACACAGGTGAAAAGTATATAAATGTCAGGGCTGGTAGGTCACTGACACCACCCTAGCTAGAAAGAAACGTCGTGCACTCCTTGGGTCCGTATCCCGTTTTTGACTCATACCGAGGTGTGAGGCTCGCGAATTCACGTTATACACAAAGCTATGCCACACAGGCCGTGCTTTGATCATCAACCACAAGACTTTGCTTTTCAACAGAAGCCCTGATCATTTGCCACTTACGCGTGCCACACTAGCAATTCACTCCATGCGACTGATGTCCATCGATATACAACCTCTGAGCTCGTACGTCTCAGAGAAGGGCGTTAAGCAAGAGAATAAATTCTCTGCAGCCAAACAGATGTATATTTAATAGAGATCAATCAACACAGAATAAAATCCAATGTCGGACACACAATCCATTTACAAGTTCGTTCTGGGTCTGAACGAAACCGGAGGCACTTTCCTCGCATATCCATCCATCTCCAAGTACGTCTGGACGATCACCAACTGATTCCCTCATCCTGGGTGTACAGCCCAATCAAGATCATCAGTAATCACCCAAACGATGTGAAGACTTCCGGTCTTCAACCACCGTCTTCATCTTCGACATCTCGTCGAATCGGTTATTCAGAATGGGTATAAACCCGGCCTTTCTGGATAACCCACGTATATAATAAATGAATGTTACACAAACACAACAAACGCCTCATTCCAATTCAGAATATTCTTTTATTCACAAAATCACATTCTTAGGGAAATGTTCCCATTAATTTTATCCAAGATAAATTCTTCTAAATTTATTCTTTAATCTTCCTTTGGATATCATTTCAAACTAGTCGGGATTAGCGAACCACACCGAAGTAATTATTTATTTTATTTCCCAATCCCAACCTATATATCCCATGGAGAAAACTGGTAATACTCCACATCTAACACCACGGTGTTATCGGTAAAATTAATTACCATTTCACGCTCAAATCTAATTAAAGATTTAACTATCGCTTTGGAGCAAAACTGGTGGTACTCCATTCTCGATCACCTTTCAGATTTGATAATTTAAATTATCAATTCACTTTTTAATCTAATTAAAGATTCATTAAAACTCCACTTAGCTTTAATCTTTTCAAAAATCAATATTATGTCTTTAACTGGGTTAAAGAACCAATGTCATCTAAAACACGATTCACGACAAACCAAATCATATTTGATATTAAATACAAGGCTCTGAATAGAAAATATATCGGCTTATATTCAATATCAAATTCTGAGACCAACAAATATCGTATTGGAAATAACGATATATAATATATCTTTCAAATTCCCAAAACAATATCTGTATAGTCACGAAATCCAACATCGAAATATTCCGAAGATAATTTCGATTCAACTCCACTTCCACTTCACCTATTGGGAATATTGATTATTTTTAAAATCACTTTCAAATTCAATTTATTTATTTCAAAAATAAATTGTTTTTAATTCTAGTTCAAAACTAGTTCATTTCGATAAAAATCTATTTTTATCCTCTAATGTGGAATTTTCCAGCCCAATTCTTTCCAATTCACATATTATAATTTTACACAAATTATCGATATTTTTAATAATTTTATCAAGGCCCGCACAGTCGATTTCCATCAACGGCCATCGAACTGCACTTACAGCGACCTTTTCTGAAATTGATTTGGACATAATTCCAAATCCAACCGTTAGATTTCAAATTTCTAATATTCATTGGAAAGCTCTTTTCGACACGAACCCAACGGTTCCGGTTTTAGGAGAATCCGACGGTCGGATCTCCCGCAACGTCCGTTTGAAATAAATGGTCGAAATTCACGAACTGCCGCGGCGCGGCGCGTTCTATTCAGGCTATTATATTATATATATATAATATATATTTCGTCGATTTCTATTTAAAACAAATTTTATAAATCGTTTTAAATTGGTTTCCAAAACCATTTCAACTTTCTTTTCAATTCAAATCAAAATTGAATTCTTCTTTATAAATTCGTTTTAAAATTCATTTCTATTCAATTCAAATTTTAATTCAATTTGAATTCATTTCAATTCACTTTCAATTCAATTTGAATTTGTTTTCAATTCAATTCATTTCGAAATCGTTTTCAATTCAATTCATTTCGAAATCGTTTCCAATTCAATTCATTTCGAAATCGTTTTCAATTCAATTCATTTCGAAATCGTTTTCAATTCAATTCATTTCGAAATCGTTTTCAATTCAATTCATTTCGAAATCGTTTCCAATTCAATTCATTTCGAAATCGTTTCCAATTCAATTCATTTCGAAATCGTTTTCAATTCAATTTGAATTCATTTCTATTTTATTCAAATTCAAATTCGCTTCCTATTCAATTCGAATTTTAATCTAATTCAATTTGAATTTCATTTCAAAATATTTAATTATGAAATCACTTTTCAATATTCATTATAAAACGAATAAAATCGATATAAATATCGTTCGCGTCAAAATAACGCATCTCTAATCAACACGGCTTTATATTTTTCAATAAATTCGTTATTCTATTCAACAAATGAATATTTATCCCATTCAACACATGAATCTATATTTCTTTCAACATACGACTAATCTCAACACATGAGTGCTGTCAACACATCACTATTTTTGTTATGTAAAATATTTTATAAAACTATGGTATCTATCGTTTGATTTCCAATTAGACTTCTACTGGGAAGTAGTTCTAATTTTAAATATGATAAAGATGTAATTTTTATTATTTAAAATATTTCACTCAACACATGAATAGTTTCAACCTATAATCATCGTCAACACATGACTATTTTTATATTCAACACATGAATTTTCTTTTATAATATTCCTTATTTTCCCGATTGGAATGAGGCCCAATCAATCACCATATAATGTTAATTATACGGATTCCATACAACACATGTATATAATAGCATTGAAAAATAATCAATCATCAACCAAAGTGCACTACACTGTATAAGCATCAAATATAGATATCTGACGCTTATAACAGCCTGTCAATCAATCGATCGACATATTTAATCAATCAGGATGAGTGAACTTCAAATTTCATCCCAACACCCGTGTGGGGTTTCAAACAATCAAACACAGATTTTATTTGTGCAGTTGGGCGACGTGTAAAATTTATCGACCCAATCGATATCAGTCAAATCAGTGTATATAAACAAATCGGCCGATTTGTTTATAAATATTCATTTATTCACTTTGACGTTAAAAATTATATTTTTAACGATAAACATTTTATTTTAACACTTGAATTTCTATTCAGTTCATTTATTCAATAAAATGATATTTTTATTTTTCTAACATATTTTAGAAAATTTCGGCGGCATAACGGCACGATACTAGAAACAGGACAAGGCCTAGCCTTGTCCCCGGTCTAGTGAAGGCCCACGCCATTCACACATCAATCAAATCAATTTCAATTCACCAAACGATTCAAATTCAAACCAATTAGACTAACCAACTACACAACCAAACTATTTAACAAACAAGCCATCCATGGTTTGTGGATGACGGGTGTCGGGTGCTACTAAGCACCGTCTGCATCCTAGTATACATATAACTAGAAAAAAAAAAGAATTTGAGTGAGAAGTTCTCACCAAAAGCTATCCAACTTCACGACACTCCTATTGTAGAGATCCTCGTCGTTCTCGCCCTTTTTGTCAGCTTTGTTGTCGTAGCCACTACATATGTAAAAATCGAATTTTTACTTCGCTATTCAATATATAAAAATCGAATTTTTACTTTGCTATTCAATATATAAAAATCGAATTTTCTACTTCGAAGTTCAATATATAAAAATCATATTTTTAATTCGAAGTTCAACATATAAAAATCATATTTTTAATTCGAAGTTCAACATATAAAAATCATATTTTTAATTCGAAGTTCAACATATAAAAATCATATTTTTAATTCGAAGTTCAACATATAAAAATTATATTTTTAATTCGAAGTTCAACATATAAAAATTATATTTTTAATTCGAAGTTCAACATATAAAAATAATATTTTTAATTCAATAAAAATCTCGTCTTTATAGAAATAACAATCTAATCTTTTCTAAATCAAAAATCTAATTTTTTTTCCTAAATCAAAACTACGATCTTTTTCTAAACAAAATACGATCTTTTTCTAAACAAAAATATGAACTTTTTCTTAGATAAAAATCCTATCTTTATTCTCTAATCATTTTTAAAAAAAATCAAAATAAAATTCTTTTAAAATTCAGTTTTAAAATCTATTTAAAAAAAACAGTTTTAACCTTTTAAAAAAAATCAGCATTACAGAATTAAAATAAAAATAAAATACTCACATTGTCGCGAAGAAGGGGGGGACTGTCGAGCTCGGCGGCGAGGTCTGGTGGCGTCTCGATGTTTTGGGGGTGGCGCTAGGGTTTCGAACGGCTTCGGGGGGGGTCGCGATGCTTCTGGAGGCTCGCGGTTGCTTCAGGGAGGGCGGCGGTGCTTAGGGTTGGGGGGGTCGCGGTGGTTCTGGAGGCTCGTGGGAGGAGGAGCGATAGGGGAAGGAGAAGAAGCGGAGGGGGGGAGGTCAGGGAGGCATCGCGCCCCCTGGCGGCGGCGGCGAACGATCGAGGGGGGGCGATTGGTGACGGCGGCTCTTCCCCCCCCCCCCCCCCGTCGCCTTCCTCTTTCCATTTTTTTTTTTTTTTTTTTCAATTGATTCTGAAAATAAATTGGGGGGGCCTGGAGGTATAGGAGGGAAGAATTTTAATTTTATTATTTTATTTAATTATTTTAATTTCTAAAAAGGTTGACTTTTACATACGACCTCTAAACGAGGCCCACCGCCTGTCGTCTATAGCGTTTTACCCCCATTCCGAGCACAATGGGATATGTATCGCAAGCTGATTTGATCGTTTCGATCAGTTTCCTTTGAATTTACATTTAAATCACTATATTGAATTTTAAACGTACATTTCAAATTACCGGGGTCACATACTAACTAGAAAAATTCCAGAAAAATATTTTCTAGCTTCGTATTGGCGATACGATCCTAACAAAACTAGTTTCGTCGAATTCTGAGACCGCTGGAAAAATGGCCAATTCCCAGTCGATTAAAATCAACTGAAATGGTCAAAACACGTTTTCCTTTGCCACGCTCACATATTGATTTGAAAAATTATGAAATTTGAAACCTAGCAATAACTTGACATCACGGACCCAACAAAAGTGGTTTCGTCGAAATCCGAGGTCGTTTGCAAAATGGCTATTTTTAAGGGCCTAAATTCCATAGCGACTATTCAGAATTTTCAACTGGACATATCTTTTCATTCTCGCTACGAAATTTTGATTTGTCGGATTCGTTGGAAAGATATCATCAATTAGATTCCATTATTTTTGGTTTCACTAAAATCCGGATTGTTTTGCACTCGGTGCATTCAATTGAAGTTTGAAATCGAATTATCGAACTACCGCGCCATTTTCAATTCCTATTTATAATTATATATAATTATTTATATTCTAACGACGACGTATATAATATATACGTCGAATTCTATTCAAAATAAATTTCTCGTCGATATTATTTAAAATAATCTATTTTAAATATTCAAAATTCGCTAAAATTGCCGAAATAAAAATTTTAAACTGGCCCAGAATTTCCGGGTTATTACATTCTCCCCCACTTAAAACTTTTCGTCCCCGAAAAGGAACAAAGTCGAAAGTGGTTTGATTAATCAACTCTACGTTCGATCTGGCTTCCATTCTCCAACTCTTCAGTTTCTGAGAATTTTCAAAATTTCAAAAATTTGGCTAACACCTTAAATTTTCGAAAAATTTCGCCATAACCTCCCCTGCACCGGGAGCATCGGGGAATTTCAAATAGCTTCCCCGGTCCTTCAGATCTCAAGAAGAAAAAGAAAAAGCCAAGCGGCTAGCCAATAGGCTCACAAAATCATCATCACCCAAACGAAACAGGAAATTATGTAGTAAACATGTACCTATTTGTCGGGCAAACAAATTTTATTCTTCGGCTCTAGCCTCCTTGCTATGACCTGTTCAATGTAAGTATATGTATATACAAGCAAATGCGACCAATTGTCGATACAATTCAATATTCGGTTCAATTAGGCTAAATGGATAAAAATTAGCAAACAAATAAACAAACAACCCAAACATCAATCAATTAGTGAATTAGAGTTTCAAATTCATAATTTTGATATATATACAGAAAATTTTGTTTTTGATGCCAATTCACAACAATGTATTCTAGCTATATTAGTTTTGGTTCTCACACCAGCCTAATGGAAATATATAGATATCACACCTTCGAAACACGAATATAAATACTGATGATGTGGCCACATCACCAGAATTATCCCCGGGTGTCTAGAATGTGACTCTATATCTATCCAGTATATTAAAACTTCGAATATACGTTCATGACGCGTATACGCGAAATCTATATATACTCGATTGTCCATATTCAAAATAAATAAGTAATCAAATACGTATAAAGCAATTTAAATTTTTAAAACAAAATTGTTTTCATTTGAAAAATATACTCTTCACACTCGTTCTAGGATACTACTGATCCTATCTCTAACGAGTCATTCTAATTGGATATTACTAATCCAATATTTGATGAATTCTTTCGTATGGTTCTAATGTGTCTTGTTCTCGAGCTCTGTAAACCAAAGCTTTGATACCAAACTGAGACGACCCGAACTTCCCCGTGAAGGAAAGCACGGATAGAATTGAGGACAAGACAAAATAGAACGCAAACAGAAGAACATTTCATTGTTATTACAACAATTCCATCAGATACAAGAATATACAGAGTATAAATGAATAAATTACATTCGATAAATATCAGAGATTTAAATAAATTACATAGCAGCGGAAAAATAATACAAAACACAACTGAAAGTAATACACGGATACAGAGCTTCCCGAGCATCGTTCCAGCTGTAAATCAGGACCCTGTGGATATAAATCTGCAAAACCAAAACTACTAGCTGCCCGTGCGGAAAATAGGGGCACCCAGAGTTTAGGTTAAAACAATAAACTCCAGGTCAGTCATGTGACTGGTGTGAGAACTAAAACAGTTATTAATATTGGTTTTAAAGTTAGGTAAATCAAGGGACCACGCCGTATAACACGGAACGGGTTTCCTCCCAAGAATACCAGTGCATAGAACAAACAGCGCAATGCTAAATAAAGAAAAATGAAGCTGTTATAAGACCCAGGTCCCATCACACAATGCAACGCAAGCCGGAGGATAGGGTTTTTACCTTATAACAGCCAAAGCATGCTTGATACGTTTAAATCACATTATTTGATACTATTATAAGTGTATAGTATCAAAACAATTCAAATCATAAATATCAATCATAGGCGGCATGGGTACCATCTATCATGTCGCCATACTAGTTCCACAATTAAAACCGCAATACACGTATTGGAAATTGGATTCCATCTTGAGTCGAGGCAAGGGGCAAGCTCCTCTCCGCGTTCGAGACACTCTAGCAAATGCCTCGGGACCGCACACAGCAATCCCCTGGATCCTCCAAGGCCGGTCCTCTCTTACTTTTGAGGATTGGCAATTCCTGAACACACGTTTCCCGGTCCTTACAGACCTATATCCGAGGCGCCTCGTATCCAACAACCACACAGGTGAAAAGTATATAAATGTCAGGGCTGGTAGGTCACTGACACCACCCTAGCTAGAAAGAAACGTCGTGCACTCCTTGGGTCCGTATCCCGTTTTTGACTCATACCGAGGTGTGAGGCTCGCGAATTCACGTTATACACAAAGCTATGCCACACAGGCCGTGCTTTGATCATCAACCACAAGACTTTGCTTTTCAACAGAAGCCCTGATCATTTGCCACTTACGCGTGCCACACTAGCAATTCACTCCATGCGACTGATGTCCATCGATATACAACCTCTGAGCTCGTACGTCTCAGAGAAGGGCGTTAAGCAAGAGAATAAATTCTCTGCAGCCAAACAGATGTATATTTAATAGAGATCAATCAACACAGAATAAAATCCAATGTCGGACACACAATCCATTTACAAGTTCGTTCTGGGTCTGAACGAAACCGGAGGCACTTTCCTCGCATATCCATCCATCTCCAAGTACGTCTGGACGATCACCAACTGATTCCCTCATCCTGGGTGTACAGCCCAATCAAGATCATCAGTAATCACCCAAACGATGTGAAGACTTCCGGTCTTCAACCACCGTCTTCATCTTCGACATCTCGTCGAATCGGTTATTCAGAATGGGTATAAACCCGGCCTTTCTGGATAACCCACGTATATAATAAATGAATGTTACACAAACACAACAAACGCCTCATTCCAATTCAGAATATTCTTTTATTCACAAAATCACATTCTTAGGGAAATGTTCCCATTAATTTTATCCAAGATAAATTCTTCTAAATTTATTCTTTAATCTTCCTTTGGATATCATTTCAAACTAGTCGGGATTAGCGAACCACACCGAAGTAATTATTTATTTTATTTCCCAATCCCAACCTATATATCCCATGGAGAAAACTGGTAATACTCCACATCTAACACCACGGTGTTATCGGTAAAATTAATTACCATTTCACGCTCAAATCTAATTAAAGATTTAACTATCGCTTTGGAGCAAAACTGGTGGTACTCCATTCTCGATCACCTTTCAGATTTGATAATTTAAATTATCAATTCACTTTTTAATCTAATTAAAGATTCATTAAAACTCCACTTAGCTTTAATCTTTTCAAAAATCAATATTATGTCTTTAACTGGGTTAAAGAACCAATGTCATCTAAAACACGATTCACGACAAACCAAATCATATTTGATATTAAATACAAGGCTCTGAATAGAAAATATATCGGCTTATATTCAATATCAAATTCTGAGACCAACAAATATCGTATTGGAAATAACGATATATAATATATCTTTCAAATTCCCAAAACAATATCTGTATAGTCACGAAATCCAACATCGAAATATTCCGAAGATAATTTCGATTCAACTCCACTTCCACTTCACCTATTGGGAATATTGATTATTTTTAAAATCACTTTCAAATTCAATTTATTTATTTCAAAAATAAATTGTTTTTAATTCTAGTTCAAAACTAGTTCATTTCGATAAAAATCTATTTTTATCCTCTAATGTGGAATTTTCCAGCCCAATTCTTTCCAATTCACATATTATAATTTTACACAAATTATCGATATTTTTAATAATTTTATCAAGGCCCGCACAGTCGATTTCCATCAACGGCCATCGAACTGCACTTACAGCGACCTTTTCTGAAATTGATTTGGACATAATTCCAAATCCAACCGTTAGATTTCAAATTTCTAATATTCATTGGAAAGCTCTTTTCGACACGAACCCAACGGTTCCGGTTTTAGGAGAATCCGACGGTCGGATCTCCCGCAACGTCCGTTTGAAATAAATGGTCGAAATTCACGAACTGCCGCGGCGCGGCGCGTTCTATTCAGGCTATTATATTATATATATATATATAATATATATTTCGTCGATTTCTATTTAAAACAAATTTTATAAATCGTTTTAAATTGGTTTCCAAAACCATTTCAACTTTCTTTTCAATTCAAATCAAAATTGAATTCTTCTTTATAAATTCGTTTTAAAATTCATTTCTATTCAATTCAAATTTTAATTCAATTTGAATTCATTTCAATTCACTTTCAATTCAATTTGAATTTGTTTTCAATTCAATTCATTTCGAAATCGTTTTCAATTCAATTCATTTCGAAATCGTTTCCAATTCAATTCATTTCGAAATCGTTTTCAATTCAATTCATTTCGAAATCGTTTTCAATTCAATTCATTTCGAAATCGTTTTCAATTCAATTCATTTCGAAATCGTTTCCAATTCAATTCATTTCGAAATCGTTTCCAATTCAATTCATTTCGAAATCGTTTTCAATTCAATTTGAATTCATTTCTATTTTATTCAAATTCAAATTCGCTTCCTATTCAATTCGAATTTTAATCTAATTCAATTTGAATTTCATTTCAAAATATTTAATTATGAAATCACTTTTCAATATTCATTATAAAACGAATAAAATCGATATAAATATCGTTCGCGTCAAAATAACGCATCTCTAATCAACACGGCTTTATATTTTTCAATAAATTCGTTATTCTATTCAACAAATGAATATTTATCCCATTCAACACATGAATCTATATTTCTTTCAACATACGACTAATCTCAACACATGAGTGCTGTCAACACATCACTATTTTTGTTATGTAAAATATTTTATAAAACTATGGTATCTATCGTTTGATTTCCAATTAGACTTCTACTGGGAAGTAGTTCTAATTTTAAATATGATAAAGATGTAATTTTTATTATTTAAAATATTTCACTCAACACATGAATAGTTTCAACCTATAATCATCGTCAACACATGACTATTTTTATATTCAACACATGAATTTTCTTTTATAATATTCCTTATTTTCCCGATTGGAATGAGGCCCAATCAATCACCATATAATGTTAATTATACGGATTCCATACAACACATGTATATAATAGCATTGAAAAATAATCAATCATCAACCAAAGTGCACTACACTGTATAAGCATCAAATATAGATATCTGACGCTTATAACAGCCTGTCAATCAATCGATCGACATATTTAATCAATCAGGATGAGTGAACTTCAAATTTCATCCCAACACCCGTGTGGGGTTTCAAACAATCAAACACAGATTTTATTTGTGCAGTTGGGCGACGTGTAAAATTTATCGACCCAATCGATATCAGTCAAATCAGTGTATATAAACAAATCGGCCGATTTGTTTATAAATATTCATTTATTCACTTTCACGTTAAAAATTATATTTTTAACGATAAACATTTTATTTTAACACTTGAATTTCTATTCAGTTCATTTATTCAATAAAATGATATTTTTATTTTTCTAACATATTTTAGAAAATTTCGGCGGCATAACGGCACGATACTAGAAACAGGACAAGGCCTAGCCTTGTCCCCGGTCTAGTGAAGGCCCACGCCATTCACACATCAATCAAATCAATTTCAATTCACCAAACGATTCAAATTCAAACCAATTAGACTAACCAACTACACAACCAAACTATTTAACAAACAAGCCATCCATGGTCTGTGGATGACGGGTGTCGGGTGCTACTAAGCACCGTCTGCATCCTAGTATACATATAACTAGAAAAAAAAAAGAATTTGAGTGAGAAGTTCTCACCAAAAGCTATCCAACTTCACGACACTCCTATTGTAGAGATCCTCGTCGTTCTCGCCCTTTTTGTCAGCTTTGTTGTCGTAGCCACTACATATGTAAAAATCGAATTTTTACTTCGCTATTCAATATATAAAAATCGAATTTTTACTTTGCTATTCAATATATAAAAATCGAATTTTCTACTTCGAAGTTCAATATATAAAAATCATATTTTTAATTCGAAGTTCAACATATAAAAATCATATTTTTAATTCGAAGTTCAACATATAAAAATCATATTTTTAATTCGAAGTTCAACATATAAAAATTATATTTTTAATTCGAAGTTCAACATATAAAAATTATATTTTTAATTTGAAGTTCAACATATAAAAATCATATTTTTAATTCAATAAAAATCTCGTCTTTATAGAAATAACAATCTAATCTTTTCTAAATCAAAAATCTAATTTTTTTTCCTAAATCAAAACTACGATCTTTTTCTAAACAAAATACGATCTTTTTCTAAACAAAAATATGAACTTTTTCTTAGATAAAAATCCTATCTTTATTCTCTAATCATTTTTAAAAAAAAATCAAATTAAAATTCTTTTAAAATTCAGTTTTAAAATCTATTTAAAAAAACAGTTTTAACCTTTTAAAAAAAATCAGCATTACAGAATTAAAATAAAAATAAAATACTCACATTGTTGCGAAGAAGGGGGGGACTGTCGAGCTCGGCGGCGAGGTCTGGTGGCGTCTCGATGTTTTGGGGGTGGCGCTAGGGTTTCGAACGGCTTCGGGGGGGGTCGCGATGCTTCTGGAGGCTCGCGGTTGCTTCAGGGAGGGCGGCGGTGCTTAGGGTTAGGGGGGTCGCGGTGGTTCTGGAGGCTCGTGGGAGGAGGAGCGATAGGGGAAGGAGAAGAAGCGGAGGGGGGGAGGTCAGGGAGGCATCGCGCCCCCTGGCGGCGGCGGCGAACGATCGAGGGGGGGGGGCGATTGGTGACGGCGGCTCTTCCTCCCCCCCCGTCGCCTTCCTCTTTCCATTTTTTTTTTCTTTTTTTTTTTCAATTGATTCTGAAAATAAATTGGGGGGGGGGCTGGAGGTATAGGAGGGAAGAATTTTAATTTTATTATTTTATTTAATTATTTTAATTTCTAAAAAGGTTGACTTTTACATACGACCTCTAAACGAGGCCCACCGCCTATCGTCCATAGCGTTTTACCCCCATTCCGAGCACAATGGGATATGTATCGCAAGCTGATTTGATCGTTTCGATCAGTTTCCTTTGAATTTACATTTAAATCACTATATTGAATTTTAAACGTACATTTCAAATTACCGGGGTCACATACTAACTAGAAAAATTCCAGAAAAATATTTTCTAGCTTCGTATTGACGATACGGTCCTAACAAAACTAGTTTCGTCGAATTCTGAGACCGCTGGAAAAATGGCCAATTCCCAGTCGATTAAAATCAACTGAAATGGTCAAAACACGTTTTCCTTTGCCACGCTCACATATTGATTCGAAAAATTATGAAATTTGAAACCTAGCAATAACTTGACATCACGGACCCAACAAAAGTGGTTTCGTCGAAATCCGAGGTCGTTTGCAAAATGGCTATTTTTAAGGGCCTGAATTCCATAGCGACTATTCAGAATTTTCAACTGGACATATCTTTTCATTCTCGCTACGAAATTTTGATTTGTCGGATTCGTTGGAAAGATATCATCAATTAGATTCCATTATTTTTGGTTTCACTAAAATCCGGATTGTTTTGCACTCGGTACATTCAATTGAAGTTTGAAATCGAATTATCGAACTACCGCGCCATTTTCAATTCCTATTTATAATTATATATAATTATTTATATTCTAACGACGACGTATATAATATATACGTCGAATTCTATTCAAAATAAATTTCTCGTCGATATTATTTAAAATAATCTATTTTAAATATTCAAAATTCGCTAAAATTGCCGAAATAAAATTTTTAAACTGGCCCAGAATTTCCGGGTTATTACACTAGCCATTTAAAGTTACAATTTTAATTTACGAACTGCAGCGTCATTATTCGATTTAATTTAATTATATTTATATATATATATATATATAATCGTTTCTAGCGCTGTTTTTCTTCAGATTTGAATTAAACATTCCAGACAATCCAACCGTCGGATCTTCACAAAGTTGGTGCCGTTGGAAAGATATTTCCAAGGCGAACCTAACGTTTGCGGTTTCGGGAAAATCCAATGGTCGGATTTCCCGCACTAGTCATTTGAAATCACGGTTTCAAAACACGAACTGCACGGCCACGTTTCGTTTTAATTTTATTTATATCTATATATTTATATAAATATAGTTCATTCAAAAATTCCTATATCGTTTTCACTTCAAATATTTCACTAATGCCTTTAAATTTTGGAAAATTTCGCCATAACCTCCTTTGTACAGGAGGGGCTGGGAAAATTCCCAAATAGCCACATGGGCGTCTCATGTCAAAAAGAAAAAGAAAAAGCCAAGCGGCTAGCCAATAGGCTCATAAATTCATCACCCAAACAAAACAGTAAATGTGTACCTATTTGTCGGGCAGAAAATTTTATTCCTCTTCTCTAGCCCCTTTGCTATAACCTGTTCAATAAATATGCATGTACATATATACAGTTCTTGTCACTTATCCTTTTCCATTCAACTTCATACTTGATTCAGTTTGGTTTAAAAACACCATTCATTCCAATGTTGCATGCATAGGCTAAAATCATGTCATTAGCTAATTAATGTATATTTCAACTCATGCATATTAATTTGAAAAAGTGGCTATTTTTAACACTTCACATTTCAAAGATGATAATTTTGGCGAACTAAAATAGATTTCAACACATGACTATTTTCTTTAGTTCCTATGCATGTTAAAAATAATATTTCTTCACAAATATTTATTTCAATGTCCGCATATCTTTAGCATATCACATATATGATAAAAATGATATTTTTATCATTTAAAATATTTACTCGACAAATAGATGTTTTCAACACTTCATAGTTTCAATAAAAATGTAATTTTTATTGTTCGATCTTTTTATTAAACACATGAACTTTTCCACTACACACATTTCTCAACACATGAGCATTTCCACACATGGATATTTTATTTATGTTGTTCATATAAGAAAGATGAAATTTTTATTGTTGAAACTATTTATATATAAGGCGAATATTTTTCATACTTCATATATATTATAAAAATGTGATTTTTATTGTTTAAACACTTCATTCATTCACAAATGAATTTAATTTTCACACATCACTTTTCAATACATGAACATTTCCACACGTGGATATAGTTTCAACACATGACTTTAATTTCAACGCATGAAGATAATTTCAACATATGAAAATAATTTTAACACATAAAGATTATTCAAAATTTCGACTGCATAACGGCAGGGTAGTTAAAATCGGCACCGTCCCTAGTACGGCTCCTCGCTCTACCTTAAAACCCTGTGGTTTTTGACAATGGGGATTCATGCATCTAATTCGCACGCAGGCGGCATGTTTTATTTTTATTTCCACAAATATTTCCAATTCATTTCAATCACCAATGGGTATTTTTCAACCACAACCAAACAATATCAACCACAAACAATTATTCAACCATTCGTATTTTTCATCCAATATTTCACATCAATTCACAACAATAAATATCGTCCATGGTTTGTGGACGAGGGGAGTATGTATGTATATATATATATATATATATATATATATATTATTGCTATATTTCACTTGCATTTCAACACATATATCAATTATTCTATGCATGTATAATTCATACTTCGCTTATATAGCTTACACTACGCATGTACATGAGGTATACAACACGTGTGTAATTTATATTTCGCTTATATAATTTATACACGACATTTTCCATTCAAATTCTATTAATTTAGATTTCTCACATTGGTTTTCGGAGTGCTAAAAATCGTAGATGACTCAGAAAAATCCGCGGCTTCTTCTATGTGGTGGAGAGCTTCCTTGCGGTCCCGATGTTTCCTGTTTCATCGGATTTCGTCAACACACCAAAAAGATATGATTTTTCAAAGTGCAGACATCAAAAAGGACTCACCTTTCTATTTGGTTCGAAACTAGGTTTGAGGTTTTCGCGAAATCCGTGGCACGTGGGGACGATCAGGGGTGCTGACGTGGAAGAGCTTCGAGCAGGCTTCCTGTCGGTGGTGGTTTGGTGCAGCTCGGTGGTCGGTGGCCTCGTCGGCGGTGGTGGGAAGTGGTGGACTTTGGGCGCTCAATTCAGGCGGAGGAGGAGATGGTGGCGGTCGTGGGTGGGTCGGATTTGAAGAGGAGGTGGAGCTGTGTCGAGGGGTGGTGGCGGCGTTGGCTGGAAGTGGCAGAGTCAGTCGGAAAAGGGGAGGGAAGCGGCGAACGACGATGATCGTCGAAAGCAGATAGGGACGAGGGTTTTTTAGTTTTTTTTTATTTTAAAAATAATGAATGGAATTTTCTGATTCGCCGGGATATATATATTTCAGAAAATTAGGGTTTTCACCTATGAATTCCTTTTCAAACCCAACGACTGTCGCCCCTAGCTAAATACCCCCATCCCGGACACAATGGGATATGTTTCGTTGGCCAATTCGACTGTTACAGTCAGTTATTCTTCAAATTAAAGTATAAAACATTTAATTTTAACTCTGAACGTACATTTCAATTTGCCAGGACCACAACCTGATTCGAAAAATTCCAGAAAAATAAATACAGCTATGTTTTGACGCTACGGTCCCAACAAAACTAGTTTCATCGAATTCTGATATTGTTTGAAAAATGGCCATTTTCTGGTCGATCCAATTTAACAGAATTTGACCAAATGCATTTTCTTTTGCCACGCTCACATACTAGCTTCAGAAATTATGAAATTTGAAACCTAGCAATAATTTGACATCCCGGACCCAACAAAAGTGGTTTCGTCAAATTCTGAGGTGTTTTGCAAAATATCAATTTTCCAGGGCTATATATTTTATATAGCGATCATTCTGAAAATTCATTCGGCCATAACTTTTGATTCCCGTTATGAAACTTCGATTTTTCAGATTCGTTAGAAAGGTATTGATAAACAGATTTAAATATTTTTGGTTTCGCTAAAATCCGTTATATTCTCCACCCTGCATAGTCAGTCAAAGTTTGAATTCAAAATTTCAAACTAACTCACTATTTCTAATTCACTATTTTATTGAAATATTCTATTTCAATTGTTCAAATTCCTTTAAAATCACCAATTTAGAAGTTTTAAATTGGCTCATATTTTCCGGGTTGTTACAATAATGCATGAAGAGGAAGCCAAAAGTGAGAAGAAAGAAGAAAAGTTTGAAGGACCACAGAACAAGAAAGAGTGGCCCAAAAAGGAAACACAAAAGAAGAATGAAAAGTCTGAAGATAAGAAGGAGAAAAAGTGCTTTACTTGTGGAAGCTTGACTCATCTAAACAAGGATTGCAGAAAGAGGAAGGGTGCTTGCTTCAACTGTGCAGAAATGGGACACTTCACTAGGGACTGCCCGAAGAAACGTGGGCAAGGGCAGAGGGCAGAACCTACTTCTGGAGGGCAGGCGAATGCTCAAGTGACTATAAAAAGGGTAGAGATAGGAAAATTTATGTAGAAGGTTTAATTTCCTTATCTGATTAATGAGATAAAACTCTTTTTGATTCTGGCATTTTGATTCTGTAACTGAGACTCTGCACTCTAAAACTAGTCTTGTTTCTGATCCTATGGTCTCAAACCCCATAAGGGTTATGACTCATTTGTTTGTGATAAGTTGGGGTTTGAGGGTATCTGTGTTAGGCGTTAAGTTGGCCATGATGCATACATTCTGGTTTTGTGGGATATGGTTGGGTTTTATCATGCTTAGTTTCCTAAGAATCATTTGATAATCTAATCTGTATTTGTAATCTGTAAGTATCTGAATATTTCTGAAAATGATGGGTTTTTTTTACTCGAAGCATGAAGTAGATTTCCAGATTTGACATTGTTTAATGGGAATAATTCTCTGAGTGTCGATCTGATGTTGATTTCGGTCTTCGGGGTTGATGCTTAGGGATTTATACTCTTAACTGATGTCTAACGGGAACAGAACTTTTGTACTTGCTTCTATCACTCGGCTGTATCCTATCGATTGATTCTTCGACCTTTAGGTAGAAACTAATGAGTGTAAACATGTTTTTGAGACATGTTATGTTTGATGGTTGCAAGTGGATGCAAGTGGTTGCTAGTGGTTGCTCGTGGATGCATATACACATACTAGGCACTAGATCGGCTCAAAAACACTCTCATACTGCATATGGATGTGTGTGCATTTTTCAATTTTTGTGGATGCAAAATGTTTGACTCATCACATGGTTGATGCATTTGGATGAATGGTTATGCACTCATATAGAAATGATGTGTATCAAATAGGATTTCTTGCATACATAATTGGACTCATGGCACTAACATAATTCGCATCGAGGAGGTCAACTGAATCAGTAGACCGCCTGATCATTGCATTAGATAAGAGACATATACACACACTTTTGCATATGTTCATACAACATTAGAAGTTTTCTAAGGACAATGTATGCTTGTGGATGATGGTTGAGTAGATGAGTGATTGGATGGTATGACACATTCTTCTTAACTTGAAGATTTCGAGGACGAAATCCTTAAGGAGGGGAGAATGTAACACCCTGTATTTTTCTGTGAAGATAAGGTAACAAAACAAAGTATAATTAATTTTTAAAATAAGAATTAAGGGAAAAGGGTAAGGCCATTGCATTCGTCTCAGAATTCTGCTTGAGACAGAGTCCGAGTTTGCGTAAATCGGACTCCGTATGAAGAAGTTATGGCACTTGGAAGTTTCAGGAATTTAAAATAAAAACCAGCCCGAATTCAAATTCAAAGTTTCGAAATTCAAATCACACACCCGGACTGGGCGGGAAAATTTCGCCCAGGACCCAGGTCGACCAAGGGGTCGACCATGGGGTCGACCTGGGGGTCGACCTGGGTAGAACAGGTCGACTATGGGGTCGAACTAGGGGTCGACCTCTCCCCTTTTTTCAGATCCGTGGACAGATTCATTTTTCTGTATTTAGACGCCCGTTCTGACCAGATTCGTTGCTCCTAAGCTATTTAAACACCCCCAAACCTCACTTTATCTCCACATAATTTCATTACGCCTATACTCTATCCTAATTCATGTTAATATAAATCAATGGCGTCGTTACTCTGCTAAAATCTAAGCTAGAACAAGTGCTCCTTCTTCTTCCAATCTGAATAAGATTAAAAGAGAACAACTACAGCCCCTTTTTCTTTTAAAATCCAACCAAGGTGAGTACAGTTATTTTCAGATATGAAATTTAATTATGATCTTGACATGGTTATAAATCTAAATTGGAGATTACGCATATTCGTATTTATCAGATCTGTTTTCCTGTGTAGATATATCTTATTCCTGTTTATCAGATCTGTTTTTCTGTGTAGATCTATCTTATTGTAACTATTTTGTTTCTCTTTCTTCCTTATGTTCTATAGCCAAGCTACCACGAGCCTGAGCCAAATCTCATAAGATATGAACGCATGAATGCTAAGTTTGGGGAAAACATTGAATGATGCATAATTGGACATAACCGATTTGTGACTAAATTAAGAACACAACACATGTTGTAATTTAAGATCTAGATCTAGGCATATTATATATGACAGTTTATGATGTGGGAGAAAGAGAATTATTGTATGGCAACACATGACATGTAATTTGGGAACATAATGCATGTTATAATTCAAGATCTGGTTTCGAGGATATAATACATGTTGTAATTTAGGATCTAGATTTGGAGGCATATTTTATATGACGATCTATGACTTGGAAGAAAATGGATATATGATTTAGGCGTAAAAGATATATATTAAATTAGCATAACTATTAATTGTGAATATGCCTAAATGGGGATTTTTGATATTTGACATACGCTGAAATCAAATGCTATAATTTGGCATAATTCATATTGTATATCATGATTTGGGGTTTTTGGAGAATATTTTGTACTATGTAAATTTAACTAGGAATTTGGGGCATATGTTATATTGTGAATTATGACCATAATTTGAGCATGTAAAATTTGGCTTAATTTTATGATTAAGCAAGGTATGTTAATGGAATTTTAAGGGATGATTAAATCTGTTAAAATTGTCTAATCTGCTAAATCTGTTGAAACTGAATACGGTAATTTGGGGTATGAAAATCTGTAGGCTCGATCTAAAATTGAGAAAAACATGTTAATAGAACTTTGGATAATCTGCTGTAACTTGTAAAGAAGTTAATTTGTTGAATTGGCATAATTAGTATGATATTGGCATAATCTGTGAATGAATAATTTAGCTAAAACAAGAATGCTGAGACACGAGGTTAGACTCTGTTTGCGGTAGAAGCCTGCCCGGACCCAACCAGCTTAATCAGCAACCACAAACTATCAGTCTAATGTGAGAGGTCGTAGGAATAAAGATGCTTAGACACGAGGTTAGGTCTGGCTTGTGGCAGAAGTCAGCCCGGAACCGCCCGGCACATCCAGCGGCCACAGGCTACCGACCTAATGTGAGAGGGTTGTGCATTAATATTTAATTAATGCAAATCTAAGATAAATATGACACCTAAAATGTATTGGGTAGATAAGGTTAAATCAACTGGACTGACGAATCTAATAAACCCGTAAATCTGCAGGCCCAATACAAGGTTAGGTGAAACAATCTGTAAGTCTGTTAATATGTAATCTGATCCATTAAGTCTGAAAACTTGTTAATCTGTATATCTGATCTGTTAGTCTGTTAGCTTATATGTCTGATCTGAGAACTAGTTAATCTGAACTTTGTACACCTGGAATCTGTAAGCAAGTAAATCTGAAATCTGTTAGTCTAGGGACACAAGGTTAGGAGGGGCAATTATATGTGTCATCTATTATTTGGGACCCATATTAGTCAGTAACCCTTTCTGGTATCAAAACTATGGCCCAACACTAGGTAGGGGTCCAGGACACGCTTACTGAACTAATTGTAAGAGGTTCACTCTGATAATGGCAAGGGGTGTTGATGGCGCATTCCACGCGGGTCTTGTGCATGCATGGATCCGGTCTGCTCTGAGGATGTAAGACACTGTGACATCTGTAAATAGGTCTATGTCTATAGGTTGCCACTTCAGGGAGTGATACACCCTTCTGTGGGGCCGGCACAGGGTATTTATGTATTAGGGAGCCGATCGCTTGGGGTAGAATTTAGGGTACACTTAGTTCTGTCTGTTTCTGTTGGGGTACCGTCTGTTTCTGTTGGGGTGGTAACACCCGTCTTTTTTCTGTGTGGTACCATCTGTTGGGGTGGTAAAGGCCCATTACTAGTGTACACCTAATTCTAACATTTTGTTTCCATAGGAAATATTCTGTTTCTGTTTCTGATTCTGTTTCTGCTTCTGTCTCTATACCGTATGTCTCTCTATTCAGGTGGTAAAGGCCCATTACTAGCATTCTATTTCTGTAACCGTCTGTCTCTGTTCAGGTGGTAAAGGCCCATTACTAGCATCATGTTTCTGAAGAGATTGTTCTTTTTTCTGTTTAGATATTAGGACAACACCTAATTCTGTAATACTAGTATTAGTGCAGAGAAGTGAAAACCAAGTAAGAAGCTTAGTTTAGCCTATATCATTCTGTCTCTTCTGTTAACCTGCTACTCCTGTTATGGTTATCTCTCATCCAGTTTTATTTACATGTCATGATACTGTTATCTGTTTATATACTGAAAGTCACTGGACTCACCAGACTTATGTCTGACCTAGTTTGTTTCACCCCTTTTCTTTCCCCCCTCCCCCTCCCCCCCAGGTTCTCAGGGTGGAAACATAGGAGCTTGATTCAGGTTCCATCTTCTTGAAGTGCTTGAAATATTGTTTGCCTTTGATTCTACCTATTTATGGCATTTTTTGTTGGGGATTATGGCTTTAAAATTATGCATTCTGAAGGATTTTGTATAAGACTGATATTTGTGTACTTGGGTTTTGGTATTGTGATGTAACCAAACTTATTTCTGTTTCTGCTGTAATAAAGTTATAAAATTTTCAAGTACTACTTTACATATTTGTCTTGTAAATTTTTGTTCTGATTACTTATAACGTTCCACCGAAGTTAAGGTATTCCCTTTGCGAGTGACCTTCTCGGAAGTGGGGTGTTACAATCACGCTGCAACGAGTTCATTTTAATTAATTATAAATATTTAAAACTTCGTTTATAATAAATTCTAACTCCATTCTCAATATTTAAATATAAATTAATCAGTTTTCCAAATCTAACATAAAAATCTCGATTATTCAGAATCGTCGATTATTAAATTCACAAATAAGTTGTAACTAATGTTTACAACTTAATTACTATTAAATTCCTATTTTCTTGTGAAAACCCGTAACTTCCCCGGTGAGGAAAGCGCGGATAGTTCGAGAACAAGCAACATCAGAACGCAGACGGAAGAACATTTCATTGTATATTACAACAATGCATCAGAATACAAGAATATACAGAGTATAAATGAATAAATATTACACAAAAATATCAGAGATTTAAATTACATTTAAATACATAGCAGCGGAAAATAATACAATACACAACTTAGAAGAGATATACGGATATAAAGCTTTCCGGATATCATTCCAGCTGTAAACCGGGATCCTGTGAATATAAATCTGCAAAACCAAAACTACTAGCTGCCCGTGTCAAAATAAGGGCACCCAGAGTTTAGGTTAAAACAATAAACTCCAGGTCAGTCATGTGACCGGTGTGAGAACTAAAAAAGTTACTAATCTTGGTTTTTAAAGTTAGGTAAATCAAGGGACCATGCCGTATAACACGGAACAAGTTTCCTCCCAAGAATACCAGTGCACAAAACAAACAACGCAATACTAAATAAAGAAAAATGAAGATGTTATAAGACCCAGGTCCTATCACACAATGCAACGCAAGCCGGGGGATAGGGTTTTCCCTTATAACAGCCAAAGAATGCTTGATACGTTTTAAAACAAATCATTTGATACTATTATAAGTGCATAGTGTGTAAAACAACTTCAAATCATAAGTATCAATCATAGGCGGCATGGGTACCATATATCATGTCGCCATACTAGTTCTACAATTAAAACCGCAAAATCACGTATTTGGAAGTGGGATTTCCATCTATGAACCGAGGCCAAGGATCGTCCTCTACCGATTCGAGACTCTCTAGCCGAGCCTCAGGCAAGCGCGCAGGCAAGCCTTGGAGCGACAGGGCCGGTCCACCTATGTGGATTATTATGCCTGAACACTACGTTTCCCCGCCCTTTGGGGCGTAAATGAGCCAACGAATGGCTCCATCGGACCCGGATCGTCCAATCAAACCGAGGCGCCTCGCAACAGCAACAACCACACAGGTGAAAAGTATATAAATGTCAGGGCCGGTAGGTCACTGACACCACCCTAGCTAGAAAGAAACGCATGCCCTCCCTGAGGTCCTCTCCCATTTTTGGTTCACAACCGGGGTGTGAGGCTCGCGAATTCACATTACACAAAGCTATGCCACACAGGCGGTGCTTTGATCATCAACCACAAGACTTTGCTTTTCAACAGAAGCCTTGATCAATTGCCACTCAGGCATGCCACACAGGCAATTCACTCTATGCGTTTGATATCCATCAGTATATAACCCCTGAGCTCGTACGTCTCAGAGAAGGGCGTTAAGCAAGAGAATAAATTCTCCGCCGCCAAACAGATATATATTTAATAGAAATCAATCACACAGACTAAAAATCCAATGTTAGACACACAGTCCATTTACAAGTCCATTCTGGGTCTGAACGAAACCGGAGGCACCTAGTACCCCGCATATCCATCGATCTCCAAGTACATCTGGACGATCACCAACTGTTTCCATCTTCTTGGGTGTACAGCCCAATCAAGATCATCAGTAATTATCCAAACGACGTGAAGACCTCCGGTCTTCAACCACCGTCTTCATCTTCGACACCACGTCGAATCAGTTATTCAGAATGGGATAAACCCGGTCTTTCTGAACAACTCGCGTATATATATAATAAACACGTGTTACACAAACACAACATACGCCTCATTCCAATTCAGAATATTCTTTTATTCAAATATTCTTATATTTTGGGAAAGGTTCCCATTAAGTTTATCAAAGATAAATTCTTTAAATTTATTCTTTAATCTCCTTTGAATATCAATTCAAACTAGTCGGGATTAACGAACCACACCGAAGTAATCATTTAATTTATTTCCCAATCCCTACCTATTCACCCCATGAAGTAAAACTGGTCATAATTCATATCTAACACCACAGTGCTATCGGTAAATTCAATTACCATTTCACGTTCAAATCTAATTAAAGAATTAACTATCGCCTGGAGTAGAACTGGTGATACTCCATTCTCGATCTTTTCAATCTAATTAAAGATTCATTAAAACTCCACTTAGTTTTAATCTTAGCAGAAATCAATATCCTGTCTTTAATTGGGTTAAAGAACCAATGTCATTTAAAACACGGTTCACGATAAACCCAAAATCACATTTCATTAACTATCGGGTTAAAGAACAAGTGTTATTTAAAACACTGTTCACGATAAACCCAAAAATCAATACCAATTCAATTCCAATTAAATATTATTTAATTGGTACACTTCATTAAATCTAAATAAAAAGATTTAATCTTTTCTCAACTGGGCTTAAGAACAGTGTTAATGAAGACACCATTCACGACAAACCCAAATCACATTTGATATTCAATACAAGGCTCTGAATAGAAAATATATCGGCTTATATTCAATATCAAATTCTACGACTAACCAATGTCGTATTGGAAATAACGATATAAATATATATCTTTCAAATTTCCATAACAACATCTGTATAATCACGAATTCCAACATCGAAATATTCCAAAGACAATTTTGATTCAAATCCATTCCAATTTAATTATTGGAAATTCTGGTTGTATTTCAAAACCATTTCAAACTCACTTTATTTATTTTAAAAATAAATAAATTACTATTCTGGTTCAAAACTAGTTCATTTCGATAAAAATTTATTTTTATCTTTTCAAATATGGAGTTTTTCATCCCAATTCTTCACAAATCATTCCTTATGATTTTACACAAATTATTACTATTTTTAATAATTTTATCAAGGCCTGTACAGTTGATTTCCATCAACGACCATCGAACTGCACTTATAGCGACCTTTTTCAAATTTGATTTGGACATAATTCCAAATCCAACCGTTAGATTTCAAATTTCTAATATTCGTTAGAAAGCTCTTTTCGATACGAACCCAACGGTTCCGGTTTTAGGAGAATCCGACGGTCGGATCTCCCGTAATATCCGTTCGAAGTCAATGGTCGAGATTCGCGAACTAGCGCGGCGCGGCGCGTTCTATTAAGGCCATTATATTATATATATATAATATATATATAATATATACTTCGTCGATTTCAATTCAAAACGTCTTTTATAAATCGTTTTAAATTCGTTTTCAAAACGGTTTCAACTTCATATTCAATTTCTAATCAAAATTGAATATTCCAATATAAATTCGTTTTAAATTCATTTCAAATTGATTTCAATTCAAATTGATTTCTAATTCAATTTCGGTTCGTTTTCAGTTCAATTCAATTTCAATTCGAATTCATTTATATTTAATTTCAATTCGAATTCACTTATATTCAATTTCAATTCGAATTCACTTATATTCAATTTCAATTCGAATTTCAATTCTTTTCAAAATATTAGATTTTGAAATCACTTTCGATATTCATTATAAAATGAATGAAATCGATACAAACATCGTTCACGTCAAAATGGCGTCAATCTAATCAACACGGCTTCATATATTTCTATTTTTCAAATATTCTATTTCAAATATTTCTATTCAAATATTTCTTTTTCAAATATTTCTATTTCAGTATTTCTTTTTCAAATATTTCTATTTCCAAATATTCTATTTCAAATATTTCTTTTTCAAATATTTCTATTCAAAACTGGAATGAAGCCCAATCAATTACCATATAATGTTAATTATATGGATTTTCTACAACACAGGTATATATCAACAAAGATGAATAATCAACCATCATCCAAAGTGCATTCCACACTGTATAAGCATCAAATATAAATATTCAACGCTTATAACAGTCTGTCAATCAATCGATCGACATACAACTAAACAATCGGGATTAGTGTACGTCAAATATCATCCCAATACCCGTGTGGGGTTTCAAACAATCAAACAAAGATTTTATTGTGCAGTTGGGCGATGTGTAAAATTTATCATCCCAATCAATATCAGTCAAATGTGTGTATACAAACAAATCATCTGATTTGTTTATTTTTATTTCATTTCATATACACATTAAAAATTCTATTTTTAACTATAAAATATTTTCCCTCATAAAATATTTTATTTCATTTCTCATCACATCACACAATCAACTACACATCAAAATTAAACAACCAAGCATACAAGCCGTCCATGGTCTGTGGACGACGGGTGTCGGGTGCTACTAAACACCGTCTGCATCCTATTATATATTTATAACTAGAAAAATTAAATTGAAAGGTGATAAGTTCTCACAGAATTGCTAATCCAATCCCACGACTCTTCTTAGGTAGAAATCTTCGTCGTTCTTGCCTCTTGTCGATTTTCACTGCCCGTATTCTCTACATATATAAAAATCGAATTTTTACTATGCTATTCAATATATAAAAATCGAATTTTTACTATGCTATTCAATATATAAAAATCGAATTTTTTACTATGCTATTCAATATATAAAAATCGAATATTTACTTCTACACAATATAAAAGATTATATTTTTATTATGCCTCTAGTATAAAAATTATATTTTTAACTTGCCCATATCATAAAAATTATATTTTTATTTAGCTACATATATATAAAAGTCATATATATTTTTGTTTTCGATATTTATAATTAAAAATCACATTTTTAATTAGATAAACCACTAAAAATCACATTTTTAATTGTTTAAACAAGCTAGAAAATAAAGTAAACGCTCACCGCGGTCGGAGGGAGCTCGGGGAAGCCACGGACGGTTAGCGGCGGCGTCACATTGGTCGGAGCAGCGGATAAACGGGGGTTTGGGGATCCTTGGGTACGGTTTGAGAGGAGGAGGAGGTTGTTGGAGGCGCTGGAGGCCAGGGGAGTGCCAGGTGGCGGCGAAGTGGGGCGCTCAGGGGGGGGGGGGGGGCGGCGTTGAGGGCGACTCGGTGGTGGTCTGAGGAGGAGAAGGGGGCGGGTTCTGGGCTGAAGGGGGGGTGCGTCTTTCAGAAGGGGAGAGGGAGAGTGGAGCGAGCGAGGGGAGGGGGCACGTCGTAGGGCCTCCGACGAAGGAGCGGCGGCGGCAGTCCGAGGGAGGCGGATTCGAACGGCTTCCTTGTTCTTTTTTTTTATATTCATTTCTGAATGAAGAGGAAGGGGGGTTAAGTATAAATATAATTTAATTATTTTATTATTTTAATTTCAAAACGTTGACTTTTTATTTCGACCCCGAAACGAGGCCCACCGACTGTCGTCCATAGCGTATTACCCCCATTCCGAACACAATGGGATATATATCGTAAGCTGATTCGATCGTTTCGATCAGTTTCCGTCAAAATCAACATATAACTCTATATATTAAATTTGAACGCGCATTTCAATTTACTGGGGTCACATACTAACTCTATAAATTGCAGAAAAATATTTTCTAGCTTCGTATTGACGATACGGTCCTAAAAAAACTAGTTTCGTCGAATTCTGAGACCGTTGGAAAAATGGCCATTTTCTAGTCGATTAAAATCAATTGAAACTGGTCAAACGCGTTTTCCTTTGCCACGCTCACATATTGATTCGAAAAATTATGAAATTTGAAACCTAGCAATAATTTGACATCACGGACCCAACAAAAGTGGTTTCGTCGAATTCCGAGGTCGTTTGCAAAATTCCCATTTTTAAGGGCCTGAATTCCATAGCGACTATTCTGAAATTTCAACTGGACATATCTTTTGATCCCCGCTATGAAATTTCGATTTTTCGGATTCATTGGAAAGATATTCTCAAATAGATCCTATTGTTTTTGGTTTCGCTAAAATCCGGTTTGTTTTGCACCCGGTACATTCAATTGAAGTTTGAAATCGAATTATCGAACTACCGCGCCATTTTCAATTCCTTTTATAAATATAAATAATTATTTATATTCTAACGACGAACTATATAAATATATACGTTCGAATTCTATTCAAAATAAATTTCTTGTCGTTATTATTTAAAATAATTCATTTTAAATAATCAAAATTCAATAAAAATGGCCAAAATAAAAATATCAAACTGGCCTAGATTTTCGGGTTGTTACAATCTCCCCCACTTAAAACTTTTCGTCCCCGAAAAGGAACAAAGTTGAAAGTGGTTTGATTAATCAACTCTACGTTCGATCTGGCTTCCATTCTCCAACTTTTCAGTTTCTGAGAATTTTCCAATTCTTCAAAAATTTAACTAACACCCTAAATTTTCGAAAAATTTCGCCATAACCTCCCCTGCACCGGGAGCCACGGGAAAATCCCGAAATTACCACACAGGCCTTCTGATCTCAAAAAGAAAAAGAAAAAGCCAAGCGGTTAGCCAATCGACTCAAAAAATCATCATCACCCAAACAAAACGGTAAATTATAGTAAACATGTACCTATTTGTCGGGCAACAAATTTTATTCTTCTGCTTTAGCCTCTTTGCTATGACCTGTTCAATGTAAGTACAAGTATATGCGAGCAAACGCTACAAATTTCAATACAATTCATTATTTGATACAATTAGGCGTAATGGTTCAAAATTATCAAACAAATAAACAAACAACACAAACATCAATTAATTAGTGGATTAACGTTTCAAATTCGTAATTTTGATATATAGTCAAAAATCAGATTTTTGATGCCAAATCACAACAATAGGCCCTATCTAATTTTGGTTCTCACACCAGTCAATAGGAAATATATAGAAATCTCACTTTCGTCACTCGAATATAAACACTGATGATGAGGCCTCATCATCAGAATCATCTCCGGGCGACTAGAGTGTGATTCTATATCTATCCAATATATTAAAATGTCGAACACACGTTTGCAAGACGTATATGCAAAATCTCTATATACTGGACTGTCCTAATCAATATGAAATAAATAATCAAATACGAATAATTGATTTTAAATTTTCAAAACAAAATTTGTTTTCACTTTAAAAATATACTCTTCACACTCGTTCTAGGATACTACTGATCCCATCTCTAACGAGTCATTCTCATTGGATATTACTAATCCAATATCTGATGAATTCTTTCATTTGGCTCTAATGTGCCTTGTTCTCTAAGCTTTGTAAACCAAAGCTCTGATACCAACTGTGAAAACTCGTAACTTCCCCGGTGAGGAAAGCGCGGATAGTTCGAGAACAAGCCACATCAGAACGCAGACAGAAGAACATTTTATTGTATATTACAACAATGCATCAGAATACAAGAATATACAGAGTATAAATGAATAAATATTACACAGAAATATCAGAGATTTAAATTACATTTAAATACATAGCAGCGGAAAATAATACAATACACAACTTAGAAGAGATATACGGATACAGAGCTTTCCGGATATCATTCCAGCTGTAAACCAGGATCCTGTGAATATAAATCTGCAAAACCAAAACTACTAGCTGCCTGTGTCAAAATAAGGGCACCCAGAGTTTAGGTTAAAACAATAAACTCCAGGTCAGTCATGTGACTGGTGTGAGAACTAAAACAGTTATTAATCTTTTTTTTTAAAGTTAGGTAAATCAAGGGACCACGCCGTATAACATGGAACAGGTTTCCTCCCAAGAATACCAGTGCATAAAACAAACAACGCAATGCTAAATAAAGAAAAATGAAGCTGTTATAAGACCTAGGTCCTATCACACAATGCAACGCAAGCCGGGGGACAGGGTTTTCCCTTATAACAGCCAAAGAATGCTTGATACGTTTAAAACAAATCATTTGATACTATTATAAGTGCATAGTGTGTAAAACAATTTCAAATCATAAGTATCAATCATAGGCGGCATGGGTACCATATATCATGTTGCCATACTAGTTCTACAATTAAAACCGCAAAATCACGTATTTGGAAGTTGGATTTCCATTTATGAACCAAGGCCAGGGATCGTCCTCTACCGATTCGAGACTCTCTAGCCCGCGCCTCAGGCAAGCGCGCAGGCAAGCCTTGGAGCGACAGGGCCGGTCCACCAATGTGGATTATTATGCCTGAACACTACGTTTCCCCGCCCTTTGGGGCGTAAATGAGCCAACGAATGGCTCCATCGGACCCGGATCGTCCGATCTAACCGAGGCGCCTCGCAACAGCAACAACCACACAGGTGAAAAGTATATAAATGTCAGGGCTGGTAGGTTACTGACACCACCCTAGCTAGAAAGAAACGCATGCCCTCCCTGAGTTCCTCTCCCGTTTTTGGTTCATAACCGGGGTGTGAGGCTCGCAAATTCACGTTACACAAAGCTAAGCCACACAGGCGGTGCTTTGATCATCAACCACAAGACTTTTCTTTTCAACAGAAGCCTTGATCAATTGCCACTCAGGCATGCCACACAGGCAATTCACTCTATGCGTTTGATATCCATCAGTATATAACCCCTGAGCTCGTACGTCTCAGAGAAGGGCGTTAAGCAAGAGAATAAATTCTCCGCCGCCAAACAGATATATATTTAATAGAAATCAATCACACAGACTAAAAATCCAATGTCAGACACACAGTCCATTTACAAGTCCGTTCTGGGTCTAAACGTAACCGGAGGCACCTAGTACCCCGCATATCCATCGATCTCCAAGTACATCTGGACGATCACCAACTGTTTCCATCTTCTTGGGTGTACAGCCCAATCAAGATCATCAGTAATTATCCAAACGACGTGAAGACCTCCGGTCTTCAACCACCGTCTTCATCTTCGACACTACGTCGAATCAGTTATTCATAATGGGATAAACCCGGTCTTTCTGAACATCTCGCGTATATATATAATAAACACGTCTTACACAAACACAACATACGCCTCATTCCAATTCAGAATATTCTTTTATTCAAATATTCTTATATTTTGGGAAAGGTTCCCATTAATTTTATCAAAGATAAATTCTTTAAATTTATTCTTTAATCTCCTTTGAATATCAATTCAAACTAGTCGGGATTAGCGAACCACACCGAAGTAATCATTTATTTTATTTCCCAATCCCTACCTATTCACCCCATGAAGTAAAACTGGTCATACTTCATATCTAACACCACAGTGCTATCGGTTAATTCAATTACCATTTCACGTTCAAATCTAATTAAAGATTTAACTATCGCCTAGAGTAGAACCAGTGATACTCCATTCTCGATCTTTTCAATCTAATTAAAGATTCATTAAAACTCCACTTAGTTTTAATCTTCGCAGAAATCAATATCCTGTCTTTAATTGGGTTAAAGAACCAATGTCATTTAAAACACGGTTCACGATAAACCCAAAATCACATTTCATTAACTATCGGGTTAAAGAACAAGTGTTATTTAAAACACTGTTCACGATAAACCCAAAAATCAATACCAATTCAATTCCAATTAAATATTATTTAATTGGTACACTTCATTAAATCTAAATAAAAAGATTTAATCTTTTCTCAACTGGGCTTAAGAACAGTGTTAATGAAGACACCATTCACGACAAACCCAAATCACATTTGATATTCAATACAAGGCTCTGAATAGAAAATATATCGGCTTATATTCAATATCAAATTCTACGACTAACCAATGTCGTATTGGAAATAACGATATAAATATATATCTTTCAAATTTCCATAACAACATCTGTATAATCACGAATTCCAACATCGAAATATTCCAAAGACAATTTCGATTCAAATCCATTCCAATTTAATTATTGGAAATTCTGGTTGTATTTCAAAACCATTTCAAACTCACTTTATTTATTTTAAAAATAAATAAATTACTATTCTAGTTCAAAACTAGTTCATTTCGATAAAAATCTATTTTTATCTTTTCAAATATGGAGTTTTTCATCCCAATTCTTCACAAATCATTCCTTATGATTTTACACAAATTATTACTAATTTTAATAATTTTATCAAGGCCCGTACAGTCGATTTCCATCAACGACCATCGAACTGCACTTATAGCGACCTTTTTCAAATTTGATTTGGACATAATTCCAAATCCAACCGTTAGATTTCTAATTTCTAATATTTGTTAGAAAGCTCTTTTCGATACGAACCCAATGGTTCCGGTTTTAGGAGAATCCGACGGTCGGATCTCCCGCAATATCCTTTCGAAGTCAATGGTCGAGATTCGTGAACTGCCGCGGCGCGGCGCGTTCTATTCAGGCCATTATATTATATATATAATATATACTTCGTCGATTTCAATTCAAAACGTCTTTTATAAATCGTTTTAAATTCGTTTTCAAAATGGTTTCAACTTCATATTCAATTTCTAATCAAAATTGAATATTTCAGTATAAATTCGTTTTAAATTCATTTCAAATTGATTTCAATTCAAATTGATTTCTAATTTAATTTCAGTTCGTTTTCAGTTCAATTCAATTTCAATTCGAATTCATTTATATTCAATTTCAATTCGAATTCACTTATATTCAATTTCAATTCGAATTCACTTATATTCAATTTCAATTCGAAATTCAATTCTTTTCAAAATATCAGATTTTGTAATCACTTTCGATATTCATTATAAAATGAATGAAATCGATATAAATATCGTTCACATCAAAATGGCGTCAATCTAATCAACACGGCTTCATATATTTCTATTTTTCAAATATTCTATTTCAAATATTTCTATTCAAATATTTCTTTTTCAAATATTTCTATTCCAATATTTCTTTTTCAAATATTTCTATTTCCAAATATTCTATTTCAAATATTTCTTTTTCAAATATTTCTATTCAAAACTGGAATGAAGCCCAATCAATTACCATATAATGTTAATTATATGGATTTTCTACAACACAGGTATATATCAACAAAGATGAATAATCAACCATCATCCAAAGTGCATTCCACACTGTATAAGCATCAAATATAAATATTCAATGCTTATAACAGTCTGTCAATCAATCGATCGACATACAACTAAACAATCGGATTAGTGTACGTCAAATATCATCCCAATACCCGTGTGGGGTTTCAAACAATCAAACACAGATTTTATTTGTGCAGTTGGACGATGTGTAAAATTTATCATCCCAATCAATATCAGTCAAATGTGTGTATACAAACAAATCATCTGATTTGTTTATTTTTATTTCATTTCATATACACATTAAAAATTCTATTTTTAACTATAAAATATTTTCCCTCATAAAATATTTTATTTCATTTCTCATCACATCACACAATCAACTACACATCAAAATTAAACAACCAAGCATACAAGCCATCCATGGTTTGTGGACGACGGGTGTCGGGTGCTACTAAACACCATCTGCATCCTAGTATATATTTATAACTAGAAAAATTAAATTGAAAGGTGAGAAGTTCTCACAGAATTGCTAATCCAATCCCACGACTCTTCTTAGGTAGAAATCTTCGTCGTTCTTGCCTCTTGTCAATTTTCACTGCAAGTATTCTCTACATATATAAAAATCAAATTTTTGCTATGCTATTCAATATATAAAAATCGAATTTTTACTATGTTATTCAATATATAAAAATCGAATTTTTACTATGCTATTCAATATATAAAAATCGAATTTTTACTTCTCTACAATATAAAAGATTATATTTTTACTATGCCTCTAGTATAAAAATTATATTTTTAACTTTCCCATATTATAAAAATTATATTTTTATTTAGCTACATATATATAAAAGATTTTTGTTTTCGATATTTATAATTAAAAATCACATTTTTAATTAGATAAACCACTAAAAATCACATTTTTAATTGTTTAAACAAGCTAGAAAATAAAGTAAACGCTCACCGCGGTCGGAGGTAGCTCGGGGAAGCCACGGACGGTCAGCGGCGGCGTCACATTGGTCGGAGCAGCGGATAAACGGGGGTTTGGGGATCCTTGGGTATGGTTTGAGAGGAGGAGGAGGTTGTTGGAGGCGCTGGAGGCCAGGGGAGTGCCAGGTGGCGGCGAAGTGGGCCCCTCAGGCGGCGGGGCGGGGTTGAGGGCGACTCGGTGGTGGTCTGAGGAGGAGAAGGGGGCGGGTTCTGGGCTGAAGGGGGGGTGCGTCTTTCAGAAGGGGAAAGGGAGAGTGGAGCGAGCGAGGGGAGGGGGGTACGTCGGAGGGCCTCCGACGAAGGAGCGGCGGCGGCAGTCCGAGGGCGGCGGACTCGAACGACTACCTCGTTCTTTTTTTTATATATTCATTTCTGAATGAAGAGGAAAGGGGGGGTTAAGTATAAATATAATTTAATTATTTAATTATTTTAATTTCAAAAAGTTGACTTTTTATTTCGACCCCGAAACGAGGCCCACCGACTGTCATCCATAGCGTATTACCCCCATTCCGAACACAATGGGATATGTATCGTAAGCTGATTCGATCGTTTCGATCAGTTTCCGTCAAAATCAACATATAACTCTATATATTGAATTTGAACGCGCATTTCAATTTACTGGGGTCACATACTAACTCTATAAATTGCAAAAAAATATTTTCTAGCTTCATATTGACGATACGGTCCTAATAAAACTAGTTTCGTCGAATTCTGAGACCGTTGGAAAAATGGCCATTTTCCAGTCGATTAAACTCAACTTAAACTGGTCAAACGCGTTTTCCTTTGCCACGCTCACATATTGATTTGAAAAATTATGAAATTTGAAACCTAGCAATAATTTGACATCACGGACCCAATAAAAGTGGTTTCGCCGAATTCTGAGGTCGTTTGCAAAATTCCCATTTTTAAGGGCCTGAATTCCATAGCGACTATTCTGAAATTTCAACTGGACATATCTTTTGATCCCCGCTATGAAATTTCGATTTTTCGGATTCGTTTGAAAGATATTCTCAAATAGATCCTATTGTTTTTGGTTTCGCTAAAATCCGGTTTGTTTTGCACCCGGTACATTCAATTGAAGTTTGAAATTGAATTATCGAACTACCGCGCCATTTTCAGTTCCTTTTATAAATATAAATAATTATTTATATTCTAACGACGAACTATATAAATATATACGTTCGAATTCTATTCAAAATAAATTTCTCGTCGTTATTATTTTAAATAATTCATTTTAAATAATTAAAATTCATTAAAAATGGCCAAAATAAAATTTTCAAACTGGCCCAGATTTTCGGGTTGTTACATTTCTATCCAACCCCATCGGCTTTGCCAAAAAAAGTTCATATTTTCTATATAAATAAATTATTTATAAAAAATTGATATAATTGAATTCCAAATTTTAAATTTTCTTTACGGAAATAATTAATTAATTCAACATCCTTTACCCTTACAAACAAATATCCGCTCTTGATAATAGTGAAGTCGTCCAAGTTGGGGTATTTTATTTACCTCTTAGACCTTGACCGACAACATTCTTATCTTGAGACGGATAAAAGTTTGTAATACAAAAATTCGATTTGAATCGTGCCTTTTATTCCATTCTTTAATATACTAATATTAATCTAGCTAGTTTTAAAAATCTAGCTTTAAAATTTTAGATTATCCAACATCGTCATTTTCTTCGTTTAGAATTTATAACTTAATTATAAATTCATTTTCAAGTTGATCCTCTATATTAATTTCCAAATTATTTGGAACTAAATTATTTTATAATATTCGACCAAATTGAATTCTAATTTTTATTCCCTTTGATTTATAACAATTCAATATGTATATTCCGGGTTTTAGAATAAAATCTAACGTTCTCTTTTTGAAACGATTTTTAATTCCTTTTTTTAAATTCATACTTGGATTAAAATTTCAAATTATCAAATAACAGTTACTTTTCTTTATTTAGATATATCGATTGTAATTTCTTGTTTTAGATACTAAAACAAGTTTTCGATTTCAAATTCCATTTAAAATCCAATTTCCATTTCGGAAAATAAATTTTCCTTTTTAAATTCAAACTTGAATTTAAAAATTAATAATTTTCCTTTTCATTTATAAACATCATTAATAAATTCAATACTTGTTTTACTATTAATAACAAGTTAATATTTTCTTAGCTTATTCGAAATTCAAATTTTGTTTCAAAAAATAAAATTCCCTTTTCAAATCTAAAAATCCTTCTTTTTTTCTTTAATGATATTTTTAAATATCAACCTCTAGGGCCAGTGATATTCAAACATTCAAATACAAAAACATCAATTCAATTCAACATATCACGCATATAAAAACAATGATAAATAAATTTTGAGGGATCCAGTTGGACCCCTCCAACCTGTTTTTTTTCTTCTGCATACACAGATGTTAGACAACATAAATAATACCAATCCTGCTTCAAGGTAGGATATCGCGGTATGAAGGTCATCCACTCATATATCGTGGGGCAATAGGGTCATCCGCTAATGATACCGCAGAATCCGCTAATGATATTGCGGGAAATATCCAATATATATATATATATATATATATATACCACAACCACCAAGCCTAAATAACTAATATATATTATATATAATAACCACAATGATTCAATAATCCATGCATGCATTCAAACAACCAACAATTTATTTTTACCAATAAAAATAAATTAAATACAACTTTTAAGTGAGATTTACTCACCTTGATTTTTGTTTGCCAATTACACCGTTCATTTCCATAATGTTGCTTCTATAAACTATCTCGAATCAATTATTTGTGTACCTAAGAAAATTTAATTTTTATTTAACGATTAAATGATAGTAATTTAAATTAACTACTAAAATAATTAAATAAATTATTCTGCATCTATAAATTTTGTAAACTTGTACCTCACGATTATGCTATTTTTGCACCATCCAAACTCGATCCCAACCTCACTGAAATTCCTTAACCTCGTCACAATGATCTCCTCATATCAGCACCGTCCTTAGGTCAACAAACTACACCTCCAATCAGTACTACAATGCCACATTAAAAAAATCATCAACTTCTAATGTAACTAGATACCCTCCTCTAGTAATCGGACTATTTTTGGTCACCACCCACAATTGCACAGACTAAATTCCAATCACATCAGCATGCCGCCTCTCCCAAAAGACAGAGACCGAGACCGTACTCCAAAAATCCGATGTCAGAATTAAACGCGTCAGCCTCCAGCCCAAATCACAGCATCTCCACCATTACTACACTCTCACTGATCAAAATCCCGAATGTCAACAGCCCAACCCTTGTTGCTTTACTACCGAACCAAAACAGTTTGCCCAGAAAAACTACTGCCAGGCAACGCAAATCACACCCACCCACTACCAGTTAACTCGATTTCCCCTTCTGACATTGTTGCACCCCAGCCCATCCTTTAATTCATCGCACCACTTCATCAGCATCACAGCTTCGAACCCGAATACTCCCCAGAAATCGCGACTAAACTCATGTTCAACTATAAGACGCGACATTCCCAACTTCAAAATTCTTTAGATCATTACGCAAGATGTTGCAAGATCCAATAAACCCCAATCTAAAGTCGATTTCACGAATTTATGAACAATTTGCTCAAAATCGCACTCTAATCGATCGCAACAGAAAGAAGGGAGTGGTCCTTAATTTGAATCGCACACTGTATTGATGGAATGGAAGTGAATTATTCGTGGAAAGGAGATTATTGAATCAGGAATTAATGAATTTCGTTGGGTATGTAATTTATTTATTTTATTTTTGATGGAGGAAATCGATTTGGTTTATGAGGATGGGGAAAAAAGAACGAGAGACATGGATTGAATCTGGGTTTCTGTAATGAAGACTTGGCTTGTTTATATAACTACAAGAGGTGAGACATCTCGTACTAAGCCATTGAAATCATGTTTTTTCTTTGTATTGAAGGAGAGGAACATTTAGTACATGAATTTAAAGAAATAGGATGGCCTTAGTATGTTTTAGGCAACGTAATTTCAAACGTAGGGTGGCGGACAAGGACATTTAAAATAAAGTTTAATTTATTTGATTTGATATTCATTTTATCCGTTAAAAATATCTCGTGGCAATGGACACCAATTAAGGCGCAACAAATGACATTTCTAGTGTTTAACCACTATCCTGAACATAACAGAACAAGTTTCAAAGTCTAATTCGATCTTCTGGAAAAGATATCAATTTAAATTGATGATTTAAATTAGACTGGATATAAAATATAAATTGATTTCAAACAATTAAATTCATCAGTAATAAATAATAATTATTGTTCTAATTCAAATAAAATTTATATTAATCAACTTAACCGTTTTGATTCAGTTTCTAACTGCGAATTTTATTGTTTGTTGATAACACGATATATTCGAAATTAAATCATATATTGATTATTAAATCGATAAATTGAATATGAAATCCATTTATATTTCTAACTCCACATTTAAAATAAATTTAAATATTTAATATTAAATGGCTAAAAATACGGGACGTTACATTCCTTCCCCCTTAAAAGAGTTTCATCCCCGAAATTACTAAGGCAGAAGAAATGCTACAGACCCGTAAACTTTTCAAAACCCATATTTATTTTATTGGAATAATTTATAACCAAATGATTCAAATTCAATTCATATTCTATTCATATGGATTAAATTCATCCAAATTGATTTTAATCAATTTATTTACTTCGTTTATAACAACGAAAAATTTCTTTTGTATATCTGATATTATCTGGCTAATATAATAACTACTTATTATATTCTGGCTAATTTTAATTTGATTTCAAAATAATTCTTCTGCTTCACTTTTACCAAATCAATTTATTTAACTTGCATAAGTTAAATTTTAATTCCAAAATTCAAATTCCCGGTCTTTCTTTCAAATCCTTTTTGAAATCATATAAATATACATACATATATTTATTTCTATCTCCAATTCAAAATATTTGAACTTTCCAAAACAACTTGTTTTTCTCAAATAATTTTCTTTGAAAATCTCACTATGGTAGCAATCCATCACTTGGAAACTCGAAAATGAACATTGGCGATCGTGCGCTTCATCATCCGAATTATTCTCCAGTGACCGAAGTGAATTCAATGCGTTATTGCTTTCAAAAATCCATTCAAAATGATTTTTATTCACAACCCTTCCAAAACATAGCCATATTATTTCCGAAAATATTTTTCAAACATCTGGGATTTAAATTTCAAATTCAGGTTTCAATCTAATTTAAATTTATCTCATTTGTATATACAAGTTCTAATTGGTTATATACAACCATTTTAGTTTTTTAATCTAATTCGATTATAATCTCAACCAATACATCCATATATTATAAATTTTATCAAAAAATTATTTCTTTCATATGAAAATATAAATTTGGGTAAAATTATTTCATTTACCCATCTTTCAAAACATTTTATGTCAAGTTACTTTGTTCAAGTGTTTATAAATCCTTATCAGCCACGTCAACTAAACGCGTCGATATGGAATTTATATACCACTTAACAGATCAATCAACACAATATAAAATAGTTTTTATACAAATCTGCAAATACGCTCTCTCATATATATACACTCAACTCATTCTAGTGAACTGCTGACCCTGTCTCTAATGAGTAAACCCTTACCAAAGCCTAGGTGTTTGCTCAACCTAGGTTCTGATGCCAACTTTAACAACCGAAAATCCGTACTATCTGAGTTGACCAAAACAACGCACGTCCAACCCAAATAAAACAGAAATACGAGTCATTAGGGTTAAAGAAATAAAATATAGAAGATAGAACAAAAGGAACATCAGAATCTCACAGCGGAATGAATAAAATATATTATATAACATAACCTTTGAAATACAAAATTTTGCATTATATATACATACCATCATCAGAGTACAATATAACATTTGATACAACGGAAAATAACTCTAAAATATCTAACGGTGAAGCCTCCTGGTTCAAGCTCCTCCAAGTGTACCTGTAAAGCCTAAAACACTCGACTGCTTGTACAAATTTGGGCACCCAACAGTTAGGATAAAAACAAACAAAATAAACTGTGGATCAGTCGTGGGATTGGTGTGAGTAAACTCCAACCATATTGTTCAACTTTGAAAAATAATCTTTTGAAAGGAAGGATAATAGTAAGACCAGCCCACACATAAGCACGGACGATTTTTACCTTACTATAACCCAAAACACTTTTGATATCAAAATCCAGTGATATTATAATAATAACTAATCAAATAAATAATCAAATAGTAGAACGCTTGCATCTCACGCTCTACATACACAGTATAAAATCAAAACCGCAGGGCGCTTATTGGAGATTGCATTCCAACTACGAGAAGGTATGGGACCACCTCCCAATCAGTGTACTCTAGAGGGAATACACTGGGGTTCTGCAAGAACATCTTGCAACCCGGCCACACATGACCGCCTGCTTATTTAGCTTGAGTGTAGCGAATATATTGTCACCCATGGTTGTCAGCCGTCCAATCGTAATCTATAAGATACAGAATTGAAAGAAGAATAAATAATGAATTTTCTCTAGATCAGTGACAAATACACCCTGCTTGGGTATGACCCACCTACCCATATTGCTTGCCAGATTTTTGTCATTTCCCGGTTGTGAGGCTTGAGGCTACGTACATCTTTTTAGAACATCTGGTCACCATACACTTTGAATGCCACATCGTCAAATCACTAGTTAATCTTCTCAAAAATATTACGGGTATAAAAAGCTAAGAGAAACGAATTCCTCCTCCACCAAACATAATACTTTGAAAAGATCGTCTTATGTGATCTGTTAGGAATACTCTGTTAGACCTTCGTCCATACAAGTTGTCCTAGGACTGGACAAACAGAACAACGCTTGCAATTTACTCCATCTTCGATTATCTTCAAATAGTCTAATTCACAATGCCTATGCCTATATAGAGTGGTTTCCGAATATTAAATTCAACTGGTCTCTCCGTATAGACAACGATGGATAGAAATCTTTGATAGTCAGTGATTTAACTATCAAAGGAAAATAAATCATCCATCCTAATTTATAGCATCAAATAATCACTAGCCCTTTCTAATATTTCACGTTTGTTTCCTTATCAGGTTCTTTATATTTATTTCTAGTTACCAAATTTCATTAAAATATTCTAACTCCTTAAATTTTCGGAAAATTTCGCTAGCACCTCCTTTGTGTCGGTCAATAGCTCAAACCCCAACTCGCCTCTCTAGGCCCTTTTCATTCAAAAGGAAAATCAAAAAGCCAAGTGGCTTGCCCAGTAGGCTCATAAAACCTCATATGGAAATTTAAACATGTACCTTTTTGTCGGGCACTTAAATTATAACTCTTCAAATTCTCTTCCTACTCTTCATCCCATACCTGTCTAATATACGTACACCTGCACTTCTAGTTATTTCAAAACCATACAACTATTTTGATTTTACCACATTCAATCCCACTAAATAGTTCTTTAACTAATTCAATCGCTCAATTCACTTAGAGTTTGAATCAATAGTGTTCAACTTATATTTTAATTCACTTAAAAACAATCCGAACTTCATTTTTAACTCCCCGTCTCATATCTGATTTCAAATTCTAATTTACAAGTCCAATTTACTTAACCCTCATCAAAGTTCCATTCCAGCCCCATTAATCAACTTCTTTTATTATTCAATTAATATCATTCCATAATTCCAAATCTAATTTTATTATCAAAAGTCGCTTTGTTCGACTTACTTGAGTTCATATTTATTTTGTAACTCAAATCTGGATTTTTCTAACTGAAATTCGGATTTTTATTCACTAAAAATCCCTTTGACTAATTAATTAAATCGTTATGGTTTTTAAACAATTTTACAGCAACTTTTCTAAAATTTTATTTTGATATAACTCAAAATCTTGAGCCGAAATCCAGATTTTTCTCTTTCATTATAAAATTGTTATTCAATAGGTCCAAATGTTTTTGGTTTCATCATATTCCAACTTATATCAAGTTCTATATACCCACTTGAAGTTCAGAATGCCAAATTACGAACTACTGCACTGCGGTGAGTTCATTTTAATAAATTACAAACATTAAAAACTTCATTTATAACAAATTCCAACTCTATTCTCAATATTTAAATATAAATTAATCAGTTTTCCAAATCTAACATAAAAATCTCGATTATTCAGAATCATCGATTATTAAATTCACAAATCGGTTGTAACTTATATTTACAACTTAATTACAATATTAAATTCCTATTTTATATGTAAATAATTATTTATAAAAATTGGATATAATTTAATTCCAAATTTTAAATTTCCTTTATGGAAATAATTAATTAATTCAACATCCTTTACCCTTACAAACTAATATCTGCTCTTGATTATATTGAAGTGGTTCAAGTTGGGGTATTTTGTTTACCTCTAAGACCTTGACTGACAACGTTCTTATCTTGAGATGTATAAAAGCTTGTAATACAAAAATTCGATTTGAATCTCACCTTTTATTCCATTCTTTAATGTACTAATATTAATCTAGCTAGTTTTAAAAATCAAGCTTTAAAATTTTATATTATCTAACATCGTCTTTTTCTTCGTTCAGAATTTATAACTTAGTTACAAATTAATTTTCAAGTTGATCCTCTGTATTAGTTCCCAAATTATTTGGAACTAAATTATTTTATAATATTCGACCAAATCGAATTCTAATTTTTAATCCCTTTGATTTATACCAATTCAATATATATATTCCGGGTTTTAGAATAAAATCTAACGCTCTTTTTTTGAAATGATTTTTAGTTCCTCTTTTTAAATTCATACTTAGATTAAAATTTCAAATTATCCAACAATAGTTATTTTTCTTTATTTAGAAATACCGTTTGTAATTTCATTTCTTGTTTTAGATACTAAAACAAGTTTTCGATTTCAAATTCCATTTGAAATCCAATTCCCATTTCGAAAAATAAATTTTCCTTTTTAAATTCAAGCTTTAATTTAATATTTAATAATTAATAATTTCCATTTCTATTTATAAACATCATTTATAAATTCAATGCTTGTTTTACTATTAAAAAGAAGTTAATATTTTCTTAGCTTATTCGAAATTCAACTTTTGTTTCGAAAAATAAAATTCCCTTTTCAAATCTAAAAATCCTTCTTCTTTTTTACAATGATATTTTTAAATATCAATCTTTAGGGCCAATTATATTCAAACATTCAAATACACAAACATCAATTCAATTCAACATATCACGCATATAAAAACAACGATAAATAAATATTGAGGGATCCGGTTGGACCCCTCCAAACTATTTTTTCTTCTGCATACACAGATGTTAGACAACATAAATAATACCAATCTTTCTTCAAGGTAGGATATCACGGTATGAAGGTCATCCGCTCATATATCGTGGGGCGATGGGGTCATCCGCTAATGATACTACGGGCATCCTCTAATGATGCTGTGGGAAATATCCAATATATATATATATATATATATATATATATATATATATATATTAACAACAACCACCAAGCCTAAATAACTAATATATATTATATATAATAACCATAACGATTCAATAATCCACACATGCATTCAAACAGCCAACAATTTATTTTAATGATAAAAATAAATTAAGCATAACTTTTAAGTGAGATTTACTCACCTTGATTTTTGTCTGCCAATTACACCATTAATTTCCATAATGTTGCTTCTATGAACTATCTCGAATAAATTATTTGTGTACCTAAGACGATTTAATTTTTATTTAAAGATTAAACGATAGTAATTTAAATTAACTACTAAAATAATTAAGTAAATTATTCTACGTCAATAATTTTTGTAAACTTGTACCTCACGTGTAACGACCCACATTCTACGCATAGAAGGATCGTAGAATATTTATTTCTTTCACATGCAAGTCGTATGGTCATGTAACTTTGGGAGACGACTATTGGGGTCATTTCCCATGTTCATGATTTTTACCGATTTTTAAATGACCGTTTTTCCCCTAGCTGGTCTTGATTCGGCCATAACTTTTGAGTGGAAAGGAGTTTTGACCTGAAACCACTTCCATTAGATCCGAATGATGGTTTATCTTTCCGTAGAGTGGTCATACTAGCCAAACGGACTCACCGTTTGGGAGATATGGCTGAAACAAATTCAGGTAGTGAAAAACAGCTTAATTGGGCTTAACCGGGTGATTAACAGCCAGGCCCAAAGGAGAATTTCGGGATTTGGAGTATTTAAGGGTTGTTAGGGTTTAGAGAACAACCTTTTTGTCACTTTCACAGCCGCCACTTTCATTATTGGAACCCTAGTAATGGCCTCCAACATCTAAAACACGCCAAATCACTTCTAATCGCTAATTAAGCCAAATCTACATCAAATCAAAGCGGATTAGCACAAGAATCGAGATAGAACTGCTGTATAGCCTTGGGAACAACGCCAAACAGAGAATCATTTCAGATTTGATATTTTATTTGTGGCTAAGATGAGTAATTTGCATAGTTCCTCACTAATTATGGTTAATTAAGGGTAATTAGTGATAATTAGCGAATTTATACATGTTAAAAATCTGGAAAAATATTGATAAATTTGAAATATTGTTTTAGGCCTCTGTTAGAAAATTTGGTTAATTTGGTTAAGTTCTACTAATCCTATCATTAGTTTTGCTTAAACATGCTTAAGGAAAAATATGGGGTTTTGGTTATGTTTGATCCGTTTTAACCTATCAAGTTGTCATTTTGGTGTTTGTAGTTGATGTTATATGTTACTATGACTGTTTGGCATGAATTGTGATTGTTTAGAATAGTTAGAGTGGTCGAAAATGCTGTCGAGTGGCGTGTAAACAGTCGCTGGAAGTTGCAGGAAAAGTGCAGGCTATGACCCGAACCGGATCAGATCGGATGGGGAGGCCCGAACCGACCCATTCGTGTAGCCCATCCACGAGCCATCCCTTGCACCCGAACCAAACTAGTATGCTATGAGTTGACTTGAAGGTTGGAGGAGACCATGACCGGACCGATCCAACGTTAGGGAAGAAGACCAAAGCGAAGCCACCACGAGACATGTACTCCGACCCGACCTGGGGTGACATACGAACCGATAGATCGTGGAGTGCTTATCTAAACCGACCTGGTGAAATGCTCCGATCCGAACTGATGGAGTAGAACTCGAGTTGCTTGCACCACGAACGGGGAGCGCGAACTGAACCGCCAAGGGATTCATGAGCCGAACCGACCCGACGCTTGGGAAGGAGACCGAACCGAACCAAAGGCAAGGAGGAAAGCCGATACGGAGGAGGCTAAAACCCGAGATGCAAGGGTAGTCCAAATAGGAGGTTTATACTCAGGATCCAGTTGGGAACCAATGAGTTAACTTCATGAGTTGGGCTTTGCTGCGGGACGCGTGCTAAGGGGTTATCGACGTCTATAGCTTTGGTTCACCACCAAGACGGATGTTAGACTACGTATTAGTGCAGTGGGGGTAGTTACTACTCCATGGGGCAGAGTGATCGTAGCAAGGCTATGAGCCAGTGCAATGGAGTTGTTATGACTTCATGGGGCAGAGTGGACATTGCAAAGACTAGTTGCTATGGATCAGTGCAGTGGTGTCATCATGACTCCATGGGGTAGAGCGATCATAGCAAGGAATAGGGTGATCAAAGTGGTGGATATCGTATGCATTATGCACTGAGTGAGAGATGTGAGGATGGTTGCTATATTCGGTTATTCGCTTTCACTATGACATACACACCCCCACCCCCATATTCTTTACACCATATGTTAGTGGCACCTTAGAGTATTGAGCAGTATGTTGTGCTAACTCTTTGGTTGCAGGTCCAAGTTCAGGTATGGTTTAGTATACCTGTTATTGTTCTGTCTTGCTGCTTATCGCTCATACCAGACTTTTTTGTCTGACCCATAGTTTTATGTCTCTTCTTATTACTCTGGGTGCTCTCACGAGCAGACTAGAGACAGGTTAGCTGGTGATGCACGAGTAGCTGTACCGGAGACGAGCAGGAGGCTTCCACGTATGATATATATATATATATATAGATATAGATATTCCCCTGTGTTGCTGTGGGTCACTACCTTGGGCATTTGTAGTGTACCTTTTCCTTTGTTTTGCTTTAGAGACAGTTGAAAAGTTGTAATAATGATGATGTGAACATAAAGCTGTGTTTGGATTTCCACTGCTATGATGTCTAGTTTTAGTTTCCAGCTTATGCATTGTCTCGCCTGTTTTATGTCAAGTATGTTGTTATTATATTTTATTCCATGCGTTGTAAGACATTCTACAGGTTCTTTGTTAGTTCACCAGTAAGTTCTCTTCTTTTTCCTTCCATTGGCGACTGTCCCGTGCTGGTTGGACATTTGAACAACGCACTCTTATGGGAAATGTCGGCTGGTGCGGGGCGGGCCGTCACACTTGGTATCAAAGCTCTAGGTTGCGTAGTTAACCTAGGGAAAGACACCATGGAGAGATAATACGTATATGAGAGCGCGTAATTGTGATTATTTTGGTTTTCAAAAGCTATATATATTATTAGTATAGCTAAGGATGAAGTCGCATTGCACTGACAATATAAAGAGGATGGTTAATCGTTTCTCTTTACATATAGAATGATGAGCCGATATACGAAGGGTGTTGTTAGAGGAGCCAACAATGGGAGTGCTCCTGACATGAGAACTATGTTCACTGACTTCATGAGAGATATGCTTAGGGACGTTCAGAGGGCAGTTCCTAATGCTGCTAATGGTGGTGGTGCAGCGGTGCAGGCGCTTAGGGCCGATTTCGCCAAGCTCTGTAAGGACTACACTAGTCTTGGTGGAAAGTCGTTCCACGAAATGGAATCGGCCATGGATGTTCAAGATTGGTTGGATAGCTGTGAGTGAATCTTCAAAGGTTTGGGTATCGAGGATGCGATGAAAAGGAAGCTAGCGTCCCGTCAACTGCAAGGACGGGCAATGGATTGGTGGAACGCTATTAAGGCAGCTACTCCAGAGGATCAAGTTACATGGGATCAGTTTAAGGCCCGATTCGGTGAAAAATTTATCCCAGCTGCTCAGAAGTCATAGTTATTTAGGAAATTCCTATAGCTCAAGCAGAATGGTAGGGCAGTCTCGGAGTACGTTGCAGAATTCGATACTTTATTGAAGTATGTATAATCCCTCATTGACACTCCCGAGAAGAAGAATGAGAAGTTTATAACAGGTTTGGATCAGTACTTTGGGGAAAGGCTTATTAACCACATTGATGAGACGTTTGAATCGATCATGGGGAAAGCATTGAGGTCAGAGAGTCTTTACCCTAAGTCGAAGACTGAGGTTGCATCTGCAGAGGAGCCAAAGCCGCAAGCAAGCGGTGGAGGCGAGAATGGTTCTCAGAATAAGAGAAAGCAGAATCAGACCAAGGATGGCCAGACGAAAAAGAATAAGAAAGATTTTGAGTGCTTCGGCTGTGGTAAGAAGGGCCACTATGCCAAAGAATGTCGGGCCAAGCCAGCGGATAGGAAATGCTTCAATTGTGGCCAAGTGGGACATCACAAGGACAAGTGTCCGCAACCCACTAAGGAAAAGCAGATTGTGAAAGCATATGCTATCAATGATGTTCCTTCTTTGTCGAATGCCCAACTGTAGCAGAGAAAGGAAAGAATGTTGTTATTTAAGGTATTCTTTCTGTTTATGATGTTCCTTTTCGAGTATTTTTTGATACTGGAGCTTCCAGTTCCATCATATCTAGTGACCTGGTAGATAGGTTGGGATTGGAGCCCGAGATTGTCGATAGACCTTTAGTAGTGACGAACCCGATTGGTGGTTCGTCTAGCCTTAGCATGATTTGTCGTAATGTGGTCTTATCGAGTCATGGATGCATGTTTATTTGTGGTTGCTTTGTTTTGGGCTTTACTGGGTTTGGCATTATTTTGGGGATCGATTGGCTCTAAAGATACGGGGTGGTGGTAGACTGTGAGGGCTTTTTGGTGACAGTTAGAGCGGATGATGGGCAGAGGGTAGTGTTTGGTGGTCTACCTAATGATGGGGTAATGGCTAGTTTTCTAAATTCCCTCGACATCCCGCATGATGAGTTATCAGATATGCCCGTGGTTCCAGTATCTGGACGTCTTCGAGGAAGTGACCGGACTTCCACCACACCAAGAGATTGAGTTCCATATTGATTTGGTGAAAGATGCCAGACCTATAGTGATGCCACTTCGTCGTATGGCGCCAAGGGAGCAGCGAGAGCTCAGGGTGCAAGTGAGTGATCTTTTGAAGAAGGGATTTATCAGAAGAAGTGTTTCTGAGTGGGGAGCACCAGTTGTGTTTGCTACCAAGGCAGATGGTTCCCTTCGATTGTGTGTGGACTACCGCGAATTGAATAAGGTGATGAGGAAGAATAAGTATCCTCTACCACGGATAGATGATTTATTTGATCAGTTGAGTGGCGCAAAAGTATTCTCCCAGTTGGATCTCGCGACAGGATTTCATCAGCTTAGAGTGGAAGCTAAAAGTATAGCAAAAACGGCATTTCGGACGCCGTTTGGATTTTATGAGTGGTTGATCATGCCATTCGGGTTGACCAATGAACCAGCATATTTTGTGGATCTTATGAATAGGGTATTTGAAGATTAGTTGAATAAATTTGTTCTTGTGTTCATGGATGATATACTTGTTTATTCGAGGACGGAGGAAGAAAACAAGGAACACTTGAGGATAGTGATGGAGGTGTTGAGAAAACACCAATTGAAAGCAAAGTTTTCTAAGTGTCACTTCTGGAGAAGAGAAGTGAGATTCTTGGGCCATGTTGTTTCAGAAAATGGTATCGCCATAGACCTTGCGAAGGTGGCTAGGGTACAAGATTGGTCTGTGCACAAGAATGCAACGAACATAAGAATTTCTTGGGGTTAGCTGGATATTATCGTAAGTTTATCCAAGACTTCTCCAAGATAGCAGCACCGTTGACTCACTTGACTAAGAAGAATCAAGCTTTCGTCTAGGACAAAAAGTGCAAGGATGCATTCAAGAGCCTAAAGGAAAAGTTGACATGTGCACCAGTGTTAGTCATTCCTAAGGGGAACGAAGAGATGACAGTATATACAGATGCATGTAGTACCGGACTAGGTGTTGTACTGATGCAAGGAGGTAGGGTTGTAGCTTATGCAAGTCGGCAATTGAAACCGCATGAGATAAGGTACCCTACCCATGATTTGGAATTAGCAGCGATCGTATTCGCATTGATGATGTGGAGACATTATCTCTTGGGAGAAAGATTCGAGTTGTTTAACGATCATAAATCATTAAAGTATCTCTTCTCTCAGAAGGATCTAAATCTCCGTCAGCAAAGATGGTTAGAATTCTTAGCTTCCTACGATTTCGATATCGCTTACACACCAGGAAAGGGCAATGCGGTTGCTAATGCATTGAGTAGAAAACATGCCAGTTTAGGGGCTATGTTTCTAGAATGGAAGCAACTGGAGTACATCGCTGGGTATTATTTCAGACCAAAGTGCAAATTGGACCCAGAAATGTTAGCAAGTTTGACGATCAGACCCAATTTGATTGAGCGGATTGGTTCCAGTCAGAAGGACGATCCTAACCTATTGGAAATCATCTCAAAGTTGGAGATGGGAATCGACGAAGAGATGAGCAAGTATGGGCTTGATCGAAATGGATGGCTTAGAAAGAATGGAAGACTAGTCGTACCCAATGTCAATGGATTGAGAGATGAAGTGCTTAGAGAATGTCATCACTCAAAACTGACTATACACCCCCGTGGTAACAAGATGTATCGAGACATGAAGCAGACCTACTACTGGGAAGGGATGAAAAGAGACGTTGGGACGTTTATATCCAAATGCATGAATTGCCAGTTAGTTAAAGCTGAGCAAAAGAAGCCTAGTGGTTTGTTGCGACCATTAGAGATTCCAGAATGGAAATGGGAACAAATCTCAATGGATTTCATTAATAGGTTACCAAGGACTAGATCGGGCCATGATAGCATTTGGGTGATTGTGGACCGATTGAGCAAGAGTGCAAGATTTATACCCGTCAAGTCGAATAGAACGGCAGCTAAGTTAGCAGAACTATATGTAAAGTGGGTAGTGAGATTTCATGGAATACCCAAAGGAATTGTGAGCGACCGAGATCCGTTGTTCACTAGTGGATTTTGGAAAAGCTTACAAGAGGCGTTAGGATCATAATTACATCTCAGTACCGCGTATCATCCTCAAACCGACAAACAGACAGAGAGGGTGAATCGAGTGTTAGAAGATCTTTTGCGAGCTTGTGTATTAGACTTTGGTGGATTATGGGATGGCCATTTGCATCTAGTAGAGTTTGCATATAATATAGTTATCAATCCAGTATTGGTATGGCTCCATTTGAAGCTTTGTACGGAAGACCGTACAACTCACCGTCATGTTGGTTAGAAACTGGTGAGAAGTTTATGCTTGGACTTGATGTGATAAGGGAAACTTCAGCTAAGATTAAGGTTATCCAACAACGAATGAAGGCTGCCCAAGATAGGCAGAAGAGTTATTCTAATAAGAGGAGAGGAGAGTTAAAGTTTTCCATTGGCGACTCGGTGTTTGTCAAGATTTCTCCGTTAAAGAGCGTGATATGATTTGGCAGGAGAGGCAAGTTAGCACCAAGATTCATTGGTCCATTCCCAGTTCTCGAGCAAATTGGGAATTCGGCATATAAAGTTGAATTACCAGACAAGATGGAAGGAGTTCATAACGTATTTCATGTTTCCCAGTTAAGGAGGTTCGTGCACAACCCCGATGTGACTATTTCACCTGATCAGTTAGATGATATCGAGGTTGAACCCGAGGCGGTTGCGAACCGCAAGCCTATGCGTATTGTTGGGAACGATACGAAGCAACTTCGAAGGAAGGCGGTGAAATTAGTCAAAGTTCAGTGGGGCGAGAACGAGAATAACTGTACTTGGGAGACAGAGGAGAGCATTAGGAAGACGTATCCAGAACTCTTCGCCTGGTAAGATTTCAGTTTCGATTTAGTCTTTCCGCATGCTAGGATAGGCTTGTTTTGTTTGTTTTGCATGTTTGATTGTTGTATGCGGCTGGTAGGCATGCGGGATCCTTTGTATGTTTTGGGTTAAGGAATTTCGGGGATGAAATTTCCTAAGGTGGGGAGAATGTAACGACCCGCATTCTACACATCGAAGGATCATAGAATATTTATTTCTTTCACATGCGAAGTCGTATGGTCATGTAACTTTGGGAGACGACTATTGGGGTCATTTCTCATGTTCATGATTTTTACCGATTTTTAAATGACTGTTTTACCCCTAGCTGATCTTGTTTCGGCCATAACTTTTGAGTGGAAAGGAGTTTTGACCTAAAACCACTTCCATTAGATCCGGATAATGGTTTACCTTTCCGTAGAGTGGTCACATTAGCAAACGGACTCACCGTTTGGGAGACATGGCTGAAACAAGTTTCAGGTAGTGAAAAACAGCTTAATTGGGCTTAACTGGGTGATTAACAGCTAGGCCCAAAGGAGAATTTCGGGATTTGGAGTATTTAAGGGCTGTTAGGGTTTAGAGAACACCCTTTTTCTCACTTTCACAGCCGCCACTTTCATTCTTGGAATCCTAGTAATGGCCTCCAACATCTAAAACACCCCAAATCACCTTCTATTCGCTAATTAAGCCAAATCTACATCAAATCAAAGTGGATTAGCACAAGAATCGAGGTAGAACTGCTGTAAAGCCTTGGGAACAACACCAAACAGAGAATCATTTCAGATTTGATATTTTATTTGTGGCTAAGGTGAGTGATTTGCATAGTTCCTCACTAATTATGGTTAATTAAGAGTAATTAGTGATAATTAGCGAACTGATGAAGGAGAACTCGAGCTTCTTGCACCACGAATGAGGAGCACGAACCGAACTACCAAGGGATTCATGAGCCGAACCGACCCGACGCTTGGGAAGGAGACCGAACTGAACCAAAGGCATAGAGGAAGGCCGATCCGGAGAAGGCTAAAACCTGAGATGCAAGGGTAGTCCAAAAAGGAGGTTTATACTCTGGATCCAGTTGGGAACCGATGAGTTAACTTCATGAGTTGGGCTTTGCTGCGGGACACATGCTAAGGGGTTATCGATGTTTATAGATTTGATTCACCACCAAGACGGATGTTAGACTACGTACCAGTGCAGTGGGGTAGTTACTACTCCATGGGGCAGAGTGATCGTAGCAAGGCTATGAACCAGTGCAGTGGATTTGTTATGACTTCATAGGGCAGAGTGGACATAGCAAAGACTAGTGGCTATGGATCAATGCAGTGGTGTCATCATGACTCCATGGGGCAGATTGATCATAGCAAGGAATAGGGTGATCAAAGTGGTGGATATCGTATGCTTTATGCACTGAGTGAGAGATGAGGGGATGGTTGCTATGTTTGGTTGTTTGCTTTCACTATGACATACACACCCCCACCCCCGTATTCTTTACACTATATGTTAGTGGCACCTTAGAGTATTAAGCGGTATGTTGTGCTGACTCTTTGGTTGCCGGTCCAGGTTCAGGTATGGTTTAGTATACCTGTTATTGTTCTGTCTTGCTGCTTATCGCTCATACTAGACTTTTTTGTCTGACCCAGAGTTTTATGTCTATTCTTATTAATCTGGGTGCTCTCACGAGCAGACTAGAGACAGGTTAGCTGATGATGCACGAGTAGCTATACCGGAGACGAGCAGGAGGCTTACACGTATGATATATATAGATACTCTCCCTGTGTCGCTACAGGTCGCTACCTTGGGCATTAGTAGTGTACCTTTTCCTTTCCTTTGCTTTAGAGACAGTTGAAAAGTTGTAATAATGATGATGTGAACATAAAGCTGTGTTTGGATTTACGATGCTATGATGTCTAGTTTAGTTTCCAGCTTATGCATTGTCTCGCCTGTTTTATTTCAAGTATGTTGTTATTATATTTTATTACATGTGCTGTGAGACATTCTATAGGTTCTTTGTTAGTTCACCAGTAAGTTCTCTTCTTTTTCCTTCCTTTGGTGACCGTCCCGTGCTGGTTGGACATCGGCACTGCGCACTTTTATGGGAAATGTAGGCTGGTGCGGGGCGGGCCGTCACATCACGGTTACGCTATTTTTGCACCATCCAAACTCGATCGCAACCTCATTGAAATTCCTTAACCTCGTCACAACGATCTCCTTATATGAGCACCTTCCTTAGATTAACACCCTACACCTCTAATCAGTACTACAATGCCACATTAAAAAAATCATCAATTTCTACTGTAACTAGATACCCTCCTCTAGTAATCGGACTATTTTTGGTCACCACCCACAATTGCATAGATCGAATTCCAGTCACATCTGCACCTCGCCTCTCCTAAAAGACAGAGGCTGTACTCCAAAAATCCACTGTCAGACTTAAACGCATCAGCCTCCAGCCCAAATCATAGCATCTCCAGCATTACTCCACTCTCATCGATCTAAATACCGAATGTCAACAGCCCGACCCCTATTACTTTACTACCGAACCAAAACAGTTTACTCGGAAACGCTACTTCCAGGCAACGCAAATCACTCCCACCCTCAAACAATTAATTCGATCTCCCCTCCCCTTCCTGACATTGTCGCACCCCAGCCCATCGTTAAATTCATCGCACCACTTCACCAGCATCACAGCTTCGAACCCGAGTACTCCTCTAGAAATCGTGACTCAACTCATGTTCAACTATAAGACGCGACATTCCCAACTTCAAAATTCCTTAGATCATTACGCAAGATGCTACAAGATCCAATAAACCCCAATATAAAGTCGATTTCATGAATTTATGACTCATTTGCCCAAAATCGCACTTTAATCGGTCGCAACAGAAAGAAGGGAGAGGTCCTTAATTTGAATCGCACACTGTATTGATGGAATGGAAGCGAATTATTCGCGAAAAGGAGATTATTGAATCATGAATTATTGAATTCCGTTTGGTATGTAATTTATTTATTTTATTTTATTTTCGGTGGAGGAAATCCATTTGGTTTATGAGGATGGAGAAAAAAGAACGAGAGAAATGGATTGAATCCAGGTTTCTGTAATGAAGACATGGCTTGTTAATATAACCGCGAGAGAGGAGACATCTCGTACAAAGCCATTAAAATCATGTTTTTCTTTATATTGAAGGAGAGGAACATTTAGTACATAAATTTAAAGAAATAGAGTGACCTTGGTATATTTTAGGCAATGCAATTTCAAACGTAGGGTGACTGACATGGACATTTAAAATAAAGTTTAATTTATTTGATTTGATATTAAATTTATCCATTAAAAATATCTCATGGTAAGGAACACCCATTAAGGTGCAACGAATGTCATTTCTAGTGTTAAACCACTATCTGAACACAACGGAACATGTTTCAAAGTCTAATTCGATCGTCTGGAAAAGATATCAATTTAAATCGGTGATTTAAATTAAATTGAATTTAAAATATAAATTGATTACAAACAATTAAATTCATCGATAATAAATAATTATTATTTTTCTAATTCAAATAAAATTTATATTAATCAATTGAACCGTTGTTTAATTGTTTGTTGATAACATGATATATTTGAAATTAAATCATATATCGATTATTAAATCGATAAATTGAATATGAAATCCATTTATATTTCTAACTCCACATTTAAAATAAATTTAAATATTTAATATTAAATGGATAAAAATAATGTTCTAATGCATATGCAAAAGAAAGTGAAAGGAATGGAGCTTGAAGAGAAAAAGTCATTTTTATTTGGTTGGAATGAGCTGGTATATTCCAAGAATGTTGTTGCTTATAATAAGAATGCAATTTTTGCATGAAAAGTATGCAAATTTGAAATATATTCATGAGACTTGGTTGGATACATATAAAGATCGGTTTGTTCAAGCATGGACGAATGACTACATGCATTTCAGAAATTATACTTCTAATCATTATTGTTATATATTACTTTGCTCATATTTATTCAACATAATAATTAGCTTTATTGTAATCATTTATACATGTCTTATGTAGGACTGAGTCCGCTCACTCGAAATTAAAAAAACATTTGGTTAGCTATCAATGCAATTTCGAACAAGCATGGACAAAGATGCATACATAATTGGAACTCTCATTCACCGAACTTAAAGCATCATTCGAGCAGAGTTTAAAAAATGTAAAGCATATATTTCATATTCGAGAGTTCAAAATTTTACAAGATGTTTCTGTCAAGGTGCTAGATTTGATACACTCAGAAATACAGAGAATAAAAGATGTTAGTGATAAAGAATTATTATATGGATGTGTCGTTCGTAGAACTCATGGATAGCCTAGTGCGCATGAGTTAGCTCGTCTTAGGCCTGGTATCGCAATACCGCTTGATATGGTAGACGTTCATTGGTCAAGGCAACATCTTATAGAAAAAGGTGAAAATAAAAGTATAGGGGTTGTGGAAAAAATGGAAGCACTTATACAAGATGTGAAAAAGATGGAAACTCTTTACCAAATGCAAATCTATAAGAAGATGTTAGAGATTATGGAACAGCGCACGTCTTCTTTCGCATCTCCAAAAAGTAAAATAAAGACACGTGGAAGAGAAAGCAAAAGAAGTGCTAACACATCAACAAAAAGAATGGCTTCGTCATTTGAGCTTGTCGACAGTGTGTACTCGCAAAATTCATGCACTTCGAAAAAGGCTCGTACTGATAAACTTCGAATTCGTAAAATGAAAAAGGTATGTAAATACATATTTATTTAACTCTGAATACAAATCAGTTCCAGGTTAACGTACGATATTATTTTGTTAACGGTTTGAAGATATAAGAGACGGAGTGAGAACTTATTTGCATCAAATACCATCGAAGTTGAAGCTTTTTGTTACGGATATTATTGACGTCTGATCGGATGGTAACTGTGGGTATAGATGTGTGGACGCTTTGCTTGGTTTGGGAGAATCAATATGGAGTCAAATTAGGAGAGAGTTATATGAAGAATTGCATGAAAATCAAAGTTTGTATGATCACGTGTTCATAGAGTGTGGCGGAAGAACAAGTCTTCTCAAAGTCCAATGCATGAAGATGAAGCATTTGTGCCGATGGAAAAGTGGGTGCTAATTCCCTATGTAGGTTATATTATTGCAACTAGGTATAACGTCGTCGTATTTAGCAATAGTGAAAGACTTATGCTGACAATACCTCCATTGAAAGGGAAGGTGCCTCACCCAATACAGCACATGGAAATTGCTATAGCTTTTGTTAATCGGGATCATTTTGTTCAGGTATACGTCTTTCAGGTTAATACAAAATTTAATTTAACTTTCATTTCTTTTTATAACTCATGTCACTGGAGCCTAAGCACCCGGTTCCACCTATTTATTCAAAATAGTTCACGGATCATGATATAGATGCAAGTAGGTTGGAGTACATTTACACTAACAGAAGACAAGCTTGGGATGATAGAGATGCATATGCAAATTGGAAGCAAAGTTGAACATTTTTCCTAATTTAACTTCGCATGTTGATTTCTACGTTTTGTAAATTTTAGTGTACAACTTGAAATTGCATAGTATGGAAGTGTATTTGGAATGAAAATTATTGAATGGAAATATCTGGAGTTTGATAAGTGTGTTTAAACTTTGGTCAATATTTTTTTTCACTTTCTGTTACCATATCGGTCTGTAAAAACGAGGAATATGGTATAACCACGATTAAACTTTTTACCACGTATTTACAGAGTGTGTTGAAGTCCCGAACCCACAAAAACATTTTGAAAGAATTTTATTACGGGTTTTTGAAACAAACCATCGTTTGATTCCTACGTGGTTATTGAACTTACCACGTTTATTTCATTCTAGGATGCTTTACAATCCATGTATGATGCCTTCACGGTTTTGTCATTGACCACGTTTTTACAAAGCATGGTGAAAACATAATGTTAAAAAAAATACTAGAACACATCAAGATAGAATTGAAACCCATAAAAACATCAATAATATAACCGACAACATTGAGACAACATCATTCAAGCCAAAAGTCATTTCCATTACATCCATTAACACAGCAAACCATATCCAATCCAAAATACATCATACAACCAAATCCCTCCAAAATAGGCATTAATGTCATTAAATTACAAATCCAAAATACATCATACAACCATATCCCGGCAATTTGTTTCACTCCCATACGAGTTGCTAATCCAAGCTTCCTGTAGAGAAAAGCTAGTGTTGCTGAATCCCATGAGTATGTGTTGATAGCGTCCAAGTGTTTAAGTGGATCTAGAAGGGAAATGTGCACATGAGTCTTGCTTTTATCAGCAAACAAAGTATTGCCAAGCAAAAATAACAAATATGCGTTAGCGGCACGCCTAATAGCTCGATCAGTCCACTCATCGCTCATAACTTTAAATATGCCTGATAGCTAAGTTTGTCCATGTTATATGGTGTATTTGAAGATGTGAGCGATGAGTGGACCAATCGAGCTATTAGGCATGTTGCCCGCGCATATTTGTTATTTTCATTTGGCAACACATTGTTTGCTGATAAAAGCAATACTCATGTGCACATTTCTCTTCTAGATCCACTTAAACACTTGGACGTTGTAAGCACATACTTATGGGGTTTAGCAGCACTAGCTTTTCTCTATAGGCAGCTTGGATTAGCAACTCGCATGGGAGTGAAACAAATTGTTGGATTTCTTTGCTTACTTGAATCGTGGATATTTTAGCATTTCTCCTGCTTTCATCCATCAACAAATCTATACCACTAGAATTTAGCCCATGCTGCTCGATGGAATCCATTTATAGATTGTGGTGCTTCACTAGTCGATCTATGTATATTCCTCAATAAATTCAAGTTGAACAAGTAAATATCTTTATTTATTATATAATTAATAATATTAACGATGCTATAATCCATTCAGAATTAATGATTTAGAATTTCATCTTTGAAGAGGCTATTTTTTATCCTTATATTTCTGCATGACACTATCATCCATTCCATCCTATATCTTGGTATAGCACTTGCATTCTCTGCTTGAACATTGTAGAGCCGTATCATCCTGACATAGTACTTCGACAGTTCGGCAGAGTTCAAAACATTCCCATGGCTCCTATTCCTCCTGTAGCACCAAATGCACGTAGAGGTACAACTTGTACTACATACACTCGGGTGTGTTATCAATTTTTGGAGAGTATATGGAAGAATTGGTACAATCAGAAGGATGTAGATCAATACCACTCCATCCTTCTATTTTGAGTTACACGGATAATTGTATGGAGTGGTATAGGGAACACGATGTCTTGCGGGTTCATAATCCACTACACCTACGGGATAATGCAGTGATTGGAGCCAATCATTTTCAGCCCACCAACACTCATTTGTACGCGGTATATATAATTTCAGATTACTGTGTGTTATCATTCCATACTATGCTTTTATTTAGTTCAAATTCTTATTTTCAAACCCTTTAAATTCTTATTTTCAAATTCTTATTTCCGACCAAAGTTTAAACACACTTATCAAACTCCAAATATTTCCATTTAATAATTTTCATTCCATATACACTTCCACACTATGCAATTTCAAGTAGTACACTAAAATTTACAAAACGTAGAATTCAACATGCGAAGTTAAATTTCAAAAAAAAATGTTCAACTTTGATCCTAATTTGCATATGCATCTCTATCATCCCAAGCTTATCTCCTATCAACGTAAATGTACTCCCAACTACTTGCATCTATATCATGAGTCGTGAACCATTTTGAATAAATAGGTGGAATTGGGTGCTTAGGCTCTAGTTTTACCTACGATGTCATGTGTTATAAAAAGAAATGAACGTTAAGTTAAATTTTCTATTAACCTGAAAGACGTATACCTAAATAAAATGATCCTGATTAACAAAAGCTATAGCAATTTCCATGCGCCGTACTGGGGGAGGCACCTTCCCTTTCAACGGAGGTATTGTCATCATAAGTCTTTCACTAATGTTAAATACGACGACATTATACCTAGTTGCAATAAAATAACCTACATCGGGCATTGACATCCACTTTTCTATCAGTGTAAATCCTTCATCTTCATGCATTAGACTTTTGAGCAGACTTGTGCTTCTGCCATGCTCAATGAACATGCGATCGTACAAACTTTTCATGCAATTCTTCATATAACTCTCTCCTAATTTGACTCCATCTTGATTCTCCCAAACCAAGCAAAGTGGCCACACATTTATACCTACAGTTACTGTCTGATCGGATGTCAATAATATCAGTAACAAAAAGTTTCAACTCTGATGGTATTTGATGCAAATAAGTTCCCATTTTGTCGCTTATATTTTTAAACTATTAACAAAATGATATCGTACATTAACACGGAACTGATTTGTATTCGAAGTCAAATAAATATGTATTTACATACCTTTTTCGGTTTACGAATTGGAAGTTTATCAATACGAGCCTTTTTCGAAGTGCATGAATTTTGCGAGTACACACTTCCAACGAGCTCAAATGACGAAGGCATCATTTTTGTTGATATATCAGCACTTCTTTTTCTTTCTCTTCCATGTGTCTTTATTTTGCTTTTTGGAGATACGAGAGAAGACGTACGTGGTTCCACAATCTCCAACATCTTCTTATAGATTTGCATTTGGTAAGGAGTTTCCATCTTTTTCACATTTGTATAATTTCTTCCATTTTTTCCACAACCCCCATACTTTTATTTCCACTTTTTTCTATAAGATGTAGCTTTGACCAACGAACGTCTACCATCTCAAGCGGTATTGCGGTACCAGGCCCAAGACGAGCTAACTCATGAGCATAAGGCAATCCATGAGTTCTACGAATGACACATCCACATAACAATTCTTCGTCGCCAACATCTTTTATTCTCTACATTTCTGAATGTATCAAATCTGATGCCTTGACATAAACAATGCCCCGTTAATTTTTTGAACTCTCGAATATGAAATGTTTGCTTTACTTTTGTTAAACTCTGCTCGAATGACGCTTTAAGGTCCGTAAATAAGAGATCCAATAATGTATGCATCTTTATCTAAGCTTGCTCGAAATTGCATTGACAACTAGCTAAATTGTAACACCCCACATTTTATAACAATTAAATAATTAAATAATATATGTATATAGATATGCATTGACATAAATATATATATAAGGAAGAAAGTATTAATGCAAATAAAAATGTAATGCATGCATTAAAATAAAGAAAGGATTGGTTGCATGTGGTGTAAATATGTTGCATGCACTGATTATGTATTAATAATAAAAGAGAAATAAAAGAAAAAGATTCATGCAATGGGTTAAATAAAATATTGCAACAAATATGAAAAAAAGAGGAATGAGAAGAGAACAATAACAACCCTTGTTCTAAGCCTTGTTAACAATTGCCTTAGTAGCACAGTTGGTTAGAGCATGTGACTTGCATATAATAAGTACAGAGTTCAATCTCCATCGCCATCATATTTTTGTTTTAAGGGAACGACTGAAATAACACATGTTCATGAGAGGAAATATGTATAAACGCACATTTAAGGGAAAATATACATATAAGGAATAAAGAAAATACATGTAAATATATATATATATATATATATGAGAATATATATGTATATATGCACGAAAATATATATACAAGAGATAAAGTTCAAGATAAAGTTGCAATTAAAGAAATTTGGCAAGAATCAAATAACGGTGCAACACCGTTTGAATTTTGAAAACAAAACAAAGTTGTGCGTATACATATACACATAAAATGGTCATTAGAAGATTTTTTATACGTATAAGAAAATTACATGTGAATATAATAGTTAAATAAATTCCAGAAAATTCAAACATTCGAAAATCAAATTTCTTCGCCAAAACAGCTCGTGGAACCCAAGGGGGTCGACAACCCTGTAGGGGGGTCGACACCCCTGTAGGGGGGTCGACACCCCCCAGATCTAGCCAGATTCATCGATGAATCTGGACTGTTTTCTTAACAACGTTCAATGCTAACTCAACGCTGCGTGTATGATAAGATTTTGAACACCTATAAATAGGCTAGCAGAGCCATCGTAAATCTCACATTCTCTGAGACAACGTCTAAGCTCTGTCATTCTTCCTCCTCCTCAAATCTCTTTAGAAAAATAAGATAATTAGTTTAGGAAAATTCTGAATCAAGATCTAGAGAAAAAGAATGAATCTTAATAAGAAGGTGTTCAGAATCATATGTGAAGTAAGGTAAATTTGTGACGACCCCATTACCCGTACGACGGTGGCAAGGGTAATCTTTGGAGTATAACACATAAACAGATAACAATAGAACAGAAATAAATAAATATACCAGATAATGTACAATAGAATACACTGGATAAACATAATCATTAGGGTTACACAGTATGCAGGATCATACTTAGTACAAATACAGTTCAGCTATACATAAATGTCTACAGCAGAAAACAAAACATAATATGTACAATAGGAGCTGAACAGCATAAAAAGAGATAAATGATAGAATCCATCTTCAGCTCCAGCTATCCAGAAAGAGCCTGCTAAAACCTGAACACAAGGCTGCCCGTGTAGAAAAAAGGGCACCCGAGTTTGCAAGTGAAACAAATTACGAGTTAGTCATGGGATTGGTATGAGAAATCTACTTAACACATTTTATAATATGGCCAATCACAGGACCACACCACTTTCGTGGAACGGGTTTACTCCATTGGATTGCCAGTGCTTTAAAACAAATAAATCTTTTAAACATCGCAATGCTTTTATAAAAATGAAGCCATTATAAGACTCAGTTCCCATCACACAATGCAACACAAACCGGAGGATAGAGTTTTACCTTATAATGGCCAAAATATGCTTGATACGAGCAAAACAAATCATTTGATATTATTGCTAGTGTTTATATGTTTCAAAAACAATTTCAATCATAAATATCAATCATAGACGGCATGGGTACCATATATCATGTCGCCATATATATATATATATATATATATATACACACACACACACACAATCAAAACCGCACAGTATCGTATTTGGAAATTGGATTTCCGTCATGAACCCAGGCAAAAGATAGACCTTACCGAATTCGAGACACTCTAGCCCGTGTCTTAGGATCAGAACGCATCAACCCTTGGATCGTCAGGGCTAGTCCACCGATGTGGATTAAAATTCCTGAACACTGCGTTTCCCTGCCGTATGGGGCGTCACTGGTCATATATGACCACACCCTCAGCTCCGAAGAGACCGAAGCAATCGAGGCCTCGCTTTCCATCATCCACATAAGTAAAATACCCGGTCGTGCAAAACCTAAAGCACCACTCCTAGCTAGAAGGAAACGCATGTCCTACCTGATGTCCTTCTCCCGTTTCTGGCTCATACCGGGGTGTGAGGCTCGCAAAACAACGCTATACACAAAGTTATGCCACACAGGTCGTGCTTTAATCATCAACCACAAGACTTTGCTTTTCAACAGAAGCCTTGATCATCTGCCACTTAGGTATGCCACATAGGCAATTCACTCCATGCAACTGATTTCTATCGATATATAACCTCTGAGCTCGTACGTCACAGAGAAGGGCGTTAAGCAAGAGAATAAATTCTCCGCCGCCAAACAGATATATATTTAATAGAGATTAGTCAGCACAGAACAAAATCCAATGTCAGACACACAGTCCATTTACGAGTTCGTTCTGGGTCTGAACGAAACCGGAGGCACTCAATACCTCGCATATCCGTACAGTCAACAAGTACGTCCGGACGGCTACTGCTTCAGCCACTTCAAGGTAGCCACTCCTATCATGAGCATCAGTAGCACCCCTCCATTCGATGTGAAGATCATCGGTCTTGCACCGCCTTCATATCTTCGACTTTCACTCGTCGATCAATTATTTGAAATGAGAATCAACTCAGCCTTTTCAAATAATTCATGTATATTTAGAATTTCAAATCAATTCATTTCAATGGTTAAGTTATTCGATATCACTAATTCTGTTCTTTAATGTAATTTTCACGTCAAACACATTCAACCATCAAATATCACACAAACCGAGCAAATTCAGTTTATTTCCATTCCATATCGTTTATAATATTTTATCGCTATTTTTATTTATTTAAAAATAGCCAATTCACTCAAACGACGCTTCAGGCCATAACGCGGTCGTGGCATAGTTTTTGTTCAGATTTGATTTACATATATCTGAAAATCTAACCGTTAGATCATCACAAATTTTATATCATTAGAAATATCTTTTCAAAACAAATCCAACGGTTTCAGTTTTGGGAAAATTTGATGGTCGGATCTCCCGCACTAATCGTTTGAAGTTACAATTTCAAAATATGAACTACAGCGCCGTTATTCGATTTAATTTAATTATATTTATATATATATATATATATATAATTGATTCTGGCGCTGTTTTTCTTCAGATTTGAATTAAACATTCCACGTTGGATTTTCACAAAGTGGGTGTCATTGGAAAGATATTTCCAAAGCGAACCCAACGTTTTCGGTTTTGGGAAAATCCGATGGTCGGATCTCCCGCACTAATCGTTTGAAATCACGGTTTCAAAATACGAACTGCAGTTTCGTTATTTGATTTATTTTAATTATATATATATATATCTAATTCATTCTTCGATTTCAAAACGATATTCACTTCATATATTTGATAAAAATTGATATTTTTTTCATCAAAAATATGTATTCAACACATGAATATTTTTAGCACTTCATATTCACATTAAAAATGTCGATTTTATTGTTCAATCTATATATTCAACACATGAATGTTTTTGACTTCACACACACATACGATAAAAATATGATTTTTATCGTTCTAGTCCTTTATTCAACACATGAATATTTTCTATAGTTGGTATATATAATAAAAATGTTATTTTTATCATTCAAAGAATTTATTCAACACATGAGCTTCATTCAACACATGAATTTCTATTCAACACATGAATATTTTCTATAGTTTATATATATAATAAAAATGTGATTTTTATTGTAAAACAATTTATTTAAAAATACGATTATTTTATATAGTTCATGCATAAGGTAAAATTGTTATTTTTGGTGTTAAAACAATTTATTTAAAATACTAATATTTTATATAGTCTATATATATATAATAAAAATGTTATTTTTATCTTTCAAATAATTTATTCAACACATGAACTTCATTCAACACATGAATTTCTACTCAACGCAGGACTTTCTATTCAACACATGAATATAGTTTTCAACACATGAAAATAATTCTAACACATGAATATTATTTAAAATTTTGGCAGCATAACGGCAGGGTAGTTAAAACCGGGAACGTCCCTAGTACGGCTCCTCGATGTACCTTAAAACCTCGTGGTTTTTGACAATGGGGATTTCATGCATCTAATTCGTACGCAGACGAGCATGTTTATTTTTCTTTTCCACAAACTAATCCTATGTGGTTTCATCCAAAATAATTCTAAACCACAAACAGGTATTTTTCAACCACAATCAATCATTCATGATTTTCACCAAATTTCACATCAACCAATAATCCAAACAATATCACAACCAATAAATATCATCCATGGTCTGTGGGCGAGGGAAGTATATATATATATATATATATATATATATATATATATATATTCATATATAAATATATTTCAATTTCATTTCACTTCATTTCAATCATTTCAACGCATATATATAATTTTTACAACGCATATATAACTTGTACATCGAACATACACCTTATACAACACTTATACATGAGGTGTACAATGTTTATATAACTCATACATTGACTATATAATTTATACATTGTTGTTTTCCATATCGTTTATAAATTACAAATCTCACCTTGGGTTCCACTCCACCAAAAATAGCAGAAGGCTCAGAAAAATATGCGGTCTCTTCTAGAATGTAGAAGACGTCCGCACGAGTCCACTGTCTCTTGTTTCACTGGATTTCGATCACACATGAAAAAGATATGATTTTTCATTCTTTGGTAACATTTTAAAGAGAATTAATGAATTAATTAATTTAAAATAAACCATCTTCTTCTTCTAAAATCAGAGACTGTCGGTTTCAACCATTGGCTCCAAACTAGGTCAAGGTTTTTCTCTCACCACACCACACTTCGTCACGATCCGACTTCTCCACATGGAAGAGCTACGAGAGGGCTTCCTCCCGCTACCCAAAACACCCAGCTCGACGGTCCCTAGAGTGGTGAAAATGAGGGCGAGCGGCGGGATTTCTGGAGCTCGATTCTCGAAGAATACAGAACGTTGGGGGGCGAAACCGGTGTAGATGTGAAGGGCGAGAGAAATACTACAAAAATCACAACAGGATCCTGTGATTTTGTTGCGAGATCGAAGAGGAAAAGAGGAGAGAAGGATTCAACTGTTTTCCAACGTCGGTTGAAGGAGGAATGGGATTTTCACGGAGTGCTGAGTCAACGCTGAGTGGATAGATATTTATATTTATTTAATTATTATTTTAATTCTTTTAATTTACAAATACCCATTCATTAACACTAACTCCAATTCAAACCCAACGACTGTCGCCCCTAGCTAAATACCCCCATTCCGAACACAATGGGATATGTTTCGTAGGCCCATTCGACTGTTTCAGTCAGTTTTCCTTCAAATTAAAATATAAAACATTCAATATTTGATTTGAACGTACATTTCAATTTGTCGGGGCCACATACTGATTCTAAAAATTCCCAAAAAATTTATCTAGCTATGTTGGGACGATACGTCCAAACGAAACTGATTTCGTCAAATTCTGAGACCGTTTGAAAAATGGCCATTTTCTGGTCGATCCAATTTAACAGAAATTGACCAAACACATTTTCCTTCACCACGCTCACATATTAACTTAAAAAATTGTGGAATTTTAAACCTAGCAATAGTTTGACATCTCGGATCCAACAAAAGTGGTTTCGTCGAATTCTGAGGTCGTTTGCAAAATGTCTATTTTCACGGGCTATATATTGTCTATAACGACCTTTTTGAAAATTCATTTGGCCATAACATTTGATTCCCGCTATGAAACTTCGATTTTCCAGATTCGTTAGAAAGATATTCACTAACAGATTTAAATATTTTTGGTTTCACTAAAATCCGTTTTATTTTGTGCCCAGTACAGTCAGTCAAAGTTTGAATTGAAATTTTGAAACTACCGCGCCATTTCAGGCCTAGTTTATAATTTAAAATAAATATATTTATTTATAAACATCGATTCAAACATACTTTTTCTTGTTATTATTTAAAATAATTTATTTTAAATATCTAGAATCCACTAAATTAGCCAAATTAAAAATTTTAAACTGGCTCAAATTTTCCAGGTTGTTACAATCTCCCCCACTAAGAACTTTTCGTCCCCAAAAAGGAACAAAGTCAAAAGTCATTTAATTAACCAACTCAACTTTCCTTCTGGCTTCCATTCTCCAACTTCTCGGTTTCTAAGAACTTTTAAATTCTTCAAAAATTTGGCTAACACCCTAAATTTTCGAATTTTTTTGCCATAACCTCCTTTGTACGGGGAGGTTCAGGATAATTCAAATAGCCTCCCATAGCCCTCACCAATCCAAAAGAAAAAGGAAAAGCCAAGCGGCTAGCCAGTCGGCTCATAAAATCATCAAATCCCAAGAAATACAATAAGCGTATACCTATTTGTCGGGCAAACAATTTTATTCCTCCGCTTAGCAGTTTATCCATAACCTGTTCACACATATATAATGCACATGTATATATTTTTATCTGTTTCTAAATCAGTTCAATACTTGTTCAATTACATACATTTAACTTCATTCTCTTATTGATTAAATTAACTATCATTCTAATAATTTAATTAATCAAATCCACAGTCACACAATGCAATCGATAATCAATTTGTTTTTAACTTTCCAAAAATATACTAATTAATTCATATACTCTTTTAAAATCATTCAGACCATATAATTAAAAAGTTTACATGCATGAAAAGAAAACAACAGCAATGTAGAGGATAAAATGGGAATGCAAAGATATGGTAAATGTACCTTGCACCAGAGTCAATCAGAGATATCCACCCTGCACATAGGATAGGCTTTCTTAATGCTTTCCTCTGTTTCCCAAGTACAATCTCGTGGATCCGCACTCCATTGCACTTTGATTAAGTGAACCTTCTTGTTCCTCAGCTCTTTTGTTTCTTTGCCAATAATCTTTAGCGGCTCTCTTCTCACAGCCAATTCTGGAGTAATTTTTATATCACATTGCGCTGCTTCTTCCACGATCAAGTTTGGATCATGAACATGCTTTCGAAGTTGAGATACGTGAAACACATTATTCACTCCAGGCAACCAATCAGGCAATTGAACCATATAAGCTAGAGTCCCAACCCGTTCCAGAATAGGAAATGGACCAATAAATTTAGGCGCCAATTTCCCTGTTTTACCGAACCGGATTACTCCTCTCATCGGAGGCACCTTCAAATACACATAGTCGCCAACAGCAAATGATATATCTCTTCTTCTCTTATCTGCATAGCTTTTCTGTCGGCTTTGGGCAGCCAGTAATCGTTTCTTAACGAAATTGACTTTGTCCGCAGCTTCGCGAATCATATCGGGTCCCAATACGAGTCTATTACCAGGTTCTACCCAACAAGCAGGAGATCGGCACGGTCTACCATACAATGCTTCGAATGGTGACATTGTCAGGCTCGCTTGTTAGCTGTTGTTATCTGAGAACTCGGCCAAATGCAAATGGTCTTCCCATGATCCGCCAAAATCAATAACACAAGCCTGCAATAAATCTTCAAGAATACGATTCACCCTCTCAGTTTGACCATCTGTTTGAGGATGATATGCGGTGCTCAAGTTCAGTTTCGTTCCCAATTCTGCTTGGAATGCTTCCCAGAATTTACTACAAAAATCAGGTCTCGATCACTAACGATGCTCATGGGAACTCCGTGTAGTCTAACAATTTCCTTGAAATAAATCTACGCCAGACTCTGAACAGTTCTATTCGAACTGACAGGTATGAAATGGGTGGTCTTTGTGAAACGATCTACGATCACTCAAATACTGTCATTTCCTTTCCTGGTTCTGGGAAAACCATCTATGAAATCCATAGAAATCTATTCCCACTTTCCACCTGGAATTTCCAAAGGTTGCAACAATCCAGTAAGCTTCTGCTGATCGCTTTTGACTTGTTGACAAGTCGGACACGGGCTAACATATAAAGAAATGTCTCGTTTCATAGATTTCCACCAGAAAGTGCGTTTGATATCATTATACATCTTGCTCACTCCTAGATGGATACTAAGCTTGGCTTTGTGACATTCATCTGATAATTCTCTCTGGAGTTCAGGAATGTTTGGCACACATATTCGGCCTTTCAACCTAAGAATCTGGAGTCTGAATTCTCTCTCTGATCTTCTGAATGAAGTGATCATCCTTTTGAAGAGCAGATATGTTATCAATCAACGAAGGCGTGATGATAAGACTGGCGATAATTACATTCTTTCTGCTGAGCGCATCCGCCACGACATTAGCTTTCCCCGGAGTATATAAGATATCAAGATCATATGCCGCGAGAAATTCTAACCAACGTTGTTGTCTCATATTCAGATCCTTCTGGGTGAATAAATACTTCAAGGATTGATGATCAGTATAAAATTTGAACTTTTCACCCAATAGATAATGCCTCCAGATTTTCATAGCAAACACGATAGCTAGCAATTTAAGATCGTGAGTTACATAATTCTTTTCATGTGGTTTCAATTGACGGCTAGCATAAGTGACTACATGGCCTCTTTACATTAACACTGCGCCAAGGCCTTCTAAAGAAGCATCGGTCCATACTTTTAAATCTTGATTGCCGTCAATAATTGTGAGCACTGGAGCAGTCGTCAATTTTAACTTTAGCTCCTGGAAAGCTGCCTCACATTCGGGAGTTCAGTTGAATCGCGAATGTTTCTTAGTGAGCTTTGTTAAGCGACTGGATATCTTCGAAAAATTCTTAACGAACTTCCGATAATAACTAGCCAATCCGAGAAAACTTCTGACTTCTGTGGGCGTACGAGGCTATTTCCAATTCTGAATAGCAGTGATTTTACTGGGATCCACTGAAATTCTTTGCTTTGACACGACATGGCCAAGAAATTTGACTTCTTCTTGCCAGAATATACATTTAGAAAATTTCGCTTTTAAAACATTCTTTCTGAGAATTTCTAACACTTGTTCCAAATGTTTTTCGTGTTCGCTTTCTGACTTAGAGAAGATCAGTATATCATCAATGAAAACCAAAACAAATTTATTCAGTACTCCTCTGAATACCCGGTTCATTAGATCGACAAAATAATCTAGAGTGTTACATAAGCTGAACGGCATTACTAACCACTCATAGAATAAGTCTGGGCCCCTGGATCCTGTCAAAGGAACACACTCTTCGGCAATACGAAGCTGATGGAAACCTTTACTAGGTCCATTCAGGAAAATACTTGTGCTCCATTCAATCGATCCAATAAATCATCAATTCGCGGCAATGGATATTTGCTTTTCAATGTCTGCTTATTTAAGTCACGATAATCTACACAGTCTCAGAGTACCGCCTGACTTCGGTACAAATACCACTGCTGCTCCCCAATCATAGAAACTAGGCCTGATCAGACCTTTCCATACAAGCTGTCTAGTTTGATTGTCTAACTCTTCTTTTTCCTTCAAGGTCATTCTTCAAATAGCGTGAACTACTGGCCTTGCATTCAGAACTAAAGAGATTTTAAAATCAATTTCTCTCTGCGGAGGTAAGCTAACAACTTCTTCGAACACATCCGCATAGTTCTTCACAACTGAGATATTTGCAATTTCGACCGGAATATTCTTCGGAACGATAGGAAAAGGTTCTATTTGAGTAGGAGAAACATCTAAAGCTGCCCAGAAGTCCTTTCTATCAGAATTCGGGCCTTCACATGGAATGGTTATATAATTTCCTGACTTAATCTTTGCCCTTACGACTCTGTCGGCGCATTTAACCTCAGCTTCATATTTGGTTAACCAATCCATTCATTCCTAGAATAAGATCAAACTCTGTAAAATTCATGACGAACGCGATAGTAGGGAATCGAGAGCAGGAAAAAGAAACAGGAACCCTACATACCCAACTAAGATCGAGGGAACCCCAACCAGATTATGAACAGTCATTGGTGCTTTGAGCTTTTTCAAATTCAAATCTAGTTTCTTAACCGCATTCTTTGCAATAAAGCTTCGTGATGCGCCTGTGTCAAATAATACCTTTACCGGAATATCTTTTATAGTAAGCGTGCCTTCTAAAACATCTGGCCTTTCCCGACTAGCTGAGGGTTTAGAAGTTTCTGCTACTTTATTTACCTGAACCACCTCAGATTTCTTTAAGAGCCGGCAATCCTTTTCAAGATGGCCAGCCCGATGGCATTGACTACATTTTCTATTCTCTTGATACTTGTTCTTGGATTTAAATTTATCCTTCTTTTGTTTCTTCAATGGTCCACATTTTATTGCCAAATGCCCTGGCTTTTTGCAGTTCGAACATGTGGCAGTCGTTACTGGCACTTTCTCATATCTAACCTTCTTTCGATTGACTTTAGGTTTCTTTCTGATCCCAGACGTCGTACTTGCCTCAACCTGTGTACTTGTCTCTGGGCTCTTAGTTTCAGTTTTCCTTTTGTTGATCGAACTGACTTCCTCTCCATCAACTAAAAGACCTCGATTATTTAGATCTTCATACTGATAATCCATGTATATCATTTCAGAAAAAGGAAGCTTCACATGCCCCATTACTTTATTCTGGTATTTTCTTTGGAGCCAGTTAATAAACCTTAAATACTTCCTCTTTGGATCTTGAATTAAATGCGGAGCGAAACGAGAAAGTTCATTGAATCTCTTATGATATTCTAGAATATTGATATCTCCTTGTATCAGATAGCAGAATTCATCACTTAACTGCTCAGTTGCTTCTGGAGGAGTAAATCTTTCTTGGAAAATTTCTTTAAATCTATCCCAGGTAATATTACCCTCTGGATCATCCTTAATAACTGTTTCCCACCATAGCAAGGCTTCTTCTTTGAGTGCCCAAGATGCCAGTAATCTTTTCTGATCATCTCTTAGCTGGAGACGCTCAAGAATCCTTTCAGCAGAACGCATCTAATCTTGGGTTTGACTAAAGGATTCATTGCCCGAGAGTGATACTGCACCCAGATTTCGATATTTCTTTAATAGAGCTTCTAGATCTGGTTCTATATTCCTTCTTCTGTTTCTGACACTCATTTTCTAGTGCTTCTGCAAATAGCATACCAAGTGTCAGGTCAATAGAAAAGATATTTTAAAAAAAAAACATAGAGACATATACTTGAATGTAAATGTGTCTATCATGGTGTATCTCATTCCGCTTTACTCATTCTAGGATATTACTAATCCTATCTGAAATGAGCGATCCATCTTAGAACACTACTGGTTCTATTTCTGACGAGTTCATTAATATGTTATATTCCAGAACTAAGCTTAACCAAAGCTCTAATACCACGTTTGTGACGACCCCATTCCCCGTACGACGGTGGCAAGGGTAATCTTTGGAGTATAATACATAAACAGATAACAGCAGAATAGAAATAAATAAATACACCAGATAATGTACAATAGAATACACTGGATAAACATAATCATTAGAGTTACACAGTATACAGGATCATACTTAGTACAAATACAGTTCAGCTATACATAAATGTCTACAACGGAAAACAAAACATAATATGTACAATAGGAGCTGAACAACATAAAAGAGATAAATGATAGAATCCATCTTCAGCTCCAGCTATCCAGAAAGAGCCTGCTAAAACCTGAACACAAGGCTGCCCATGTAGAAAAAGGGGCACCCGAGTTTGCAAGTGAAACAAACTACGAGTCAGTCATGGGACTAGTATGAGAAATCTACTTAACACATTTTATAATATGGCCAATCACAGGACCACGCCACTTTCGTGGAACGGGTTTACTCCATTGGATTGCTAGTGCTTTAAAACAAATAAATCTTTTAAACATCGCAATGCTTTTATAAAAATGAAGTCATTATAAGACTCGGTTCCCATCACACAATGCAACACAAGCCGGAGGATAGAGTTTTACATTATAATGGCCAAAATATGCTTGATGCGAACAAAACAAATCATTTGATATTATTGCTAGTGTTTATATGTTTCAAAACCAATTTCAGTCATAAATATCAATCATAGATGGCATGGGTACCACATATCATGTCGCCATATATATATATACACAATCAAAACCGCACGGTATCGTATTTGGAAATTGGATTTTTGTCATGAGCCAAGGCAAAAGATAGTCCTTACCGAATTTGAGACGCTCTAGCCCGTGTCTCAGGATCAGAACGCATAGACACTTAGATCGTCAGGGCCGGTCCACCGATGTGGATTAAAATTCCTGAACACGGCGTTTCCCCGCTCTATGGGGCGTCACTGGTCATATCTGACCACACCATCGGCTCCGAAGAGACCGAAGCAACCGAGGCCTCGCTTTCCATCCATCACATAAGTAAAATACCCGAGCGTGCAAAACCCAAAGCACCACTCCTAACTAGAAGGAAACGCATGTCCTCCCTAATGTCCTTCTCCCATTTCTGGCTCATACCAGGGTGTAAGGCTCGCGAAACAACGCTATACACAAAGCTATGCCACACAGGCCGTGCTTTGATCATCAACTACAAGACTTTGCTTTTCAACAGAATCCTTGATCATCTACCACTTAGGCATGCCACACAGGCAATTCACTCCATGCGACTAATTTCTATCGATATATAACCTCTGAGCTCGTACATCTCAGAGAAGGGCGTTAAGCAAGAGAATAAATTCTCCACCGCCAAATAGACATATATTTAATAGAGATCAATCAGCACAGAACAAAATCCAATGTCAGACAAACAGTCCATTTACGAGTTCGTTCTGGGTCTGAACGAAACCGGAGGCACTCAATACCTCGCATATCCGTACAATCAACAAGTACTTCCGGACGGCTACTGCTTCAGCCCCTCAAGGTAGCAACACCTATCATGAGCATCAGTAGCACCCCTCCATTCGACATGAAGATCATCGGTCTTGCACCGCCTTCATATCTTCGACTTTCACTCGTCGGTCAATTATTCGAAATGAGAATCAACTCAGCCTTTTCAAATAATTCACGTATATTTAGAATTTCAAATCAATTCATTTCAATGGTTAAATTATTCGATATCACTAATTCTGTTTTTAATGTAATTTTCATGTCAAACACATTCAACCATCAAATATCACATAAACCGAGCAAATTCAGTTTATTTCCATTCCATATCGTTTATAATATTTTATCACGATTTAACGCTATTTTTATTTATTTAAAAATAGCCAATTCACTCAAACGACGCTTCAGGCCATAACGCGGCCGTGGCGCTGTTTTTCTTCAGATTTGATTTACACATATCTGAAAATCTAACCATTGGATCTTCACAAATTTTATATTATTAGAAATATCTTTTCAAAACGAATCCAATGGTTTCAGTTTTGGGAAAATCTGACGGTCGGATCTCCCGCACTAATCGTTTGAAGTTACGATTTCAAAATACGAACAACAGCGTCGTTATTCAATATAATTTAATTATATTTATATATATATATATAATCTATTCTGGCGCTGTTTTTCTTCAGATTTGAATTAAACATTCCAGACAATCCAACCGTTGGATTTTCACAAAGTGGGTCTCGTTGGAAAGATATTTCCAAAGCAAACCCAACGGTTTCGGTTTCGGGAAAATCCAATGGTCGGATCTCCCGCACTAATCGTTTGAAATCACGGTTTCAAAATACGAACTTCAGCTTCGTTGTTCGATTTATTTTAATTATATATATATATATAATTCATTCTTCGATTTCAAAACTATATTCACTTCATATATTTGATAAAAATGATATTTTTATCATCAAAAATATTTATTCAACGCATGAATATTTTTAGCACTTCGTATTCACAATAAAAATGTAGATTTTATTGTTCAATCTATATATTCAACACATGAATGTTTTTGACGACACACATACGATAAAAATATGATTTGTATCGTTCTAGTCTTTTATTCAAAACATGAATATTTTCTATAGTTGATATATATAATAAAAATGTTATTTTTATCTTTCAAAGAATTTATTCAACACATGAGCTTCATTCAACACATGAATTTCTATTCAACACATGAATTTCGATTCAATACATGAATATTTTCTATAGTTAATATATATAATAAAAATGTGATTTTTATTGTAAAATAATTTATTTCAAAACACGATTATTTTATATAGTTCATACATAAGGTAAAAATGTTATTTTTGGTGTTAAATAAATTTATTTAAAATACTAAAATTTTATATAGTCTATATATATAATAAAAATGTTATTTTTATCTTTCAAAGAATTTATTCAACACATGAACTTCATTCAACACATGAATTTCTACTCAACACAGGAATTTCTATTCAACACATGAATATTGTTTTCAACACATGAAAATAACTCTAACACATGAATATTATTGAAAATTTGGGCAGCATAACGGCAGGGTAGTTAAAACCGGGACCGTCCCTAGTACGGCTCCTCGCTCTACCTTAAAACCTCACGGTTTTTTACAATGGGGATTTCATGCATCTAATTCGTACGCAGACGAGCATGTTTATTTTTCTTTTCCACAAACTAATCCTATGTGGTTTCATCCAAAATAATTCTCAACCATAAACAGGTATTTTTCAACCACAATCAATCATTCATGATTTTCACCAAATTTCACATCAACCAATAATCCAAACAATATCACAACCAATAAATATCGTCCATGGTCTGTGGACGAGGGGAGTATATATATATATATGTATATGTATGTATTCGTATATAAATATATTTCAATTTCATTTCAACGCATATATATAGTTTTTACAATGCATATATAACTTATACATCGAACATACAACTTATACAATGCTTATACATGAGGTGTACAACGCTTATATAACTCATACATTGACTATATAATTTATACATTGTTGTTTTCCATATCGTTTATAAATTAGAAATCTCACCTTGGGTTCCACTCCACCAAAAATAGCAGAAGGCTCAGAAAAATATGCGGTCTCTTCTAGAATAGAAGACGTCCGCATGAGTCCACTGTCTCTTGTTTCACTGGATTTCGATCACACATGAAAAAGATATGATTTTTCATTCTTTGATAACATTTTAAAGAGAATTAATGAATTAATTAATTTAAAATAAACCTTCTTCTTCTTCTAAAATCAGAGGCCGTCGGTTTCAACTATTGGCTCCAAACTAGCTCTAGGTTTTTCTCTCACAACACCCCACTTCGTCACGATCCGACTTCTCCACACGGAAGAGCTACTAGAGGGCTTCCTCCCACTACCCAAAACACCCAGCTCGACGGTCCCTAGGGTGGTGAAAACGAGGGCGAGCGGCGAGATTTCTGGAGCTTGATTCTCAAAGAATACAGAACGTTGGGGGGCGAAACCAGTGTAGATGTGAAGGGCGAGAGAGATACTACAAAAACCACAATAGGACCCTGTGATTTTGTTGCGAGATCGAAGAGGAAAAGAGGAGAGAAGGATTCGACTATTTTCCGTCGTCGGTTGAAGGAGGAACGGGATTTTCACGGAGTGTTGAGTCAACGCTGAGTGGATAGATATTTATATTTATTTAATTATTATTTTAATTCTTTTAATTTACAAATACCCATTCTTTCACACTAACTCCAATTCAAACCCAACGACTGTCGCCCCTAGCTAAATACCCCCATTCCGAACACAATGGGATATGTTTTGTAGGCCCATTCGACTGTTTCAGTCAGTTTTCCTTCAAATTAAAATATAAAACATTCAGTATTTGATTTGAATGTACATTTCAATTTGTCGGGGCCACATACTAATTCTAAAAATTCCCGAAAAAATTATCTAGCTATATTGGGATGATACGGTCCAAAAAAAATTGATTTCGTCGAATTCTGAGACCGTTTGAATAATGGCCATTTTCTGGTGGATCCAATTTAACAGAAATTGACCAAACACATTTTCCTTCGCCATGCTCACATATTAACTTCAAATTTTATGGAATTTGAAACCTAGCAATAATTTGACATCCCGGATCCAACAAAAGTATTTTCATTGAATTCTGAGGTTGTTTGCAAAATGTCTATTTTCACGGGCTATATATTCTCTATAGAAAATTCATTTGGCCATAACTTTTGATTCCCGCTATGAAACTTCGATTTTCCAGATTCGTTAGAAAGATATTTACTAACAGATTTAAATATTTTTGGTTTCACTAAAATCCATTTTATTTTGCACCTGATACAGTCAGTCAAAGTTTGAATTGAAATTTTGAAACTGCCGCGTCATTTTAGGCCTTGTTTATAATTTAAAATAAATATATTTATTTTCAAACATCGATTCAAACATACTTTTTGTCGTTATTATTTAAAATAATTTATGTTAAATATCTAAAATCCACTAAATTAGCCAAATTAAAAAAATTATACTGCCTGAGATTTTCCGGGTTGTTACAAAATTCTTAGATCTAGTCTATTCAATTTTCTTCATCTTTCTTTCCTTTCTCTTTTAGTAAAAATTGTGGATCCATGGTTGTTAGGTTCTAAATCCAGTTAGGGGAAACCATGGAATGCTAGATTTGAATCAGATCCAGGAATTGGAAAGCAATTTAGGTGAGTGGATTTAAGTTATATCATTTTTGATAATGATATATTATCGTTTAACATTCTCCGTTATTGTACACTGTGAATTTTCTAGAATAATTAAAAGTATTAAAATGCTATTATGACATGTTGAAATATCAATATGACTATGTTGGAAAATTCACATGTTGAAACGCTTAATGTACTGAAATGTTCACCTATTGAAATGTAGACATGTTAGAAATATGTGTAGTGATTACTGTTATTATAATTGTGTGTTAGCTTGTGACACTTATGTACTTGAACCCTTAATTGTAGAAACGGGAATAATTACATGTTAAATTAGAATGATTATATGATTTGACGATCACATGTTACTTTTAGATGAAATTAATTATATGTAGGAAGAACCTATGACATAAAATGGGCTTAATATGATGACATGTAAAATAGGTTGCAGTAAAAATGTGGAAAGAATAATAGGCCTAAATTTACAATAAATAGAAAACTTTAATGCACTTAGACACGAGGTTAAATTCAACTTGTGGTAGAAGTCTGTCGGGAACCGCCCGACAAATCCAGCATCCACAAGTTGTTAATTTAATGAGAGGGATCTAGTGCGTGAATAAAACATGTAACAGTGCTAAGACACGAGGTTAAATCAGCTTGTGGAAGAAGTCTTCCCAGAACCACACGGCAAATCTAGCATCCACAAGTGGTAGGCTTAATGTGAGAGGTCTAATACATAAGTGTGTATATATATATATGTGTGTGTGAATTTAAAAGGATAGAAATAAATGGCATAAATGGTAATTAATGGAAATGAATGGAATTGAATGAAAGTAACAACAGTAAAAGAATTGGAATGAATGGGGAATGATAATAACCTATTATAAATAAATTACATTAATAAAAATGTTATATAATAGGTAGACTTATCCTAAGGACAAGTGGAGATTATAACTTATGTTATAATAAACTAGTAAGAAAATGAGATAACTTATGTAATGAGATGAGTGGTACTTAATTGTAAATTAAGTAATTAGTAAATGGGGAAAACTGAAACCAGTTGTTTGAAATAAGTAAAGAAAAGGGTGAAATTTATGAAATGTAAGAAGTTGTACTTAATTATAAATTTAGTAATCTATAAACTTGGAAATCTGAAATCTGCTGATAAGAATAACATATTAAGGCTTGTCCTAGGGACAAGAGGAAATTATAGCATAGGTTATAATAAATGGAAAGGGAACTTATTAGTAAACCTTAATTAAGAGAACTAAGTCAATAAGTAAACAACGATAAGTTATAGTGACAATATAAGATGGAATTATGATTAAATAAAAAAGAATGAGGCAAACTTATCAAATGAAATAAGTTATATTTAATCACAAATAATGATTGACATGTTAAACAGAAAACATGTGAATTGTGATATAATTACATATTAAGTAGAACATGTTATGGTAACAACGAAATCAAACTAGAATATAAAGTGGTTGTAGATTACAAACCTTGGATCACAATCTAGAGAGTAACATGTTGTGGGATTATTAATAGGCTTAAATAGGATAAGTTATAAGGCTTAAATAGTTTAAGTTATAAGACCGAAATTAATAAGCAAGATGAAGTTAGTAACTTGAATTAGAAGTCAATGTGCATGGTAATAACCAAGTTAAATCGAAACCTGATGTGGTAAAGCATGCAAATAAAAGAATGTTTAGACATTAGGTCTAATAAAATATTAAAGTGAGGTGCTTGGACCAGTCCGCACATTTGAGGGTGAATAACCCAACGGGGTAGATCATCATGATGTCATAAGGCACGAGGGGAGCTCACGTTCATATGATTATTCTGTCAGCTCCGAAGGACTGGAAGGGGATGCATGCGGCTTACTGAGATACGTAAGGTGCTCCTGGTAGTCTTTTGTGCGGTGGTAGATGTTTAGGCTATGCTTATAGAGGTTGGGTCTGCGCGTTACTACCAGGTGGGTGAGCCTTGACTACAAAAGTAGCTTTGCAGTCATAATGCTGTGACGAGGTGACACTAGTGTGATTCAGCGATCGCCTCAATGAATGGCGAGGTCAGGACCAACAAGGATAGTAGATCTCAGGTACCCATCATCGGTAGCTAGTGGGATGCGAAAAGACTAGAGTTAAACCCAGTAGACCATTCACCTTTCACTATCGAGGTACGGTGGTTGAGGGGACATGACAATTGGATGTTTAGATTGTTTTTTAGAGGCAAGTCGGATAGCTCTTGTAGTCTTTACTAGTTGAGGGAGGGGCTGAGGTGGGGCCATAGCCACCATGAAAAACAGACCTAAGGGATATCTGAATTTTTAGGCTCTTAAAGGCAAGCCTGTACAGATATGGAAAAGCTCCTGACCGAGTTCTGTGTTTCTTGTATTGCCCTATTATGGAACTCGGTGCACATTAGAGGTTATGTGCGGTTAAGACATCGAATACGATTGACGATGCGTACGTGGGAAAGTCTGATACATGCATGTTTGCTCTGGATGATGTATCGTAGACTTGAGAGCATTACTTTGGGATGGAATCTGATTCGATCGACGAAGGCAGTTCGTACGCTTACATAGCGTAATAATGACATATATATGCAGAACGTAACATTGTTATATAGAGATTCGTATGTCACTCCGGCGTAGGATGAGGGACTGCGTTCATTTCTGTGGCATTACGGTGGAGACTATGCGAGTGGGGTACCATAGGGTGTACCTCAATATTTGGGGGTAGCTACATATATACTGTATTAGGCTAATCCACTAGGAAGTAAATGGGTATGACATGTGTGTAAGCCTTGAGTGATGTTAATCCAAGTAACCTAACAAATAAGAAAATGTGATTGAACAGTATATGTAGGATTATTCAAAGTGTATAGTTTAAATCCAGTCACCAAAACTTGTGTTCTGACCCCTTCCTCATAACATACTCGCAAATTAGAATTGTGGTAGAGATATGATAGCTTTGGATATTGGTTAGGCAGTACTATTACTTCAGTAAGGCTATACTTTGAATATATTATATTTTATCCATTCCACTGTGAGATATTTTCTGAGATCTGATATATTTTATATCTCTATCTTTTCTGCAGGATACCAGAGCAACCAGCGCGGGTTTCGATGGATTAGAATTATGAAAAAAATTCGGTCTGTCGGAATTTGGGTTGTTACATCTGGTATGAGAGCTTAGGTTTAGGATTCCTGTATACATAGTATGTGAACGTATTTGTATTTTTAAAAATATAAATATATTATATATAAACCTAGATCCATGAGAAACCCACTAAATAGAAGAGTATAATATGATAAGAAATGAGATGTTTGTTTTGTACACTAAAGGAATGAATATGGAAATCTGAGACCCTTATGAAATTTTGGTGGGAAGTGTACAATATACTTTGTATGGAAGAAGGATAAATCCCATATGATTAGTATTATGGGTTAGTGGGCTTGGCAATAAAACCTTATAAATTGAAAAAGGTTAAAAAGAGATAAATGGATTAGAAATATGTATATAGTTAAGAGAATTGACTTTCTGGGAGTGTCTGGGAAAGCCTAGAAAAATTGGAAACCCGCTTTGAGTCTAACCCCATTGTAACGCCCCGTATTTCTGGTAGCCAATATTTAATTTAAAATATGCATTGGTTTATTTCAAAGCCGTGTAATATTTCATTTTGAGATATATGATGATAATAATTTATTTAAATGGAATAGCTTTGGATTTAATTATATTATAACGACATTTATATAGGCCTTACAAATGTTTCTTTTTCAAACGACCTCCGTTTTCGATGAAACGAATTTTATTGGAATGCGTATAATTAATTATTGCTATATTTTCAACTTGGAGCCAATCGGAGTTATTTTATTCGTGTGGGAAATGTAAGGGTGAACCGATAAATTAAAATAACGACAATCTGCAAACGAAGTCAGTTTTCAATGAAATTAATTTCATTGAGACCGTAATGTAAAGACATAGCGGTACGTGCATTTACATTATGTTTGGGATTCGTATATTATGGTGCGATTATAAAATATGCAGTGATAGTTACGATATATAACTTAATAACCTTTTATAAACAACCTTCCTACCCTGAATATTTGCTACCGGTTCCTTCATTCCAAAGCAAAGTACGTTATTGTTTCAGATACCGTATATCATGAATTGGAAACTCACAAACCCATTTCCTACCCCATGTATTTTCCTTGTCTGGAAATTTTATACGCCGTACTAATCCATTTCAGACTGCACATGCTAAACGGAGAACCATGCCTACCAAGATATTTTTACAACCTATGTAACAATTGAGAATTTCGCTCGTTCCTAATTGATCGCTCAACCGACCAAGACCGTTCGAAACCCCTGATTGTTTTGAGAACACGACAAATCGGAACGCAAACAGAAGAACATTTCATTTCTTATTACAACAATTCCATAAGAATACAAGAATATATAGAGTATGAATAAATATTACACATCTGACAAATATCAGAGATTTAAACTGCATCTAAATATATAGCAGCGGAAAAATAATACAAAACATAACTAAAAGAAATACGCGGATACAGAGCTTTCCGAGTATCGTTCCAGCTGTAAATCACGTTCCTGTGAATATAAATCTGCAAAACCAAAACTACTAGCTGCCCGTGCGGAAAATAAGGGCACCCAACGTTTAGGTTAAAACAATAAACTCCAGGTCAGTCATGTGACTGGTGTGAGAACTAAAACAGTTATTAATCTTTATTTTAAAGTTAGGTAAATCAAGGGACCACGCCGTATAACACGGAAAGTGTTTCCTCCCAAGAATACCAGTGCATAAAACAACAGCGCAATGCTAAATAAAGAACAATGAAGCTATTATAAGACCCAGGTCCCATCACACAATGCAACACAAGCTGGAGGATAGGGTTTTACCTTATAATAGCCAAAGAATGCTTGATACGCTAAATTTCATCTTTTATTATTACTATAAGTGCATAGTGTCAAAACAATTTCAATCATAATTATCAATCATAGATGGCATGGGTACCATATATCATGTCTCCATATATAGGTTTACAATCAAAACTGCAAAGTGATGTATTGGAAGTTGGATTTCCATCTGTGAACCGAGGCAATGGATCGTCCTCACGGCTTCGAGATTCTCTAGCCCGAGCCTCAGGCAAGCTCGCAGACAAGCCTTGGATCCTCAGGGTTGGTTCACCGATGTGGATTATTATGCCTGAAAACTGCGTTTCCCCGCCCTTTGGGGCGCAAATGAGCCAAATGACTCCATCGGCTCCACATAGTCACCGATATATCCGAGGCGCCTTGCAACCAACAACCACACAGGTGAAAATAATATAAATGTCAGGGCTGGTAGGTCACTGACACCACCCTAGCTAGAAGGAAACGCATGTCCTCCCTGTGGTCCTCTCCCATTTCTAGTTCAGAACCGGGGTATGAGGCTCGCGAATTAACGCTATACAAAGCTATGCCACAAAGGCTGTGCTTTGATCATCAACCACAAGACTCTACTTTTCGACAGAAGCCTTGATCATTTGCATCTCAGCATGCCACATAGGCAAACCACTCCATGCAACCGATATCCATCAATCACATAGAATGATATCCAATGTCAGACACACAGTCCATTTATAAGTATGTTCTGGGTCTGAACGAAACCGGAGGCACCTTGTACCTCGCATATCCATTGATCTCCAAGTTCGTCTGGACGATCACCAACTGATTCCCTCCTCTTGGGTGTACAGCCCAATCAAGATCATCAGTAATTATCCAAACGATGTGAAAACCTTCGGTCTTCGACCACCGTCTTCATCCTCGACACACCGTCGAACCAGTTATTCAGAATGGGATAAACCCGGTCTTTCTGAATAACCCGCTTATATAATAAACAAGTTTTACACAAACACAACATACGCCTCATTCCAATTCAGAATATTCTTTTATTCAAATATTCTTATCTTTAGGAAAGGTTCCCATTAATTTTATCAAAGATAAATACTTTAAATTTATTCTTTAATCTTCTTTTGAATATCAATTCAAACCAAATTATGGTTTATCCAAACTAGTCGGGATTAACGAACCTTACCGAAGTAATCATTTGTTTTAAATTTCCCAATCCCAGCCTATTCATCCCATAAAGTAAAACTGGTAATACTTCATATCTAACACCACGGTGTTATTGGTAAATTCAATTACCATTTCACGTTCAAATCTAATTAAATATTTAACTATCGCCTGGAGCAAAACTGGTGATACTCCGTTCTCGATCATTTTAATCAAATTAAAGATTCATTAAAACTCCACTTGGTTTTAATCTTCCCAAAAATCAATATTAATGATTGTTTAACTTAGGAAATTATATCCTGTCTTTAACTGGGTTAAAGAACCAATGTCATTTAAAACACGGTTCACGATAAACCTAAAATTACATTCCATTTACCATGGAATCTTCATGGAAAACAAATATGTATAATCGATATAATCTTCCATACTCGACTAATAATGTAAATGGAATAACGAAATTTCAGATATATTAGTTGTCTTCCTCCACAGAAATTCACTTCAATTGTTATCAAATCGAATTCCATTCTATTCCAATTTATTTTATTAAATTGGAAAACTTTACTTTGGAAAATCTCCTTTAAATCTTAACAAAAGATTAATAAATTCCAAATCACATTTCACTGTAAATCGGGTTAAAGAACGAATGTCGTTAAAACACAGTTCACGATAAACCCAATTCACATTCAATTAATTATCGGGTTAAAGAACAAGTGTTATTTAAAACACCATTCATGACAAACCCTAATCCCATTTGATATGAAATACAAGGCTCTGAATAGAAAATATATCGGCGTATATTCAATATCAAATTCTACGACCAACAAATATCGTATTGGAAATAACGATATAAATATATCTTTCAAATTTCCATAATAATATCTGTATAATCACGCAATCCAACATCGAAATATTCCAAATACAATTTCGATTCAAATCCATTCCAATTCAATTATTGGAAATTCTGGTTACTTTTAAAACCCCTTTCAAATCCAATTTATTTATTTCAAAAAGAAATGGATTATAATTCTAATTCAAAACTAGTTCATTTCGATAAAAAAACTATTTTTATCTTTTCAAATATGGAATTTTTCATCCCAATCCTTTCCAAATCATTTCTTATGATTTTACGCAAATTATTACTATTTTTAACAATTTTATCAAGGCCCGTACAGTCGACTTCCATAAACGGCCATCGAACTGCACTTACAACGACCTTTTCCAAATTTGATTTGGAAATAATTCCAAATCCAACCGTTAGATTTCAAATATCTAATATTCTTTAGAAAGATCTTTTCGATACGAACCCAACGGCTCCGGTTTTAGGAGAATCCGACGGTCGGATCTTCCGTAATATCCATACGAAGTCAATGGTCAAAATTCGCAAACTGCCGCAGCGCGGCGCGTTCTATTCAGGCCATTATATATATATATATATATATATGTATATACAAATATTATATTTCATCGATTTCCTTTCAAAACGTATTTTAAAAATCGTTTTAAATTCGTTTTCAAAATGATTTCAACTTCATATTCAATTTCAAATCAAAATTGAATATTCCATATCATCGATATATAAATGATAATATTTTCGAAACATTATATTTTGAAATCATTTCCTTTTCGATATTCATTATAAAAATGAATAAAATCAATATAAATATCGTTCACGTCAAAATGGCGCATATTTAATAACATGGCTTTATACATTTCAATAACCACGTTATTCTATTCAATAAATGAATATTTTCTTCAACACATGAATATACATTTTATTCAACACATGAATGTTCTTTTATTCAACACATGAATATATATTTTATTCAACACATGAATTTTCTTTTATTCAACACATTAATATATATTTTATTCAACACATGAATTTTCTTTTATTCAACACATGAATATATATTTTATTCAACACATGAATTTTCTTTATTCAACACATGAATATATATTTTATTCAACACATGAATTTTCTTTTATTCAACACATGAATATATATTTTATTCAACACATGAATATAATTTTTATTCAACACATGAATTTTCTTTTATTTCTTTGTTTTCCAAATTGGAATGAGGCCCAATCAATTACCATGAAATGTTAATTATATGGATTCCCTACAACACATGCATATAATAGCAACGATAAATCATCAACCATCATCCAGAGTGCACCACACAACTGCATAAGCATTAAATATAAATAATTAACGCTTACACAGTCTGTCAACCAAACGATCGACATACAGCTAAATAATTGGGATTAGTGTACGCCAAATATCATCCCAACATCCGTGTGGGATTTCCAATCAACAAATACAAATTTTTATTTGTGCAGTTGGGCGATGTGTAAAATTTATCATCCCAATCAATATCAGTCAAATGGGTGTACATAAACAAACCATCTGATTTGTTTATAAATATTTATTTTATATACACGTTAAAAATTATATTTTTAACCATAAAATAATTTATTCCATTCCACCTCATGCAATCAATATTCACACCACAAACAGTAAACAAACAAGTCGTCCATGGTCTGTGGACAACGGGTGTCGGGTGCTGCTAAGCACCATCTACATCCTAGTATATATTTCAAACTAGGAATTAAAATAAAAGTGAGGAGTCCTCACCTTTGGGTTCCACTCCGCCATTCTATATTTCTGAATTCCTGAACCGTCTGGATTTGCCCAAAATTCTAACGCAGTCTGTTCTACACTGTTCATATTAAAAATCACATTTTTAATATGATGTTTATATTAAAAAAATGCCTTTTTATATCGCCACAAATATAAAGATCATATTTTTATATTCTCTATTATATAAAAATTCTATTTTTAATCCACTACCCATATAAAAATCGAATCTTTATTCTCGCTACTTCATGATAAAAATAAAGTTCATACTTTTATTTCACTTCATATTGAATAAAGTTGAAGAAAATTATATTTTCATATCGAAGAAAATTATATTTTCATATAAAAAAAATCCATCTTTATGTCAATAAAAATCATATCTTTTTATTACAACGCTTTCGTATATAAAAAAATACATCTTTTTACAACGCTTTCATAGGTAAAAATATAATCTTTTTATATTCTTTTCATGATTAAAAATCATAACTTTAATTAAATAAAAATCATAAATTTAATTATATAAAAATCATAACTTTATAATTTATAAAAATCTCATCTTTGTATTTATATTTATAAAACTGATTTTTTTTAAAGCTAAACATATAGAAGAAAAAGAAATAAAAAGTTAAATTAAAAACTTATAGTTTTTCTTTTTCAACGAAGGGGGGGTTCCACTGTGACGCTAACGGGGAGGAGGAGACGGCAGGGCGATGCTAGGCTCATGCAGGTGGCGGGGGTCTTCCCGGTTGCGGCGGCGGGGTGTTCAGGGGGTGTGGGGTTCGGGTTTGTTTAGAGGAGGAGGAGGAGAAGGGGCAAGGTCGAGCGGTTGATGTCAGGGGAGGCGGAGGAGGTTGCATGCCGGCGAGGTGGAAGCTCAGGCGGCGGCTCCATCGATCGTCAATTGATTTAGGGTTTTTTTTATTTCAACTGACGGGGAGAGAGAATGTATGGGGAGGGAGTGGTTATATTTATATAAATATATATATTATTTTAATTTATTTTCAAAAAGGGTTGACTTTTTATTCGAACTCTAAATCAAACCCAATGACTATTGCCTCTAGCTAATTACCCCCATTCCGAACACAATGGGATATGTATCGTAGGTCAATTCGACCGCTACGATCAGTTTTCATTCAAATTAAAATATAAATCAGTATATATTCAATTTGAACGCACATTTCAATTTACCGGGGCCACATATTAACTCTAAAAATTCCCGAAAAATTATTTCTAGCTTCATATTGACGATACGGTCCTAACAAAACTAATTTCGTCAAATTCTGATACCGTTTGAAAAATGGCCATTTTCTGGTCGATCAAAATTGACTGAAACTGTTTAAGCACGTTTAATTTCGCCATGCTCACATATCGATTCAGAAAATTATGAATTTTGGAATCTAGCAATAATTAGACATCAAAGTGGTTTCGTCGAAAATAGAGATCATTTGCAAAATTTCCATTTTTGAGGGTCAGGATTCCATAGCGACTATTCTGAATTTTCAACTGGGCATAACTTTTTATCCCCGCTATAAAATTTAAACTTTTCGGATTCGTTGGAAAGATATTTTCAAATAGATTGTAATATTTTTGGTTTCGCTAAAATCTGGTTTATTTTGAATCCTGTACATTCATTTGAAATTTGAAATCAAATTTTCAAACTACCGCGCCATTTCCAATTCCTTTTATAATTAAAAATAATTATTTATATTCTAACGATGATCTATATAAATATATACGTTCTAATCTATTCAAAATAAATTTATTGTCATTATTATTTAAAATAATTCATTTTAAATATTCAAAATTCATCAAAATTGCCAAAATAAAAATTTTTAATTGGCTTGGATTTCCGGGTTATTACAGCCTACCTATCCTACCTCAATTCATGTTTAAGCTGTCAATTATTTACTGTCCCCTACCGCAAATGAAAAGTTTAATCAAAGCCCAGCTGCCCTACCTTTGAAAAGAAATTATGTGATACCGTATACAGCTATACTGTTTTCCTCTCCGTTTAGCTTATGCTATGCCTTCTCCATCCATCCATCAATCCCAGTGTATTTTCTCCTATCGCACGGACATCAAAAATGAAAAGGTAGCCAGCCTGTTACTGTAAAAGAGAGGAAAAGAATGCATACAGGCTTATTTTAATAGACACCACGTGCTCAGTTAATATAGCTGCCACCCTCTTTTCATCGTGTGACGGCAAGGAATTTCGCTCGGTCCGAACCAGTCGCTAAACCGATCTAGACCGTTCGAAACGCCCTATCGTTTGAGAACACGACAAATCAGAACGCATACAAAAGAACATTTCATTGTATATTACAACAATGCATCAGATTACAAGAATATACAGAGTATAAATGAATATTACACAGAAATATCAGAGATTTAAATTACATTTAAATACATAGCAGCGGAAAATAATACAATACACAACTAGAATGAGATATACGGATACAAAGCTTTCCGGATATCGTTCCAGCTGTAAACCAGGATCCTGTGAATATAAATCTGCAAAACCAAAACTACTAGCTGCCCGTGTCAAAATAAGGGCACCCAGAGTTTAGGTTAAAACAATAAACTCCAGGTCAGTCATGTGACTGGTGTGAGAACTAAAACAGTTATTATTCTTTATTTTAAATCATTAGGTAAATCAAGGGACCACGCCGTATAACACGGAACGGGTTTCCTCCCAAGAATACCAGTGCATAAAACAAACAGCGCAATGCTAAATAAAGAAAAATGAAGCTGTTATAAGACCCATGTCCCATCACACAATGCAACGCAGCCGAGGATAGGGTTTTCCCTTATAACAGCCAAAGAATGCTTGATACGTTTAAAACAAATCATTTGATACTATTATAAGTGCATAGTGCATAAAACAACTTCAAATCATAAGTATCAATCATAGGCGGCATGAGCGCCCCATCCCACTATGTCGCCATATATAGGTTATACAATCCAAATCGCAAAGTCACGTATTTGGAAATTGGGTTTCCATCTATGAACCGAGGCAAAAGATAGTCCTCAACCGATTCGAGACAATCTAGCCCATGTCTCCGGAACAGCCGCAACTGCCCCTTGGATCGTCAGGGCCGGTCCACCGATGTGGATTATAGTGCCTGAACAATACGTCTCTCCGCCCTTTGGGGCGTAAGTCTGGTCCGTCAGCCGACCAGAATGCATTCGGCCGAAACCGATATAACCGAGGCGCCTCGCAACAGCAACAACCACATAAGTCAAACTCGTCAGGGCGTGTAAAACCACTGACGCCACTTCTAGCTAGAAAGAAACGCAAGTCCTCCCTGAGGTCCGTCTCCCGTTTTTGGTTCATACCGGGTGTGAAACACGCGAGGTAAACGTTACACAAAGCTACGCCACAAAGGCCGTGCTTTGATCATCACCACAAGACTTTGCTTTTCAACAGAAGCCTTGATCATTTGCATCTTAGCATGCCACACAGGCAAACCACTCTATGCAACCGATATCAGTCACACAGAATGAAATCCAATGTCAGACACACAGTCCATTTACAAGTCCGTTCTGGGCCTGAACGAAACCGGAGGCACCTAGTACCCCGCATATCCATCGATCTCCAAGTACGTCTGGACGATCACTAACTGTTTCCATCTTCTTGGGTGTACAGCCCAATCAAGATCATCAGTTATCACCCAAACGACGTGAAGACCTCCGGTCTTCGACCATCGTCTTCATCTTCGACTTATCGTCGTATCAGTTACTCAGAATGGGATAAACCCGGTCTTTCCGAATAACTCGCGTATATTTTAAATAAGTGTTACACAAACACAACATACGCCTCATTCCAATTCATTAGTCACTAACCGTAAATTAATCAAGAGAATAATTCCCCAAATATTAACCCCGAAGGCCGAGACCAACATCAGATCAATATCCAGAAAACCATTCTGCTTGGCTAACCGCCAGTTAGTTTCTAAATTTCACATTCAAATCTAATTAAAGATTTAACTATCGCCTGGAGCAAAACTGGTGATACTCCATTCTCGATCTTTTCAATCTAATTAAAGATTCATTAAAACTCCACTTAGTTTTAATCTGTGACTGGGTTAAAGAATCAGTGTCATTTAAAACACGGTTCACGATAAACCCAAAGTCACATCCCATTAATTATCGGGTTAAAGAACAAGTGTTATTTAAAACACTGTTCACGATAAACCCAAAAATCAATATCCTTTCTATTCCAATTAAATATTATTTAATTGGTACACTTCATTAAATCTAAATAAAAAGATTTAATCTTTTCTCAACTGGGTTCAAGAACAGTGTTAGTGAAGACACCATTCACGATAAACCCAAATCACATTTGATATTAAATACAAGGCTCTGAATAGAAAATATCCCGGCTTATATTCAATATCAAATTCTACGATTAACAAATGTCGTATTGGAAATAACGATATAAATATATATCTTTCAAATTTCCATAACAACATCTGTATAATCACGAATTCCAACATCGAAATATTCCGAAGACAATTTCGATTCAAATCCACTCCAATGCAATCATTGGAAATTTTGGTTATTTTCAAAACCATTTCAAATTCAATTTATTTATTTAAAAATAAATAGAATTATAATTCTAGTTCAAAACTAGTTCATTTTGATAAAAATCTATTTTTATCTTTTCAAATATGGAGTTTTTCATCCCAATTCTTCACAAATCATTTCTTATGATTTTACACAAATTATTACTATTTTTAATAATTTTATCAAGGCCCGTACAGTCGATTTCCATCAATGGCCATCGAACTGCACTTACAGCGACCTTTTTCGAATTTGATTTGGACATAATTCCAAATCCAACCGTTAGATTTCAAATTTCTAATCTTCGTTAGAAAGCTCTTTTCGATACGAACCCAACGGTTCCGGTTTTAGGAGAATCCGACGGTCGGATCTCCCGTAATGTCCGTTTGAAATAAATGGTCGAAATTCGCGAACTGCCGCGGCGCGGCGCGTTCTATTCAGGCCATTATATTATATATAATATATATATAATATATTTCGTCGATTTCTATTTAAAAACGAATTATATAAACAGTTTTAAATTCATTTCAAAATCTATTTCAACTTCCATTTCAATTCAAAGCAAAATTGAATTTTTCTTTATAAATTCGTTTCAAAATTCATTTCTGTTCAATTCAAATTTCAATTCAATTTGAATTCATATTCAATTCAATTCATTTCGAAATCGTTTTCAATTCAATTCATTTCGAAATCGTTTTCAATTCAATTCATTTCGAAATCGCTTTTCAATTCAATTCATTTCGAAATCGTTTTCAATTCAATTCATTTCGAAATCGTTTTCAATTCAATTCATTTCGAATTCGTTTTCAATTCAATTCATTTCGAAATCGCTTTTCAATTCAATTCATTTCGAAATCGTTTTTCAATTCAATTCATTTCGAATTCGTTTTCAATTCAATTCATTTCGAAATCGCTTTCAATTCAATTCATTTCGAATTCGTTTTCAATTCAATTCATTTCGAAATCGTTTTCAATTCAATTCAATTCATTTCGAAATCGTTTTCAATTCAATTCATTTCGAAATCGTTTTCAATTCAATTCATTTCGAAATCGCTTTTCAATTCAATTCATTTCGAAATCGTTTTCAATTCATTTCGAAATCGTTTTCAATTCAATTCATTTCGAATTCGTTTTTCAATTCAATTCATTTCGAAATCGTTTTTCAATTCAATTCATTTCGAATTCGTTTTCAATTCAATTCATTTCGAAATCGCTTTCAATTCAATTCATTTCGAATTCGTTTTTCAATTCAATTCATTTCGAAATCGTTTTTCAATTCAATTCATTTCGAATTCGTTTTCAATTCAATTCATTTCGAAATCGTTTTCAATTCAATTCATTTCGAAATCGCTTTTCAATTCAATTCATTTCGAAATCGTTTTCAATTCAATTCATTTCGAAATCGTTTTCAATTCAATTCAAAATCGATAAAATCGATATAAATATCGTTCACGTCAAAATGGCGTCAATCTAATCAACACGGCTTCATAAAGTTCTATTTTCAAATATTCTATTTCAAATATTTCTTTTTCAAATATTTCTATTTTAAAACTGGAATGAGGCCCAATCAATTACCATATAAAATTAATTATATGGATTTGCATACAACACATGTATATAATAGCATTGAAAATAATCAACCATCAACCAAAGTGCACTACACTGTATAAGCATCAAATATAGATATTCAACGCTTATAACAGCCTGTCAATCAATCGATCGACATGTTTAATCAATCAGGATGAGTGAACTTCAAATTTCATCCTAACACCCGTGTGGGGTTTTAAACAATCAAACACTGATTTTTAGTTGTGCAGTTGGGCGATGTGTAAAATTTATCGTCCCAATCAATGTCATTCAAATAAGTGTACATAAACAAACCGTCTGGTTTGTAAATGAATATTTATTTATTCACTTCACTATTTTCATATTCTCGTTAAAAATTATATTTTTAACGATAAAACATTTTATTTCAGCCTATGAATTTCTATTCAATTCATTTATTCAATAAAATGATATTTTTATTTTTCTAACATATTTTAGAAAATTTCGGCGGCATAACGGCACGATACTAGAAACGGGACAAGGCCTAGCCTAATCCCCGGTCTAGTGAAGGCCCACGCCATTCACACATCAATCAAATCAATTCATTGTGCAAACCACAAAATTTGGAGTAAGAGTCTAACCTAGCCTTACTCCTTCGCCTTATAACGGCGCACGTCTAATCCTAACCAATTCATCGATTCGATTTTTCATACCACAAATCACATTCAAACCAATATCGCAATCAATCACCAATCAATCAAACAAACAAGTCCATGGTATGTGGACGATTGTGTCGGGTGCTACTAAGCACCGTCTGCATCCTAGTATATATATATATAACTAGAAAAATAAATTGAAAGGTGAGAATTCTCACTTTATAGCTATCCAGCTCCACGGCTCTTCATTTGCAGAAGTCTTCCTCGTTATCGCCTCTTCGTCATCTTCGTTGCCCGTAGTCACTATATATATAAAAATCGAATTTTTACTTCAAAGTTCAATATATAAAAAATCGAATTTTTATTTCAAAGTTTAATATATAAAAATCGAATTTTTAGTTCAAAGTTCAATATATAAAAATCACATTTTTAGTTCGCTATTCAATATATAAAAATCGAATTTTTAGTTCGCTATTCAATATATAAAAATCGAATTTTTAGTTCGCTATTCAATATATAAAAATCGAATTTTTAGTTCGCTATTCAATATATAAAAATCGAATTTTTAGTTCAAAGTTCAATATATAAAAATCACATTTTTCTATTTAAAAAAAAATCCTACTTTTTCTTCTAAACAAAAATCTCGCCTTTTTGCTTTCCTATTATAAAGATCAAATCTTTTTCTTTTCAAAAATCAGTTTTTCTCTTTTATAAAAATGCAGTTTTTAGTTTCTTTTTTTTTTTTTTAAAAAAAAAACAGTTTTTTAAAATCTTTTAAAAAAAACTCAGTTTTAATACTTTTAATAAATCTCAGTTTTATAAAATTCCTAAAATCAGTTTTATAAAATTCCTAAAATCAGTTTTATTACTTTATAATAACAAAACAGTTTTCATTTCTAAAAAAAAACAGTTTTTGCCTTTTAGAAAAAAAATCAGTTTTTACTCTTTAAAAACAAAACAGTTTAACCAAAATAAAAAAAACAGTTAAAGTAAATAAATAAAAAAACAGTTAAAGTAAATATAAAAAAAAACAGGGACTTACAGGGAGCTCGTCGGAGGAGGATGGTGGGGGGGGGGGGGGTTTCTTGCGGCTCGAGATCGTCGAAAGGGGGGGGGGGGTGGGGTTCATCGCAGGTGGTAGGTCGGGGTGTGGGGGTGGTGGTGTGCGCAGGCGAGGGGGAAGAGGGGGGGGTGGTCTCCGATGGCGGATCTCGTTGGAGGGGCGGCGCGCGATGCGAGGCGACGTTGACGGAGAGGGCGCGGGTGAGGGGGAGGGTCGGAGCGGTGGTGAGGCGTCGGCCCTAGCGCTGGCGCCCTCGATCTCTTTTCTTTCTTTTTTTTTTTTTTTTTTTTCTCGATTAAAATGAAATTTTAGGGGGGGGGGCAGAGAGGTAATAGGAGAGAAGTATATTTTTTTTTTTATTTAATTATTATATTTGGCTAAAAGGTTGACTTTTACATATGACCTCGAAACGAGGCCCACCGCCTGTCGCCCATAGCGTTTCACCCCCATTCCGAACACAATGGGATATGTATCGCCAGTGGATTCGGCTGTTACAATCAGTTTCCGTTAAATTCACATTTAAATCACTTTATTGAATTTTAAACGTACATTTCAAATTACCGGGGTCACATACTAACTAGAAAAATTCCCAAAAAATATTTTCTAGCTTCGTATTGACGATACGGTCCTAACAAAACTAGTTTCGTCGAATTCTGAGACCGTTAGAAAAATGGCCAATTTCCAGTCGATTAAAATCAACTGAAATGGTCAAAACACGTTTTCCTTTGCCACGCTCACATATTGATTCGAAAAATTATGAAATTTGAAACCTAGCAATAACTTGACATCACGGACCCAACAAAACTGGTTTCGTCGAAATCCGAGGTCGTTTGCAAAATTGCTATTTTTAAGGGCCTTATATATATAAAAATATATATAAATTCCACAGCGACTATTTCTAATTTTCAACTGGACGTATCTTATCATTTCTAAGATGAAATCTCAGTTTGCTAACTTCGTTACAAAGATGTAGTTATACAGATTCAAATATTTCTTGTTTCGTTCAATTCTGACTTATATTGAATTCTGTATATTCATTTGAAATTAGAAATCGAATTTTCGAACTACCGCGCCATTTTCAATTCCTTTTATAATTATATATAATTATTATATATTCTAACGACGACGTATATAATATATACGTTCGAATTCTATTCAAAATAAATTTCTCGTCGATTATATTTAAAATAATCTATTTTAAATATTCAAAATCCGCTATAATTGCCAAAACAAAATTTTCAAACTGGCTCGCATTTTACGGGTTGTTACAATCTCCCCCACTTAAAACTTTTCGTCCCCGAAAAGGAACAAAGTCGAAAGTGGTTTGATCATTCAACTCTATGTTCGATCTGGCTTCCATTCTCCAACTCTTTAGTTTCTGAGAATTTTCAAAACTTCAAAAATTTGGCTAACACCCTAAATTTTTGAAAAATTTCGCCATAACCTCCCCTGCAATGGGAGCATCGGGGAATTTCAAATAGCTTCCCCGGTCCTTCAGATCTCAAAAAGAAAAAGAAAAAGCCAAGCGGCTAGCCAATAGGCTCACAAAATCATCATCACCCAAACAAAACAGGAAATTATGTAGTAAACATGTACCTATTTGTCGGGCAAACAAATTTTATTCTCTGGCTCTAGCCTCCTTGCTATGACCTGTTCAATGTAAGTATATGTATATGCAAGCAAATGCAACCAATTTTCAATACGATTCAATTATTTGTTTACTTAGGCATAAATGGTTAAAATTAGCAAACAATTAAACAAGCAACACAAACATCAATCAATTAGTGGATTAACGTTTCAAATTCATAATTTTGATACATATACAAAAATCATGTTTTTGATGCCAATTCACAACAATGTATTCTAGCTATATTAGTTTTGGTTCTCACACCAGTCTGATGGAAATATATAGAAAATCACACCTTCGAAACTCGAATACCAATTCTGATGATGTCTAGACTATCATCAGAATCGTCTCCGGGCGACTAGAGTGTGGCTCTATATCTATCCAGTATATTAAAACTTCAAATACACGTGGATCAGACGCATACGCAAAGTCTATATATACTGGACTGTCCAAATTCAATATAAATAGATAATCAGATACGAATAATTGATTTAAATTTTCAAAACAAAAATTGTTTTCATTTGAAAAATATACTCTTCACACTCGTTCTAGGATACTACTGATCCTATCTCTAACGAGTCATTCCCATTGGATATTACTAATCCAATATCTGATGAATTCTTTCGTATGGTTCTAATGTGTCTTGTTCTCTGCTTTGTAAACCAAAGCTCTGATACCAACTGTGACGGCAAGGAATTTCGCTCGGTCCGAACCAGTCGCTAAACCGATCTAGACCGTTCGAAACGCCCTATCGTTTGAGAACACGACAAATCAGAACGCATACAAAAGAACATTTCATTGTATATTACAACAATGCATCAGATTACAAGAATATACAGAGTATAAATGAATATTACACAGAAATATCAGAGATTTAAATTACATTTAAATACATAGCAGCGGAAAATAATACAATACACAACTAGAATGAGATATACGGATACAAAGCTTTCCGGATATCGTTCCAGCTGTAAACCAGGATCCTGTGAATATAAATCTGCAAAACCAAAACTACTAGCTGCCCGTGTCAAAATAAGGGCACCCAGAGTTTAGGTTAAAACAATAAACTACAGGTCAGTCATGTGACTGGTGTGAGAACTAAAACAGTTATTATTCTTTATTTTAAATCATTAGGTAAATCAAGGGACCACGCCGTATAACACGGAACGGGTTTCCTCCCAAGAATACCAGTGCATAAAACAAACAGCGCAATGCTAAATAAAGAAAAATGAAGCTGTTATAAGACCCATGTCCCATCACACAATGCAACGCAGCCGAGGATAGGGTTTTCCCTTATAACAGCCAAAGAATGCTTGATACGTTTAAAACAAATCATTTGATACTATTATAAGTGCATAGTGCATAAAACAACTTCAAATCATAAGTATCAATCATAGGCGGCATGAGCGCCCCATCCCACTATGTCGCCATATATAGGTTATACAATCCAAATCGCAAAGTCACGTATTTGGAAATTGGGTTTCCATCTATGAACCGAGGCAAAAGATAGTCCTCAACCGATTCGAGACAATCTAGCCCATGTCTCCGGAACAGCCGCAACTGCCCCTTGGATCGTCAGGGCCGGTCCACCGATGTGGATTATAGTGCCTGAACAATACGTCTCTCCGCCCTTTGGGGCGTAAGTCTGGTCCGTCAGCCGACCAGAATGCATTCGGCCGAAACCGATATAACCGAGGCGCCTCGCAACAGCAACAACCACATAAGTCAAACTCGTCAGGGCGTGTAAAACCACTGACGCCACTTCTAGCTAGAAAGAAACGCAAGTCCTCCCTGAGGTCCGTCTCCCGTTTTTGGTTCATACCGGGTGTGAAACACGCGAGGTAAACGTTACACAAAGCTACGCCACAAAGGCCGTGCTTTGATCATCACCACAAGACTTTGCTTTTCAACAGAAGCCTTGATCATTTGCATCTTAGCATGCCACACAGGCAAACCACTCTATGCAACCGATATCAGTCACACAGAATGAAATCCAATGTCAGACACACAGTCCATTTACAAGTCCGTTCTGGGCCTGAACGAAACCGGAGGCACCTAGTACCCCGCATATCCATCGATCTCCAAGTACGTCTGGACGATCACTAACTGTTTCCATCTTCTTGGGTGTACAGCCCAATCAAGATCATCAGTTATCACCCAAACGACGTGAAGACCTCCGGTCTTCGACCATCGTCTTCATCTTCGACTTATCGTCGTATCAGTTACTCAGAATGGGATAAACCCGGTCTTTCCGAATAACTCGCGTATATTTTAAATAAGTGTTACACAAACACAACATACGCCTCATTCCAATTCATTAGTCACTAACCGTAAATTAATCAAGAGAATAATTCCCCAAATATTAACCCCGAAGGCCGAGACCAACATCAGATCAATATCCAGAAAACCATTCTGCTTGGCTAACCGCCAGTTAGTTTCTAAATTTCACATTCAAATCTAATTAAAGATTTAACTATCGCCTGGAGCAAAACTGGTGATACTCCATTCTCGATCTTTTCAATCTAATTAAAGATTCATTAAAACTCCACTTAGTTTTAATCTGTGACTGGGTTAAAGAATCAGTGTCATTTAAAACACGGTTCACGATAAACCCAAAGTCACATCCCATTAATTATCGGGTTAAAGAACAAGTGTTATTTAAAACACTGTTCACGATAAACCCAAAAATCAATATCCTTTCTATTCCAATTAAATATTATTTAATTGGTACACTTCATTAAATCTAAATAAAAAGATTTAATCTTTTCTCAACTGGGTTCAAGAACAGTGTTAGTGAAGACACTATTCACGATAAACCCAAATCACATTTGATATTAAATACAAGGCTCTGAATAGAAAATATCCCGGCTTATATTCAATATCAAATTCTACGATTAACAAATGTCGTATTGGAAATAACGATATAAATATATATCTTTCAAATTTCCATAACAACATCTGTATAATCACGAATTCCAACATCGAAATATTCCGAAGACAATTTCGATTCAAATCCACTCCAATGCAATCATTGGAAATTTTGGTTATTTTCAAAACCATTTCAAATTCAATTTATTTATTTAAAAATAAATAGAATTATAATTCTAGTTCAAAACTAGTTCATTTTGATAAAAATCTATTTTTATCTTTTCAAATATGGAGTTTTTCATCCCAATTCTTCACAAATCATTTCTTATGATTTTACACAAATTATTACTATTTTTAATAATTTTATCAAGGCCCGTACAGTCGATTTCCATCAATGGCCATCGAACTGCACTTACAACGACCTTTTTCGAATTTGATTTGGACATAATTCCAAATCCAACCGTTAGATTTCAAATTTCTAATCTTCGTTAGAAAGCTCTTTTCGATACGAACCCAACGGTTCCGGTTTTAGGAGAATCCGACGGTCGGATCTCCCGTAATGTCCGTTTGAAATAAATGGTCGAAATTCGCGAACTGCCGCGGCGCGGCGCGTTCTATTCAGGCCATTATATTATATATAATATATATATAATATATTTCGTCGATTTCTATTTAAAAACGAATTATATAAACAGTTTTAAATTCATTTCAAAATCTATTTCAACTTCCATTTCAATTCAAAGCAAAATTGAATTTTTCTTTATAAATTCGTTTCAAAATTCATTTCTGTTCAATTCAAATTTCAATTCAATTTGAATTCATATTCAATTCAATTCATTTCGAAATCGTTTTCAATTCAATTCATTTCGAAATCGTTTTCAATTCAATTCATTTCGAAATCGCTTTTCAATTCAATTCATTTCGAAATCGTTTTCAATTCAATTCATTTCGAAATCGTTTTCAATTCAATTCATTTCGAATTCGTTTTCAATTCAATTCATTTCGAAATCGCTTTTCAATTCAATTCATTTCGAAATCGTTTTTCAATTCAATTCATTTCGAATTCGTTTTCAATTCAATTCATTTCGAAATCGCTTTCAATTCAATTCATTTCGAATTCGTTTTCAATTCAATTCATTTCGAATTCGTTTTCAATTCAATTCAATTCATTTCGAAATCGTTTTCAATTCAATTCATTTCGAAATCGTTTTCAATTCAATTCATTTCGAAATCGCTTTTCAATTCAATTCATTTCGAAATCGTTTTCAATTCAATTCATTTCGAAATCGTTTTCAATTCAATTCATTTCGAATTCGTTTTTCAATTCAATTCATTTCGAAATCGTTTTTCAATTCAATTCATTTCGAATTCGTTTTCAATTCAATTCATTTCGAAATCGCTTTCAATTCAATTCATTTCGAATTCGTTTTTCAATTCAATTCATTTCGAAATCGTTTTTCAATTCAATTCATTTCGAATTCGTTTTCAATTCAATTCATTTCGAAATCGCTTTCAATTCAATTCATTTCGAATTCGTTTTCAATTCAATTCATTTCGAAATCGTTTTCAATTCAATTCATTTCGAAATCGCTTTTCAATTCAATTCATTTTGAAATCGTTTTCAATTCAATTCATTTCGAAATCGTTTTCAATTCAATTCAAAATCGATAAAATCGATATAAATATCGTTCACGTCAAAATGGCGTCAATCTAATCAACACGGCTTCATAAAGTTCTATTTTCAAATATTCTATTTCAAATATTTCTTTTTCAAATATTTCTATTTTAAAACTGGAATGAGGCCCAATCAATTACCATATAAAATTAATTATATGGATTTGCATACAACACATGTATATAATAGCATTGAAAATAATCAACCATCAACCAAAGTGCACTACACTGTATAAGCATCAAATATAGATATTCAACGCTTATAACAGCCTGTCAATCAATCGATCGACATGTTTAATCAATCAGGATGAGTGAACTTCAAATTTCATCCTAACACCCGTGTGGGGTTTTAAACAATCAAACACTGATTTTTAGTTGTGCAGTTGGGCGATGTGTAAAATTTATCGTCCCAATCAATGTCATTCAAATAAGTGTACATAAACAAACCGTCTGGTTTGTAAATGAATATTTATTTATTCACTTCACTATTTTCATATTCTCGTTAAAAATTATATTTTTAACGATAAAACATTTTATTTCAGCCTATGAATTTCTATTCAATTCATTTATTCAATAAAATGATATTTTTATTTTTCTAACATATTTTAGAAAATTTCGGCGGCATAACGGCACGATACTAGAAACGGGACAAGGCCTAGCCTAATCCCCGGTCTAGTGAAGGCCCACGCCATTCACACATCAATCAAATCAATTCATTGTGCAAACCACAAAATTTGGAGTAAGAGTCTAACCTAGCCTTACTCCTTCGCCTTATAACGGCGCACGTCTAATCCTAACCAATTCATCGATTCGATTTTTCATACCACAAATCACATTCAAACCAATATCGCAATCAATCACCAATCAATCAAACAAACAAGTCCATGGTCTGTGGACGATTGTGTCGGGTGCTACTAAGCACCGTCTGCATCCTAGTATATATATATATAACTAGAAAAATAAATTGAAAGGTGAGAATTCTCACTTTATAGCTATCCAGCTCCACGGCTCTTCATTTGCAGAAGTCTTCCTCGTTATCGCCTCTTCGTCATCTTCGTTGCCCGTAGTCACTATATATATAAAAATCGAATTTTTACTTCAAAGTTCAATATATAAAAAATCGAATTTTTATTTCAAAGTTTAATATATAAAAATCGAATTTTTAGTTCAAAGTTCAATATATAAAAATCACATTTTTAGTTCGCTATTCAATATATAAAAATCGAATTTTTAGTTCGCTATTCAATATATAAAAATCGAATTTTTAGTTCGCTATTCAATATATAAAAATCGAATTTTTAGTTCGCTATTCAATATATAAAAATCGAATTTTTAGTTCAAAGTTCAATATATAAAAATCACATTTTTCTATTTAAAAAAAAATCCTACTTTTTCTTCTAAACAAAAATCTCGCCTTTTTGCTTTCCTATTATAAAGATCAAATCTTTTTCTTTTCAAAAATCAGTTTTTCTCTTTTATAAAAATGCAGTTTTTAGTTTCTTTTTTTTTTAAAAAAAAAAAAACAGTTTTTTTTAAAATCTTTTAAAAAAAACTCAGTTTTAATACTTTTAATAAATCTCAGTTTTATAAAATTCCTAAAATCAGTTTTATAAAATTCCTAAAATCAGTTTTATTACTTTATAATAACAAAACAGTTTTCATTTCTAAAAAAAAACAGTTTTTGCCTTTTAGAAAAAAAATCAGTTTTTACTCTTTAAAAACAAAACAGTTTAACCAAAATAAAAAAAACAGTTAAAGTAAATAAATAAAAAAACAGTTAAAGTAAATATAAAAAAAACAGGGACTTACAGGGAGCTCGTCGGAGGAGGATGGTGGGGGGGGGGGGGTTTCTTGCGGCTCGAGATCGTCGAAAGGGGGGGGGTGGGGTTCATCGCAGGTGGTAGGTCGGGGTGTGGGGGTGGTGGTGTGCGCAGGCGAGGGGGAAGAGGGGGGGTGGTCTCCGATGGCGGATCTCGTTGGAGGGGCGGCGCGCGATGCGAGGCGACGTTGACGGAGAGGGCGCGGGTGAGGGGGAGGGTCGGAGCGGTGGTGAGGCGTCGGCCCTAGCGCTGGCGCCCTCGATCTCTTTTCTTTCTTTTTTTTTTTTTTTTTTCTCGATTAAAATGAAATTTTAGGGGGGGGGGGCAGAGAGGTAATAGGAGAGAAGTATATTTTTTTTTTTTTTTAATTATTATATTTGGCTAAAAGGTTGACTTTTACATATGACCTCGAAACGAGGCCCACCGCCTGTCGCCCATAGCGTTTCACCCCCATTCCGAACACAATGGGATATGTATCGCCAGTGGATTCGGCTGTTACAATCAGTTTCCGTTAAATTCACATTTAAATCACTTTATTGAATTTTAAACGTACATTTCAAATTACCGGGGTCACATACTAACTAGAAAAATTCCCAAAAAATATTTTCTAGCTTCGTATTGACGATACGGTCCTAACAAAACTAGTTTCGTCGAATTCTGAGACCGTTAGAAAAATGGCCAATTTCCAGTCGATTAAAATCAACTGAAATGGTCAAAACACGTTTTCCTTTGCCACGCTCACATATTGATTCGAAAAATTATGAAATTTGAAACCTAGCAATAACTTGACATCACGGACCCAACAAAACTGGTTTCGTCGAAATCCGAGGTCGTTTGCAAAATTGCTATTTTTAAGGGCCTTATATATATAAAAATATATATAAATTCCACAGCGACTATTTCTAATTTTCAACTGGACGTATCTTATCATTTCTAAGATGAAATCTCAGTTTGCTAACTTCGTTACAAAGATGTAGTTATACAGATTCAAATATTTCTTGTTTCGTTCAATTCTGACTTATATTGAATTCTGTATATTCATTTGAAATTAGAAATCGAATTTTCGAACTACCGCGCCATTTTCAATTCCTTTTATAATTATATATAATTATTATATATTCTAACGACGACGTATATAATATATACGTTCGAATTCTATTCAAAATAAATTTCTCGTCGATTATATTTAAAATAATCTATTTTAAATATTCAAAATCCGCTATAATTGCCAAAACAAAATTTTCAAACTGGCTCGCATTTTACGGGTTGTTACACATCGCTAAGTCTAAAGCAAATAAAAAAATGACTGACCTAAAAACTCAAAGCGCAGATACACTGTCACCTACCTCCTGCTAACCTCCTCTTCGTTGTCCCTTACGCTGAAAGACGTGGTTCCTATCCATCATTTTCTCGGCTATAAATATATGAGCGATCCATCAGTTTCATTGATAACTTAGCAAACCATCTTACCATTAAAACTGCAAGCCCCATTAACAAATGGAACCCAAAAAACTGTCCCTTCGCCTTTAACAAATCATGAAAGTCCAAACAGAAAAACTGAAACTCTCAAACAAAAGGGAAAAGACAAGCACCACGTGTATGGATTAAAAAAATAATAAGAAAACACAAGGCTTGGGAATGATCTGAGTGTGGTGAGGTACTGAGAACGTGGTGGTGAAGCAGCATAATGGTTTCAAGCAACGTGTGTAGAAGTTGGCTTAATACATGCGGTTTGCAGTAGTATATGGGGGAGTTCATACTTGCGCGTGGTGAAGTGGAAACATGATATTGGGACAGACGCGGACATGGGGTGTCATGGGGAGGCGTTAGAACGCGAGCAGCTTAGTCGATGATTGAGCGGAGAGAAGATGCATGGAAGTGAGAATGTGCAGTTTGCAGTTTCAAGAAAACGAAAAGATTGAAGAAGAAGGCACATGGGAGGACTAAGGAGATCACGACTATGGAGGAATAGGAGCAGCAGGGGATGTTTTCGCATATACAGGTAGAATATGTATTATAACCCACTAAAAGTTTGAACTAGGATTAACCCCATTTAATAGTATGCCTAATTATAACGAACCTAGACAATACACGTATAGTGAGGAACGAAGTCAACAATTAGATATGCCGACTTTATTTTATATGCCAACCTATATTTTTTGCCTAATTTAATTCGAATGAACCAAAGTCCTAAATGTGTTGGCTTCACATATATTATACATGGCCTTTAACTCATGAATGTGCTTAACCTAATCAAACGTGAATCGGTAATTTACTAAACGTGCCAAAATGGTAAATGACTAGCATATGACGTTAACGTTGTGCCTGATACTATTTTTCTAACCTAATCTAACTTTTATTTAATGTAAGTTTATATTAGATAAATAATATACCGTAATTTATTTATAACATGAATTTATAAAAAAAAATGGATAGTTTATAATGAGCTTGGAGAGTTTATATGTTGCGCCTAATAATGCTCTTGAGTACCTAATCGTAATTAATTAGCCTTAGTAGTTATTAAGGGAAATATATTATTAAGTTATTAATAATATTATTTAAACAAGTGAATAATGTTTAAACAATTATAACCTTGTCATATAACAACGAGACAAAACATGTGGCATCAAATCCATACCGATAAGTATGACAGATGAAGCTGGTTTGATCAGAATTGGCAGCTACTGGAGTTTAATTTAATCAGGACGAACTGTTTCAACGACGGACGAATCAAGGTGAGTTCCACTCACTCAGTTTTTATCCCACTTATATTTTATAAGTCGGGTTAATTATATATGTGCTATAATTGTTTTCTATGGTTGTTTACTGAATTGATGGACTGACTGATTCAAATTAAACATTTGTTTAATTTAAATTAAACTAATTGTTATTTAAATGATTATTTCCAAATGAGGTAGCTTACCTCGTTGGTTACGTTTATAACACTATAAACGTATTAAATTGAAATATGGATGTTGGATTGTCGTTATTGTTGATGACTGGATATTATATTTATTCATTGAAGTAAATGATATTATTGAAATAACATATTTGGATGCAGGGAAAAACAGGTTGGGGGAATCCAACTGGATTCTTCAAATTTATTATTTATTTTCATATGATCATTATATGAACTGTTTACTTGATATGATTGGATGATTTATTTGATCATTAATTCAACGGTTGTTCTGTTTAATCAATAGACAGTATTGGTTGAGTAATTGGTACAGTTGGCCTAAAAATATATCATTTTATAAATATTGATTTACCGTCAGGTGGATCGATGGTAATGAAGTTATAAAATATATTTTATAACTGAATATGTTTTGAAATCGCTATATTTGAATAAAGATAAAAGGAAATTAATATGTATTATTTAAATATTTAAATAATTATTTAATGATTTTGTAAAGTAAACTATTATGTTAATAATATTTATAAGAAGGTAAACAGAAATTATGCAATGATTAAGTGTTAGATAAATTGTTTTCAAGAGACGATTAAATGAAATTATATAAATTAATTATATTATTAATTAATTTAAAAGTAGGACTAAATGGAGTTGATTAACGAGATGATCAAGGTTTAAGTTGACGAAGTCAACTAATTTAACTTAAACTGGTAAATTTGGTGGATTTTATTTGAATTAATCTAATGAAATAGATTAATGACTATTGGTTTGAATTTAATAAGATTTTAAAAAGAGAATTACTATTTATTTAGTTAATAAAGAACTTAACTATTTCTATGGACGTTATCGAGGAAGTAAATTATGGTTTTTAAATAAATAATAATTTAAGTGGTTAGTGGAATTCATTTAATTAAGTTTAACAGGATTGGAACGAGATTTGCAAAGTGGGTAATGGAACCAAGTGGGTTTTTGAAAGGAGTTGGTGAACGGTTTATTTTTTTTAAAACCGAGTTTTACAACAAAGTTATAAAAGAAGAATTTAAGCAAATGTGATCGCTTAAATGAATGTTTGAATTAAGTAAAGGGAAAACAGGATAAAAAGGAGTTGTATATTTAACCTGTATTTTTAAACGATATTTATAAAAGGGGCATGACTGAAAATGTTAAGTTTTAATTTAACGTTACTTAACAATGGAATTTGAAAACAAGGTTTTCAAAGAGGAAAATGGGTAAATGAATTAGAAGGGGAATACAATGGGTTAATGACGAGTTAAGATAAGAATGTTGTTAATCATGGTCTGAGAGGTAATTTAAGTACCCAACTTCAATGATTCAGGATTTTCAAGAGATGATATTAGTGGTAATAGTGAAGACGTAAAAAGAATTTGTCTTGAGAGATGATAATAATGTAATGTTATTTGAAGTATTTGGAAATATATAATGGATTCCAAAATAAAAGGAAATTAAAACGGGCTTGAGAATATGAAATGATATTTCCATAGAAAAGAAATAAAGGAGACTGGGGAAAATATAATGATATTTTCAAAATAAGAAGGTGGGATTTTGAATGGTTTATTCTAAAAAGTAAGTGATTAAATAACGAGACCAAAGGAGGTCTCGTAATGACTGTTTTACGAATGACAAGTTGAATCGATAACAGAAGATAAATAGTGTTGTAATTAATGTTTTGAAATAATAATAAAAATAGGAATTGGATATGGTTATTAAATACTTTTCTAAATATTAGATTGAAATAGTTTTGAATAGATTAATATATTTAAATGTGAATTGAATATCATGTTTAAAAATATGGAAATGTTTTAGAAGTTTTAAATTTACCATTCGTTAATTATTTTTAATTGAAACGGGCTAAGTGATGCTGAATACTGTACTAGTTAATGCATTTTATTTTTATTCTTGTTTATTTGATAGTTAAATAACCGACTATCAAATCTGGCCAATACGATTGTTGGTACGGAAAGACCGGGATCGAATGTATATTCGGAAACCATTCCGTTCAAAAAATACGAAATATTGAAGATATCAGATGTTGATCAAGATGGAGAAATTGAAGATCATGGATCTTCATAAAGTGGAAGGATTACTTATAATGTAATGACCCGGAAAATCTGAACCAATTTAAAAATTTTAAATTGGCTAAAATAGTGAATTTTAAGTATTTAAAATAAATATTTTAAATAATAGTGATGAAAAGTAAGTTTGAATCGAAGTTGAAACTAAATATTATTACTTTGAGTTATAAACAAGGCCTGAAATGGCGCGGTAGTTTCAAAATTTGAATTCAAACTTTGACTGACTGTACCGGGTGCAAAACAAAATGGATTTGAGTGAAACCAAAAATATTTAAATCTGTTAGTGAATATCTTTCTAACGAATCTGAAAAATGAAGTTTCATAGCGGGAAGCAAAAGTTATGGCCAAATGAATTTTCAGAAAGGTCACTATAGAATATTTATAGCCCGTGAAAATGGCCATTTTGCAAACGACCTCGGAATTCGACGAAACCACTTTTGTTGGATCCGGGATGTTAAACTATTGTTAGGTTTCAAATTTCATAATTTTTGAAGCTAGTATATGAGTGTGGCAAAGGAAAATGTGTTTGGTCGATTTCTATTAAATTGGGTCGACCAGAAATGGGCCATTTTTAAATGGTCTCAGAATTCGACGAAACTAGTTTCTTTGGGACCGTAGCGTCAAAACATAGCTAGATTTATTTTTCTAGAATTTTTCGAATCAGTTTGTGGCCCCGACAAATTGAAATGTACGTTCAAATTAAATATTGAATGTTTTATATTTTAATTTGAAGGAAAACTAAATGAAATAGTCGAATGGGCCTACGAAACGTATCCCATTGTGTTCGGAATGGGGGTATTTAGCTAGGGGCGACAGTCGTTGGGTTTGAAAAGGAGTTCGTATGGAGAAACTGGTATTTTCCAATTTAAAATAAATTAAAAATTATTATATAACCCTAGGGCCAATAGAATTCAGCCACTTCACCCCGTTTACCTTTCAAACCCGTCTCGCTCTATTGCAATCAACGACGCACAGTCGTTCACCACTTCCCGACCCAATCGTCGCTGCCTCAGCCAACGCCAGCCTACGCCACCACCCAGAATCGGAAGCCCATCCTCCCCTCTTCAAATCCGACCAACCCTCGACCTCCCTCTCCTCGCCAGCGTCGAGCACGAGCCCTCCAAATTCCGCCACTTCAAGCCGCCGCCGTGCCTCAGACACGCCGACAAACTACACCAGACCCCCCTCGTTTTGTGCGCCCCTCGACCCTCTTCCAAGTGGCGCAACCCGATTTCAACATCGATCAACGGATTTGCGGTAGGATCGAAACCCTAGGTCGAACCATTTACTGAGGTATACGGTTTTAAATTTCTGAATTGAAAATAACAATTTTAAGTGTTGCAAAACTTTGAAAAATCATATCTTTATCGTGTATTGACGAAATTCGATGAAACAGGAGACAGTGGACTCGCAAGGACGTCTTCTACATTCTAGAAGAGACCGCATATTTTTCTGAGCCTTCTGCTATTTTTGGTGGAGTGGAACCCAATGTGAAATTTCTAATTTATAAACGATATGGAAAACGACGATGTATATATTATATAGTCGATGTATGAGTTATATAAGTGTTGTACACCTCATGTATAAGCGTTGTATAAGTTGTATGTTCGATGTATAAGTTATATATGCGTTGTAAAAATTATATATGTGTTGAAATGGAAGTGATATACTTATATAATTATATATATACCCCCGTCGTCCACAAACAATGGACGATATTTATTGGTTGTGATTGGTGTGAAAATTGATTGATAGCGAATGGTTGATTAGAATTGTTTGTGGTTGAAATTGATTGATTGTGGTTGAAAAATACCCATTTGAGGTTGAGAATTATTTGGTTGAAACCACATAGGAATAGTTTGTGGAAATGAAAAAAATATACATGCCGCCTGCTTGCGAACTAGATGCATGAAATCCCCATTGTCAAAAGTTGCGAGGCTTTAAGGTAGAGCGAGGAGTCGTACTAGGGACGGCCCCGGTTTTAACTACCTGCCGTTATGCTGTCAAAATTTTGAATAATATTCATGTGTTAGAATTATTTTCATGTGTTGAAACTATATTCATGTGTTGTATAGAAAACCTTCATGTGTTGAATAGAAATTCATTCGTTGAATAGAAATTCATGTGTTGAATGGTATTCGTGTTTTGAAATAAATTGTTTTATAATAAACATTATATTTTTATCATCAATATGAATTATATAAAATAGTCGTGTTTTGAAATAAATTGTTTTACAATAAAAAACACATTTTTACTATATATATAAAAACTATAGAAAACCTTCATGTGTTGAATAGAAATTCATTCGTTGAATAGAAATTCATGTGTTGAATGGTATTCGTGTTTTGAAAAAAATTGTTTTATAATAAAAAAATATTTTTATCATCTATATGAACTATATAAAATAGTCGTGTTTTGAAATAAATAGTTTTACAATAAAAATCATATTTTTATTATATCAATGAATTATTAGAAATAGTGAAGTGTTGAAATAGAAGTCAGTTGGATAAAAATATCATTTTTATCGAAGGTATGAAAAGAATATGGTTTTGAAATCGAAGAATCGATTATATTTATATATATATATAATTAAAATAAATCGAATAACGAAGCTGCAGTTCGTATTTTGAAACCGTGATTTCAAACGATTAGTGCGGGAGATCCGACCATCGGATTTTCCCGAAACTGAAACTATTGGGTACGCTTTGGAAATATCTTTCCAACGATACCAACTTTGTAGAGATCCAACGGTTGGATTGTCTGGAATGTTTAATTCAAATCTGAAGAAAAACAGCGCCAGAATCGATTGTATTTATATATATATATATATAAATATAATCAAATTAAATCGAATAACGACGCTGCAGTTCGTATTTTGAAATCGAAACTTCAAACGATTGTACCGGGAGATCCGATCGTCGGATTTTCCCAAAACTGGAACCGTTGGATTCGTTTTGAAAAGATCTTTCTAATGTTGTAAATTTTTTGAAGAGTCAACGGTTAGATTTTCAGATATGTGTAAATCAAATCTGAAGAAAAACAGCGTCACAGCCGCGTTATGGCCTGAAGCGTCGTTTGAAAAAATTGGCTATTTTAATTAAATAAAAATAGCAATAAATCGTTGTAAAATATTATAAACGATATGGATGTGAAATTTAGAAATTGACTGAAGGTTGGCTAAGTCGAATGGTTTCCTAGGTTTTGATCTGATGTTGGTTTCGGCCTTTGGGGTTAATATTTAGGAAATCGTTCTCTTACCGATTTACGGTTAGTGACTAATGAATTGGAATAAGGCGTATGTGTGTTTGTGTTGCACTTGTTTATCATATACGCGAGTTGCTCAGAAAGACCGGGTTTACCCCATTCTGAACAACTGAATCGACGATAAGAAATCGAAGATGAAGACGGTGGTTGAAGACCGAAAATCTTCACCTCGTTTGGATGGTAACTGACGTCCTGATTGGGAGGCATCCCAAAATGTGGATAATGAGTGGTGATTGTCCAAACGTATGTGGAGATCGATGGGTATGCGTGGTATATAGTACCTCCGGTTTCGTTCAGACCCAGAACGGACTTGTAAATGGACTGTGTGTCTGACATTGGAATTCATTCTGTGTGATTGATAGCCATCAGTTACATGGCATGAATTGCCTGTGTGGCATGCTAAGATGCAGTGATCAGGGCTTCTGTTGAAAAGCAAAGTCTTGTGGTCGATGATCAAAGCACTGCCTGTGTGGCGTAGCTTTGTGTATAACGTGAATTCGCGAACCTCACACCCCGGTATGGACCAGAAACGGGAGAGGACGTCAGGGAGGGCATGCGTTTCCTTCTAGCTAGAGGTGGTGTCAGTGCTTAAAACTGGCTGAAATTTATACTATTTTTCACCTATGTGGTTGTTGCTGTTGCGAGGCGCCTCGGTTATATCGGTCGATCCAGGACCGATGGAGTCATTCGTTGGCTCATTTATGCCCCAAAGTGCGGGGAAACGCAGTGTTCAGGCATTTTAATCCACATCGGTGGACCGGCCCTGAGGATCCAAAGGCTTGACTGAGTACTTGCCTGAGACATGGGCTAGATTGTCTCGAAGTCGGTAAGGACTATCTTTTGCATCGGTTCATGACGGAAATCCAATTTCCAAATACGTGACTGTGCGGTTTTGATTGTATACCTATATATGGCGACATAGTGGTATGGGGCATTAATGTCGTCTATGATTGATACTTTTGATTTGAAGTTGTTTTTGAAACATATAAACACTAGTAATATTATCAAATTCTTTTGCTTTATTCGTATCAAGCATATTTTGGCCATTATAAGGTAAAAACTCTATCCTCCGGTTTGCGTTGCATTGTGTGATGGGAACTGGGTCTTACAATGGCTTTTTTTTAATAAAAAACATTGCGATGTTTAAAAGAATTATTTGTTTTTAAAGCACTGGCAATCCAATGGAGTAAACCCATTCCGCGAAAGTTGCATGGTCCTGGGATTAGCCATATTATAAATGTGTTAAGTAGATTTCTCATACCAGTCCCATGACTGACTCGTAGTTTGTTTCACTTGCAAAATCGGGTGCCCCTTTTTCTACACGGGCAGCCTTGTATTCAGGTTTTAGCTGGCTCTTTCTGGATGCTGGAGCTGAAGATGGATTCTATCATTTATCTCTTTTTATGCTGTTCAGCTCCTATTGTACATATTGTGTTTGTTTTTCTGCCGTGGACATTTATGTATAGCTAAACTATATTTGTACTAAGTATGATCCTGTATACTGTGTAACTCTGATGATTTCGTTTATCTGGTGTATTTATTTATTTCTGTTCTGCTTTTATCTGTTTATGTGTTATATTCCAAAGATTACCCTTGCCGCCATTGTCACGGGGTTTGGGGTCGTCACATCGTGGTATCATAGCTTTGGTTAAGCTTAGTTCTGGAATATAACATATTAACGAACTCGTCATAAATAGAACCAGTAGTGTTCTAGGATGGGTAACTCATTACAGATAGGATCAGTAATATCCTAGTATGAGTAAAGCAGAATGAAATTACACCCCGATAGACACATTTACATTTGAAGTATATGTTTCTATGTTTTAAAATATCTCTTCTGTGACCTGACACTTGATCTGCTATTTGCAGAAGTACTAGAAAATGAGTCTCAGAAACAGGAGGAATGCAGAACCCGATCTAGAGGCTCTATTAAAGAGATATCGAAATCTGGGCGGAGCACAATTCTCGGGCAATGAATCTATAATTCAGACTCAAGCTTGGATGAGTTCTATCGAAAGAATCTTTGAGCGTACACAGTTGAGAGATGATCAGAAAATCTTGGGCACTCAAAGAAGAAGCTTTAATCTGGTGGGAAACAATCATCGAAGATAATCCAGAAGGTGATATCACCTGGGATAGATTCAATGAGATTTTCCAAGAAAGATTTACTCCTCCTGAAGCGACTGAGCGATTATGTGATGAATTCTCTTATCTGATACAAGGAGATATGACCATTCCAGAATATCATAAGAAATTCAACGAACTTTCTCACTTTGCTCCTCATTTGTTTCAAGATCCAAAGAGGAAGAATCTGAGATTTATTCATGGCCTGCAAAGGAAATATCAGAATAGTGTAATGAGGAATGTGAAGCTTCCTTTTTCGGAAATGATATACATGGCTTATCAGTACGAAGATCTCCATAAGAAAGGTATGCTGCGTGACAAAGAGGAAGTCAGTTCGAGTAACAAAGTGGAGTCGATGACTGATAGTCCTGAGGCTAATAAGAAGCCCAGAGCCAAGAGGAAAAGGGCCAAATCTGAGAAGGAACTAGTAACCACAGTTGTATGCAATAACTGCAATAAGCAAGGGCATTTGCAAGGAAATTGCAGAACTTTAAAGAAGCAAAGAAAGAATGGATCTAAACCTACTAAGAAGCAAAAGAACCCACATGGGGAAAGGAAATGCCATAAGTGTCACCAAGCAGGTCATATTGCACGGGAGTGCCAACTCTCAAAGAAATCTGAAGCAGTATATGTAAATGAGGTAGCAGAAACTTCTGAGCCCTCAGCTAGTCAAGGAAGGCCTGATGTTTTAGAAGGCACGCTTAATGTCAAAAACATTCCAGTTAAAGTACTATTTGATACATGCACGTCAAGAGGCTTTAAAAGAATGCAGTTAAAAAGTTGGATTTAAATTTGAAAAGGCTCAAAGAACCCATCACTGTCCATAATCCAGTTGGAGGTTCTCTCGATCTTAGCTGGATTTGTGCGGTGCCTGTCTCTTTTTCCTGTTATAACTTCCTACCATCTCTATCATCATGAATTTTACTGAATTCGATCTTATTTTGGGATTGGATTGGTTAACCAAATATGAGGTAGAGGTTAGATGCGCTGAGAGAGTTGTTAGGGCAAAGATTAAATCAGGGAATTATATTACTACACCATGCGAAGGTCCAAATTCAAATAGAAAAGATTTTTGGTCAGCTCTTGATGTTTCTCCTGCTCAAACAGAAAATATCCAGTAATCACAGAGAATATTCTGGACCTCATCAAAGATATTCCTGTCATCAAGATTTATGCAGATGTGTTCGAAGAAGTTGTCAGCATACCTCCGTAGAGGGAAATCGATTTCAAGATCGCTTTAATTCCGAACGCAAGGCCAGTAGTTCACGCTATTCGGAGGATGACCCAAAAGGAGAAAGAAGAACAAGACAATCAAACACGACAGCTCAAATGGAAGGGTCTGATCAGGCCTAGTTTCTCTGATTGGGGAGCAGTAGTGGTGTTTGTCCCAAAGTCTGACGGTACTCTGCGACTATGTACGGATTATCGGGATTTGAATAAGCAGACAATAAAGAATAAATATCCATTGTCGCGAATCGATGATTTATTGGATCGTCTGAATGGAGCACAAATATTTTCAAGGATGGACCTAGCTACAGGTTTCCATCAGCTTCGTATTGCCGAAGAATGTGTTCCTATGACAGCATTCAGAGATCCAGACTTATTCTATGAGTGGTTAGTAATGCCGTTCGGCTTATGTAATGCTCCATCTTACTTCGTCGATTTGATGAATCGAGTGTTCAGAGGAGTCTTGAATAAGCTTGTTCTGGTTTTTATTGACGATATTCTAATCTTCTCTAAATCAAAGACCGAACATGAAGAGCATTTGGAACAGGTTCTGGAAATTCTGAGAAGGAATGTATTGAAAGCTAAACTGTCCAAATGTATATTCTGGCAAGATAAAGTAAAATTTCTTGGCCACGTCTTATCGAAAGAAGAAATTGCTGTAGATCCAAGTAAAATCACAGCTATTCAAAATTGGAAACAGCCCAGTACTCCCACAGAAGTCCGAAGTTTTCTTGGATTGGCTAGTTATTACCGGAAGTTCGTTAAAGATTTTTCGAAGATATCTAGTCACTTAACGAAGCTTACAAAGAAGCACTCAAAATTCAAGTGGACTCCAGAATGTGAGGAGGCTTTTGAAGAGCTAAAGTTAAGATTAACAACGGCTCCGGTGTTAACGATAATCGACAGCAATCAGGATTTAAAAGTCTGGACAGATGCCTCTAGAGAAGGCCTTGGCACAGTATTAATGCGAAGAGGTCAAGTTGTTGCTTATGCTACCCGTCAGCTGAAGCCACATGAAAAGAACTACGTCACTCATGATCTTGAGTTGTTGGCTATCGTATTCGCTTTGAAAATCTAAAGACACTATCTGCTGGGTGAGAAATTCGAACTGTTTACAGACCATCAGTCGTTAAAGTATCTGTTCGCCCAGAAAGACTTGAATCTGAGGCAGCAACATTGGCTAGAGTTCCTTGCAGCATACGATTTTGAGATTCTATATACTCCAGGGAAAGCCAATGTCGTGGGTGATGCGTTAAGCCGAAAGAATGTAATAATCGCCAGCTTTATTATTACGACTTCCTTGATTGATAAAATATCTATTCTTCAGAAGGATAATAATTTTATTATGGATATGATCAAAAGGATTCAGAAAGGCGAACCCTCCTGTTTTCGGATAGATAACGATGGGACTCTTAGATTGAGATGAAGGATTTGTGTTCCCGACATCCCCGAGTTAAATGGGGAAGTGTTAGACGAGTGTCACAAATCCAAGCTGAGTATCCATCCCGGTGTGGCCAAAATGTATAACGATCTCAAGCGAACATTCTGGTGGAAGGCTATGAAAAGAGACGTTTCAATATATGTTAGCCAATGCCCTACTTGCCAACTAGTCAAAAGCGACCAACAGAAACTGGCTGGATTGTTGCAGCCACAGGACGTTCCAGGTTGGAAGTGGGAACATATTTCCATGGACTTCATAGATGGTTTGCCCAGAACCAGAAAAGGAAATGACAGTATTTGGGTGATCGTAGATCGCTTCACGAAGACTGCCCATTTCATACCTGTCAGATCAAACAGAATTGCTCAGAGTCTGGCGCAGATATACTTCAAGGAAATTGTTAGACTACACGGAGCGCCGATCAGTATTTCCCAGGTGATAATCCCAATCAGGACGTTAGTTACCATCCAAACGAGGTGAAGATTTCCGGTCTTCAACCACCATCTTCATCTTCGATTTCTTATCGTCGATTCAGTTGTTCAGAATGGGATAAACCCGGTCCTTCTGAGCAACTCGCATATATGATAAACAATTGCAACACAAACACACGTTCGCCTTATTCCAATTCATTAGTCACTAACCGTAAATCAGTAAGAGAACGATTTCCCAAATATTAACCCCGAAGGTCGAAACCAACATCAGATCAAAACCCAGGAAACCATTTGACTTAGCCAACCTTCAGTTAATTTCTAAATTTCACATCCATATCGTTTATAATATTTTATAACGATTTATCACTATTTTTATTTAATTAAAATAGCCAATTTATTCAAACGATGCTTCGGGCCATAACGCGGACGTGGCACTGTTTTTCTTCAAATTTGATTTACACATATCTGAAAATCTAACCGTTGAATCTTCACAAAATTTACATCATTAGAAAGATCTTTTCAAAACGAATCCAACGGTTCCAGTTTTGGGAAAATTCGACGGTCGGATCTTCCGGTACAATCGTTTGAAGTTTCGATTTCAAAATACGAACTGCAGCGTCGTTATTCGATATAATTTAATTTAATTATATTTATATATATATATATAATCGATTCTGGCGCTGTTTTCCTTCAAAATTGAATTAAACATTCTGGACAATCCAACCGTTGGATCTCTACAAAACTGGTGTCGTTGGAAAGATATTTCCAAAGCGAACCCAACGGTTTCGGTTTTGGGAAAATCCGATGGTCGGATCTCCCGCACTAATCGTTTGAAATCACGGTTTCAAAATACGAACTGCAGCTTCGTTATTTGATTTATTTTAATTATATTTATATATATATATATATATATAATCGATTCTTCAATTTCCAAACCATATTCTTTTCATACCTTCGATAAAAATCATATTTTTATCCAACTGACTTCTATTTCAACACTTCACTATTTCTAACAATTCATTGATATAATAAAAATGTGATTTTTATTGTAAAACTATTTATTTTAAAACACAACTATTTTATATAGTTCATATAGATGATAAAAATATGATTTTTATTATAAAACAATTTATTTCAAAACACGAATACCATTCAACACATGAATTTCTATTTAACGAATGAATTTCTATTCAACACATGAAGGTTTTCTATAGTTTGTATATATATTGTAAAAATGTGATTTTTATTGTAAAACAATTTATTTCAAAACACGACTATTTTATATAATTCATATTGATGATAAAAATATGATTTTTATTATAAAACAATTTATTTCAAAACACGAATACCATTCAACACATGAATTTCTATTAAACGATTGAATTTCTATTCAATACATGAAGGTTTTCTATACAACACACGAATATAGTTTCAACACATGAAAATAATTCTAACGCATGAATATTATTCAAAATTTCGGCAGCATAACGGCAAGGTAGTTAAAACCGGGGCCGTCCCTAGTTCGGCTCCTCGCTCTACCTTAAAGCCTCGCAGCTTTTAACAATGGGGATTTCATGCATCTAGTTCGCACGCAGGCGGCATGTATATTTTTTTTCATTTCCACAAACTAATCCTATGTGGTTTCAACCAAATAATTCTCAACCACAAATGGGTATTTTTCAACCACAATCAATCAATTTCAACCACAAACAATTCTAATCAACCATTCGCTATCAATCAATTTTCACACCAATCACAACCAATAAATATCGTCCATGGTTTGTGGACGAGGGGCATATATATATAATTATATAAGTATATCACTTCCATTTCAACACATATATAATTTTTACAACGCATATATAACTTATACATCGAACGTACAACTTATACAACGCTTATACATGAGGTGTACAATGCTTATATAACTCATACATCGACTATATGATTTATACATCGTCGTTTTCCATATCGTTTATAAATTAGAAATCTCACGTTGGGTTCCACTCCACCAAAAATAGCAGAAGGCTCAGAAAAATATGCGGTCTCTTCTGGAATGTAGAAAACGTCCACACGGTTACGATGTTTCATGTTTCATCGAATTTCGTCAAGAAACGAAAAAGATATGATTTTTCAAAGTTTGCAACGGTTTAAAGGTGTTAAAACTGTTGAAAATATATATAGCCGTATACCTTTCTGAAAAGTTCAAAACTAGGTCATGCGATTTCGTGAAATCCGTGAATCGATAGAACGCGGGCTACGCAGTGTCGAAGGTGGAGGAGAGGCACTCAGGCGCCGGGGGGAGTTGGCCAGTTCGACGCTGGCAGGAGGTGGCGGCGACGGTTGGAAGCTCGAAACTTTCGAGCTCGGTATCTCCTTGAATGTTGAACGAAAAAATACAAACTATATATGGATTTGAAGATCTTCTCGAGCTCTTCAAAATCTTCAACTGAAGGAGGGGCTAATTTTGGCTGGTTTGGTCGGAAAGTGGATGGGAACGGCGAGAATGGTTTTCGCCGTCGATCGGCTGTTACGGGGAGAGAGAAAGGTTTTTTATTTTTAAATTAATGAATAGAAAATTCTGATTGGCCGATGGTTTATTTAATTTTTAAAATAGCGTTTTCTCAAACGAACTCGAAATCAAACCCAACGACTGTCGTCCCTAGCGTTTTACCCCCATTCCGAACACAATGGGATATGTTTCGTAGGCCTATTCGACTGTTTCAGTCAATTTCCATTCAAATTAAAATATAAAACATTCAATATTCAATTTGAATGTACATTTCAATTTGCCAGGGCCACAAACTGATTCGAAAAATTCCAGAAAAATAAATCTGGCTATGTTTTGATGATACGGTCCCAACAAAACAAGTTTCGTCGAATTCTGAGACCGTTTGCAAAAAGGCCCATTTCTGGTCGATCCAATTTAAGTATAATTGACCAAAACACGTTTTCCTTTGCCACGCTCACATACTAGCTACAAAAATTATGAAATTTGAAACCTAGCAATAACTTCACATCCCGGAACCAACAAAAGTAGTTTCGTCGAATTCCGAGGTCGTATGCAAAATGGCCAATTTCACGGACTATATAAATTCCATAGCGACCTTTCTGAAAATTCATTTGGCCATAACTTTTGCTTTCCGCTATGAAACTTCAATTTTTTAGATTCGTTAGAAAGGTATTCACTAAAAGATTTAAATATTTTTGGTTTCACTCAAATCCGTTTTGTTTTGCACCCGGTATAGTCCGACAAATTTTGAATTCAATTTTTGAAACTGCAGCGCCCTTTCAGGCCTTGTTTATAATTAGAATTAATTATATTCGTTATCAATTGTCGATTCAAACTCAGTTTTCATTGCTATTATTTAAAATAATTATTTTAAATATTTAAAATCCATTATTTTAGCCAATTTAAAAAAAATTAATTGGTTCAGATTTTCTTGGCCGTTACATTAGCGGCCCGAGATACACTGTGATTCTGTCATGGCTGAAATTTACGGATTGCAAGGACTACTCACTACTAATCAATATAGTGATACCTAGGATGTGATAGGAGGTGCCTTCGGTTCATCCTAATCCTAGATGACTTGTATGAACGAATTTCTGATAGAGTATTTCCTTAGAGTCACGTACATTAATTTTTACAAACGTATTCCTGTTGGTGGCGCTTACACCTAGAATATTTTTGTGGACATCAGTTAGTGATTTGACGGATCTGACAATGTGGCATTCAAAGTAAATGATGACCAGACGTTCTAAAGGTGAATTCAAACCTCAAGCCTTACAACCAGGAAATGACAAAAATCGGGTAGGCAGCATGGCTATGTGGGTCGCTCTCATTAGGGTGTATAATTACCTATCTAGAGAAATTCATTTTACTTCTTTAATCTATTTCAATGCGGTCCCTTTTTTGGGAAACGGTTGTTGATCCCAACCGTTGGTGATATACATTCGATGCACTCAAGGGAAATGAGTGTTCGGTCATGTGTGGGCCGGGTTGCAAGACGTTCTTGTTGAACCCAGTGTATTCGCCTCTAGAGATACACTATCGGCAAGTGGTTCCATACCTTGTCATAGCCAGAATCCAATCCCCAATAAGCGCTCGCGGTTTTGATTGTATACTATATATGTGGAGCGTGAGATGCAAGCGTTCTGCTAGATTGCTATTTATTTGTATTTAGACACTATTATAATATCAAACAATATATTTTGTTTTCAAAAATGTATTGTTTTGTCATAAGGTAAAAGTCATCCGTGTTTATGTGTGGATTTGGTCTTACGAATATCCTTTTCTTTCAAAAAGATTTGAACTTTAAAATCAAGTTGGATGATTCCCTTAATACTTTGCGAGTTGTTCTCACTCTAGCACACCAGATTGACCCGGTGTTTGTAATGCGCGGGTTAGACCGGGTTGTACAGGTCCAGGTTATTGGACACTACGAAGCTCAGGAGATGTGCTGGAGGAGTATAGACGTGCTAATATTTATTTCGATGTATGTTGTATATGGACAGATTATTACAACTGTCTAAATGTGTGATGTACACTGATGATTGTAAGTTATTTCAAGCTCTCAATAAAGTTATTTATATATTATATTTTGTTCCGCTGCGATGTGAGACTGATACTGTAGGTTGTGTTCTCTTCTTATTTCTTCTATTCTAATATTTCTCTTTCTTATCTCATCTTCTAAATTCTTTCTATTGACATCTGGGTTTTTAGTACAATTTGGGTTGGACTAGTGTTGTTTGGTCAGCTCAAAGGGTACCGGAAATTTGGGTCATCACACTTGGTACAAGAGCAAAGGTTTAGAAATAACCTTGGCTCTGTGGCGTAACTCAATAGAGATGGGGTTAGTAATACCCTAGATTGAGTTGGAGTGTATATATATGAGAGCGTATTTGTACAATGTATAAAAATGTTTTAGATTGTGTTATTTGATCAGTTCAATTTTTGAACTAGCAACGGGCATTTTGTGAAGATGGTCAAATGAAATAATTTTGGCCAAACTATATTTTGTATAGGAAATAATTTTATTAGATTGAGTTACTGGTGTGACTATTGGGTTAATTTGAATAGAATTCAAATTGGATTAAAATTTGAATTGGTTTAGTATAACCAAGAGATTTCATATGTGAAATTGGTAAATAAGAATTTACTATATCATTGAATGAGTTGATATTTAACTAATAAAAGTTAGATAGAAAATATATGAATCATAATTTAGCTTAGACCTAAGTTAATAAAGAGAAAACGAATGATTTTTGAAATAAAATCATAATTTGAATGTGAAATGGAGGTGAATAAATTAGAAAATTAAATAGTTAATTGAATATTGATTTGGAACTTAATAGTCAAGAATAGATATTGGAGTTAAAATGGATTTTGGAGTAATGAAATCAATTTGGAATTTGGAAACTGAGTAAAATGTAAATTAATTGGTTTGGTTAAGTTGGTTGTGCATTGATTATGGTTGTGCCTTGATTGTTGATTGTTTGTTAGGTGGCTTGAATAAAATTCATAGATGGTTTAATAATGGAATTGATTGAATGGGAACCTAAATCCCAGTAGAATGAATTTGAATAAAATTCAATTGTGAAGTAAAACTGAACAACCACGTATTTATTTCTTGCATGGTGAATGAGTTAAGCACAGGTTGAATGGCAAAGGATGAGATGTTAATTGTTATGCATTAGATTTAGAGTTTGGTTGTCTGACAAAAGGTAAAACTTAATTATTTTGATTGGTGATTAATTTTATAACCCTGAGATGGGTATCCATTTGGTTTTGTTCCTTTTTGAGATGTGTGAGGCCCGAAGTGGCGGTTGTATTGTTTCGACCGAACCGTGCAGTGGAAATGCTGATGAAATTTTCGTAAATTTGTACAACTTAGAATTTTGATAATAATTTTATAATAATTATTTTGGAAATGATTGGGATTGGAGAACATTCCTCTTACTTAGTAATTTCGGGGATGAAATTCTTTTAAGGGGGAAGGAATGTAACGCCCCGTATTTCTGGTAGCCAATATCTAATTTAAAATATATATTGGTTTATTTCAAAGCTGTGTAGTATTTCATTTGGAGATATATGACGATAATAATTTATTTAAATGGAATTTCTTTGGATTTAATTATATTATATCAACGTTTATATAGGCCTTACAAATGTTTCTTTTTCAAACAACCTCCGTTTTCGATGAAACGAATTTTATTGGAATGCGTATGATTAACTATTGCTATATTTTCAGTTTGGAGCCAATCGGAGTTATTTTATCAGTATGGGAAATGTAAGGGTGAACCGATAAATTATTTCACAAAGTCGGTTTTCAATGAAATTAATCTATAATCCCTTTTTATTATTCATTGTCTGATTCCATAATTACAATAACATGTTTTGCTTAATATGTAATTAAGTACACTTCATCTCAATTCACCCGTTTTCTGTTTAACATGTCACTACAACTTGTCATTGTTTACTTATTAACTTAGTTCTCTAAACTAAGGTTTGCTAATAAGTTTCCTTTCCTTTTATTATAACTTATGTTATAATTTTCACTTGTCCCTAGGACAAGCCTACCTATTATATAACATTCTCATTAATGTAATTAATTATAATGCGTTGTTATCATTCCCCATTTATTTCAATTCATTTCCATTAATCACCATTAGTGCCATTTATTTATATCCTTTTATGTACATATATTAATATATATGTTTATGCACTAGACCTCTCACATTAAGCCAACCACTTGTGGATGCTGGATTTGTCGGGCGGTTCCGGGCAGATTTCTACCACAAGTTCTACTTAACCTAGTGTCTTAGCACCGTTACGTGTACATTTACACACTCGATCACTCACATTATATTAATCACTTGTGGATGCTGGATTTGTCGGGCGGTTCCAGGAAAACTTCTACCACAAGTGTAATCTAACTTCGTATCTAAGTGTGGTTACATTTTCTAATTACTGTAAAATCTAGGCATATTCATCCTTAAACAATTATTCATGTTCATTGTAGGTTTTTCAACTATAGTATTCAATTTCAACAGACTTCAGTAGGCCTATCATTTTGACAGAATAAACATCTCCGCAAGTTACAACAGGTTACTAACAGTTTTATTATCATGTTCTGCTAAATCTTAAAGTAAGTCTATAGATTTATATACCCCAAATTACGGTCATAATTCACAATATAACATTTGCCACAAGTTTTAGTCAAATTGTACAGTATAGTTTATCCCCCAAAAATCCGCAATCATGATTCATAATATGAGTTATGCCCAAATTATAGCTTTAGATCAATGTATGGATTATGCCCCCAAAAATCCCAATACAAGATATGCCCCAATTTTAATGTTCCCCATCGTTTCCAATTTCGTGCGTTCGCATATTTCAGCGGTATGCCTAGGCTAGAAGGTGGACTGGCTATAAAAATAAAAAGGGAAAAGAGTAAGGAAAGAGAACAAGAATAAGCATAATGACAAAACATGCATATGATGACAAAATTGATCATAATAACAAGATAGGCATATGATGGCAGGATTTTGCATATGAGAGCAATAGATCAGCTGTACAGGTAATCGAAGATCTGTTATGATTCAAGTTATTAATAGGCATAGGCTTAGATCCAAACTTATAAACATGTCAAAATTACTTTTTAAATGTTTGTATCTAAAAATAACATGAACTCACTATGACTGGATCTAAAGAACAGAGAACAATAGGCTGAAGCTATAGAAGAAATTTTTGAATGCGTATTGGCAGTTGTTGAAGGAAATAGGCTAACTCAATCTAAGTTGGGGCAGCATCTCATTGTCTGCATTGTTTTTGGTGTGTAAAAACAATAGAAATGGGGTCCTATTTATAGCCTAAAGCCAAAGAACAAGGTCAAGAAACAAGTCCAGGTATACGAAGTGAATTCTGCCCAGATTTGTATGGGGGTCTACCCCTCCATTACCGTGCCGACCACGGGGTCGACCCATGGGTCGACCCCAAACACCCTAGCTCAACCCCTGGGTCGACCCAGCAAGGTCTCGGGTCGACCCCTAGAACGGGTTGGTTCCGTTGATAGCCCATCCCGCTTCGTTGTTTTGAATTTTTTTCTCTTTGTATATATATATAATTCGCTTGTGCATATAAAACTTCTTCATACGATGTCCGTTTCATGCAAACTCGGAGTCTATCTTAAGAAAGTTCTGAGACGAATGCAATGGCGTAGTCCGTTTTAGTTAATTCCAAATATTTAATTAAGTATTCTTTAATTTATCATTATAATTTTCTTTAAAATAATGGGGTGTTACATTCTCCCCTATCCACCAATCACAGGCATCCATTGTTCTTAAAAGATTTCTAATGCTTATATGAACATATGCAAAGGGGTGTGTGTGAATATGTCCTTGTACTAATGCAAAAAATCAGGCAGTCCACGGATTCAGTTGACCTCCTTAATGCAGTGTATGTTAGTGTCATGAATCCAACATGTAAGCAAACAATCCTAGTATATCATGTGAACCATATACGTATGCACAATAATTCAACCAAATGAAATCATTCATATAATGATACACCCATTTCCATCCATAAATGAAGAAAAATGCACACACATCCAAATGCAGTATGAGAGCGATTGAGCCGATCTAATGCCTTTGTGCGTATATGCATCCACGAGCAACCACTAGCAAACACTTACATCCACTTGCATCCATCAAATATAACATATCTCAAACACATGTTTAATTCATGGTTTTCCAACCTAAAGGTTGAAGATTCGATCGATAGGATATACTTAATTGATAGAAGCAAGTACGAATAAAAGCTTTGGAAAAGAAGTTAAGAACATTCCCTTGAAAAGAAAAGGGTACGAAGTGCGAATCTTATCTTCGGTCTCCTAAGTTGCATCCTCGTGGCTGTCTCCCCACTGAACTTTCATTAACTTGACCTCTTGGTTGCATAGCTTCTTAACCTTTAATCCAAGAATACGGGTAGGAACTCATCTAATTGTCACCTCCCATTCCACCTCTACTTCCTCAAGCATATTCGGCTCAACTACTTCTGTTGTATCGTGCAAACATTTCAGCAAATGAACATCCGTTAATCTCTATGGTAGCTTTACCCTATAAGCAATTTGACTTATTCTTTCCATTACGGCAAATGGTCCTACAAACGTTGGCGCTTGTTTCCCTACTGATCCAAAACAAACCACATCCCCCCGAGGTGATACTTTGATGAAACAATGTCTCCTACCTCAAACTCAATATTGGTCCTTCTTTATCTGCGTATGACTTTTGCCTATCTTGAGCTATCTTCATGCGTTAGCGGATAAGATCAATCTTTTCTGAAGTTTCTCTAATCGTCTCAGGTCCAAGTAGAAGCCTATCTTTGTTGTCTCAATTTGAGATCCTTCTACGAGAACAGATATTTGTGTGACTTATGGTCCATGTATAACTCGAACCTTTCTTTAAGCAGATACTGCCGCCAAGTCTTAAGCTTGAATACTATAGCAGCAAATTTCAAAACATGGGTAGGATGGTTCTTCTCGTGAACTCTCAAATTTCTATCATCGTAACATACTTCCCTTCCCTCCTGAACTTTAATTACTTTCGCGGGATCTACTGCTATCCCATCCTTAGAGACCACATGCCCTAGAAATCTCACTTCCTTTCTCCAAAAATAACATTTGAAAATTTTTGCCTTTAACTGATGTGCTCAGAGAGTTTTCAAAACCTCCTTTAAATGTCGGGAATGCTCTTCCTCGCTCTTCGAGAAAATCAAGATGTCATCAACAAAGACCATAACGAACTTATTTAAAAATTCCCGAAATACTCTACTCATAAGATCCACAAAATAGGCGGGTGCATTTGTCAACCCAAAAGGCATGACGAGCCACTCGAAGAAACCACCTTCAGTCCTAAAGGTAGTCTTGTCTATACCGTCCTCGGCCACCCTCGACTGATGAAACCCCTTGGCCAAGTCTAACAGAGAGAAAATAGATGCACCAACAAGTTGGTTAAACAAATCATCTATCATTGGAAGTGGGTGCCTATTCTTCTTAGTGAGCTTATTTAACTCCCTATAATCCACCCATAAGCGAAGCGAACCATCTGCCTTAGTTGTGAATACTACTGGAGCACCCCATTCAGATATGCTTCGCCTAATAAACCCTTTCTCAAGTAGCTCCCCTACTTGCTTGCTGAGCTCCCTCCTCTCTCTCGGAGCCATGTGGCGCACATGCAATGCAACTGGCTTTGCATTTTCCACCAACGGAAATCGATCTCGTGCCTGGAGGTAATCCCCGAATCTCCTCAAAAACATCAGGATACTCACAGACTACTAGCACAGATCGTAAATCATCGATAGATGCATCAAGAGACTCTAGGAAACTAAGCATGAAAGACCCCTTAGGGTCACAAGAAATCTCAAGGGTCCCCCATGGAAAGTCAAAAATCTAACGACTCTCCTCTCACAATCCAGAATGGCACCATACATGGTTAGCCAATCCATCCCTAGAATCAAACCATAGCCCATGAAACAAGATATGCGTCGCACTCAAACTCGACGCCCAACACAGATATTCTCAAACCCCGATAAATCCAAATAGACGAGTCATACCCCCAATGGGGTTTGAGGGATCCATAACCATACTAGTACTAAGGTGCGGAGACTCTACCACATAATCATATATAAAAGTGTGTGAAGCGCCAAAATCAAAAGGAGTCCTAACAGGATGATTGGAAAGAGAAATCAAACCCTCAACGGAAACTTTCCTACCTCTATCTGGTACACCGGCCATGAGAGCATGCACTTGCCCTCCAGAAGATCCTGCCTTTTGCCCCTATCCTTGCTTCTTCGGGCAATCCTTAACAAGATGTCTGGCCTCTCCACAAAGGAAATAAGCGTTCTTCCTTTTTCTTGCAACCTTCGATCAAATGACCCAAGTTCCTACAACCAAAATTTCTTTTTTTTTTACCTTTATTTGAACTTTATTATGCTTGCCTTCTCTAATCCATGTTCCCTTCTTGGACCATTATTTTTCTCATCCATGTGTAACATGTTAACAAGTCTCTCGAAAGCTGCCTCCATCACACGAAAATCCTTACTAAGCTTGGGAGAAAAATTAGCCGCACATGTAACTATTGCGGCTATAGATGGAGGTTAGGCACTTCTTGCCCTTCGACATGTGTCGTAGTTTTAACATTCCTACGGAAGCATGCCGCAATGGGGACCCCTTCGGGAAGGAAAGATTCCCCAAACATGCTGAAAAGAAAAGGAAAAGAGACTCAAGCGGAGAATCAAGAGATATTTTATACGGCTTTGGTGAATATGTTTTTCAAAATAGATTTTTTCTTTTGAAAATGCTTTCTTTTAAAACCTATTTGAAAACAATTTTCAAAATATTTTACCCGATCTAGTAACCTTCAGCTCTGATACCAAATGTGACACCCCACATCCGTTAATGTCACTCTATATCAAAATGCATTAAGTTTCGTGAAACGTTATAGGTAAAAGAAACAGAAACATTACAAGACAAATATAAATTAATAGCGGGATTTAAAACTTTATTAAACAGAAATCACCGTGGTCCAAAAACCCAGTTTCATAAGTCTGAAATACAGAAAACCCATTACATCAATTTAAAACTTCTGTCTTGTAATAAAAACATCAGAGTGCAATAATATATAAAAAAGCATAGTCCCAAAATATAGCCATATCAGAGAAGACAAGAAATCAAAGCGGTACATCTTAGCGGCTCCAAGCAGAATGAAAGAGAGAATCCAAATCAAGCCCGAGTATTCCCATCCTGAGAACCTAGAGGGAGAAACGGAAGAGACATAAGAGGAAACAAAATGGGTCAGACGTAAAGTATGGGAAGTCCGGTTACTTTAAGCATATAAATAAGTAAAAACATCATGGCATGCATACAAACTGGAGAGAGAGATAACAGTGTCACAAGGCAGGTATAACAAGGTAAACAGGATAAACAGAACAAAATATATTGCGCTTCTCTTATACTTTTCTTTGTACCAATACTAGTATAACAAGAACAAGATGATCCCAACAAGTACAAGATGGTATAATTAGGTGTACTTCTAGTTAGAGATTTTACCCCATACAATAATAGGTAGCCTAACAAAACTGACAGGTGTTACCCCCAACGATAATAACGGGATCCTAAACAAGCAAGACTGGATGTACCCTAATTATACCCCTAATCGATCTGCTCCCTAATTCATAGATACCCTGTGTTAGCCCCAAAGTAGGATGTATCACTTCCTATAGTGGCAACCCATCGTTTACAAGATGTGCACAAACCATATCTACAGGTGTCACGGCGTCTTAACCTCCCTGGACCGGACCCATGTATGCACATGACCCTGTGGAATGCACCGCCCACACCGTCCCTTAGATGGACCTCTTACAACCAACTCAGCAAGCGTGCCCTGACCTAGTTTGGGGTTCTCAATTTGATGCCAATATAGGTTACTGACTGATACAGGTCCCACATACCGGATTACACAACCTTCCCCTTAGGCTTGCATCCGCCCACTACTAGGATTTCAATAGGTTATGCCTACCAGTTTAACAAGATTGCATAACCCCAATAGGTTAAGTTTGTCGGGATTATATATATAACCCGTCCCCACATATTTAACAAGCTTAACTAAACCCCCACTGATTCAAGCAAGTTTACTTAACCCCTACTCAATTTGACAGGTTCATGTAACCCCCATTGATTTAAATAGGTTAAGTATTACAGGTTAACAGGTTATCCCCATTCACATTGACTTCTTTTCAAGTTACCAAGTTCCTCTTGCTTATTAATTTCATATATATATATGTGTATATATAACTTAATCCATTTAAGTTTATTAATAAGCCCATCACATGTTATTCTCTAGATTGTAATTAACGAAAGTAATCTGCAATCTCTTATCCCCAGATTGTAATTAACGAATGTAATCTACAATCCCATTTTAGTATTCATTGTACGATTCCATAGTTGCAATAACATGTTTTACTTAATATGTAATTAAGTACACTTCATCTCAATTCACCAGCTTTTTGTTTAATATGTCACTACTACTTGTCATTGTTTACTTATAAACTTAGTTCTCTTAGCTAAGGTTTGCTAATAAGTTTCCATTCCTTTTATTATAACTTATGTTATAATTTCCACTTGTCCATAGGACAAGCCTGCCTATTATATAACATTCTCATTAATGTAATTATTTATAATAGGTTGTTATCATTCCCCATTTATTCCAATTCATTTTCATTAATCACCATTAGTGCCATTTATTTCTATCCTTTTAAGTACATACATATATATATATATATATATATGTTTATGCACTAGACCTCTCACATTAAGCCAACCACTTGTGGATGCTGGATTTGTCGGGCGATTCCGGGCAGACTTCTACCACAAGTTGGACTTAACCTCGTGTCTTAGCACCATTACGTGTACATTTACACACTTGACTCCTCATATTAGATTAACCATTTGTGGACGCTGGATTTTCCAGGCAGTTCCGGGCAGACTTCTACCACAAGTGTAATCTAACCTCATGTCTAAGTGCGGTTACAGTTTCTAATTACTATAAAATCTAGGCATATTCATCCTTAAACAATTATTCATGTTCATCGTAGGTTTTTCAACTATAGTATTCAGTTTCGACAGACTTCAGTAGATTTGTCATTTTAACAGAACCTCATGTCTAAGTGCGGTTACAGTTTCTAATTACTATAAAATATAGGCATATTCATCCTTAAACAATTATTCATGTTCATCGTAGGTTTTTCAACTATAGTATTTAGTTTCGACAGACTTCAGTGAATTTGTCATTTTAACAGAATAAACATCTCCAGAAGTTACAACAGGTTACTCATAGTTTTATTATCATGTTCTGCTAAATCTTAAATTAAGCATACAGATTTATATACCCCAAATTACGGTCATAATTCACAATATAACATTTGCCCCAAGTTTTAGTCAAATTGTACAGTATAGGTTACGCCTCCAAAAATCCCCAGTCATGGTTCATAATACGAGTTATGCCCAAATTATAGCTTTAGATCAATGTATGGATTATGCCCCCAAAAATCCCAATACAAGTTATGCCCCAATTTTAACATTCCCAATTTTGTGTGTTCGCATATTTCAGCGGTATGCCTAGGCTCGAAGGCAAACTGGCTATAAAAATAAAAAGGGAAAAGAGGAAGGGAAGAGAACAAGAACATGCATAATGACAAAATAGGCATATGATGATAAAATTGATCATAATAACAAGATAAGCATATGATGGCAGAATTGGGCATATGAGAATAATAGATCAGGTGTACAAGTAATGGCAGATCTGTTATGATTCAGGTTACTAATAGGTACAGGCTTAGATCCAAACTTATAAACATGTCAAGATTACTTTCTAAATATTTATATCTAAAAATAAAATGAACTCACTGTGACTGGATCTAAAGAACAGAGAACAATAGGCTGAAGTTGTTGAAGAAATTCTTGAATGCGTATAGGCTGTTGTTGAAGGAAATAGGCTAACTCAATCTGAGATAGAGCAGCATCTCATTGTCTCCATTGTCTATGGTGTGTAAAAACAATAGAAATGGGGTCCTATTTATAGCCTAAAGACAACGAACCAGGTCAAGAAAAAAGTCCAGGTACAAAAAGTGAATTATGCCCAGATCTGTATAGAGGTCGACCCCCCCTTTGCTGTGTCGACCCCGGGGTCGACCCTGGGTCGACCCCTAGGTCGACCTTGCAGGGTCTCGAATGGGTCAGTTCTACTGATAGCCCATCGGCTTCGTTGTTTTGGTTTTTTTCTCTTTGTATATATATAATTCTCTTGTGCGTATACAAACTTCTAGGCTTAATAACTTCTTCATACGATGTCTGTTTCACGCAAACCCGGAGTCTATCTTAAGCAAAATTTCGAGATGAATGCAATGGCACAGTCAGTTTTACTTAATTCCAAATATTTAATTAAATATTCTTTAATTTATCATTATGATATTCTCTAAATTACTGGGTATTACATATCATTTCGCTTCTTGTACGCACCACTTCGTTCACAACCAAATGTAATTCTTGGTTTTTGTTTGGCCGAAGCACCAATATCCGATTTTAGTATTATGATAACAAAGCCTAGGCGTTTTCCCGCATCACGAACCTAATCGATTAATTTTCTCTAGATGGAAATATATGCATTCAAAATATAAAACACTATGTTAGTTGAAATGATAAACAAATCCTGGAAAAAAATGTGTTCGAATATTTTACGGCATTTCTGTCACAATATCGCACTTTAATTATGTAGTCAAGCAGAAAACCACGTTACAAATCAACGTGGAAATACTAGTAACCACGTATGTAATACACGTGGACGCTCGACTGTCTACGTTTGCGTTTTACGCGATTTATCAAAAAACCCAAAAAAAAGTTAATCCAAAAAAGTGTATTCAACAGTTCCAACATTAACCGTAATCAATGTACATCATATGTCATGAATTTGTTTAAATAATCCAAAACCATTTCATAATGCAATTCTTCATCACTTCGGGACGGTACAATCTGCGAGAAAAAGAAAAATAATTAGAAAGTATAAACTAAATGTTAAAAGAAAGGAAATCGTAACACCTCGAATTTTAGCAACATTAAAGAGGATAAATTAAATAATAATTAATTTAATATTCATAATTAGAGGAAACGGACTGCACCATTGCATCCGTCTCGAAATTCTGGTCAGGATAAACATTTGGTTTGCGTAAAACAGACACTATATGAAGACATTATGAGGGTTTTAAGTTTGTATACACGCAGAAAGATTATATATGTACGCATGAGTCAGATATGAGTCAGAATTTTATCCAGAACAGTTTGAATTTGAAAATTTTGATAAGGCGGCAAAAATCCCGCTCTAGGGGGTCGACCCCCTTAAGGGGTGTCGACCTACGAGTCGACCCACCCACAGAGGGTTGACACCCCTAGAGCTAACGTGGCACTCGGTTTCAAGGGGTCTGGTAGCTATATATATGTGTCCTATTCTCCTATATTCTTCATTGGAAATCATGGAGGCCATATGCTGTTGGGATACAAACTGAGACGGAACCGTTTTCTACAATAACGTACTTTGCAAATCAAATTCAGAAATTCAAGATCCATTCTTTCTCAATTCTCTAAATCTAACGCTGTGAGTTTCTAGTTGCTTTTAGGTTTAGATAAATAAAAGTAAATTGTCAAAGACCGTGAATTGGATATGTTGTAAACTGTGGATCTATGCTATTGTTAAATCTTATACTATGTCATAATAGATCTACACTTTTAGATCTAATGCAACTGTGATTATTCTATTATGTTACCCATGTGGATCTTGACTTGTAACTATATTGTGGTGAATGTAAATCTATTAAATTGGACAGTTGTAACATTGGTTAGATCTAATTCTTTATGTAAATCACCTTTCACCTGTCATATTGCGATCAACTTAAATAAGTTGTAAATTGGACATGTGAACCCATATTTAGATATAAACATGCTATTATGTCATTCTAATGGTGTTAGATCTACTTTAACCTCTAGATCTGAATTATGTGATATAATTTATCACCTTATGTCATCATGCTAGATCTAATCCAATTGGACATCTAAATTGCTAATTTAGATCTTACTATGCTTATTGTGACATCATAGTTATGTTAGAATCAATTGACTACCACCAGTTCATCAGTTTTATGTCCACCTTATTATGATGTTAATTACATGTCCATTCACCTTATTATCATGCTAGTTTATGTTTATGCCAAGATGATCACTTCAGTTATATTCCCATTATTTTCCCTATTATCGTTTATGACTAGGCTATTTTCTAGCCTAGGCATGCCGCCAGTTTATGAGTACGTAGTTAGGGAACGGGGGTGAAGGGTTAATATTTGCATAATTTGAATGTGAACATTATTGGACATATAATTCAAATGGGGATAAAAAGAAAAATAATCACCTATAATGACATAGGTAGATTTGGATAAAAATGGAATGTCTAGTAATTACAATTAGGAATTGTAATTGCACTTATGACACGAGGTTAGGTTGCATAAGTGGTGGAAGTCCGCCCGGACCCAACCGACATATCTTGTAGCGACTAATGTTGAACCTAATGTGAGAAGTCTAAGTGTGCAAATATGAATCAGGCTAAGACATGAGGTTAGACCCAACTATGAAATAAGACTGCCTGGACCCAAGCGGCGTATCCAGCATCCACACGTTGTAGGCCTAATGTGGGAGGTCTAGCCCATTATAACCATATTGGACATGGTAATGGATTGGACTGCTTAACCTAATTTAATCCATAAGGATTATATGATTATGAACTTAAGTTAGGGTTAGGTAAAATTGGATGGTTAGTGGGTGGGTTAAGTAAATTAGAGAGGGTGGGTAATATTTACATATAGGACCACGAACTTAACCCAATAAGGTTATGTAATTAAAGACACCCTTTAGGGTAAGCATAACTGACATAGGGCTACGTAATTAAAGACACCTAGAGGTATACATAGTCAGTGAAAAACCTAGTGGGGATCCAAGACAAAGGGGAGAGCTTGTATCATATTGTGTGGGACCCATTTCAGTCAGTAACCCAGAGTATGTATCAAATAAAATACTCTATGCTAGGCGAAGAAGGGGCACGCTTACTGATTGATTATAAGAGATCCAAACAAGACGGACGGTGTGGGCGGCGCAAACTGACCGGGCCATGTGCGTGCATGAGCCGGGCAGAGGGGGATAAGACGACCGTGACACTAGTAGATATGGCTGTGCACATCTTGGGAAATGAAAGGTTGCCACTTTAGGAAGTGATACCTCCTATTGCGGGGCCAACACAGGATATCTACGGAGTAAGGAGCCGATCGATTAGGGTAGTGGTTAGGGTGCACTCGGACTTATGCCCTAAGTCTACCAACTTATAGTGGAAGGGATCATCTCATTTTAGTTATACTAGCAATAGTGCAGAGTAATCATTAGAGAAGTGCATACACTTTACCCTATCTACATTGTCACACCTGCCATTTATGTAATGATCTCTCTTATCCACTTTATATGCCTATCATGTTATTTTTATTTATTTACTGGCTAAAAGTAACTAGGCTCGCCAGACTTTATGACTGACCCTTTTGTTTCTCCTTCTTTATTCCGTCCCCCCCCCCTCCCCTCCCCCCAAGGTTCTCAGGGAGGAAACACTCAGGCTTAGTCAGGACTCAGATATCATCTTGCTAGGAGTTACTTCTGAAGTATGGCACAAGTTTTTTGTCTCTACTATGGCTTAACTCTTTTAATTGGGGAATTATGCTTTTTATATACTTATGTACTCTGATGGTGCAAGACAGAAGTTATTTTATTGTAATGGTTTTTGTGACTTATGGTATTGTGGACCACGGTATTATGATTTATGTTTGAAATAAAAATTTAAATCTCCGATGCTATCTTATTTATATCTGTCTTGTAATTATTCTGTGTTTGTTTACCTACAACGCTTCACGAAACTTAATGCATTCCCTTGGTGAGTGACATTAACGGACGTGGGGTGTCACAGAAATGATGAACTATACATATAATACGTGGGTAGTTCAATTTCCACGTTGGTATAGCCCATAGATAGTTCCATTTCCACATTGGTATCATACTTTTTTTGTTTGTCTACATTGTTTCCCTACGTGGTTGTACTACGATTCTCTCATTTTCGGAATCATCAGCTGTTTTTAACTTGTATCCGAAATTTGGAAAAAAAAAATCCTAATTTTGGAATTACCTATTGTGATTTCGATAAGAAATCATCAACTCCTTCAAAATCCATCAAATAATTGTTTACAATTGAATATTGTCTTCAATATTTTTAAGAACTGGGGTTTTGAATATCAATGTTTTCAGACAGTAAGAAAGGTATGTGATTGTTCAATTAGATTATGGTAACACGATAAGGGTTGTTTGGTCGTTAAAAATTAATTAATTTCAAGGGGGGTTTCTAACTAAACCATGGGTTGGAATACAATCTGCTATATCACATATATGATTATATAACTTATACAGTTAATTTTATTCTTTTATGTTTATTTATACTTATTATGAATTATAAAACCTGAAATACATATAGATTAATTATAAATGATTATATGAATTATTTATTATATATAAATAATTAATAATTCAAAGCAATTTTGTATTTTTTTTAAATAATACATTTAAGAGGCTTTCAAAAAATATTTCATAATTTTCCATGATTTTTTTAAAATTTTGGTAATATATAAAGGAGCATTTTTGGTAGTTCACATGTATCCAAAAAAACTATGATACCAAATGTATTATAATTTACAGCTATCAATAAAGATAGGGTTGCATAAAGTATGGGTTGGGTCGGGTTGGAACAAATACTAACCCGCATAGGTATGCGTTTAAGGTAGTTCAAGCCGTATCCGACCCTATATGAGGTTGGATATGGGTTGTGTTAGGTTTAGTAGTGTTAGTTTGGGTTGCTCGAATAAAATAAAAAATGAGAATATGAGGGATTTTTTTAAAAAAAATATTAAAATATTCAGCATAACATATCAGATTTTAGCTAGCTAGCATAATGCATTTAAAATAACTGATCCATTAAAAGACATATTTTATTAAAATTTCATTGTAAAATACTCTATATGAAATTAATTTACTACATAATAGAACATGTATTTCATTTTAAAATACATTAAAATGCTCTTTAAAATATATTTTCCAAATTCTATCTAGTTTGGATTGACATGAAATATGATTTTTTGTATATTTAATACAGAACATTATTCTAGTATTATACTATTCTACTTTTATGTGGGCGAATATTAAATTAGTTTTTTAGTATAGGGTAGGGTTGGGTCAAAATAAGGTTGGATTAAAGAAAGTATCAAACCCGACCCGTATATATTATAGGTTACAAATTGTAACCCATATCTGACCCAAACTAGGATGGGTTGGGTTGGGTTTATGTGGGGTGGGTCAGGTTGGATATGGGTTATGTGTAGCCCTAAATAAAGATCGTTTTAAAATATGATCTAAGATTTAAATTTCATTCATGAATTCAAAACGTACTTTAATCCAAATAGCATAAATTTATGATACAACAACTTAAGCTTACACACATACACAAATATATATATATACACATATTACAATTACTAATATCTCTTAATTATAGGATTTATGAATTGAATTTCATTTACAAGTTCAAAACGCCTCTAAATACTAATAACTTAAAAGCATGATCTAACAGTTGAACTAATAAAGTTGTAATGTAGAAATAAAAATTCAAAACAACTACACATTTCATTAATATAAAATAGTGAATAATTTTTGTGCAAACCATTTTCCCTTGAATGTTATAAAAATATATAATACGTAAAAATATAATGAAAGTTGTGGCATCATCATGCCCGAAACGCATGTCATAATGCTCATGCATATGCATATGTATGCATGTGCATACATACATACATACATACATATACAGTGTACTTTGTATTTGTGTATACATGTATTAAACCATGTAATTACTTATTTCATTATATTTATATTTACAAGTATATATTATATATAATTAATCAAATAGTTAATTTGCATTAAAATTAATTAATTATATATGGGAGTGGCTATTGTGACACAAAATTAAATGCATGAGACATAAATTGTGGACGTCAAATTTGTTTGTCTTTATGTGGAAGGTGGAACTCAAGGGAAGATCTATTCATTGAGATCTTTATGTTTGATTTTAGGCCATTATTTTGTGTCCAAATAGTGTTTCCCATTATGTGAGTGTGATTGTGTTCAACTATCTGCATATTTATATTTATTATATTACATACTATTAATATAATATTATGTATATATATATATATATGCATGTGTATACATATGTAAACATACACATATGAATTCATTTTACAATGTTCTAAACAAATTTTATGTATGTGTTGTGTGCAATACAGACACAGACACATATTTGAAACTGAGTATATCTTTTATTAAGGCATCTGACCTAAAATGAAAAATAGTATAGCACATATACTGTAAAAATTAAGAACAAACTCAAACTTTCCCTAAATAGATTCATGGTGGCCGAAAGTGATGAATTGGTACACTTCGGCTTTAAACGATCAAATCCTCTCGATCCTCACTTGCAATACAATCTCCTTATCGTTCCAAATTAGAGGTATAATCTGTTCTTCTTCTGATCTTCAATTTGATTAGAACGCCATCATAATTAACATGCTAATTTCTTCAGTTGATCTTGTTTTCTCCTGAAATACATGGCGATTCCTTTCCTTCCACACCACCAGGTGTCATTATGTGTAACAACTCGCATAATTTATGATTATTTAATTAAGAGATTTATTTAAATTTTGTATCGTGTGTTCGGCTTAAAACCGAAAATTTATGACTTTTTGTAAACAGATGAATTTAGACTCGAGGCAAATTCCATTGAGTTCAAAATGTCATTTACGATATTTTTGAGTATAAACATTGATATGTTTGGAGTTGTTAAAATATTGTGTGTTTCGGGTTGGGCTCGGGTTTGCAAACGTAACCCATCAGCCCACTTCCTTATATCCTTCTTAACCACCCACCCTTTAATTTCATTTACTCTTAATCATTTCCTAATGGCTCCCAAGCCATAGTGGAAGAGGAAATGCATACTCCCTAAGCTTCAATCTTAGAAAATTTGAGTGATTTTCTATACAAATTCAAATAGAAGCTTAGGTAAGTTCATCTCCATTTCTCTATCTTGTTTTCTCTTCAATTTATGAGATTTGTATAAACCTAATTCTTAGGAAATTTTGTGTATTTATGTGTAGATAGAAGACTATCAAGTTATTTGGAAGAGGAAATGATTTAGCTTAGTTGTGCACCTTCCATTTGTGTGTTGTGTTCAAAAGTGAGTTCTTGGGAACTCACATCTATGTAATTAAGGTAATATGCTTGGCATGTGCACCATCAGTACATTTATGTTGCGTATGCATTTGGTGAATTGGTTTATTTGTGTGTGAACTCTCCAATTTTTGGATTTTGAATTCATTTATATAAATTCTTGTGTAATTCTTTATAGAGATTTAAGTTTGGAGATCTCGATTAGTTTCGGCGAAACTTAGGAGCTTCACTATCACTTGGATAATATTATAAGCCTTCACCATTCTTTCGTACTCGTCCGAAATCGTTTGGGGATTTATAGCCCACACAAACAATTGCCAAGGCTTCAGTTCATACATCTAAATTTGAAATTCAAACGTGTGACCTGATGTCGAATAAAAAAAAGCAGACATTTTCAAATGTTTGATACATATTTAGATAAGCCATTCATACGTCTGAAATTCAGGAATTGAAAATATGTTTGTGGAAACCTGGTTCAGACCTCTGAATTGGAAATTCAGACATCTGATATAGTATGAAAGGCAATACTTGTTTGTTCTTATGATATTTTGAGTTTTATAGGTTCAACCTACTCCAAATTGATTTCTATCACTATTTTTGAGTTGATGTCTTCTTTTATGGACTTCTAATTTGTTCGTTGTGAACAAATTTGTAATCGATATTTATGAGGTTTAATTTACGATATTAAAACATGAATTCTAGGAGTTCTTACAATCTTATTTATGGGTTTTTTCCACTTCAAAATTATCAAAGGTTTTACATTATTAGTAGACATTTATCTTTTACCAAAATGGTTTCTAACACTACTTTCATCATTTAAAGTTGCTTTACAAATTGCCTTTCGATCTACTAGTACGTATATACAAAAACCTTTTACTCACTCATATGAGAAATCCAGTTAAGTGCTTTAGTAAAACAAGTGGTGTAAAACGCTTGCTTTTTCTTCGATGTTTAATTCTCGAGCTCGTTTGATTGAAAACCTTATGGAGATTTTTACGTGGAAACCTACAACTTGTTCGTAAATATTCGAGTAGAGAGAGTAGTTATGGGACATGTAGCTAAACTCTTATGTTTACTAGATTGGAGTAATTTACACTATTTTTGATCAACTGTGATCTTTTTGAGATATAGACTAGCTTTATGCAACGTCTTTGGATTGTGTACTTTATTTCACATTTTGTAGGACCTTCAGATCACTTTGAAAAACTTTGGTTCATTTTTTGGATTTGTGCTTTCTACGGTACTCGGATCGTCTTGTGGAACTTCAATTCAATTAAGGAAAGGTCGGCCCGTGGTCTTCGGACCTTCTTAAGGATCTTCATCTAGGTTAGTTACCTAGAGATCGTGCCTTGTTTGTGATACACGTGTTGGTGAATTTTCAGGCTCCCTTTTGGTGATAGGCTTCTTCTCCCCCCTTTTGTGATATGCTGGATTTTTAATCATCGATTCTTTGAATTTTGTGTTTTGATATGGGATATCAATTTAGGTTGTTTTGATATTGTGTTATTAATGTTGTGTTGGTATGGGATATCATTTCTTGTGAGTAGCTATATAATTTAGAATATGATATTATTTTATAGCACTGAAAATTCTTTGAGATATTATGCGGACATTTTTGGAGCTTCACACTTACATGTGAACATTGTTGTTATTGCATATATGTCTATGTCTATTTACATCTCCATTCCTATCTCAGTTTATGTGACAAGTATAGCTAGACTGATCCATTTATTATTTATTTTCTTATAAATAATACTCAGGTCAGACCAAGGATTTGCAGGTGCTTTAACTTGACTTCTAGCGGGGATCACTTCTTATCTCTTGGCTAACTACATTAGTGTTGTAGTTTTTGGTTATATGTATATGAGATAGAGACTCCTTGTGCATACATATTCTTTTAGCTAACACTTGTACCTATTCTTTTGTAGCCAAGTGGATCGAGTGCGACCACTATCCTTGTGTACACACTTATGTGTTATATTCATATCTATTTCCGCCTCTGTAATGTGAAAATCTATGTCTAATTGTGTTACATATTTTGTATTTGTTTCCGAAGATATTATTAGCCACTATGTAGTAGCTTCCTTAAGTTATTATATAGATGGTCGTTCCTCAACAGCCTTATTCTTCGTGTTTGTTGAAAACATTACGTTGTAATGTCCCTGGCTAATGCAAGTACAGAAGTGAGGTGTACAACTTAGTATAAGAGCGAATCTTCAGAACAGTATAGAATATTTTGGCAAGGATCATGTCCTAAGTACTTAGGATATGTGTCATAGGAATTTAATTTGTTTTGAATGTCATTCTATCCTACCTTGATTTGTGATTCCTTGTTTATTGAATCGAATTTATTCCATGAGTAACATTTTTCTTTCAACCTTATAAAAGAGAAATGGTTAGACATAGTCGCACAAACGCTGGTCAATCTAGTACCCCTCCTACGGAGGGAATGTTTATGTTGGCTCAACAACTTCTTGATTTTGTGACAAATTCCTAAGCGGAAAGAACCTCATACATGCCTTCTAAATCTGTCTTTGCTAGTTTTCATAGTAATTTTACTAAACTTAGTGGAATGTCCTTCAAGGGTTCTGATGGCATTATTAAGGTCCAAGCTTAGATTAAATCAAGCAGCTGCATTTTTTCCTGCATGAATCTTGTGGACTTGCATCGAGTTTAGGTGGCTTCTAGCATGCTCCAAAATCGAGCGTTGGATTGGATGGCCTCCTGACTTCTGAAATTCAACAAGTAGACCTAACTTTGGAGCACTCCCAAGAAGGTTCTCAAGTGAAGTTTATCCCCAAGGGTGAGAGAGTAACGTTAGCCTGACATTTTGTAGACCTTATTCAAGGTAAATATTTTATGGAAGAGCATGTCGCATCTTTCGACTCTCTCTCTCTTTCTATCTCTAAATATGGGCTTGAGTATATTAATACCGCGAAGAAGAAGAATCAAAGATTCATGTATGGGCTAAATAAAGATCTCAAGCAGCCCTTACTTCTTAAGTTAGTCGAGCCTTGTGATGAACTTATGGATATCGTGCTTCTCATTGAGGAAGAAGATAGAGAGAGACGTTGAGGTTAAGGACCCTAAAAAGAACTTCAACAAGAAAAGAAAATCCAGCAACACATCCAAATCTTATCTTAATAAGAAAGGAAAGCAGGTGACTGCTAGAACGAGGACTTCTAACTTTGGTCAAAGGGAATGTTTCAATTATAGATCAAAGGACTATTACGTTAACAAGTGTCCTAAGCCCCACACTTCTCGCTATTGTAAGACTTCGGGTCATTTAGCATCTTCATGCCCCAAACTTCAAAGTAAGAAAGAGGGAAAGCTAAATGTTGTGCAAGCCCCTAGTAACACTTCTTCTGGTCAAGGTAATTTTCATTTTATCCTTAATGGAATTTTTGAACTTCATGGACATCCTACATGAGTTCTTTTTGACACGGGCGCGTCCCATTCATTTTTATTGCAAGAACTTGTTGATGCTTATTCTTTGGATGTTTTTTGTTTGATGGCTTCATTAAGGATTGCTAATTCGGTTGTTGGATCCACAACACTTAGTTTAATGTGTAATGATGTTGAGATTACTTTATGTGATTATTCTTTCAAAGTTGATTTTCATGTGATGCACTATTTAGGATTTGGAATTATTTTGGGATTGGATTGGCTTCGCCGCTACAGTGCCTATATCCTATGTCCTGAGAGGACTACCTATCTTCGACATCCTCAATCCATGAATAAAATTCTTGTTGTACTTAAGGATTCTAGTTTGGATTCGGTGGCATCCTAATATTCCCCATATCCTAGGGATGAGGATAACGACAATAAAGAGGAGGTCATTTATCGAATCTGTGTTGTTCGAGAATTTTCTAACATATTTGAGCTCATCTTAGGACTTTCTCCTAAGCGAGCAATTGAGTTTCGAATCAACCCGATTCCTAAAGCTCTACCTATTACCTATCCTTCTTATCGTATGTCCAACAAGGAGAATGAAGAGATGTAAAAGCAATTATTTGAATTAAAGGAGAAGCATTTTATTCGCTTTAGTCCCTCTTGTTGGGAAGCTTCAACAATCTTTGTGAAAAATCGGACGGTACACTTAGGCTTTGCGTCGACTACTGCAAGCTTAATGATCATACCATCAAGAACAAATATCCTCTACAGCAGATCGATGATTTATTCGATCAACTTAGTGGAGCTAAAGTCTTTTCTCTGATAAACTTAGCTATCAGTATTCATCAATTTCGAATCACAAAAGATAATATTATTTTGACTTCATTCCATAAGCAGTATGAATCTTATGAGTGGCTTGCGATGTCATTTGGTTTGGCGAACGCTCCGGCTTATTTCATCGACCTTATGAATCGTGTTTTCATAGACTTCCTTGGTTTTATACTCATTTTTATTGATGATATTCTTACGTATTCTAACTGAGGAGGAGCATGAAAACCATATTTGTATTATGTTGGAAATTCTTAGGAGCAATTAATTGAAAGCTAAGTTTTCAGAGTGAAATTTTTGGCAATCTTGTGTAAAATTCTTGGGTCGTATTATTTCCGAATCTGGAATTTCTATGGATCCTTCAAAGATTGAAGCGATTCAAAATTAGAAGAGATTAGAAAGCATGGCAGAAATCCATAGTTTTCATGGATTGGCAGGCTACTACCATAAATTCATAATAGATTTTTCTAAAAGTGTCTCTCTCAAATTTGACTAAAAAGGGAGTCAAGTACATTTGGTCTGAAAATGTGAAACCGCTTTTTTAAAGCTAAAAGAACTCCTTTCCAATGCTCTTGTTCTTGTGATTCTCGAAGGAAAACAAGACTTGATTGTGTATACCGATGCTAGCCATATTCGTTTGGGTGTCGTTCTCATGTAAAAAGAGCGTGTAATTGCTTATGCTTCTAGGCAATTATAGTCGATCGAGATTCGATATGCCACTAATGATTAAAGCTCGCGATTGTCGTTTTCTCCCTTCGAGTTTGGCGGTATTATCTTTTGGGGGATAAGTTCATTCTCTACACTGATCATAAGTCATCGAAATACTTATTTTCTCAAAGGGAACTTAATTTGAGGCAACAATGTTGGCTTGAGTTCCTAGCTTCTCATAATCTTGATTGTGACACCCCACGTCCATTAATGTCACTCTTTAACAGAGTGCAATAAGTTCCGTGAAGCATTATAGGTAAGTAAAAACATAAACATCACAAGACAAATATAAAATAGCAGCGGAAATTTAAAACTTTATTTTCCAACATAAAACATCGTGGTCTAAAATCTGGTTACAACCTCAATCTGAATTACTGAAAACCAATTACATCAAATAAAAATATCTGCCTTGTACTAAAACCATCAGTGTACAGTACTATAAAGTCATAGTCCCCAAAAATAGCCATAGCAAGGTAGACAGGAAATCAAAGTGGTACATCTAAGCAACTCCAAGCAGATATAGAAGGGAGAATCCTAATCAAGTCTGAGTGTTTCCCCCCTGAGAACCTAGGGGAAAGGAAGAGAGAGAAAAATAAATAAAAAGGGTTAGACATAAAGTCTAGCGAGTCCAATTACTTTTAGCATATAAATAAGTAAAAGCATCACGACAGGCATATAAACTGGTTGAGAGAGATAATAGTATCATGAGACAGGTATAACAGACTGAGCAGGATAAATAGAACTAGGGGTGAGCATTTTGTTGGTTTGGTTTATCTGATGACAAAAAATGTCAAATCAAACTAAAATCGATAAAAATGAAAACCAAACCCAACCAACCAAATTAAGTTCGGTTGGTTAGGTTAGTTATCCGTTTTAACCGAACTAAAAATATTTTAGACCTTATGTTTGTAAATATTAGTTATAATTAAAAATAAATCATAAATATATAATTAAAGTATTATTATTTATGATTCTTATGCTTTCTAAAAGTAATTTTGACACATGTGGTAATTAAAATTTACAATCATAATTATTATAACCTAAAAAAATTATTATAATATTGATAATTTTGAACATAGAATAAAAGTTTGGTTAATTCGATTAAACCGATAACGAAACTAAATATTTTTTCGAACCGATTACAAACTGATCTAATTTCAAAACCAAATCAAACTGACCAAAGTGAACTGGTTTGGTTGGTTTATTTGGTTTAACCAAATAATGCTCACCCCTAAACAGAATAGAATAGATTACGCTTCACAAATACTTTTCCCTACACCAATACTAGTATAACAGAAACAGAATGATCCCAACAAAAAAAATGGTGGACTTAGGTGTACTTCTAGTGACGGGTTTTATCCCCAACGATAATAACAGGCAGCTCAATAGAAATAATGGGTGTTACCCTAAACAATAATAATGGGTATTACCCAAATGATAATAACGGGCACCTAAACAAGCAGGACGAGATATACCCTAATTACTACCCAAATCGATCGGCTCCCTATCCTGTAGATACCCTATGCTGGCCCTACAGCAGGATGTATCACTTCCTAAAGTGGCAACCCTTTTTTTTGAGAGGCGCAACTGTATCAACTGGTGCTACAACGTCTTATTTTCCCAAGCAAGCGGATCCATGCACGCACATGACTCCATTGGAATGCACCATCAGACACCTCCATTCATATGAACCTCTTATAATCAGTTCAGTAAGTGTGCCCTGACCCCGACCTAGTTCGGGGTCCCCCTTTGGATACCAATATGGGTTACTAATTGATACGGGTCCCACACAACAGATGTTACAAGCCACCCCTTAGGCTTATATCCCCACTACTAGGATTTTGACAGGTCATGCCTAACAGATTAACAAGCCCGTATAACCCTAACATATAAAATAGGTTAAGTTTATTGGGTTCGTATAACCCCCCATAGATTTAACTTATTTACATAACCCCCTTGATTCAAGAAAGTTTACTTAACTCTTACACAATTTGACAGGTTCATGTAATCCCAACAGATTTAAATAGGTTAAGCATTACAAATTAACAGCTTCATATAATCCTAACAGATAAAACAGGTTAAGTATTACATATTAACAGGTTCATATAAACCCCACAGATTAAACAGATTTACTTAACCCCACAGATTCAACAAATTTACTTAACCCCACAAAATCAACAAAATTACTTAACCCCACATATTCAATAAGTTGCAGTTTAACGGCTTATATATTCGCCGTGGATTAAACAGGTTAAGTATTACAGGTTAACAGGATATTATCATTCCCCTTTCATGTATGTTAATGCACTAGACCTCTCACATTAAGTTGACCACTTGTGGACACTGGATATGTCGGGCGGTTCCGGGCAGACTTCTACCACAAGTTGGACTTAACCTCGTGTTTTAGCACCGTTACATGTATATTTACGCACTAGACCCCTCACATTAAATTAACAACTTATGTATGATGGATTTGTCGGGCGGTTCCAGGCAGGCTTCTACCACAAGTTAAATTTAACCTCGTGTATAAGTGCGATTACAATTTCTATTTACTGTAAATTTAGGCATATTTATTCTTAAACAATTATTCATGTTCATCATAGGTTTTTCAATTAAAGTATTCAGTTTTCAACAGGTTTCAGCAAATTAGTCATTTTAACAGATTAAACATCTCCGCAAGTTACAACAGGTTACTTGCAGTTTCATTAACATGTTCCGCTTAATCTTAAATTAAGCCTACAGATTTATATACCCCAAATTACGGTCATAATTCATAGTATAACGTATGCCCCAAGTTTTTTCTTACATTACAGTATAGGCTATGCCTACAAATCCCAGTCATGATTTATAATACAAGTTATCCCCCAAATTATGGTCATAATTCAAAGTATAACATATGCCCCATTATCTTTCCCAACCATTCCCAATTTCGTCCATTCACATATTTCGGCGATAGGCCTGGGGTCGAAGGTAGCCTAGGCTATAAAAATAAAAAGGGAAAAATGGAGAGAAGAGAACAGAAATGGGCCTAATAACAGAATAGGCATATGATGACAGAAATAGGCATATCAGTAATAGGCATATGATGACAGAATTAGGCATATCAGGAAAATGCATATGATGACTGAAATAGACATATGAGAACTGAATAGTAGATCAGGTGTACAGAAGAATACATGTAATGACATATCTATTTTGGTATGAATTAGAGTCTTAACAGGCATAGGTTTAGGTCTAGATTTATAAACATGTCAGGATTACTTATTTAATGTTTATATATAAAAGCAACATAAACTCACAGAGACTGGATCCAAAGAACAGAGAACAATAGGCTAAAGCTGTAGAAGAAATTTTTGTATGCGTATAAGCTGTTGTTGTAGAAAATAGGCTAATTCGGTCCAAGCTGAGGTAGCATCTCATTGTCCCCATTGTTTTTTATGTGTAAAAACAATAGAAATAGGGTCCTATTTATAGCTAAAAGCTAACGAACCAAGGCACAAAACAAGTCCATGTTCAAAAAGGTTAATTCTTCCCAGATCTATATAGGGGTCGACCTTCCCTTTCTGTGTCGACCCTAAGGTTGACCCCAAACACCCTGGGTTGACCCCAGGGTCGACCCATCCGGGTCTCGGGTTGACCCCTCCAACGGGTCGATTCCGCTCCTACCCCTTCCCGCTTCGTTATTTTGATTTATTTTGAAAATTTTGATTTGTTTGTATATGTATAATTCTCTTGTGCATATACAAACTTCTAGGCTTAATAACTTCTTCATACAATGTCCATTTCACGCAAACTCGGAGTCTATCTTAAGTAGAATTCCGAGATGAACGCAATGGCGCAGTCCAGTTTACTTAATTCCCAATATTTACTTAAGTACTCTTTATTTTATCATTATAGTATTCTTTAAAATTACAGGGTGTTACATTCTCCCTTACTTAAAGGATTTCGTCCCCAAAATCTCCAAGTTAAAGAGAATGTATATCCTAACATCCACCATCCATCTACTCATCCACCAATCACAGGCATCCATTGTCCTTAAAATATTTTTAATGTTCATATGAACGTATGCAAAGGTGTGTGTATATGTCCCTATGCTAATACAAGAAATCAGGCGGTCGACTGATTCAATTGACCTCCTTAATGCAATTTATGTTCGTGCCATGTAATCAAAATGTATGCAAATAATCCTAGTATAACATGTAAGTTATATATGTGTGCACAATCATTCATCCAAATGCAACACCCACATGATGATACACCCATTTTCGTCCATTAAATTTAAAATGCACACGCATCCATATGTAGTATGAGAGTAATTGAGCCGATCTAGTGCCTTGTGTGTGTGTATATGCATCCACCAGCAAACACTTGCATCCACTTGCATCCATCAAACATAACATGTCTCAAACACATGTTTACATCCATTGGTTCCTTGTCTAAAGGTCGAAGATTCGATCGATAGGATATACTTAAATGATAGAAGCAAGTACTAGTAAAAACTTTGGAAAAAGAAGTTAAGAACATTCCCTTGAAAAGAAAAGGGTATGAAGCGCGAATCTTGTCTTCAGTCTCCCAAGTTGCATCTTCGCGGTCTTCCCCGTTGAACTTTCATCAAATTGACCTCTCGGTTGCGTAGCTTCTTAACCTCTGATCCAAGAATACGGGTAGGAACTCGTCTAACTGTCCCCTCCCGTTCCACCTCTACTTCCTCAAGCAAACTCGGCTCAACTACCTCTACTGTATCGTGCAAACATTTTCGCAAATGAGTAACGTGGAAAACATCATGAGCTCCCGCCAATCTCTCTGGTAGCTTTACCCTATAGGCCATCTGACCTATTCTTTCCACTATGGGAAATGGCCCTACAAAACTAAGTGCCAATTTGTAAAAACCCGTAACTTCCCCGTAAAGGAAAGAGCGGATAGTTCGAGAACAAGCCACAACAGAACGCATGCAGAAGAACATTTCACTCTATTTTACAACAATGCATCAGATTACAAGAATATACAGAGTATGAATAAATATTACACAGAAATATCAGAGATTTAAATTACATTTAAATACATAGCAGCGGAAAATAATACAATACACAACTAGAAGGGATATACGGATACAAAGCTTTCCGGATATCGTTCCAGCTGTAAACCAGGATCCTGTGAATATAAATCTGCAAAACCAAAACTACTAGCTGCCCGTGTCAAAATAAGGGCACCCAGAGTTTAGGTTAAAACAATAAACTCCAGGTCAGTCATGGGACTGGTGTGAGAACTAAAACAGTTAATCTTTATTTTAAAGTTCGGTAAATCAAGGGACCACGCCGTATAACACGGAACGGGTTTCCTCCCAAGAATACCAGTGCATAAAACAACCAACGCAATGCTAAATAAAGAAAAATGAAGCTGTTATAAGACCCAGGTCCCATCACACAATGCAACGCAAGCCGGAGGATAGGGTTTTTACCTTATAACAGCCAAAGCATGCTTGATACGTTTAAAACACATTATTTGATACTATTATAAGTGCATAGTGTATAAAACAACTTCAAATCATAAGTATCAATCATAGGCGGCATGAGCGCCCCATCCCACTATGTCGCCATACTAGGCTCTACAAATAAAACCGCAAATGTCACGTATTTGGAAATTGGGTTTCCATCCATGAACCGAGGCAAAAGATAGTCCTCAACCGATTCGAGACAATCTAGCCCATGTCTCCGGAGCAGCCGCAACTGCCCCTTAGATCGTCAGGGCCGGTCCACCGATGTGGATTATAGTGCCTGAACAACACGTTTCTCCGCCCTTTGGGGCGTAAATGAGCCAACTAAATGACTCCATCGGTTCGAGAACGACCGATCAATCTGAGGCGCCTCGCAACAGCAACAACCACATAAGTCAAACTCGTCAGGGCGTGTAAAACCACTGACGCCACTTCTAGCTAGAAAGAAACGCATGCCCTCCCTGAGGTCCTCTTCCGTTTTTGGTTCATACCGGGTGTGAAACTCGCGAAGCAAACGTTACACAAAGCTACGCCACAAAGGCCATGCTTTGATCATCACCACAAGACTTTGCTTTTCTACAGAAGCCTCGATCAATTGCCACTTAGGCATGCCACACAGGCAATTCACTCCATGCGTTTGATATCCATCAATATATAACCCCTGAGCTCGTACGTCTCAGAGAAGGGCGTTAAGCAAGAGAATAAATTCTCCGCCGCCAAACAGATATATATTTAATAAAGATCAATCACACAGACTAAAATCCAATGTCAGACACACAGTCCATTTACAAGTTCGTTCTGGGTCTGAACGAAACCGGAGGCACCTAGTACCCCGCATATCCATCGATCTCCAAGTACGTCTGGACGATCACCAACTGTTTCCATCTTCTTGGGTGTACAGCCCAATCAAGATCATCAGTAATCACCCAAACGACGTTAAGACTTCCGGTCTTCGACCACCGTCTTCATCTTCGACACCACGTCGAATCAGTTATTCAGAATGGGATAAACCTGGTCTTTCTGAATAACTCGCGTATATATTATAAAAGTGTTACACAAACACAACATACGCCTCATTCCAATTCAGAATATTCTTTTATTCAAATATTCCTATACTTTGGGAAAAGTTACCATTAATTTTATCCAAGATAAATTCTTTAAATTTATTCTTTAATCTCCTTTGAATATCAATTCAAATTAGTCGGGATTAGCGAACCACACCGAAGAAATCATTTATTTTATTTCCCAATCCCAACCTATTCATCCCATGAAGTAAAACTGGTTATACTTCATATCTATCACCACGGTGTTATCGGTAAATTCAATTACCATTTCACGTTCAAATTTAATTAAAGATTTAACTATCGCCTGGAGTAAAACTGGTGATACTCCATTCTCGATCTTTTCAATCTAATTAAATATTCATTAAAACTCCACTTAGTTTTAATCGTTAACTGGGTTAAAGAATCAGTGTCATTTAAAACACGGTTCACGATAAACCCAAAATCACATTCCATTAATTATCGGGTTAAAGAACGAGTGCTATTTAAAACACTGTTCACGATAAACCCAAATCACATTTGATATTCAATACAAGACTCTGAATAGAAAATATATCGGCTTATATTCAATATCAAATTCTACGACTAACAAATGTCGTATTGGAAATAACGATATAAATATATATCTTTCAAATTTCCATAACAACATCTGTATAATCACGAATTCCAACATCGAAATATTCCGAAGACAATTTCGATTCCAATCCACTCCAATGCAATCATTGGAAATTTTGGTTATTTTCAAAACCCTTTTCAAATTCAATTTATTTATTTAAAAATAAATAGAATTATAATTCTAGTTCAAAACTAGTTCATTTCGATAAAAATCTATTTTCATCTTTTCAAATATGGAGTTTTTCATCCCAAATCTTCACAAATCATTTCTTATGATTTTACACAAATTATTACTATTTTTAATAATTTTATCAAGGCCCGTATAGTCGATTTCCATTAATGGCCATCGAACTGCACTTACAGCGACCTTTTTCAAATTTGATTTGGACGTAACTCCAAATCCAACCGTTAGATTTCAAATTTCTAATATTCGTTAGAAAGCTCTTTTCGATACGAACCCAACGGTTCCGGTTTCAGGAGAATCCGACGGTCGGATCTCCCGTAATGTCCGTTTGAAATGAATGGTCGAAATTCACGAACTGCCGCGGCGCGGCGCGTTCTATTCAGGCCATTATATTATATATATATAATATATATAATATATATTTCGTCGATTTCTATTTAAAACGAATTATATAAATAGTTTTAATATTCGTTTCAAAAGCAATCTCAACTTCCATTTCAATTCAAATCAAAATTGAATTCTTCTTTATAAATTCGTTTTAAAATTCATTTCTATTCAATTCAAATTTCAATTCAATTTGAATTCATTTCAATTCGCTTTCAATTCAATTTGAATTCGTTTTCAATTCAATTCATTTCGAAATCGTTTTCAATTCATTTCATTTCGAAATCGTTTTCAATTCATTTCATTTCGAAATCGTTTTCAATTCATTTCATTTCGAAATCGTTTTCAATTCATTTCATTTCGAAATCGTTTTCAATTCATTTCATTTCGAAATCGTTTTCAATTCAATTCATTTCGAAATCGTTTTCAATTCAATTCATTTCGAAATCGTTTTCAATTCAATTCATTTCGAAATCGTTTTCAATTCAATTCGTTTCGAAATCGTTTTCATTTCATTTCGAAATCGTTTTCAATTCAATTCATTTCGAAATCGTTTTCAATTCAATTCATTTCGAAATCGTTTTCAATTCATTTCATTTCGAAATCGTTTTCAATTCAATTCATTTCGAAATCGTTTTCAATTCATTTCATTTCGAAATCGTTTTCAATTCAATTCATTTCGAAATCGTTTAAAATCAATATAAATATCGTTCACGTCAAAATGGCGTCAATCTAATCATCACGGCTTCACATATTTCTATTTTCAAATATTCTATTTCAAATATTTCCTATTATCAAATATTTGTTATTTTCAAAATATTCTTTATTTTCACGATTGGAATGAGGCCCAATCAATTACCATATAAAGTGAATTATATGGATTTTCATACAACACATGTATATAATAGCAACGATAAATAATCAACCATCAACCAAAGTGCACTACACCGTATAAACATCAAATATAGATATCTAATGCTTATAACAGCCTGTCGATCAATCGATTGACATATTTAATCAATCAGGATGAGTGGACTTCAAATGTCATCCCAACACCCGTGTGGGGTTTCAAACAATCAAACACATATTTTATTTGTGCTGTTGGGCGATGTGTAAAATTTATCGTCCCAATCAATGTCCTTCAAATAGGTGTACATAAACAAACCGTCCGGTTTGTAAATGAATATTTATTTATTCCCCTTCACGTTAAAAATTATATTTTTAACGATAAAACATTTTATTCAATCTATGAATATTCTATTCGGTTCATTTATTCAATAAAATGATATTTTTATTTTTCTAACATATTTTAGAAAATTTCGGCGGCATAACGGCACGATACTAGAAACGGGATAAGGCCTAGCCTTGTCCCCGGTCTAATAATGGCCACCGCCATACCCATATCAATCAAATCACTTTCGTTATGCAAACCACAAAATTTGGAGTAAGAGTCTAACCTAGCCTTACTCCTTCGCCTTATAACGGCGCACGTCTAATCCTAACCAATTTATCGATTCGATTTTTTTCACACCACAAACCACATTCAAACCAATATCGCAATCAATAACCAAACAGCCAAACAAACAAGTCCATGGTCTGTGGACGATTGTGTCGGGTGCTACTAAACACCGTCTGCATCCTAGTATATATATATATAACTAGAAAAAGAAATTGAAAGGTGAGAAGTTCTCACAGAAAGCTATCCAAGCTCCACGGCACTTCTAATGCAGGAAATCTTCGCCAACTCGCCTTTTGTCGCTTACGTTGTCCGCTTTCACTACATATGTAAAAATCGAATTTTACTTCGCTATTCAATATATAAAAATCGAATTTTTACTTTGCTATTCAATATATAAAAATCACATTTTTCTTTCGAAGTTCAACATATAACCTTTCGAAGTTCAACATATAAAAATCATATTTTTCTTTCGAAGTTCAACATATAAAAATCGAATTTTGACTTCGCTATTCAATATATAAAAATCTTCGCCTTTATAAAAATAAAGTTTTCGCCTTTTCTATTTTAAAAATCCTAGCTTCCTCGTATATAAAATTTAAACCTAAATAACAAAAAAAAACTTTGATATAATTTAAAAATCAAACTTTTCACGTAGTCAAAAACAATGTATACTTATTTACATAAAATAAGATTTTTAAATCGATTAAACTAAATAAAATAGAGTAAACTCACCACTCATTGATCGAAGGAGGGGAGGATGCCACTGGTGGTCGACGTGGGGATCAGAGGAGGCGGTTCCAGGCGAAGAAGGGGGTGCGGCCTGGTGATGGGCCGCTGGGCGTTTGGGTTTCGCGGCAGGGAGGGCGGCCTCTTTTTTTGGGTGCGTCGTCGGTCTTCAGTTTAGAGGAGAGAGAAACGAGGGGAGGGAGAAGCGGCGGGAGGAGGAGATGAAGGGGGGGCGGCGCTCTGGTCGGAGGGGGGGGTTCGGCGAAGCATCGCCGCCGGCGACCTGGGTTCGAGCGCGAGGGCGCTCGTTTTTTTTTTTTTTTTTATAATCGATCTGAAATGAAATTTAGGGGGGGGGCCAGAGATAAAGGAAAAGGGATTTTTTTTATTTATTATTTAATTCAACCTAAAGTTGACTTTTACATACGACCTCGAAACGAGGCCCACCGCCTGTCGTCCATAGCGTTTTACCCCCATTCCGAACACAATGGGATGTGTACCGCAAGCTGATTCAATCGTTTCAATCAGTTTCCGTTTAATTTACATTTAAATCACTATATTGAATTTTAAACGTACATTTCAAATTACCGGGGTCACATACTAACTAGAAAAATTCCTGAAAAATATTTTCTAGCTTCGTATTGACGATACGGTCCTAACAAAACTAGTTTCGTCAAATTCTGAGACCGTTTGAAAAATGGCCAATTTCCAGTCGATTAAAATCAACTGAAAATGGTCAAACGCATTTTCCTTTGCCACGCTCACATATTGATTCGAAAAATTATGAAATTTGGAATCTAGCAATAACTTGACATCACGGACCCAACAGAACTGGTTTTGTCGAAATCCGAGGTCGTTTGCAAAATGTCCATTTTTAAGGGCCTGAATTCCATAGCGACTATTCAGAATTTTCAACTGGACATATCTTTTGATTCCCGCTATGAAATTTCAATTATTCGGATTCGTTGGAAAGATATTCACAATTAGATCCTATTATTTTTGGTTTCACTAAAATCCGGATTGTTTTGCACCCGGTACATTCAATTGAAGTTTGAAATCGAATTATCGAACTACCGCGCCATTTTCAATTCCATTTATAATTTAAAATAAATATTTATATTCTAACGACGACGCGTATATATATATACGTCGATTTCAATTCAAAATAAATTTCTCGCCGATTTTATTTAAAATAATTCATTTTAAATAATCAACATTCGCTAAAATTGCCAAAATAAAAAATTTAAACTGGCCCAGATTTTCGGGTTATTACAATCTCCCCCACTTAAAACTTTTCGTCCCCGAAAAGGAACAAAGTCGAAAGTGGTTTGATCATTCAACTCTACGTTCGATCTGGCTTCCATTCTCCAACTTTTCAGTTTCTGAGAATTTTCAAAATTTCAAAAATTTGGCTAACACCCTAAATTTTCGAAAAATTTCGCCATAACCCCCCCTGCACCGGGAGCATCGGGGAATTTCAAATAGCTTCCCCGGTCCTTCAGATCTCAAAAAGAAAAAAGAAAAAGCCAAGCGGCTAGCCAATAGGCTCATAAAATCATCATCACCCAAACAAAACAGTAAATTATGTAGTAAACATGTACCTATTTGTTGGGCAAACAAATTTTATTCTTCGGCTCTAGCCTCCTTGCTATGACCTGTTCAATATAAGTATATGTATATGCAAGCAAATGCGACCAAATTTTAATATAATTCAATTAGGCTAAATGGTTCAAAATTAGCAAACAAATAGGCAAACAACACAAACATCAATCAATTAGTGAATTTAACTTTTCAAATTGATAACTTTGATACTTAGTCAAAAATCAGATTTTTGATGCCAAATCACAACAATAAGCCCTATCTAATTTTGGTTCTCACACCAGTCAATAGGAAATATATAGATATCACACCTTCGACACTCGAATATAAATGCTGATGATGATGCACCATCATCAATATCATCTTCGGGCGACTAGAGTGTGATGCTATATCTATCCAATATATTAAAACTCTGAATATACGTTTGCAAGGCGTATATGCAAATTCTTTATATACTGGACTGTCCAGATCAATTAAATAAATAATCAAATACGAATAATTGATTTAAATTTTCAAAACAAAAATTGTTTTCATTTTAAAAATATACTCTTCACACTCGTTCTAGGATACTTTTGATCCCATCTCTAACGAGTCATTCCCATTGGATATTACTAATCCAATATCTGATGAATTCTTTCGTATGGTTCTAATGTGCCTTGTTCTCTAGCCTTGCAAACCAAAGCTCTGATACCAACTGTAAAAACCCGTAACTTCCCCGTAAAGGAAAGAGCGGATAGTTCGAGAACAAGCCACAACAGAACGCATGCAGAAGAACATTTCACTCTATTTTACAACAATGCATCAGATTACAAGAATATACAGAGTATGAATAAATATTACACAGAAATATCAGAGATTTAAATTACATTTAAATACATAGCAGCGGAAAATAATACAATACACAACTAGAAGGGATATACGGATACAAAGCTTTCCGGATATCGTTCCAGCTGTAAACCAGGATCCTGTGAATATAAATCTGCAAAACCAAAACTACTAGCTGCCCGTGTCAAAATAAGGGCACCCAGAGTTTAGGTTAAAACAATAAACTCCAGGTCAGTCATGGGACTGGTGTGAGAACTAAAACAGTTAATCTTTATTTTAAAGTTCGGTAAATCAAGGGACCACGCCGTATAACATGGAACGGGTTTCCTCCCAAGAATACCAGTGCATAAAACAACCAACGCAATGCTAAATAAAGAAAAATGAAGCTGTTATAAGACCCAGGTCCCATCACACAATGCAACGCAAGCCGGAGGATAGGGTTTTTACCTTATAACAGCCAAAGCATGCTTGATACGTTTAAAACACATTATTTGATACTATTATAAGTGCATAGTGTATAAAACAACTTCAAATCATAAGTATCAATCATAGGCGGCATGAGCGCCCCATCCCACTATGTCGCCATACTAGGCTCTACAAATAAAACCGCAAATGTCACGTATTTGGAAATTGGGTTTCCATCCATGAACCGAGGCAAAAGATAGTCCTCAACCGATTCGAGACAATCTAGCCCATGTCTCCGGAGCAGCCGCAACTGCCCCTTAGATCGTCAGGGCCGGTCCACCGATGTGGATTATAGTGCCTGAACAACACGTTTTTCCGCCCTTTGGGGCGTAAATGAGCCAACTAAATGACTCCATCGGTTCGAGAACGACCGATCAATCCGAGGCGCCTCGCAACAGCAACAACCACATAAGTCAAACTCGTCAGGGCGTGTAAAACCACTGACGCCACTTCTAGCTAGAAAGAAACGCATGCCCTCCCTGAGGTCCTCTCCCGTTTTTGGTTCATACCGGGTGTGAAACTCGCGAAGCAAACGTTACACAAAGCTATGCCACAAAGGCCATGCTTTGATCATCACCACAAGACTTTGCTTTTCAACAGAAGCCTCGATCAATTGCCACTTAGGCATGCCACACAGGCAATTCACTCCATGCGTTTGATATCCATCAATATATAACCCCTGAGCTCGTACGTCTCAGAGAAGGGCGTTAAGCAAGAGAATAAATTCTCCGCCGCCAAACAGATATATATTTAATAAAGATCAATCACACAGACTAAAATCCAATGTCAGACACACAGTCCATTTACAAGTTCGTTCTGGGTCTGAACGAAACCGGAGGCACCTAGTACCCCGCATATCCATCGATCTCCAAGTACGTCTGGACGATCACCAACTGTTTCCATCTTCTTGGGTGTACAGCCCAATCAAGATCATCAGTAATCACCAAAACGATGTGAAGACTTCCGGTCTTCGACCACCGTCTTCATCTTCGACACCACGTCGAATCAGTTATTCAGAATGGGATAAACCCGGTCTTTCTGAATAACTCGCGTATATATTATAAAAGTGTTACACAAACACAACATACGCCTCATTCCAATTTAGAATATTCTTTTATTCAAATATTCCTATACTTTGGGAAAAGTTCCCATTAATTTTATCCAAGATAAATTCTTTAAATTTATTCTTTAATCTCCTTTGAATATCAATTCAAACTAGTCGGGATTAGCGAACCACACCGAAGAAATCATTTATTTTATTTCCTAATCCCAACCTATTCATCCCATGAAGTAAAACTGGTTATACTTCATATCTATCACCACGGTGTTATCGGTAAATTCAATTACCATTTCACGTTCAAATCTAATTAAAGATTTAACTATCGCCTGGAGTAAAACTGGTGATACTCCATTCCCGATCTTTTCAATCTAATTAAAGATTCATTAAAACTCCACTTAGTTTTAATCGTTAACTGGGTTAAAGAATCAGTGTCATTTAAAACATGGTTCACGATAAACCCAAAATCACATTCCATTAATTATCGGGTTAAAGAACGAGTGCTATTTAAAACACTGTTCACGATAAACCCAAATCACATTTGATATTCAATACAAGACTCTGAATAGAAAATATATCGGCTTATATTCAATATCAAATTCTACGACTAACAAATGTCGTATTGGAAATAACGATATAAATATATATCTTTCAAATTTCCATAACAACATCTGTATAATCACGAATTCCAACATCGAAATATTCCGAAGACAATTTCGATTCCAATCCACTCCAATGCAATCATTGGAAATTTTGGTTATTTTCAAAACCCTTTTCAAATTCAATTTATTTATTTAAAAATAAATAGAATTATAATTCTAGTTCAAAACTAGTTCATTTCGATAAAAATCTATTTTCATCTTTTCAAATATGGAGTTTTTCATCCCAAATCTTCACAAATCATTTCTTATGATTTTACACAAATTATTACTATTTTTAATAATTTTATCAAGGCCCGTATAGTCGATTTCCATTAATGGCCATCGAACTGCACTTACAGCGACCTTTTTCAAATTTGATTTGGACGTAACTCCAAATCCAACCGTTAGATTTCAAATTTCTAATATTCGTTAGAAAGCTCTTTTCGATACGAACCCAACGGTTCCGGTTTCAGGAGAATCCGACGGTCGGATCTCCCGTAATGTCCGTTTGAAATGAATGGTCGAAATTCACGAACTGCCGCGGCGCGGCGCGTTCTATTCAGGCCATTATATTATATATATAATATATATAATATATATTTCGTCGATTTCTATTTAAAACGAATTATATAAATAGTTTTAATATTCGTTTCAAAAGCAATCTCAACTTCCATTTCAATTCAAATCAAAATTGAATTCTTCTTTATAAATTCGTTTTAAAATTCATTTCTATTCAATTCAAATTTCAATTCAATTTGAATTCATTTCAATTCGCTTTCAATTCAATTTGAATTCGTTTTCAATTCAATTCATTTCGAAATCGTTTTCAATTCATTTCATTTCGAAATCGTTTTCAATTCATTTCATTTCGAAATCGTTTTCAATTCATTTCATTTCGAAATCGTTTTCAATTCATTTCATTTCGAAATCGTTTTCAATTCAATTCATTTCGAAATCGTTTTCAATTCAATTCGTTTCGAAATCGTTTTCAATTCAATTCGTTTCGAAATCGTTTTCAATTCAATTCATTTCGAAATCGTTTTCAATTCAATTCATTTCGAAATCGTTTTCAATTCAATTCATTTCGAAATCGTTTTCAATTCAATTCATTTCGAAATCGTTTTCAATTCATTTCATTTCGAAATCGTTTTCAATTCATTTCATTTCGAAATCGTTTTCAATTCATTTCATTTCGAAATCGTTTTCAATTCATTTCATTTCGAAATCGTTTTCAATTCAATTCATTTCGAAATCGTTTTCAATTCAATTCATTTTGAAATCGTTTTCAATTCATTTCATTTCGAAATCGTTTTCAATTCAATTCATTTCGAAATCGTTTTCAATTCATTTCATTTCGAAATCGTTTTCAATTCAATTCATTTCGAAATCGTTTAAAATCGATATAAATATCGTTCACGTCAAAATGGCGTCAATCTAATCATCACGGCTTCACATATTTCTATTTTCAAATATTCTATTTCAAATATTTCCTATTATCAAATATTTGTTATTTTCAAAATATTCTTTATTTTCACGATTGGAATGAGGCCCAATCAATTACCATATAAAGTGAATTATATGGATTTTCATACAACACATGTATATAATAGCAACGATAAATAATCAACCATCAACCAAAGTGCACTACACCGTATAAACATCAAATATAGATATCTAATGCTTATAACAGCCTGTCGATCAATCGATTGACATATTTAATCAATCAGGATGAGTGGACTTCAAATGTCATCCCAACACCCGTGTGGGGTTTCAAACAATCAAACACATATTTTATTTGTGCTGTTGGGCGATGTGTAAAATTTATCGTCCCAATCAATGTCCTTCAAATAGGTGTACATAAACAAACCGTCCGGTTTGTAAATGAATATTTATTTATTCCCCTTCACGTTAAAAATTATATTTTTAACGATAAAACATTTTATTCAATCTATGAATATTCTATTCGGTTCATTTATTCAATAAAATGATATTTTTATTTTTCTAACATATTTTAGAAAATTTCGGCGGCATAACGGCACGATACTAGAAACGGGATAAGGCCTAGCCTTGTCCCCGGTCTAATAATGGCCACCGCCATACCCATATCAATCAAATCACTTTCGTTATGCAAACCACAAAATTTGGAGTAAGAGTCTAACCTAGCCTTACTCCTTCGCCTTATAACGGCGCACGTCTAATCCTAACCAATTTATCGATTCGATTTTTTTCACACCACAAACCACATTCAAACCAATATCGCAATCAATAACCAAACAGCCAAACAAACAAGTCCATGGTCTGTGGACGATTGTGTCGGGTGCTACTAAACACCGTCTGCATCCTAGTATATATATATATAACTAGAAAAAGAAATTGAAAGGTGAGAAGTTCTCACAGAAAGCTATCCAAGCTCCACGGCACTTCTAATGCAGGAAATCTTCGCCAACTCGCCTTTTGTCGCTTACGTTGTCCGCTTTCACTACATATGTAAAAATCGAATTTTACTTCGCTATTCAATATATAAAAATCGAATTTTTACTTTGCTATTCAATATATAAAAATCACATTTTTCTTTCGAAGTTCAACATATAACCTTTCGAAGTTCAACATATAAAAATCATATTTTTCTTTCGAAGTTCAACATATAAAAATCGAATTTTGACTTCGCTATTCAATATATAAAAATCTTCGCCTTTATAAAAATAAAGTTTTCGCCTTTTCTATTTTAAAAATCCTAGCTTCCTCGTATATAAAATTTAAACCTAAATAACAAAAAAAAACTTTGATATAATTTAAAAATCAAACTTTTCACGTAGTCAAAAACAATGTATACTTATTTACATAAAATAAGATTTTTAAATCGATTAAACTAAATAAAATAGAGTAAACTCACCACTCATTGATCGAAGGAGGGGAGGATGCCACTGGTGGTCGACGTGGGGATCAGAGGAGGCGGTTCCAGGCGAAGAAGGGGGTGCGGCCTGGTGATGGGCCGCTGGGCGTTTGGGTTTCGCGGCAGGGAGGGCGGCCTCTTTTTTTGGGTGCGTCGTCGGTCTTCAGTTTAGAGGAGAGAGAAACGAGGGGAGGGAGAAGCGGCGGGAGGAGGAGATGAAGGGGGGGCGGCGCTCTGGTCGGAGGGGGGGGGTTCGGCGAAGCATCGCCGCCGGCGACCTGGGTTCGAGCGCGAGGGCGCTCGTTTTTTTTTTTTTTTTTTTTATAATCGATCTGAAATGAAATTTAGGGGGGGGGCCAGAGATAAAGGAAAAGGGATTTTTTTTTATTTATTATTTAATTCAACCTAAAGTTGACTTTTACATACGACCTCGAAACGAGGCCCACCGCCTGTCGTCCATAGCGTTTTACCCCCATTCCGAACACAATGGGATGTGTACCGCAAGCTGATTCAATCGTTTCAATCAGTTTCCGTTTAATTTACATTTAAATCACTATATTGAATTTTAAACGTACATTTCAAATTACCGGGGTCACATACTAACTAGAAAAATTCCTGAAAAATATTTTCTAGCTTCGTATTGACGATACGGTCCTAACAAAACTAGTTTCGTCAAATTCTGAGACCGTTTGAAAAATGGCCAATTTCCAGTCGATTAAAATCAACTGAAAATGGTCAAACGCATTTTCCTTTGCCACGCTCACATATTGATTCGAAAAATTATGAAATTTGGAATCTAGCAATAACTTGACATCACGGACCCAACAGAACTGGTTTTGTCGAAATCCGAGGTCGTTTGCAAAATGTCCATTTTTAAGGGCCTGAATTCCATAGCGACTATTCAGAATTTTCAACTGGACATATCTTTTGATTCCCGCTATGAAATTTCAATTATTCGGATTCGTTGGAAAGATATTCACAATTAGATCCTATTATTTTTGGTTTCACTAAAATCCGGATTGTTTTGCACCCGGTACATTCAATTGAAGTTTGAAATCGAATTATCGAACTACCGCGCCATTTTCAATTCCATTTATAATTTAAAATAAATATTTATATTCTAACGACGACGCGTATATATATATACGTCGATTTCAATTCAAAATAAATTTCTCGCCGATTTTATTTAAAATAATTCATTTTAAATAATCAACATTCGCTAAAATTGCCAAAATAAAAAATTTAAACTGGCCCAGATTTTCGGGTTATTACAAAATTTCCCTACAGATCCAAAGCGAACCACATTCCTCAAAGGCGATACTTTGATGAAAACCATGTCTCCCACCTCAAACTCAATATCGGTCCTTCCCTTATCTGCATATGACTTCTGCCTATCCTGAGCTTTCTTCATGCGCCTGCGAATAAGATCAATCTTTTCTGAAGTTTCTCTAATCGTCTCAGGTCCAAGTAGAAGCCTATCTCTACTGTCTCAATTTGAGACCCTTCTGCTAGAACAGATACTTGTGCGACTTATGGTCCATGTATAACTCGAACCTCTCTCCAAGCATTTGCTTCAGCAAATTCTTAAGCGCGAATACTATAGCAGCTAATTCCAAATCATGGGTAGGGTAGTTCTTATCATGAACTCTCAACTGTCTACCACCATAACATACTACCCTTCCCTCTTGTATCAAGACGACACCGAGCTTTGTATCCCATGCATCAATATATACCGTGAAAACTTTATTCCTATTAGGAAAAGTCAAAACTGGGGCTGTTGTCAGAACCCTCTTCAATCACTGAAAATCATCCTCACAATCAATATCCCAAGAAAAGTCAAATTCTACTTCATCAGTCCGGTGAATTTAAACAATTTCATATTATATAATATTTGAATTCAAAATAAAATACATGATTTTTTTAAAGGTAAATTTAAAAATGTTGAAATAAATTAGATTTTATAGGCTTAGTAAAGATCCAATATGGCAAATTGCTTGAAATTCAGTCATAACTTGTATTGTGGGCTGACCTAGTTCCAACATCGTCTCCAGGCAAGGGATCAATACCCATCCCTCTCCTACAAGTAGCTCAAGCCAACAGCTTAATTAAACGAAAACATATCAGTTTCTCCAAAAAAACACATAGGCGACCATGCAAATAAATCACAAAATCAAGAAGCCATACTAAGGTTCGCAAACCTTATCTCCTCAAATGAGGTATCGATCTGATTTAATTAGGAGCAATGTTGTAAAAATTGTTAGGTGGATGTCAGACGGTCAACATAGATTATGGATTAATCGCTAAGACGAGGATTAATCGAAGCTAGACATTTTATGAAAAACTTGTGCATTTTTGATAAATTCTAATATTTTGTTTACAATCAACTTATCCATATTGATATATCATGATTTTTGTTGGATCTTGGAGCAAAATCACTAGAAATGAACGTTTTGAATCTTATAAGAGGCGTCAAACCTAAACTGATGCATAAACATTGGCTATAAGCATGTTTACATGCTTAAGTGATATAATCAGTATTATCAAGGCTGACCAGTCAAAAATCAAAGTTGTTAAGCTAGCCTAAAGCCTAGGATGAGCCTATGCAGGATCTTAAAAGAACAATACTGTGTAGGATGAGTGACCTCGTCACTGGTCAAGACTCTGCTTGTCGATTTTCAAGAAGATATTTTGCATCTTCTGCATATAAATACCAAATGTAGTGTTCATCTAAACGATCTTTTAATTCTTGTATTTCTCTATGTATTTTGTACTCTCGAGTCTTTGATGATACAATCCCTTGTAACTAAAATAGAAAACAATAAAATAATTCAAACTTTTCAATGGACATACTGTTAGGAAAACTGTGTCTTTGTGGAAAAAACCCGATCTTATTCATCCAATTACTTAAAGATGGTTTTAACGGAAAACAACACACAGATATGCAATCAAAACATAAACACAAGATATTCTACCCAACCACCCTCTTTATTGATTCACAAAACAAATTTTGTTTAATTTAATGGATCAAAAACCAAAAGTAAACAAACTACAGTTGAATCAATAACCTTATTGAGAAAGGGAAAGAATACCTAGTTGATTGTTGGAGAAAGAGAACAATGAAGAATGACGACAAACCCTTGGATCAACTATTTCATTCTCAGTCCCATCATTATAATCCAACCACAGAAGCTGCTTATATAGGAGAATATAAGACCTAGACAAATACCCAATTTTCCCCTTTAAAACTTGCAGAATATATCTCAGAAAGGCCCGGTCAAAAAGTAGCAAACACCCGGATTCAGACATCTGGGTCCAATTCCATATGTTTGGAAAACATTTCAAACGTCCGGAATTGAAAACCAGACGTTTGAAAAAGATACCGAGAAATAACCCTGAAACCATCCAAACGTCTGGATTTAAGTCGTAGACTTCTGAAATTCCTCTCTGTCCAGTTCTCCTCTTTCTCTGTTGCACTTCGTTCTCTTTCACAAAGTACTTCCAATTATTGTATATAACAATTATATGATTTTTGTTTGATGACAAACATACATATGTATATATATATATTATAAATGTGTTTGTAATTGTATTATTCTACTACATCACAGAAAGAATTAAATATTTATATTTAAATAGAATACTACTGCACAAGAATTTGAATATTCAAATAGTGTTTTCTTTAAATATAATATTTTATTTCAATATTTTAATTGTACACAATTTTCTAACTTTACTATTTGTATATCTCAGTAATACAATACATACAATTTCATTTGTTACATCGACTCCTTACTATAAACTTTCAGTTTCACTCAGTTGTACATGCAAACAAATTCACATTCAGTTTCACTCATCTCACTCATATACATACATTCACTCACTATCACTTTGTTTTTCTTCAGCCTGCTTCACAGTCAGTCCAGTCACCTGCTTACCTGTCACAGAAAGACAAACAGTAAACTGAAACAAATATAATTTTAAATTCTAGTAGATATAATTTTATTTGCCTCGGAATTTTGGTATGTTTCTCATCATATTTCATGACTTGATCTGATATGTATATATTTCCATCTGTGTCTAGACAGCTTGTGATATTTACAGTGAATACTGTAAATACCACCAGGTAGACAGTGTCTCTAGTGCTCATACACATACACACACACTCACACACATACACACACACTCACACACACACACACACACACACACACACATATATATATATATATTCTGCACATACACGATACATTTATACACATACATGTGTACGTATATATGACACATATTTTGTGCAGGGGCAATATGGTCAGAAAGGGACAAATATATCAAGTATGATGGATTCAGGTGTTCAAGATCAATCACAAGACAGATTCAAACTTTAGGTTTCAATGCATCAAGCCAAAATTGAGACGCTTGAAAATGAAAACTCGTTTTGAAAACAAAATGATGCTGAGAAAAGAGAGTTTGCTATGAATCAATGTTCAAAGCTAATAAACGAGAATGATTTTTTAAAATCCAAAATTAACGATCTTGAGTTAAGTTTGAAACGTTTTTCAATTGGAGAAAAATCTTTGAATATATTGTTGAAAAGTCAATTTCTTCAGGAGATAAAAATGGTCTCGATTTTGGAAAAGTTCATGGCTTTGAAAAACTGAATCCAAATGTTTTCAAAACCCTTCAAATTGCTTAAAAGGAATCAACTTGGAAATCTAGACTCTGAAAATTTCAAAGGATTTTTAAATCATAATCGAGATGTGAACTTGTTTTGTATCAAACCATTTAAACAAGCTTGGACCCCAAAAGGAAATAAAACAAGTTTGATTAAACTTAAAAAGATTTGGGTCTCTAAAGGTACTTTGGTAAATTATGATGGACTGTTATACAAACAGGTTTGGGTACCAAAATGTATAAATATAATCGAGAGTGGTTGTGACACCCCACATCCGTTAATGTCACTCACTAAGGGAATGCATTAAGTTTTGTTAAGCGCTATAGGTAAACAAACACAGAATAATTACAAGACAGATATAAATAAGGCAGCAGCGGAAAATTTAAACTTTTATTTCAAACATAAGTCATAATACTGTGGTCCACAATTTCATAAGTCACAAAAAACATTACAATAAAATAATTTCTGTCTTGCTTCATCAGAGTACATAAGTAAATAAAAGACATCATTCCCCAATTAAAAGAGTTAAGCCATAGTAGAGATAAGAACTTGAGCCATACTTCAAAAGTAGCTCCTAGCAAGATGGTATCTGATTCATGATTAAGTCTGAGTGTTTCCTCCCTGAGAACCTGGGGGGGAACGGAAGAAAGAAGGAGAAACAACAGGGTCAGACATAAAGTCTGGCGAGTAGCCAGTAGATAAATAGAAGTAACATGATAGGCATATAAACTGGATAAGAGAGATCACTACATAAATGGCAGGTATGACAAGGTAAGCAAGTTAATATGTATGTGCCTCACTAATGATTACTCTGCATTATTACTAGTATAACTGAAATGAGATGATCCCTTCCACTATGAGTTGGTAGGCTTAGGTCATACGTCCAAGTATACCCTAACCACTACCCTAATCGATCGGCTCCCTACCCTGTAGATATCCTGTGATAGCCCCACGGTAGGAGGTATCACTTCCTAAAGTGGCAACCCAAAGTGTGCACAACCATATCTACTGGTGTCACGGTCGTCTTAGCCCCCTCTGTCCAGCCCATGCACGCACATGTCCTCGATCGGTTTGCGCCTCCCACACCATCCGCCTCGTTTGGATCTCTTTCAATCAATTAATAAGTGTGCCCCTTCTCAGCCTAGTATGGAGTTATTTACTTGATACCAACTCCGAGTTACTGACTGAAATGGGTCCCACACAATATGATACAAGCTCTCCCTCTTGTCTTGTGTCCCCACAAGATTTTCCACTGACTATGTATACCCTTAGGTGTCTTTAATTACATAGCCCTATATCAGTTATGCATACCCTAAAGGGTGTCTTTAATTACATAACTTCATTACACTATCTATCGGTTATGTACACCACTAGGTGTCTTTAATTACATAACCTTATTACATTTTCTACCGGTTATGTATACCACTAGGTGTCTTTAATTACATAACCTTATTGGGTTAAGTTCATGGGCCTATATATACATATTACCCACCCCCTCTAATTTACTTAACCCACCCACTATCCATCCAATTTTTACTTTACCCTAACTTAAGTTCATAGTCATATTAAATTAGGTTAAGTAGTCCATTTCATCACCATGTCCAATTATGGTTATAATGGGCTAGACCTCCTACATTAGGCCTACAACATGTGGATGCTGGATATGCCGGTCGGGTCCGGCAGTCTTATTCCACAGTTGGGCCTAACCTCGTATCTTAGCCCGATTCGTATTTGCGTACTTAGACCTCCCTCATTAGGTTCAACATTAGTGGCTGCTGGTCGGTTCCGAGTAGACTTTCACCACAACGTAACCTAACCTCATGTCATAAGTACAATTTACAATTCCTAATTGTAAATTACTAAACATTCCAAATTAATCCAAATCTACCTATGTCATTATTGGTAACTATTTCTATGTTTTCCCCATTTGAATTACAAATCCAATTCATATAAATACTACATAAATTATGCCAATTATAATCCCTTTTTCCCTGTTTCCTCTCTAACGTATTTGTACGTATTTTGGCGGCATCTAGGCTATAAAGTAGCCTAGCTACAACAATGAAAAGGGAATACGATGAAGGTGATAGTTTCAACATATCTTGGCATAAACATAAACTGGTATGATAACAAGGTGAATGGTCATGTAATCATCATGGCAAGGTAGGCATAAAAGTGATGAACTTGTAACAACTACGATGTCAAAGCAACATAATGAGATCTAAACTAACCATAAGGTGTCCAATTATTTAGATCTAGCATAGTTAGGGTGACATAATAACATGTTTAGATCTAAAGATGGATTCACATGTCAAGTTTACAACATATCTCAATGGATCACAATATGATAGGTGAAAGGTGATTAACATAAAGATCAAGATTTAAGTAATGTTATAACTATCCAAATTAATGGATGTACAACCACCATAACATGGTTACAAGTCAAGATCCACATAAGCAACATAATCGAATCACCATAATTTTATTAGATCTAGGAAAATATATATGTCATGACATAGTATAGGATTTCACATTAACACAGAATCATACTTTACAGCATATCCAATTCATAGTCTTTCAAATTATACTTTTATTTATATAAACCTAAAAACAACTAGAACTCACAGCGTTAGGTTTAGAGAATTGAGAAAGAATGGATCTAGAATTTCTGAACTGGATTTGTAGAATATGTTGTTGTAGAAAACGGGTTCAGTTCGCACTCCAGCAGCATTGGCCTCCATGACTTCCAATGAAGAAAATATGAGAAATAGGACATGTATATATAGCTGCCAGATCCCTTGAAACCGAGTGCCACGTCATCCCTAGGGGTGTCGACACGCCTGTGGGTGAGTCGACCCCTAGGCCGACACCCCTTCAGGGGGTAGACCACTAGAGTAGGAATTTTGCTGCTTAGAGGAATTTTTCGAATTTGAATCCTCTAGATAGAATTCTGACTCATCTCTGACTCACCTATTACTCATGCGTATATATAAAATATTTCTGTGCGTATACAAACTTAAAATCCTCATAACCTCTTCATACACTATCCATTTTGCGCAAACCAAATGTCTATCTTGACCAGAATTTCGAGACAGACACAATGGTGCAGTCTGTTTCCTATAATTATGAATATTAAATTAATTATTATTTAATTTATTCTCTTTAATGTCATTAAGAATTTGGGGTGTTACAGTGGTTTTACAAATTTTGTTAGACCACTTGATCCCCTAAATAATTAGGTACCGGAGGAGGCTGAGGAACTGCTTTACAAAAGAGAAATTAAATTCAAGATGCTTCATATCATTGTAACTTTCAGTGTTCCTTAGCCAAGATTGCTGAGTTGGATATCCACAACATTTACCGTAAATCAGGTATGATCTCTAGACTCACTTTTTTGTTGTGTTTATATTTTTATTCCTCCTTCTACCCTTTATATTTTTTTCTTGATTATGCTTATTTGCTTTGTCACTACTAATTTTTTCTTCTTAAGCTTCTTAAATTCAAATTGTAGAATTCTTGATTTTCTAGAATTTTGCTTCATTTGTATAAAACTCTCATGTTTTAATGATTTCCATATCTTGAATTCAAAATTTGTAAATATCTGCAATTGTTTTGAAGTTTTTTTTCTAAATTCCTAACAATGTTGAAGCATTCTTATCATATCTTGAACACTGTTAATTTGAATTCTAAATTTTTGAAGATCTGAAAAACTAATGAAATTTCACACACCTTTGTTGTTTTGAATTTCTTCTAATTCATTTTGGAAAGACATGAAAATTTATACTCATTACAACATATTTTTTTTTTCAGTTATGATAACTTCATTGATTTTTGGATTGGCTTCATTATTGTGAGTTGAAAATCATTTTGAATCAATCATTGTGTTGCATCTTGAAACTCACTTTTATTTCATGATCATTTGGCTTGAATAGTTGATTGTTTGAAATCTTTCACAAAAAAATTGATTTCTTGAATCTCACACACCTCTTGGATTTGAAATTAATAATATTGTATGAGTGATTCATTGAATCTCAAAATTTACACATTTATTCAAGTGATTTCTAATGAACTGCATTTAATATTGGATCATGAACCATCTCTTGTGCCTGTTACAAATGCTTTGAAAAATTCTCTTATGTAATATGTTTTTGATTGTTGCTCTGATAAAAGAAACTGAATTAGTAGATTTGTCTGCTTAGTCTTAGTAATTGGATATTCATTCTTGCATACATTGTAATTATGGGCTTTAGGACCTCCAAGTGGTATCAGCCTTAGGTGCTTTGAAATTTTCTCATTCAACTGCTTGATTTCTTTTTGAACTCATTTTTCAAATTGCATAGATCATTTAAATCCCTCTTGTAATTGATATTTTCAATTTTAAATCATTTATTGATTATTTATTCAGAAATTGAAATCAATAACCAAACTGAACCATATTTAGATTTTCATGATGATTGAACAGTTTTTATAATATCTTTGAATTGGTGCTTATTTCACGAACATCTTCATTTACTATCATCTTTCTGTCATCCATCATGATTTTATATAAATGTGAAGAGTTTAATATTTTTTAAATCATTAACAAATGTACAGTTACAAAATCTGTGATGGAAATTTAACTGTATTATTTTTTAGAAAATTGAAAATTTTCAAAGATCTGGGTACAGTTGAGCATATGTCATAATATGATTAATTTAGAAATTTATTTCACAACAATCTCTATACTTGCCACATTTCTATCATCCATTTTGGTTTTATATACAGAGGTGTTTTTGTATGATAAGTGTTTATCTAACCTCATTTAAAATTTTTAGATCTGGTCATGCATGGTTATGAGATTACTTATAATTTAAGTTGCAACTGACCTCATTTATAAATCCAAGATCTAGTTATGCATGGTTAGTGTGCTCTTAAAATTAAAATAAAAGAAAAAAGAAATTAAATAAATAAAAATTTATATAAAATCCTCCTTGGTGTGTAAAAACCAGCTTATCAATTTATTTTCTAATTTGTGAAATGTGTTAATATTTTATGGTATATTATGATTTCTTGATTGATAGTCATTGCGATTTGAGATTAATTGATTTTTTCACTTGATTTTGAATTTATGATAGTAGTCCAAATCCATCACTGTTTTATGCTTAATTTTAAATATTTCTTTTAAAATAATTGAAATTCATATATTTTAAAAAACTCTCTCCATTTTATAAAATTCATCATAAATCCATCTTTCTACAATAGAAATTTGCATCCAGTTCTTAGAATATTATGATTTTTGTTTGATTGAATGAGATTTATGATGAACATTCTCTCTCTTGATATGATTTTATATTTCTAGTCTATTTTTCATCACTATTTTAATTTATGTATCCTTTTGATGATAACAAAAGGGGAAGAATGGTTAAGATTTTGATTGATGAGTAAATATTCCTTAAATATTTTAAATATTGTAGTTTCAATTATTGTTTTACTTCACTCATATGCACATATTTAGGAGAGTTCTGTTGCGGGGGAGCATATATATATATATATATATATATATATATATACATACACACATACATATATATATATATATATATATATGGGGAGTTCTAAACTTCACTGTCAAACACATTTGTTGTATTCAAAATCTTATTATATGTTTGTCATCATCAAAAGGGGAAGATTGTTGTATATATCAATTATATGATTTTTGTTTGATGATAACACACACACACACACACAAATATATATATATATATTATAAATGTGTTTATATTTGTACTATTCTTCTACATCACAAACATAATTAAATAGTTATATTTAAATAGAATACTACTGCACAAGAATTTAAATATTCAAATAATATTTTATTTAAATATAATATTTTATTTTAACATTTGAATAGTACACATTTTTCTGACTCCACTGTTTATACATCTCAGTAATACAATACATTCAATTTCATTTGTTACATCAGCTCCTCACTACAAACTCTCAATTTCACTCGGTTGTATATACATACAAACTAACATTCAGTTTCACTCAGCTCACTCATATACACACATTCACTCACTATCACTCTGTCTGTCTTCAGCCTGCTTCATAATCAGTCCAGTCACCTGCATATCTGTCATAGAAACACATACAGTAAACTGGAACAAAGATAATTTTAAATTCTAGCAGATATAATTTTATTTTAAAATTTATTAACCTTAGAATTTTGGTGTGTTTCTCATAAATTTTCATGACTTGATCTGATACGTATATATTGCCATCTGTGTCTAGACAGCTTGTGATATTCACAGTGATTCACTGCAAATACCACAAGGTAGACAGTGTCTCTAGTGCTTATATATATATATATATATATATATATATATATATATTGCTCATACACATTACATGTATACACCTATATTTTGTGTAGGGGCAATATGGTCAGAAAGGGACAAATATATCAAGTATAATGGATTCAGGTGTTCAAGATCAATCACAAGGCAGATTCAAACTTCAGATTTCAACTACATCAAAGCAAAGCCACTCTCATACACACACACACATGGTTCAGCATGGGATATACATGCATGGATACAACATGCCAATGAATATAAAACGATGGGAACTCAAAACAACTCAAATAAAATTTTGGTTAAGGCAAAAATACATGGAGTATATGTACAAGACAAAGGTGTACAAGTTAGCATTGGTGCAACAGTAGCTCTCGAGTATTTCAAGCAAGGAAGAATACAATGGCATATACAAAGCAAGCCGAACACACATATACATAATTGTGTGCGTGTGCGTATATATATATATATATATATATATATATATATGCGTATATGTGTGTGTGTATATATATATGCATGTATATACATGTACATATATGTACAATTGCCAACCATTGAAGCATGTGAAACAATAATTGACTCGAACCAAAAGAACTGAATACATACAAAAAGAACAAACAACATGGCAAATGCACATTGGCAAAGTATATGGTGTGACATGGAGGATGGCTCAACAATACAAACTGGTCAATACATAAATGGATAGAACAACATGAATATGAGTGCTAAAAAATACACGGCCGAGCAATGTACAGTGATGAAGCCCGTATCAAATGCAACTACAAACAATGAACATGGATATGCAAGCACAAGAGCCCATTAAAGCAATTAATACAAAAGGACCAAAACATTTCAGGTCCAACACTAATTCAAGTGTAGCATGTGTACATATGCAAGAAACCGCATGGTTAAGAAGGTAACAAAGCACAAGAGTATTTGCAAATACATTGCACATGCAAGTGACTCAACAGGTCAAGAAAATGCAATATGAAAACACAATACAACTGCAAGCAAGGGATGATACAAGTCAAATATGCAACAATGTAAGCAGCAGGATTTAGCAATTGGCTTAGCTATTACAAAGTGGAGATTTAATGGACAAACACAGACTCAGTGCATTAGGCAACATGAACTGTTGCGTGAAATATGTGCAGTAGTACAAGCACATATCGAGCCAGTTTTAAAAATGTACAGGCAAACACAAATGGTTCAGCTCATATGCAAATGGATAGTGGCAAATGCAAACCAATGTGAACAAATTTTCAGGTTCAACAAAGCAAATCAAGCCTGATGGGGACAAGCATACACACAGTGCATATATATATATATACATATATATATATATGTGTGCTTGCATCACAAAAGAAATTCAAATCTACATGGATATGGACAAGCATACGAAACCAGTGGAGCATCAATGGAGTATAGCAGTAGATCACATTTATGATTTGCATATGGTAAAATCGGCAATAGAGATCATGTATGGATAAAATGAATTTCATTCAAGAAAATCACATGTGGAACCATTTATTTGTTTCCAGGAATGCAAAGAAAATCACACAAGTACTTTTTTGGCATGAACAAATTCACATGTTCGAATTTATTTCCAGAAATCACATTACTTTTTTAAGGCAATAGAACAATTTTATTTATTTTCAAAAATCTACAGTGGATTCATGGCAAGAATTCAATTTAGCATATAAGGCAAGAAATACACAACCAATTTTTGGGCAAAAATAAATTCTACTGCTTCCTGAAATCATTCAATCATAAGAGGATATGATCGACTGTAAGGAGTATTTGGCAAGATTAAATCAGAGCATCGCAACAATTTTGGGCAAGAATAAAATCGATTGTTTGCAGAATTCAATCTATGACTCACGACAAAAAATCAAGCAAAAATCAGACCAAGTCATTTCATGAAATCAGAGGGAGTTTAAGGTTTTATAAACCTATATAAACTACACCATTTCATCATTGACTCATCGAATACAAGAGCAACAATTTGAGAACAAGCAGAGAAAAACAATTCATATAACTTACATTGTTTTCGGTCGGAAGCAACCCAAATCGAATGACAAGGAGCAACAATCATCGGAGATCTTCAGAGAATATTTCAGAGATGCAATTGAAGTCACGATTTGGACAGAGGCATGAAAAACCCTAATTTTAATTTGGGTCGACCATTAAAGAAACAAGGGGAATAAATTTGGTTAAAGTGGAAAAGGGATGGCCTACTTTTTTTAATTCATAAGGGGTTTTTGTTTTCATTTTATTGTATTGTTTTTTTCTTTTGTAACTGATCCATACGGTTTTCTAGTTTTCTATAAAACTAGGGTTTACTTGCTATATGATTTATAGTTAGGGTTTACTAGTTACGGGTTTGTAATTCGAGGAAAATCTGATCTTGGGGATAAAGATCAGACCAAGGTTTTGAGCATAGGATTAGAGAAGGGTTTGCGAGTTTACAAGGTTTTGTAAGTGAGATCTGTTTTATTACCTAGTAGAAATCTTGGGGATGCAGTAGTAGGCAAGGTTTGCCGAAGTTGGGTAAAATCTGTGTCGTTTTATTTCTGCATTTATTTTCTGTACTGCAATCTGTACTGTGATATTTTTAACATTTCGTAAAACTCCAATAAACCTTATTCACCCCCTAGGGTTAATCCAGATCCAACACCAAGCATCGTCCTCTTCAACACATGTGATTGAAATCACAAATCACAAGACTCCACCTTGATATGAAATTACATCATCAAGCAAACCTCCAATAATTAACAAACAAGTCATCTAGCTCTTTCAATGACACCTATTCTCAATTAAAACCATTATAAACACAACCCACCACCTGCAAAAGATGCATATTCCCCCTGAGATGCACCATGCAAAACTAACGGTCCAAAAACATTTGTAATACTACAAGGATCTCCACCTTGTGGATTTTCCAAATTGGCACATGTCTTCCACTTGATCAAAGATCCTTCCCCGAACTTTACTGATCCTTCGAGCACCATCAACGTGAAGACCCAAGTCGAAAACATGATCCTCAATCCTATGATCATCAACATTGACCACATTAACCTCTTCACCTTGTTGTGGACTAGGTTATTCAATTATCACTTTCCTTCCACAGTCGACCATAGATCCGACCAATCTATAAAAGTTTCCCTCCTCCAAGACACCTCTTATCATAACATGACCACCCTTCTTCACTCTTAAAACTCCACCACAAGTATCAAAAGAGCAACCACGACGATTCAACTGACCGAGAGAAATGAGATTATGCGAATAAGTATGGACATGTCTAACCCTAGAGACTTCCCTCACTACACCATCATGAATACGAAACCGGACAGATCCAATACCACAAACTGATAGTTTTACTCCATTGGTCGTCCTAATCATATCAACCTTTTCTCATAAGAAGAAAAAACTTCATACCCTTAGAAATGTGAAAACTGGCTCCCAAATCCATTTTTCAAGGATTAACTTCACTAAATAGGATATCGCAAGAAGCATCACTAATGGAACCTACAACAAGACCTGCCTATGCCCTATCACTACTATCACCATCCACAACTTTCTTCTTATCATTTTGATAAGTATAACAATTTTTGCGTATGTGATCTTTCTTACCACAATAATGACAAGTAATAGCAATTTTACCATTAGCTCCTTTCTTCTTTCATCCTGTATCTTTCCTCGAGTCCTTTGCTACCACAGCCTCACCTTGAACTGATTTCAAACCCGACCCTTTTCTCGCAGGTTCTTCATTTAAAAGGCTGCTTCGTACCATTTCCAAAGAGATAGTTTCATTAACATTGGAATTACTCAATGAAACAACCAAAGTCTCCCAAATTTCTGAAAGCGAACTCATCATTAAAAGAGTCTACAACTCATCATCAAAATTGACCTTCAAATTTTCCAATTGATTGATCACATCTTGAAAGTCGTTCAAATGCTCTGCAACAGACTTATCTTCACCCAGTCGAAGTTGCACCAACTTTCGAACCAAAAAATCCTTACTTGTAGCACTCCTCGACTAATACAAAGATATCAACTTGTTCCACAAATCCTTCGCGGATTCACAACTAGCCACATGATGGAATACCGAATCATCAAGGTACCGCCGAATCAAGGCAATTACCTTCTTATCCATCTTCTTCCACTTCCCCCATCCACATCTGAGGACTTCTTCCCATCTCCATCAATCAGATCATGAAGATTATCGAGGTAAAGCACATCCTTTATCTTAGGCTTTCAAATCCCTCAATTTCTTCCATCAAAAATAGTTATCTTCAGAAGTGCCATCATATTTGACATAACAAAAACCAAAATTTCCAATCCAAAATCACTCTAAGCTTTGTGATGATCTAGCTCTGATACCAATTATTAGGAAAATTGCATCTTTGCGGAAGCGACCAGGATTTTATTTACCCAATTATTTAAAGATGATTTTAACGGAAAACAGCTCATGGACATGCAATCAAAACACAAATACATGATAATCCACTCAATCACTCTCTTTATTAATTCACAAAATAAATTTTGTTTACACTTAATGGATCAAAAACCAAAAGTAAACAAATTACAATTGAATCAATAACCTTATTGAGAAAAGGAAAGAATACCTATATGACTACAACTATTGTTGGAGAAAGAGAACAATGAAAAACGACGAAAAACCCTTGGATCAACTATTTCGGTCTCAATCCCATCATCATAATCCAATCATAAAAGCTGCTTATATAAGAGAATAGAAGACCTAAGCAAATACCCAATTTTCCCCTTCAAAACTTGCAGAATATATCTCAGAAAGATTGGATCAAAAACCAGCAAACCCTCCGATTCAAACGTCTAGCTCCAATTCCATACGTCTGAAACATCATTCAAACGTCTGGAATTGAAAACCAGGTCTGACAAAGAACTCAAGAAAAAAAACCTTGAAACCATCCATACGTCTGGATTTAAGTCCCAAACGTCTGAAATTACTTTCTGTCCTCTCCTTACCCTCTTTCTTTGCTGCACTTCCTTCTCCGTCACAAAACACTTACAAACATCGTCTTATTCAACATATGTGATTGAATATCACAGATCATAATACATATGCTACAAATGCCAGACCAATATCAACGACCATGTTATAATTTCTCTATTATTTTTGTTTGAACTCTCTCTGTTTGATTTTATTTCTTCATTTAATTCTCTACATATAAACTCTTGCGTGCTTGTTCCAACTTTCAGTACAAACAGAAGTATTTTGTAACAACTTAAAATTTTAACTTAAAAGCGGCATTTAAGTTGATAAGTCACAAACTATAGAATAGTGGTTTATAACTTATTTTTAAAATTTAGAATTAATTTTACCATAATTTTAAATTCTTTCCAAACGAATTAACTGATTGTGATTCCTTTAAAACTACTTATAAGTTTCTATCAAAAACTAGTTTTATAATAAGATTGAAATAAGTTGTTGCCATACTTTCTACTAGATTCAGTTTGTTCAACGTGGACGGTACTGTATTTCACATCATCTTGTCCTTGTAACACAGAAAATGCTAAGCGGATCCTGCAATGCCCTTATAAAATCCGTGAGCATCATGCTCTATTTCTTGAAACGCAAGAACGCCCGAAACAATGGATGCGAAACATCAGCATTTCATCGGGAGCTGTAGGATCTAAAAGGTTGGATTCGGGGAACGCACCGGATCCGTTTACGCAAATATTTCCTTACTATATTTCGGGCCTTCAAGTAAGTTCTCGATTTACAATACAAGTCTTCGGAAACTCAGTGTAGGCCATTTTTGTTTATCTCGCTTTGCGGTGTAGAAGAGGAAGGCAACCCGACCCGATATCAACAAGTTTATAGAAGCACTGAGGATTCCTGTTGTCTCTCCCCTCTGCTGATTTTATCAGGAATTTTGTTGCTTTTCGCTCATTTCATCCAGGAGTCGTATAATCGTAGTTGAATTTCTCGAAAATCGACAATTCGACTTCAAGGTATGGTTTTTCCTCGATTTTTTGAAGTATTTTTTAGGTTATTGTCATCGCAGATGAGTAAAATTGGGTGAATTCGATTTCATCCTCTGATGTTCCGATAAAATTCAGAAAACTGCTCGAAAGCGCTAGATCTTCCGATTAACGATCATATTGTGGCCTTAATTTTGAGGAATTATGTTTTTCAATGAAGTTTATTGATACGCCAGATCTGGATTTTTTTTTTCTTTCAAATTTGATTTTTGATGTTTTCTTTTGTGAGTTATGGATGCTACTTGCAATCTTTTGACAAATCGCAGTCGGTTTTTTCCGTTTTGAAATTTACGAAATTGAATCGCCTTGAGTCTCATGCTCGATTTCCGTGAACAACATTCTTAATGGGTGAATGTTCGTTTCAATTGCGGTTTCAATTGCTTTTTGATGTTGGAGATCGCTGGATGATTTATTTCCTCTTAGTTTTGTCCTAAATTAACTGTGAAATCCAAGTTTATTCTTGTCAAAATTACATATTGATCTTTACAATTCATTTTTTTTATGATCATTTGACAGATTCACATTGGGGTTTTGGGACTTTTTAAAAGATAAATGATGAGCCGCTATAAAATGGTATTACTTTGTAATCAACATTGTATCTGATATATACAGTTGCAATTGTGCTAAAAGAGTTATTTGATCAGGATGACGATGAAAGATATGAACAGGATTACTATGATGACTATGAAGAGGAGGAGGAAGCGGGAGAAGGAGAGGAGGAGGAGGAGGAGGAAGTACCAACCAAGGAAGAACTGGACTTTCTTCAATTGAGGGAAGAGCTGAAAAAAAAGTACAGACAGCAATCGAAGCTGCAAACCAATAATGGTTCCAAATCACAAATCAATAAGGGGACAATAAGAAATGATAGGTTAGCTACTAATTTTTCTTTGTTGGTAGTTATGTTACTTATGTATTAGGATGGTCATTGACTACTCAGTAGATGATTATCTATTACTTTTATGTGGATTGTAGAACTCAAATTAAACATGAATTTATTGTTCATCAACTTTGTTGGATTCGGAGATGAAAGAATCAACCGATGTGAAGAAGATGAACATCTGCGTATGAGCATATGTGATCTAGTGGAGGAAGAGTTGTTTGAAATATTGAGTTGTTGAGAGCTGATAATGCTATTGAATTTCACCTGCAAAAACAAAATAGAAATATATTGAATTCCCATTAGATGATGTAATGTAATTTTGCGTTCTAACATTAAATAAATCACGCTGTTTTGATATACAGTTTTGGATCTTTCTTTGGTCCTTCAAAGCCTGTTATTGCCTCCCGAGTTCTTGATGAGAGCCGCTCTATTAGAGAGACACAACATATTTTATCTAAAAACGCTAAATCATTGTCTAATCACGGGAAGGATTATTCGTCTTCAGATAAAAAAACTACTGTCAGCAAACCACAACCCGTTGTCAATGAGGTAATGATCAAAATATTCTCTTGTACCTCTTCAGTCTCCTCGTTGTTCACAAGCATGCATTCCATGTGATATTTTGCAGGTTAAAAGGAAAGCCCAAACACTTAAAGACATGCGGGATTACTCATTCTTGCTCTCTGATGATGCCGATATCCCTGATGCTAAGGAGGAGCCAAAACAGCCTGTTCGGAAGCCTTCTATTCCTGGTTGGTTATTTTGTATCCAATAAGCAGTGAATTCAAAAAACAAACTGTTATCGGTTTATTGAGGAAAAACCAAGGTTCAAAATTTTGTTTTCTGTTCTGGTCATCGGAACATTCCAAAATTTCAGTTCCATTTCAATTTTTTTGGGAATTCCATTTTAATTAGGGTTGCAAATTCGAATACATTTTTTTTAAATGCAATACTAAAATTATTTTATAGTTAATTCTTTGAATTGCATAGAAGATACAAAACATAAAACTGAAAAGTTGAATACTAGAACCGTTTCTTTGAGCATTGTATGAATTGTGGTAATCGCCGTCGTTATCTTGGGTCAGATTATAACATATAGGAATTAGGAAAACATACGCTGCATCTGATTTGAATTTCATCATATTATCAAATGGTGAGTGTCCAACTTAACCGATTGACAACAGTACGTGGTTGATTACTCCACAATACAAACAACCTCCAATATAATCAAATGTAGATACCTATGTGTACATGCCATCATAGTTACCTTGATTTTCACGTTCAATGTGACGATGCTTTTGGGTTTCTCCAGTATAGTCAAATGTCGTCATTACTGTAATCTACCTCCTTTTAAAAAAATTCTAGGTGAATTCTGGGTCGGTTCATCTTTTTGAGCTCTGGTATAGTCAAATGTCGTCATTACTGTAATCTACCCCTTTAGAAAAATTCTAGGTGAATTCTGGGTAGGTTCATCTTTTCGAGAATCATGAAAAGCGAAACCAACACCATAACCATTGGAATCTACATCTTTACCGCCGATGTACTTGAGTTATCATTTGTGATGACTATGTGGCTTTTAAAAAAAAAAAATCTTTAGTACCTACTCTAGGAACCTTTGTGTTTATCGTTCTTTTTAAATTATCATTAAGTGTGTATGTATGGACTCTAATGCAATAACGTGAATGCCCATTGTCAGTAAAACACCTGAAAATTCTTGTTTTATGGCACAATAATACTGTTTCTATTTTATGGGTATTGTAATGTGTGCCATATGCGAACATGTATTATTAAGAATGATAGTTATATGCTAAAGGCAAATTGCTTTAGTTTCAAATACATTTTTATCCTTCCACCGTGAGTAATAGGTGAAATTGAGAGGGGCTATTTGGATAACTTTAACTTTCTATTATTTCCTTTTTTTGTACCAACCGTCCTTCAAGAATCTAGCAATGCCCTCTACGTTTTTTTTAACTTCTAAAATGAGTGTTATATTGAAATGATGACCAAAGATTTTTATATTCCAACTTCTTACATTTGTTCTAACTTCTTTTGATTGCTTACTCGGGTTATATATGCAGATGCCCGTTCAAGTCAAGAGCAAACAAGGAGCAAGCAACAATTAAGCAAGCCTATGAGACCGTTATCTAACGGTAATGTGTTGAAGAATCCTGTGCCTAGGAATCCACAATCACAGACCAGAATGGCTCTTGCTAAAGGAACACCATTGAACAAACCAAGACCTATTTCTGCCCCTAAAAGACCTGATGATCCTAGAAATGGTTCAAGCCGACCCTTGGTGCAGAAAAAGGTTATACAATCCAAGCCTTCGTCACAACCTATGGCGAGTAATAGACCTCAAGCAAACTCTTCTAAAATGATTCCAGTGAAAAATAAGCTAGCACCATCTGTATCTCATTCTTCCGCTCAAAAAAATCGCATGCCCGAACAGTTACCGAAAAGACCAATCCAGAGCGGAAATAATAGGCCAATGGTCTCATCAAAACCTCAGGTACCTTCTTTAGTTTGTGTTTTCTGATCAGTTAGTTACTTTTAAGTATTATGATGATACCAGTATTTTCAACCCTTTCTGACTTAAAAATTAAATTTGATGAAGCCTCCGAGGAAAATCCCACCACAACATAGACGTGAAGAAAGATTTGTTAGTAAGCAGCCAATGAAGAGAAGATTAGATGATGATGATGATGATGAAGGCGAGGCTGCCATCTCCATGATACGACAGATGTTTAAGTATGCATTATTTCTAATATTTTCCTTCCACTTACATAGTTATTATCTGGGCATGACCGCATGAGACTGGCCTTCTGTTTTTCTCTGTTCTCCATTTTGAAATTTATTATGTTCTCCATTTTGAAGTACGAAAAGAGGACAAGCAGAATACAGATATTGTAGACAGTTATACAACTTCGTGTTTTGTTAGTATGCTATATCGATTATGCAAATCACAACTTTGACATATTAGATTATGCAAATCAATAATTATGTTGTAACCGTATGATATCACCTATGTAGAACTGCTTCAGATAGTCATGAAATTATCAAGTATTTAATGTGAACTATCCCAAGATTCATTGGAAACTTTCATGTGTACTATCTTGTGCGAAAAATGTTTTTTTTGTAAAAGTAATTTTATAATATGAAATTGTGACGTGCATGGTTAATGTTAATAATGAGGTAAATTTTTTTTGTAATGCAGGTACAATCCTAGAAAGTATGCAGATGATGATGACATAAGCGACATGGAAGCAGATTTTCATGAAATTGAACGAGAGGAGAGGAGAAGGTAACTCAAATTGATAGTATATCTAGTTATGCGTACAGTTTTCCTTTCCATGTGATAGGAATACATTGAGGAACTAAGGTATTTCTGCATTTGTATTTTTGTTGTACAGTGCAAAAATTGCTCGAAAGGAAGATGAAGAGCAGGCCCGTTTGATCGAAGAAGAAGAGAGACGGGAGAGAATGAGAAAGAAGCAAAAACTAAAGCGTGGGTGAATGGATGGATAAAAACATGTTTGTTTATTTGCGTTACTTGTAACAAATCAACTGGGCTTTGAACTGTTGTATACAATCAGTGGAGACATAAAAAAAGGAAAAAGGATAAAGCCATCAAATGCTTGCCAGTCTTACGCTTATGCTGTCCATAATGATTGGACTGTCTTTTAAATATGTTTATATTTAACCTAAATTTGAATCGTTAATTGTACAGATGGAAGATTATCTAAATTATTCGGTAGTTGCCTTGGGAATAAACTTTCACGGATATGTGCTGTTAAACTTTTTAATTGATCAACATGTTGGTTTAATTTTTGAGTTTGGGCTTAAATGATGGTTTTTGGGCTTCACATAATTGTTACTGGGGCTTGCTGGTAGGTGAACTGTGGGGCGAGTTTTAAGTAGACGTGCAAAACATTAGTCAATCAGTGTTCTCTCTTTTTTTCTTTTCTCTTTTTTTTTTTTTTTTTTTTTTTTTTTTTTTTTGAAAGAGATAATCTGTTTATCTTGCTACTTGTTGGGTAAAAGCTTTTATTAGGGATGACCGTCTGGTTGGTTTAATTTATCCAATTATGAAAATTATCGAATCAAACTAAACCGATAAAATGAAAATCAAATTAAATGAGTTAGACTAAGATTGGTCGGTTTGAATGGTTATCTGATTTAACCGAGTTAAAAATATATTAGACTTTTTGTTTTGTAATATCAATTATAGTTTGAAATAAATTATAAATATATAATTGAATATTATTATTTATGATTCTTATGTTTCTCAAAAGTAATTCCGATACATATATAATGATTAAAATTTACTTCGATAACTAAATTAATCTACAATATTTACTATAATATTGATAATTTTGAAAATATAATAAAAATTCGATTAATTTGGGTAAACCGATAATCAAACTAAATATTTTGTTGAATCAATTACAACCCGATCTAATTTCAAAGTCAAGCCGACGAAAATAAATTGGTTTGATTGGTTATTTGGTTACCAAATAATGCTCATCTCTAGCATTTATGATTTCTTTTTTTTTTTTAAATTAAATTGGTTGTAAAAGGGTTGATCAATTTTTATAAGGGTTATAAATGATCATTTTATTCGAAGTGGGAGGTATACACTAATTTTATTGGGTTGTAGTTGTACATGGTATCTAACCGGTGTACTTAGACAATAAAATGCTACATTCTCATATTTGAATTTCGTCTAGCACGAAGCAAACTTTTTTCTTCAAACTACAGTAACTTCTTCATACTGCTTTAGAATAGGACGATGCTTTGATCGATGGACTCAAACCTAATTACGGTCTGTATGGAGTGCTTTGATACTTCGTGTTATGAGCGAACACTGTGGTTCTTTATGGTGATCTAATGTTTACTTAGAAAATAATACACTGCATTCTCATATTTTAACTCCATCTAGACACAGCCGTTATTTTCTTTTTAGATTGTTGTAATCACTTCATGCTACATTAGAACCGGACGATGCTTTGACTGATGAACTCTTATATAATTACGGACAGTATGAATTACTCAGATACTACGTCTTGTGAATGAACGCCATAGTTCTTCAACGTGTATAATGGTTTTACTTAGAAAATAATATCCTTTATTCCAACTCCGTCTACATATGAATTCAACTATATTTTCTTCTGGCCGTGGTAACTTCTTCGTACTGTCTCGGAATCGAACGATTTTTCGATCGGTGAATTCTTATCTGAAGTGCGGATAGTATAAAACACTCAAATATTTCAACTGGTGAATGAATGTTATAGTTCTCCACAGTGACTAACGTTTGAATATAGAAAATTAAATCCTATATTCTTATATTTGAACTCTTAGGCATGAAGCCTATATTTTTCGTTCGGACTCCAGTAACTTCTTCATGCTGCCTTGAAACTGGACAAGGTTTCGATTGATAAACTCTCACCTAAATCATTGACAATATGAAACACTAAGATATTCTGTCTTGTGGATGAAAGTCGTAGTTATCCTTAATGCCTGAATGTCATTTCTTTTATTTAGACTGCGGTAATTTCTTCATCTAGACACAAAACCGCTAATTTTTTTGTTCAGACTGTAGTGCTTTCTTCACACTGTTTCGATGAAATTTTGACTGATGAGCTTCCATCTAAATTACGAGTGACATGCAACAGTCGGATACTTCTTCTTTTGATCGCATGTTGTAGTTCTTCATAGTGATAACGCTTGTACTTGGCAAATTTAAATGTTTAGACAGTTAAATGTATAACCCGCTTAATATGTGAGTTAGGTAAAACAGACCCTTATATTAAATAGGTCAAAACAAGTGAGTTCGATCCAATTTTACTTGATCCACATAGCTTTATCTTACATTTTTGACACCTCAGTTCTCAAAGGGGTGAGAATGATGTTAGGGCTGGTTTTTAGGTGTAAGTGTTTGGTTAGTTCAATCGGTTTAAAGTAAAAAATGTCAAATCAAATTGAAGCTAGAGAAACTCAAAAACCAAATCGAATTAATTTAATTAATCTAATCGTTAGCTGATTTAACCAAATTAAACAAATATGTTATGAGCCAAAATCATAGATAGTCAAAGAAAAACTTAAATTTATCTTTGGATATGTTTTATTTAACTTTTTATTTTTATAATAAAATTTGACTTGTTTTTAAGTATTTTATCACCAAATCAATCATTAGAAGTGTTATAATACCATAAAATTGGGGATACAATAACAGTTTGGTTAATCCGATTAAACTGATAACGGAAAAAATAACTTACAAAACAAATTTATGTCCATTTAGTTTCAAAACTGAATCGATCGAAATGAATTGCTTTAGTCGGTTAATTCGTTTTTAACAAAGTACTGCTCACTTCTACTAGTTTTTTCTCTCCTTTTGAGTTTGTTGATCCTAATCTCGGACCTAATATGTACACTATCTAAGTTTTTGTATCAATTCAAAACTTAACCAATCTTTGTACGCTCTCTTAAAGTTACATTTTGGTTTGCATAAATTAGTAGTTTTATGTGTTAGATAAATATTTAAGTACATATTTATGATAATTATAAATAATAATGAGCACACAATGAAAATAAAATAAAAAGAAATGCTTAGTTACAGTTAAAATAGTCCAAGGATGTTATTACACAATTTTCAAAACTAGCAACAATGTAACTTAGTACTAAAAAAATAATAGAATTAATTGGATAAAACATCATGTTTTTTTGTTGTGCAACGGGTCAACATTTTCATAATTAATTGATACAGTAAGCTCTAAAAAAATACTGGTTTGGTTGGAGGAAGTCCACCAAGCCCTAATCCGATCCAAGCCTTGGGATTTCAAAAGCGGATCACTAATCTATCGTTTTGAAGACCCATTGAAGCAAGTCTTCACTGTTCAATATGGGCTCATGTCTGGACCCTAAGCCCATCCATTCCCGTCCCTACTCAGCAATGGCAAGCATTGCAACCTTACCTTATCTCATGGTCAATTCACATGTTTGCTTTGCCAAATTTGATCAACATTTGGAATACAACACTGTTATGCTGTAATATATTCGGCTCCTCATTCAATTCTTTCGAAGTAATTGGATCTTTTTCTTCGTTCGAGAATCTCTTCCCTTCTTCCACTCTGCCCCAAAGAGTAATTAAGACTAATTCATTCACGTTTTCATGTTCCAATTGAACACTGCGTGTGTATGTGCGTGTGTGCGTGTGTATACATACATGCTTTAACATATTATAGGAAAATCCGGTAGACCAGTAAACTTTCAAGGAGAATTGAGTTATGTCTATCCACTTCAACTCATGCTATCTATAATTGTCGAGTACTATATTTTGTGAAAAGCGTGTGCAATACATACCTTAAATTTGAGATTCTTATGTTATAACTTTATTATCATAAGATGATTCCCAAACAATTCATATGTGCTTAACGAGTAATATGTGATATATTGAAATAAACGCACGAATTGATTGAAGATTCTAGTTTAAACGTGATGAAAGGTTGATGTGGTAGTATAAATGAGGCTTAGAAATATAGCATTTCAATTTTTTTACTAATGAAGTAATAAGAAAGGACATGGAAATACATAATGAAGAAGAATGTTGAGTTCCCTTTAAGCACCTATTCACCAATCTAAAACTCTTTTCTTTTGATTAACAACTTGTTCCTATACACACTGAACCTTATCATCCAAACCATACTGTTCACGATCCATGCCTTTTTTTAAGGCCCAACATTGAGCATCTATCCTTGGGGATTTGTAAGTTGAGCAACCATATGTACTAGAATTTATTGGATAAAACATCACCATTTTTATGTTGTATGCTAGGTCAACATTTTCATAATAAATCGACATAATAAGTTCATAAAAATATAGGTTGGGTCAGTTGCAGTCTGCCAAGCCTCAAACTGATCCAAGCCTTGAAACTTTCAAAAGCGGGCCATTAATCTATTCGTCTGAAGACCAATTGAGGCAAGTCTTCATCGTTCAATGTAGTGTTAGATCTCTTAGGTTTGGATCTTAACGCCATCAATCCTTGTCCTACTAAGTAGTGACAAGCAATGCAACCTTACCTCATGGTCAATTCACATGTTTCCTTTAGCAGATTTGAGCTGCGTGTACAATGTAACATTGTTATGGTGTAATTATTTTTGAATATAGTGTAGAACAATCTAGCAGACTAGTAAACTCTTGAGGGGAATTTGGTTGTGCCAATCCACTTCAGCTTATGTGCCTCTAAGTGTCGTATACTGTATTTTAAGAAAAGTGTGTGTAAGACAGGCCTCCAATTTGAGTCTATTATGTTGTAATGTTATTATCGTCAGAAGGTTGATTAATAGTTAATATGTGCTTAACAGGTAATATGGAATAAACACGCAAATTAATTGAAGAATGTAGCTTAAACATGATGGAAGGTTGATGTAGTAGTATAAATAAGGCTTAGGCTTAGAGGATTTTTTTTTGGCAATTGAAGTCTTAAGAAATAATGCGGATGCACATAATGAAGAAAAATGTGAAGAATGTTAATTTCTTTTCAAGCACACGTTAATCCATTTAAAACTCTTTTCTGTTGACCAAGAATTTGTTCTTATACACACTGAACCTTGTCATCGTGACCTTATTGTTCATGATCCACGTCCTTTTTTAAGGCCCACATTGAGCATCTATCCTAGGGGATTTGTATGGTGAGTAACCGTATACATACACACACTCACTCACTCATTCTCTCTCTCTCTCTCTCTCTCTCTCTCTCTCTCTTACAGATACACACACACACACACTGTAACACACCGTAATTTAAATATTAAAATTAACAAATTTAAGAGCACTTAATTTTAGGAGAAGAATTAAGGGGAATGGGTTACGCCATAGTGTTCGCCTCGGAATTCTGCTTGGAATAGAGTCCAAGTTTTCGTAAATCGGACTTCGTATGAGGAAGTTATGGCCTTCAGAAGTTTCAGGGATTTAAATAAAATAAAACAGCTCGAATTCAAATTCAAAATTCAAATGAAAACACAGAAGCGGACTGGGCGGGATTTTTCCCGCCCCAGGCCAGGTCGACCGGGGGGTCGACCTCCCCTATACAGGTCAACCTGGGGGTCGATCTCCCCTGATTTGATCAGATCCGAGGCAGATTCAGGATTTTGCACCTGGACTTGTTTTCTGGATAGATTCTTTTGCTCCTAACCTATTTAAACACCTCCAAACCTCACTTTCTCTCCACACCAAACCATTGCAACGCTATGCTGCCTCAATCCTAATTAAAATAAGTGAAAGACGTCACTACAAGAAAAAGACTTTTTTATAGCGTTTAAAAAACACTATTAAAGGATACGATGGCGTTCTTATAAACAATGTATATCTACATGTTGTAATATGTCAGGGGCCTTTAATAGCAATCTAATAATCGCTATAAAAAACATGCTATATATGATGTTACACATAGCGTTTCAGAATTGCTATTAAATGGACGATTTGTAACATACAAAAATTTATCTATAGCGTTTGTTGCTTGCTATAAAACTTTTACGCAGATTTGTAGTTTATGCTGTTAATATTTATGACATCATTTAATTGGTATTTATAGCAACTATAAACGCTATAAATGAGTATTGCTTGATTATTATTGCAACTGTAAATGTTGTAGAATTTCATAGCCTGATTATTATAGCAACTATAGACGCCGTAAGAATTTCGTAGCCTTATTATTATAGCAACTATAAATGCTATAGAAAGTTTAATTTAGTATTTTATAGCATTATTTAATTGCCATAAAAATTGTTAAATCATCGCATAATATTTTTATTGCACTACCATAATGCTATAGTATGTATAGGCATCACTAAAAGTATTTCATGCACAATATTAAGTATATAAATATTTATAATAAAAAGGTATGTCATACAAAGTTCAAATCATATAAATTTTGTGATCAAAAGTAACAATCCATAAAACCGTAGCTAACCAAAACAATACATACTAAAACGAACAATCCATACAACCGTAGCCAGCCAAAACGGTACATAGTAAAAGTAAAGATGTATGAACACTGACGCAATACATTTGAAGGAAAATGTGTGCGACAACATATTTTTTTCATGTCTTCCACCATAGCGTAAATCTAGAGCATCATATAACGCCTGTCAAAAAAAACATGTCTATTAGTCACAAAATCCGAACATGCAAGGATTAATGTTTAGTAGAAAGTACACTAGCCTAAAAAAGTTGATTTGTCCTGTTTTAATTATATATAAAGCACTGAAAATCAGTGCATGCGTACTGCCTAGAAAATCGAAACACCAATACTACTTTTTTTTCAACATGCACATAGAACAACATACAAACAATAAACGCAACACGTTCGCATTCACTGCGACTCACTGATTCCAAACAACCGGACTGATTTTCCCTTACTGCTGCGCACATTCACACCATAAAACAACATGCACATGGACTTACTGTTGCGCACATTCACACCATAAAACAACATGCACATGGAACTGAGATGATAAGTATTCGTACTTACTACTGCTTAGAAAATCCAAACAACATACCTCAAAACTCAGCATATTCATACCACACTTGCATAACTCACACATATACGGACACAATACGACCAGTTGTGTAACAAGGAATAACCAAAACTGGAAGGGCCCGAAAAGATTAACTTGTTTGGATAACACAAAGGGACAAAATTAATGTTGATATTCCATGTTAAGCTGAAACAAATAATATATGGATCCCACAGTTACCTTATTGTTGCGCACTGATTCCATTGGGCAAAAATAAGTGCTGATGTTCCATGCTCAAGCTGAAACAAACGCATAAAAAATATAATGATAATGAGATTCACAGGTGCATTAACATTATATCCAAAATTATTCACTTCATCTCTACACAAAAAAACTAGAGCACGCCTAGGTGCCTTAACATTTTTTTGAAGCATGTCTTATGAAGATACTAAAATAAATAATCATCTATATTGTTAAGACAAAAATTCAGCACAAGTTGTCTGCATATTTTTTATTTCCACGTTTACTTAACCATTCACTTATCCACTCATTCATATATTATTTTCTCATTCAACCTTGTATATTCACTCCTTGTAAATGGAAACAAAACCCATAAACTCATTCAAATTTTGATGCCCATGTTTACTTAATCATTCACTTATCCACAGGATTTGAACTGGTCATACTACATTGGCGTATATATACTTGTAAATGATACCAAATCATATGTATAACATAAGAACTGGACAGACCTAGTGCCTAACAGTCTGTTTAAGACTGAATATAAAAAAGAACTAAATAAGATCATAGAGGCACAATCCTACTCTTATGGAACAAATATACATGGGATATCGATATAATTTCCATTTCAGATCATCACATAAACTGCCAGTTAACTAACTAAGAAGGGGCTTAAATATTTGTTCTCTTTAACTAGTGTATGTAAAACATTTTGTGAATGAAAGACAGAGGGTTTGAAACCTTATATGCCAACACATTGAACTATTCCCTACCCGAGTTCATTAATTATATAATAAAAGAGAATAAATATAAATATATTTACCTTTGATGCATATTTTTTAAAAATCCAGCCCACATTTTTTAAGCCCAATCCAGCTTTCATACTAGAATCCTCATCTTTTCATAAATCTTTCATGCAGCCACCTGTAACTTCCTTCTTAAGCAACAAATGATCTGGAGCATATATTATAATATTATGTGGAAAATTTCAGAGAGAGACCATCTTTCCACATAAAAGAAATCATCTGCATATACCAAACAATAGGAAACACGTCCACTAATAAAAAAACACAAAAGATTAAAAAAAAATAAAAATAAGAACATATTATAAGAAGCAAAAAGATAAACCTAGCTAATGAGCTGAAAACAATGAGTAGGAAAGAATCAACATAGGTTGGAAAGATCATCCAAATTCTCCTATAAAACAATCAGCACACAAAAACAAAACACATAAAACAAAAAGAGCAAAAATAATGAGTAGGAAAGAAAAGGAAGCACTAAAAGGACATGTGCCCATCATAGTGGGGAAAGGAAAAGAGGAGAGGAGAGTGTACTTGCACACAAAGCTCTCACATCATACGAACATTCTGCAGCTGCTGGATATGGCTGAATTTGGATATAAATAGCAAGGGATACTTCGTATCCTATGTTTTTTTGACCACTTCAGGCCTTTCTTCTATTCTACTTCTCCAAATACTCCAATTCAAACTTTCAACTATTTACGTTTTGATCACCTGCATTAGCAACGGTAGGATATCCTGATGGCATACCTGCTTTCATACAATTTAGGAATTAGCTGATATACATGTAAGTGCTTGTAACTCCATGCTGTAAATTTTACAATGGAGAAAAAGAACATCATATGATTATTGTTAGGCTGCTGAATGTATGGGTGGTTGCACTGTAGTATGCTTTAGTCCCTTCCATACTTTTTGGATCATATTACATAAATTTAGTGGATTTTCCAAAGATAAAGATCTTTGTTAGGCTGCTGAATGTATGGGTGGTTGCACTGTAGTATGCTTTTACTTCTAATCTATTTTTTTATTTTTTTACGTCCGTTCATTATTTTTGTATTTTTATGATCAGATTAGTAAGAATCAGTTACTATTTCAAACATGTCAGTATAAGGATTCAAGAATCGAGATACATCTCCCTTTAAACTAATATGTTTATTTGGCTATCAGTAAATACACATATATTTGGTCATAGTTATGGTTTTTCGAAAAACTTTAGGTTTAAAAAGAGTCATAAATACACAAATAGTGGGTAACCGATAATAACTCAGACCTAAATACATCTCCCTTTAAACAAATACACATCTTCATGTTTCGTCTATGTGCATACACATATGTTTCATGCATCTAAATACAAACATGAACATGCCAACATATCACAAGTCTTACAATATTTTCCTATTTTTCTCAACTAATGAATACAAAGCATAATTTTATTCTTTTATCTTAATTAATTCTCACAATATTTGCCTATTTACCAATTTATATCTTATGCTTTATAATGATACTACTTATTTAATGGTTATACAGGCTTTGGAATCTAATGTAAGCAATACATCCTATAGTACTGTCAGAATTCATGAATATTATTTATTATATATGTCAGTTGCTGCTTCTAAACTGACTTAGGTTTAAATCTTTATCTGCAATTTTAATATCATTCATCAACATCAAAGCTGTACTTTTGATTCCTATTAAGTGACTCTCTAACCTTTTTTCATTTCAATCGATTCAGGTTTAAATCTGTTGTAATATGCGATACTATATGGTAGATTGAAATGGTCGTAGATAGCTTCGCATAGGAGAAAATCGTTCACAAATCGGAGTTCGCACGAGGAAGATATGAGCTGAAATGAGTAAGCTGTTCTATGTACAGTGCGACAGACGTCTGTCGTATGGGACGACAGACGTCTGTCACTACAGGGGGATTTTCCCGAAAGTTTCCACAGACGTCTGTCATCCCCACGACAAACGTCTGAGAGGGGGACAGACGTCTGTCATGAATGCGACAGACGTCTGAGCTGAGAGCTGGAGCCCAAATAATTCTCTGGGAGGGACAGACGTCTGTCACCTCCCACGACAGACGTCTGAATATTGAATTGGGCTATTTCAGGATGAAAACCTTGTAAGTTGATTTGTGAAGATACGGGGGCAATTTGGGTAATTGACCTATCCCTATATAAGCTATTTTCTGAGGTGTTAGTGGGAGGAGCTTGAAAAACTTGATTTGGGATCAAGGTTTTATTCTCAAGGGAGAATTAGGATTTATAACCTAATTCAAATTCTTCAATTCTATTCTCCTCAAACTCTTTTCTATATTGAAATATAGTGATCATTGGATCAATCTCTTGTATTCCTTTCATCATGGTAATAAAATACTCTCTCCAAAGTGGATGTACACTAACAAGATGTTAGTGGAACCACTATAAATCCTTGTGTGATTTATTTTTTCTACTTTGTCATTAGTTTCTTACTTGAGATTGAGACTTGGATTGTTCATGATTGGTTGATATTGTTTTGTGACTAGAGTTATTGCTTTGGTTGTTTTTGCAAGTCTAACAACGATCTAGTCTTCCGCTAGCGCTTTGTGATTTGGATATCGGATTCGAGTGGTCTTGAATCTGATTAATCACAATGGTTACAATAGTTGGTATCACAGATATTTTGGTGCTTGTTAGGTGTTTGTGAAAATGCCAAAGACAGATAGTAGCTCGGTAAGTCCTTCAACCGGAAGTCCGAATAGTGTGGTGCCATATGTTCGAGGTTCGTATGCGGCGTCGGGTTCTTAATTGGTTATTGACAAGTGGAATGGTGATAATGACTTTGAGAAGTGGCAATGGAAAATGAAAGCGGTTCTTAGGCCGAATCGGGTGCACCGAGTAGTATTTGATACTCACTTATTGCCAAGTGATATCTCGGATGTTGAGAGAGAGGAGATGGAGGAATGGGCTTACACTACTCTTTAACTTGCTATGGGGGAGAATGTGATCTCCGAAATTAGTGGTGAGACTACCGCTAAAGGTATTTGGGACAAGTTGGAAGAACTTTATATGAAGAAGTCGCTCACTAATCGTTTGATCTTGTTGCGTATGTTTTTCACCTTCAAGATGAAGGAGGGTAATACGCTTAAGGCACATTTGAATGCCTTTGATGACTTGCTCATGAAGATGAAGGCCGTTGATTTGAAGATTGAGGAAGAGCAAAAGGCGATGATATTATTGTGTTCATTGTCGGACCGCTATACGGGTTTCTCAAATAGTTTGATTTATGGACGGGATACCTTGACTCTGGATGATGTCAAGACGAGTCTTCTTAGTGAGGAGTTGAGAGATCAAATGAAGGATATGAGTGAGGGTAGTAGTGGAGCTAGTAGTGGTCGCGGGTGCTTGTGGAGAAAGAAAAGAATGTGAAGAAAGGAAACCGGGGGCGTTCTAAATCAAGAAAACCCGGTGGAAGAGGTGAATCGAAAAAGAGAAATGGCAAGTGCTTTATTTGCAAGAAACCGGGACATTGGAAGAATGAATGTCCGGACAAAGATAAGAAGGAAGTAGCGTCTTCATCCGTGGCGGTGGAGAGTGGGGATGGTGAAGTAGATGAGAATGTGTTGACGACGGTAGCAACAAGTTTTTCGGGTAACGAATGGGTTCTCGATTCGGGTGTGTCGTATTATATGATGCCAAATAGAGATTGTTTTTTGTCCTTTGAGGTCAAAGAGGGAAATGCAATTGCTATGGGAAATGGTGCTATTTGCAAGTCAATGGGTAGTGGCTCCGTGCAAATAAGGATGTTTGATGGAGTTGTTCGCACGCTCACCAATGTTCGCTATGTTCCGGGACTTAGGAAGTCGCTTATATCTTTGGGGCAATTGGATTCTCTAGGATGCAAGATCACTATTGAGAAGGATTGCTTGAGGGTTTCGAAGGGAGTACTTGTGGTTATGAAGGGTGCTAGGACTCATGGTATATATTTGCTTCAAGGTGTGACCATAGGAGGTGAGACTTGTGTGGGTGTTGATAGTTCTCGCGACTTGGATGCGACACGGTTGTGGCATTTGAGATTAGGTCATGTCTCAGAGAGGAGTTTGGATATTCTTCGGAAGCGGGAGATGATCGAGGGTGAGAGTTTTAACAAACTAGAGTTTTGCGAGGAATGTGTCATGGGGAAGCAAACAAGGGTATCATTCGATGAAGGCAAGCATGACTCAAAGGAGGTTCTTGAGTATGTTCATTTGGATGTTTGGGGACCGACACCGGTTGCTTCTTTGGGAGGAGCAAGGTATTATATCTCTTTCATTGATGATTTGTCTCGCAAGGCATGGGTGTATGTAATGGGTGCCAAGTCGAAGGCATTTGCTAAATTCAAAGTGTGGAAGGCTCTTGTTGAGAATAAGAGTGGTAATACTTTGAAGGTGTTAAGGACCGACAATGGCGGCGAATATGTCTCGCGTGAATTCTTGGAATATTGTAAGCATCACGGGATCCAGAGACATTTTACTACACCGGGAGATCCGCAATCTAATGGAGTAGCGGAGAGAATGAACCAAACTCTACTTGAGAAAGCTCGATGCTTGAGATTGACATCGGGTTTGTCTAAGGGATTTTGGGCCGAAGCTTTGTCAACCGCGGTGCATATTGTGAATCGTATTCCGTGCTCGGCCATTGGTAACAAAATTCTGGAGGAAGTATGGAAAGGGAAGAGTGTGGACTTGAGATATCTTCGTGTGTTTGGTAGCCCGGCTTATGTGCATGATCCGAGGAATGATAAGCTTGGAGCTAGGGCATTCAAGGGGATCTTGCTTGGTTTCACGGATGGCGTGAAAGGCTATCGGATTTGGAATCTGAAAACAAAGAAGGTTGTTAATTCTCATCATGTCACTTTTGATGAGTCAACTTTATTCAAGGTGAATGAGAGCTCATCGGATGTTCCGAATTTGGTTCATGGTGAATCAAAGGAAAAGGAAGTCATTCCCACATTCCGTCCAAGTGGTAGTAGAGTTGAAGAAGCTTGTGGGGTTGAAGCGGTTGATGAAACATCACATAGTCCACATGGTTCCTCTAGTGATGATGTTGGTGATGTACATGATACTAGAGAAGTTTCGACTCAAGGCGGAGCCGAAAGGGGTTTGGGTGATAATATTGCTACTCGGGTTGGTCGACGTGCAATAAGGCCTCCCGAAAGATATGATGATTGGAACTACCTTAGCTTTAGTGATCATTTGGACTATGCTCTCAATGTAGTCCAAGATGAGCCGATGGACCTTTATGATGTCATGGAGTCGAGAGAGAGCTCGAAGTGGATTTGCACCATGGAGGAAGAGATGCAATCGCTTATGAAGAACCGAACTTGGGAGTTGGTTCCACTTCCTCAAGGAAACCGTGCTATAGGGTGCAAATGGATTTACAAGGTGAAGGATGATGGAAGGTACAAAGTAAGGTTAGTGGCAAAGGGGTTCTCACAAAGGAAAGGAAAGGAGTATGATGAAATTTTTGCACCGGTGGTTCGTCATACATCTATCCGAGTTTTACTAGCGATAGTTGCTATCCATGACTTGGAGTTGGAGCAACTTGATGTGAAAACCGCCTTCTTGCATGGAGACTTGGATGAAGACGTCTACATGGAGCAACCGGAAGGATTTGTTGTAGATGGTAAGTCTAATATGGTGTGCAAGTTGAAGAAATCACTATATGGGTTAAAGCAATCGCCTAGACAATGGTACAAGAGATTCGATCATTTCATGCTTGAAAGTGGCTTCCATCGAAGCATCAAGGATGCTTGCGTATATTTCAAGTGGTTGGGAAATGATTGTTGGGTGTATTTACTCTTGTATGTGGACGATATGCTCATTGCTTCCAAGGATCGAAATGAAATCAAAAAGTTAAAGATGCTTTTGAAATCAGAATTCAAGACGAAGGATGTTGGAGAAGCAAGAAAAATCTTGGGCATGGAAATAGGAAGGGACCGAAAGCGTTTTGAGTTAAGATTGACTCAAAAGGAATACATTAAGAAAGTGCTTTGCCGGTTTAGCGTGGAGGATGCAAAGGCGTTAAATACAACTTTACCTTTGCATATGAAGCTTTCGAAGAAGGGATCACCTATCGGGGATAAAGACAAGGCTTATATGGCAAAGGTGCCATATGCAAGTGTGGTTGGTAGTTTGATGTACGCAATGGTGTGTACAAGGCCCGATATTGCAAATGCCGTCAGGGTGGTTAGCCGGTATATGGCTAATCTGGGGAAATCGCATTGGGAAGCCGTGAAGGTTATATTGAGATACTTGAAAGGCACAACATCTCATGGACTTGTCTTTGGCGGTAGTGATGATAGGAGTTGCAAGTTAGTTGGTTATTGTGACTCGGACTACGCCGGTGATAGGGGTCGGAGGAAATCAACTTCCGGGTATGTCTTCACACTTGGCGGGACGGCCATTAGTTGGAGATCGCGATTGCAAACTGTAGTTGCTTTATCCACTACGGAGGTGGAGTTGATTGCCGCTGTGGAAGCGGCCAAGGAGGCACTCTACTTGAAGCGATTGTTGTGTGACTTGGGTTTCGAACATGAAAGTGTTGATGTTCGATGTGATAGCCCAAGTGCTATCCATTTGGCGGAGAATTTGGCATTTAGCTCACAGACCAAGCATATTGAGGTGAGGGAGTCATTTCTTGTTGCCATGGATGAGGGTAAGCTAGTATACCTTCGGAAAGTGCACACAAAGGATAATGCGGCCGATATGTTTACGAAAGCATTGCCGTATGGGAAGTTCGAGCATTGCTCGAACTTAATTCACTTGTTGAGTTGCTAGGTGCACGGGGTGGCACGGGGTGGAAAGAGTGAATTTTTTTGTTTGTTGATGGAAAGGAATAGCGGTGAGAGATTGGAAATTTATCTTCATGGTAAGTACTCGTTACACTCCCGAGTACATTGTCTTTTGGTGAGACGGTTTGTGGTTTGAATGTTTTCGACACTACATTGACGGGTGGGGGCTTTGCCTGAACTCGTTGGTGTAGTGCAATGGGCGGTGGCCATGCCGGAGCTCATTGGGGAAACATTCAAGTTTTCTTGGTCGAAGGTAGAAGGAAATGCTTAGGTGCATTGGAGTTTGGAGTTGAGATGGTTATAGTATCGAGGTGGAGTGTTGTAATATGCGATACTATATGGTAGATTGAAGTGGTCGGAGATAGCTTCGCATAGGAGAAAATCGTTCGCAAATCGGAGTTCGCACGAGGAAGATATGAGCTGAAATGAGTAAGTTGTTCTATGTACAGTGCGACAGACGTCTGTCATATGGGACGACAAACGTCTGTCACTACAGGGGGATTTTACCGAAAGTTTCCACAGACGTCTGTCATCCCCACGATAGACGTCTAAGAGGGGGACAGACGTCTGTCATGGATGCGACAGACGTCTGAGCTGAGAGCTGGAGCCCAAATAATTCCCTGGGAGGGACAGACGTCTGTCACCTCCCACGACAGATGTCTGAATATTGAACTGGGCTATTTCGGGCTGAAAACCTTGTAAGTTGATTTGTGAAGATACGGGGGCAATTTGGGTAATTGGCATATCCCTATATAAGCTATTTTCTGAGGTGTTAGTGGGAGGAGCTTGTAAAACTTGATTTGGGATCAAGGGTTTATTCTCAAGGGAGAATTAGGGTTTATAACCTAATTCAAATTCTTCAATTCTATTCTCCTCAAACTCTTTTCTATATTGAAATATAGTGATCACTGGATCAATCTCTTGTATTCCTTTCATCGTGGTAATAAAATACTCTCTAAAAAGTGGATGTACACTAACAAGATGTTAGTGGAACCACTATAAATCCTTGTGTGATTTATTTTTGCTATTTTGTCATTAGTTTCTTACTTGAGATTGAGATTTGGATTGTTCGTGATTGATTGATGTTGTTTTGTGACTAGAGTTATTGCTTTGGTTGTTTTTGCAAGTCTAACAATGATCTAGTCTTCCGCTAGCGCTTTGTGATTTGGATATCAGATTCGAGTGGTCTTGAATCAGATTAATCACAACGCTTACAACAAAATCTTGATCTGAAGATTCAGATTTACCTCAAAAAAATTGTCCCCGTAGCGGGAGAAATTTAGATCTGAAGATTCAAGGTTTTTGGCAACAAGTTCCTGTAAATCATAAGACTTGGTAAGAACTGGTCAACACTAAATGAGCATATTGATAAATCATTTGGTTTAAAAAAAAATTAACAAATTCAAGTAGTTTCACTGATGACGAATTTCTCGCAAGGATAATCCTGTTTGAAACCTCTACACTCTTGGGAACATCACAAATAAATATCGATAACTTATTTTGAATATCAAGAGAAATTGCAGAAAATGGAAGAAAAAAAAAGAGGAGGGGGAGGGGGGACCTGTATAAATTTGAAGTGTGGTTGAAAGATTATTTTTAAATTATATGAAATCCCATATATGTATAAACTTTTAAAGATTTACCTGAAATTTATAAGATCTTAAGTGTGATTCATTTTCCTTTCAAATTTGAGAAACGTACATATTATTCTACCAATCGAAATAATAAAATGGATTCCATACAAGTAGTTTCAAAGTTATAAATTTCAAAGATTTAGCTAGAAGCATAATATGAACTTAAACGTATGCAACCTCACTCCTAACTTGTTTATGTCATAAAGAGAAAACCAAGGAATATAAGATTTTATATCAAAGAAAGTACTACCAGATCACCAGCATTATCCAAGTATATCTGGACCGCTGCATCCGCAAAAGCCGCAGGGTCTAGAGGAGCTGCAATATTCCGTTTGCAGGTCTTGGTCCACGTGCCACTACATTGTAGTTTACAAAAAAAGTATATTAAGAGGTATTATCAAAGCATATTAATTGGTAATTGACACATTCTTAAAGATAGCTATTACATCTTAAGTAGTTATAGCCAGGGCCGGCTCCACGGCAAGACGGGGCAGGCGGCCGCCTGGGGCAACCCCCTAGGCGAGGGCAACGGTCAGGGCTGGGGTGCCCAGTGGAGGTAAATGTTAAACCATATAATAAAAAGCTAATGAAGTTGATTGTGTAACGTGCCTATAGTGAGGTTGGTAGTGTTCTTGTATTAGGTCCTTAAGATCTTGTGTTCAATGCCTGCTGTAGTATTCACTTCCTGCTGCTTCCTTTTCCCTTTTATTCACTTCCACCCTATTTCTTGGCCAAGCTTCATACCGCTGAAATAAAATGCATGTACTCTGACTCTTAGTTTGAATGGTGTTATTTATTATGTACATGTAAGTATTCTTTTGCTTCATTATTCGGTTTAGACGATGATTTGCATTTTAAGCGTCTCCCCGGACTTGTTTTACTTATTATTTTACTTCCCAAATTTTTATTTGTTTAACTTATGTATTATTGGAATAATTAAGCTTCCATTTAATATAAGATACATCGTTACTGAATTTTCTTTAGCAATGTATGATCTACAAGTATTTCTCAATGTATATGCTACCAAGTGATAATGATCTAAAAAATATAATTCATTTATAGAATATACTACATCTATTGTTTATGTAAAAACTTTCTTTAGTTTAAATGAAAATTACAGAGAGCATTGATGTCCCTTGTGAACCAATTTTTTCTTTTTCTTTATGACGGGCAGTCCTACTGTATTTCTGTAGAGGTAAATTTGCTTCAAAAGCACCTAATATTTTGGACATCTCAGTGTGAAACAGATAACCAACTGCTTCTCTAGTGATACCTCTTGGTTCAAGTGACCATGGGCATACTCAAATAGACTTGTATATAAATTATTAATCTTTCAACATCATATTATCGTAGGTTTTCGATTTACAGTGCACAGTGATTACATTTTATTCATCGTCAGGAATGAGGTAAAAAAGAAATATGTACATAAAAAGAAAGCATGCATGATGCATGCATGGTGGGCAGACACATATGAGAGCATGTATAAATAAATAGAAAGCAAAGTGCAGTTGTTGTAAATTTAACAATACAAAGTGGTTGATGGAAGCAAAATCATGAATTAAAAATATGTAAACTTAACCATGAATTAAAAATATAGTACAGGAGTACATATATGAGCTGCTGCAAATTGAAGTAAAGATGTGCGTGTTATAATAATAATAATCTAACAGTAATAATGGAATGATGTATGCACGACAATGATTCACAAATCAAGAGATGTTATAACATAGGATGATACATATATGGTCACTTTTTCGCCTAGAGCAACACACATACCGGAACCGGCCCTGTTATAGCCAACTACTAATGCCAAGCATACTTGATAATGAATCATTTTAAAATGAAAAATACTGATTATACATGTATTGTTGAAGTCAGAAGACAAATCCAAAAATCCGTAATACTCATATGCTTTGGCATAAGTAGTTGGATTCATCAGGGAAAATAACATGTAGCCATTTCTCAAATAAACCAAGGATACTTTAATAAATTAATATTATACCAGCTTCAATATATAGTGTGCGTTGCTGTATGCTATCTTGTATTCTACATTTGTTCGTTTCGATTAATGTACTTTATGTTTTTTCTTTCATTTTAGCTTATATGTTTAAATAGGTTTGTAAACTGTCTACGTACTGATATTTTAGAAGTTAATAAAAGCGTATCAAGTTTCAAATATATATATATATATAATGTGCCAGACTGATGACTAAACACCTTCATTAAACAAACTAGTACAATCATCTTCACTATACAGTTAGCATTAGTATTGCTAATAATATAAGAAATGTTAATTGCCCAAAGTTAGTTTTTATAGAAAGCATTTCTTTTGACTTGTTCACTTAAATATATTTAACCAGACTGCCACAAGAAGATTGTTGAAATCCTCTAGATCTAAACAATTCAATTTCATTTGATTTTTAAATAGGTGTCCATTGGGATAGATATTACAAAGATGCGATATTATGTATTTATATGGGTTTTATAAAAAAATTAACATCTTTTATAAGGAATAAAAACGAGATATTAACATCACAAAAAACAAAGTAAGGAGATCTAAAAGCTGAAACCGAAAAGGTCAAATGTTTAAGTCTTTCGTTAATTTATAATCATAAAACTTCATAAAATAACAGTAACAATAAAGTGTAAAAAACTAAACTGAGAACATTTAAGCTTCTACAGGTAAAATGTAAACTTAATTTGAAAACTAAAATTAATATCTTTTATATGGAACAAAAAACGATATATTATGTATTTCCATTTTCCAGCTTCTAGCGCTAAAGTGTAAACTTTGAAAACTAAATTGAGAATGTTTAAGCTGTGCTTGTAAGAGAAATGCATATGATATCATCGTTAACACTAATATTAATGCTATAAGGAGAGAAATAAACGATAAATCCTACAAGTCTTACAATTTTTTTTAATGAATTCCTATTTTAACCACTATTCTAAAATTCTAATCATATCCCTTTAGGATTTGAAAATTGTATTTCTTATTCACAATTTTAATAGTAAATAATGTCTACTTATTGTTTTGAAAGATAAGATAATAATTTATAATGTACAAACTTTAATCTCAAATTTGACAGTTCGTTCGTACTTCTAATGCGAGAAAAGAAAACTATGATCATCTTTTTGACCATTCACAATATAGTTTGTTGGTTTGCACACAGAATGCAACAACATATCAATAAGATGATGATAATGAGAACAATTGAGAGAATGACATCCCAAACCATAGTTTACGACACAGAAGTGCAAAAGCTGCTTTGAACCCTGGAACCAAAGTACGTTGCAAGGTTGTGTTTAGTTTCAAATTATGACACTCAATTAGAAAACAAATTTATACATGTATATATATACACACACACACACATATACATACATATATATATATATATGTATGTATATATATCGATTAGTTTCAAAATACTTGCTAATGGAGCAGAACTAATACTGTAACACCCCGAATTTCGGTTAATGTTAAAATTCACTAATTACAGAATAAATAATCTCAGATGTGAGAATTGGGGGAAATGGGCTGCGTCATTGCGTTCGTCTCGGAAAAAATACGCGAAATAGAGTCCGAGTTTTCGAGAATCGGAGTCCGTACGGCCCGGTTATGGCCCAATGAAGTTTACAGAAAATTCAAAGTTCAAAACAGATTTAAAATTCAGGTTCAAATTCAAAATTGGGGCCATTGGGCGCAGGCGGGGAAAATTCCCGCCTAGCTACCCAAGTCGACAGCCCTGTCGACTGGGCCGTCGACTTGGCTAGGACCAAGTCGACAGCCCTGTCGACTTGGGTGTCGACAGGGGGTGCTCGGCCAGTTTAACCTGGTGCACCATTTTAGTGTTTGGGCTGTGTTTTGGGGCTGGTTTCTGGAAGCTTCCGAGATCTGATGGCCCTAATCTAATTTAGGGTTAATCTAATGACCTAAAACACTTGCCTAATCCTATAAATAAGACCCTAAGCTAGCCCTAAATGATCATAATCCTATCTCCTAACTAAACTATGCCAAAATTTTCTATGATCATGGCCTCCACTCAAAACCCTAGCCTCCATCCTATTTCTAAACTAATTCTATGAAGACTTTCATGTTCATACAAGCATCTTTGAGTTGTATGAGTGATCATTAGCTTGCATTCATCATCAAGTTGCAAGCTTTAAGTTCAAGGCTAGAGTTTTTGGGTGATTTTTGGCAAGGGTTTGCTTATGGGAGTTTAGTGGTGAGTTTCTATAGCCTTAATAATCAATTGTTAAATTGATTATGATAGGATATGATAAGATATGGCTATGTTTGTGGATAAATATGCTTATGCAAGTTTAGTATAGTGTATGTTGTGTGTTTTGCAAGTTTTATGCTATATGCAAGTTTAATGCTATGTTTTATGATGCTCACTATGCAAAACACTATGTTGAACATTTATGCATATGTAACATGCTATGCAAACTATATGTGAGATTATATGCAAGATATATGTAACATGCTATGCAAACTATATGTGAGATTATATGCAAGATATATGTAACATGTTATGCAAACTATATGTGAGATTATATGCAAGATATATGTAACATGTTATGCAAACTATATGTGAGATTATATGCAAGATATATGTAACATGATTATGCAAGTTGTGTATTTGGTTTTATGCATGCTAAGTATTTGGTTTTGTGCATGCTAAGTATTTGGTTTTATGCATGCTAAGTATTTGGTTTTATGCATGCTAAGTGTTTGGTTTTATGCAAGTTATGATGCAAGTTCATATGCAAGTTATGATGCAAGTTCATATGCAAGCTATGATGCAAGTTCATATGCAAGTTATGATGCAAGTTCATATGCAAGTTCATATGCAAGTTCATATGCAAGTTTATATGCAAGTCTATATGCAAGTTCATATGCAAGTTTATATGCAAGTTCATATGCAAGTTTGGGTTAATGAATTATGCTAGTTGGGTTTAATGTTATGATGCAAGTTGACACCTTTTAAAACCCATGTAAATGCCAACGTTGTGCTAAGATTGAACCCATTACATTTGTAATGAAACTCCCCATGACATGTCATGAGAACGAATTACGGGGGAAACGATGGGGTTAATATGCATGTTAATAGAAATGTGTAAAGTTGGTATGTTTAAGCATAACATAAAATGAATGGACATAATTGGGAATTTACCTATTAAGTTAGGTCTACCCATATTATGGAGTTGGGAATTTACCTATTAAGTTAGGTCTACCCATACTATGGAATTGGGAATTTACCTATTAAGTTAGGTCTACCCATATTATGGAGTTGGGAATTTACCTATTAAGTTAGGTCTACCCATACTATGGAATTGGGAATTTACCTATTGAGTTAGGTCTACCCATATTCTTAAAAATGTGTAATTAATTAGGGATAATTAATACAAAATTATGGGGGTGATTAATTAGGTGTAATTAATCTACTAAGACACGAGGTTGGACCCTTTTGTAGCATAAGACTGCCCGGAACCGACCGGCAAATCCAGCGGCTACAAATGATTGGCCCAATGTGAGAGGTCTTAGTCATAAACTAAATACGTGACAAGTGTAAAGACACGAGGTTAGACTCTGTTATGGTGTAAGGCTGCCCGGAACCAACCGGCATATCCAGCTACCATAAAAGACAGTCTAATGTGAGAGGTCTTTACAAAGGTTACGATCTTAATTAATTAAGAAACACTTAACCAAATTAGCATGTAGTGAGGCATGAGGGGTTAAGTGGGTGCCTTGGATGGCATGTAGTAGCTTGTGGGGGCCTTAAGTGGCAATTAAAATATAATTAAATGATAAGCTTAAGTAGTAGCTTGTGGGGGCCTTAAGTGGCAATTAAAATATAATTAAATGACAAGCTTAAGTAGTAGCTTGTGGGGGCCTTAAGTGGCAATTAAAATATAATTAAATGACAAGCTTAAGTAGTAGCTTGTGGGGGCCTTAAGTGGCAATTGAAATATGATTAGATGACTTAACCAAACCTTAACATATAAGTGGGCATGATTATAAAAGGGGTTAAGTGGGATGCACTAAATAAAATGACAAGCTTAAGTAGTAGCTTGTGGGGGCCCATTTCAACCAATATCCCAAACGTATCTTAGTGGGCTCGACTCAAGTCGAGGACGGGACACGCATATTGGGCTTGACTATAAGAGGCCAAAACGGGTTAGCGGTGGCAACGCAGGACCAACGGGTTTCATATGCGTGTGTGGACCCGGGCTGGTTGGTAAGACGTTGTTTCATCGTGTAGGTATAAGCCGTGCACCGTTGATATTATCAGGTTGCCACTTTGGGAAATGATACACCCCATTGTGGGACCAACACGGGTATCTACGTAAGGGAGCCGATCGCTTGGGGAGTAGTGGGTACACCTATGTAGTTAGCCAGGGGTACACGAAACTACTGGGTAAAATTACCAGGTACACTTAGTGGGATCAACCTTTAAGTAGGAATTACCCTTGGTGGGTAGAACTGGTGTGGTGCAGTGTAGGAATTACCCTTGGGTGGGTAGGTCTGGGGTGGTGCAATATTGTAATTATCCTTGGGTGGATAAATGCGTCTTTTCGGTTATCTTAGTACATCCTGTGTTTAGTTGGCTACTTAGTGTAGTCATTATCCCCAGAGGTACCGTACCTTGTTTATATCATACCCTAATTACTTTGATGATTGTATTGTTAGGGTTATAGGACTCACTCAGACTTATGTCTGACCCCGTTGTTTCTTTATCTTTTTCCCAACCCTCAGGTTTTCGGAGTGGGCCTAGCACTAGTGGGCTTTGATCAGACTGCTTGATCTATCCTTTGGAGCTTGGATCGTGGATGTAAAGCTCAGTTTATCTTTTCTATTATGGCTATTAGGTTATGTAGTGGGATTATGTACTTTTGTTTTTATCAGGATGGATATTATGTACTTGACTCTTATTTATGGTCTTGGTGTAACCAAACATGTTTTACTTTCCGCTGGAATGAAATGATGTTTTAAATTCTCAAGTATCACTTATATCTGTCTTGTTGTAATTTTTCTGTTCTATATTCACTTAAAATACTCCACCGATGTTATGGCATTCCCTTAGTGAGTGACCGTAGCGGGTGTGGGGTGTTACAAATACAAAAACTACATTTCAATTAACAAAAGATAGTCAACAAAGATAAAAAGATTTATGATCAGTTTATAAGAATATTAAGCATGAAATCTTTCACATCTGACTCGCATTTACACATAAAACTACACTGATTTTTATGACTTCTGAATCTTCAAGATTTAGAAAAGAAAACTTCAAAACAACCGTTTTATATAAATAACAAGAATAAATTTGCTTTTTCCTATTAACCCTTCTTTCCCAACATAATAACAATTTGCAAACAATTTAAAAAAAATATACCACTTTTGAACATGATGCTAAATGGGTATTCTGCACTACTGTAGTCTCAAATCGTGCCAATGCAAATTCATCAAATAATAATAACTAACAACGTCGAGCAAGTGTAAACAAATAAGAAACAAAAACCAACAAAAAAAAGATACCCAAACTTGATTTGATTTTGTGCTAGTACAAATTGCTGATGTTGCACTGGTGTAGCTAAAGTGACATATTATTGTAATTAGTTTTTTAACTGGACTCGGTTTGCCATTACTTTCAGAAAAGGGTTGAATTGAAAAGAAAAAAATAGTAAAAGTATGCACATAACCACTAATAAAACTCGCAAGACATCCATAGTTTGAGAAGCTAGAGATATTGGTTTCCATCCCAAGACCACATGATAACAAAGTTAGTAAACAACAAAAAAACCTTAATGCTCTCGCCTAATTTTTATATTTTTAAGTTTTATTAAACACTAAGGAACAAATGGGAACTATTCTGTAATTAATGCAAAGTAAATGAGTTTTGGTTGCATCTATAAGCTCTCATTGCATTGTTTAACTACAAAGTTAAGTATAAAATTCAGTCAAGGCTCAGTCTTTGATCATTCTGGATACATAATGTACAGTTATTGGTTAAGTAATGTCATCTACTGTGAACTGGCAAGCTACTGCCTAATTATCTATTAATTTCACCAGCAAGATTATAAATTTAAACAACAAATGAAAAAGAAATGTATGCATCAAATCCTCCCGAATAACATAAAAGTCAACCCAAAAATAAAACCGAAGTAATCCAAAATATGTATACTTACCCGAGAGTGGGCTTCTCCTTTGAGCTGCATAACAAATGCAAAAAGGAATCAAAACAAATCTCAACTAAATTGCATAGATCTACCATTCTCATCACATCAAGTTCATTAGCAATCGGATCTACGAACAAAATACATAACGTTTAATAGATGGTTTGGACAATAATATCAATATTTACAGCATACATTTAGGAAAAGAAAAATAAATTACTTCTTTGTTTAACATAATTAATGGTCTAATAGACAATGCCTATGTTTGAAGTTCGAATACAACAAGATAGCCAATGTGATAATTCATGGATGCTTGAAAAAAAGGTCTAACATGTATTTAAATCATTCATACCAAATTGTAAGTTTTTATTTTGTTTAAATCTTATTCGCTTCTAACTTTACACAGTTATGTATTTCCCTCTACAAATTTATTCTTCCAGCAAGTTGTTTATGATATTCATAAACTCAAGTCTGTTTACATGTGAAAACAAAAGCTGCTATCAATGAAATACACTAACTTAAAAGAAAAACAATAGTGGCTATTAATTTTAAAACATTTAGAAAATATAGGAAAAAATTGGCAAAGACCATCACAAAAACCTAGTCTAAATATTAATTTGTTTCTATTATCGAATAAAGATCAAAAGCAATACTTTGAAATGCATTAGAAAACTGAAGGAATAGAGGAAAAAAGTCAATAATGACTGAAGAAACTAAAATAAAGGTCCCATCTGACAGTTCTGAGATCCAGGCGACATCGTATCAACGCATCCAGACATCAGAGAGATCTGGACTGAAGAAAATGATGATTCCATCTTCTCCGAGTAGGGCATCACGATCTTCACCAAAAGACGAGCACCCCAGGCAACGCTCAACTCTTCAAGCAACGATTTTGCATTTGAAGGCTGATTTTTTTCCAATGTTAGGGTTTAATGAACTGAAATTTTTATTTTGAGGAAGAAGATTTGAGAAACAAAATAGAAGAAGACGGTCATCAAATTGAATAAAGGAAGATATTCACGGGATTTTCATATGAATGACTTAAGCTTTTGGATTTTTGAACGAGTAATTTAGAGATTTAAATTGAATTAGGGATTCGAAAGGGAAAGTGAAAATAAATTCATGGTAGACAGTGGAATAAGAAATTGAGAGAGGGAAACGAAAACAATACCGCCAATTTTTTCACGCATTAGTGAATAACAGCGTGCTGAACGAGTTATAATTTTATCCAAATGAATTGTAATGGAATAACAATAGCAACTCATGTTCGGATGCAATCCATCGTGCTATTAATAGACTATTTTCTTGTAGTGCCTCCTTGTGCTAGTGGAATAGTTCATCTTCTTCTTAAAGCTAAGGAATTGTGAGACAAGATTGTAGAACAAATGACCAACAAATTATTCTCTTCTCTAATCTGTTCTTTGTGAGTACAATTTCTTTCACAAAATAATTAATAAATTAATTATGATGAGTTATAATTTGGGTTATAAGATTATGCCAGTTGAATCATTAACCGATATGATATTGTCTATTTTGTGAATATACGCTAGTTGTTGTCTTATGTACATAGATTCATGATGTTGGCTCATATGTCTAAACACATATGCTAGATTTGATTCATTTTGTGACAATTATTTACATGTCTAAATCATATGCAAGTGTATATGTAAATCTTAGTTTACATGTCTAAATTATATATGCAAGTTTATATATAAGTTTGGATGTGAATCATATGCTAGTTTATATGTAAGTTTGTATGCGAATCATATGTAAGTCTTAGTTTACATGTCTAAATTGCATATGCAAGTTTATGCAAAAACCATGTTCATATATGCAAGTTCACCTTTATGTGTATAGACCTATGCAAATCATATCTTATATAATTTGATCCACGCCAGTTTGTAGTTTATGCAAATTATGTCTATTGTCTGTGCAAGTTATTGATTATGGAAATTTATGATTATATAAATTATAATCATGCAAGTTTTGATCCATGCTAGCCTATTCGTATTTGCAAGTTAAATCTATTTTATGTGTCATGCAAGTTGTGATGTTTCTTTTCTTTTTATGAGTTAGACTATTTGCGGGTCTAACATATTTCATATTAAACGTATGAACGACGTGGGGGCAATGAGAAAATATTAAATATTAATATTGTGAATTGGAATATAATGGCTTTAAAAGCATATAATTAATTTGAGACATTAATTGGTATAATTTATATACCTGGAAATTATGGACATAATTTAAGTGACAATTATGGACATTAATTAAAATTGGAAGTTATTGACAATCTGAAATAGGGATATTAATTCAAATTGGGGTTGAATAATAATGTGTAATAATAAATGCCTAAGACACGAGGTTAGACTTGTTTGTGGCATAAGACTGCCTGTAACACCCCACCTCCGCTAGGGTCACTCACAAGGGGAATGCACTATCTTTGGTGAAGCATTATCTAGGTAAACATACACAGAAATATTACAAGACAGAACATATAAAACAGCGGAAGAAGAACCAAATTTCATTGCTTTAAAATCTAGAAAGGTCTAAAGCCTTTTACATCAAAATGCTACTAAATCCATTACATCGAAATCTGTCTTGCAATAGTAAAGAAGCATAAAACCATAGTTATAAATCATTCCCCAATAAAGCAGCAAAGCAATCCATAGCCAAGAGCAATCCAAGCCTTCATGAAATAGCCTTGGAGCTTGGTTAGATCCGAACTAAGCTGTGTTCCTACTCTGTGAACCTGGGTGGTGGGGGGGAACGGAAGAAAAAGAGGCGAAACAAACTGGGTCAGTCATAAAGACTGAGTAAGTCCTAGTGACTTTCAGCATAAAAACAGGTAACGATAACATGGCATGAATAAACTGAAAGTAAACATAAGCATGATGACAAGATAAGCTACATGCACGATAACTAAGAATAACATCATAGGATTTCTATCATGTATAACATTGCAAGGTTCCCATTCAGGATGAACTAAATATAGTTTCGCACGATTTCTATCAAGCATCGCAAGATTTCTCTGCTTCACCATTAAAATGATATCTATTTGCTCTGATTTTCTAAATTCTCTGCACCAACTGTACTAGTATCCTAACCAGTATCATCCTTTCCATGTATATGTATATTCCCTTGTCGTATATCGTACGGGTTTCATCACGTATTTCTATACTACTTCAACGTAGTGCCACCATTCTTGAAATCGTTGGAACCGCCACCCTTGTTCTGGCTAGGTTTTCTTATCATGAGCTATCGCGTGTTCAACTAGGATTTATGCCACCTAGGGCCACTAGGGATTATGCTACCTATTGAATGTTTTCTGGATTCGATTAGGGTTTATGCCACCTAGGACCACTAGGGATTATGCTACCTAACGAATTCCACGTAACGATCTATTAATCAATCGGCTCCCTACAAGTCCTAGCTCGTTCATGTGTCTGTGTCATACGACCCAATCACGAAATGTAGTTACCTGTGCTAGGTCCACCATAGGGTGGATCAAGCCCTAGGGTGCCAACCACCGACACGAATCAAGCACGCACAGTGTAAACCTATTGGTGCCCAATGCCTGCTTTTTCTGCTCCGGAGTGTGTGCATGCCCGCACTCCGTTAGAACCTACACTGGCGCACCCACACAGCCGTCATTCTGGTCGCTTACAATCAGCCCAGTTATCGTGCCCCACCCTACCTAGTTCCAGGGTACCATGATACATCTAGTGGGTTACTGCTGAAACGGACCGCGTAACTAGGGTTTCCGTCTAGTAGGTTAAGTGTTGTCATTTAAGTTCGTGACTTAACCCGCCTACGGGTCATGTCAAATTTGGCCAAGTGTTGTCGTTCAAGTTCATGACTCAGCCCTACGAATCATCTGTCAAGTTGGTTAAGTATATTCAAGCGGTTCATGACTTAACCCTATCAAGTCATCGTGTCAAATTGGTTAAGTATATTCAAGCGGTTCATGACTTAAACCTATCAAGTCATCATGTCAAATTGGTTAAGTATATTCAAGCGGTTCATGACTTAACCCTATCAAGTCATCATGTCCAATTGGTTAAGTATATTCAAGTGGTTCATGACTTAACCCTATCAAGTCATCGTGTCCAATTGATTAAGTATATTCAAGCGGTTCATGACTTAATCCTATCAAATCATGTCTCAAGTTGGTTAAGTGTTGTCTTTCATGTTCATGACTTAACCCTATCATGTGGCATTAATTCATTAATGCACCTTAACCTCTCACATTAGACCTGTTGTTGTGGTCACTGGATATGCCGGGCGGTTCCGGGAAGATTTACACCACAACTCAGTCTAACCTCGGGTTTCAAGCGCGATATGACCAACTACTCACATTGGATCCTATTGTTTGCAGCCATTGGATTTTGCGGGCAGTTCCGGGCAGGTTTACACTGCAAACTCAACCCAACCTCGAGTTGGCCATTTTCATGTTCATTCTAAGTGTCATGACCATGTTCAAGTTTCATGTCAAGTTCGTGTCAAGTTTTCAAGGCAAGTTTCATGTTAAGTCGATGTCAAGTTCGTGCCCATATCCAGGTTCAAGTTACAACAGCGTTTGTGTTTCAAGTTTTGCCTTTTATAAGGTTCATAACCAATTCATGTTTTGCCTATTCTACCCAAATCGTATTTCCATTGCACGTAAACGTGAATCGATACAAATAAACTCAAACCTCAGAATAAAGGGAATAACATCAAAACTATGATAGGAAAAAGAGACGAGCATAAAGCGATAAAAGGGGTTACAAGACTAGCATGACATAACTTGAGATAATTGGTTACAACATCACTGGCATAAAGGATTTCAAATCTAGCAAGATAAGGCGATAATCAAGGTAAACGCTGACATAAAAGAATAGGCATGCGAAAGTAAGCCAAATACAATAATAATGGATCCAATGGTTTCGGTGTACATAATAGCGAATAAGCTAAGCAAGTCACGGCCTCGGTATGAGATCCAACAAACTGCAAATTCGGTATACAACATGGGTTTCAATAAACTATAATAGTCCCAGGTAATTAACCCCAATAGTCATAGTCATGGTCATAGGTAAAAATCTCATAATTAAGAACCCTAAGCGATTAATTACAATAGTCATGGTTAATTATCCAAAATATTTCTAGGCAATAGTCATAGGCAACTAACAGTAATAGTTTCAAAGTCATGGTCATAGATAATGGCCTTGTGTTCATATTCATAGGGAATAATTCTCATAGTCAAGAGTCATAGTTGATTAGCCACAATTGTCCTTGTCATAGTCATAGGCAACAGTCTTACGTTCACCGTCATAGGCACATGCATAGTCTTATTTTCACAGACATAGGCACAGTCTTATGTTCTTAGTCATAGGCATAGGCATAGTCTTATGTTCATCATCATAGTCATAGGCATAGGCAAGACCTTATGTCCACAGTCTCATAGGCATGTTAAGGTTTATAGACATGAAAGAATTTGATTTACAACATGAATATGCCCCAAATAGAAATATTTCCACAAGTCAAGATCCAAGAATTTATGTTACAATCTAGCGTTTGAATAATAAACTAGGTCCAACAACATGAATGGGCATGACTCAGTCGATAAGAAATAATCCCAAAATCATAGATTCAAGAAGAGATAAGAACAGATCCAAATAAATAATCAAGCTTATGTCCAATTTCATTTTATTCCATGTCCATATCAAATTTAACAAGTTTCAATCTCAAAGTAACTAGAACTTACAGAGCGCGGATCGAGAATTAGAGTGCAGAGATTTGATTCTAGAAACGGTTGTTGCAGTTGTTGAATCTCTATTGGTTTAGACTTGTTCTAGATGAAAACCCACAATTCGCAATTTCCTAGATGTTGTCTTGACGAAGAAGAAGTAGCCATTCTCTCTTTAATTTAATTGTTTCAGAAACAGCATAAGGACAGAATGAAATGGTGTGGAGAGAATGAGGCTAGGGGTGGGTTTATATAGGGTTAGGCAGATGAATCTAGTCACGAAACAAGTCTAAATACATCAGAATGCATCAGGTTCAGAAAAGTGGTTCGGGAGGCAGGTCGACCCCCAGGTCGACACTATGGTCGACCTGGTCCCTAGGAGGTCGACACTATAGTCGACCCCCAGGTCGACCTGGTCCATGGGCGGGAATTTTCCCGCCCAGCCTGTTCTGGGGTTTGAATTCAAATTTCGAATTCGAATTTCGAGCTGTTTTTTATTCTGAAAATTCCTGAAACTTCGGAGGGTCATATTTCCCTCATACGAACTCCGATTTTCGAAAACTCGGATCTATTTCATGGAAAATTTTGAGATGAACGCAATGGCGTAACCCGTTTCCTTTGATTCTTATTTTAAAATTCAATTCTACCTTGATTTCTAGTTTCAACATGTTATAAAAATTCGTGTTGTTACATTCTCCCCTCCTTAAAGGATTTCGTCCCCGAAATCTTCAAGTTAAGAAGAATTTGTCCTACCATCCAATCATCCATCTACTTTATCATCAATCACAAGCATCCATTGTCCTTAAGAGATTTCTAATGCTGTATAAACATATGCAGCAAGTGTGTGTATATGCTCCTTATCTAATGCAAATGATCAGTCCTGATTGATCTTCCTAATGCAAAATACGTTTAGTGCCATGAATCCAACATGTATGCAAATAGTCTTAATCACATAAATACTATATGTGTGCTCAAACATCCATCCATATGCAACATTCACATGATAACACATTCAATTTCATCAATAAACAAGTATAAACACTCGTGCATATGCAATATGAAAATGTGTCTGAGCCGATCTAGTGCCTAATGTGTGTTATGCAACCACGAGCAACCACTAGCAGCCACTTGCAACCACTTGCAACCATCAATCATAACATGTCTCAAACACATGTTTACACCCAATTGTTCCTACCTAAAGGTATAGCCGAATGATAGAAGCAAGTAAAAACTTTGTGCCCATTAGGCAATGTCAAAGCTGGAAATCTACGTCACATATATACTGAATAGGAGAAGAACTCCCTAAGCACCAACCCATATCCTATAAAACCCAAAAAGTTTAGTCAACCAAACGGACACCCTCAAGCCCCAACATGTATTACAAACGGATAAGTCATACTCCCTATGGGGTTTGCAACAGAAATAGGATTGAAAATAGGACCGAGAGGTTCTACTTAAAAGATAGCATGCAAGTAAGCTCTACAGGAAAAGAGGAATCAAGGATATACTCTTAAAAAGAGATATGATGCGCATATCTAGTCTTCAATCTTCTAAGTCGTATTTCCTTGAGCTTAACTCCATTGTGCTTTGACCGTCTTTAACTTCACAATTTCGTAGTTTCTTAATTCTTGTTCCCAGAATATGAGTTGGAACTCATTTCACTGTCGCCTCTCGTTCCACTTTCGCTTATTCTCTTTCTAGTATACCCGATTCAAACATAACTATGTACTCGTGGTTTCGTGCAAGCTCTCCAAAATTCACTAGTGAATCTCGGATCTCGTTCACTTACGAAAAGGTATTCCACATAAATGAATTTTCTCTTGAAAATAAACAAATGCCAACCATGTTGCCAAATGTACTTACTAAGGTGATTTTCTGTAATTCATGCATAAGCGAAATGAACCATCCACCTTAGTGGCGAATACTACTCGAGCGGATCGATAAATGTATCAAGAGATTCTAGGTAACTAAGCATGGCAGAACCCTAAGGGTTACACTAGACTTCGAGGGCATTACCAAGGCAAGTCAAGAATCTGACTACTCTCTTTTCATACTCGAGAATGGTACCATTTCTGGACAACCACTCCATCCCCAGAATCACCCCATAGCCCAAAAACATAAGTTTTACTTCTAAACTCAACACTTAGCATATACATTCTCAAATCCAAACAAGTCATGAATAAATGAGCTGATTCCCCAACAGGATTTGAGACAAAAATGGGATCCTCTACTACGCTAGTACTAAGGTGCAGAGACTCAACTATCGAGGCAGAATTAAAAGGATGCGATGTACAAAAACAAAGTTCTAACGGGATGATAGAAAAGAAAAGCTAAACCTTTAACAGAAACGTTACCACCTCTCTTAGGTACGCTAGTAGGGAGAGCATACAATTGCCCTCTCGACGATCTTGTTCTTTGCTCTTGTCCTTGTCCTATAATACTTAATTACATGTCCCTTTTTACCATACTAAAGATATTTCGTCTTGTCATGAGTTTTTATTATTCTTTCACTTGGCTTCTTTCCTTTCACCTTTTTCCTCTTCGTGGATTAATCCATATCAACACGTTTCTCATCCTTAGGCTTGTGTTCTTTATCCTCGTTCCTACTATCCTTGTATAGCTTGTTGACAAGTTTCTCGAAAGCTACTTCCATCGCACGACAACCCTACAAAGCTTGAAATAAGATTAGTTGCAGATGGAACTAATGCAACTACAGATGGAGGAAAGAAATGAAAAGGGATCCAAACCAGGAAACAAAGGATAATGCTAATGGCCCTTGGGGAATAGATTTTTAAAAAAATAAAACTTTTCTTGAAAAATGCTACTTTGTAAATGGTTTTGAAAACAATTTCAAAAGGTTTTTAAAAACTTTTGCCCAGTCTGGTAACCTTCTGCTCTGATACCAAATGTAACACCCCACCTCCGCTAGGGTCAAGGGGAATGCACTATCTTTGGTGGAGCATTATCTAGGTAAACATACACAGAAATATTACAAGATAGAACATATAAAACAGCGGAAGAAGAACCAAATTTCATTGCTTTAAAATCTAGAAAGGTCTAAAGCCTTTTACATCAAAATGCTACTAAATCCATTACATCGAATTCTGTCTTGCAATAGTAAAGAAGCATAAAACCATAGTTATAAATCATTCCCCAATAAAGCAGCAAAGCAAGCCATAGCCAAGAACAATCCAAGCCTTCATGAAATAGCCTTGGAGCTTGGTTAGATCCGAACTAAGCTGTGTTCCTACCCTGTGAACCTAGGTGGGGGGGGGGGGACGGAAGAAAAAGAGGCGAAACAAACTGGGTCAGTCATAAAGACTGAGTAAGTCCTAGTGACTTTCAGCATAAAAACAGGTAAATATAACATGGCATGAATAAACTGAAAGTAAACATAAGCATGATGACAAGATAAGCTACAGGCACGATAACTAAGAATAACATCATAGGATTTCTGTCATGTATAACATTGCAAGGTTCCCATTCAGGATGAACTAAGTATAGTTTCGCAAGATTTCTATCAAGCATCGCAAGATTTCTCTGCTTCACCACTAAAATGATATCTATTTGCTCTGATTTTCTAAATTCTCTACACCAACTGTACTAGTATCCTAACCAGTATCATCCTTTCCATGTATATGTACAGTCCCTTGTCGTATATCGTACAGGTTTCATCACGTATTTCTATACTACTTCAACATAGTGCCACCATTCTTGAAATCGTTGGGACCGCCACCCTTGTTCTGGCTAGGTTTTCTTATCATGAGCTATCGCATGTTCAACTAGGATTTATGCCACCTAGGGCCACTAGGGATTATGCTACCTATTGAACGTTTTCTGGATTCGATTAGGGTTTATGCCACCTAGGACCACTAGGGATTATGCTACCTAACGAATTCCACGTAACGATCTATTAATCGATCGGCTCCCTACAAGTCCTAGCTCGTTCATGTGTCTGTGTCATACGACCCAATCACGGAATGTAGTTACCTGTGCTAGGTCCACCATAAGGTGTATCAAGCCCTAAGGTGCCAACCACCGACACGAATCAAGCATGCACAGTGTAAACCTACTGGTGCCCAATGCCTTCTTTTTCTGCTCTGGTGTGTGTGCACGCCCGCACTCCGTTAGAACCTACACTGGCGCACCCACACAGCCGTCGTTCTGGTCGCTTACAATCAGCCCAGTAATCATGCCCCACCCTGCCTAGTTCCAGGGTACCATGATACATCTAGTGGGTTACTGCTGAAACGGACCGCGTAACTAGGGTTTCCGTCTAGTAGGTTAAGTGTTGTCATTTAAGTTTGTGACTTAACCCGCCTACGTGTCATGTCAAATTTGGCTAAGTGTTGTCGTTCAAGTTCATGACTCAGCCATACGAATCATCTGTCAAGTTGGTTAAGTATATTCAAGCGGTTCATGACTTAACCCTATCAAGTCATCATGTCAAATTGGTTAAGTATATTCAAGCGGTTCATAACTTAACCCTATCAAGTCATCATGTCAAATTTGTTAAGTATATTCAAGCGGTTCATGACTTAACCCTATCAAGTCATCGTGTCCAATCGGTTAAGTATATTCAAGCGGTTCATGACTTAACCCTATCAAGTCATCGTGTCCAATTGATTAATTATATTCAAGCGGTTCATGACTTAATCCTATCAAATCATGTCTCAAGTTGGTTAAGTGTTGTCTTTCATGTTCATGACTTAACCCTATCATGTGGCATTAATTCATTAATGCACCTTAACCTCTCACATTAGACCTGTTGTTGTGGTCACTGGATATGCCGGCCGGTTCCGGGCAGATTTACACCACAACTCAGTCTAACCTCGAGTTTCAAGCGCAATATGACCAACTACTCACATTAGATCCTATTGTTTGCAGCCATTGGATTTGCCGGGCGGTTCCGGGCAGGTTTACACTGCAAACTCAACCCAACCCCGAGTTGGCCATTTTCATGTTCATTCTAAGTGTCATGACCAAGTTCAAGTTTCATGTCAAGTTTTCAAGGCAAGTTTCGTGTCAAGTCGATGTCAAGTTCGTGTCCATATCCAGGTTCAAGTTACAACAACGTTTGTGTTTCAAGTTTTGCCTTTTATCAGGTTCGTAATTCAGGTTCAAAACCAATTCATGTTTTGCCTATTCTACCCAAATCGTATTTCCATTGCACGTAAACATGAATCGATACAAATAAACTCAAACCTCAGAATAAAGGGAATAACATCAAAACTATGATAGGCAAAAGAGATGAGCATAAAGCGATAAAAGGGGTTACAAGACTAGCATGTCATAACTTGAGATAATTGGTTACAACATCACTGGCATAAAGGATTTCAAATCTAGCAAGATAAGGCGATAGTCAAGGTAAATGCTGACATAAAAGAATAGGCATGCGAAAGCAAGCCAAATACAAGAATAATGGATCCAATGGTTTCGGTGTACATAATAGCGAATAAACTAAGCAAGTCACGCCCTCGGTATGAGATCCAACAAACTGCAAATTCGGTATACAACATGGGTTTCAATAAACTATAATAGTCCCAGGTAATTAACCCCAATAGTCATAGTCATGGTCATAGGTAAAAATCTCATAATTAAGAACTCTAAGCGATTAATTACAGTAGTCATGGTTAATTATCCAAAATAGTTCTAGGCAATAGTCATAGGCAACTAACAGTAATAGTTTCAAAGTCATGGTCATAGATAATGGCCTTATGTTCATAATCATAAGGAATAATTCTCATGGCCAAGAGTCATAGTTGATTAGCCACAATTGTCCTTGTCATAGTCATAGGCAACAGTCTTACGTTCACCGTCATAGGCAAAGGCATAGTCTTATGTTCACAGTCATAGGCATAGTATTATGTTCTTAGTCATAGGCATAGGCATAGTCTTATGTTCATCATCATAGTCATAGGCATAGGAAAACCCTTATGTCCACAGTCTCATAGGCATGTTAAGGTTTATAGACATGAAAGAATTTGATTTACAACATGAATAGGCCCCAAATAGAAATATTTCCACAAGTCAAGATCCAAGAATTTATGTTACAATCTAGCGTTTGAATAATAAACTAGGTCCAACAACATGAATGGGCATGATTCAGTCGATAAGAAATAATCCCAAAATCATAGATTCAAGAAGAGATAAGAACAGATCCAAATAGATAATCAAGCTTATGTCCAATTTCATTTTATTCCATGTCCATATCAAATTTAACAAGTTTCAATCTCAAAGTAACTAGAACTTACAGAGCGCGGATCGAGAATTAGAGTGCAGAGATTTGATTCTAGAAACGGTTGTTGCAGTTGTTGAATCTCTACTGGTTTAGTCTTGTTCTAGTTGAAAACCCCCAATTCGCAATTTCCTAGATGTTGTCTTGACGAAGAAGAAGTAGCCATTCTCTCTTTAATTTAATTGTTTCAAAAACAGATTAAGGACAGAATGAAATGGTGTGGAGAGAATGAGGCTAGGGGTGGGTTTATATAGGGTTAGGTAGATGAATCTGGTCACGAAACAAGTCTAAATACATTAGAATGCATCAGGTTCAGAAAAGTTGTTCGGGAGGCAGGTCGACCCCCAGGTCGACACTATGGTCGACCTGGTCCCTTGGAGGTCGACACTATAGTCGACCCCCAGGTCGACTGGTCCATGGGCGGGAATTTTCCCGCCCAGCCTGTTCTGGGGTTTGAATTCAAATTTCGAATTCGATTTTCGAGCTGTTTTTGATTCTGAAAATTCCTGAAACTTCGGAGGGTCATACCTCCCTCAAACGGACTCCGATTTTCGAAAACTCAGAATCTGTTTCATTTAAAATTTCGAGACGAACGCAATGGCGTAACCCATTTCCCTTGATTCTTATTTTAAAATTTAATTCTGCCTTGATTTCTAGTTTCAACATGTTATAAAATTCGGGTTGTTACACTGCCCGGACCCACCCAGCAAATCCAGCAACAACAAACGGTAGTCTAGTGTGAGAGCTCAAAAGCATAAATTAAATGCATAATAAATGCCTAAGACACGAGTTTAGACTCGTTAGTGATATAAGACTGCCCGGACCCGCCCAACACATCCGCCAACCGCAAACGGCAGTCTAATGTGAGAGGTCGTAGGCATAATTAAAAGATGCTTAGACACGAGGTTAAGTATGGCTTGTGGTGGAAGTCTGCCCGGAACCACCCGGCATGTCCAGCGGCCACAAGCAATCGACTTAATGTGAGAGCTCTGTGCATTAATAATTAATTAATGCTGATCAAAGAAGAATATGAATGACAAACAAGTTTGGTTGAGTAATTCTCTGAGTACATATTTGATGTTGATTTCGGTCTTCGGGGTTGATACTTAGGGAGTTATTCTCTTAACTAATGTATCTGTGAACTAAGATGTACTTAATCATAAATTAAGTAAAACATGTTATACGATATATATATATATAAATAATACATAAAACATGATAAGTGGATAGGGTTAAGATCAGCTTAACCAATAATCTGATAAGTAGGTAAGGTTAAGACCAGCTTAACCAATAATATATAAGCGGATAGGGTTAAGACTAGCTTAACCAATAATCTGATAAAAAGGAAGGGTTAAGACCAGCTTAACCAATAATATATATTAATTTGATAAGTGGGTAGGGTTAAGACCAGCTTAACTAATGATATATATATATATATATATATATATATATTAATCTGATAAGTGGATAGGGTTAAGACAAACTTAACCAATAATACATATTGACCTGATAAGTGGATAGGGTTAAGAAAAACTTAGCCAATAATATATAAGTGGATAGGGTTAAGACCAACTTAACCAATAATGTATATATTGATCTGATAAGCGGATAGGGTTAAGACAAGCTTAACCAACAACACATGTTGATTTGATAAGTGGGTAACATGGGTGACATGTGGGATATAATTATAAACACTTAACCAAGTTGAAACATGTAAGAAGACATGAATAAGAGGGGTTGAGTGGGAAATCCTAGTGGGGACCAAGCATAGGTGGAAAGCTTGTGTCAAGTGTGGGGACCCTTTTCAACCAGTAACCCATTTAGTATCTAAGTGAGCTCGATCTAGATCGAGGATGGGACACGTTTACTGGGTTTGATTGTAAGAGGTCAAAACGGGTTAGCGGTGGCAACGCAAGTCCAACGGGGTCATGTGTGTGCGTGGGCCCGGGCTGGTAGGTAAAACGTTGTTGCATCGTGTAGGTATAAGCCGTGCATCTTTAGTGGTATCGGGTTGCCACTTTGAGGAGTGATACACCCCACTGTGGGACCAGCACGGGTATCTACGAGTTAGGGAGCCGATCGAATGGGGAAGGTAGTGGGTACGACTAGCGGAGATAGGAGCAGGCGACACCTATGAAGGCAGCTAGGGGTACAACTACCATATTATGGATAAATGTTGTAATTAGAATGGGGAGGGTAGTGGGTACAACTAGTGGAGATAGGAGCAGGCGGCACCTATGAAGACAACTAGGGGTACACAAAACTACCATTATTATTATATTGTTCAGTAGGCGGGATCAACTTTTAGGGTGACTAGTATTGGTGCAGTAGAGTAATTATCCTATAGTGATTAGGAATGCAATTAACATTATCTTATTCCTCTTGTTGGTTTTGTCATGCCCATTTGTTTCACAGTCATTTCTTGTTTTACCAGTTTATGCCTTATCCTAATTACTTTAATCATTATATTGTTAAAGTTATTGGACTTGCCAAACTTTATGTCTGACCCCCTTTGTTTTCGCCTCTTTTCTTCCTTCCCCTCCCTAGGTTCTCAAGGTGGGACTAGTGCTAGTGGAGCTTGATTTGGATATCTTTCTCTCTCTTTTGGAAGTGCTTGGATTGCTGAAAATAAAGTTCAACTTATCTCTTTTATGGCTACTTATGTTGGGGTTATGCTTTTTACTTTATGTACTCAGAAAACAATTTGTCAAGATGGATATCAAGTGTACTTGGTTTTATTGTTGGTTTTTGATGTTGTTGTAACCAAACTATTTCTCCGCTGCAATAAAAGTTGTTTTAAAAATTTTCAAGTACCAACATATGCATCTGTCTCGTTATATTCCGTTCCATACACCAATAATACTCCATGAAATTTAATGCATTCCCTTTGTGAGTGACATTAATGGACGTGGGGTGTTACACACACACACAAACACACACACACACACACACACACACATATATATATATATATATTCACGATTTTTGACTAGGAAACGATTACAACTCATGATGCCGCCAAAACCACTGGATCCAACACTCGGATTTACAAATCGATCGAGTTCATAGGCTAATGTTGGAAATTTGTAACACCCACCTCCGCTAGGGTCACTGACAAAGGGAATGCACTAGTTTTGGAGAGGTATTATCGAGATAACATCACAGAATTATCACAAGACAGAACATAAATAAATAATTAAGTAAACAGCGGAAGAATTTATGAGCAAAACAGAACTTCATTTCATTCCAAAATAAACCATGTCTTTTACAAACATTTCAAATAACTTCATTACAACTGTCTTGTAATAATAGCCAAAGAAGCAATAACTTAAAAACAGAAAAAAAAAACAGCTTATTCCCCAAGTGCAGTAAAATGAAGCAGCCATAGCAAACCGTACATGCTGAGCCAAAGCAAGTGATATCCAAGCTAAGAGCTAGTGTTTCCTCCCTGAGAACCTGGGGGGAAACGAAAGAAAAAGAGGCGAAAGGAAAAGGGTCAGTCATAAAGACTAAGTAAGTCCTAATGACTTTCAGTGTAAAAACGGTTAAAACAACCTGTCCTGTATGAACTGGAACTAAACTTAAGAATGGTGTCAAGGTGAACAAGATAGACTAAGGTGATCAGGATAAGTCAAGACAAGTCAAGAAAAGCATCTCGTGTTCAAGATTCGTTGCATCGACTGTACTAGTATACTAAGCCCATGTCACAAGTTAATCACGAAATAAATCCCACGGCCCAATATCATGAAATGACCCTGAAACGGGGTCTGACCCAAGTACGGGGTCCTACGGAGCGATTATCTAGTCGATCGGCTCCCTACAAGTTCTAGCTTGTTAAGTGTCCGTGTCATACGGCTAATCACGAATGTAGTCACCTGTGCTGGGTCCACCTTCGGGTGTATCAGCCCTAGGGTGTCAACCCCTGATACGATTCAAGATGCACAGATAAATCTACGGACACCCAGTGTCTGCCCCGGAATACGTGCACGACCGTAGCCCACCGAACCTACACTGGCGTACCCCACTGCCGTCGTTCACCTCTTACAATCAGCCCAGTAATCGTGCCCCACCCGGCCTAGCCCCAGGGTACCTTGATACATCTAGAGGGTTACTGCTGAAAAGGGTCGTGTCTAGGGTTTCGCCAAACAGATTAGGTCATGTAATTCGTGACCTAACCCGCCTAACCGATTAAGTCATGTAATTCGTGACTTAATCCTTTTCCAGTCTAGTCATGTCAAGATGGTTAAGTATGTGACTTAACCCGCTTACGTGTCATGTCAAGTTGGCTAAGTGTTGTCGTTTCAAGTTCATGACTTAGCCCTACAAATCGTGTTCAAGTTGGTTAAGTTGTCTTTTCATGTTCATGACTTAACCCTAATTGGCATTAATTGATTCGTTAATGCACCGAACCACTCACATTGGATCCTATTGTTCGTAGCCACTGGATTTGTCGGGCGGTTCCGGGCAGGTTTACGCTACGAACTCAACCCAACCTCGGGTTTTAAGCGCGATGTGACCAACTACCCACATTGGATCCTATTGTTTGTAGCAACTGGATTTGCCGGGCGGTTCCGGGCAGATTTACACTACAAACTCAACCCAACCTCGAGTTGGCCACTTTCTTGTTTTCTAAAGTCATGCCCATGTTCTTATCAAATTCGTGCTATTTTCATAGCATGTTCATATGTCAATTTCGTGCCCAACTAAGGCATGTTTCAGGTCAAGTTATGGAATGTTCAAGTCAAGTTTTTCGTGCCATATTTCATGTTCTACTTATGCCAAATTTCACGATTTATGATTATAATCAATTCAAGTTTTGCCTATTCTACCCAATCGTATCCCCAACGCATATAAACGTACTTCGTTTACAAGCATAAACAATTCAAGAGATAAAGGGGAATAACACCAAACATGTGATAGGCATACATGACAATTCCAACATCACTTGCATAATAAACAGGTTATAACATATCACATGGTTTCAATACTAGCATGATGATAACTTGGCATAGTAATGTTTCCAACTTAGTTTAACATGATGATTTCAACTTTACATCATAGGCATAATAATCATTGCGGGCATAATAATAATTTTATTACAAACATGAAACATTAAAGGCATGGTAATTCTAATAGGCATAGTAGATTCCAATTTAGCATTTTTAACATAATGATTCTCATCTAGCATTATAAACATAATGATTCCAACTTTTCATCATAACCTAGCAATTCCCAATTTTGTCATTAACATGATAGGTATATTAACATCACAGGCATAGTTTCATTAACATCATAGACATGGTTTAATTAGCATCATAGGCATGGTTTAATCAACATAAAGATTTCAATAAACATAGTGATTCCATGGACATGTATTAGTCCAACTTGTCATACAATTAAGCCCAAGTGATTCATAACCACATCAAAATCATGATAAGTTTAACTTGCAACATTGACATAGCGAAATTCCCAAATTATGATTTCAAAGTTAAACAATATAAACATGGATTAATAATAGTTCCTAAACCCGGTTTCAATTCATAGCATGTCCATGTTATTTTAGCGTTTTTGCCTAAAAAGTAACATAGAACTTACAATATGAAGCAAGTAATCAAAATTTCAAATCAAATAGCCCCAAATCCGTTGTCTAAAGCGTCGCAATTGTTGTAGCTTCTAGTTGTAGCCTTCAAGAATCGTCCTTCGTCTTCTATAATTTTGTTCTTTGTATTTTTAATTTAGAGTTCTAGGTTTAATGGCGGCTGCATGAGTGCTAAAATGAAATAGTATGATTTAGGCTAGGTCTTAGGGTCTTTTTATAGTTGTAGGCAATTGATTTCAGCCTTTAGATTAACCCTAGAATAGGTCTGAGCCATCCAAAATCGTCACAAGCCCCCAAAACAAGACCTAGGAGCCAAAACAGGTGCACCAGGTCGGGGTTCTACAGGGAGGGGTCGACCCAGGGGTCGACACCCATGTCGACCCCCTGGGGAGGGGTCGACCCTGGGGTCGACACCCTGTGTGTCTGGCGGGAATTTTCCCGCCTTCTCTTTCTGGGCTGAATTTCTAATCTGTTTTCGGATTTGAATTTTCATGAAACTTTGCGAGGCCATATCTCGATCCTACGGACTCCGATTTACGAAATTTCGGACTCTATTTCGCGTATTTTTCCGAGACGAACACAATGGCACAACTCGTTTTCCCTGATTCAGATTTTATCATTTAATTCTTCCATGTTTTAAGTTATAACGTGTTGTTTAAAATACGGGTTGTTACATTCTCCCCTCCTTAAAGGATTTCATCCCCGAAATCTTCAAGTTAGGAAGAACGTATCCTACCATCCATCATCCATCTACTCAAAGCATCATCCACAGGCAGCCATTGTCCTTAAAAGATTTCTAATGCTGTATGAACATATGCAGAAAGTGTGTGTATATGTTCCTTATCTAATGTAAATGATCAGGTCTGATTGATCTTCTCAAATGCAAAATATGTTTAGTGAAATGAATCCAATATGTATGCAATTTTTTTTTATAATTCATAATTTCTACATGAGTGCTCAAATATTCAATCATATGCAACAACCAAATGATAGCACAACCAAGTTTCCAAAATAAACACTCATGCATATGCAACATGAAAATGTGTCTGAGCCGATCTAGTGCCTAATGTGTATTCATGCATCCACGAGCAACCACTTGCGACCACTTGCAACCATTTCGCAATCATAACATGTTTCAATTACATGTTTACATCCAAAAAGATTCTACCTATGGTTCCCAAGATAGGATCGAGGGGAGAAACAAGATAAAACAAAGCATCTAGAAAAAGAAGTTAGCGATGTACCCCCAGAAGGTCCGGTCTGCTTTTTAGGGCAGTCCTTGCTGATGTGTCCAGTCTCCCCACAATGAAAACATTCACCTTGCTTTCTCTTCCTCTTTCTACAATCCTTGGCTATGTGCCCTTCTGTACCACAGAAATTGCATTTCCTTTTATCACGTGAGTTGTCGTTCTTGCCTCCTTTCTCAGAGTCTACCTTCTTATTCTGAGAATCGTTGGGCTTGTCCTCTTTCTTGCCCTTTTTATCTTCCTCATACAGTAGGGCCATATCCACCAAGCTTTCAAAGGTCGCCCCCATGGGCACATGAGTCATGGCCAAACCATGTAGTGGCTCGTTCAAGCCCCGTGCAAAACGTTCCGCCTTTTTCTGAGTAGTGTTGACTAACTCCAATCCGAAGCGAGCAAGCTGATTAAAACGGTTCACGTATTCTTTAACTGTCATATTTCCTTGTTTAAGGGCCAGAAAATGTTCCATTTGGAGACTCTCCTCTGCTGATGACAAGAACTTAAGCCCAAATCTCCCTCTAAAGTCCACCCAAGTCTCAATGGGCCTAGTAGCGTTGGTGACTTCCCACCAATAAGAAGCTTCCTCTTTCATGAGCCACGCCGCCAACCGTACTTTCCTATTGTCCTCTACCTCAAAGATAACAAACAAGTCTTCGGTTTCCTTCAACCAATTCCGTGCCTCAACAAAAGTCTCAGTTCCTAGGAAATCCTTTCCGCCCATGGCCTTAAAGTCCTTGCATATCTTTGAAAAAGCGGTTTCTCATGGAGGTTGAGGAGGATGAGGAGGAGGATTGGCTGGGCCTGCCACATTAGCCCGAGCCTCGAGGAAACGACGGAACCAAGTGGGTATATTGACACCCTCGGGAAGATTAAGATCGTCGGCCATGATAAGCTGAAAACGAAAAAGGAAAAGATTCAAACGAGGAAACAAAGATTGTGCTAATGGATTTTTGGGGAATAGCCTTTTAAAATAAACCAACTTTTCTTGAAAAGTGCTTCTTTGTAAATGGTTTTGAAAAAAAAATTCAAAAGGTTTTCAAAACTTTTGCCCAGTCTTGGTAACCTTCTGCTCTGATACCAAGTGTAACACCCACCTCCGCTAGGGTCACTCACAAAGGGAATGCACTAGTTTTGGAGAGGTATTATCGAGATAACATCACAGAATTATCACAAGACAAAACATAAATAAATAATTAAGTAAACAGCGGAAGAATTTATGTGCAAAACAGAACTTCATTTCATTCCAAATAAACCATGTCTTTTACAAACATTTCAAATAACTTCATTACAACTGTCTTGTAATAATAGCCAAAGAAGAAATAACTTAAAAACAGAAAAAAAAACAGCTTATTCCCCAAGTGCAGTAAAATGAAGCAGCCATAGCAAACCGTACATGCTGAGCCAAAGCAAGTGATATCCAAGCTAAGTGCTAGTGTTTCCTCCCTGAGAACCTGGGGGGAAACGAAAGAAAAAGAGGCGAAAGGAAAAGGGTCAGTCATAAAGACTGAGTAAGTCCTAGTGACTTTCAGTGTAAAAACGGTTAAAACAACCTGTCATGTATGAACTGGAACTAAACTTAAGAATGGTGTCAAGGTGAACAAGATAGACTAAGGTGATCAGGATAAGTCAAGACAAGTCAAGAAAAGCATCATGTGTTCAAGATTCGTTGCATCGACTGTACTAGTATACTAAGCCCATGTCACAAGTTAATCACGAAATAAATCCCATGGCCCAATATCATGAAATGACCCTGAAACGGGGTCTGACCAAAGTACGGGGTCCTACGGAGCGATTATCTAGTCGATCGGCTCCCTACAAGTTCTAGCTCGTCAAGTGTCTGTGTCATAAGGCTAATCACGAATGTAGTCACCTGTGCTGGGTCCACCTTCGGGTGTATCAGCCCTAGGGTGTCAACCCCTGACACGATTCAAGATGCACAGATAAATCTACGGATACCCAGTGTCTGCCCCGGAATACATGCACGACCGTAGCCCACCGAACCTACACTGGCGTACCCCACTGCCGTCATTCACCTCTTACAATTAGCCCAGTAATCGTGCCCTACCCGGCCTAGCCCCAGGGTACCTTGATACATCTAGAGGGTTACTGCTGAAAAGGGTCGTGTCTAGGGTTTCGCCTAACAGATTAGGTCTTGTAATTCGTGACCTAACCCGCCTAACCGATTAAGTCATGTAATTCGTGACTTAATCCTTTTCCAGTCTAGTCATGTCAAGATGGTTAAGTATGTGACTTAACCCGCTTACGTGTCATGTCAAGTTGGCTAAGTGTTGTCGTTTCAAGTTCATGACTTAGCCCTACAAATCGTGTTCAAGTTGGTTAAGTTGTCTTTTCATGTTCATGACTTAACCCTAATTGGCATTAATTGATTCGTTAATGCACCGAACCACTCACATTGGATCCTATTGTTCATAGCCACTGGATTTGCCGGGCGGTTCCAGGCAGGTTTATGCTACGAACTCAACCCAACCTCGGGTTTCAAGTGCGATGTGACCAACTACCCACATTGGATCCTATTGTTTGTAGCAACTGGATTTGCCGGGCGGTTCCGGGCAGATTTACACTACAAACTCAACCCAACCTCGAGTTGGCCACTTTCTTGTTTTCTAAAGTCATGCCCATGTTCTTATCAAATTCGTGCTATTTTCATAGCATGTTCATATGTCAATTTCGTGCCCAACTAAGGCATGTTTCAGGTCAAGTTATGGAATGTTCAAGTCAAGTTTTTCGTGCCATATTTCATGTTCTACTTATGCCAAATTTCACGATTTATGATTATAATCAATTCAAGTTTTGCCTATTCTACCCAATCGTATCCCCAACGCATATAAACGTACTTCGTTTACAAGCATAAACAATTCAAGAGATAAAGGGGAATAACACCAAACATGTGATAGGCATACGTGACAATTCCAACATCACTTGCATAATAAACAGGTAATAACATATCACATGGTTTCAATAATAGCATGATGATAACTTGGCATAGTAATGTTTCCAACTTAGTTTAACATGATGATTTCAACTTTACATCATAGGCATAATAATCATTGCGGGCATAATAATAATTTTATTACAAACATGAAACATTAAAGGCATGGTAATTCTAATAGGCATAGTGGATTCCAATTTAGCATTTTTAACATAATGATTCTCATCTAGCATTATAAACATAATGATTCCAACTTTTCATCATAACCTAGCAATTCCCAATTTTGTCATTAACATGATAGGTATATTAACATCACAGGCATAGTTTCATTAACATCATAGACATGGTTTAATTAGCATCATAGGCATGGTTTAATCAACATGAAGATTTCAATAAACATAGTGATTCCATGGACATGTATTAGTCCAACTTGTCATACAATTAAGCCCAAGTGATTCATAACCACATCAAAATCATGATAAGTTTAACTTGCAACATTGACATAGCGAAATTCCCAAATTATGATTTCAAAGTTAAACAATATAAACATGGATTAATAATAGTTCCTAAACCCGGTTTCAATTCATAGCATGTCCATGTTATTTTAGCGTTTTTGCCTAAAAAGTAACATAGAACTTACAATATGAAGCAAGTAATCAAAATTTCAAATCAAATAGCCCCAAATCCGTTGTCTAAAGCGTCGTAGTTGTTGTAGCTTCTAGTTGTAGCCTTCAAGAATCGTCCTTCGTCTTCTATAATTTTGTTCTTTGTATTTTTAATTTAGAGTTCTAGGTTTAATGGCGACTGCATGAGTGCTAAAATGAAATAGTATGATTTAGGCTAGGTCTTAGGGTCTTTTATAGTTGTAGGCAATTGATTTCAGCCTTTAGATTAACCCTAGAATAGGTCTGAGCCATCCAAAATCGTCACAAGCCCCCAAAACAAGACCTAGGAGCCAAAACAGGTGCACCAGGTCGGGGTTCTACAGAGAGGGGTCGACACCCATGTCGACCCCCTGGGGAGGGGTCGACCCAGGGGTCGACACCCTGTGTGTCTGGCGGGAGTTTTCCCGCCTTCTCTTTCTGGGCTGAATTTCTAATCTGTTTTCGGATTTGAATTTTCGTGAAACTTTGCGAGGCCATATCTCGATCCTACGGACTCCGATTTACGAAATTTCGGACTCTATTTGGCGTATTTTTCCGAGATGAACACAATGGCACAACCCGTTTTCCCTGATTCAAATTTTATCATTTAATTCTGCCATGTTTTAAGTTATAACGTGTTGTTTAAAATACGGGTTGTTACAAAATTGTTCTGTTTATGAAGTGAATTTATCAAAAAAATGCAGTAATGGTAATTTATTTATGAACCTTTATTGTAGTTGAGCCATTAAAAGTTTATAATGGTAATATATTTTTGAATCATTATTATAATTGATTTGTTACACTTGCACAATAGTAATATTTTTATGTGGCATTATTATTGAGTCGTTACAAAAGCTAATGATATTACAATGTTGTTTTAAATAAGAATAAACAATAATCCATTAGAATTCCATCATTTAGCAACATATACAAATTTTATTCTGTTTATTTGAATGATGGATAGACAAAAAAGAAAAGATAAGAACAATTACATTATTCTTTTCTTCTTCCTTCAAAAATGAATAATAAAACACTTTTCTTTTTCTTCTTCCTTCAACAAAACAAAAAATTCATTAAGCAGTATTTTAGAGTGTAAATCAGAATTGACTTTGTCAGTGAAAACAAAGTCAGTATTTGTTTTTTTTCCTTAGAGAGGCTGTTTTATCCCAGAGGTAGCGACGAAATTTCAAGAACTGCTTTGATTTTCGAGCAGATCGCCGAAATGTCTTCAAGAAAGTGACCAAGTATATGACTCAACCATTATTTTCCAACATTTTGATGGTGGTCTACACAAAACAATGACTTCAAATGCAAATCTGGATGACTCTGCCCTATCATGTTGTAACAACTTTCTAATCAAAATCAATTGAGAGACCTTTGGAAAAGATATTAAGCCTTGAAATTAATTTTGAATGAAATTAGGTTGATTTAAATATGGTTAAGATTGAGCAAACAATATAAATATAATTACATATTCATGTCATCAACTAGAGATAACAACGTTATCTCTACTTTAGTCAATAAGTTAAAACAACTGCTTTAGAGAACCATATTTAATTAAAAATGGAGCATTTGAATTTAAATTTATGATAAATTGTTGTGGTACATATTAATAATTTACTAATCTATTAACATTTGCAGTATTAGTGTGAAAGCAAATATTTAACTATTTAAATGCCGACTCTCTAGTTTTGAGAACATTTAATTAGGAGATAAATGTTTGTAACTAAACATTTAATAGCATTATAAATGTTAGCAAGTATGACTCAATGATATAATAAATGGTACAGTAGTTATATTAAGTGGGTCACAAATATTATAGTAATTTTGGTAAAGAATTTAATGTTATAATAAACTTTAAATGTTACGTTTACTTTTGACCTAAAATTACTATTTTGAAAATGCGTCATTTGTTATTAATTAGATAATTTACCTTCAGACTTAATCATGTTAGCCACTTAAAGTAATATACAAAAATAATTGCTACTCTATTACATTTATTGATGATTGTCCTGATGTCACTTGTGTACATCTCATGGGCAATACAAAAAGTGCAAGAAGATTTCAGAAAATGTCACTAAAATTGACATTAATTGCAAAATTTGAAAAACACCTTTATTATAAATGGACATTAATTGCATGCATAATATTTTTGAAACTGTCATTAACAAATGACATTAATTGATCGAATTGGTATTTGCATTAAAATAAATTGACATTAATTAAATGTTTAAGTTTGGAAAATGCCACTGATAAAATTTGACACTAATAAAAAGGGTTTTTAGCCTCAAGGACAAAATGAACAAAAAGTTGTTCCATAAGGACAAGGAGGAAAAAAATTATCCATAGGGACAAATTTTAGTGTAAAGGGAGGAATTCAGGGCCCCACTATAATTCCTCCATTTACACTAAATTTTGTCTTTATGGACAAAATTTTAGCCCTTTGTCCTTATGGAACAATTATTTGTTCATTTGCCCTTCATATTATTTTCCTGTTAATTAAATACTTATTTAGAAAATATCCTTTAATAAGAAATGACATTACTCAAATGACGTTGATATAGTAATCAGTGAGTTTTTTTCTTTGTGCAAATGAATAATACTAATTGAATGCATAAGTGAAAAACATTGATTGATAATCAATGCATATATTTGAAAATTTCATTAATTAAAAGTGACACTAATTGAATATAGAATGCCATATGAAATATAGGATATTGACATGAATTTTTTTAACCTTTTGAGTGAATAAAGCTCGTAATTCTAGGAGAAAAATATTTCACCATTGTGTTCCTAAAATAAATAATATATGATTTCGAAATCATAAGAAATCATAAGCCAAATGTTTCTTATTTTAGAACTTGAGGATGTTTGACATATGTACATATTCCAGACCCTAAGGGAATAACAATAGCAAGTAGAGCCTATGAAAATGTATTTATCGGCTATGTTATTAATAGCAAAGCATACAGATTTCATGACCTCAACACACATAATATAATTGAATCTAATGATGCTAATTTTTATGAATTAAAATTTTCATTTAAACTAAGGAATAGTAGGGGAACATTAAGTAACTCTATTCCTATTAGAACAAAACATAATGGATATTCTGAAAATGAACCTAGAAGAAGTAAAAGAGTAAGAACAACAAAAGATTTTATTTCAAATTTTTGTGCTTTTACTATAAAGAAGGATCCCTTAAACTTCCAGGAGGCCTTTTCTTCCTTAGATGCCGATTTTTGGCAAGAGGCTATAAATGATGAGATGGATTCTTTGGAATCCAATAAAACTTGTCACTTAGTGGACTTACCACCTGGCAGTAAGTCTATAGAATGTAAATGGGTACTTAAAAAGAAATCAAAACCCAATGGCACAGTTGATATATATATATATATATATATATATATATATATATATATATATATATATAGCCCGCTTAATAGCTAGAGGATTTAAGCAAAGAGAAAAGGTAGACTTTTTGACAAATTTTCAATTGTAGCTAGAATTACATCCATTTTGTTGGATCTAGATTAACCCTAGAGTGGGGGGGGGGGGGAGTGAATAGGGTTTTATTACGATTTTTAGCTCAATTAAAAATCTAATGGGATATTTAATAATAAACATATCACAGAATATAGCAGAAATAGAAATGCAGAAAGTAAATGACACAAGATATACCCAGCTTTGGCAAAATCCTGCTTACTGCTGCATTACTAAGGTTTCTACTAGGTGATAGAACAGATCCCACTTACAAGACCATTTAAACTCGCACTCCCTGCTCCTGTACTAACCCTATGCTCAAAACCCAAGACTGACCGATATCCCCTCGACCAGATTTTCCCGAATTACGAACCCGTAATCCGTAATCCTAGATTTTACATACTCTAGTAAACTGCTAGAATTTTACAGACTCTAGAACTGTTCATAATTGTTTTAAGAAAACAAATTAAAATAACATAAAAAAACTAAACCCTAGGAGTTAGAAATAAGGGTCATCCCCTTTTTAACTTGGCTTAGCCCTTGAATACTTGGCCGACCCATCTCATTAGTTTGCGTCCGATCATTTTCTCTTTGAAATAATGGAGGCCGACGATTTGAGATATTGCTAGGGTTTCAGAAAATTTACCCAAATCAATTCAATGCTTGATAAATTGGTCAATCTCTAAAGCTCGAGTCTGATGTGTTCCTCTTCGTCTTCGTTTGGGAATTCACTGACAATTGAGAGCTACTGCTTCACGTCGTTCCTCTGATTTGGGAAATTCCTTTCGATCAAAAAACTTGTAAGCAACTAAAACAATTTAATTGTTTCTCTTTGAAATTTTTACTTGTGTTTTCGATTTGAAATGTTGGGTTGGTTTTCAATGACTACCGATGATGAGAACGGTGTAAATATATTGGATTTCAAATCCTTTAAATCTCTGATTTCGTTATAAAATTGACTGGATCTGATTTGTGCGGATTTCCCTTTTTGGTTCCTCTTTGATAAAATCATCTTTGAATGGAATTTGGATGTGTTGCCTTGTATGATTTTAATCTGCGCCATACATTTCACATTCACTCATTGACAATTCCATTTATACATTCACTCATATACACTTTTACACACTGTTTTTGTTTTCTGTCCTCTGTCTCCAGTCTTTTGTCTTCACAACATCTTCATTGTCAGTCCAATCATCTACACCTGTCATAAACAGAAACACACACAGAGAGAGAGAGAGAGAGTACACTATAATATAAATGAAACTGAATACATGTGAATATAAATTTTATTTTCAAAATTCTATTTGCCTCAGATTTCTGGTGTGTTTCTCATCATTTTTCATGACTTGATCTGATTCATCTGTGTCTAGACAACTTGTGATATTCACAGTGAAACACTGTAAATACCACAAGGCAGACATTTTGTACATGTACAGGGACAGAAAATTTTCTGATTGACTACAAATACACACGTGTATAAATATACACGTGTGCATTTTGCACTGAGTCGAGATGGTCCATGAGGCTACTCCTCAATTGCTCGCTGTACACGTTTCGATGATCCAAGATTATAAAATTTAGTTCATTTTAAACCATTTGAAGAAATGTGAAAATATCAGGATTTAATGAATCAATCACACCAGATTATAAATTTTATATTCATGATATGTGTGAGATTCAAGAAATCAATAATTTCAAATGATTTTAAACAAACAAATATTCAAACCAAATAATCATGAAATAACAGAGAATTTTAAGACCATATTTTGAAAGAAAATTTCACAAGTATTTCTGACAAGCCCAAAGAAAAATTCAGATCATTTACATCTGGCTTGATGGATATTCATGATCCAAAATAATTTACTTGAAATCACTTGAATCAATGTCAAGTTTTGAAATATAATATATCAGTCACACAAGGTTAATAATTTCAAATTTAGGTGGTGTGTGATATTCAAAATATCTAGAATTTTAGATGATTTCAAACAAAACTAATTTCAACCATAATAATCATGAATAACGATGAATTTCAAGATGTATCACTAATTCAAGACAACTTAACATATTCAAGCCAATATGAAAATTTCTGAAATTATCACAACTGATAAATAACAGAGTGCTGTAATGAGTATAAATTTATAGGACTTTCCAAAATTAATTAGAAGAGACTCAAAACAACAAAGGTGGGTGAAATTCCATAAAACTTTCAGATGTTCAAAAATTTAGAATTCGAATCAACAGTGTTCAAGATATGACAAGAATACATCAACACTGTTATGAATTTAGAGAATCAGAAAACTAACTTAAAATCAATTGCAGATACTTACAAAAATAAATTCAAGATCTGGAAGTGATTAAAAAATGTCAGATTTTTATACAAATGAAACGAATTTCCTGAAAAATATGAATTCTGCAATTTGAAGTTAAGGAAGTATAAGAAAAATTACAATGACATGACAGTGACAAACCAAAACAGAAGAGAATGAAAATAAACAGAAGGGGTAGAAGGATGAATAAACAAAAAACTGAGAATATTTACAAAGGTGAGTTTAGAGAATATACCTGAAATCAATGTAAGCAAATGAATCTCTAACTCAACAAATGTGGCTAAGGAACTGTGAATGATTCTGTGATATGTAGCAGTTTGAATCCAATTTTTCTTTAGCTATGCAATTCCTCAGCCTCCTTTGGTACCTAGCAGTTTAGAGAATCGAGTGGTCTAACAAAATTTGTAAAACCACTCACAGTTTTATTCATAGCTTTAGGTACCCAACTTGTTTATATAACAATCCATCAGAATTAATTTTCATACCTTTAGGAACCCAGATCTGTTTGAATTTTACAAAGTTTGCTTTATTTGGGATCCAGGATTGTTTAAATGGATTATTGTAAAACAAATTTACATCACGTTTATGATTTAAAAATCCTTTGAGATTATCAGAGTTTGAATTTTCAAATTGATTCTTTCCAAAGCAGTTTGAAGGATTTTTATAATTATTAGAATTCCGTCTTTTAGAAACATTATTTTTCCCAAAACCAAGACCTTGCTTATTTCCAACAGAAAACTGGTTTTTCAACAACATATTCAAAGATTTTTCACTATTGGAAAATTTAGTCAAAGTTGACTCTAGTCATTGAATTTTAGATTTCATATCACAATTTTCTTTTATCTAATTCGAACAACGATTTATAGCGATCTTACTCTTTTCAGCATCATTTTGTTTCAAAACCAAGAGTTCGTTTTCAAGCTTTTCAATTTCGGCCTTGGACTCACAAATTTCATTCTCAAAATGTTTTTGTTTCTCAACAATTTCACATTTGGAATTTGAAATCTTAAAAGTTTCCAACTCTTTTCGCAAGGTACTATTTATACAGATTAGCTCATCTTCTTTTTCTTTTGAACTCATAATTTTCTTTTCAAGCTTTTGGATATTTTCATTTAGATGAGCTAAATTGTTTTTTGATTTGAAACAATTCTTGAAATTAGAGTTTGAAACGTTCACGATATTTTCAAGTTTTAATTACAAAATATTATTTTTGGTGATCAACTCAAGTTTTTCAGATTTCATAGTTTTATTTTTCGATTTGAGACTATCAACAACATTTGTTAATTCAGTACAAAAACAAACCAAATCTTCATATGAAAGATCTTTAGTTTCATCATCTGTTGAGCCTCCATCGACAGATCCATCTGGATTATCATTTGTAAAACCTGTTAAGCATAGATTTAAACTTGAGTTGACATTCACGGGTTTTGAGCAATTGTTATCAATTTTTCCATACTTCGTATTTAGAGTTTTCCAAATTTCCTGCGCAGTCAAACAATGAGAGATATGATCAAGTTGGTTATTACTAAGATGAGAATAAAGAATATGCATAACACGAGCATTAATATTCCTATCTATTATATCACCTCCACTGTTAACAACATCCCAATATTTAATAGATTTCAAATAGGATTTCATTTCTGATTTCCAATTCAAAAAATCTGTACCATTAAAAATGTTTGAAATGTGACTGGACTGACTCTCAATGTACTGACAACTAGGAGACATGATTCTAGGGTTAAACAAAAATACCTTCTCTGATACCACTTGTTGGATCTAGATTAACCCTAGAGGGGGGGGGGGGGTGAATAGGGTTTATCACAGTTTTTAGCTGAATTAAAAATCTAATGGGATATTTAATAATAAACAGATCATATAATATAACATAAACAGAAATGCAGAAAATAAATGACACAAGATATACCCAGCTTCGGCAAAATCCTGCCTATTGCTGCATTCCTAAGGTTTCTACTAGGTGATAGAACAGATCCAGCTTACAAGACCATGTAAAATCGCACTCCCTGCCCCTGTACTAACACTACACTCAAAACCCTAGACTGACCGATATCCGCTTGACCGGATTTTCCCGAATTACAAACCCGTAATCCTAGATTTTATAGACTCTAGTAAACTGCTCGAATTTTACAGACTCTAGAGCTGTTCAGAATTGTTTTAAAAAACAAATTAAAATAACACAAAAAAACTAAACCCTAAGAGTTAGAAATAAGGGTCATCCCCTTTTAAACTTAGCTTAGCCTTGAATACTTGGCCGGCCCATCTCATTAGTTTGCATCCAATCATTTTCTCTTTGAAATAATGGAGGCCGACGATTTGAGATATTGCTACGGTTTCTGAAAATTTTCCCGAATCAATTCGATGCTTGATAAATTGGTCAATCTCCGAAGCTCGAGTCTGATGTGTTCCTCTTCGTCTTCGTTTGGGAATTCACTGACAATAGAGAGCTGTTGCTTCACATCGTTCTTTCCTCTGATTTGGGAAATTCCTTTCGATCGAAAAACTTGTAAGTAACTGAAACGATTTGATTTTTGCTCTTTGAAATTTTTACTTGTGTTTTCGATTTGAAATGTTGGGTTGGTTTTCGATGACTGTCGATGATGAGAACGGTGTAAATATATAGGATTTCAAATCCTTTAAATCTCTGATTTTGTTATAAAATTGATTGGATCTGATTTGTGTGGATTTCCCTTTTTGGTTCTTCTTTGAGGAAATCGGCTTTGAATGGAATTTGGATGTGTTGCCTTGTATGATTTTAATCTACGCCATATATGATTTTCTGCAAATAACTCTTGCCATATATATATGCATCAGTGTGATTTCCTTAATGAAACTAGACATGTTCTTGACCTTCAATTAATCATGTATTTGTTTCCTGATTTGCTTGGTTTATTCCATAAAATACTCACTTGATTTCATGCCAAATATGATTCATGAGTTTGTGGAAACAAACAATTTGTTGATGAGCTTTTCCCTTTAAAAAAAAAAACATCGGCTTGAATGAAATGCAAGATTCTCCAACATAATTACGCATCATATATTTGCAAAAAATCTGGAACCATATATAGAACTTGCCAAGAATATGAGCACTAATTTTCCAGAGAAAAAAAATGTGATTTTTGAAAAATACAAATTCCTTGTCAAACATTATTCATTGAATATCTTCGAAGATCAAACTGTGTAGCACTTCCAAATGTAAACACCAGTCCTTGAGCATATGTTCACTGCCATATTCAAATGGCATTAACAACACGTTTAATTCTTTCTTGTCAACATTTGTTCAGCACTGATTGAGCTATGTTGATTCTTATTGTTGTTATCATTATAATCCTTGTTGCTGTATTTTTGGCGTGTGCACCCATTACTTTACCACCTAATTTGAAACTGCCTTGTTGAGTAGTTGGTCTGTACGAACTATGGCTTGACCCTGTGTTGTATTTGCATGAAGTTGTACCTTGCATGTTGCACTATATGTCGTTCCATGCTTTAGTTTGGCCATTATGTTGAGCCGTTGATCATGTATATTTTCTCGGCCACTTTTCACTACTGTCTTGACCATTTCTTGCTATTTGTAACTCCATGCTACTTCATTTCTGAGCTATTTCACTTATGTATGCTGAAGTGTTGCACAATTTGTATTTGAACAAGTACTGCTGTACACCCATCCATGCTTGTTGTTTTCTTGAACTTTTGTTGTTGACATTATGACCACTTGTACCGACCATTCTTCTTTAGTACACACATACTGTATGTATACATGAACTGAACCATCTGTTGTTGCTCCACCTTGCTTCTACTTGCACCACTAGTTTGCTGTTGTGTTCACGCTACATATATACACTTGCACTTGAAAACTTGACTATATTGGAGGTTGCTCTCTCCACTTTTTCTCAGTACTAACTTGCAGTGTTGTGCATGCTGGCTCGACCATTTTGTCCTGTTTCGACATTAACATGAACTGAAAATATATACATGTCTGAATCTTGTACCATACCGCATAGTACATGAGCCTCGCTGTTTCGTTGTCGAGTATGCAATTTCATACTTTATTATCCAGTTCACACATGTATGTGAGCAATGATTTCTTTGCTGGTTCATTTCTTCTTTTAAGCCATGCTGCTAGTCGAGTTGCATCATCCATGTCATGTAAGATATGCACCATCCCTTGTCACCACTTTACTGCTATGATGTTACCATTATGTTGTGTGAATTTTCATGATATGTTTGACCATTTGCACGCTGATTTGCATTTTGCACTGAGTCGAGATGGTCCATGAGGCTTCTCCTCAGTTGCTCGCTGATTGGCGAGGCAGTGCACACGTGTATATTTATACATGTGTGTATTTGCAGTCAATCAAAAAGTTTCCTATCCCTGTACATATACAAAACGTCTGCCTTGTGGTATTTATAGTGTTTCATTGTGAATATCACAAGCTGTCTAGACACAGATGAATCGGATCAAGTCATGAAAAATGATGAGAAACATACCAGAAATCTGAGGCGAATAGAATTTTGAAAATAAAATTTATATTCACATGTATTCAGTTTCATTTCTGTTGCAGTGTACTCTGTGTGTGTGTGTGTTTTTGTTTATGACAGGTGTAGATGATTGGACTGACAATGAAAATGCTGTGAAGACAAAAGACTAGAGACAGAGGACAGAAAACAAAAACAGTGTGTAAAAGTGTATATGAGTGAATGTATAAATGGAATTCTCAATGAGTGAATGTGAAATGTATGGGTGTTGAATTGAATATGAAAATGAATATAAATTCAAATGTATACCAGTGATGTATTCAAATAGTGGAGTAACAAAAAAGTTGTACTGTTTGAATGTTTGAAATAAAATATTACATTTGAATATAATACTGTGAATATTTGAATTTCTGTACAGTCGTATTTTATTTAAATATAGATATTATACTCCTGTCTGTGATGAATATATGAAACAGTACAGTAACAAACACATTTAAAATAATATTTATTTGATTGTCGTCATCAAACAAAAATCATATAATTGTGTATACAACAACATCATATACAACACATTTGAGTACTAATTTTACTTGCATCTATTTATAACTTAATAATACACTAAATGGATGTTAAAACTACATTTTAAAATGGTGGATTAGAAAAGGAAATTTATATGGAAGAACTGGAAGGATTTATAGCATATGGTCAATAACATAAAGTTTGCAAATTAGATAAATCATTATACGCTTTAAAACAAGCACCTAAGCAATGATATGAAAATTTTGATAACTTAATAATCTCACATGATTTTAAAATTAATGAAAGTGACAAATGCATTCATTATAAATCTGAGAATGACATTTGTAGTATTATATGTCTAAATGTAGACGACCTACTTATTTTTGGGTCAAACATTCATGCCATAAATATTGTTAAATCCTTTCTAAGTGCCAATTTTGTTACAAAAGATCTAGGTGATGCAAGTTTAAGCCTTGGTATTAGGATTACTAGGTCCGAAAAGGGACTTTCTTTGGACCGATCTCATTATATTGAGAAGATTCTAAAGAAATACAATAACTTAGACTATAAACCTGCATGTATACCATATGATTTTAGTGAAAACCTATTTACGAACACAGATGAAGGTGTAAGATAGTCCGATTATGCGAGAATCATTGGCGTGCTCGGGTATGCTACTGATTGTACTGGACCCGACATCGCCTATGTCGTGGGATTATTATGCAGATTTACCAATAGAGCTAGCATAGAGCATTGGTATGCTTCTGAGAGTGTCATAAGATACTTAAAATGAATCATGAATCTTGGATTACATTATGGATAGTTTCCGGCTGTTCTGAAGGTTACTCCAATGTAGACTGGAATATTTTATCTGATGATTCAAAAACAACCGGTGGCTATAACTTTAGCATATATTTCAGAATGTGGATTTTTAAATAGAATAAAAATAAATCTAAAGGATTTATAATTTGTCAAAGGAATTAGAATTTAATATAGAAGACCGAAGTATAAATAAATTTATTTTCGAGTTAGGAAATATCGACAATTTTAGAAAATAGGAAATCTTATGTTGAATTGGAAAATTTGATTTGATAATATATTAAAAATATATTATAATGGAGTTGAATTTATTTTAAACGAACTTTTAAAGTTTATATATATATAAATATAATTAAAACGAACTCGCCTCAGTGCGGCAGTTCGTGAATTGGCATTTCGAACTTCATTTGAGTATATAGAACTCAATTTAAGTCAGAATTCTTTGAAACAAGAATCGTCGGGACCGGTTTGATAATAGTTTTCTAATGGAAAAGAAAAATTTGGATTTCATTTGATAGATTTTGAGTTATTTCAAAATCAAATTTTCAGAAAAACAACGCCATAACCATTTAAAAACCATAACGGTTTATTTAATTTTATAAAAAGATTTTAAACGAATAAAATCCGAACTTCTATTTAGAAATTTTCAGATTTGATTTGTAAATTATATGTGAACTCAAGTGGAGCAATGAATTGATTTTTGAAACAAAAATTAGATTTTTAATTTTTGAATAGAATTAACTAATTTGAATAGTAAATAGTTAATGAGATTTTGAGTTGATATTGGGATTTGAATAAGTGAATTCGATTTGGAAATTTATATTCAAAATCGAAAAGGAAACTAGAATTGAAATTGGAATTCAATTTGGTTATAAGCAAGTTAAATATTTTATTTGAACATGTTATGTTCAAACAAAGAAGTGAAATAGGCAAAATAGCTAATTAAAGAATAAATGGGCGAAACTAAATTCAAACGATTGGATTTAGTTGAATTGAATTGAAAACAGGTGAACATGTGTTAAGCAGGTTTGGAATGAAGTATATGAAAAGGATGAAGATTTTAGTTCATGTGCCCGACAAAAAGGTACACGTTTAAATTCCATATGGGTTTTATGCGCCGAATCGGCAAGCCACTTGGCTTTTTGATTTTCTTTTGAATGGAAAGGGCCAAGAGAGGCGAGTTGAGGTTTGAACTATTTGCCGGTACAAAGGAGGTTATGGCGAATTTTTCCGGAAATTTAAGGAGTCAGAATATTTTTAAGAAAATTTGATAGTTAGAAATCAGTGTATCGATATATATAGAGTTCGATAAGGAAATCTATAATTAAATCTGATAAGAAATTTGAAAGACAAACGTATACGTGTTTTATAAACGAATAATTGGTTTTTGTAACGACCCGGAAAATCTGAACCAATTTAAAAATTTTAAATTGGCTAAAATAGTGGATTTTAAATATTTAAAATAAATATTTTAAATAATAAGCAATGAAAAGTGAGTTTGAATCGACGTATGAAAACGAATATAATTAATTCTAATTATAAACAAGGCCTGAAATGGCGCGGTAGTTTCAAAATTTGAATTCAAATTTTGACTGACTGTACCGGGTGCAAAACAAAATGGATTTGAGTGAAACCAAAAATATTTAAATCTGTTAGTGAATACCTTTCTAACGAATCTGAAAAATCGAAGTTTCATAGCGGGAAGCAAAAGTTATGGCCAAATGAATTTTCAGAAAGGTCGCTATGGAATTTATATAGCCCGTGAAATTGGCCATTTTGCAAACGACCTCGGAATTCGACGAAACCACTTTTGTTGGATCCAGGATGTGAATTTATTGCTAGGTTTCAAATTTCATAATTTTTGAAGCTAATATGTGAGCGTGGCAAAGGAAAACGTGTCTTGGTCAATTATAGTTAAATTGGATCGACCAGAAATGGGCCTTTTTGCAAACGGTCTCAGAATTCGATGAAACTAGTTTTGTTGGTACCGTATAGTCAAAACATAGCTAGATTTATTTTTCTGGAATTTTTCGAATCAGTTTGTGGCCCTGGCAAATTGAAATGTACGTTCAAATCAAATATTAAATGTTTTATATTTTAATTTGAATGAAAACTGACTGAAACATTCGAATGGGCCTTCGAAACATATTCCATTATGTTCGGAATGGGGGTAAAACGCTGGGGACGACAGTCGTTGGGTTTGATTTAGAGTTCGTGGCGAGAAACCCTATTTTCTGAAATAAATACTCTCCCGGCCAATCAGAAAAATAAAAAAAATAAAAATAAAGGGCGCATCGTATTTTCTCTCTCCCCGAAGTAGATCTGAAGGCAGAAACCCGTTCAAACTTTCCCCCTCGTTTTTCGATCAATCCAAGCCGAATTAGCTCGTGCCACAGTTGAACATTTTGAAGATCTCCCCGAGCTCTTCAAATCCATACATGGTTGGGATTTTTTTCGTTGTGTGGTTTGGGAGAATCGACGCCAAGAAGATCACGACTTCAAACCGCCGCCGCGAGCTCCTCTGACCACCGAGCTGGTCCGCACCCCCCTGCGTACGTGCGCCTCTCCTCCCCCTTCGACGCTGCGAAGGCCGATCGACGAATAGCTACACGGATTTCGAGATAAATGCAAACCTAGTTTTGAACAGTTTTCTGAAGGTACGGCTATGATAATTTTCAACAGTTTTAACACCTTTAAACAATTGCAAACTTTGAAAAATCATATATTTTTCGTGTATTGACGAAATTCGATGAAACAGGAAATATCGTGGCCATGTGGACGTCTTCTACATTCTAGAAGAGACCGCATATTTTTCTGAGCCTTCTGCTATTTTTGGTGGAGTGGAACCCAATGTGAGATTTCTAAATTATAAACGATATGGAAAACAACGATGTATAAATTATATGATCGATGTATGAGTTATATAAGCGTTGTACACCTCTTGTATAAGCGTTGTATAAGTTGTACGTTCGATGTATAAGCGTTGTAAAAGTTATATATGTGTTGAAATAGAAGTGAAATGCTATATATAAATATATATATATACGCCCCTCGTCCACAAACCATGGACGATATTTATTGGTTGTGATTGGTGTGAAAATTGATTGATAGTGAATGGTTGATTGAAATTGTTTGTGGTTGAAATTGATTGATTGTGGTTGAAAAATACCCATTTGTGGTTGAAATATTTGGTTGAAACCACATACGATTAGTTTGTGGAAATGAAAAAAATATACATGCCACCTGCGTGCGAACTAGATGCATGATTCCCCATTGTCAAAAGCTGCGAGGCTTTAAGGTAGAGCGAGGAGCCGTACTAGGGACGGTCCCGGTTTTAACTACCCTGCCGTTATGCTGCCGAAATTTTGAATAATATTCATGTGTTAGAATTATTTTCATTTGTTGAAACTATATTTATTCGTTGTATAGAAAACATTCATGTGTTGAATTGAAATTCATTCGTTGAATAGAATTCATGTGTTGAATGGTATTCGTGTTTTTAAATATAAAAATCACCTTTTTATCTATATATACAAACTATAGAAAACCTTCATGTGTTGAATTGAAATTCATTCGTTGAATAGAATTCATGTGTTGAATGGTATTCGTGTTTTTAAATATAAAAATCACCCTTTTATCTATATATACAAACTATAGAAAACCTTCACGTGTTGAATTGAAATTCATTCGTTGAATAGAATTCATGTGTTGAATGGTATTCGTGTTTTTAAATATAAAAATCACCTTTTTATCTATATATACAAACTATAGAAAACCTTCATGTGTTGAATCGAAATTCATTCGTTGAATAGAATTCATGTGTTGAATGGTATTCGTATTTTGAAAGAAACTGTTTTATAATAAAAATCCTATTTTTATCATCAACATGAACTATATAAAATAATCTTGTTTTGAAATAAATTGTTTTATAATAAAAATCCTATTTTTATCACCTATATTAACTATAAAAAATAGTCGAGTTTTGAAATAAATTGTTTTACAATAAAAATCACATTTTTACTATATACATAAATTGTTAAAAATAGTGAAGTGTTGAAATAGAAGACAGTTGGATAAAAATATCATTTTTATCAAATGTATGAAAATAATATAGCTTTGAAATCGAAGAATCAATATATATATATATAAATTGAATTAAATATATCGAATAACGAAGCTGAAGATCATATTTTGAAACCGTGATTTCAAACGATTAGTGCGGGAGATCCAACCATCGGATTTTCCCAAAACCGCAACCGTTGGGTTCGCATTGGAAATATCTTTCCAACGGCACCAACTTTGTAAAAATCCAACGGTTGGATTGTCTGAAATGTTTAATTCAAATCTGAAGAAAAACAGCGCCAGGATCGATTATATTTATATATATATATATAAATATAATTATATTTAATCGAATAAAGACGCTGCAGTTCGTATTTTGAAATCGAAACTTCAAACGATTATACTGAGAGATCCGACTGTCGGATTTTCCCGAAACTGGAAATGTTGGATTCGTTTTGAAAAGATCTTTCTAATGATGTAAATTTTGTGAAGATCCAACGGTTAGATTTTCAGATATGTGTAAATCAAATCTGAAGAAAAATAGCGCCACAGCCGCGTTATGGCCCGAAGAATCGTTTTGAATAAATTGGCTATTTTAAAATAAATAAAAATAGCGATAAATCGATATAAAATATTATAAACGATATGGATGTGAAATTTAGAAACTAACTGGAGGTTGGCTAAATCGAATGGTTTCCTGGGTGTTGATCTGATGTTGGTTTCGGCCTTCGGGGTTAATATTTGGGAAATCGTTCTCTTACTGATTCACGGTTAGTGACTAATGAATTGAAATGATGCGTAGTAGTGTTTGTGTAGCACTTGTTTATTATATACGCGAGTTGCTCAGAAAGACCGGGTTTATCCCATTCTGAATAACTGAATCGACGATAAGAAATCAAAGATGAAGACGATGGTCGAAGACCGGAGATCTTCACCTCGTTTGGATGGTAACTGAGGTCCTGATTGAGAGGAATCCCGAAATATGGATAATGAGTGGTGATCGTCCATACGTACGTGGTTATCGATGGGTTTGCGAGGTATATAGTGCCTCCGGTTTCGTTCAGACCCCGAACGGACTTGTACATGGACTATGTGTCTGACATTGGATTTTATTCTGTGTTGATTGATCTCTATTAAATATACATCTGTTTGGCGGCGGAGAATTTATTCTTTTGCTTAACGCCCTTCTCTGAAATGCACGAGCTCAGAGGTTGTATATCGATGGATATCAGTCGCATGGCATGAATTGCTAGTGTGGCATGCTTAAGTGGCAAATGATCAGGGCTTCTGTTGAAAAGCAAAGTCTTGTAGTGATGATCAAAGCACCGCCTGTGTGGCGTAGCTTTGTGTACAATGTGAATTCGCGAGCCTCACACCCCGGTATGAACCAAAAACGGGAGAAGGATCTCAGGGTGGGCATGCATTTCTTTCTTGCTAGGAGTTGTGTCGGTGTTTTTACATGGCCTGACATTTTACTTATGTGGATGATGGATAGCGAGGCGCCTCGGATATATCAGTCGATCCGGGACCGATGGAGTCATTCGTTGGCTCATTTACGCCCCATAGGGCGGGGAAACGCATTGTTCAGGCATAATAATCCACATCGGTGGACCGGCCCTGACGATCCAAGGTGCAGTTGCGGCTGTTCCTAAGGGGCGGGCTAGAGCGTCTCGAATTCAGTAAGGACTATCTTTTGCCTTGGTTCATGACGGAAATCCAATTTCTAAATACGTGACTGTGCGGTTTTGATTGTATACCTATATTTGGCGACATAGTGGCATGGGACGCTCATGTCGTCTATGATAGTTATGATTTGAAATTGTTTTTGAAACATATAAACACTAGTAATAATATCAAATGCTTTTGTTTTATTCGTATCAAGCATATTTTGGCCATTATAAGGTAAAACTCTATCCTCCGGTTTGCATTGCATTGTGTGATGGGAACTGAGTCTTATAATGGCTTCATTTTTATAAAAAGCATTGCGACGTTTCAAAGAATGATTTGTTTTAAAGCATTGGCGATCCGATGGAGTAAACCCGTTCCACGAAAGTGGCGTGGTCCTGTGATTAGCCATATTTTAAATGTGTTGAGTAGATTTCTCATACCAGTCCCATGACTGACTCGTAGTTTGTTTCACTTTCAAACTCGGGTGCCCCTCTTTCTATATGGGCAGCCTTGTATTCAGGTTTTAGCTGGCTCTTTCTAGATAGCTGGAGCTAAAGATTGATTCTATTATTTATCTCTTTTTATGCTGTTCAGCTCCTATTGTACATATTATGTTTGTTTTCCGCTGTAGACATTTATGTATAGCTGAACTGTATTTGTACTAGGTATGATCCTGTATACTGTGTAACTCTGATGATTTCGTTTATCCAGTATATTCTATTGTGTACTATCTGGTGTATTTATATATTTCTGTTCTGCTATTATCTGTTTCTGTGTTATATTCCTAAGATTACCCTTGCCACCGTCAGTACGGGGTTTGGGGTCGTCACAGTTTTCATGGTGTTGATTATTCGGGAATAATGGTCTTGTCTGTTTTGAAGTTAAGGATGTTTCAGTCAAGGTCTAAGAGGTAATTTTACCCCAAATCGATTGATTTCATTTTTAACTGATAAATAGCAAGATCCAGTCTCGAAAATCAATGGTTGAATAAAAGATAGTTGAATGAAATATTTTGGGTTGTTTGTAACGATGTTTTACACAACATTCGTTTTAACCCAAATAAGTGGAATTTTGGAAATATAATAAATAAATATTTCCTGAGAGTAGAATTAAATGAGTCGAGCAAGAAATAAATAATTGGAATGTTCTCCAATTATAAATAGAAAATATTTTCTAAGTGTAGAAAATAAAAGAAGGCGAGATATGGAAATGTTTTCCAAATAGCATAAGAGGCCAAGAAGAATATTGAAAATATTGCGTTAACAAATATTGATAAGGAAATGGAGAAGTGTTTTAATTAATGAAATATTAATCAAAAGGGGCCTAGTGATTGTTTATTGTTATGGATGAATGTATTTTGTTTTTCTTCGATAGTTAAATAACCGACTATCGAAGTATTTGCCAATGTCGTTGTCAATATGGAGAGACCGGTTGGATTATTATCCGAGAACCACTTCGTATTGGCAGTAGCGTTGCGAATCAGATGATATGAAGATAATCGAAGATGGAGTAAAGTGCAAGGACTTTTTCTATTAATAGAAATGGTGCCTTCGGTTTCGTTCAGTCCCAGAACGAACGTGTATGGACGAGTGTCTGATAGACTATTTCCAATGATTTCATAAGTTGGTCTGTATAGATATATATGGTGGCAGAGGATTTATTCTCTTAGCGTAATATCCAGAATATATTTGTGCAATCGATTAGTGATTAACGGATCTGACAATGTGGCATTCAAAGTGATTGTGCTATCAATGGATGGAAAGTAATCGTAGCCTCAGGCCTCAACAACTGGGAAATGACAAAAATCGGACAGGTAGCATGGCTATGTGGGTCGCTCCCATTAGGGTGTATAATCACCTATCTAAAGAAATTCCATTTACTTCTTTATTCTATCGATGTTGTTCCTTTTTCGGGAAACAGTTGCTGATCCCAACCGTTGGTGATATACATTCGATACACACAAGCGAAATGAGTGGTCGGTCATGTGTGGGCCGGGTTGCAAGATGTTCTTGTTGAACCCAATGTATTCCTCTCTAAAGATACACTATCAGAAGGTGGTTCCATACCTTGTCATGTTGGAAATCCAATCTCCAATAAGCGCCTTGCGGTTTTTGATTTTATATTTTATATGGAGCGTGAGAGCAAGCGTTCCGCTAGATTGTTATTTATTTGATTTAGACACTATTATAATATCATTGGAGTTTCGTATCAACGTGTTTTGGGTTATAGTAAGGTAAAAACCGTACATTTTTATGTGTGGGATGGTCTTACTATTATCTTTTCTTTCAAAAGGATTTTGAAAGTTAAACAATTGGTTGGAGTTTACTCACACCAGTCCCATGACTGACCCAGAGTTTATTTTGTTTTGTTTTCCCTAAACTCTTGGATGCCCATATTTGTACGGGCAGTCAAGTAGTCGGATTTTTCAGATTTACTTGGAAGAGCTGGAAGCAGGAGGCTTCACCACTTAGCTATAGACTATCATATTTCCGCTGTGTACTATGTTTGTATCTGGAAACAATGTTTATAACTGTTCCAGGAATAACTGTTGTGCTCTGATGATGGTACATATATAAAGTTACTGATTTGTATTTCAAAAATTATATAATATATTTTACTCGTTCTGCTGTGAGTTTGTGATCTTCGTCTTCTTCTATTCTAATATTTCTTCCTTTCTATTTCTCATCCTCTAACTTCTTTCTAATAATGATTCGTATTTTTGTGCAATTTGGGTTGGACGTGTGGTGTTATTAGTCAACTCAGATAGTACGGATTTGCAGGTCGTTATAATTGGTATCAGAGCCTAGGTTGAGTGAATACCTAGGCTTTGGGATTGTGCTCATTAGAGATAGGGTTAGTAGTACTCTAGAATGAGTTGAGTGTATATATATATGAGAGCGCGTATTTGTTAATTGATATAAAAACTATTTTATATTGTGTTGCTAGTCTATTGGGTGGTTTTTGAATTCTGATCGAATCGTGGGACGCCACGACGTCGATAAAAGTTTGTAAACACTTGAACAGAAGATTGAACACGATATTGTTTTTAAGTGGGAAAGTAAAATAATTTTACCCAAAATTCTATTATGATAGATGGAATAACTTTGTGAAATTATTATAATATATGGATGTGTTGGTTGATATTATTATAATCAAATGAGATTATAAAAATTGGAATGGTTATGTATAACCAGTTATAATTTGTATAAGAATCAAATATACAAATGAGATGAATTAAAACTAAATTCAAAGCAGAATTTAGAATTTAAAATCCTGGGAAGTTGGGAAATATTTACAAAGTACATTAAAATTAAATAGTTTTATATTAAAAGGATTTTTGAATAGAAATCATTTTAAATGGATTTTAAAAGCGATAAAGCACTAAACTCACTTCAGTGGCTGGGAAATCATTCTGATAATAGTTGCGACATCATCAGCGTTCATTTTCGAGTTTCTAAGTGATGGATTGCTACCTTAGAAAAGTGTTTGAAGAAAATTTGTTTAAAAGAAAACAAGATGGTTGAAAAATTCAAATGTTTTGAATTTGTGATGTAAATAAATATGTGTATGTATTTATGGGTTTCTAAAGGATTTGGAATATAAACCCGAGAATTTGAATGTTGGAATTTAAATTTAACTTGAGAAAGTTAAAAGGATTGATGTGAATAAATTGACTAGAATTAGATATGAATGAATGGTTTGAAATCATTCAAAGTAAATTAATGAAGACCAAAAGTTTTGGTAAAACTAAAGTTTGTGGAAGTATAAAATGTTGAGTTCAACATAAATGAGTTTTGAAAAGTTAATGGGTTTGTAGCATTTTTCTTACCTTAGGAATTTCGAGGACGAAATTCTTTTAAGGGGGGAAGAATGTAACGATCCAGATTTTTCGAAAAGTTTATTTTAAATATTTAATATGGTTTTAAATAATGAATTGATAATATAAATGAATTTTATATTGAGCTATCAATTAATCGATTATTTAATTTCTAGCATATTGAATATCATAATACGAAAATTATATAATTTAATTCTGAATTAGAATTGAATCAAAATAATTCAGATAATCCATATAAATTCTGTCTAGAATATATATGATAATAAATAATAATTTATTATCAGAGAATTTGTTGTTTTCGAATTTAAATTATATTGTATTAATTTAATATGGTATATACATTCAAATTAAATTTCATAATATATATTGTTCAGTTCATAATTTCGTTATAACATTTAAACGATAGTGGTTACGTTAAAATAGTGGTTCGTGCATGAACCCTGAGATATTTTAATGGATAAGATCAATTTTGAATCAAAGATCAAATCAGAATCTGTTTAAAAGAAATAAAAATCTATTTATTTCAAATCGTATTAATTAGTAATCAAATCAAAATCTAATCAAATTAATTTATATATACTGCAAACCTACCTTTGGCTACAGCTACTTCTTTTCCATTCAAGTACGTTTGTCTCCCACCATCACCTTAAAGTAAAACAACGATTTAATGTCTGGTACGAATGGTTCCCTTCTCGCGATTATAAATATGAGCCTCGCCCTCTTAATTTATTTCTGTTTTTACAAACCCATGAAGACAGTTTTCCCCCTTTTGTTCTCAATTCGAAACTGCTTCCTTTTCTTCTAATAAAAAAAGGTATGAAACCGAAATCGAACTGTGAATCTCCTCTTCAAAAATCAAATGGCCACCAGCTTATCTTCAATTCGAAAAACTTAATTCGTGAGCTCCAATCGGATGAGGCGCGATTCAAAGGGGGCGATGCTTCAGTAATCAGAGTTTGATAGGTGCGTGCGATGCTTATTCGAATTCGAACAGCAGATAGGACTGTCGATTTCATGAGTTAGTGATGACGTTTATTCAATTAAAGAAAGGAACATTGTTCAGTGGAGTAAGGGATTTTCAACACTTGAGTATGGTGATGTTAAGCGATTAAAATTATCGCTGCCTATAGTTGGTGGTGCGAAGTCGCAATTTCTATTTTGGGGAAGGCAACGAGGATGGAAATAATGGTGTGAATCTCGAGCAGAAAATGAGGAATCAAAGTTGATGATGGTCTGGAGTGTGGAACTGGGAAAAGTATTTTTGAACGAGGTTAATAGTAGTTGCAGTTTTCCTGGTAAGCAACGAAGTAGAGTTCAGGTAGAAATGTTGATGGTGAATCAAAAGCAAGATGGTGGTGACTGTTGGGTAAAGCTCATGACGTTTTAGGTGTCGAACAAGTGGCTGATTCAGTTTGTATTTGAGTGGCTTAAGGGAGCTGACGGGAAATGACTTGTAGCTACTACTATGGACAGTGTAAGGCAGTCTTGGGCGGACTTCACTGTAAAACGACTGGTCATGCTAGAAGCTGCAGCGAGTATTGGTAATTAAAATAGATCGAAAAGGTGGAAATAGTCTTTGTGGTTCAACTTTATAGGAAAGAGGGTGGTCGAATCTATTTTAAGGGAGATGAAGGAGATGTAGTAGCATAAAAACAGGGGTTAAGGTAAATTTACATAATTAATTTAGTTTAGTTATTTATGTTTAAAATCTTATAAGTCGGTAATTGATTAAATTAGTATAAGTCGATAATCAAAATTTTATTCGTTTTACGAGGTTAAAACAAATTGAAAAGGAGATTTATGGAGAATCACAGAAAAATCTATATAATAAGCTTCATTGGGTATTCCGCAGAAATAGCCATGTGAGTAAATCTCACTCAAATTTGATTTAGAATTATTTTTATCAGTTAAAAATAATTGTTTGTTGGTTGTTTGGATGCGTTTAAATATTTTGTGGCTATTAAATATATTAGTTATTTAGGATTGGTATTTATGGCTATTATATATATATTGGTGGTTGGATTCCCTTAGTATCATTAGCGGATGCCCGCGGTATCATTAGTGGATGATTAGGGCTGGCAATTATAACCGATAATCGAAAACCCGTACCGAACCGACCGAAAAGACCCGAACCTGATGGGTCTCGGGTCGGGTCTAGGTGATAACTAATACCATCAAGACCCGATCAAACCCGACCCGCATAGACCCGACCCGAAATACCCGATCAAAAAGTATTGAAATATATGTATTTTTAGTGTAATTATTCATCCGGACCTGAACCGACCCGAGCTTCGACCCGACCCGAACCGAACCGAAGCTCGGGTCGGGTCGGGTCCATATTTTTGAAACGTATAGTTTAGACCCGACAAAACCCGATCCGCCTAGAACCGAGACCCGATGGGTCGGGTCTAAGTCCATTGGGTCGGGTCTAATTGCCACCCCTACGGATGATTTCCCTATGCGCCCCACAATATATATAGTGGATGACCTTCTATACCGCGATATCCTGCCTCGAAGCAGGATGGGTGTTATTTATGTTGACTAACGTTTATGGTTGCAGGAAAACAGGTTGAAGGGATCCAACTGGATTCCTAAAAAATATTATTATTTGTTTATTTTCACATATATTATCATATATGATATGTTGATTAATAATTGGGTGGTTTTATTGTTTAATTATCACTAGGGCCGAATGTTGATCTATTAAAATATTGTAAAAGAGATTTTGAGATTTTAAACGGGAAATTCTATTTTTCTAAAAATAGAATTTGAAATTCGAATGGATTAAAAATACCAACTTGTTTCGAATAAATAAAACAAGTACTGAAATTTATAAACGATGTTTATAAGTTAAAATATACAGGAAATTAAAGTGATGAATTTATAAAGGGTATTTATAAATAAAATGGAATGATTTTCATTGGAAAATCAGGGGATTGAAGTAAATTTATAAACTATGTTTATAAATAAAGTGGAAAAATTATCATTTGATAATTTGGATATTTAAATTCAAATGTGAATTTAAAAATAGAAATGGGGAAATCGTTTTAAAGAAATAAATGATGGAATTTATTCTGATGTTCAGAATATAAATTGAACTAAAATAAATCCGTAAGGATTTATGATTTTGAATTCGATTAATTCAAATTTATTTAAATAGAAGTTAAATTGAATATAGAGAATTCAAATAGAGTTTGAATATATTGAATTCAAATAAAATTTGAATATATTGAATTAAAATAGAATTTGAATATATTGAATTAAAATAGAATTTGAATATAAAGAATTCTAATGGAAAATTCAAATAGAAATCGAAAATAGAATTTGAAAATAGAAAGTGAAATCATTTCGAAATGGGAACGACGAAATATATTTCAGAATGCGTATTTTTAAACAGAATAGAAAAAAATCCAAAGGATTTATAATTTGTCAAAGGAATTGGAATTTAATATAGAAGATCGAAGCATAAATAAATTTATTTCCGAGTTAGGAAATATCGACAATTTACGAAAATCGGAAATCTTATGTTGAATTGGAAAATTTGATTTGATAATATATTAAAAATATATTAGAATGGAGTTGAATTTATTTTAAATGAAGTTTAAAAGTTCATATATATAAATATAATTAAAACGAACTCGCCGTAGCGCGGTAGTTCGTGAATTGGCATTTCGAACTTCATTTGAGTATATAGAACTCAATTTAAGTCGGAATTCTTTGAAACAAGAATTGTCGGGACCAGTTTGATAATAGTTTTCTAATGGAAACGAAAAATTTGGATTTCGTTTGATAGATTTTGAGTTATATCAAAATCAAGTTTTCAGAAAAACAGTGCCATAACCATTTAAAATCATAACGGTTTATTTAATTTTATAAAAGGATTTTAAACGAATAAAATCCGAACTTCTATTTAGAAAATTTCAGATTTGAGTTGTAAATTATATGTGAACTCAAGTGGAGTAATGAATTGATTTTTGAAACAAAAATCAGATTTTTAATTATTGAATAGAATTAACTAATTTGAATAGTAATTAGTTAATGAGATTTTGAATTGATACTGAGCTTTGAATAAGTGAATTCGATTTGGAAATTTATATTCGAAATCGGAAAGGAAACTTGAATTGAAATTGGAATTCAGTTTGGTTATAAGCAAGTTAAATATTTTATTTGAACATGTTATGTTCAAACAAAGAAGTGAAATAGGCAAAATAGCTAATTAAAGAATAAATGGGCGAAACGAAATTCAAACGATTGGATTTAGTTGAATTGAAAACAGGTGAACATGTGTTAAGCAGGTTTGGAATGAAGTATATGAAGAGGATGAAGATTTTAGTTTATGTGCCCGACAAAAAGGTACAGGTTTAAATTCCATATGAGGTTTTATGCGCCGAATTGGCAAGCCACTTGGATTTTTAATTTTTTTTGAATGGAAAGGGCCTAGAGAGCCGAGTTGAGGTTTGAGCTATTTGCCGGTACAAAGGAGTTTATGGAAAAAAATTCCAGAAATTTAAGGAGTTAGAATATTTTTAAGAAAATTTGATAGTTAGAAATCAGTGTATCGATATATATAGAACTCGATAAGGAAATCTATAATTAAATCTGATAAGAAATTTGAAAGAGAAACGTATACGTGTTTTATAAATGAATAATTGGTTTTCATGGTGTTGATTATTCGGGAATAATGGTCTTGTCTGTTTTGAAGTTAAGGATGTTTTAGTCAAGGTTTGAGAGGTAATTTTACCCCAACTCGATTGATTTCATTTTTAACTGATAAATAGCATGATCCAGTCTAGAAAATTAGTGGTTGAATAAAAGATAGTTGAATGAAATATTTTGGGTTGTTTGTAACGATGTTTTACACAACATTCATTTTAACCCAAATAAGCGGAATTTTGGAAATATAATAAATAAATATTTCCTGCGAGTAGAATTAAATGAGTCGAGCAAGAAATAAATAATTGGAATGTTCTCCAATTATAAATATAAAATATTTTCTAAGTGTAGAAAATAAAAGAAGGTGAGATATGGAAATGTTTTCCAAATAGCATAAGTGGCCAAGAAGAATATTGAAAATATTGCGTTAATGAATATTGATAAGGAAATGGAGAAGTGTTTTAATTAATGAAATATTAATCAAAAGGGGCCCAGTGATTGTTTGATGTTATGGATGAAAGTTGTTTGTTTTTCTTCGATAGTTAAATAACTGACTATCGAAGTATTTGCCAATATCGTTGTCAATATGGAGAGACCAGTTGGATCATTATCCGAGAACCACTCCGTGTTGGCAGTAGCGTTGCGAATCAGATTATATGAAGATAATCGAAGATGGAGTAAAGTGCAAGGACTTTTTCTATTAATAGAAATGGTGCCTTCGGTTTCGTTCAGTCCCAGAATGAACATGTATGGACGAGTGTCTGACAGAGTATTTCCAATGATCGCATAAGTTGGTCTGTATAGATACATATGGTGGCGGAGGATTTATTCTCTTAGCATAATATCCATAATATATTTGTGCAATCAATTAGTGATTAACGGATCTGACAATGTGGCATTCAAAGTGATTGTGCTATCAATGAATGGAAAGTAATCGTAGCCTCAGGCTTCAACAACTGGGAAATGACAAAAATCGGGCAGGCAACATGGCTATGTGGGTCGCTCCCATTAGGGTGTATAATCACCTATATGGAGAAATTCCATTTACTTCTTTAATCTATCAATGCTGTCCCTTTTTCGGGAAACAGTTGCTGACCCCAACCGTTAGTGATATGCATTCGATACACTTAAGCGAAATGAGTGGTCGATCATGTATGGGCCGGGTTACAAGATGTTCTTTTTGAACCCAGTGTATTCCTCTCTAGGGATACACTATTGGAAGGTAGTTCCATACCTTGTCATGTTGGAAATCCAATCTCCAATAAGCGCCCTGCGGTTTTTGATTTTATATTATATATGGAGTGTGAGAGCAAGCGTTCCGCTAGATTGTTATTTATTTGATTTAGACACTATTATAATATCACTGGATTTTCGTATCGAAGTGTTTTGGGTTATAGTAAGGTAAAAACCGTACATTTTTATGTGTGGGCTGGTCTTACTATTATCTTTTCTTTCGAAAGGATTTTGAAAGTTAAACAATTGGTTGGGGTTTACTCACACCAGTCCCATGACTGACCCAGAGTTTATTTTGTTTTGTTTTCCCTAAACTCTTGGGTACCCATATTTGTACGGGCAGTCAAGTAGTCAGGATTTTTCAGATTTACTTGGAAGAGCTGGAAGCAGGAGGCTTCACCAATTAGCTATAGACTATCATATTTCCACTGTGTGCTATGTTTGTATCTGGAAACAGGTGTTTATAACTGTTCCAGGAATAACTGTTGTGCTCTGATGATGGTATGTATATAAAGTTACTGATTTGTATTTCAAAAGTTATGTTATATAATATATTTTATTCGTTCCACTGTGAGTTTTTGATCTTTGTCTTCTTCGATTCTAATATTTCCTTCTTTCTATTTCTCATCCTCTAACTTCTTTCTAACAATGATTCGTATTTTTGTGCAATTTGGGTTGGACGTGTGGTGTTATTAGTCAACTCAGATAGTACAGATTTGCGGGCCGTTGCAACTAGGGGCAGAGTACTTAAGAAATCTTCTAGCTGAGATTCTTTTATAGGGAAAAAAGATACCAGCTGTATTGATCCATTGGATAGTACCGCGGTTGTTGCAATAGTACAATACTATTATTACAACGGTAAGAGACGATAGATATATAGTAAGCACAGTACTATTAGAGTGTTTCCCTCCTCAAGTACCGTTAGAGTGAACCACATACGCAATGATGACAATTTGGCAGATTCTTTGATGAAAGGTCTAACAACCCAGATTTTATTAAGGAATATTTAATTAATTTAAATAATTAAAATGATTTATTTTAAGAATTAACGACTTGGAATTTATTTAATTTAAGGTTTGAACTTATAATTCAAAATATAATTAAATATGAGCTCACAGCGGCACGATAATTCATAATATTACGTTTTGAACTATAAATGAATGGAAAGGATCTAATATAAGTCAGAATTCGTTGAAACAAGAAACATTCGAATCTATTGAACTATAGTTTTCAAATGAAAGAGAAAAATCGAGATTTCATCTTGTAGATCGTAAGTTATGTCCAAATCAAATTTTTAGAAAGTTGATGTGGAATCGTTTATAGACCATTACGATTTATTAAATAAAATAAAGGGATTTTAAAATAATCCGAATATCAATTTAGCTTGAAAATGGAAATATCGAGTTTAAAATCCAATATAGTTTATTTTGAAGCTATATGAAATTTCATCTGAATATATATATGATTATAGTAATCAATTTAAAATAGATTTGATTATTTTGAAATTATAGTATATTTTATCAACTTAATTGAGTATAGGAAAATAACATTTTGCAAACGATCTCAAATTTCGATGAAACTAGTTGCATCGGATTCAGAATAGTAAATTACTATTAGATTTCAAATTTCATATGAATTGGAGTTAATAAGTGACCGTGCGAGCTATAAATGTTCAATGTAAATACGTATGAATACAAAATCAATAATTTGAACTCAAACTAGAGCTATTTGAGAAAAAGAACTCGGATTTTGATGAAACAAGTTTCATTGTGTCTGTAATTACAAACCATAGCTGTTAATAAACATCATAGTATTAAACCCAAAATATCTCACTTGTTAATGTCTTTAACTCCCTAGACCTACTTCACTCCTTCTCTATCTTTTTGCAGCCACCCCTACTCTTTTTCTTATTTTTGCAAATAATTCCATCTTCTCATTTTAATCTATATCTCTCAAACTATTGAAACTAAGGGATGTGTCCAACATGAAAGTTGTAGTGCTCGAGGAGCTCGACCTACTGTTAAAATTTGGTGGCCAATGGCCAACTGAGGTGGCGTAGATCTGACTTTAAAGTCACATAATCTGTTCTCGTATTTTTGAGTTTTCATGGAGCTAGATGCGTTTATAGGCGAAGTGTCCAACTGGAAAGTTTCTCGGAATGTCGATACCTAGTTGGTAACAAAGTTTGATGGCATTTGGAGGTGTGTGGAGACAACAAGAGATGTTTTGGTGTTTTCAGGTGGCGTGCGATTTGCTGGTGATGGAGGCGGCTGGTGGGGTCAGGGCTGCTGGAGTGGGTCCCCTTCTGGTAGGCGGTTCTGGTGGTGAGGTCGTGGTGGCCGGATGATGGATGAAGGTGGCATGGTTCTTGATTGTTGGTGGTGAAGTTATGGGTTGGTTTAAACGAAGAAGATGATTAACGAAGGGTTAATGACGCGGTTAATGCCTTAATGGCGGTATTTAACTTAATGACAGGGATTAGTGACTAATTACAATCATTAGTTAATCCTTATTTAATTAAAAGCGATTAAAATTGTAACAACGATTACAGGTTTGAACGTTAACGGATCTGCAAGAAACGACAAACCATGGAACCGTGAATACTATGTGATAAAGTGGGTTGGATCTGGAATTGATGAGAGCTGGAATGTTTTGCATTGAAATTAAACGTTCGTTTAATTTAATAGAAATAAATTGTTATTGCAATGATTGAAAATTAAAGCGAGAACTCTTTTGATTTAACTTGAAAAATTATTTGTAATCGTCAACTGATTATATATTGATTGTCTGTTATTGCTCTAGTTGCTTCGTGGTTGATGGATGTTTATTACAGTTATTGTTATTATTTTTGTATGTATAAGCATTAGTTGTCATAGCGCTTTGTAACTGTTGATTGATGGATGATAACTGTTGTGGTTGTTTTTATAATTGTTCACACCATTCACACCATAAATTTGGAAATATTTGGGAACTGATTGAGTCTTGTCCCATTTGGAATATTTAATGAAAATATATTCATTTAAGTGAAATAAGACATAAAAATGAAAATTGGATTTTTATATCCGAAACAATTTGGAAATGAAATTGAGATGATTTCAAACAACTATTGAAAAGGTTGAAATGAATTTGAAATTGTTTTGATTTAGAAATGAGTTGTTCTAATTTAAAATCAATTTTGAATAGTAAATTCAAAAGTGAATTTCATTTAGATATGTAAATGACGTTTTTAACTCAAATTGATTACTCCATTATTTTTATATAACATTTAAATGGATTTCCGAAAAGTTTAGATTTCAAAAGATTTAATTTTGAAAAATATTATTATTTTAATATTATTTAATTTTGATTTATAATTGAATTTGAAGTTGGAATCTCTTTTAAACAGGTTTATAAACGTTTTATAAAATATATTTAGATGAACTAGACGAGTTTATTTTAAATAATAATATGGTTTCAATAGGATGTGTCGTGCAGCGATAGTTCGCAAATTTAAACCATAAACTTCAAACGACCATAACTAATGCAATTTAAATCGGATTTACCTGAAACGGAAAGTGTTTGTTTTCTGTTGATAGTAACTTTCAAATGAAAGAAGAAATTTTGAATTCCAACTTATAGATTTCAAGTTATGTTTAAATCTATTTTTGAAAAGGTCGCTGTAAATGCAGTTCGATGACCGTAATTGGAAATCGATCGAAATGGCCATATACAAATTATTAAAAATATGGAAAAAATTATGATAAATCATAATAAATGATTTTAAAGTGATTTGGAAAATAAATACGAAGTTTTGAACTATATTTCGATTTTTGTATTTTCAGCCTAACTTGTTGAATACGGTAAAACGACATTTTGGGAATTTAAGTTAAATGAACTTGAGTCATTTTGTTTATCAAATATAAATGCCATTTCAAAGGATATGATTTGGTAAATATTTTGATTAATAAAAGTTTTCCAATTTGAATAAATTGGATTTATATATAAACAATCTTCGGATATTTGGTATTTATTTTCGTTGTGTAGACGTTTACTATTTTGAGGAATTTGGAATATATTTATATCATTATTCCACTTATAGTATTCGTTGATTTCGTGAATTGATGTTGAATATAAGTTGATGTAAATTATGTTAGTATCTTATATTTAATATCAATTGGTTTGGGGTTTTTTGTGAATGGTGTCTTCAACAACATCGTTCTTTAACCCAGTTAAAGGTAAAGATACCGTTTGGAAATAGAAAGAAATGAAAAAACTTTCAATTAAGATTTAATGAAGTTTTCCAAAGTTAAGTTTCCAATCAATGAATGGGAATCGATTCGATGATAATTGAGATGAGTCTCTGTGGATGAAGACCTTTACTATTTAAGGAATTTAAAAGGCTTTTCCATTATTACACTTATAGTATTAGTCCGATACAGGAATTCATACCGATTATAAGCTGATATGATTTCCATGAAGATTTCATTTAGAATGAAAGTATAATTTTGGTTTTATTGTGAACGATGTTTAAATAACATTTGTTTTCTAACCCATTTAAAGGAAAAATGATTTTTCAAGTTAAGTTGAAGTAAATCTTTAATTGATTTGATTATAAAGATTTAATGAAAGAGTTTTCCCTTAGCTAATGATAATAGGGACAAAGTTTAAAGATCATTTAGAAGATAAGCAAGTTTTTCCTGAACAATAAAATTAGGAAATCGTAAGTACAATTTTGGAGCTAAAGATTTGGTCACGGAAAGTAAACTAACCTCTCATAATAAATGGTTAATAAATGGGTCACGATTGCGTAATCGTATTTTCCCGTAAAGATAAGACTGAACAATCATTAAGGATTGTTTGGAAGGTTTAACCCTTTGATTTAAATTCAGCAATCACTATAGAATGATTTTGGAGATTTAAAACTAAGCTAGAGTCTTTGAGTAAAGATTTGGAATAAAAGAATGAGATTGATGAAGATAATCAACTTAACAAAATATAAGGGAAGTTAGATATGGAGTACCGCTAGTTTTTCTCCATGGGATGAATGGGATGGGAATGAGATAACGATTTGAGAAATTACCTTTTTCGCAAGATTCAATAATCCCGATAAGGCATAGAAACTCGGTTTGAGTTAAAATTTATGAATTGAGTTTTTATAATCAATTGAATTGATTTCCAAGGAAAGATTTAAACAAGAGTTTAAAATATGTAAATCTCTGATAAGATTCAAATGGGTATACCCAATATAAGAATGAGTTAAGTAAAAGAATATTCTGAGATGGAATGAGACTCATGATATTTTTGTATATCAATTATGGTTTGTAAAGAAGCACTAGCTATTCGGAAAGACCAGGTTTACACTTTCAACCCATTCTGAATAACTATAGGACGAGTATTAAGGATGTCGAAGACGGTGGTTGAAGTCCAGGGATCTTCACATCGTTTGGATTGATTGTTGATGTATCGATTAAGATGTACACCCAAGACATGGTTATAAGTGGAAAATGGTCTAGTTAGAGGTTGTCCGGATTTGCAAGGGCATCTCTCCTTTATTGGACGAGGAATAAGGTGCCTTCGGTTTCGTTCACAACCCAGAATGAACTTGTATATGGATGTATGTCTGATGTTGTATTTTACGGTATAACTAATTGGTTTCTATTGATGTTATATCAGCTAGTGCAAATGATTTATTCTCTTGCTTAGCTCCCTCCTCTAAGACTTACGTACTCAGAGGGATTTATTAATAGACACCGATTATATGTTGTGAATTGACAATGTGACATGCTAAGTGTTGAGGTATTGATGATCAGAGATTATTGACAATGTGACATGCTAAGTGGTGAGCTATTGATGATCACAGATTTTGTTGAAAAGTAGAGCTTTGTGTGGAAGCATGACTTCAGGGCCTCACAACTGGAATGAGCCGAAGCAGGATGAAGTACCCAGAGTAAGGACTAACGTTTCCTTATAGTTGAGAAAGTGATGTTATAGTACGGAGCCCAGGCTACTTAGTTAATGATGGAACGAGGCACCTCAGATATTGGTCAACAACGACCAGGAGATGTTATGTTTAGGAGACTTTCGAACTACACGTAATATAGGTGGGTCGGCTCTGCCACTACAGAAGCAGCATTTGTTGATCTTGGGACATCCCGCTAGAGGTGTTCCGAATCGCGGTTAAGGAATATCCTTTTACTTGGTCAATGATGGAATCCAACTTCTAATACGAACCTTTACAGTTTTACTTGTAATCTATGTATATAGACGTAATATATGGTACATACGTCTACTAAGATTTATACATTTATGCGATGACCCCAAACCCCGTACTGACGGCGGCAAGGGTAATCTTTGGAATATAACACAGAAACAGATAATAGCACAACAGAAATATATAAATACACCAGATAATGCACAATAGAATATACTGGATAAACGAAATCATCAGAGTTACACAGTATACAGGATCATACTTAGTACAAATACAGTTCAGCTATACATAAATGTCTACAGCGGAAAACAAACATAATATGTACAATAGGAGCTGAACAACATAAAAAGAGATAAATAATAGAATCCATCTTCAGCTCCAGCTATCCAGAAAGAGCCAGCTAAAACCTGAATACAAGGCTGCCCGTGTAGAAAGAGGGGCACCCGAGTTTGAAAGTGAAACAAACTACGAGTCAGTCATGAGATTGGTATGAGAAATCTACTCAACACATTTAAAATATGGCTAATCACAGGACCACGCCACTTTCGTGGAACGGGTTTACTCCATCGGATCGCCAATGCTTTAAAACAAATCATTCTTTTAAACGTCGCAATGCTTTTTATAAAAATGAAGCCATTATAAGACTCAGTTCCCATCACACAATGCAACGCAAATCGGAGGATAGAGTTTTACCTTATAATGGCCAAAATATGCTTGATACGAATAAAACAAAAGCATTTGATATTATTACTAGTGTTTATATGTTTCAAAAACAATTTCAAATCATAACTATCAATCATAAACGACATGAGCGTCCCATGCCACTATGTCGCCAAATATAGGTATACAATCAAAACCGCACAGTCACGTATTTGGAAATTGGATTTCTGTCATGAACCAAGGAAAAAGATAGTCCTTACCGAATTCGAGACGCTCTAGCCCGCCCCTCAGGAACAGCCGCAACTGCCCCTTGGATCGTCAGGGCCGGTCCACCGATGTGGATTATTATGCCTGAACAATGCATTTCCCCGCCCTATGGGGCGTAAATGAGCCAACGAATGACTCCATCGGTCCCGGATCCACCGATATATCCGAGGCGCCTCACTATCCATCATCCACATAAGTAAAATGTCAGGCCGTGTAAAAACACCGACACAACTCCTAGCTAGAAAGAAACGCATGCCCTCCCTGAGGTCCTTCTCCCGTTTCTGGTTCATACCGGGGTGTGAGGCTCGCGAATTCATGTTGTACACAAAGCTACGCCACATAGGCGGTGCTTTGATCATCACCACAAGACTTTGCTTTTCAACAGAAGCCCTGATCATTTGCCACTTAGGCATGCCACACTAGCAATTCATGCCATGCGACTGATATCCATCGATATACAACCTCTGAGCTCGTGCGTTTCAGAGAAGGGCGTTAAGCAAAAGAATAAATTCTCCGCCGCCAAACAGATGTATATTTAATAGAGATCAATCAACACTGAATAAAATCCAATGTCAGACACACAGTCCATTTACAAGTCCGTTCGGGGTCTGAACGAAACCGGAGGCACTATATACCTCGCAAACCCATCGATCACCACGTACGTCTGGATGATCACCACTCATTATCCACATTTCGGGATGCCTCCCAATCAGGACCTCGGTTACCATCCAAACGAGGTAAAGATCATCGGTCTTCGACCACCGTCTTCATCTTCGATTTCTTATCGTCGATTCAGTTATTCAGAATGGGATAAACCCGGTCTTTCTGAGAACTTGCGTATATAATAAACAAGTGCTACACAAACACTACTACGCATCATTTCAATTCATTAGTCACTAACCGTGAATCAGTAAGAGAACGATTTCCCAAATATTAACCCCGAAGGCCGAAACCAACATCAGATCAACACCCAGGAAACCATTCGACTTAGCCAACCTCCAGTTAGTTCCTAAATTTCACATCCATATCATTTATAATATTTTATAATGATTTATCGCTATTTTTATTTATTTTAAAATAGCCAATTTATTCAAAACGACGCTTCGGGCCATAACGCGGCCGTGGCACAGTTTTTCTTCTGATTTGATTTGCACATATCTGAAAATCTTACCGTTGGATCTTCACAAAATTTACATCATTAGAAAGATCTTTTCAAAACGAATCCAATGGTTCCAGTTTCGAGAAAACCCGACGGTCGGATCTCCCGGTATAATCGTTTGAAGTTTCGATTTCAAAATACGAACTACAGCATCGTTATTCGATTAAATATAATTATATTTATATATATATAATTGATTCTGGCGTTGTTTTTCTTCAGATTTGAATTAAACATTCCAGACAATCCAACCGTTGGATTTTTACAAAGTTGGTGCCGTTGGAAAGATATTTCCAAAGCGAACCCAACGATTGCGATTTCGGGAAAATCCGATGGTCGGATCTCCCGCACTAATCGTTTGAAATCACAGTTTCAAAATACGAACTGCAGCTTCGTTGTTCGATATATTTTAATTCTATTTATATATATATATTGATTCTTCGATTTCAAAGCTATATGATTTTCATACTTTTGATAAAAATGATATTTTTATCTAACTGTCTTCTGTTTCAATACTTCACTATTTTTAACAATTCATGTATATAATAAAAATGTGATTTTTATTGTAAAACAATTCATTTCAAAACACGATTATTTTATATAGTTCGTATAGGTAATAAAAATATGATTTTTATTATAAAACAATTTATTTCAAAACAATATTATTTTATATAGTTCATATCGATGATAAAAATAGGATTTTTATTATAAAACAATTTCTTTCAAAATATGAATACCATTCAACACATGAATTTCAATTCAACGAATGAATTTCGATTCAACACATGAAGGTTTTCTATAGTTTATATATATAGATAAAAAATGTGATTTTTATTTTTAAAACACGAATACCTTTCAACACATGAATTTCAATCCAACGAATGAATTTCGATTCAACACATGAAGGTTTTCTATAGTTTATATATATAGATAAAAATGTGATTTTATATTTAAAACACGAATACCATTCAACACATGAATTTCTACTCAACGAATGAATATCGATTCAACACATGAAGGTTTTCTATAGTTTGTATATATAGATAAAAAGGTGATTTTTATATTTAAAACACGAATACCATTCAACACATGAATTTCTATTCAACGAATGAATATCGATTCAACACATGAAGGTTTTCTATAGTTTGTATATATAGATAAAAAGGTGATTTTTATATTTAAAACACGAATACCATTCAACACATGAATTTCAATTCAACGAATGAATTTCTATTCAACACATGAAGGTTTTCTATTCAACGAATAAATATAGTTTCAACAAATGAAAATAATTCTAACACATGAATATTATTCAAAATTTCGGCAGCATAACGACAGGGTAGTTAAAACCGGGACCGTCCCTAGTGCGGCTCCTCGCTCTACCTTAAAGCCTCGCAGTTTTTGACAATGAGGATTCATGCATCTAGTTCGCACGCAGGCGGCATGTATATTTTTTTCATTTCCACAAACTAATCCTATGTGGTTTCAACCAAATATTTCTCAACCATAAACGGGTATTTTTCAACCACAATCAATCTATTTCAACCACAAACATTTTCAATCAACCATTCGCTATCAATCAATTTTCACACCAATCACAACCAATAAATATCGTCCATGGTTTGTGGACAAGGGGCGTATATATATATAGCATTTCACTTCTATTTCAACACATATATAATTTTTACAACGCATATACAACTTATACATCGAATGTACAACTTATACAACGCTTATACAAGAGGTATACAACGCTTATATAACTCATACATCGTCGTTTTCCATATAGTTTATAATTTAGAAATCTCACATTGGGTTCCACTCCACCAAAAATAGCAGAAGGCTCAGAAAAATATGCGGTCTCTTCTAGAATGTAGAAGACGTCCGCACGAGTCCACTGTCTCTTGTTTCACTGAATTTCGTCAAGAAACGAAAAAGATATGATTTTTTTACAAGTTTGCAACACTTAAAAGTGTAAAAATCAGTTCAAAGTAAATTAGCCGTATACCTGTTCAAAACTAGGTTTAAGGTTTTCGGCGAATCCTTGAAGCGAGTTGGCGATCGGGCTACACCACGTGAAAGAGCTTCGAGAGGCGCTCTAGGGGGTGGTGGTCGCAGCCTGTTCGGTGGTCGGAGGAACTCGCGGCGGCGCTGGGAAGTTCTGAACTTCCCGGAGGTGCTGCTCTCGATACAAGCGACGAGGGAGGCTGGGGTGGGTCTTGATTTGAAGAGGGAGGAGAGGCGCTTCGTTTTCGGGTGGTGGCGCGGCCTATCGTGGAGCGAGGCAGCGGAAAAATGATCGGGAAGATCTGAGGAGGTTTCCATCGTATATCGGGGGGGGGGGAGATTTTTTTTTTTAATAAAATTCTGATTGGCCGGGAGCTTTTAAAAGAGGTTTTCTGACACGACCTCCAATTCAAACCCAACGACTGTTGTCCCTAGCATTTTACCCCCATTCCGAACACAATGGGATATGTTTCGTAGGCCCATTCGACTGTTTCAGTCAGTTTTCCTTCAAATTAAAATATAAAACATTCAATATTTGATTTGAATGTACGTTTCAATTTGCCAGGGCCACAAACTGATTCGAAAAATTCCAGAAAAATGAATCTAGCTATGTTTTGACGATACGGTCGCAACAAAACTAGTTTCAACGAATTCTGAGACCATTTGCAAAAAGGCCCATTTCTGGTCGATCCAATTTAATTATAATTGACCAAAACACGTTTTCCCTTGCCACACTCACATACTAGCTTCAAAAATTATGAAATTTGAAACCTAGCAATAACTTCACATCCCGGATCCAACAAAAGCGGTTTCGTTGAATTCCGAGGTCGTTTGCAAAATGGCCAATTTCACGGGCTATATAAATTCCATAGCGACCTTTCTGAAAATTCATTTGGCCATAACTTTTTCTTTCCGCTATGAAACTTCAATTTTTCAGATTCGTTAGAAAGGTATTCACTAACAGATTTAAATATTTTTGGTTTCACTCAAATCCGTTTTGTTCTGCACCCGGTACAATCAGTCGAAGTTTGAATTCAAATTTTGAAACTACCGCGCCATTTCAGGCCTGGTTTATAATTAGAATTAATTATATTCCTTTTCAATTGTCGATTCAAACTCAGTTTTCATCGTTATTATTTAAAATATTTAAAATCCACTATTTTAGCCAATTTAATTTTTTTTAATTGGTTCAAATTTTCCGGGTCGTTACAATCTCCCCCACTTAAAACTTTTCATCCCAGAAAAGGATCAAAGTCGAAAGTGGTTTGGTTAATCAACTCTATGTTCAATCTGGCTTCCATTCTCCAACTTTTCAGTTTCTGTGAATTTTCAAATTCTTCAAAAATTTGGCTAACACACAGAATTTTCGAAAAATTTCGCCATAACCTCCTTTGTACAGGGAGAGGTTTGGAAATTTATTGGGCCGCATTAGGTACCCAATAAATCCTAATAAGCATACACATATTTATAGTGATATATTCTGGTGTTTACAGGGGAGCGTGTATAGATAATAACTCCAGAGAATACATTCTCGTCACCCTGTCAAAGCCTGAGGGAGTGTGTATTTTAATTTCTCCAGAGGATAAATCCTCGTCACCTCGTCTCGTGTGGGAAATAAATAGTCCATGTGCCATATCTAATGACTAGAGAGACGTGATTATTGTCAACTCCAGACCCGTGTGGGGTTTTTATAAATCTGGCAATTTATCGTTACAAATTTTATACGGTCATATCCGTCATCAGTTCAACCTGTAAAATATAGTCATCGCCATACAAGCCTCTCGCTCGTATGGTAAATCTTCCACCTCGTCACACAAGCTCCACATTCTTATGTGGTATATGATGAAGTATGCATATCTTCCAGAAGTATGCCATGTAATGTAGTTCAAAATTAATTGTTACAATCCTATGGCGATGTTTATTATTACACACAGAATAACCAGCACTCCGCATCCAATGGCATTCACAGGAGTTGATATAATAATATTTCGCATCCAACTCATTAAGGTTTACCTATTTGTCGGGCACGCAAATAAAATCTTTACTCAACAGCTATCCAATTACCTGTTCAAACATATATATGCACATGTATATATTTCTATCTATTTTTAAATCAGTTCAATGTGTGATTTAATCGAATAAATTCTACCATTCATTCTATTATTGATTAAACTAACTATCATTTCAATAATTTAATTAATCCAATTTACTATCACACAATACAAACAACAATCAAGTTGTTTTTAAACTTTTTAACTTTTCAAATATATATCTTTTATATATTCAAAAATTATATTTCTGAAACCAGACTATATATATAATCACAAATACGTTATTTAAAAACATATTACCCTCGACTCGTTCTGAGGCACTTCTGACCCCATCTCTAACGAGTTGTTATGATTCTGCTATACTCAAACTAGGATATTGCCGATCCTATCTGTAATGAGTTACCCATCCTAGAACACTACTGGTTCTATTTCTGACGAGTTTGTTAATATGTTATATTCCAGAACTAAGCTTAACCAAAGCTCTGATGCCACGTGTGACGACCCCAAACCCCGTACTGACGGCGGCAAGGGTAAATATAACACAGAAACAGATAATAGCAGAACAGAAATATATGAATACACCAGATAATGCACAATAGAATATACTGGATAAACGAAATAATCAGAGTTACACAGTATACAGGATCATACATAGTACAAATACAGTTCAGTTATACATAAATGTCTACAGCGGAAAACAAACATAATATGTAAAATAGGAGCTGAACAACATAAAAAGAGATAAATAATAGAATCCATCTTCAGCTCCAGCTATCCAGAAAGAGCCAGTTAAAACTTGAATACAAGGCTGCCCGTGTAGAAAGAGGGGCACCCGAGTTTGAAAGTGAAACAAACTACGAGTCAGTCATGGGACTGGTATGAGAAATCTACTCAACACATTTAAAATATGGCTAATCACAGGACCACGCCACTTACGTGGAACGGGTTTACTCCATCGGATCGCCAATGCTTTAAAACAAATCATTCTTTGAAACGTCGCAATGCTTTTTATAAAAATGAAGCTATTATAGGACTCAGTTCCCATCACACAATGCAACGCAAACCAGAGGATAGAGTTTTACCTTATAATGGCCAAAATATGCTTGAAACGAATAAAACAAAAGCATTTGATATTATTACTAGTGTTTATATGTTTTAAAAACAATTTCAAATCATAACTATCAATCATAGACGACATGAGCGTCCCATGCCACTATGTCGCCAAATATAGGTATACAATCAAAACCGCACAGTCACATATTTGGAAATTGGATTTCCGTCATGAAGGCAAAAGATAGTCCTTACCAAATTCGAGACGCTCTAGCCCGCCCCTCAGGAACAGCCACAACTGCCCCTTGGATCGTCAGGGCCGGTCCACCGATGTGGATTATTATGTATGAACAATGCGTTTCCCCGCCCTATGGGGCGTAAATGAGCCAACGAATGACTCCATCGGTCCCGGATCGACCGATATATCCGAGGCGCCTCGCTATCCATCATCCACATAAGTAAAATGTCAGGCCGTGTAAAAACACAGACACAACTCCTAGCTAGAAAGAAACGCATGCCCTCCCTGATGTCCTTCTCCCGTTTCTGGTTCATACCGGGGTGCGAGGCTCGCGAGTTCACGTTGTACACAAAGCTACGCCACACAGGCGGTGCTTTGATCATCACCACAAGACTTTTCTTTTCAACAGAAGCCCTGATCATTTGCCACTTAGGCATGCCACACTAGCAATTCATGACATGCGACTGATATCCATCGATATACAACCTTTGAGCTCGTGCGTTTCAGAGAAGGGCGTTAAGCAAAAGAATAAATTCTCCGCCGCCAAACAGATGTATATTTAATAGAGATCAATCAACACAGAATAAAATCCAATGTCAGACACACAGTCCATTTACAAGTCCGTTCGGGGTCTGAACGAAACCAGAGGCACTATATACCTCGCAAACCCATTGATCACCACGTACGTCTGGACGATCACCACTCAATATCCATATTTCGAGATGCCTCCCACTCAGGACCTCGGTTACCATCCAAACGAGGTGAAGATCTCCGGTCTTCCACCACCGTCTTCATCTTCGATTTCTAATCGTTGATTCAGTTATTCAGATTGGGATAAACCCGGTCTTTCTGAGCAACTCGCGTATATAATAAACAAGTGCTACAAAAACACTACTACACATCATTTTAATTCATTAGTCACTAATCGTGAATCAGTAAGAGAACGATTTCCCAAATATTAACCCCGAAGGCCGAAACCAACATCAGATCAACACCCAGGAAACCATTCGACTTAGCCAACCTCCAGTTAGTTTCTAAATTTCACATCCATATCGTTTATAATATTTTATAACGATTTATCGCTATTTTTATTTATTTTAAAATAGCCAATTTATTCAAAACGACGCTTGGGGCCATAACGCGGCTGTGGCGCTGTTTTTCTTCAGATTTGATTTACACATATCTGAAAATCTAACCGTTGGATCTTTACAAAATTTACATCATTAGAAAGATCTTTTCCAAACGAATCCAACGGTTCCAATTTCAGGAAAACCCGACGGTCGGATCTCCCGGTATAATCGTTTGAAGTTTCAATTTCAAAATACGAACTGCAGCGTCGTTATTCGATTAAATATAATTATATTTATATATATATATATATAATCGATTCTGGCGCTGTTTTTCTTCAGATTTGAATTAAACATTCCAGACAATCCAACCGTTGGATTTTTACAAAGTTGGTGCCGTTGGAAAGATATTTCCAAAGCGAACCTAACGGTTGCGATTTTGGGAAAATCCGATGGTCGGATCTCCCGCACTAATCGTTTGAAATCACTATTTCAAAATACGAACTGCAGCTTCGTTATTCGATATATTTTATTTCTATATATATATATATATATATATATATATCGATTCTTCGATTTCAAAGCTATATGATTTTCATACTTTTGATAAAATGATATTTTTATCTAACTGTCTTCTATTTCAACACTTCACTATTTTTAACAATTCATGTATATAATAAAAATGTGATTTTTATTGTAAAACAATTCTTTTCAAAAACACGATTATTTTATATAGTTCATATAGGTAATAAAAATATGTTTTTTATTATAAAACAATTTATTTCAAAACAAGATTATTTTATATAGTTCATATCGATGATAAAAATAGGATTTTTATTATAAAACAATTTCTTTCAAAATATGAATACCATTCAACACATGAATTTCAATTCAACAAATGAATTTCGATTCAACACATGAAGGTTTTCTATAGTTTATATATACAGATAAAAAATGTGATTTTTATATTTAAAACACGAATACCTTTCAACACATGAATTTCAATCCAACGAATGAATTTAGATTCAACACATAAAGGTTTTCTATAGTTTATATATATAGATAAAAATGTGATTTTTATATTTAAAACACGAATACTATTCAACACATGAATTTCTATTCAACGAATGAATATCGATTCAACACATGAAGGTTTTCTATAGTTTGTATATATAGATAAAAAGGTGATTTTTATATTTAAAACACGAATACCATTCAACACATGATTTCTATTCAACGAATGAATATCGATTCAACACATGAAGGTTTTCTATAGTTTGTATATATAGATAAAAAGGTGATTTTTATATTTAAAACACGATACCATTCAACACATGAATTTCAATTCAACGAATGAATTTCTATTCAACACATGAAGGTTTTCTATTCAACGAATAAATATAGTTTCAAAAAATGAAAATAATTCTAACACATGAATATTATTCAAAATTTCGGCAGCATAACGACAGGGTAGTTAAAACCAGGACCATCCCTAGTACGGCTCCTCGCTCTACCTTAAAGCCTCGCAGTTTTTGACAATGGGGATTCATGCATCTAGTTCGCACGCAGGCGGCATGTATATTTTTTTCATTTCCACAAACTAATCCTATGTGGTTTCAACCAAATATTTCTCAACCACAAACGGGTATTTTTCAACCACAAACAATTTCAATCAACCATTCGCTATCAATCAATTTTCACACCAATAAATATCGTCCATGGTTTGTGGACGAGGGGCGTGTATATATATATATATATATAGCATTTCACTTCTATTTCAACATATATATAATTTTTACAACGCATATACAACTTGTACATCGAACGTACAACTTATACAACGCTTATACAAGAGGTGTACAACGCTTATATAACTCATACATCGATTATATAATTTATACATCGTCGTTTTCCATATAGTTTATAATTTAGAAATCTCACATTGGGTTCCACTCCACCAAAAATAGCAGAAGGCTCAAAAAAATATGCGGTCTCTTCTAGAATGTAGAAGACGTCCACACGAGTCCACTGTCTCTTGTTTCACTGAATTTCGTCAAGAAACGAAAAAGATATGATTTTTTTACAAGTTTGCAACACTTAAAAGTGTAAAAATCAGTTCAAAGTAAATTAGCCGTATACCTGTTCAAAACTAGGTTTAAGGTTTTCGGCGAATCCTTGAAGCGAGGTGGCAATCGGGCTATGCCACGCGAAAGAGCTTCGAGAGGTGCTCCAGGGAGTGGTGGTCACAGCCTGTTAGGTGGTCGGAGGAACTCGCGGCGGCGCTGGGAAGTTCTGAACTTCCCGGAGGTGCTGCTCTCGATACAAGCGACGAGGGAGGCTGGGGTTGGTCTTGATTTGAAGAGGGAGGAGAGGCGCTTCGTTTTCGGGTGGTGGCGCGGCCTATCGTGGAGCGAGGTGACGGAAAAATGATCGGGAAGATCTAAGGAGGTTTCCGCCGTATATCGGGGGGGGGGGGGGGAGAGAGAATTTTTTTTAATATAAAATTCTGATTGGCCGGGAGCTATTAAAAGAGGTTTTCTGACACGACCTCCAATTCAAACCCAATGACTGTCATCCCGAGCATTTTACCCTCATTCCGAACACAATGGGATATGTTTCGTAGGCCCATTCGACTGTTTCAGTCAGTTTTCCTTCAAATTAAAATATAAAACATTCAATATTTGATTTGAACGTACATTTCAATTTGCCAGGGCCACAAACTGATTCGAAAAAATTACAGAAAAATGAATCTGGCTATGTTTTGACGATACGGTTGCAACAAAACTAGTTTCAACGAATTCTGAGACTGTTTGCAAAAAGGCCCATTTCTGGTCGATCCAATTTAACTGTAATTGACCCAAACACGTTTTCCCTTGCCACGCTCACATACTAGCTTCAAAAATTATGAATTTTGAAACCTAGCCATAACTTCACATCCCGGATCCAACAAAAGTGGTTTCGTCGAATTCCGAGGTCGTTTGCAAAATGGCCAATTTCACGGGCTATATAAATTCCAGAGCGACCTTTCTGAAAATTCATTTGGCCATATCTTTTGCTTTCCGCTATGAAACTTCGATTTTTTAGATTCGTTAGAAAGGTATTCTCTAACATATTTAAATATTTTTGGTTTCACTCAAATCCGTTTTGTTTTGCACCCGGTACAGTCAGTCGAAGTTTGAATTCAAATTTCGAAACTACCGCGCCATTTCAGGCCTGGTTTATAATTAGAATTAATTATATTCCTTTTCAATTGTCGATTCAAACTCAGTTTTCATCGTTATTATTTAAAATATTTATTTTGAATATTTAAAATTCGCTATTATAGCCAATTTAAAAAATTTAAATTGGTTCAGATTTTCCGGGTCGTTACAATTTACTTTCGAAAGTGATTTCCACACTATGCACTAGTAATAATAAAAGAGAATTTCACGTACCAAGCATGTTTGATAATCATAAGATAAATCCTGCTCCTAGTGATTTTTTTTACACTATGTGATGGGATGTGAGTCTCATGGTAGCTTCATTTTCAAAAAGCATTGTGAGTTGTTATGACTAGTATTCATAAGGGGGAAACATGTTCCGTGTTATCGCCGTGGCCTTATGATTTACCCAATTTTAAGATAAATGTAAATAACTGTTTTAATTCTCACACCACATTTATCTTTTTATTCATCCTCCAATGAACACAAAAAAAACTAGGATAAATCCGTTTTCGTAGGGAACACGATTGCATTGAGCATATGCAACAAGCCGTTAAACCTCTGGGTGTCCCCAGTAGGACGAGTGTTGTCTCATGAGGATTTTCAATGGATACTACCCATAAAATCCAAATGTTAAATGCAAAAATTATTTACAAAATGTAAGATTTGAAAAATATTTACGAAATGAATGCAAACTTTTAAAATGATATTTACAAATGGGCAATTTACTTTTAAATTTGACATGAGTGAGTTAACACAAATTTGGGTCGTCATTATGAAATTTTAGTCCGTTACTAATCAAAACTTCAAACAAAAGTTCGGTTATCGTTATAATCTCCTCCGTTACTAATCAAAACTTCAAACAAAAGTTCAGTTATCGTTATAATCTCCTCTAGCTTGGCCAGTTGTTTTGGTTGAAACATAGTGCAATTATGAAGTGAATTCTATAATCGATTATCAACAACCGTAAAATGGCACCTTAATTTCCTTTTTGTTAACAAGTTAGGTCAAATAAGTGAAGATAGTACTTGGATTTCAAGCGCTTACTCTCTCTTTATTTTGAAAAATATTTACATTATTATTATTTACCAACACCTAACTGAAAAGACCAAGGTATACCAGAGTTAGGACATAGTTTGGCAGATTGTGCAGACCGACGCCGACTTTATCAACAAGATGTCGGTAATCCCTAGGTTTCCAACTCATTAAATGGGACCAAGGTATCCTACCCATGCACTATCTCGCAGACTGACGTGAGAGTTGGGATAAAGCTTGGCGGGTTTGCACACCAACGTTAGATTTACAAGCAATGATGGATACCCTTGGATAGCTTATTATTATATATATATTCTTTTTTCATTTTTTGGTTTTTTTAGAAAGAGAGAGAATTAAGTGAGAATACCTTAGCACAACTTCACTTCAAAAATCTAAAATGTTATCGTAAGTAGTCTAAATCAACCATTCTATTAATCGGATTACAATTTAGAAAACATTTCAAACTCATCACCTGCGAATCTCCATATATATTAGTTACACTAAATTTGCTCATGATTCGAACTTTCCTTTCATTATTAGTTAAGAAAGTGATTTTCTAAACATTTTGATCATACGACCAAAACCGTATACTTACTTCATCGTGCCCATTAAAAAGTAAATTAAAATGCTTTTTATTTTATTTCTTTAAATGGAAAAAAGGAAAAATATATGTAAAACCAAAATAAATATGAAACTCCCCCCACACTTGATTTGTATTGTGTCCCCACAGGCAACCCATGCGGAAGGAGAAAAGAAAATTTTGAAAATGTGCCCTATAATTACAAGAGAAAAGAAAAAAATTATTTATAGTATATCAAAAAATATATTGACAAGAGGTAAATAATACGGTCTTCTAAAGACCAATCTATTTGTCTCTACAAATATAAGAGCCACAGCTAAAAGCATGAAAAACCAAATCTTAAAAGATTTCGAAATTGGATGTAGATTTGGAAAAACGAATGTCGCTTTATTAAAAATTAAGTAAATTGCGTTATTTTCGATGATAAATGGTTAAAGTTCAAGTTTAATTTCACCAATGTCAAATTCAAGCCCATCGTTGACAAAGTCTACAAAATTACCGATTTTAAAATCAAAATGGTGATTTAATTCTATTCCTTCACAATTGGACAACTCATCTTTGAAAAGAACTAAGAATTCATGTTCATTAAATTCATCTTCCTTTAAATGATCGACAACTTCAATGTATGTATTATTTTCAAAATCCAAAGTTTTTGTTTGACATTCGTTATTTTTAGAAAAAGGAAGAACGAATTCTAAATTTTGTTCCACCCTCACAAAAGGATTGAAATCCAAATCAATTACCATATTTTCAACAACTTCGTTAAGATTTTTATTTTCAGTTTCAAAAGTATTTATTTGAAAATCGTCGATTGTGGGAAAAAGTAGTTTGTTATTTTAATCGTCACACATTTGGATTTGATTTTTTTCTCACAAAAATTCAAGTATATTTTATACAACAAATCTATACAATGATATTTAATTTCGTTCATCTTCTCAACAAAATCAAATTTATAATTGTTTACATGAGAATTATCCGTTTAAAATTGTTGAGAACAAAAGATTTCATTTGCACCACAATTGAAATTATTCCTGTTACCAAAAATCATTTGAAAAGTGACCCACAATTTCATTTTGAATTTGAAATTCATTTTGGAGTTCGAAATTGAATTGGCAAGGGTTATAGTCAAAATTATTTGAATTGAGAATTGAATTCAAATTTTGATTATTTTGAATACTTTGTCTTGAATTGTTGCACAAATATGAATTATATTATTCATTTATTCTTTGACTTTGTTCAAGTAAAGATTCAATATTTTCTTCCATATTTGAGGGTTGATCGTTATTTTGAAAATTTTGCGGTGCGAAATCCAAATTGTTTGTACAATAGTTGCTATTAAAATATCCGTATGAATTCGGTGTAAAATTATACAAATTATATCGATTTTGACAACTATCATAAAATTCTGATGGGTATGGAAATTGAGACATTTTCAAAAAAATGGTTCTTTTTTTTAAAGAAAAGAAAATAAATATTTACCAAAAAGAAAGCCTTTTTTTATTTTTTATTTTTGATTTTTTTGAGCTTTTTAATTGTTTTTTAAAACAAATTACTTAACAAAAAGGAAAGTGATTATTTAAAAATGATTTTTTTTGAAAATTTTGAATTTTTTTTGTTTTTTTATATATGCATGAACCTAATGCAAGTATATGAATGCAAATTACTTATTTACAAATTTTCTAAAATTATATAATGACGGTTAGATTAATTTCAACAAAATAATTCTCAGCTAGTTAACGGACATGAGTTATCGGTGCACCAGGAATCACCCTAGCAATGCAACCGAAGGTTTAAGTACCTTCAAAGGAACAACCGATATAATATTTACGAATCACCGTAATATTTATAAACGATTATTACTCTGCCGTAGTTTAGACACTGAGAAATAATTCGCTAGAAATAAACCAATTTGTCAAAATATAATAATGTCCTTAGAAAATGAAAACAAAATGAGATGAATGAAAAATGGAAATTAAATGTGAATTAGCGATGCAACTACGAATGAATTTTCATTTGATTTTTTTTATGCAAGAAAACAACAATGCAATGAAATAAAAACAAGGGAGAAGAGCACAATAACAGAGCGTGTTGAATTTATTAGCAATTATTTTAAGCGGCAATTATTTTTTATGCAAGCAAGCAAGTAGCGCGGTTCTAAGCAAAGCAGTTCTCATGAAATTTTGCAAGCTAAAATGATTTTTATACAAGAGTGCAAAAAGAAAATGGGAACAATTTTTTTTTGTGAAGAAACAAAGGAAAATTATTCCAACGAAAAATGAAGACAAGGATAAATTAAAACATTGTAACTGTTAGACCAAAAAATGGCACTAACACCCAATATGATATATTTCGATAGCATAATCGAGAATAATCATCAAAAATCACAGAAAAAGCAATCAACACGCGATATTTATAGTGGTTGGGCGTTAACGAGCCTACATACACTTTATAGTTCTCATTTCATTCATAGATCACAATTGCAATGAATATTGACACTCAACCACTCTAATACAATGAATAACTCTCTTCGAATTCATTTATTTTCATTGGAAAAGAAGGTGGTTATCTATGGGGGAACTCGGCCATGGCTGCCATGAATCAGTGAAGTGCCAAAAGTCCCTTAATTTGTTGCATTATCATATATTTATAGTTGCGGGCAAGTTACTTGATAGGCTGGGTCGTTTATGCTATGTGGCGGCACCAGAGGGGATTTCAGAAGTAGTGGAGAACATGGGACAACGGTCTTCAACTGTCCAGAATTCATCATCCCAGGCGAGTCGGGTCCTCCCACTCCGACCCGATCCGGTTTTAATGATGGGATCCTGCCCGAAGATAATATGCGCAGAAATCCAAGTTTTCCCATGCTGTGTTACTTCGATCAAGCAAACGCCATTCATTGCCAGTTTATATTCAAATCCTAAGAAGCCTTCCTGATAGAATACTTGGGCTTTGGGTAGTATGGTCACAAAGCAGGCTAAAGTACATCTTATCATATATGAGATGTGCTTTGAATATGTCAAATTGTATCTTACTAGAATGTCGTCTGTCTTTGAGAAGGGTTTATCAAATTGTTCTGTCCTCTTGGAAGTCTTCGATATTTCGACTTTTTGTTGCATAGATGGCTGATTATATATCATACTGCTTCCATGGGTACTCATTGGACCAAATCTTATGGATGAAGTAGTTGGAACGGTCAAGTGAATGTTTAAACCTCGTCGAGTCAAGAGATCACATTCTTTCATCCTAAGTCGTGCTGGATCATTAGCACCCATGTGTGATTGTACACCAGATCATTGCCAAACGTTGTCGCCCTCCTACGCAAGTCAAGCACATGATCAAGTCAGACTTTCTTTTACAAACAAGCCAACGTATGAAGCAATCGTCCAAGTCATGCGATAGTATAAGAATCTTCGCGCATTGTACTAACATCTGGAGAGAATACCTCAGAATTGGCATATGAATCTATCATTTGTATTTTGCTTTGTATATCAGGATATTAATCCAAGACTCCATGATCGCATCGAATTGTAACAATGATAAGTTGGGAAACTACATTCGCTTTGGATTGCACTAATAGAGAACCATAAATCCGTGGTTGCATCAAATCATATTTTAAAGGAATCCACAATCACTCAGGATTGTTTCATAATCCAATGATCGCATACAAATCAGTAAGGGATATTGTTGAAGTCATGTGGGCCAGTGCCATATGATCATCTCAATTGTAAGGCAGTAGAGAAGTTTGTCACACCTTCCATCTAGTGTAGTAGCGACTTGAGTCTTTAAAGTCACATTTGATCCGTAAGCTGGCTCGCTTCCATGGGGAAGACGAATCATGCCATATTCCGGAGGCATAGTGTATATGTTTTGAATCTTACTCCAAGTCGGGGTCGTCTTTTAAAGTCAGTATGTGAATTGAGGCTCGTGCTTTCAATGCCATCGAAGGACCAGTGAAGTTGGTACTTATGCACCAAGCATCGGTGGGGTTAAGTTAAGTCAATCGAATGCTTCTTCCTTTAGGCCTTTATACTTTTTATTGTTGCATCGAGTTCGAGTCGTAGATTCAGCAATCTCAGTTAACCCAAATCGTTATGTACTCTTTCTCAAGTCAGCAAGAGTTGGAGTTGTATATGCCAATGGTCGGATCGTATTCGCTTCAATGTCGTCCCTTCTCTTTAGTCAGGGAATGAGGGTTGCATCATCGGGCGCCAACGAACGTAGTTACTCTCATCAGATCAGTCACGGAGTTGCGTAGGTTCGTCAAAATGCAAGCAGATGAATGTATTTATGAAGTTAGTTGAGACTTTCTATTCATGCTTCATATAATCCGTAATAGCCATCACGGTCTTGTTGAGTCTATTTTCCATGCTCGGTTCCATTTAGCTTGAGAAACAAGATCATGGACTCGATAAGTGAAATAGATTCTCTCTGGAACCACATACACTTATCATTCTTTTTCAGGTCTTTTCCTTTGTCCTTATCATTTCAGGAGTTGGAAGGTGCTCCATTCTTTGTAACAAAAGCATCAAAATCATCAGTCTAAACGTTGGTACCTTCTTGTCATGGGAATTTGTTTGCCTCAGGGTGGAACTCGCTGAGATCTTGTAGTGGGTCTTGGTGCAAAGACATTTGGAATTCCGACTTGTCGATAAAGTCGGATACTGTCACCATCAATACTATAGATTGTTCAAGTCTATCAACAGATGCTACCACAGCGTTGAATCTTTCCAGAAAAGAGCACAGGGTCTCACCGGGCCTCTGCTTAGTAGAAGTAAGGTACATCATGATTTTGGGTCGAGCAAAGTAGATCTTTGACTGCACAATGAAGTTGGTGACCAAAGCGTTCCAGTGGTTGATCGATCCAGATGCATGCCACCGGTATTTTATAGCAACAATGTAAGTCAAGATCCAGAAATGGTAGCTTGAAGTGCGGGGGATTGTTGAAATCCCTGATATCTCATGTGAAAGAGTTTTGATTGATGTTGCTCACATAGCCCTTGAGGTGTGCTACCTTTGGTGAATCATTAATTAACGTTGGCAGTCTAGCCTTCGTCTTTGAGAAGTTGTCGCCAATTATCCAATTTAGCGTTGATGCCCCTAGCACAAAGTCTTGAGGTGGGCAGAAGCTAGTATCTGGTTTAGATGTGAATATAATTTGACCTTATCGCCACCTCGAATGCTTCGACTTGCCTCCAGTATTAAAGAATGGGGAGCTTCATGTTAAAGTTGAGCTGGATTTGAAGCATTCATCTGAGTTGGAGCAGAGGTTGGTCGAACTCTGTTTAAGTTTCCAGTGGCTCTTGTATTGCCACCTTTTCATCCAAAATGTTACCGTCAGAAGTTGCATGTTGCAAATGTCTGGAAGGAAGTTGATTGCACCTTGTTTTATTCAAGACGAAATTGCCAACTTGTCCTGGGGTCTCATACGATCTGAACCCACGAAACAGGGAGTGATTGAGCCCAGCTCGTTGTCGCTTGAACTCCCTCGGTGTTCGCTCCAACGAGTAAGTCATAGTTGATCGGCCTTCGATCTATCCAAGTAAAGAAGTTATCCATTATTTTCTGTCGCTTCCGAAGAAGTTCATTTAGCCGAACCATCTGGGTTCTCAATTCAGCAAAGGCACCATCCATTTCATATCTAGTTTGATATGCCGAGGGATCACCACGAGAGGAAATCTTTCGACTTCCTTCACTCGTAGCACCTCTTGCACCAACATCCTTAGCATGGAAGAAGGTTCTATCTTCCTTCTTCTTAACCCTTGAGTCAGAGTATCAAGAAATCTGTTTCCTTGCAAGCTAAAAGTCGAAGCAATGGCGTTCCCCTTGTCCAAAGCCTTACAATCGGGAAGTAAGTCGGGACTTAGCAAATGGATATTCATTTTGCATCCTCTTTGTGGTTCTCAAGTAACCTGTCAGGATCAAAAACCTAAGTTAGACACAGACAGATAAGTTACTCATTAGTAAGTACTTTCAATAGTTATTCCCCTAGTCCAGGGGTAATGGCGAAAGATCTGTAGTCATATCACATCCCTTTCAAATTTAGACATCGATGCAAGGAAAAGAGACATTGCTTTCAAAGCTTAAGTGAATGAGTTATCCAAGTGCTCGAGTCATTGCATTTTCCATTCGGTGTACTTGGATGGTGGTACTCGTTATTGCACTTCAGATATCACTCCAAAGGCCTCCTTTCAGTCGTTGCCTCAGGTCATATGATATGGTGTTGAACTATCCGCTCTCAAGGCCTCTTTCCGATCGTCGCCTCGAGTCGCATGGGAAGTCTTGCACTAGGCATCAGCGCCAGCCTTCTGGAAGGGGTCCTCTGGTTGTCTTCCACTGGTCTGCTGTGGTTGTTATGAGTGCAGCTCTCGCGTTCTTATCATGTTATCTTGTACAAGCATGCATTCTGTAATTGAAACCAAGTTCCTGTATTGTCACAAACTTGCAAGTTTGTTACATTTTTAATCAAATGTGCTTGTAATCTAACCATTGCTGAACTATGTAATAGATAATAAACCACATCACAATCAAATAAGGGTTTCAATCCAGCATCCCTACAAACAATAATTCTTGCAATAAAAAATTATTACTAAACTACGTAATGAACAACAGGGGGTCTGATGTGTATGCCCCCAATCAATCTTGAATAAAGTGCCTTGCCACGGCTTGTTCGGGATTGATTAGGATCGACATTATATTACCTCCAATCCTTCAGTGGGGAGTATGGGATCAGTTTTCAATCTTGCCCCTAATCCTTCAGTGGGGTAGGAGCCCATTTCCATTGACACTTGTTCTCAACGCCTTTATACTCTCCTGTCGTATGCCTAGGTAAGAGTACGGTCAAGGTGGTCTTTAATCGTGGTGCACCATCACGCCTTGTGGATGCCGTCTTCCTGTCCTTTATACTCTCTCAGATCGTGAGAGTTAGAGTGGTGGATGTCATCTTCCCGTCATTTATACTCTCTCTCTCTTGAATCATAAGAGTTAGAGTTGTGAACATCATCTTCCCATCCTTTATGCTCTCTCTCTCGAATCATGAGAGTTAGAGTTGTTGACGTCATCTTCATGTCCTTTATAATTTGTCCCTCGAATCATGAGAGTTAGAGTTGTGGACATCATCTTCCCGTCCTTTATACTCTCTCTCGAATCTTGAGAGTTAGAGTTGTGAACGTCATCTTCCCGTCCTTTATACTCTCTCTCAATTCACGAGAGTTAGAGTCATGGATCGAGTGGTCTTTAATCTTGGCGCGCCCACTACACTCATCCTAGGTTTATACTTCTATCCAAGCTCTCAAGACTAGAGTTAGTCGGGAAAATAGTCGAATCACGTTTTCCAAGGCTTTGCATTCCTTCGATCGATCTATGAGAGGAGTGATTGGCACCGAACTTCAGGTACCTGCATCATTCACATCACATAAGTTATTCATGTCAATAACTCAGGAAGCATGTAAAAATAAATTGCATGATTGAAAAGAAAGAATATCAAGGGGCAGTGCTGCCTCCTTTACTTGGATTCATGTAATCTGGTCGCATCAAATATAGGATCGAGCCATGTAGATGGTCGAATTGCGTCCATATGGAATCAGATTCCGACTTTGAAATGAAAAGGTTAGTGCACAATTATATTGAGGTCTACCACGTGTGAGTCAAGGAGTGGACGATCATCTCGGATCCACCTTGAGCTATACAACTTCTCTCAGGTGTAGGGCGTGGATTTGTAAATGAGCAGTTCAGCAAGGCTCGTTATGGTATTTCTCCATAACTCTATATGCAGGTATTAGAAGTCTGATCAGTATCAAATCCTAGGTACCTACACCATCCACGTATTAATTGATCTGAGTTAATTACATCAATATCTCATAAAGTATGCAAATATAAGAGTCATGGTTAAAGAATAATCCTGTTAAAGGAACAAATATCATTCTGAGCAAAAATAGCGTTGCATGCTCTTTGTAGGTCCACTTTTCCTTATCCTATCTCTGCCAGGGGAGACTACAAATGTATCTAGCTGACAAAGGATATCCTTTCAAACCATCTTGAGGTGGGAGTCCCAAGAATAAATAAACCTTGATCGAAGTCTTGGAATGACAAAGGTGGTTAACCGTATTCCGGTGAGCGAACGATGAGATCGCATCTCTTTTGAATTGCCTTCTTTCCCCAATGTCAAGGGCAAGGAATGAGGGTCAGGTAATCAGATTAAAACCGCTTATGGTAGCATCTCATCTTGTTGGCGCTATAATGGAAATTAGCAGGGGAGTAAGGATCCCATGCTCATAGAAACTTCGCACTTTCCGTGCTAGGAAGTAGGATATGGCTGAAAATGAATCCATGTTTGCAGAAGCTTAGCCCTTTCCATGTCAGGAAGTGGATGCAGGGGCTATGAAGATAGACTTGCTTCGTCTATCTGCATGTATCTTTGATCCCATGCCGGGAATAAGAGCTGATGTGTGAACAATCAATCAACATCCAAGCCTAAGTGTTCCAAATCTTTAACTCGCCAATCTTCGGGCAAGACTGAGGCAGTCGGTCATGCAAGGCAATGTTGTGTCAGCTTTGGACTGGATAGTGGAATCATGAGAAATTCATGTTAAGATGTCTGAGTTTCCCCTCCTATTGTCATAAAGTTAACCACTAGAAGTCCCATTTGTGTACATCTTCCATTAAGCGGGAAGCTAGCAAATGCTTTGGCCGAACCTTTCAGGGCGGTTAATTGAGTAACAAGATTCATTGACGTTTATCTTGGGATGACCTTCCAAGGGAAATAAGCAATGCAGCCTTGCAAGTCGTATCTTGGAGCTTTACGAACGATGGTACACCTTTCACTTTTTCTTATCAGAAATGTTCCATGTTACGGGAAGTTCTTTATAGGGGCCATCCATGTCTCCTTCTCGGGCTCGGTCTCCAATACTGGATCAACTTCCAACTAATCCATGCTCGGAGTTTCTAGTGTTTCGATTGGGACCATTTCCATCTCCTTTGGAGTATCAGAGCTTGCTAATTTGGACAGCTTGTCCACCTTCTAATTTTCTATGTGTGGAATATGATATATGTTGTAATGCTAAGTCGTCAAAAAGCCCTTTGAACCTTTCTAGGTAAGTAGCAAGTCACGGTCCCTTTTCTTGAAGCTCTTTTCGAACTCAGAATCGTTGTTGATAGCGGAAAATTCAATCGCAAGGCCATAGTAGATTGATCGTCCTTCAGGAGTTATCATCATGACTCCGGTGCCGGACCATCGATCATTTCGAGCACCGTCTGTGTACAACTTCTAGGTGCTTGATTTAATCTCTTATTCTAAAGGGCCATCTTCTTCATCTAATATATCCTCTTTGGGAATGGTAAACTTAACGATGAAGTCTTCTATGGCTTCCCCCCGTAGGGACCTCATTGGAAGGAAATTGAGATCAGATTGGCTAAGCTTGATATTCTGTTTGAGCTATCTTCCAGACGTCTCAGGTCGCTACAAGACTCTTCGTAGCGGTTGGTCAGTGTATATCACAAACGAATGAGCTTGAATAGTGGCGGAGTTTTATCGAATCAATCAATAAGCTGAAGGCGAGCTTTTTAATCTTTGGGCAGTTGCGCTCCACCACTGCAAACTTTTGCTTACATAATACACTGGTCTCTGGATTCTAACCACCCCACGAATGAGCGACGAACTGTTTGTGTGTGATAATACTACTAAGTATTTGAAAGCAATCTTCTTGAGCCACTGGTTTAGACAATATTGGGGGACTCCTTAAGTAATTCAGTGCAATTCGGGGTCTAGGGATGCATCTGTTGGTAGCTCTGCAAATAAATCTACTCAGTATTGCCACGTTGCTGCTAAGCTTTGAACATCTCTAGTACTCTGTGGCTTATGAATGTTCTTGATTGCTGCAATCTGGTCAGCATTGATTTTGATTCCACATGAGCCAACTATGAGGCCTAAACACTTCCTTGACATAACACCAAATGAGAATTTAAAAGGGTTTAGCTTCATTCAATAGTGTAGGGAGATACTAAACATCTATGCCAAATCTGAAACATGGTCGGTTGATCGCTTGGAGTCCACAAGTATATCATCTACAAAAACTTCCATGGGCTTTCCAATTTGGTTGTGGAACATACGATTCACCAAGCGTTGGTACGTTGCTCCGGCTTTCTTTAGTTTGAAAGGCATTACCACATAGCTGTATAGTCCAAGGTTTGTAATAAAGCTGGTATGTTCTTGATCAGGCACGTGCATAGGAATTTGGTCGTAACCCGAATATGCACCATAAAAGGGAGAAGTTCATTTCTAGCTGTTGAATCCACTGGCGGATCAATTTTGGGTAATGGAAAGCTACCTATCGGACAAGCCTTGTTCAAATCCTAAAAATCGTTGCATGTTCTCCATTTCACACTAACCTCCTTAACAAGTACAAGGTTCGATATTCAGCTGAGATATATAACATCTCTGATGAATTAGTTACCTCTAACTTCTCTACTTCTTCTTCCAAGGTAGTCGAACTCTCTGAGCCCAGCATACTTATCTTTTGCATAGTGGGGGAATACTTCGGGTTAATGTTCAGTGCATGGCTCATAATCGACGGGGAGATCCCACAAATGTCAGCATGGGTCCACGGAAGTGCATCCAGTCAAATGCATCCAGATTGGATCGTAGAAAATCTGCCAGTTCCCTCGTCCGAAGGTGGCTCAAATGAGATCCGATTTTTAAGACCTTTTCCAAGTCGTCATTATCAATCGGGAAATCCACAGTTGCTTTAATAAGTGTCGCCCTTCTGCATCCTGAATCTTCATCCCTCTGGGATCTATGTCTTCGGACATGTAATCGGCCGATTCCTTCTGCGATGTTTCCTTTACTTGTTATGTCGATAGCTCCTTTATAGGAGGGGAAGCATTCTTGGGTTCCATGCCATTTCCATTGTGTAGCATCTTCCATTTAGCCAAATAGCAGGCTCTTCCAGCAATTTGGTCTCCACGGACCATTCCCACTACAGTTTTGGTTGGCAATTGTGACAATAGACACAAAGATGTGATGCAAGCTCCGAATTTTGCTAGGGCTTGTTGCATGGTTGCTGATGAGCAGTCAAGTTGTTATCATTTGAGTAAGGATCCATAGGTCCAATCATGGCATGTAGCGGCTCAACTGGTACCTAACTTTGGGCACCAAGGTATGTTGATTTATCCTTTATCCAGCGGAAATCAATTGTGATCGATGCGGTTGATAGCAGATAGGTATTACAAAGGTTTGTTGAGTTCTTCAGGAGTGAACCAAAAGACATATGCCTTTCACCACGTCATACAAGCGAAGTGTAGCTTTGTAGTGTTAGGATTCTTAGTTGCTTTTTGGTATCCTGTCATTGAGATTCATCGTCACTAAGATCATCCAAGTCATCTTTGAAATAGTGTCTGAGCTGCTCTATATCAATGTCATTCGAGCCTCCGCCGGTTGAGCATGTTTAAGTCATGTGAACCAGATGGTCATTACTCGTTCAGGAACATCAGTTGCATTGGTGAGGTCTATACACCATTGGAACCTTAAAAATGAGGTTGTCTAGAGGTAGTCTTTTTCACACATGCCATGGTTAACATGCCGAATCTTGTTCGGGAATTCCCTTTGTTGAACATCAGCGAATAAGGGTCATGTCTTTATGAAGAATTCCAATTGTTTACATTTAGCCGTCGATATTCTCGGATTAAGCGCCAAGTCTTGGTTGTTAAGCCTTGACAATTAATGTTGGCTAGTGATACGGGTTGGCATATCTGGAAGAGTTGGTTCGGATCGCCCCCTTTTGGTTTGGATTGGAGTTGAGCCCTCAGGTTGAATATTGGGTGTGTCACCCATTGGCTGGTTCGGTTCCGCGGATCGGATCACAGTGTAATTCTAGGGTCGGATATTGGAAGCTTCTCCAGATCGGGTCGGATCGGACCCGACCCTTATGATCCGATGGTGACTGGAACCTACGCGTTTCTCCACTAACCTCGTCGTTTCATTCACCCGAGAGTTTTGCTGTCTTTACTTCTCTTTAGAGCCATGGAATTGTAATCTCGTTGAAATCAATAAAACTTCGAAAATGGTAGAAATGCGGACTATCTCTTCAGACTTGGAAATCCAAACAGTAGAATGACAATCCAAAAAGCTGAGAATTCGACTTTATCAGTAAAAGCACCAAAATGTTAGACCAAAAAATGGAACTAACACCCAATATGATATATTTTGTATAGCATAATCGAGAATAATCATCAAAAAGAACATAAAAAGCAATCAACACACGGGATTTATAGTGGTTCAACGTTAACGAGACTATGTCCACTTTATAGTTTCTCATTTCGTTCATAGATTACAATTGCAATGAATATTGATACTCAATCACTCTAATACAATGAAAAACTCTCTCCGAATTCATTGATTTTCATTAGAAAAGAAGGTGGTTATCTATGGGGGAACTCGGCCATGGCTGCCATGAATAGATAAAGTGCCAAAAGTCCCTTAATTTGTTGCATACTCCTATATTTATAGTTGCGGCCAGGTTTGGTGGGATGGGTCGGTTATGCCATGTGGTGGCATCAGATGGGATTTCAGAAGTAGTGGAGAACATGGGATAACGGTCTTCAACTGTCCAGAATTCCACTTTATAGTTTCTCATTTCATTCTTAGATTACAATTGCAATGAATATTGACACTCAATCACTCTAATACAATGAATAACTCTCTCCGAATTCATTGATTTTCATTGGAAAAGAAGGTGGTTATCTATGGGGGAACTCGGCCATGGCTGCCATGAATAGATAAAGTGCCAAAAGTACCTTAATTTATTGCATTCTCTTGTATTTATAGTTGCGGCCAAGTTACTTGGTGGGATGGGTCAGTTATGCCATGTGGCGGCATCATATGGGATTTCAGATGTTGTGAAGAACGTGGGATAACGGTCTTCAACTGTCCAGAATTCATCATCCTAGGCGGGTCGGGTCCTCCCACTCTAACCCGATCCGGTTTTAATGATGGGATCCGATCCGAAGCGGATATGCACAGAAATCCAAGTTTTCCCATGATGTGTTACTTCGATCAAGCAAACGCCATTCATTGTCAGTTTATAGTCAAATCCTAAGTAGCCTCCCTGATAGAATTCATCATCCAAGGCTAACAATAACAACCCTTTTTTTATTATTTCATATCACACTTAACAAAACAACTCACAAATCAAAGTCTACAGGCCTATTCAAAACATTACAAGCCCGGAAAATAAAAGCCCACTGCTTAACACTTGCGCTTAAAAATTCCACTTTTCTATGTTAAGTCCAAACCAACTTTCCAAACCACGAAAACAAGTAATAGCAAAATGAAACAAAAAAGAACAGTCTTGACTAAAAAAATATATAATCAAAATTGAGGTCGACTCCAGTTCGAATTGGTACTCACGAATCGAATTTGATAGTAGATGCATTCAGGAGATTTTGTTTCGAGGAGCTTATGTTGGTTTTAGGAAAATGAGACCTAGTTCAATTTTGCTGGTGATGGTCGAGTTTGAATTGGAGGCGACAAATTGAGGAACTGTTGTTTTGGGAAGTGTGTATGTAACAATCCGAAAACTTACTGCTTGAATTTACGGATATTCAATAAAATTTAAATATTGAAGTGATGATTCATAACTGAAATAAAGCTCTTTTAAATAATAAAGAGTGATAGTGAAATAGTTTTTAAAACTAGTGTACAAAAATATTCAATTTGATGTGAAATTGAAAATGTGACCGGAAGTCGTTTATCAAATTGACGACCTTTCATCAACTAAAACTTATCAGAATGGTCATGACGCTCTCGAGCATGCCAACACACATTATATATTAAGTTAGCATGGTTGTTAAACAAGAATATATTATTCATGTAAAGGAAAAATAAATTTAAAATAAGAAGCTTATCATGTAAGCTAAAAGATATAAATCTGAAATAAGAAGCTTATCATGTAAGTTAAAAGAAAAAGAAAAAGAAGAAAAACAGATAAGGACACATGACCCTCTTAGGTGTCCATGTGTAGAAACATCTTAGGACACCGAAGTAGTCATGTGCCATTATCTTATGGTTTGCATAAATGATGATGAACAAGTGTCTTAAGAAAGAAGAATGATAGGATTTTAGTGGCTTCTCTTAGAATCAAAAAGGCTTCTCTTTGAAGCCAAAGTGTTAGTAACTTCTTTTAGAAGCCAAATTTTTAGTGGCTTCTCTTAGAATCCAATTCTTGGTGGCTTCTTTTGGAAGCCAATTCTTAGTACCTTCCTCCTTGAGCTATTCTTAGTGCCTTCTTTCTTAAGTGCATAGCTTCTCAAAGAAGCTACAGAGAGTAATAAGTGTAAGAAGACAATTTGGTTTTTTCTTCCTTAAGCTTATGGCTTCTTAAGGAAGCGTTAACACATGTATACTTACATGTTAAGTAATGGTAGGAACATGAAAAGTGTCCCTAAGTTAATGACATAAATGCCTTTATACATGGCTATAAAAAGGCACCTACTCTTCTCATTTTCATTGAATCCTTATGTAACAACCCGTATTTTAATAACTTATCAAAACTATAAATCAAGGCAGAATTAATTTTTAAACAAGAATCAAGGGAAACGGGTTACACCATTGCGTTCGTCTCGGAATTCTGCTTGAAATAGAGTCTGAGTTTGCGTAAAACGGATACCGTACGAAGAAGATATGGACGAACGAAGTTAGGCAGAAAAACCAGAAATCGGCCAGAATGCACTAGCGCACTTGGGATTCTAGTACAGCTGATGCGGCAAACCTTGAATATGTGATGTTATACTTGATTTCACTTGAATTATCATGCTATCTTAGTCTATCTTTCCAATCTTGACAGCATCCTTATGTCTTCTTTCAGTTTATACATGTCATGTTACCTTTATCTGTTTTTATGCTGAAGGTCACTAGGACTTACCAGTCTTTATGACTGACCCGTTTTCTTTCGCCTCTTTTTCTTCCATTTCCCCCCTAGGTTCTCAGGGAGGAAACTCTAGCACTTAGCTTGGATTTCGCTTGCTTTCGGTTCAGCTCATGTACGGTTTCATCTTGAGCTATGTTATGGCTGCATTTCTGCTACCTTTGGGGAATTAAGCTACTTTTGATGTTTTAAGTTTATGCTTCTTTATTTGTGCAAGACAGAATTTGTTGTAATGGAAAAATAATGACCTTGGCTATTTGATGTAAAAGGTTTTGACTCTTTTTGAAAGTAATGAAATTTATCTTTTGATTCTTCCGTTGTTTTACCTATGTTCTGTCTTGTAATAGTTCTATGTTTGTTTACCACGATAATTCTCCTCCAAAACTAGTGCATTCCCTTTGTGAGTGACCCTAGCGGAGGTGGGGTGTTACATTTGGTATCAGAGCAGAAGGTTACTAGACTGGGCAAAAGTTTTTAAAACCTTCTAAAACTATTCTCAAAACCGTTTACAAAGAAGCATTTTTCAAGAAAAGTCTTGTTTTGTTTAAAGGCTATTCCTTAAAAGCCATTAGCATTATCCTTTGTTTCCTTGTTTGGATCTCTTTTCCTTTCTTTTCTCCATTTGTAGTCGCAGTAGTTTTTACCTGTGGCTAATCTTCTTTCTAGCTTCGTAGAGGGTTTTCCGTACGGTGGAGATAGTTTCTGTGTGGCTTGTTAACATGTTACATAGGAAAGGTATGAGTGATAAGTTAAGGTGGATGAGTCTCAGAACGAGAAGAAAGACTTCCAGAAGGGAGGCGAGAACAACGACAACAATAATAATAAGTCACGTGATAAGATGAAGTGCAACTTCTATGGTATAGTTGGGCATGTTATCCAGGATTGTAGAAAGAAGAAGATGAAGATGGGAGCATGTTTCCAGTGTGGTGAAACTGGACAAATCAGCAAGAACTGCTCTAAGAAGCAAGGGCAAGCCCCGCAAGTAGGACCTTCTTGGGGTACATCTTTAACTTCTTCTCCTAGATGCTTTGTTTTATCTTGCTTATCTTCCCAATCCTATCTTGAGAAACTTAGGTAGAACCCTTTTGGATGTAAACATGTGATTGAAACATGTTATGGTTGATGTTTGCAAATGGTTGCAAGTGGTCGCAAGTGGTTGCTCGTGGTTGGATAACACACATTAGGCACTAGATCGGCTTAGACACATTTTCATATTGCATATGCATGAGTGTTTATACTTGTTTATGGATGAAATTGAATGTGCTATCACATGAATGTTTCATGTGGATGAATGTTTGTGCACACATACAGTGTTTATGTGACTAGTACTATTTGCATACATGTTGGATTCATGGCACTAAACATATTTTGCATTAAGAAGATCAATCAGGCCTGGTCATTTGCATTAGATAAGGAACATACACACACACTTTCTGCATATGTTCGTATAGCATTAGAAATATTTTAAGGACAATGGTTGCTTGTGGATGCTGGTTGAGTAGATGGTTGATTGGATGATAGGATGCATTCTTCCTAACTTGAAGATTTCGAGGACGAAATCCTTTAAGGAGGGGAGAACGTAACAACCCGTATTTTAATAACTTGTCAAAACTATAAATCAAGGCAGAATTAATTTTTAAAGTAAGAATCAAGGGAAACGGGTTACGCCATTGCGTTCGTCTCAGAATTCTGCTTGAAATAGAGTCCGAGTTTGCGTAAAATGGATACCGTACGAAGAAGATATGGACGAACGAAGTTAGGCAGAAAAAGCAGAAATCGGCCAGAATGCACTGGCGCACTTGGGAAGTGCGCCGGAACAAAATTGCACTGGTGTACTTGGGAAGTGCGCCCATGCAATTTTGCATTGGCGCACTTAGCAGGTGCGCCCAGGCCGAGCAACAGGCCTGCACAACTTTCTGGTTTGACCCTAGCAGGCCTGGTCGGGTTCTGGTCGAATTTCTGAGCTCTGTTGTGTCACTAGGGTTAACTTGTCACTTTCTGATTGGCTTCTCTTGAGATGGATGGCCTTGATTAACTCTAGCTTCATCGACGGCTATAATTAAATTGAAATTCTATATAAACAGCCTCCTAGCCTCATTCTCTTTACACCATTCTTCTCTAACCTTATGCTGCTCAAACTCTTGATGATCATGGCTTCTTCTTCTTGCTCTAAATTAAATTAAATTAAAAATAAAATGCGAAGATTATTTTTTGAAGACTACGGCTAGGAATTGGGGATTTGCTTCTACAATCAAGATTCAACGATTCAGCAATTCAACGACAAACTTCTAAACTTGATTTCTACATCTTTCTTAGACCACGATCTGTAAGTTCTAGTTACTTTTAGATAAAAACTATAAACTTAATATGGGCATGCTATAAATTGGAATTGGTATATGTTAGATTCGTATCTATTCTTGTTTTCTTCTTGGATCTTGACTATTGGGAATATTGCCTACGACGTTGAAACTATTGTTAATGGCCTAAGACTATGACGGTGAACATAAGATTATGCCTATGCCTATGACTATGAACATAAGACTACGCCTATGACCATGAACATAAGACTATGCCTATGCCTATGACTGTGAACATAAGACTATGCCTATGCCTATGACGGTGAACATAAGACTATTGCCTATGACCATGACAAGGACAACTGTGGCTAATCACCTATGATTCATGGCCATGAGGTTATTGCCTAGGACCATAACTATGAAATTGGATCTAAGCTTGACTTTCTTTATTTATCCTTGGATCTTGATTTTGGGGATTTTTCTATTTAAATTAGATCTATCCATGTTCTTGAATCTAGATTATTCTAATTCAAACCTTTTCATGTTCATAATGTTATGCATGCGATGTCTTAATCAATTTATTCAGTTAGGACATGCCTTGGAAATAAATTGATAATAGAGCAATGCTTGTTATGTTGATCTATGCCTGTGGTTCTATTCTATCATCATGTTGAATTAGGAATTAATGAATAAGTCTATTCATATGTATATGAACTTTGAGTATAACCCGTTGTGACAAGTTGTGTAGTTTATCATGTTATGCAAGTTTTAGGTTGTAAAATCATATCACATATGTGACCAAATGTTAGATCTACATGTTTATGTGTATATGTTAAACCTATGTCATATTTCAAGTTCACACTTATTCATATGTTCATGATTGATCTGCAAGTTCACATATATGTAAGTTGATTTAGTCTATGTTGCAAATTCACATATATGTATGTTGGTTCAGTCTACGCTACAAGATCACACCTATGATATTCATGTTGATTGCTTTGTAAGTTCACACCTATGATGTTCATATTGACTATGCCGATGATGCCAAGTTTATGCATATGTCATGCTTATGTTAATGAATTGCTTTATGCCGATTTTGTGTACGTTGAATTAGGCTAAGTTTTTAGCCTAATATCATATGTCAAAAATCATGCGGACTAGAAATTAGGCTAAGATTGTTAGCCAAATATTTAGATGGGGTAACGTTGGGAAAAATTGGTAATCATAGGAAGCTTGGCATGAAACTTGCCTTGAAACTTTACAAGAACTTGACATGAAACTTACCTTGAAAACTTGACACAAACTTGACATGAATCTTGAACATGGACATGACACTAGAATGAACTTGAAAATGGCCAACACGAGGTTGGGTTGAGTTTGCAGTGTAATTCTGCCCGGAACCGCCCGGCAAATCCAGTTACTGCAAACAATAGGATCCAATGTGGGTAGTTGGTCATATCGCACTTGAAAACCCGAGGTCAGACTGAGTTGTGGTGTAATTCTGCCCGGAACCGCACGGCATATCCAGTGACCACAACAACAGATCTGATGTGAGAGGTTGGGTGCATTAATGAATTAATGCCACATGATAGGGTTAAGTCATGAACATGTAAGACAACACTTAACCAACTTGATACATGATTCGTAGGTGGGTTAAGTCACGAACTTGAATGACAACACTTAACCAACTTGACATGCTAGACTGATAGGGGTTAAGTCACGAATTTAAATGACAACACTTAACCTATTGGACGAAAAACCTAGTTACGCTGTCCGTTTCAGCAGTAACCCACTAGATGTATCATGGTACCCTGGGACTAGGCAGGGTGGGGCACGAAAACTGGGCTGATTGTAAGCGACCAGAACGACGGCTGTGTTGGTGCGCCAGTGTAGGTTCAGGCGGGCTATGGTCGTGCACGTGGTCCGGAGTTGAAAAAGAAGGCATTGGGCATCAGTAGGTTTATCTGTGCATTCTTGATTCGTGTCGGTGGTTGGCCCCATAGGGCTTGATATACCTTATGGTGGGCCTAGCACAGGTGACTAAATTCGTGATAGAGCCGTATGACACAGACACATGACGAGCTAGAACATGTAGGGAGCCGATCGACTAGTGGATCGTTTCGTTGGACCTAGTAATGGGTCATTTCATGATATTGGGCTAAGGGGATCATTTCATGATTAATATAAGACATGAGTTTGGGATTCTAGTACAGCTGATGCGGCGAACCTTGAATATGTGATGCTATACTTGATTTCACTTGACTTATCATGCTATCTTAGTCTATCTTGCCAATCTTGACAGCATCCTTATGTCTACTTTCAGTTTATACATGTCATGTTACGTTTATCGGTTTTTATGCTGAAAGTCACTAGGACTTACCAATCTTTATGACTGACCCATTTTCTTTCGCCTCTTCTTCTTCCGTTTTCCCCCCAGGTTCTCAGGGAGGAAACTCTAGCACTTAGCTTGGATTTTGCTTGCTTTCTGTTCAGCCCATGTACGGTTTGATCTTGAGCTATGTTATGGCTGCATTTCTGCTACCTTTGGGGAATTAAACTACTTTTGATGTCTAAGTTTATGCTTCTTTATTTGTGCAAGACAAAAAATGTTGTAATAGAAAAATAATGCCTTGACTATTTGATGTAAAAGGTTTTGACACTTTTTAAAATTAATGAAATCTATCTTTTGATTCTTTCGTTGTTTTACCTATGTTCTATCTTGTAATAGTTTTGTGTTTTTTTTACCACGATAACGCTCCTCCAAAACTAGTGCATTCCCTTTGTGAGTGACCCTAGCGGAGGTGGGGTGTTACACTTACCTCTTTCCTTCTTCTCCTGCCTTCTCCTTTATACCTTTCGGCCAAACCCCTCTTAAAATAAATAAAAAAATAATGCAAAGGAAAAGGAGAAAAGGAAAGAAAAGCCATAGATCTGGGAGCATACAGCCCTTAGTTAAATTCTAGGGGAATTTGGTAGCTTTTGGGTGAGGAAATCTCAACTTATAAAAGGGTTTTATTTGCTAGTTTATAGGATGCCTAAAAGGTGCATGATGATATGTCTCTTAGGAAATTAATGGTTTATAGGTGGTTATATTGATGGTATATGTTTGCTAGTTGTTCTTAAATAGATTCAGTTGAGTAAAAATGACATCTTTATGTAATTTGGGAGTGGAACACCTTATGTTAGTTCACAAAATTACACTTTTATGGAATATTAGTTAATTACATGTCTTAGTTGATTTGTGGTGGTATGTTTGAATTATTTGCAAGTGATTTGATGTGGTAAAGAAAATTAAACCTATAAAGATTCGATCTTTAAGTAAAATTTGTGAAGCCACTTAAGTAAGTGAGAACTATTAAACGATTTTAAGGGCTAGTTAGCTATTGATTAATGTTTGTGCACTTGATTGATTATCTATTGACTTGTGATTAATTATATGAGTTGATGAGACGGTTTAATGATGCTTAGTAAGGGAAAGATTCAATTTTTGAGTAATATACATGTAGTCACTTAAGTATGTGAGAAGCTAATAACCGAAAAAGGGCTTGTTTGTTATTAAGTATTATTAGTAAACTTATATGAATTATATGATCATTAGTGGAAAGTTTAACGAGGTAAGAATAGTCTAAACGAGGTATGATTAGTGTTTAAACGAGGTATGAATAGTGTGTAAACGAGGTATGAATATTGTTTAAATCGAGGTATGAATAGTGTGTAAACAAGGTATGGTTAGGGTTTAAACGAGGTATGAAGACTATTTAATCGAGGTATGAATAGTGTGTGTTTAAACGAGGTATGAATAGTGTGTGTTTAAACGAGGTATGATTAGTGTTCAAAGGAGATATGAATATGGTGTGTTTAATGAGGTATGAATGGTATTGAAATTGAATATTTCAGTTAAATCTTTGAAGATCTTTCTAAACATATATTAAAGGGATATAAAGGTGGTTTGAGATTAGTATAGAAAATAAAAGATGTTTATCTTATGAAAGGAAGTTTTACAAGTGATATCGTTTAAAACGAGTATTTGTAGATTATATTTACTTGATATAAAAAGTATTTTTGAAAGTAATTATTTTTAAAGGTTTTGTGTAAAGAAGAACTATGTTGGCTTGATCCTTTATCTAATTGCTTACCCAATTAGATATAGGTACGTAGGCAGTCAAAAGGGGGTAGTGATGCAACTGCTTTATTAATAAAATATTTTCTGTTTATTATTTGATATTTCGTCTTATGTTGGTGCATTTTTCATGTTTATTATTTAAGCCTTGCTAACGTGTTTATCAAGTGTGCAGGAATGAATATCGATGTCCATCTCTTAGAATTGCACGATGGTAGATTTACGGTAATTGTGTTTAAATCTGTATTTAAGCACACCCTGTGAATAAGATGAATATTATGACAAATTTTATTCATATTAACAAAAAAATTAAGCATTTAGTGATGTTGTATATTTATCAAATAAAATGGTAACTGTCATTTTTTGTTTTTAGATGGAAGGATTTTCGACAAATTTTTACTGGTCTGAAAATCCGGGGTGTTATGGTGTGGCTAATCAGAGATGAAGAAGCTAGTTTTTGGGGTTCGCTTGGTTTGATAAGGTGGTTCAGGGTAGAAGTGTGCCGGTAATATGGTTTTTCGATTGTGTTCAGGCTGTCGGGGTTTGTTTAAGGTGGAGCAGACTTGATAACTGCTGAAGTTGCTTTGTGGTTGTATGGGGAGTTAATGACAGTATGGATGTGGAGATGTATGAGATGAGTTGTGTATTGTGTAAATGAAAGGAGGTTGGGATAGTGTTAATGGCAGTGTATTGTGTAAATGGACTGAGCTGGAATGGGGTAATGAAAGTGGATATTGCGAGGGGGTCTGGAACTGTGATGATAGATGGAGGCAGTGGCGGATACATGATTTCACAGAAGGTGTGTCACCAATCAATAGTCAATGGATTATAAAAAAACATTCATAAAATAGTTTCTTCGCAAAAGTAATAAATATTCATATTACAACCAAAAAGTACTTCAAAACGCGAAACTACTACAATTGTTCTTGACAACTTTTCATGTTTTGATATCGATCTATAATATCATTCATGTTAACATTCAAAAATAACTCTCTCTCTCTCTCGTAAGTAAGCAAGCAATCATTCAACATTTGATCTCCCATGCTATTACGCAATTTAGCTTTCACTTGCGTCGTTCTTGAGAATACCCTTTCTACATTTGTTGTTGCAACAGGGAGAATCAACACCAACTTCAAAAACAAGTATACACATTCATGAGTTTCGTACTTGCATGTTTCAACAAGTTTTACATAAAGATCACTACCAAAAGTATCGCCTCCAACCACGTTTTCAGCCTTGAATAAATAGCAAATAAAACAAAATGCAGCATCCCTAGAGTCTCCAACTATCTTACCATTTGAACCAACGCATTTTTGTCCTACTTAGTATTTGAGGAAACACAAAATCTTCTTGTTGGCAAGGCCCTCTAATGTAAGTTCTCCTCACTAAATCCCTTTCATCAGGATGAAAATCACTTAACCTTTTCCTTTTTCCTGGATCTTGTGGAAGATTGTCAATATTAAAGTCATGTTGAGGGACTATATGATGGAGAAGAATCTTGTTTGCTCGCTTGAGATGGGGGATGGAGATTAATTTGTAGAGGAGAAGAAAAACATTGTTCACTTACTTCTAGAGGAGAAGAAATTTCTAAAGGGCTAGGAGCATTTACTGTTCTTTTTGGGAAGAAACTTGAAATATCTTTTGTATTTATTTTTTTCATTCTGAAAGTATAAAAACAAATTAACATATTTTAAACAAGTTCAACAAAACAACACATAAATAGGTAATAGGCAACAATAACTCTTTATGACACTTTGTCAAACACCTTGTAAGCCTTTATTTTTTTCATCACCAAATTATAGCAAATTAGATTTTTTTTTTAATCTCTAATCGCTTCCATTTAAGGCACACAACATTTACAATCCTATCATTCATGTGTTTCAAAAAGACAATCCATTCAAAAACAGTAAAAATAACTATGATAATGATAAAGTTAGGGGAAAATCGTTACCTACCATTCTCACAAGTCACAATATGAAAAATTGGCAACTCTGATTTGGTGATAAGAAGAGAAGTAGAAAACCAATTGTTATTTTCTTTTTCTTTTTTTAGTTTATAAAAGGTGGCAGAAAAAAGGAATATACCTGAAGACTGGATGAAGCAGTGGATGGAGATGGTCCAGTTGGAAAAGCTGCCGAATAATTGGGGATGATGAAGATGGACAAATTAAAGAAATGGAGAATTGAGCTGCAAATATATTTGATGTTTTGTGAGTGAGAAAGCTGAAGCCTAAATCATATGAAGTGATAATTCTTCGTGCTTTGCTGTGTTCCACAAATATCTTTCTTTTTTTTACTTTCTGGAAATAATGGTGTGTCACGTGACACACCATGCATGCAAACAGTTCCGCCACTGGATGGAGGTGAATATTTGCAATGCAAGAACTAAAGTGATGGTAGTTGGTTTGTGGATGGTTATGTGTTGGAACTGGAATGAGGTGCAAAACAGTGGTGGGTGGTGAGGCAAGTTGTATGGAAACTGAGATAAAATTAAAGGCAGGAAGGAAGTTGAGTTAAGGTTTTCGGGAGGGGCGAAGTGGAAGGCAGGTTTGCGAAGATGGCGATGGTTGTTGTTTTCGGGTAAAGGGTTGTGAAGGCGGTTTTTGAAGTTGAATGTTGATGACTGGTCGGGGTAGAGACATAGTTTTGCTGATGGTATGACAGTGGGTGTTGGGTTGCGGTATGTGAAACATTGAACTGCGGTAGGTACTGCAAGTTTGATGGCAGAATTGCGCAAATGTCGATGCTGACATTGGATGTGGAAGTGGTGTAGGAGATTGATGATGGCTTGTTACTGATTTTTCAGGCGGTTTTGGGCGGGAGATTCATGTATTTCGGGAAGTGATGTCGAACTGAAGCGGTGAGGTTGAAGAGTGTCTTCGGGGTAGGTTTGTGCAAGTCGGTGATCGGAGAAATGGTGGTTTGCAGGTAGTTGTGAACCTAAAGGTGGAGGGTGAAGGCAGTTTATTGTGGCAAGTGTTTGTATATTCTTATGAATGGTTTTGTAATGCAAAGCAACTGAAATGCAATGCACAATGTAAACAGTTCTGTTACAAACTAAAATGTCAATATGAAATTGTGCAACAAAAACTGCCTATTGTTTATTTTTATTTTTTTCAAAGAATTGCAGGATACAAACTAAAAAAAAAATTAAAACATACAAACAAAATGAAAATCAACTTGAAGTGCAAAGAAAATGCACAGCTGACAATGACGCACTCACAGTTTTGAAATGCATAGAAGTAACACTTGAAATGCAATTTTTTTAAAGAAGAAGTAAAACAGAGAATGAACACACAAAAATGCAAGGCAAACACATTTTTTATTTTTTTTAAAGGAAAAACAGCAAATTGAACTCAACTTAAGTGCAACCCAAGTTCATATAAACTGAATGCACACGACTGAAGACAACAATGAACAGTAATGAAATGAGCAACAGAATGTGAACAAAAGAAAAAAGGAAAAAAACAAAACAAGGAGACAAGCAAGTAAAACAAAATAAAAACTAAAACTAAAGAGGGAGGGGAGGGGGAGGTGGGGAGGGAACAGAATGCAAACAATGTGAATGTTAAACAAATGCCCAGACAACGCACTCAAATGCAAAGTAATACAACTTTTCTTATTTTTGGAAGCAAACTAAAACAAAGGAAAATGAAACACATTTTTTTTAAAAATAAGCCTAAATGAAGAACAAAGACACAAACAAAAGCACACCCAAATACACAAGCTAACACAATTGAACAACAATGAAAATGCACAAAAAGGAACACATTTTTTTTTGTTAAATAAAAGAGAAGAGCTACACTAAATAAAAACAAACACACAAGCACACAAATAAAAATATACTCAAGTGAACAAAACAACCAACACATTTTTTCATATATAAGAGAAGATTAACAAACAAGAAAATTAATTCGAAGTATATAATTAAAATTAAATTCTTTCCTCGGCAATGGTGCTAAAACCTTGTTCGACAACGAATATTCTATTGATTAAAAATCCGTCGTGAAGTGTGTAAAACTGTAAGCGCACGGCGTACACTTGTAGTACGTGGCGAATACAGGTCGATCCTCGGAGAAAGAAATAATTTTAATTATATTCAATTAAATTAAACCAAATTCGAGTGAAATTTTAACTACAACTACAACTAAACTAACAAACTAAGATAGAAAAAAACTATGAGATTAAATGACAGTTTAGGAATAATTCCACACTCTAGATCACATGAATCAACATAAAATGAAACTTGATCTCCCTTTTTTGGTCATTTGTGAATTTAGTTGGTATGATTATTACAAGTATAGCTTATTCATGCTATTGATTAGCACAAAATAAACTATCAAACTATAACATACTTACTAAACCACGTTACCAATTCTAATGGAAAATGACAACAAGATGAAAGTGAACTATACTTTAAGCATGGACTATGAACTGTTAATTAAAACTATAGACCATCAAATTTTTATTTCAGCCTCCACTTAATCACCATCATCATATGTATATGAATAGGTAATTAGTGAACATATGAGTAAGCATAGCCTATTTATGTAAACAACATAGGCTATCAAACTCAATAATGAACACATAAAACCTATAACATCAACATGACATAAAGCACAAAAAGTGAGCATGAAAATCAAAATATGTTGCATTTACATAATCAAGAGAGCTTCATTACCCCTATGTTGAAAGGAATTAGCTACTAATATATGTAATCATGACAACAAAAGTAGATTGCAACATAAACATAAACAAAATAAAAGAGAGAACTAATTAACAAAAAAAAACTAAACTATTTGCATAATTTTAAACTACACTAATGCATAACGTAAATAACAATAATTAAATGAACAAGAAATTAAGTTGCATTAAAATGAAAATTATATAAGAGTGAAATGTCCAAGAACCATGAAAGAAAAAGAGAGCTTTGATCGTCTAAACTAAACTAACTAAAAGAAGAAAGGATTCATTTACATGAAACATGGAGGTATGTATACATGATCTAAAACCCTAATCACTCACCTTGGGAAGTACCCAAAATGCCCACTTCATGAGACTTCTAATTTGTCTTTAGCAACTAATCCATCATATAGAATGCATGGAGCCTTTTTTGTTTCATCCACTTAGTGCATTAGTCTCTAATATGAAGGCTTAAAAGTAAATGAGTTAGTTAAGAGGTAGGGTCCTCCACTTTCCATAGAATGAATTATTGCTTTCCCTCCTCTTGTGTATATGCATGCTTCTCTTCATATCTTCATGTGTATACATAGTTTTTGCTCCTAAATTCCTATAAGAGACAACCAAAAGGAACAAGTAAACGATATCACAAATTAAAACATGCACAATTTACCATTCTACCCCAATATGAAGAAGAATGCATGATAATTTAAGAATTTTGGGATTTTGGTTAAAACGCGTAAAAATAGTCCACTAATGTTATTTATTTAACTAAAACAAGAATAAACGCATGAATATAAATGTGCATATTTATGTGCACATCAGGCGTGGTCTTATGATTTACCCAACTTTAAGATAAATGTAAATAACTGTTTTAGTTCTCACACCAGTCCCATGACTGATCCGGAGTTTATTGTTTCTTTCCATAAACTCTGGGTGCCCATATTTTCCACACGTGCAGCCTGGTAGTTTTGGTTTGCATATATTTTATAGAGCTGGTGCTAGATTGAAGCTAGAGCTATGTCCAGAGTATTTTACTTCTTCCGCCGAGTTTATGTTTTCCATTGTGTACATTATACAATCTGATATAGTTATTTCCGCTATGCATATATTTATTATTGTATTTTGATATATTTCGATACTCCGATGTAAAAAAAATTAGCAATGATAATGAGAAGGTTGTTTTTTCAGTTCTTATGCATTGTAATCCCAAGCGATACGTCTTGTTGATAGGTTTATGTTGGTTTAATTATCTGTTTGAATCGGGCAGGAAGGCAGGTCGTCATAAAAGGACTGGCCAAAGAGAAAGTCATTAATTCTTCTAAGATAATGAGACTATTTCCCTTACATTGTTGAGTCACACACATTGGCAATCCATCCTAATGATTGGAGATCCTAAGAAGTAGGGTCAATGAGTAAAAACAAGTTGTGAGGTGATATTAGTTGAACGTACTGTTTTTATATTAAGAAGCATGTATTCGTGAAGTGATTAGAGGATGAGTTAACAAATACTCTTAATAATATCTATACTCTATCTGGAGTGGAGTACCTACCTTCACGAGCACTCTTGATGGACTCACCTATGTGAATGAGTTGGGCCGTTTCCTATGGAGTTTTGAGAAAAATTCCTAGAGCATTCACTAACTGGATAGATGTGCATGACCATAAACACACAGGCTTATTTGATTGCACTCTAAAAAGGTTGTATGTAGTCTGATGTCAGGAATAGGTTTCAAGGCCACGCATCACTCTAGTGAAAACCGAATCTTATCCACTATGAAAAGGTTCGAGTCGAAATACACATTTGTTTATGCACAATTATATGTTTTTAGAAACTACACAATGTATATAAATATATATTTTAAATCACGTGGGGGGATTATTTGATTTTTTCTGTTTATGAAGTGAATTTATTAAAAAAACCATGTTAATGGTAGTTTATTTATGAACCATTATTGTAATTGAGTCGCTGCTAGTTTATAACGGTAATACATTTATAAATCATTATTATAATTTTCGTTACACTTAAGCAACAATAATATTTTTATGTGGCATTATTATTGAGACGTTACAAAAGCTAATGATATTACAATATTGTTTTAAGTAAGAATAAATTAAAATCTATTAGCATTCCATCAGTTTAGCAATGCGTCAAATTTTCAATAAAATATTACTTCAATATCAAAAATAAAAACAGCTCTATTTCTCTAAAAAAAAATGGCTTCCTTAGCTCTACTTGTCTATGGTATTTTCTACTTGCTTTCTCCTCGATTTCTCATTGTTCTTTTTTTTTCAAGTTTTCTTCGCTTGTGTGTTTCAGTCTCTTCTATCTTACAGCTGCTCGTTCCCCTAATTTGTTGAGTTAGGGTTTCTTGGCTTTGGTGGGAGATGTTTCCAATTTTTGTGCTATAGGTTCTTTCATCGGCTGTTGTCCTGATTTTAAAAGTGTGATGGAGGCAATTTTTGCCTCTATTGGTTCCTCGGGGGCTATTGCACCTATCAGCACTTTGTCCGTTCTAGTTGAGGTGTTTTCTCCACCGTCTTTTGGGGCGTTTGCGAGGAATCAATTTATGTTAATTGGATTTGTTTCCATGGAAATTGTTCCATGTTTTTTCAATTGAGGGTTTCACATTATGTGTCTTCTTCGGCGTGTGTTGCTCTCCCCTTATCAATTAGTGGGTGTTTTGTAGGGAGTTCAGCAGGTTTTGATTGGTTTTCATCCAAATCCTCAAATTGCGTGGTGCTGGTAATGAGGACTTGATCCCTCATATCTAGTATATGCCTAAGTCGATTGCAGGATGTGCGGTTCCTTTGTTGATTAGTCAGTGTCTGGTGCTTCTTTCTCATTGGGTGTTGTTGAGCATGATGTTTGTGTTGGTGGTTCTGTTTGCAGCTCTACTAAACTGGCTACTAAGGGCGGTAGTGGACCAGGGGATTTGACCCCTATCCTTTTCCTTTTTAAAAGTTCGTCGTGTTTGACTTTTCCTGTTTGTAAGTGTCGTAAGGTTGATGTGTCGGATGGCAACCCATCGCTCCACCATCATCGTCGAAAGCTGCATTGGACGGTCGGTGTCCCAGGGGATGCAACTACCCACCCTCCTTCTGGGGTTACTAGGCCGGATGTTGTTTCGGTAGTAGTGGACGGTGCATAAGCCCGTGCACTTCCTCACTTTCTTGCTAGCAATTGTGTAACAACCCGGAAATGCGAGTCAATTTAAAATTTTTATTTTTGGCAATTTTAGCGAATTTTGAACATTTAAAATGAATTATTTTAAATAATATCGACGGAAAATTTATTTTGAATAGAATTCAAACGTATATATTATATACGTCGCCGTTAGAATATAAATAATTATTTATAATTATAAAAGGAATTGAAAATGACACGGTAGTTCGATAATTCGATTTCAAACTTCAATTGAATGTACCGGGTGCAAAATAAACCGGATTTTAGTGAAACCAAAAATAATTGGATCTAATTGATGATATCTTTCCAACGAATCCGAAAAATTGAGATTTCATAGCGGGAATTAAAAGATATGTCCAGCTGAAAATTCTGAATAGTCGCTATGGAATTCAGGCCCTTAAAAATGGGAATTTTGCAAACGACCTCGGATTTCGACGAAACCACTTTTGTTGGGTCCGTGATGTCATGTTATTGCTAGATTCCAAATTTCATAATTTTTCGAATCAATATGTGAGCGTGGCAAAGGAAAACGCATTTGACCAGTTTTAGTTGATTTTAATCGACTGGAAAATGGCCATTTTTCCAACGGCCTCAGAATTCGACGAAACTAGTTTTGTTAGAACCGTATCGTCAATACGAAGCTAGAAAATATTTCTCTAGAATTTTTAGAGCTCGTATGTGACCCCGGTAAATTGAAATGCGCGTTCAAATTCAATAAATAGAGTTATATGTTGATTTTAACAGAAACTGATCGAAACGGTCGAATCAGCTTATGGTACATATCCCATTGTGTTTGGAATAGGGGTGAAACGCTGTGGACGTCAGGCAGTGGGCCTAGTTTAGAGGTCGTATGAAAAAGTCAACCTTTTTGGAAATTAAATAATTAAATAAATTAAAAAATAAAACTCTCTCTCCTCTCCTTTATCTCCTCAGCCCCCCCCATTCGAATTGATTTCATACAGAAAAAAGAGAGAGAGAGAATGACGGAGGGAGGGGGAGGAGCGCCATCGCTCCTCCCATCGGAGCGCCGCCGCCGTCGGAGGGTGAGTCCCCCTGCCTCCGATCGAGACCGCCTCGCCCCCCCCCCAAAGCTCGCACCCCCTCTCGATCCCACTCCTCCCCCCCCCCCAGAAACCGCCGTTGCCACCTCCTGAGGCCCGCCACTGGCCAGCGCCCCACGTGCGCGCCTCCCCCTCTAGCTACTCCGACGCCTCCTCCTCCTCTTCCCCCTCCCAGTTCGATTTCCGGTCGTCTCCCCGCCCTAAAACCCCCAAACTGCCGTTCCAAGACCCGCTTCCGACCGCTAACAGCGATGAGGAACCCTCCTTCCCCCTTCGAACATCGAATGTAAGTGTTTAGATTAATTTATTTAAAGGATAGAGTTATTTATGTTGATTAGTTTAGTTTAAACAAGAATAAAAATTAGATTTTTATATATGTATGAGATGAAAAATGTGATTTTTATAAAGTAGCAATATAAAAATATAATCTTTATATGGTTATGATAATAAAAATTCGATCATTATATTTGAAGTAGAAATATAAAAATATAATTTTTATATAGAATGAAGTAGAAAAAAAGAGGCGAAATCATTATATTTGAAAGAGGCGAAATCTTTATATTTGAAAAAGGCGAAATCTTTATATTTGAAAAGGCGAAATCTTTATATTTTAAAATGCGAAATCTTTATATTTAAGAAGGTGAAATCTTTATATAGAGAATACCGTGATAAAAAATATAACCTTTATTGTATGAACACCGATGTAAAAATAGAATTTTTATCTACATAGTAGCGATGTAAAAATAGAATTTTTATCTATATAGTGGCGATGTAAAAACAGAATTTTTAATCTATATAGTGGCGATGTAAAAATAGAATTTTTATCTATATAGTAGCATTGTAAAAATAGAATTTTTATCTATATAGTAGCGATGTAAAAATAGAATTTTTATCTATATAGTGGCGATGTAAAAATTCTATTTTTATCTATATAATGGCGATGTAAAAATAGAATTTTTAATCTATATAGTGGCGATGTAAAAATAGAATTTTTATCTATATAGTGGCGATGTAAAAATAGAATTTTTATCTATATCGTAGCGATGTAAAAATAGAATTTTTATCTATGTAGTAGCGATGTAAAAATAGAATTTTTAATATATATAGTGGCGATGTAAAAATAGAATTTTTATCTATATAGTAGCGATGTAAAAATAGAATTTTTATCTATATAGTTGCGATGTAAAAATAGAATTTTTATCTATATAGTGGCGATGTAAAAATAGAATTTTTATCTATATAGTAGCGATGTAAAAATAGAATTTTTTTCTATATAGTAGCGATGTAAAAATAGAATTTTTATCTATATAGTGGCGATGTAAAAATAGAATTTTTATCTATATAGTAGCGATGTAAAAATAGAATTTTTATATATATAGTAGCGGTGTAATAATAGAACTTTTATCTATATAGTAGCGGTGTAAAAATAGAACTTTTATCTATATAGTAGCGATGTAAAAATAGAATTTTTATCCATATGGAGTAATTATAAAAATATGATTTTTATATACATAGCAAGAACATAAAAATATGATTTTTATATATGTAGTGGCTACGGACAACGAAATTGACAAAGGGCGAGAACGACGAAGATTTCTATATAAGAAGAGTCGAGGCGTTTGGATTAGCTATTGGTGAGAACTTCTCACTCTAAATTTCTTTTTCTAGTTATATATATATACTAGGATGTAGACGGTGTTTAGCAGCACCCGACACCCGTCGTCTACAGACAATGGACGGCTTGTTTGTTTGATTGATGTGTTGTGAAAATTTGTTTGTGATGTGGATGCGAAATCGATAATATAAATTAATGTGTTGAAATAAATTAATTATCGTTAAAAATATAATTTTTAACATGAATTTGAATAAATGAATATTTATAAACAAATCGGCCGATTTGTTTATATACACTGATTTGACTAATATTGATTGGGTCGATAAATTTTACACATCGCCCAACTGCACAAATAAAAATCTATGTTTGTTGATTTGAAACCCCACACGGGTGTTGGGATGATATTTGACGTGCACTAATCCCAATTATTTAATTATATGTTGATCGATTGGTCAACAGGCTGTGTAAGCGTTAATTATTTATATTTGGTGCTTACGCAGTTGTGGTACACCTTGGATGATGGTTGATTGTTTATCATTTCTATTATATACATGTGTTGTATGGAATCCATATAATTAACGTTATATGGTGATTGATTGGGCCTCATTCCAATCGAGAAATAATGAATATTATAAAAGAAAATTCATGTGTTGAATATAAAAGTAGTCGTGTGTTGACAGTACTCATGTGTTGAGATTGGTCGTGTGTTGAAAGAAATATAGATTCATGTGTTGAATGGGATAAATATTCATTTGTTGAATAGAATAACGAATTTAATGAAATATATAAAGCCGTGTTGACTAGAGTTGCGCTCTTTTGACGTGAGCGATATTTATATCGATTTTATTCGAATATCGAAAAAGAAGTGATTTCAAAATATAACGTTTTGAAAATATTATCATTTATATAGTAATGATAGGAAATATCCAATTTTGATTTGAAATTGAATATAGAGTTGAAATGGTTTTGAAAACGAATTTAAAATGATTTATAAAATACGTTTTAAAATGGAAATCGACGAAATATAATATATATATATATATATATATATATATATATATATTATATAATGGCCTGAAAAGAACGCGCCGCGCCGCGGCAGTTCGTGAATTTCGACTATTGACTTCGAATTGATGTTGCGGGAGATCCGACCGTCGGATTCTCCTAAAATCGGAACCGTTGGGTTTGTATCGAAAAGAGCTTTCCAATAAATATTAGGAATTTGAAATCTAACGGTTGGATTTGGAATTATGTCCAAACCAATTTCGGAAAAGGTCGCTGTAAGTGCAGTTCGATGGCCGTTGATGGAAATCGACTGTACTGGCCTAGATAAAATTATTAAAAATATTAATATTTTGTGTAAAATCATAATATATGAGTTGGAAAGAACTGGGATGAAAATTCCACATTTGAAAGGATAAAAAATATATTTTTGTCGAAATGAACTAGTTTTGAACTAGAATTAAAATCAATTTATTTTTGAAATAAATAAATTGAATTTGAAAGTGATTTTAAAAATAATCAATATTCCCAATATGTGAATTGGACTGGAGTTGAATCGAAATTATCTTCGGAATATTTCGATGTTGGATTTCGTGACTATACAGATATTGTTATGGGAATTTGAAAGATATATTTTATATCGTTATTTCCAATACGATATTTGTTGGTTTCAGAATTTGATATTGAATATAAGCCGGTATATTTTCTATTCAGAGCCTTGTATTTAATATCAAATGTGATTTGGGTTTATCGTGAATCGTGTTTTAGATGACATTGGTTCTTTAACCCAGTTAAAGGCAGGATGTTGATTTTTGAAAAGATTAAAACTAAGTGGAGTTTTAATGAATCTTTAATTAGATTGAAATGTGAATTGATAATTTAAATTATCAAATCTGGAAGGTGATCGAGAACGGAGTACCACCCTTTTTGCTCCAAAGCGATAGTTAAATCTTTAATTAGATTTAAACGTGAAATGGTAATTAATTTTACCGATAACACCGTGGTGTTAGATATGGAGTATTACCAGTTTTGATCCGTGGGATGAATAGGTTGGGATTGGGAAATAAAATAAATAATTACTTCGGTGTGGTTCGCTAATCCCGACTAGTTTGGAATGATATCCAAAGGAAGATTAAAGAATAAATTTAGAAGAATTTATCTTGGATAAAATTAATGGGAACCTTTCCCTAAGAATGTAATTTTATAAATAAAGGAATATTCTGAATTGGAATGAGGCGTTTGTTGTGTTTGTGTAACATTTGTTTATCATATACGTGGGTTATTCAGAAAGGCCGGGTTTATACCCATTCTGAATAACCGATTCGACGAGATGTCGAAGATGAAGACGGTGGTTGAAGACCGGAAGTCTTCACGTCGTTTGGGTGATTATTGATGATCTCGATTGGGCTGTACACCCAAGATGAGGGAAACAGTTGGTGATCGTCCAGACGTCCTTGGAGATGGATGGATATGCGAGGAAAGTGCCTCCGGTTTCATTCAGACCCAGGAAGAACTTGTAAATGGATTGTATGTCTGACATTGGATTTTATTCTGTGTTGATTGATCTCTGTTAAATATACATCTGTTTGGCGGCGGAGAATTTATTCTCTTGCTTAACGCCCTTCTCTGAGACGTACGAGCTCAGAGGTTGTATATCGATGGACATCAGTCGCATGGAGTGAATTGTCAGTGTAGCACGCGTAAGTGGCAATTGATCAAGGCTTCTGTTGCAAAGCAAAGTCTTGTGGTTGATGATCAAAGCACGGCCTGTGTGGCGCAGCTTTGTGTATAACGTGAATTCGCGAGCCTCACACCTCGGTATGAGTCAAAAACGGGATACGGACCCAAGGAGTGCACGGCGTTTCTTTCTAGCTATGGTGGTGTCAGTGACCTACCAGCCCTGACATTTATACACTTTTCGCCTGTGTGGTTGTTGGATACGAGGTGCCTCGGATATAGGTCTGTAAGGACCGGGAAACGTGTGTTCAGGAATAACTAATCCTCAAAAGTAAGAGAGGACCGGCCTTGGAGGTTCCAAAGGATCGTAGTGGGGACCTGAGGCATTTGCTAGAGTGTCTCGAACGCGGAGAGGAGCTTGCCCCTTGCCTCGACTCATGATGGAATCCAATTTCCAATACATGTGTTTCGGTTTTATTTGTAGAGCCTAGTATGGCGACATAGTGGGATGGGGCGCTTATGCCGTCTATGATTTATATTTATGATTGAAATTGTTTTGACACTATACACCTATAATAGTATCAAATAATGTGTTTTAAACGTATCAAGCATGCTTTGGTTGTTATAAGGTAAAAACCCTATCCTCCGGCTTGCGTTGCATTGTGTGATGGGACCTGGGTCTTATAACAGCTTCATTTTTCTTTGTTTAGCATTGCGTTGTTTGTTTTATGCACTGGTATTCGTGGGAGGAAACCCATTCCGTGTCATACGGCGTGGTCCGTTGATTTACCGAACTTTAAAAGAAAGATTAATAACTGTTTTAGTTCTCACACCAGTCACATGACTGACCTGGAGTTTATTGTTTTAACCTGAACTCTGGGTGCCCTTATTTTCGACACGGGAAGCTAGTAATTTTTGTTTTGCAGATTTATATTCACAGGGTCCTGATTTACAGCTGGAACGATGCTCGGAAAGCTCTGTATCCGTGTATCACTTTTAGTTGTGTTTTGTATATTTTTCCGCTGCTATGTAATTTATTGTAATCTCTGATATTTTTCTATTGTATAATATTTATTCATACTCTGTATATTCTTGTAATCTGATGGAATTGTTGTAATTAACAATGAAATGTTCTTCCGTCTGTGTTCTCTTTTGTCTTGTCCTCAACGCCATCCGCTCTTTCCTTCACGGGGAAGTTCGGGTCGTGTCAGTTTGGTATCAGAGCTTTGGTTTACAGAGCTCGAGAACAAGACACATTAGAACCAAACGAAAGAATTCATTAGATATTGGATTAGTAATATCCAAGTAGAATGACTCGTTAGAGATAGGATCAGTAGTATCCTAGAACGAGTGTGAAGAGTATATTTTTTAAATGAAAACAATTTTGTTTTGAAAATTTAAATCGCTTTATACGTATTTGAATATTTATTTATTTTGAATTTGGACAATCGAGTATATAAAGATTTCGCGTATACGCGTCATGAACGTATGGTCGAAATTTTAATATACTGGATAGATATAGAGTCACATTCTAGACACCCAGGGATAATTCTGATGATGTGGCCACATCATCAGTATTTATGTTAGTATTTCAAAGGTGTGATATCTATATATTTCCATTAGACTGGTGTGAGAACCAAAACTTATATAGGATTATTTGTTGTGAATTGGCATCAAAAACATGATTTTTGTATATATCAAAATTATGAATTTGAAACGTTAATCCACTAATTGATTGATGTTTGAGTTATTTGTTTATTTGTTTGATAATTTTGAACCATTTAGCCTAATTGAATCGAATATTGAATTATATTGAAAAATAGTTGCATTTGCTTGCATATACATGTACTTACATTGAACAGGTCATAGCAAAGAGGCTAGAGCAGAGGAATAAAATTTGTTTTCCCGACAAATAGGTACATGTTTACCATAATTTACTGTTTTGTTTGGGTGATGATGATTTTATGAGCCGATTGGCTTTTTCTTTTTCTTTTTGAGATCAGAAGGCCTATATGGCAATTTCGGGATTTTCCCGTTGCTCCCGGTGCAGGGGAGGTTATGGCGAAATTTTTTGAAAATTTAGGGTGTTAGCCAAATTTTTGAAAAATTTGAAAAGTTCTTAGAAACTGAAAAGTTGAATAACTTAAGCCGTAGTCAAAATAATGGAAGTTGAGTTGAACTGTTAAACAACTTTCGGCTTCGTTCCTTTTCGGCTTCCGTTGTTATGTTCCTTTTCGGCCTTTGATTTAGAGAAGATTAGAATATCATCAATAAAAACCAGAAAAAATTTATTCAATTAAATCACACATTGAACTGATTAGAAAATAGTTAGAAATATATACTTGTGCATTATATATGTTTGAACAGGAAATTGGATAGCTGTCGAGTAAAGATTTTATTTGCGTGCCCGACAAATAGGTAAACCTTAATGAGTTGGATGCGAAATATTATTATATCAACTCCTGTGAATGCCATTGGATGCGGAGTGCTGGTTATTCTGTGTGAAATAATAAACATCGCCATAGGATAGCAACAATTAATTTTGAACTACATTACATGGCATACTTCTGGAAGATAGGCATACTTCATCATATACCACATAAGAATTTGGAGCTTGTGTGACGAGGTGGAAGATTTACCATATGAGAGAGAGGCTTGTATGGCGATGACTATATTTTACAGGTTGAACTGATGACTGATATGGACAATATAAAATTGTAATGATAAAATTGCCAGATTAATAAAAAAAACCCACACGGGTCTGGAGTTGACAATAATCACGTCTCTCTAGTCATTAGATACGGCACATGGACTATTTATTTCCCACACAGGACGAGGTAAAGAGGATTTATCCTCTGGAGCATTTAAAATACACACTCCCTCAGGCTTTGACAGAGTGACGAGAATTTATTCTCTGGAGTTATTATCAATACACGCTCCCCTGTAAACACCAGAATATATCACTATAAATATGTGTATGCTTATTAGGATTTATTGGGTACCCAATACGGCCCAATAAATTTCCAAACCTCTCCCCGTACAAAGGAGGTTATGGCGAAATTTTTCGAAAATTCCGGGTGTTAGCCTAATTTTTGAAGAATTTGAAAATTCTCAGAAACTGAACAGTTGGAGAATTGAAGCCGGATTGAACGTAGAGTTGATTAATCAAACCACTTTCGACTTCGTTCCTTTTCGGAGACGAAAAGTTTTAAGTGGGGTAGATTGTAACAACCCGGAAATGCGAGCCAGTTTAAAAATTTTATTTTTGGCAATTTTAGCGAATTTTGAACATTTAAAATGAATTATTTTAAATAATATCAACGGAAAATTTATTTTGAATAGAATTCGAACGTATATATTATATACGTCATCGTTAGAATATAAATAATTATTTACGATTATAAAAGGAATTGAAAATGGCGCGGTAGTTCGATAATTCGATTTCAAACTTCAATTGATTGTACCGGGTGCAAAATAAACCGGATTTTAGTGAAACCAAAAATAATAGGATCTAATTGATGATATCTTTCCAACGAATCCGAAAAATTGAGATTTCATAGCGGGAATTAAAAGATATGTCCAGTTGAAAATTCTGAATAGTCGCTATGGAATTCGGGCCCTTAAAAACGGGAATTTTGCAAATGACCTCGGATTTTGACGAAACCACTTTTGTTGGGTCCGTGATGTCATGTTATTGCTAGATTCCAAATTTCATAATTTTTCGAATCAATATGTGAGCGTGGCAAAGGAAAACGCGTTTGACCAGTTTTAGTTGATTTTAATCGACTGGAAAATGGCCATTTTTCCAACGGCCTTAGAATTCGACGAAACTAGTTTTGTTAGGACTGTATCGTCAATACGAAGCTAGAAAATATTTCTCTGGAATTTTTAGAGCTCGTATGTGACCCCGGTAAATTGAAATGCGCGTTCAAATTCAATATATAGAGTTATATGTTGATTTTAACGGAAACTGGTCGAAACGGTCGAATCAGCTTATGGTACATATCCCATTGTGCTCGGAATAGGGGTGAAACACTATGGACGTCAGGCGGTGGGCCTCGTTTAGAGGTCGTATGAAAAAGTCAACCTTTTTGTAAATTAAATAATTAGATAAATTAAAAAATAAAACTCTCTCTCCTCTCCTTTATCTCCTCAGGCGCCCCCCCCCCCCGTTCGAATTGATTTCATACAGGAAAAAAAGAGAGAGAATGACGGAGGGAGAGGAGCGCCATCGTTCCTCCCATCGGAGCGCTGCCGCCGTCGGAGGGCGAGTCCCCCGGCCTCCGATCGAGACCGCCTCCCCCCTCCCCAAAGCTCGCACCCCCTCTCGATCCCACTCCTTCCCCCCCCCCAGAAACCGCCGTTGCCACCTCCTGAGGCCCTCCACTGGCCAGCGCCCCAAGTGCGCCCCCTCCCCCTAGCTACTCCGACGCCTTCTCCTCCTCATCCCCCCTCCCCCCAGTTCGATTTCCAGCCGTCTCCCCGCCCTAAAACCCCCAAACCGCCATTCCAAGACCCGCCTCCGACCGCTAACAGCGATGAGGAACCCTCCTTCCCCCTTCGAACATCGAATGTAAGTGTTTAGATTAATTTATTTAAAGGATAGAGTTAATTATGTTGATTAGTTTAGTTTAAACAAGAATAAAAATTAGATTTTTATATATGTATGAGATGAAAAATGTGATTTTTATAAAGTAGCAATATAAAAATATAATCTTTATATGGTTATGAGAATAAAAATTCGATCTTTATATTTGAAGTAGAAATATAAAAATATAATTTTTATATAGAATGAAGTAGAAAAAAAGAGGCGAAATCTTTATATTTGAAAGAGGCAAAATCTTTATATTTGAAAAAGGCGAAATCTTTATATTTGAAAAGGCGAAATCTTTATATTTGAAAATGCGAAATCTTTATATTTAAAAAGGCGAAATCTTTATATAGAGAATACCATGATAAAAAATATAATCTTTATTGTATGAACACCGATGTAAAAATAGAATTTTTATCTATATAGTAGCGATGTAAAAATAGAATTTTTATCTATATAGTAGCGATGTAAAAATAGAATTTTTAATCTATATAGTGGCGATGTAAAAATAGAATTTTTATCTATATAGTAGCGATGTAAAAATAGAATTTTTATCTATATAGTAGCGATGTAAAAGTAGAATTTTTATCTATATAGTAGCGATGTAAAAATTCTATTTTTATCTATATAGTGGCGATGTAAAAATAGAATTTTTAATCTATATAGTGGCGATGTAAAAATAGAATTTTTATCTATATAGTGGCGATGTAAAAATAGAATTTTTATCTATATAGTAGCGATGTAAAAATAGAATTTTTATCTATATAGTGGCGATGTAAAAATAGAATTTTTAATCTATATAGTGGCGATGTAAAAATATAATTTTTATCTATATAGTAGCGATGTAAAAATAGAATTTTTATCTATATAGTGGCGATGTAAAAATAGAATTTTTATCTATATAGTGGCGATGTAAAAATAGAATTTTTATCTATATAGTGGCGATGTAAAAATAGAATTTTTATAGAATTTTTATCTATATAGCAGCGATGTAAAAATAGAATTTTTATCTATATAGTAGCGGTGTAAAAATAGAACTTTTATCTATATAGTAGCGATGTAAAAATAGAATTTTTATCCATATGGAGTAATTATAAAAATATGATTTTTATATATATAGCAAGAACATAAAAATGTGATTTTTATATATGTAGTGGCTACGGACAACGAAATTGACAAAGGGCGAGAACGGCGAAGATTTCTACATAAGAAGAGTCGAGGCGTTTAGATTAGCTATTGGTGAGAACTTCTCACTCTAAATTTCTTTTTCTAGTTATATATATATATATATATATATACTAGGATGCAGACGGTGTTTAGCAGCACCCGACACCCGTCGTCCACAGACCACGGACGACTTGTTTGTTTGATTGATGTGTTGTGAAAATTTGTTTGTGATGTGGATGCGAAATCGATAATATAAATTAATGTGTTGAAATAAATTAATTATCGTTAAAAATATAATTTTTAACGTGAATGTGAATAAATGAATATTTATAAACAAATCGGTCGATTTGTTTATATACACTGATTTGACTAATATTGATTGGGTCGATAAATTTTACACATCGCCCAACTGCACAAATAAAAATATGTGTTTGTTGATTTGAAACCCCACACGGGTGTTGGGATGATATTTGACGTGCACTAATACCAATTATTTAATTATATGTCGATCGATTGGTCGACAGGCTGTGTAAGCGTTAATTATTTATATTTGGTGCTTACGCAGTTGTAGTGCACCTTGGATGATGGTTGATTGTTTATCATTGCTATTATATACATGTGTTGTATGGAATCCATATAATTAACGTTATATGGTGATTGATTGGGCCTCATTCCAATCGGGAAAATAATGAATATTATAAAAGAAAATTCATGTGTTGAATATAAAAATAGTCGTGTGTTGACAGTACTCATGTGTTGAGATTGGTCGTGTGTTGAAAGAAATATAGATTCATGTGTTGAATGGGATAAATATTCATTTGTTGAATAGAATAATGAATTTATTGAAATATATAAAGCCGTGTTGACTAGAGTTGCGCTCTTTTGACGTGAGCAATATTTATATCGATTTTATTCGAATATCGAAAAAGAAGTGATTTCAAAATATAACGTTTTGAAAATATTATCATTTATATAGTAATGATAGGAAATATCCAATTTTGATTTGAAATTGAATATAGAGTTGAAATGGTTTTGAAAACGAATTTAAAACGATTTATAAAATACGTTTTAAAATGGAAATCGATGAAATATATAATATATATATATATATTATATATATAATGGCCTGAAAAGAACGCGCTGCGCCGCGACAGTTCGTGAATTTCGACCATTGACTTCGAATTGATGTTGCGGGAGATCCGACCGTCGGATTCTCCTAAAACCGGAACCGTTGGGTTCGTATCGAAAAGAGCTTTCCAATGAATATTAGGAATTTGAAATCTAACGGTTGGATTTGGGATTATGTCCAAATCAATTTCAGAAAAGGTCGTTGTAAGTGCAGTCCGATGGCCGTTGATGGAAATCGACTGTACTGGCCAAGATAAACTTATTAAAAATATTAATAATTTGTGTAAAATCATAATATATGAGTTGGAAAGAACTGGGATGAAAATTCCACATTTGAAAGGATAAAAAATATATTTTTGTCGAAATGAACTAGTTTTGAACTAGAATTAAAATCAATTTATTTTTGAAATAAATAAATTGAATTTGAAAGTGATTTTAAAAATAATCAATATTCCCAATATGTGAATTGGACTGGAGTTGAATCGAAATTATCTTCGGAATATTTCGATGTTGGATTTCGTGACTATACAGATATTGTTATGGGAATTTGAAAGATATATTTTATATCGTTATTTCCAATACGATATTTGTTGGTTTCAGAATTTGATATTGAATATAAGCCGGTATATTTTCTATTCAGAGCCTTGTATTTAATATCAAATGTGATTTGGGTTTATCATGAATCATGTTTTAGATGACATTGGTTCTTTAACCCAGTTAAAGGCAGGATGTTGATTTTTGAAAAGATTAAAACTAAGTGGAGTTTTAATGAATCTTTAATTAGATTGAAATGTGAATTGATAATTTAAATTATCAAATCTGGAAGGTGATCGAGAACGGAGTACCACCCGTTTTGCTCCAAAGCGATAGTTAAATCTTTAATTAGATTTAAACGTGAAATGGTAATTAATTTTACCGATAACACCGTGGTGTTAGATATGGAGTATTACCAGTTTTGCTCCATGGGATGAATAGGTTGGGATTGGGAAATAAAATAAATAATTACTTCAGTGTGGTTCGCTAATCCCGACTAGTTTGGAATGATATCCAAAGGAAGATTAAAGAATAAATTTAGAAGAATTTATCTTGGATAAAATTAATGGGAACATTTCCCTAAGAATGTGATTTTGTGAATAAAGGAATATTCTGAATTGGAATGAGGCGTTTGTTGTGTTTGTGTAACATTCGTTTATCATATACGTGGGTTATTCAGAAAGGCCGGGTTTATACCCATTCTGAATAACCGATTCGACGAGATGTCGAAGATGAAGACGGTGGTTGAAGATCGGAAGTCTTCACATCGTTTGGGTGATTACTGATGATCTCGATTGGGCTGTACACCCAAGATGAGGGAAACAGTTGGTGATCGTCCAGACGTACTTGGAGATGGATGGATATGCGAGGAAAGTGCCTCCGGTTTCGTTCAAACCCAGGACGAACTTGTAAATGGATTGTGTGTCTGACATTGGATTTTATTCTGTGTTGATTGATCTCTATTAAATATACATCTGTTTGGCGGCGGAGAATTTATTCTCTTGCTTAACGCCCTTCTCTGAGACGTACGAGCTCAGAGGTTGTATATCGATGGACATCAGTCGCATGGAGTGAATTGCCAGTGTAGCACGCGTAAGAGGAAATTGATCAAGGCTTCTGTTGCAAAGCAAAGTCTTGTGGTTGATGATCAAAGCACGGCCTGTGTGGCGCAGCTTTGTGTATAACGTGAATTCGCGAGCCTCACACCACGGTATGAGTCAAAAATGGGATACGGACCCAAGGAGTGCACGACGTTTCTTTCTAGCTATGGTGGTGTCAGTGACCTACCATCCCTGACATTTATATACTTTTCACCTGTGTGGTTGTTGGATATGAGGCGCCTCGGATATAGGTCTGTAAGGACCGGGAAACGTGTGTTCAGGAGTAACTAATCCTCAAAAGTAAGAGAGGACCGGCCTTGGAGGTTCCAAAGGATCAAAGTGGGGTCCTGAGGCATTTGCTAGAGTGTCTCGAACGCGGAGAGGAGCTTGCCCCTTGCCTCGACTCATGATGGAATCCTATTTCCAATACGTGTGTTTCGATTTTATTTGTAGAGCCTAGTATGGCGACATAGTGGGATGGGGCGCTTATGCCGTCTATGATTTATATTTATGATTGAATTTTTTTTGACACTATACACCTATAATAGTATCAAATAATGTGTTTTAAACGTATCAAGCATGCTTTGGCTGTTATAAGGTAAAAACCCTATCCTCCGGCTTGCGTTGCATTGTGTGATGGGACCTGGGTCTTATAACAGCTTCATTTTTCTTTATTTAGTATTGCGTTGTTTGTTTTATGCACTAGTATTCTTGGGAGGAAACCCGTTCTGTGTCATATGGCGTGGTCCCTTGATTTACCGAACTTTAAAAGAAAGATTAATAACTGTTTTAGTTCTCACACCAGTCACATGACTGACCTGGAGTTTATTGTTTTAACCTGAACTCTGGGTGCCCTTATTTTCGACACGGGCAGCTAGTAGTTTTGGTTTTGCAGATTTATATTCACAGGGTCCTGATTTACAGCTGGAACGATGCTCGAAAAGCTCTGTATCCGTGTATCACTTCTAGTTGTGTTTTGTATATTTTTCCGCTGCTATGTAATTTATTGTAATCTCTGATATTTTTCTGTTGTATAATATTTATTCATACTCTGTATATTCTTGTAATCTGATGGAATTGTTGTAATTAACAATGAAATGTTCTTCCGTCTGCATTCTCTTTTGTCTTGTCCTCGACGCCATCCGCTCTTTCCTTCACGGGGAAGTTCGGGTCGTGTCAGTTTGTTTTGATGGTCTAGAGCTCAACCCGATTGTCTATGTGGTCCTATTTTCTACCAAGGTTTTGCGCCTTCAGTGCTCTATCGCCGCAAGTTGAGGGGTGGCGAGTACCGAAAGTGGATTGCTTCGAGTTGTTCGTGTGAGTTGTAGGGTTGGGTTGTGTCGTATTTCCGTTTGCAGCCATTTTGCACTGCAGATGGCATGGCAATGGATCCCGCTTTTTCTAGATGGTCTGGATCATTGGTTTTTAGCCTTCTTCGTTTTGAGATTGCTGTGCGGTTACATCTCCAAGTATGGCTTGCCTTTTTCCATTCTTTCTCTGGTATGTTTTTGTGCCTTAGTTGTGTTGGTTTTGATGTTCCTGGATTTGTTGGGGTTGGGTTTGGTGGGGCTCCTGTGGCCTCGCCGGTGGTTTTTTCTCCTTTGATGTGTGTGGTTCATCTTGTTGTGTTGCGTTTTCTTCCTTTGTACGTGTTGCTCTCCATGTGTTTCCGACGAAGGTCTTATTGTGCGTTGGTTTCCTGGTAACCAAAGCGTGGAAGCTTGTGGTTTCTTTCTTCGATCTTTTAGGTTCTGGACTTTCTATCCACTGTCAGGTCTCTGTGGGGTTTGTTTTGGGCTTTCTTGGCATGTATTCTGCATGCAGGTTTGGGGATCGTGCTATTGGGTATTGGCTTCATTTGGCTTCTTTGCTTTCGACTTTCTGGTTTTGTTTGATGGTTCGTTCATGTGTGTTTGGTTTTGATACTGTATAGCACCTTATGCTTTGTTTGTGACAGAGGGCTCTTGCTATTGGTTGTGTTGTTTTGTTTCTCATTTAGCTTGGCTTTATGCGAATTAGATCTTTTGGCGAGGCCATTTGGCAATCAATACTTCTGAGTTATATATGGTATCCCCCGGAACCTCTCAGACTTGTTCAAAGCATTTGATTTCTGTGTTCATTGGAGAGGTGTTCTCCACTCCTACATTTATTTTTCATCATGTTTTGAGTCCCGTTGTTAATATTATGATTTTGGAAGTGCGGGGTTGTCAATTCGATGACAACTCGACAATGAGAGAGTCCTCACAGTATAGTGAAACTCGTTTTCCATGCGTTTCTACATATATTTCTTCATCTTTTGCATCTTTGTTTCCTCATGTATCTTCTTTAGAGTCCGGTGCTATTGCTCCTACCTCTTTGGTTCCTTCTTCATATTATTCTCATTCTTTTCCTCTTCTCAGCAAGGAGGAGATACCGATCATTAACGACCGATTATCTCATCTTACTAAGAACTATCACATTGCTAGATTAGGTGCTTTGTCTATTTTTGCCTCCCCATAGTCCGATTCGGCTAGGTTGGTCTTTACTGAAGGACTATCTTGTTATCAATCATCGGTTTCTTCTTTGTGCCATTCACGTGGGAGATCGAGGGTTATGCCTCGAACTCCAAACACCATTTGTACTCGCTTTATAGCAGCAATCGAGCAGATTGTTAGATCTGTTCAACACACTCTCTATCATATCTGACTTCAGGTATTGGGCTCTTGGGTTTTTCCCCTCCTGTCGAGCGTTTAGCCTCTTTTTTTATTAATGATTTCTTATGTCTTATAGGCTTCATTTTCTTCTGTATGAACGGCTAATTTTTGTTTTGGAACATACATGTGATCGATAATGATGCTTCCCTTGCTAGAATCAGGCGCATTGTCAAGAAACATTCCATCTGTCTGGTGGCACTTCTAGAGCCATTCATGGGATCTGAGGCGCTTTCCAAATTTATTCTTTCACTTGGATTTGGAGGAGATGTGTACAATGTATCCAATAAGGTTTGGATTCTTTGGGCTAAGGACGTTTCTATTTGCCCCATCTTCGACTCTTCTCGGTTGCTTTTGGTTGAGTGTTCGTTTTCTTCTTTTACATCTTTCCTTTTTTCCGTTGTTTACGCCAAGTGTGATCGAGTTGAGCGTTTGGTGGTCCGATATTTTGTCTCTCTCTAACTTGGATTTTGTGGCCTCTGTGATCGGTGGGTCTTTCAACATCGTATCGTGCGAGGATAAGAAACGTGGGGGATCCACTATTAACCACGTAGTGGTTGAGGATTTCAACTCATTTATCATTGAATCTAGGTTTCCGAGGTGTCTTTTATTGGCTCAGCTTTTACTTGGTGTAATAACCAAGAAGGGCCCAGCCGAACCCTTTCACATCTTGATGGGTTTTTGGGTCGGAGGGATGGTTTAACCTACCCTTCTCCTTCTCTATTGCTCATCTTCATCGCGCTAACTTGGACCATGCTCTGATGTTACTACACTGTCCCTTTCGCCTTAACGGGACCTTCCTTGTTTTGGTTTTAGTCCATGTGGAGATCTGGTCACACTTTCTTCCAAGTGGTGGGGGACACTTAGGCTGCACTATCAAGAGGAGGCTTTACTGCTGTGTTCTCCCTTAAACTTAAACATTTTAAAACTTGCCTGAAGGTTTGGAACTCTTTGGTTTTCAAGAATATCTTTGATAGGGTCCGTATGATGGAAGAAACTCTTATTTTGGCAGAATCTTCTTACAACAATGATCCTTCATATTCTATTAAGGCGGAATAGGTCATGTTCCAACCCGCCTTCTCTTTTGGGTTACGAGTCCAGAACGACTTCCTTCATTAGAAAGTAGGCTCAAATGGGTTTTCAACGGCGACCCAAGCTCAAACTTTTTCACTCTTTAATCAAAAAGAAGAATGTTGTCTTATCTATCAGCAAGATTCTTTGTCCAAACCTCTCTTTGGCATCCCCTTCTAGAGATGTAAAAGACACAATCCTGTCTCACTTTCAATCCTTTCTCGGAAGTCCTTCTATTTCCATTACTAATCCGGTTCTTCTGGCTTTCATTCCCCGTTTGGTTTTTTCCGACGAGGTTGATGGTTTTTTCTCCCATCCCTCTTTTGAGGAAATAAGGCGTTGTGTGTTTGCGTAAGCAAGAACAATGTGAGCGGTCCAGACATGTTCAACGAGACTTTTTACGGTAGTGTCTGGTTGATCATTCATATGGACTTCTTCCTAGCAGTCAAATATTTCTTTTTAAGTGGTGTTCTTCCCAAGGGATCGACTTCTACCAATCTTATTCTTATCCAAAAATGCGAGAATCCTCGGTCGTGCTGTGATTTCAGACCTATTTGATTATGTAGCTTTCTGAACAAGGTCATCTCTAAGGTGTTGTCCACTAAACTCAAACCTATTATTGATTGTGTTATCTCCTCTTCCCAAGAAGGTTTTGTTAAAGGGAATCTCATCACAAGCAATGTCCTTCTAGCTCAAGAACATATATCCCAAATTGATTGCAAGGTTAGGGGATATAATGTGGTTCTTGATATGGAGAAGGCTTATAATCGCATGGTTTTTCATCATAAGGGTCCTTCGTGTTTTGTTTTTCCTGAGCCTCTAATTGACCTTGTTTGGAGGCTCATATCGAACTGTTAGTTCTCCATTCTTATCAACGACTAGGCCAAAAGTTATTTCCACTCGAGCAAGGGATAGCGTCAAGAGGAACCCCTATCCCCGACCCTATTCGTCATCGCCATGGAGGCGTTCATGTGAGGTTTGCACTCGCTAATGATAGGGGGTCAGATACATCAATTTGGTATCCCTAGTGGTTGTCCTATTATCTCGTCTTTATTGTTCGCGAATGACATCAATATTTTCTTTAGCGGTCATCATCACTCCATTCGTCGCCTCCTAACTTTCATTCATCTGTATGAGAGGTGTTCGGGCTAACTCGTTAACTTCTCGAAATGTTGCTTCATTCCTGCCAAATTTATGACTCCAATTAGGATTTCTTGTAAAAAATCCTTCTTCGGTTTCCGTGTTTCCTCTATGTGTTTGTCTTACCTAGGTATTGTTCTATATAGAGGTCGCAAGCTCAATGCGATATTTGATTCTCTAACTGATAAAGCTAGAAGAAAGATCCTTCGCTGGAATTTTTCTCTCATGTCCCAGGCTAGTAGAATGGTTCTCATTAAATCGATGTTTGGCTCTATTAGGTCTCATGTTTTCGCAGCCATGACACCCACCTCCTCCTTTTTTCGTTCCTACCGATCGTTGGCATCATCCTTTTTTGGGGGAGAAAAGGACAGTGTTAAATGACACCATTGGATTTCTTGAGATATCGTCTGTTGTCCTAGACGTGAGGGTGGTCTGAGCCTTCATAACCCTAGGGATGTCTGCAAGGCTTACGCGCGCAAACTTTGGCCGATCGAACGACTCTCTTTGGGCGTCGTTTCCTAATGCTAAGTATCGTCATTTTTTCCGGTGAATTTCTCTGGTGTCCTTACTTATAGTAATGAGATGTGGAAATGGATGCAATCTATCAAGACCTTTTCTGACTACCATGGTGAAGGTCAAGGGTGGATTGGTGGTCTGTTCCCTATGAGGGATATTGGAATTCAGCTAGGATACCAGTGCCTAGAATTCCCGTTTTTTCTTCATTTGGGACGCTCACATCCCTCCCAAGGTTTCCATTCCAATGGAAAATCCTTCATGAGGGTTTACCGCTGGATGAAAATCTGTAAAGGATCGGTACCCCGATTATGTCTCATTGTAGGTGTTGTAGAGCATGAGATGTTGAATCGACTACTCACTCGTTCTTCGTTAAAGATTGTGCTCGTGCAATTTAGTCTTTCTATGGAGGAATGGTTGGTCTTTTAGGAAATGCTATTTCCCTTCCTAACATGCTCAGGATCTGGTAGGTAGGAATGATTGGAAAGTTTTTTTTATAGAAATGTATATGTGTCAAAATACACCAAATTTCACCATAAAAACATCATCCGCAAGCGACGCAAAACTAAAAATCCGAAGTACGAATTTGCATACAATGTTGGCTTATCAAATCCCTAAATAATCACTACCAAAATCACGTTCAAAAACATTAAAATAGCCTAGAAACCAAACAACAACACCTCAAATCGTACACAAAAGCTAGGAAAATTTATGCGTTTAATTACCCTATAGGGGTCACCACGTCCTCTGAATGGGTCGACTTATATGTCAAGCCATCCTATGCTTGGGTCGACCCATATGTCGACCCAAGGTGGGTGTGTGGTGAACTACTATATGCGACTTCCAATGAATTGAATATTTAGTTCGCTTGCAACTTTGGATGGATTTCTAGAATGATTGACAACATGATTTCAATATGCAATGCATCATAGAACAACTGCAAGTTTCCAACAACAAATCGACACAAGTTTGACAAGAACCCAACACAAGGTGATGGCACAATAGCCATGCAAATATGGGTATAGAGTAAGAAAGTCTCTGAGAATAATTTTCTCAGGAAATTGTTTACATAAAACAAAAATCCAATTCCAGAAAACACAAACACAATCAAGTTTAACAACTAAACATAGAAAAACAACTTAAGATAGAAGAAGTGATTCTAACAACTTAACTTTGCCGAATTTGAATGGATTTCGCTTCCTATGGGTTGCAACGATAAGATTTACTGACATGCAGCTCCAAATTGTTTACTATAAAATAATTTCCCTCCAGCAAATAGGTTTGAGAAGATGGGTAGCATGGATTACTTGTTAATGCATCAGCTTCTGTTCCCCTTCTTTGTAACCATGACTTAAGGAGAGGTTTTGTTTTGATTGCAAAAGGGTGGACATGGCTTACTATCTCAGTAAGAAGAAGTAGGAAGGAGAGGTAGGAAAATAAAAGTGTCATGATTTCTTTTCCATCCTTTCTCTAGAGAATTCGTAGATTAGGAAATGGGCAGAACCCTATTACCAAGCCCAAAACCACTTAACCATGCTAATTAGTCACAAATACACAACACAATGTTAAGCATTCAAAACACATCTTTAGCCTATTTAACAATACACACACACAAACTCACACATTCAAATAATTCTTAAAACATTGTTGGTATTCTTTTTAATACAACTTTGGGAAAAAAATCACACATATATAAAACACACATTTCATACTTTTTAATTTAATAAAACTTACATTTCTTAAATTTTAATTCATAGGAATCTCACTTTCTTGACAAAACAACTTTAACAAAATGTTCCAATATACTTAAATATAGATTTCAAATTAATTTTTATCCTTTTTACATTTTCATGTAACATACTTAAATTAAAGATGCATTTTACAGCAAAATTAACAATTTACAATAACTCTTCAATTCCTTGCGTGTACACTTATTAAAATATTTAAACATAAGGTTTCACATAAACACATGTACAAAAATTTCTAATGGGATTTTAAACACAATTCTTATTTTATTTTATAATTCCTAAAACTTACACTTTCCGAATACATTTCTTAAAATATTAATTATCAATTAAAACAACTAATACTGAAAATATATTTTGCACTTAAATATTGATTGCAAATCAATCTTTTATATTTTTAATAGTTCTTTGATTCAAGAACATATAATTTGCAAACATGCATTGGAATAAATTTCTTATTATACCCAAGGTATTAAATTTATTCTAATATACACAATTATGAAATCATAAGTTTTTTATTTTGCTCATTTTTAAAATATTATACAGACTAGGATCATGAACTCGTATTTTTATTCTTCTTAATTTAAATTACAAAGAACACTATAATCTATTTAGTATGGGTACCCAAAAATCCGGGTTCTTACAGACTCTTTCCCCTTAAATAAATTGTGTCCTCGCAATTTAGTTAAGATAACACTCACATAAACATCCCAAATTTTATTTACCTAGAAAATATTTAGTTGAAGCTATTAAAATACACACTTAAAACTTCAATCTCTTTATAATTTATTACATATATCACAACAACGGTTGAAATTCAAATTGCTTAATGCACTAAGACTTAAATTTTCATCTTAGATACAATACATAAAAGTTTTAAAGTATTATAACTTATCCTTCACAAGGCATTTCTTAAAATACAGACTCACTTTTATCCTACTTCTAACCAATAACTGGTGTTGCCCCACCATCAGATTTTTTAAATTCCCGATTAATGGTTGTTATATTAATTTTTAAAACCGAATACCAATGCCATCTACCATTTATTATTACCGACCCGATGGCTGCAATCATCTTTTAAACCTAAGTATGAGAGTGTATTTCTAAATATTGTACATGTTTAGGATAGTTACTTCCTTTAAGACAGCTCTATGTACTCTACATACTTTATTTTACTTCACTAATTGCTTCTCGAATTTTTTTTTACCTAACAACTTTATAATTTGATTTCGATAATGTTAAATCACCAAATTTATTATAATTTTCCTTATTGTTTGGCTTCATAGTCGATATAATACTTTTATTGCCTCGCCAACTCTACTACAACTCTCATATCATCCAGTGGTTTAACATTATTCCCTCATCAATAATTCACATTAATATTTCTCCAAGTTTATTTTATTACACAAAATTATTGCACTCGATCACCTCATATAAGCGTTTAAGGAATTCTTATCGAAACCGTTGATCAGACGTATCGATTAGAACCCCTTAAAATACCCTAGGATAACCCAACACTAAAAACAATCACTAATTTTCAGTTCACACATGGTTGTTCCATTATTCACTATGACAAATATTTCTCAGAAACAACTCAACACTACCCTTCACTAACCACACACTTGATTTATATTCACTACTCAAATAACTCATAATTAACGTAAAACCATCAATATTTATCATCCCTTAATCTCACCTACAAATTTATTTAATTTAGCGTAGTCAAAACAATTCACTTGTTTCCACTGTGCTCTTATTTTAATTTCAATTCTAATATTCATTACCCCAAAATAAAATTCACTTTTATTACATAGGATTTAATTCATCTACCGATCCTAATAATTTCATCCAATTCAACAATTAGTTAAACACAAAAACGATGGGGTTTTAATTTCCTTAAAAATTTAAACCCAAGATTTAAGCACATAAAGGATTTGATGATGGAGATATTCTATCAAGATATACTATAGATGATAGGACACCACTCATGGAATACAACATAATGAAATACATTCCTAGACATATTCTAAAAACTAAGATTCCCACGTGACTCAACAGATAAAGAACATGGTATAAGGACAACAATGAAAGTGATAAACGAAGACACAATTGTTATCCTTCCATGTTGTAATACATGCACTATTTTGGTTCTGTTATGTGTTTATCGTACTTTGTTTTGAATTTTTCTCTGATACCAAAATGTAACGCCCCACCCTAATAAAGAGCATTAAGAAGTAATGTCATCTATTAGAGCGGAGAATAGGGCTGGTTAGGAGCGACCTCCATAGTCTACATTAGATGTGCGTTGAATACATCGATTGAGTGGATAATTTTTTTTCAATCTTACTTTAGGAGGATTGACTTTCCTGATTCATCTAATATAAGCTACGACGGCTAAGGATCGTATTTAGAACAAATTACATACAAATACACAAATAACAGATCTCATAATCTTACAACAACATAATATAACAAATACATATGCTACAAACATGAATGGTTATACACCGACGAATTCAAAAATATCAAAATGAACCAGTCCACAACAACTTGAATACAAAACTAGGAAATGGCTTTAAGAGATAGTCCAAGATGGGTCAGCTAACCACGAATCAACCTCAAGCTACAACCTAAAACAACTCAGTTGGACACGAATATTACATACATGGATCAGTCTAGCTCAAACATATCAGTTATAATACAATAGGTGAAATATGAAGCCATATAAATAAGAATTCCTTTTGACACAAAAGGAATTATATAAGTTCAAGATATCAATTATTTCATGATATAAATTAAGCTAAATTACAACATATGAGATCTCAAGAATAACACTAATATTCACAAGGAAGAATTTAATTACTACCACAAGAGTTCTAAGCATCAAACTAAGCGTAAAGGTATAACACCACAAAATAATACAAAACTATTTCAAACATCTTACAAACTCGCATATGAGTTTATTCAACCAAAAAGGTAATCATTATATTTAAATAAGTATCAAATAGCTCTAAGACTATAAATGGTTTCAACTTTAACTAGATAACATAAATTGGACCCAAAGCATCAAATGACATCAATTCAACAAATCAACTGAGTAGGATCCTAAACCACAAAGACAACAATATTAAATAAAGCATCAATTTGGATCCAAAACAACAAAGTTAAAAATAATCATAAAATTAAATCATCAAAGCACTAGTATTTAGGTTTACCCAGAATTACAACATTAGGATCTACCTAGAATTAGCAAGCCAAATCTATGTCTGCACGTGCTAGCAACGTGATGGCTCGAGGCCATAGCAAGTGGATCTATCCAGAATTACAACTTTTGGATCTACCTAAAATTACAGCTATTGGATCTACCTAGACTTACAACATGATTTTGGATCTACCTAGAACCAAGATTTTGGATCTACCTAAAACTACATCATAATTGGCATAAGGATCTAGTACCGGGTAAACAAGATAAATTTTTCACAAACTCACAGTCAGCAACCCAAGTAGTGGTACATAATTGTGTGTCCCATATCATACATTCCCTCTACCGGTTCACTACTCGCTAGTCGGCTCCACATTTTAAATCAACGAATGACTTCGATCGATTAGTCTGACATTAAACAATATCATGTACCTTCATGTATAATACCACAAGGTTTACGATATCATTTGATCACAATCACGCCCACTCGAAGGATGCGAAATTGTGTGGCTCTAAATAATAAAATACTAAGTTTTCGAAATATAAAAAGATTCCGAAAACATTTAAGTTTATTCTTTAAAATCCTTCTAATTAGAAAATATATAACTTTAATATTGCTTTTAGATGATTTTTATTTTAACACAAAACTACGAAAGCCAATTTGTCTCAAAGCTACAAGAAAATCCATATAAAGTTGCTTGGAAACTAGTTTTATAAAACCGCGCACCTGTCATAAATAAACCAAATTTCATCACAAAAACATCATCTGCAAGCAGCACAAAACTACAAATCTAAAGTATGAATTTTCGTATAATGTTGGCTCGTCCAACTAGTATCAAAGCCCTAAAGAATCACTACCAAAACCACATTCAAAATCATCAAATATCCTAGAAACCAAATAGCATCACATCAAAGTGTAACAAAGAAGCCAAGAAAATTACTATGTTTAATTACCCTAAGGGGTCGATACATCCCCAACATGGGTTGACCAATGTAACGACCCATCCTATGCTTGGGTCAACCCATGTGTCGGCCCAATAGGGGTGTATGCCAACCTACTATACATGATTTTTAGCGAATTGGAAACCAATTCGCTTGCAATTTTGGATGGATTTCTGGAATGACTGACAAAGCGATTTCAACATGCAATGCATCACAGAACAACTACAAATTTCTGACAACAAATCGACAAAGTTTGACAAGAATCCAATATAAAGCGAAGACACGACAGTCATGCAAAGATTGGTGTAGACTAAGAAAGTTTCTGAGAATAACTTTCTTAGGAAATTATTTATGGAGTATGAAAATCCAATTACAGACAAGACAAACACAACCATGTTAAACAATTAAACATTAGAAAAAGGACTTAAGCTAGAAGGAGTGAGTGTAACAAATCACCTTGGACAGATTTGAATAGATTTGGTTTCCTACTGCTTGCAATAATTAGATTTATTGACATGCAACTCCAAAATTTCTGACTGTAAATTGATTTCCCTTTTTCCTGATTTTTTTTAGCATTACGGTTGTGTAGAGCGGATCTACACATCCAGTTCATATATTATAGATAGATAGTAGGATAATATAAATCGGTCAACAAGCCTGACCGATGGCCCAAATAGTGATAGTTTTGCATGTAGGATTGCATGCACCAGAAGTTCGCTGCGCATAGTGGAAATAGTTACATACGAAGTTAATGTACAGACAGGCCAAATAAACAACTAGCAGGTAAACATACGAGCTGAATTACGTAGCTCCAAAACATTGCTAGTAGCGACAAACCAAAAGATTGGTATAAGTGTACCCAATGCATGAATGTTAGTTGAATAGGTGGAGATTGCCATGGGTGGGAGTAGTACCTTCGTTGCTGTTGACCAAACGCCTCTGAGATGCCAATTGACTTGTCCCAAATGACGGTAGTGTCCATGATGGTTGGTATGAACTATGCTGGCTGGGTACCTGTCTAAAGATGGTAGAGATGATTAACTTTATGACATAACCGTGTGTTAAAGGCAATTCATTCTTTAAAGCATCTGTTATTGCATTCAAGCCAAAACGTCCAAATGAAAGAAGCAAATAAAGTATCAATGACGGATGATGGCGGGGAAACTCCTAGTGATCGAAGTGGTGAAGCTGTGGCAGTAGATAATGAAGAATACTAGTGGCACGCGAAACCCATGGGTAGAAACAAACATCGCATTCAAATAGCAGATACGGGATAGATTCGTTGTCAAGCCGGTAAAGGAAGAAACAAGGTTGACTGAAATCCATCCACGGATCAGCCTGTTTTCGGTATTGATCTTGCCATGAGCAAAGCACTAGAGAAACAAGAGAGCCCTGTTAGGAGCCTGAGTTTTCCAGAGCATGGGGAAGGGAAAAGGTCTTTCTGTGATAGAGATGAAGTTGTAGCAAGACTTGACAGAGAAGTACCCTTGGTATGGAGCTTCCAGAAAATAGTATCGGGGTTTTGCGTCAATGTGGTTGAGCGAATGATATGAAACACATCATGGACCTCGTCGAGGATGGATGGGTGAAAGTAGGATGTAGGCAAGATGGTTGTGGCGCCTTGCTGAACTGTGTTCCCAACAGAAACAATGGGATTAGGGAATATAGAGAAGAGTATATGGAAGGAAATGCGGTATACTGGAGTCATAGTGCCAAGTGTCATGCCACAACGAGCATGAGAGGCCATTCTGAACTTTAATGGCGAATAGGTGTTTGATGCGAAGTAGTGATCTGAGGTCTCCTCCCCAAAAAGGTGACGGGCGGGAGCATGGTTTTGAGTGTAAGATAGAGGGGGGCCTGTTTGTTGTCGTACAGGGCAAGGATAAAAGACTTCCACGTGAAAACTCCTAGTGCCAAGCAATGCCAAATCCACCTTGCAAGGAGAGCAAGATTTAGTAGACAAATGTCCAGGATACCCAAGCCGCCAGAGTCGATACTCAAGCATGTAGTCCTCCAAGAAGTGATTTTATTGGGCCACCATGCCAAAGTAAGGACCTCCAAGCCAGGTCGATCCTATTTATAACCCAGCAAGGCGCTCTGGGAATTGACAGTCAGTATAGGGGCAACATCAATAAAACTGCCTTGAGCAGAACAAGGTGTCCGGCAGTGGAAAGGGAGGAGGCTTGTGAGCTAATCTCGAGTCCACCTTGGAAATAGGAGGATACAAATCTCTACGGCGGAGTTTAGTAGGGCGGATGGGGACCCTTAGGTAGGTTAGGGGAACTATTTGAATTAACCGTCTAGAACACTTGCCGCGTAAGGTCCAAGGTGATCAGAATTTCCCAGCATGTAGATGGAGTTCTTGACAAAGTTAGTGGAGAGGCATAAGACCACTTCAAAGGAGCATAGGAGGACTTTTAGACAATAAAGATTCTAGAGGGAGGGGGTAGTGAAGAGTATTGTGTCGTTCGCGAACTGAATGTTCGTACAGGATGGGCTAAAGGGTTGGTGCTGATGCTGGTAAGGATGTTGCTATGGAGGGCTAGTCTAACCATTTGGTTAAGCGTGTCTGCTACAAGAATAAAGAGGATGGGGATAGGGGGTCTCTTGGTTGTAGTCCTCTTCAAGATTTTATGAGGCCACGATCAATGCCATTGGTGTGAACAAAGGAAATACTGGAGTTGAGAATGGCAGAAATCCAAGTGCACCACCTGTGAGGAAAATCCCTCGAAGATAAGATCTATAGTAGAAAATTCTAGCTCACCGTTTCAAAAGCTTTGCGGAAGTCCAGTTTAAGGAGGAGGTCTTCGGTGTTGGTATGGTGATAAAAAGAGTAAGCTCCTAGACCGAGGCAATGCAATCGTGGATATTCCTTCCTGCAACAAAGGCCGATTGCTTGGTCTCAATGAGAGAGGGTATAAAGGTTTGTAGATGATTTGCGAGGACTTTGGTGATGAGTTTAAAGGAGCAGTTAAGGAGGCTAATGGGTCTGAAACTATTTGGTTCGCATGCAACCTTGTGTTTTGGCAGAAGAATGATTTTGGCGTAGTGCAGTCGGTTAATATGGTCTGGGTTAGAATGGAAGGCCTAAAAGAGGTTAAGAATGTCATGTTTGATGGAAGCCCAAAAGTTAAGGTAGAAGGCTAGGCCAAACCCATCCGACCTGCAAGATTTGTTGACGTCCGTTCCCTTCAGAGCACACAGGATCTCTGTCTCAGAGAAGGAGTCGTCTATGGGGATGGGAGTTTGGGTGAGGTAGAGAAGGGACCAATCTATAAAGGGTGCAGGTGGTGGACGTTGTCCAAGAAGGTTTCAGAAGTAGTTTGTGAAGTGTGTGCTTATGGCTATCGGGTCTGAGGTGTGGAAGCCAAAATCAGCATCATGGAGTTCTGTTATCATTGCAATTCGACGCCTCTGTTAGTGAATCCATGGAAATAGGCGGTGTTGCATTCTCCTTTAGAAATCCATTTGGCTTTGGCACGCTGTTTCCACCCCCAATTCCTCCTGATGAAGGAGCCGTTGTAGCTTAGCATGAAGACCTCGAATCCTAACAAAATCATAGGCATTGAGTGGTAAAGATTCCTAAATGATGTTAAGTGCCAAGATGTCCTCTTGGATGGAGGAAACTCGCCTTTTAATAGAGCCCTAGATGTTGCTTGCCCAAGGCTGATAATCCTCCTGAGGTAGCAGAGTTTATAGACCAGAGTGGACGAAGGTTCCTGCCGGATAGGGAAGGAATCCCAAGCATTTATGATAAAGTCCGAGAAGCCCAGATCCTTGAGCCACAGTCTTTCAAAGCGGAGCGGGTAAGCTAAGTAGAGACGGTTGTTGGTAGTTATCAAGAGAGGGAAATGGTCGGATATCGTGGAAGCGAAGCCAGAAACCGTAGAGAGAGGAAACATGTCATCCCAGAGGGAGTTAAAGAGGAAGCGATCGAGTCTAACAAGAGTGGGTTGCTCTCTACGGCTTGACCAGGTGCATCTCCTATTTGTGATGGGGGGTCTATTAAAGCACAACTATTAATGAAGGAATTAAAGTCTTGTGAATCGTCGGAATGGGAGGAATTGTAATATTCCCAAGGCCCATGCATGACATTAAAGTCACCGCCAATGAGCTAAGGACCGTGATGGGTGGCTCCGATATCCGTGCAAACCTGCCACATTTTTCTCTTCTCCCAGCTGCGGGGTGGACCGTAGACATTGTAAAGAAGAAAGCTTGTATTTGAGGGAAGATGGTGTAGGAAGACATGCAGGACGGAGTTGGATTTCACGGCATGCTAGAGGGACCAAAGGTTGTTGTTCCAAGCAGTGATGAGGACCCCGCTAGTACCAATAACATTAACGGCCTCCCAGTTTTTGAAGAGTGGAGACAACCAGGAATTAAAGATGGTGGGTTCGCTAAGCTTTGACTCCTAAACCAGAATAATGTCGAGATGCAAGGGGGAGAGTATGCAGTTGATAGCAAACCGCTTGCTGGGTCCCCTAGCCCCCAGGTGTTCCATGAGAGAATCTTCATAAAGGGAGGGATGACCTCTCCTTCTCTAAGCCTTACATGGCAAAATAGTGTTCCTGTGCTAACTCAATTCCCATGCAACGTGCTTGTTTTTTGTTCAGGGAAAAGATTTCATCGGAAAAAACTATAGGCTGGTAAATAGTGCCTATATCGGGTGAGGGATTACCAGAAGACGATACATTAAGCCTGACGCTGCAGCTGAGGGTAGAGATTGAAAGTGCATGAGAAATCATCGGTGACAAGACATTCAGAGGAGGTGGTGGTGTTACAGTAAGGGAGAGGAATTGATCAACTTGATAGGTGGTAGGGCAACTATGGGGAATGGATCTGATAGGTCAATGTCGCTAAGGGGGTCCCATTTTGGTTTAGGTGACGATAATAGGTCCCAACCATATGGACCAATCACCTCTATGAAGATGTCCAAAAGAGGAAGCGGAGCAGGGTCAGCTAGGAGCGGAGCAACAGGTTCAGGGATGGTGGCTTCAAGTTGCATAGCGTCAAAGCGGAGTTCTGGATCAGGTTCAGGTAAGTGGAAGGGTTCCAATATAAAATCCCAGATGTTCTCCCATTAGTTGCCTAGGAGGTCTTCTGGGTTAAGGGTTGGGTGGAAATGTTCCCAGTACTCTACTGTGATGATGTAATGCACGTTGTTGAGTTAGACGGAGTATGTGGAGGGTAGGGTTACTACCTTAAGAAGTCGCACTATGGCGAAGACAAAACAGAAGTCCCTCTGGGCCCAACCGCATTCATCAGCCCTAAGGAAGAGTCCGACTGGGTAAATGGCGGTAGTCAGGAAGTCATGAAGATGCCGGAGGTGGATGGGGAAGCCTCTTATTCTAACCCACGTGGTTAGCCAGAATTCCCTGACAATGGTTTCCGATGCAGGCGTCCAAGCTTCTAGTGCTAACGAGCTTCCTAGCTTGTGAATGAACCTGCGGTTAAGGGCATTATGATAAAGGTCAGTTGAAGGGAATCAGATAAGGTAGCTGTGGTCAGCGATGATGTAGATGTTCCAGTCGAAGTGATGGAAGAAATCAGAAAGCGTGGAGCGAACTGAGTGGATGTTCCCATAACCAGCGACTATGGAGGCGTGGACGAGGTTGGTGGCGTTAGCAGGGAGAGCCATGTCTGCAAAATAGGAAGAAGAGATGGGATTAACTTCGGTAGTGGAAAGATTAGTGAAGTTTGGAGTGGATTTATTAGGTAGAGATGATTTAATGGGGAGAGAAGGAGTCTGTTTGATGATCGGCATGTGCAGAGGGAGACAATTTGATGGGAAGGACGAAATATCTTCTACAGGGGAATGCGCAGAGGTTAGTGCAACGAACGAAGCAGAATTTGCTTTTTGGTGTTTAGTCGAACGAGTGCATCTTTTATGCGAATGCCCGAAAAATCCACACTTGTAGCAAATCCTAGCATTCCTACAGCTCTTTGCCATGTGTCCAGAAGAAGCATAGTGAAAAAAAAAGGCGTTTGGATTTCAAATAATCAACTGTGTGCTCCAAAGAAGTGAACGCTAGCAGTAATCCTTTCTTGTGCGCCAAAGAAGATGACGACGGCGGCAACCTTGAGTGGAAAATCTGGAGGGGAGATTTTAAAGCAGACACGTAGGATAGATGTTGAGAGTCCGACAGTGTGGGAAGGAGAGGCGGCGGTAGGGTATGCATTAGTGGTGGTGGACGCGGGACAGGTGGCAGACTACTAGTTCAGGAGACTTGGGAGTTAAGGCAGGTGTTGTAGAGGTCTTGGGTGGTTTGGAGGAGATGATTGCCTCCGCTACCATCGGATCATGGTACGTGTCGTGGTTGTCGAGTGGCGAAGGGGTGGTGGTTGAAGGAATGAGATGGTGGTTATTGGGAAGTGGTGGTTGGTAGAAGCCATTATTGATGATGGTGGAAGCCATTCGTTCCAAAAAATAAATTTGAGAAAATAACTGGCCTAGATTACTTGTTAATGCTTTAGCACCCATTCTCCTTTATAATCATGACTTAGGGAGGGATTTTATTTTGACTACAAAAGGGTGGTCATGGCTTACTATCTCAGGAAGAAGAAAGAGGAAAAGGAGGTAGGAAAATAAAAGTGTCATAATTTCTTTTCCATCCTTTCTCTAGAGAATTCATAGACTAGGAAATTGGATGAACCCATTACTAAGCCCAAAACAACTTAATCATGCTAATTAGTCGTAAATACACAATGTGAAGCATTCAAAACACATCTTTAATCTATGTAACAATACGCACACATAAACTGAGCTTTGTTAATAATTACAAACCCACACATTCACATAATTCTTAAAACATTGTTGGCATCGTTTTTAATACAACCTTTGGAAAAGCCTCACGCTTATACAAAATACACATTTCGTATTTTTTAATTTAACAAAACTAACATTTCTTAAGTTTTAATTCATAAAAATCTCACTTTCTTGACAATACAACTTTAGCAAAATGTTCCAAATCAATATTTTCCCTTCTTACATTTTCAAGTAACATACTTAAACTAAAGATGCAGTTTAAAAAAATCACTACTTACAATGATTTGCTAATTCCTTGCATGTACACTTATTAAAATATTTAAACACAAGGTTTCACGTAAACACATATAACAAGATTTCCAATGGGGTTTTAAACACAATTCTTATTTCATTTTATGATTCCTGTAACTTACACTTTACAAACACAATTCTTAAACTATTAATTATAAATTAAAACAACTCAATACCAAATATTGAAAATATATTTTTCACTTATATATTGATTGCAAATCAATATTTATATTTCCAATATTTCTTTGAGTCAATAAAATATAATTTACAAACACAGATTGAATATACTTCTTAATATACCCAAAGTATTAAATTTATTCCAATATACACAATTCTGAAAATCACAAGTTATTTAATGTCCCCTTTTTAAAATATTATATGGTTTAAGCTCATGAACTCGTATTTTTTTGTTCTTAGTTTAAAATACAAAGAACATACTATAATTTGTTTAGCCCGGGTACCTAAAAAACCGGGTTGTTACCCAATTCCCTCGTATACAAAAGTTAGCTTTTTGGATCCATTTACGAATCAATCGTAGGCAACTAGCTAAAAATCCATCTATCAAAATATGTTGATGCATATATTAGATTAAGTTTTCGCAATCAATCTGGACTCAATGAAAGTGGTCTAAAGTCCTAATCTGATCATATGCCAAAAAAAATATATAAGGCAATCAATAGCATAACGATTAAATATTTATATAATTCATCTAAATATTTGATCGTAAAAATTATGGGTCGTTACATATGTTGTCATGCTACAATGGAACATCATATTACTCTGTGGCCCTCCATCAGGTCTCCAATAGTTGTCAATAAAGCAAAGATACCTTAAGGCCCACCACCATATTTATAACCAAATAGCCTGAAATAGAGGTCAGACCACATCAATACCCATATCATTATCAGGGTGTTAGGCTATTTGGAGCTATGCTTTACTTAGCACAGAGTAAAATTCCATTTAGAATATCACGTATTTCATTCTACAAATCAACAGTGATACCTTAAAAATACAAAATTCGAGTTTGTTTGTCTTAAGGAAGGTTGTTAAGTGTAAAAGGTGTTACCAACTACACCACTAACAGATGTATGTTTCTAAAAACCAATGTACATGGCCTTAGAAATGGAATGTAAGACACTTGTCCATACAAGTTTTTCTTGAGTAGGACAAATAAAAGGCACTTCTTTTACTACAACATGTCGGGGCATCGTCCCTAGGATTAGCAACGAGTAGTCCTTGCAATATGGGGGATCACTACTACACTATATATCCTGGTAGCTAACATAGACGTTCAATAAGCAGTGATTTACATTTTGAAGGTATCGACCTTCAAACCATAATCATGAAGATGTTTTCATTACCAAATGCATAAGTCGGTTCTAAGTGTTTTTCAGACCCAATTCTAATTCCTATTTCTTCGAACCAACAACGATAATTTAAAAAATGTCAAATACCTAATAGTCGGTTATCTAACTATCAATCACATAAATCATCCAGATGATGATTTCAATTTTCTAAGGATATTTACTTGGTTAAGAACACAACTTGCCAACGATCCCATTTCCAATTAATAGTCATTTATTAAAATCACTTGATCGATTCTTAAAAATCATTTCCATATGTATTATCTCAACTGTATAAGTATATTCACAATTCTCATATTTCATTACTTGAAAAACATGTTCAAACACTTATCTCAATAGCATCAGTGTATTTACAAAACCTTATATTTTCAGTACTTAGAATTATATCCATACACTTATCTCAATGCCATAATTGTATTCAAAAAACCTTATAGTTTCAATATCGAAAAAATAATCCATACATTTATCTCAACAATGTGAGCGTACTCACAAATCATTATATTTTCAGCTCTTGGAAAATATCATTATATACTTATATTAATAGCATGACTGCATGTGTATGTTCGCAAGTCATATATGAGTCAAAAAATATTATAAGACATTGTTGAAAATAAACCAAATCCACTGGTATTGAGTTAAAGGGGTACACAGTGATAAGACAAATTATACCTAATACTAATTTCTATATTTAGCCTGTACTATTTGTCAAATAACGATTAAATCAGCTTTTAAATTCATATGGATGGTACAAGTTCCGTGCCCCGAATTCAATTTAGAATGCAACTAGAATGTTCTGTATTCTATTTCAATTTGTTTAGCTTTTGGAGTACTTCAAATCTCTTATTATATCTTGTCTTATGGAATTATTTTCATGTAAATCAAATAATTTATAACTTCTCTTTTAAATCTCTAGGATTTTTATAAAATTCTATTATAACTTTTTAAAATCATTTGGGAGCTTGTTTTTAAAAGGTTATTTAAAATACTTATTTTCTATTGGTCTAAAATCGTTTATATAACTTGATTCGTTTATAGATTCGACTTTTTATAATTTTATTTACAAAAATTAGTTAGTTATAAAACTTTGTGTATATTTAATAAAATCATTTATAAAACTAGATTTCGTTATAAAACTCTTTTTATGTCTTATAAAAATTCATTTTATAAAACTTAATTCTTTTCCAAACAATAATTCTTAGTATTTCAAAATACTAAACCATACCCAAAAGTCACCACTTAATTGAGACGGAATTAAATATCCCACATCATGAAATAAGAGTGTGAAGTAGGAGTTTATATAGTACAGCCCAACCTGTTAATAGCATTGTAACGTCCCAGAATTTTCGGCCATTTAAATTCGAATATTTAAATTTGTTAATATATTATATTTATTGAATTTATTTAATTAAAATAAAGTTCGGATATATATATGAAATATTATTAGTGTCGAGTTTGAATTCTATACTGTTTGAAATGGGAGATGTTGTTTTAAATAAATACGAATCCTTGTTGTATTGATACACCAAAAGTAAAATTTATACCAATACCATACACGATTATGAAGAAACCGACTGAGCTTCCAAAAGATTTGATTTATTCCACTAGGAACGTACAAAATAGCTTGATCCATAAAACACAGTACCACCGAGGCATGAAAATCTCACAAATGGACAATGCACAGCTGAGCTACCATGAACAGAACAATTATTTTAAATTGCGATATCAGCAGGTCTTGTTCTTTCAATAAAAGGAAAAGAAAAAAAAATGGTAAAACAAAGAGGAAACAGCTAGTCAGCTAAACAATAAAGTGAACAGCTAGCTAGATATTTACATACAGTCTAAAATGTACAAAGTATTCTGCCACATAATATATACACAAAATCCACAATATCAAAATTCAGATTTTGCACATTTATATTACAATTCAACAACTAACAAAATAGCCTCATAGCTATGACATCAATCTAAAATATCTCAACCTAATAAACAACTCAATAAAACCCCTTTTTGTACGGCTACATGTTCTTATTTCGGCAGACAATAGCACATGAATCCATTACGAAAGCTTCAGAATTTTTCCTCAAAATATAGCACAGCAACCAAGTTCTTTTCCAATACATGACAACTTGTTCATGGACCTATATATATAGCTGCAAAAGAAAAAAAGAAACCTATGAGTATAAAAAAATAAATGAGATCATCAAATATATACAATCAGGAAGATAAGACAAGACAATACATGATAAAGGAAAAAGAGAACAGTGGAATGTAGACAGTGCAACAACTAAGAATGGCTAAGAACAGCTAAGGAAAGAAGAGAGGGAAATCAAATGCATAATCTTTACAGCCAAAGCAAACAGTGAATTCACATGTATATACAGTAAACTTATATATAAAATCACTGTTTAATACATTAGGAAACCGAGCCATATATTCAAAATCTCTGAACAAAATCAACAATGCATAGCCGAATGGAGTCAGAGGAGTAAACATCAACTTGGTGAAGTAAGCAGTACGATGTGTAGCTGAAAAAAATAGGGATGTATGTACATTCATACATCAAAATTCTACAGTACAATGCACATGCTAAAGTAAGGCAAACATATATATATTCATATATGTACAAAATCAATCTCGAACACAAAATCTTAAGAACAACTATAAACAGCTAGAAATGTACAGTGTAAAATATCTGTACATCTTTGATCGATTAAACAATTCAATGAAAAGAAGAATATGTGTATATATATATATTCATATACATCAACCTGTAGCAAGACAAATCAAAACAGAGAAAAATCCTTTTTTTCAAATTTCTATTTTACATACATTGAAAACCTGACTGAAATCGACAATACAAGTTTGGATCTGTAAATCGATTTAACAAGTCATAGACTTAGGCTCACCTAACCTAAACAAATTCAGTCACTTCGAACCAACCAAATATATTGAAAATACAATACGATACTCAGCAAAATGTCTGCTAAAAATCCAACATATAGTGATCACTGTCCAGCGACCATCACTAGTACGAAATCTGAAAAGTGAATAGGGTGCAAATGGCCTAATCTAAGTAGCTAATGACAGTGTTCTCACCTAGGATCGAAATCGCAACTATAAATACTACGGTGTTTCATTCATCCCAGGACCGAACAAACCAACAACGTAAACAAAAAAAAATACAACCTCATTCGAAACCAATAAAATCAAAATAGTTCAGTCAAAGAAAACTTAGCTTAATAATAGGAAGGAAGCTGCTTCGTTCTGAGGAGGGGTTTGGGTGACTGTCGAAGTCGTTCGTTCCTGGAAGGTTCGGGGTTCGATCATCAAAGAGGGGCTGATGACGGGGTGGATAACGGCGGGCGGATGAAGACGTGGTGGCGTAAGGGGGAGAGTGCGACGCCTACAGCTCCGATTTTGGTGAATTAAAAGGGGGATTAGGGTTTTTAATTTTTGGTTTTGGGATCAATTTTCGTGGAGGCGGCTAAATGAATGGGAGGGTTATGATGGAATAGGGTTTTAATGGGAAGCGGTCGGGTCCTTTTAGTTGGGCCGGTAATCAAGAGGTAAGCCCACTTTAAAATTAAATATATAATCCATGTTTTAATTTAATTTAATTAATTTATAAAGGTTCGTAATATGTTTTCTCACTCATACGACCCCGGATTCAGGCACCGTCAGTTGCGTTGGAACCGTGGAGGCGAGCACTTCGAGATGGAGCAGGCGCAGTCCGGATCTGGAGTGACTGAAATTTTATTCGAATTAAAACGTCAGTTTAATTGGGTAGAACCAGACTGATATCGACAATTCTAAATACAGGTGAGTTAAACTCACTCAGCCCTTCCTGTTTATATTTTATATAAATTGGGTGCTTGAGTGTTTTGATTGACTGGTGTTAGTTATATCTATATACTGTTGATTCAACAGATGGAATTAAACAGTCGTCTAATTTCAGAAATACCCACTGACTGGGTTGACCCACACAAAGTAACTCCTTTGACGGGTCACGTTTATAAACTATGTTTGAAATTGTTTGAATTGGTTGAATGGATTGTTGTTTGAATTGATGGTCATTATAAGAATGACGAATGATTGATTTTGATGGTCATCAAACCATATTTCCATATCTGTTCTAATATTCACCAATGTCTAGAATTGGTTGGGTAATCAGCATCACTGGACCCAAAAGTCAAACAGTTATAAAATATGGATTTTTATAAGCAGTGAATCGATAAGATTTGAAGTTATAAATATATTTTATAACGGGAATTGGATTTGAAAGATTTTTACATTGGAAGTTATTCAAAAGGAAATAAAATATTAAATTATTATTTAAAGTTTATTGGAAACTTGTTTTATAAGATGAATCCTTAAATCGATAAGGACTTTAAATAAAGGACAGGGAATTATCTGGTGACTAGATATTTGGTTAATTGTAAATGATTAAAAAGAGTTATTTAAATTAATTTTATTAACTTAAAAAGAGGAATTAAACCAAAAGGGTTTAAAGAAATGGTTATGGGTTGAATTAACCAAGTAAGTTTGAAAAGATGAACAGGTATAGATTTGAACTCGGGTTTTTATATAAAGAAATAAAGGGCTCCAAACCGAATACGATAGGTTAAAGGGAATTTTTATTTAACGTTAAATTAAGTAAAGGGAGGCGAAGATGAAAATGGTTTATGTTAAACCTGGAATTTTATAAGAATTTATAAATGGAATATGAGTTTAAGTGTCGTTTTTGAATTCAAATACTTAAGAAGGAAATTAAGATAAACCAAATGAATTTGGAAAGAGATTTACCAAAAAGTAGATTTAAAAGTGAGCTTGGTAAACGAGATTTGGAAATGGAAATTGAGATATTAATATCGGGTTTTTAAATCATGACTCGTATTTACCTGAAGGTAAGAACGTGGTTGGTCAAGGTCTGAGAGGTAATTAAAATACCCCAACTTGAACGACTTCGGGACGACCCAAAGATAATACTAGTTGGTAATGACGAGAGTGTGCGATAAGATTTCCAAGATAACGGAAATGAGATTTCCCTAGTAATGGAATTAAAAGGAAATTGGGCGATGACTTTAAAGGCCAAGTGATGCTGAGTACTAGACCAGTGAATGTATTTCTTTTGTTTTCATGGATGTTTACTTGATAGTTAAATAACCGACTATCAAGTCTGACCTTTACGATTGTTGGTATGGAAAGTCCGGGATCGAATGTATATTCGAAAACCATTCCAACCAACAAATACGAAAGTATAAGAAGATCAAGCGACGATCGAGATGGAGCATGTGAAGACCATAGATCTTCATGAAGCGGAAGAACCACTTACAATCTCTGATTCGCGCCGGAGATATTCTGGGGTTCTGTCGTGGTTGGGATCTGTGGATTGCAAGGGCTATCGCTACCGATCCATGGGGTGATTCCTATATTGGATGCGGTAGGAGAGTACCTTCGGTTCATCCTGTTCCTGGATGACTTGTATGGACGGATGTCTGACAGAGTATTTCCAAAAGGATTTACTTGCGTTGATTTCTCCAAACGTACCATAGTTGATGGCGGAGAAATGGTTATTCTCTAGCCAGATAGCTAGAGTATGTTTGTGGACGTCAATCAAGTGTGATCTGGCGGATCTGACGATGTGGCATTCAAAGTGTATGATGAACAGATGTGCTCTGACTTCAGGCCTCATCAACCGGGAAATGACAAAAATCGGGCAGGCAGCATGGCTATGTGGGTCGCTCCCATTAGGGTGTATAATCACCTATCTAGAGAAATTCCTTTTGTTTCTAAATCTATCGATTCTGCCCATTCGGGGACGGTGGTTTGAGTCCAACCGTCGGTGATATACATTCGATACACTCAAGCGAAATGAGTGGTCGGTCATGTGAGGGCCGGGTTGCAAGATGTTCTTGTTGAACCCTGTGTATTCGCCTCTAGAGATACACGTGCGGAAGGTGGTCCCATACCTTGTCAAGTTGGAAATCCAATATCCAATAAGCGCCCGCGGTTTTCAATTGTATACTATATACGGGGAGCGTGAGATGCAAGCGTTCCTCTAGATTTGTTAATTATTTGTATCTAGACATTATCATAATATCAGATCAAGATATTGATTTCGTAAACTGTTTTGGGTCATCGTAAGGTAAAAACCGTCCGTATTTACGTGTGGATCGGTCTTACGATTATCTTTTTCTTTCAAAAGGGATTTTAACTTAAAAATCAAGATGTGTGATACCTTAATGTTGTGCGAGTTTATCTCACTCTGGTCCACCAGACTGACCCGGTGTTTTGTAAATGCTCGGGTTAGACCGAGGTGTACAGGTTCAGGTTATCAGATACTGAGAAGTCCGGAGACGAGCTGAAGATGTTCAGATGAATGATATTCCGCTGTGTGATTATATATATGAGGACAGATTATCAAAACTGTCCAGATGTGTGTGTTGTACTCTGATATTGTAAGTATTTTCAAAAGCTCTCAATAAATGTTGTTTCTATATTATATTTTGTTCCGCTGCGATGTGAGACTCTATGTTGTGGTGTTTTCTTCTTCTTCTATTCTAATATTTCTTTCTTTCTTATCTCACCCTCTAACTTCTTTCTAGACGCTCCAGTGTTTCGGTGTTTGGAGGATCGGTATAGGATACGGTAAAGGTATTTATATCGATTTTCGAGGCCGAAAACCGCTGGGTCGTTACAGTGGTATCAGAGCTATTGGTTGAGTAGTAACCTTGGCTCTGTGGCGTGACTCAGTAGAGATGGGGTTAGCAATACCCTAGATTGAGTGTAAGTGTATATATACGAGTGAACGTATTTGTAGATTTTATAAAAATTTGTTTTATATTGTGGAGATTTATTGGTTGGGTTGTTTATGAGTTCTGGTCGATCAGTTTGATCCACTGTATCGATAGGGGTTTCTAAACACCCAAGTACGATAAACCGTCGCGGTATGTTTTGAAAGAGGGTAAATGAAATAATTTTACCCAATGTATATTTTTATATAGCAAGAGAAATTCATTTTCTATATTATAGTAATGTGGATTGTTTGTTTATTCTGATTGAATTGATTTGAAATCAAATTTGAATTTTTGAAATAAAATTGAATTGATTAGGAAATCAATTCGCCAATTGAATCAGATATGGAAGAAAAAAACTGAACCGGGTAAAGCAAAAATCAGGTTAAGAATGAATTCAAAATTTAGCGAACTTGAACGAATTGGGATTTGAAGATTTATTGGATAAATAAAGTGGGATTCAACTAAAGCAGGCTGCGATTCGGATTTTGAATTTTCTTTTCTAAGGAAATGAGACCCAGAGTGGCAATGGTACTCGTACCGATCGAGCCATGCAGGAGAGGAGCTGGCGAAATTATCAAAAATTTTGGAGTTCGAATTTAATTTGAATTTAATTCAAAAGTAGTGATTTTAAAAATAATTCAATACGGAATATTCTCCTTACTTTGCAATTTCGAGGACGAAATTATTTTAAGGGGGGAAGAATGTAACGTCCCAGAATTTTCGGCCATTTAAATTCGAATATTTAAATTTGTTAATATATTATATTTATTGAATTTATTTAATTAAAATAAAGTTCGGATATATATATGAAATATTATTAGTGTCGAGTTTGAATTCTATACTGTTTGAAATGGGAGATGTTGTTTTAAATAAATACGAATCCTTGTTGTATTGATACACCAAAAGTAAAATTTATACCAATACCATACACGATTATGAAGAAACCGACTGAGCTTCCAAAAGATTTGATTTATTCCACTAGGAACGTACAAAATAGCTTGATCCATAAAACACAGTACCACCGAGGCATGAAAATCTCACAAATGGACAATGCACAGCTGAGCTACCATGAACAGAACAATTATTTTAAATTGCGATATCAGCAGGTCTTGTTCTTTCAATAAAAAGAAAAGAAAAAAAATGGTAAAACAAAGAGGAAACAGCTAGTCAGCTAAACAATAAAGTGAACAGCTAGCTAGATATTTACATACAGTCTAAAATGTACAAAGTATTCTGCCACATAATATATACACAAAATCCACAATATCAAAATTCAGATTTTGCACATTTATATTACAATTCAACAACTAACAAAATAGCCTCATAGCTATGACATCAATCTAAAATATCTCAACCTAATAAACAACTCAATAAAACCCCTTTTTGTACGGCTACATGTTCTTATTTCGGCAGACAATAGCACATGAATCCATTACGAAAGCTTCAGAATTTTTCCTCAAAATATAGCACAGCAACCAAGTTCTTTTCCAATACATGACAACTTGTTCATGGACCTATATATATAGCTGCAAAAGAAAAAAAGAAACCTATGAGTATAAAAAAATAAATGAGATCATCAAATATATACAATCAGGAAGATAAGACAAGACAATACATGATAAAGGAAAAAGAGAACAGTGGAATGTAGACAGTGCAACAACTAAGAATGGCTAAGAACAGCTAAGGAAAGAAGAGAGGGAAATCAAATGCATAATCTTTACAGCCAAAGCAAACAGTGAATTCACATGTATATACAGTAAACTTATATATAAAATCACTGTTTAATACATTAGGAAACCGAGCCATATATTCAAAATCTCTGAACAAAATCAACAATGCATAGCCGAATGGAGTCAGAGGAGTAAACATCAACTTGGTGAAGTAAGCAGTACGATGTGTAGCTGGAAAAAATAGGGATGTATGTACATTCATACATCAAAATTCTACAGTACAATGCACATGCTAAAGTAAGGCAAACATATATATATTCATATATGTACAAAATCAATCTCGAACACAAAATCTTAAGAACAACTATAAACAGCTAGAAATGTACAGTGTAAAATATCTGTACATCTTTGATCGATTAAACAATTCAATGAAAAGAAGAATATGTGTATATATATATATTCATATACATCAACCTGTAGCAAGACAAATCAAAACAGAGAAAAATCCTTTTTTTCAAATTTCTATTTTACATACATTGAAAACCTGACTGAAATCGACAATACAAGTTTGGATCTGTAAATCGATTTAACAAGTCATAGACTTAGGCTCACCTAACCTACACAAATTCAGTCACTTCGAACCAACCAAATATATTGAAAATACAATACGATACTCAGCAAAATGTCTGCTAAAAATCCAACATATAGTGATCACTGTCCAGCGACCATCACTAGTACGAAATCTGAAAAGTGAATAGGGTGCAAATGGCCTAATCTAAGTAGCTAATGACAGTGTTCTCACCTAGGATCGAAATCGCAACTATAAATACTACGGTGTTTCATTCATCCCAGGACCGAACAAACCAACAACGTAAACAAAAAAAAAAAAAACCTCATTCGAAACCAATAAAATCAAAATAGTTCAGTCAAAGAAAACTTAGCTTAATAATAGGAAGGAAGCTGCTTCGTTCTGAGGAGGGGTTTGGGTGACTGTCGAAGTCGTTCGTTCCTGGAAGGTTCGGGGTTCGATCATCAAAGAGGGGCTGATGACGGGGTGGATAACGGCGGGCGGATGAAGACGTGGTGGCGTAAGGGGGAGAGTGCGACGCCTACAGCTCCGATTTTGGTGAATTAAAAGGGGGATTAGGGTTTTTAATTTTTGGTTTTGGGATCAATTTTCGTGGAGGCGGCTAAATGAATGGGAGGGTTACGATGGAATAGGGTTTTAATGGGAAGCGGTCGGGTCCTTTTAGTTGGGCCGGTAATCAAGAGGTAAGCCCACTTTAAAATTAAATATATAATCCATGTTTTAATTTAATTTAATTAATTTATAAAGGTTCGTAATATGTTTTCTCACTCATACGACCCCGGATTCAGGCACCGTCAGTTGCGTTGGAACCGTGGAGGCGAGCACTTCGAGATGGAGCAGGCGCAGTCCGGATCTGGAGTGACTGAAATTTTATTCGAATTAAAACGTCAGTTTAATTGGGTAGAACCAGACTGATATCGACAATTCTAAATACAGGTGAGTTAAACTCACTCAGCCCTTCCTGTTTATATTTTATATAAATTGGGTGCTTTTGTTTTGAGTGTTTTGATTAGCTGGTGTTAGTTATATCTATATACTGTTGATTCAACAGATGGAATTAAACAGTCGTCTAATTTCAGAAATACCCACTGACTGGGTTGACCCACACAAAGTAACTCCTTTGACGGGTCACGTTTATAAACTATGTTTGAAATTGTTTGAATTGGTTGAATGGATTGTTGTTTGAATTGATGGTCATTATAAGAATGACGAATGATTGATTTTGATGGTCATCAAACCATATTTCCATATCTGTTCTAATATTCACCAATGTCTAGAATTGGTTGGGTAATCAGCATCACTGGACCCAAAAGTCAAACAGTTATAAAATATGGATTTTTATAAGCAGTGAATCGATAAGATTTGAAGTTATAAATATATTTTATAACGGGAATTGGATTTGAAAGATTTTTACATTGGAAGTTATTCAAAAGGAAATAAAATATTAAATTATTATTTAAAGTTTATTGGAAACTTGTTTTATAAGATGAATCCTTAAATCGATAAGGACTTTAAATAAAGGACAGGGAATTATCTGGTGACTAGATATTTGGTTAATTGTAAATGATTAAAAAGAGTTATTTAAATTAATTTTATTAACTTAAAAAGAGGAATTAAACCAAAAGGGTTTAAAGAAATGGTTATGGGTTGAATTAACCAAGTAAGTTTGAAAAGATGAACAGGTATAGATTTGAACTCGGGTTTTTATATAAAGAAATAAAGGGCTCCAAACCGAATACGATAGGTTAAAGGGAATTTTTATTTAACGTTAAATTAAGTAAAGGGAGGCGAAGATGAAAATGGTTTATGTTAAACCTGGAATTTTATAAGAATTTATAAATGGAATATGAGTTTAAGTGTCGTTTTTGAATTCAAATACTTAAGAAGGAAATTAAGATAAACCAAATGAATTTGGAAAGAGATTTACCAAAAAGTAGATTTAAAAGTGAGCTTGGTAAACGAGATTTGGAAATGGAAATTGAGATATTAATATCGGGTTTTTAAATCATGACTCGTATTTACCTGAAGGTAAGAACGTGGTTGGTCAAGGTCTGAGAGGTAATTAAAATACCCCAACTTGAACGACTTCGGGACGACCCAAAGATAATACTAGTTGGTAATGACGAGAGTGTGCGATAAGATTTCCAAGATAACGGAAATGAGATTTCCCTAGTAATGGAATTAAAAGGAAATTGGGCGATGACTTTAAAGGCCAAGTGATGCTGAGTACTAGACCAGTGAATGTATTTCTTTTGTTTTCATGGATGTTTACTTGATAGTTAAATAACCGACTATCAAGTCTGACCTTTACGATTGTTGGTATGGAAAGTCCGGGATCGAATGTATATTCGAAAACCATTCCAACCAACAAATACGAAAGTATAAGAAGATCAAGCGACGATCGAGATGGAGCATGTGAAGACCATAGATCTTCATGAAGCGGAAGAACCACTTACAATCTCTGATTCGCGCCGGAGATATTCTGGGGTTCTGTCGTGGTTGGGATCTGTGGATTGCAAGGGCTATCGCTACCGATCCATGGGGTGATTCCTATATTGGATGCGGTAGGAGAGTACCTTCGGTTCATCCTGTTCCTGGATGACTTGTATGGACGGATGTCTGACAGAGTATTTCCAAAAGGATTTACTTGCGTTGATTTCTCCAAACGTACCATAGTTGATGGCGGAGAAATGGTTATTCTCTAGCCAGATAGCTAGAGTATGTTTGTGGACGTCAATCAAGTGTGATCTGGCGGATCTGACGATGTGGCATTCAAAGTGTATGATGAACAGATGTGCTCTGACTTCAGGCCTCATCAACCGGGAAATGACAAAAATCGGGCAGGCAGCATGGCTATGTGGGTCGCTCCCATTAGGGTGTATAATCACCTATCTAGAGAAATTCCTTTTGTTTCTAAATCTATCGATTCTGCCCATTCGGGGACGGTGGTTTGAGTCCAACCGTCGGTGATATACATTCGATACACTCAAGCGAAATGAGTGGTCGGTCATGTGAGGGCCGGGTTGCAAGATGTTCTTGTTGAACCCTGTGTATTCGCCTCTAGAGATACACGTGCGGAAGGTGGTCCCATACCTTGTCAAGTTGGAAATCCAATATCCAATAAGCGCCCGCGGTTTTCAATTGTATACTATATACGGGGAGCGTGAGATGCAAGCGTTCCTCTAGATTTGTTAATTATTTGTATCTAGACATTATCATAATATCAGATCAAGATATTGATTTCGTAAACTGTTTTGGGTCATCGTAAGGTAAAAACCGTCCGTATTTACGTGTGGATCGGTCTTACGATTATCTTTTTCTTTCAAAAGGGATTTTAACTTAAAAATCAAGATGTGTGATACCTTAATGCTGTGCGAGTTTATCTCACTCTGGTCCACCAGACTGACCCGGTGTTTTGTAAATGCTCGGGTTAGACCGAGGTGTACAGGTTCAGGTTATCAGATACTGAGAAGTCCGGAGACGAGCTGAAGATGTTCAGATGAATGATATTCCGCTGTGTGATTATATATATGAGGACAGATTATCAAAACTGTCCAGATGTGTGTGTTGTACTCTGATATTGTAAGTATTTTCAAAAGCTCTCAATAAATGTTGTTTCTATATTATATTTTGTTCCGCTGCGATGTGAGACTCTGTGTTGTGGTGTTTTCTTCTTCTTCTATTCTAATATTTCTTTCTTATCTCACCCTCTAACTTCTTTCTAGACGCTCCAGTGTTTCGGTGTTTGGAGGATCAGTATAGGATACGGTAAAGGTATTTATATCGATTTTCGAGGCCGAAAACCGCTGGGTCGTTACAAGCATCCAAGCATTTTGAGGAGAAAAACTCCACTTGCATTTGGGCTAAGTTGGGAATGATATTTGCACGAACGGAGGTGTATGCTACTATTGTAGTATTAGAGCTAGTGCCCAATAAAAATTGTCGCATGCATATTAACCACAATGCATACATGAGCTGTTTGTGGCCTATGTGTTGACCAAAAACTTCCAACGTGGGCATTGGGCTCAAAGGTGTAACATCCTGAAACTCGGCATTAGTTAAATTAGCTATTTAATTAAGTTCTAAAAATAAAATTTAATCAATGATGGAAATTAACCATGAACTTACATCGTTGCGTTCATAACAGAATTCAGGTCAATTTCATGTTTAGAGTTTTGTGAATGAAGTCCATAAGAATTAGTTATAGATGAAAAAAATTTAAAAATAATAATAATTCAAATAAATATAATTAATTCATTATTTATTAATCGAACCCAGAGGAGCCAGGTTGACCAAGGCAGTCGACCATAGGATCAACTTGCTTGGTTGCCCTAACTTCTATTTATGCTAGGTTTTTTGTGAGGTAAGTTTTATATTAGTAGACGGATATTTATAAATTTAAATCTAATAATTCAGGGTCTTTTGTGCACCTATAAATAAAGTTTAAACCCCCTATCTTTTCTCATATATTGTAGAAATGGCAGCTAAGCTCTGGCATTTTCTTTTTCTCTGATCTCTTCCAAAACTTATTAAAATAAATAGTTTTCTATTTGGTTTAGAGTAAAGGAATTCAGATCTATAAGAAAAATGGGTTTTATGCGTAAGTTAAATTTCTTAGGTTTCCAATTCTATTTTTTCTTTCTCTATTCCAGTTGTTCGTTTAAATGTATGTATCCCCTTTTCATACACACAGTATAGATTTGAAAGGATTTGAAGTGAAACCTAAAGCTATAGTTCATATCTAAGATTTGGGAAAAAAATTGCAAGGTGAGTGAGAAATTTATATATTGTTTGTAATAGCAAATCTCTTCCTTGGCGTATTTTCATTGATGTAATTTCTATTTCTATACCTTGAATAAATGGAATAGTATGATTCCTTTTGAAAACAAATAAATTTTACATATATATATATGTGTATGTATTCTTTTGCAAGATTTGATTTGTGTTTACTCCAAGATCTGGAAAATCAGCCCTTAAAGGTATCGAGTTTGCTAGTTTACAGTTGTGTTCTGATTTGTAAAATAGGTGTAAAATTAGGATTTGTTGAAATTGCCCACGTTGATATAGATATATCTATTTTTTGATTTATGTAAGGATATTTGTTTAATTTTTATAAATTAGATTATTCATATTTCAACAAATCTATGGAAATTTTAGTAAAAGACCCTTTTATGAGATTTGAATTCGTACAAATCAGAATACAGAAAGATTGCTCTAGTAAGTTATGTGATCTTCAACATAAATTGTTAGAATAAAAAAATTTAGCATCATAAGCGATTACTTCGCTAATAAATGAATAACTTATCCATCAAATTATACGTAATAAATGTTAGTTATTATTATTATTATTATTATTATTAGGTTAGGCCTGAAATTTGGAATGTTCTGTATTCATTATGGTTACTATAATTCGTTGTCGCCAGCAATAAAAAGAGAATTAACAATTGTAACATTGGTGCTTATAGGTATTAAATATGATAATAATTTTGGAATTTAAAAAGGTTACAATTAGGGTAAATAAAAATTAAATGTTGTAACTCAAATTTATTGACAATTAATATTATAACAAATATGGAGATAACCAAAGAGTTATATATAATTAATAGGAATTGATGGATATTAATGGAACATATACTGATGACATTTATTACAATGTCCATTGCCTTAAGTAACGTCTGTTATGTTAATTAATGGCATGTGGTAGTTATGGTAATAATTTTAATTTGGGAATTTGGGTATGATTACCATAATTATACCGAGTCCAAATATTATCTTAGAACTATAAATCTCATCTTATAATTAGTTTAAATCTAGGAATAATATTCAAATTTAAAATAGGGGATTGGACTTAGTATGTTCATGATGCGAGGTAAGTTAAGTCATTCGATAGAAGTATGCACTTTCCACCAGCCAGATGTATATTAAACAAATGTGAGATATCATTGATTGTGGGAACACGTGACAAGTATGGGAAGATGTGAGGAATACTTCTAATGGTTTACCTCAAGCACTGAGGTATAAGCAGCTGTAGAGTTCGCCTCCCTAACGAAAGAATAAACACAAAGGTCATTGTGTGTCGGATATTCTGCTTCAAGATTAAGGTATTATGTGGTTAGATCTGCCTTTAGGGATAGTAGGTGATTATAACCCTCCACTTTCTTTAGGATTTATCCTAAGGAGTACGGGTAGTAGTGAAGCTCGCTCCTTTCCTTAATACTACTCGTAAGGAGTACAGGTAGTAGTCATAGAATCTTCCCTTACTAGTCATTAAGTGATCGTAGGGCTCGGCCTTTTCCAATCGAAGTATTAAATGTCTTATGGGTCGAAGTAGGTTATCTTTTGGAGTGCCCACTTCCCTATGGATGTTAAGTGGCTGAGTTGGAGTCTGCTTAGGGATAAATTAGTTAAGTGACACCTCATATCATAAGTAGGGTCCACTACCTAGGGGAAGTATTACGTGGCTAAGAGATCTCCCAATAATGCCAGCTACGTAGTAATGAGGGGTGCACCTGTAGTACTATAGTGAATAACGAGGTTATCGCCTGCCTTCTAGGTCCTAAGTAGCTGCATACTATCTCTCGCATTTTGCATTGTTTTCTTTATGGGATTGGTATATGCGAGTGATAGAAGCCATGATTTGTAGTGAAAGGATTAGGTAGTTAGGGTTCTCTAATTAATAGTAACTTGTTGGAAACCACATATTCAGACCTTAGGTGATCGAGAGACCTGCCTTATATCTTATATTTTGTCTGAATTCGCAATCAAAGAAACTGCCTCTTTAATATTTGGGCGAGTTATTAAGTGAGTAGAGGACCCACCTCTTAGGTATTGAAGTTACGGATTTGCTTGTGTGGTAGAGTGGTTTAAGGGCTTTATATAAAGGTATTATCTTAGGTACAAATAACTTGGTTTATCGAAAGTGTGCTACCTAAGGTATGGTAGCTAAATCGTTGTACGTTTAGTGCAAGGTTAGGCTAGAAAATCTCTAACATTATTAGAATGTAAATTTGTTGAAATCAAACATGATAAATTTGCGTATTGTGGATAGTTTGGTACATTTTCTACTCACTAAGACATGTTGTTCTGTATCCCTCCTCATTACAACTCTCAGGATAATACCAGGGGAAGCAGGTCATTGGAAGTGGATGTGTTTGGTTTTCCTTCTTGTTCTCTCATACTCGGTATGCATGTGGTGACTTGATTTTAAGGTAGTAACAATAGTCAATATTTGTAATCCTATCTTGTTTCCGATGAGGGTTTATCTTTGTAATAATTTGATTATGCTCGTGCTATTGTAGGTACCAAAATAATATGATCCGTGCCCAGATGGGTTTAGGTTGTGATTTTTGTCAAACTTTAGGCTCATAAAAGTGCAGGCCAGTACAAGAGGGGAGATGGTAATATCTCCACGAACGAAGGTGCAGGCTATTACAAATACTGTTTATTTATTTAAATCACAACATGGATCAATTTTAGCATATATAAATTTCATATAACAAAAATGATTCACAATCAAGTTAAATGTTCAACTGTTCATATATCAATTATACAAATACAAATAATATAACAATCACAATGAGAAACCCTGTTGCATATCTTGCACCTACCACTACACCATAGCTCATGTATATCAACACACACATATATCTATACATATGTATATATACACATAAATCAACAGTTGTAGGGGATCAAGATGGACCCCGGTTTGTCCCTCTACATCATATATTACATATAATCATATACTATGAGTTATCGTCTACTAAACGGATACATAATAAAGGCCATCTTCCCCTGAAGCGGGAATAAATCCAAACCAATTGATAAAACATTAAATTATCCATGCAAGCAATCAACAGTTTGTAGTATTATATGGTTATAACAATATTCTACAAGGTATGGGTATTAACTCACTATAATTTCCGTTAACCCTTTTGTGTTTTCGAATAGTTAAAAATCATGCCAGATCGGTATTAACTAAAACTCAATCTCGAAGCGTCCAACTCCGTCGCGAAGATGTCATTGAAACGAATGCAATGTTACTGATCATGTCCATATCCAACCTCATATGAAGTAGATATCGAGTTTACAAGTTATACAATATTAACTAAAATAATATTTCGCTAATGAAGATCATTAAGGTCAATTAAATTAACCTAATCCTCATTCATGGTTACCAGGTTGATTCGACCTCGACCGCTTTGATTAACCTCTCCATGTCACTGCTACACCACTTCAAAGGTCACCACCTCATTTTAGTGAAGCCCTCCCCTTAACGCATCAATCTAAACCAATCTTATCATATCTTTGCAAGCGACGGGAGTTTCCGATCAAACCAAACTCTGTTCAACAACGAAACCCCTCTCCTTTGATAGCTTATCGACATGAAACCATCGCCAATCGAAAGCTACAATCTCCGTTTACCATTTGCCTTTAGGAGTTATCCCCCATAGCCAAGCAACGACGACGAGAATCGGCAAAACTAGAAACAAATTATTATCCGATCAACTCAAGATTATGGCAATCTCAGGTCACCTTATGACTATCTGACCGTGCATCGTGCCTCATTTGGAAAAACAAACGGTTTTCATTTAGGGGTCGCAGCCTAAAATGGCTTATGGTGGTTGATATTTGTGGTGGCCTTTGGTGGAGGTAAAGAGGAGGCGGCTAGAGTTTTGGAGTTTAGGGTCATGAAATAATGAACGGTTTGAAGTCCTTTTATAGAAAATTTCAAATATTATTCATCCCAAATTCTCTAAACTACAATCGAGACGTGCTTACAAGCGTTCTATACTAATCGCCATATTTTAAGCTTAGTGGAACTAGTTTCAGGATCAAATTTGATCATGCACATATGTTAATTTTTAAAATCACATTATAATATTATAATTTCTAATAGTTAAATGTTGCATTTCTAACTCACGTCATCACTAATAAGTCTGATCGTCATTGAACTTATCATCATGCAATAATTCACTATTTAATGACACCGATGTCGTCAAGATTTGACATAAATTGAAAAAATATATTATTTTGATATGTTAGCTAAATCGAGTTATTATTAATCAATTTAAATTACTTCAACTCTATGATAATTTGTTATCATTATTATTTAAACGTATAATTAAATAAACTTCAAAATAAATTTGATTTCATTCTTAATTCAACATTCTTTTTTTGAGTTGTTCCAACATTCAAATTACTATTTCACTTCTTTAAATAACTCACATGATTTCTTTTAGGTCATTAAATTTCTAAAACAAACGTTTTTATATTTCAGTAAATTAAATATTAAGGCAACAAAAATTCAAATCCTTTCAATAGTCGTTAATTGAAGCTCACATCACTTCTCCTCAATTACCGCACGCCTCCTCGAGCCAACAAATCCATCTCCCCTCTGACATTCCACCTAACATCGACCCTCCCCCCTGCCCCGCCTGATCCTCCTCCGCCTATGCCCTACCTTCCACCCTCTTCCAATGTCAATCCCCGACTTAATTGTCAATGCGTATGGACTTCCCTATTTCATCGTCTTCCATGCAATGCGGAGAAGTACATTCCCATTGACATGCAACCCACTTTCTCTGATGATGCCATAAATCACACTTTAGAAGTATTTAAAGCCGATATTTGTGTTAGGAAAGAGGTATTGGTTGGTTTGTTCTTATATGAACCTCTCTCTTTTACAGCTATCGTGCAGAAGGTTAGATCAATATAGAAGTTGAAAGAAGAACTTAGAATTAAATCTGATGGATATCTCTTCTTATTCCAATTTACGTGTGAGGAAGATAGGCAAAAAGTACTGATAGGTGATCCCATTATCATGAGAAGTAAGCTTTTTATCATTAAACTTTATGATCCTCATGTCAGTAACATTTGTGGAATGGTTAAGGCTGTACCAATATGGGTTCAACTTTCTAACATACCCTTATTTGATTGGTCTCATACTGCTATAAACTGGTTAGCTAGTAGGCTAGGCAAATTGTTTTGTATGGATGAGATGATAGAAAGAATTAAAAGGCTAGAGTATGACAAGTGCCTCATTGAGGTTAGACCTAATAAACTGATTGTTGATGTTTTTCTAGTTAAGTCGACAAAGGGGGGAACAAAAAGAATTATGGTAAACTATCTATGGAAGCCATTGGTTTGTACTGTATGCAAGTTTTTTGGTCACAGTGAGGATCATTATGAAGGAAAAGGTGGAAAGAAAATATCCAAAATGGAAATGTGGGTGATAAAAAAGATAAAATTGGAGCTAATGCAAACAATCCTGTCCATGAAAAAGCAAATGGCAATGGTAAAAAAGAAGATAATGCTAGCTTAAAGGTTAAGGTGAAGTATTATAGTAAGAAGGGCACAACTTCGAAAATTTCAACATTGCAGAAAGTTGAATGCATTAAGAAGAAGGTTACTTTCAATACCCAATGGTTTGCCTACAAGGTTAAAGTTGGAAATGCTTCGCATTTGACTAAAAAATCTGGAGATGATCTAGTTAAAGAAAGTGAAATAATTACTAACAACCTATTAATGGGGAAAATGATGAAATGCAACATACCATGAATAAAAAGGAATCAAATGACATATTGCATGCAGATTTGGATGAAAGTTTTCAAAACCTGGTCACTAATAATAGCTTTGACTTACTGAAAGAACTGAAAGACAAAAATGGGTAGTTGCATGATAATTCTGAAGAACAACAAGTTGAAGAAACTTACACTTCTTCAATTGTAGTAAGTGACTATGAGCTTGTAGATAAAGTTGATTCATATGTTGAGAACAATCAGGAAGACCTTTGTTCCACATTTGTTAACAAAGCTTTGAAAGGGCTACAATCTAATATTAGTGAGAATAAGAACATTGATCATGTTGCTTTTGGTGTTGATGACAATTTTGACATGGCACCACCTGAATATGAACCTGCATTACTGGCATACATGCCTGCACTTTGTGCAATTTCTAACTACAAAGGTCTTACTGATGAGCACACGGATGAAGTTGAGGTGGATCTGCATGCACAAGAGAAACATAAGAGTAAAGAAGTAAGTAATGAAAAATCTACTAACAACTCTGCTACTATAAATGGAGATAAAGCTACAAATTCAAATCCATACAGCAACATAACCCCTCTTCTTGGTCACAGATCACTAACTGATTCTCAATTTTATGAGGTTGGTAAAAAATTTAAGGTTATACAGAGTAACAAAAGCCAGAAATCTAGAAGGTAGTTAACTATGGAATCACCCTTGTCTAGAAACTCACTCACTGGAAATGAAGCATCTCAGATCGTAACTCGATCTAAGGCAAATATTGCTAATAAACAATCAGAGAATTCCAGTAATACAAAACACTTGCATCTGGAACATTAGGGGTGCACATTCTGACCTTAAGTTAGATCAATGAAAGTTATAATCAGAAAGCACAATCTCAGTGCACTAGCCACTCTGGAAACTAAGTTGAATGAAGATCTATCTTCTAGAGCTGCTAGGTACATTAATTCCAACTAATCCATGTTGCACAATCTTAATGAAGCATGCTATCGTAGGATTTTGTTAATCTATGACCCTATTGTCCATGGGTACTCTAAAATAACATCTTCTAGTCAACATATACATTGTCATAATGTTCACTTACCCTCGTCAACCTCATATTACTTCACATTTGTTTATGCACATAATTCTGCTACAACTAGAGAATCTTTTTTCAATATGTTACCTACTCTAAGGCAACACACATCCTTGGATTGTGTATGGGGATTTTAACTCCCCTCTTAAATTATCTGATAGGGTGGGTGGCTCACCGGTCACCCTCCCATAGTTAGATCAATTAATTTAGCCATGAGTAATGCTGATCTCATTGAATTCAACACTTATGGTGCTGAATTTTCTTGGAATAACAGTAAACTAAAAGGAATTAGAACTTCTCTAGAATTGATCATGCTTTTTGCAATGAAAGTTCACTCAACAAATGGCCAAGTATACCTAATGAGCTACCCATGCCTATTTTATCTGATCATTCACCTCAAATTGTCCATCTTGGAGAGCATGTGAATGGTGGAAAACCTAGTTTTAAATTCTTGGGCTAAAGACCCCGAGTTCCTTAATATTGTCACCAAAGATTGGGAGTCTCCATGCCTCGGTACCCACTCTTCATTCTTCACAAAAAAATTAAAGCTCTTAAGGACACTCTTAAGACATGGGACAATGCTAAATTTGGAAGTGGAAGTTTGCAATCAAATATGTGGCTAAGCCAGCTTATACAAATCCAGAATCAAATGCTACATGACCTAAGCAATCGAACACATAGGTCACTGGAAAATAATCTCTCTCAAGCACATTGATGCTCTGCATATGGAGTCCCTGATGAATAAACAGAAGACAAGAATGAACTAGTTTGTGGATGGAGATAAAAACTCTGTCTACTTTCATGTAGCTCTAAAAGCAAAACAAAGGAAGGAAAATATCCACTATGTCACTGATAATAATGGTTAGGTGCACACTTCAATTTTAGGTATTCAAAATGCATTTGTTCAGTACTATACCGATCTGTTTGGGAATGTCTCTAATTTTGAACCTCTCATTGATGAAATTAATCCTTATATGCTTCCTAAACTTTATGCAACACGTCATGACATGCTAATCTCTACCATCACTGATGTAGAGATCAAAGAAGAAATTTTTTCCATAAACAATAACTCATGTGGGCATCCTGATGGGTTCAATGCTATGTTTTATCAACATTGCTAGAATATTGTAACAACCCGCATTTTACGTATCAGAAGATCGTAAAATATTTTTATTTTATTCCCTGAGGGTTGGATCATTCTCATATTTTAATATGTTGTTTATGGGGATGTGAGACATGTTCATAATTTTTAGTAATTTTATTTATGACAATTTTACCCCTGTCAGTCTTGTACGGGGAATAACTTTAGACTCAAGCTGAATCAAGTGTTGAGACCTATGCTATTGGAAAGGAAACGATGTTTCCCTTTCTGTAGAGTGGTCATATTAAACATTTGGCTTAGGGATTTGGGAGGAATCGTTGTTTAAAGGTTTAACAGTTGGTTATTCAGGTTTGGTAAGCCATAATGGGTTGATTTGGGGAGGCCCATTAGTAGGCTGGTGGAGGCTATAAATAGGGGATAGGAGGCATAAAGAATAATTTACTTTCTCTATTCTCTCATTTGCAAGAGCAAGAGTTCCACCATTGATCCATTCTCTTCACCTTTCCACCATTAAAGCATAGAGAATCGAAGATCTACAACATTTGGGGTTAGATCTACACAAATCAAAGGGAGGGGTCATCGAATTGTAGAGTTTGGATCAAATTCTTCGCTGTCCGGAATCATAATTCATTGTTTTTGGGTTGTTTTGGAGAATTGGTTAGTGATATGCATCTCTCACACGGATTCAATCAAGTATATGAATGTTTGATCTTGTTTTTCATCAAATTCAAGTGTTTTACTTAGATCTACATCATGGAAAGTTTAATTTCATATGAATCACCATAGGATCTAATTTAGCAACTTAAAACCGGTAATTTCTACGCTATTTCATATGTTTATGCAAGTTAGATCCATAATTTAGTTCATATGTTCGTTTATCATAATTTTGGTGAAATTTGCATAATTTTGGTGAAAATCGTCATATTCATGTTGATAGTGATTTCATAACGTGTTTATGGTTGTATATGATGAAATGGATGAGTTGATTTCGTCAAAATAGTTGATTGGCGAAGTTTTTGTCGAATTCAAAGGTGGATTGGACCTGTACAGGCCTTGGGTCAGTCGGTACAACTGATGGGTCGTCCATGTAGTACGAGTGTAGTACAAGTGCAGTACAAGGCGTAGTACAGGCTACGGGTCGATCGATCACAATTTGGGTCGGTCTGGTCAGTCACAATTTGTGTTGGTCTGATCGGTCGCAAGTTGGGTCAGTCGGGTCGGTCGCAAGTTGGGTCGGTCGGGTTGGTCGGTCACAAGTTAGGTCGGTTTGGTCGATCACAAGTTGGGTCGGTCGGGTCGGTCACAAGTTGGGTCGGTCGGTCATAGTAGGATTTGACCGGCCGCACAGGGTCATTCCTGAAAATTTTCATTTTTCGAAGTGTTGTATGTGACTTCAAAGTAAACTCAAGTGTTGTATGTAATTTGGCCCAGTGATATATGTGACGTCGAAGTAAATTCAAGTGGGAATATTTGAAGTGTTGTATGTGTTCGTGATCGGTGCAGAATAACGAATGAGATGGCAACTCAAAGGTCGTGAGTTGGTGGATAATGGTTGGTTGAGAAGGTTGCTTAGGCTATAAAAAGTCGTCAAGGTTGGATGACCATAGATGTGAAGGCTAAGAAGTTATCGTTATCGTAAGTGCTAGCAGGCTCACAATAGGGGTACAATAGGGCACCCAAAAGACTGGAAGATTGCTGATCGAGCACCCTGGGTATCGTTGAAAGGCCTAGTTGTCAAGGTTGGACAAACATATGTATCGTTGAAATGCGTATGGAGTTTGTGCCAGAATTGGGGTTACCATTAGCCCTTGACATATGGCAAGTTTGGCCGTTATACGATTAATGATGGTTTCGAAGCAGGATTGGCGGTGATAGCCAGAGTCTGTCATGGATAATCAGTTGCCTTGTTTTTACTATCTCACGTAGATTGTCCAACGTTGAAGAAGATGTTTCTTCAATGCTTGTCTAATATTGGTTTAGGACTCTGGGGCTTGCGCTTGAGGAATGTTGAATTCGATTAGGGTAGTTTACGCGAGATATATAATTTGGATGCTATAAGTATTATCATTGACTGTTCTATTGCCATGAATGGATTGTTATTCCTTTGGTTGAATGGATTGTAAAGGCTATCACTGTCCGACGTGGGGAAGACGAGGTTGAGTTCTTCTTTGATATTGTGGGTAGATTAATTTGTTTATTTACCCATTTCTCATGTACTTTATTGATGATGTTAGATAGCTATTTTATCGCTCACTAAGACTATTGTCTGACTCAAGGTTTTATGTTTCCCTCTTATTACCTTGGGTTGTTCATCCGATTTTGGATGGGCAAACTAGGTAGAAGGTGATAGCTTAATGAGGACGATGTTGCAATTTAGAGGCCAGCAGGAGGCTGGCGTATTATCTTACTTACTATCTAGTACTTTCTATTTCCGCTATTTGAGTTGCTCTCTGAGTGTTGTAGTGAGGCTTCATGTACGGACTTTGATATTCCTATGATGTATGGATAATCTTTCATGATGTTGTGAAAGTTTTCAAAAGTTTGTTATATGATGCTCCACTATTTCTACCTATTGTATATGTTCTATTATATTTTATCCTTGCGCTGTGACTTTTACGACAGGTTTCAATGTTGTTGTTTACCTTTGATGATCATCCACAGCTGCCTGGCACACCTTTCAGCGCATTATTCCTCTTGTTAAGTGTAGGGGTTGTGGGCGGTCATCACATTTGATGTTTGCAAGGCAATTAAACATTTCTTTTTGAAATGTAAGATGATGGGGTCTTATTAATAATATTGTTTTAGCCCTTATTCCAAAAGTTAGAAATGCTAACCATGTCAATGCATTTAGATCTATCTCTTGCTGCAACACTATTTATAAGTGTATTGCCAAAACCATTGCATGCAGACTTAAGTTAGTTTTACCTACAATCATTTCATGCAATCAATCTGCCTTTTTTTCCTAAGAGGAGCATACTTGGCAATGTTTTGTTAGCTCATGAGCTAAAGGTTATAACATTAAGATTATATCACCCAAAGTTATGCTTAAACTTGATATTAAGAAAGCATTTGACACAATCTAATGGTAATCGATTATTAGAATTCTCAGTTATATGAAGTTCCCTGCTAATTTCAATGCATGGATTTATGCTTGTATTAGCACTGCACATTTTTCTATTAATGTGAATGGCACACCAATTAGTTATTTTTATAGCAAGAAAGGCATTTGCCACAGAGATCCTATATTGATATTAAGAAAGCATTTGACACAATCTAATGGTAATCGATTATTAGAATTCTCAGTTATATGAACTTCCCTGCTAATTTCAATGCATGGATTTATGCTTGTATTAGCACTGCACATTTTTTGATTAATGTGAATGTCACATCAGTTAGTTATTTTGATAGTAAGAAAGGCATTTGCCACAGAGATCCTATATCATCTTATTTATTCATAATAGTGATGGAATTTCGTACTGGGATGTTAAATGATCTTGTTGATAAGAACTTATTTGCTTTGCACCCTAAGTGCCCTCGTATTACAACCCTCATGTTTGCAGATGACTTAATCATCTTTTGTAAACCTGACATTAATACCTTATCGGCAATATAAGAACCCTTGATCAATTTTATTTAATGACTGGGCTAAAACTAATTATGAAAAATCTGAGATTATGGTAGCTGGTGTTAGCCAAGTGAGAAAGAATCAAATAAATGAGCTCACTGGGTTGAAAAGCAACAATGCAACCACTACTTATTTGGGTTTACCAATGGCAACTTCTAGAATTACTACTCTTCATTGTTTTCCCTTTTATGAAAGAATCACTGAAAGATTAGAATATTGGTCCATGAAAGTGCTAAGTCAGGCAGGTAGAATTACCTTAATTAAATCAATTGTTACTGCTATATAAGTTTATTGAGCTCGAACCTTTGTTCTTCCACATAAACTTCTTAGCATACTGCAATCATGAAATTCTTATGAAAAGGTTACATTCACTCTTAATTTCTAGCTCTCATCTCCTTTGCTATGCTTGAAAGGCCTATTTGCAAAGGAGGTTTGGAAATTGTGAACACTAAGCTTTGGAACAAAGCAACATTTGATATACACATTAATAACATCTTGAGTATGAAGGTTAGCCTGTGGGTTAACTAGTCATATGAGCATGTTGTCAAAGGTAAGAGCTTTTGGGATGTAACTGCCCACCAAAATCATAGTTGGACATGGAAGAGTTTGATTAAAATTAAAAACTTGTTACTTCCATTGTTTAAATTTGGGCAAGCTGCATTTGATCGTACCCAGTTTTGGTATGATCCTTGGGTTGATTTAGGCTTAATTAACGATAAGGCTATCTCATTCTTGGAAATACCACAAACTGGTATTAACCAGTCTTGTCGTGTTGCAGATTTGCTGGTGGACAACAAGTTAAGACTACCAAATGCATCAAACTAGAATGTCATTGCTATGTGGAATAAGATTCAATCATACTCTCTACATGGTTTCAACACCGGTAATGCAATCTGGAATTGGCAAGGTATGGAGTTCAAAATGAAATGTTTGTACAATGCTTTGCATGGTACTTCATTACTTGTTGATTGCAGATGGTATAAATGTGTTTGGTGAAGGGACAACAATGTAAAGAAGAATTTAAGCTTATGGAAGGTCATTCATCGTGCCATGCAAACCAAAGACAAGCTTGCAAGACTTGGGATGGAGATAGATCAATGCTGCACCTTTTGCAACAATCAGGCTAAATGTGTTGAACATCTCTAATTTGAGTGCACTGAAACAAGGAAGCTATGGGATGATGCTCTTGAACAAATTTATGAAGACTGTTGTTCGAACTTTAGTACACATGAATGGGAGAGAATACGTAGAAGGGTTGGTGGCAAGTTTGCTAAGTCCATATTATTCTGCTATGTATTGAAGAAAATTGGGAATAATGTTTGGAAGCAGCGAAATGTTCGAATCTGTGATGCAGATCGAGCCATGAATTTTGGGCAATGGAAGTTGTTTGGCATGACATTAGGGATGGTCTTAAATTTTTAAAATTTGTTTATGACCCTGGTATTTTTAGCCAAATGTAATGCTTATTTCTTGTCTATATGTGTCTGTACTATAATTCGTATAGGACACTAATATGTCGTGTTTTCTTTGTCGTCTTTTAGTCTCTTTGTATCTTTCTATGTTACTATGTAATCATCTTTCGTATATCAATAAAAGTGGTGGGGGCCCACTCAACCCCATCGGCTTTGCAAAAAAAAAAATCGTTACAATACCTAACCACTAACCCCAACAATTTACTACTTCCTTTATAAGGAAGAGGGATACCCTTAAACGATACTTAACAACTTTGATCCTCAAAGCAGGTCTTATGTATTATGACTCATACTTGTTTCTAACTGTCCAAACCTTTTATCCTTTATTATATTTTATCCTAACTCCAGAATACCCAAATCAAAAATCATGAACTTGTGTGTGTGTATATATATATATATATATATATGTGTGTGTGTGTGTGTGTGTGTGTTATGTATGTATGTATACACGCACACATGCTCGAGGCCCATCAAGCTTGGCATAAGGGATAATTACCACGGGGGTAAGAGAAACCAGAGGCTCAATGAGTGTTGGCATCGATATCAGGTTAGAGACGTGACCTTGAAATGACGACGATGGCATAGATAATTTGATGAACCATGGTTCATGTTACCTAATAGATCAACAATGGGGATGGGGGTTGAACAAAAGGTTTCGCGATGGTTGGAAAAGGTAGTATCAACATCTACGACGGTTAAGGTCTTCGTTGGGAGTTCGATGAGTTTCTAAACTCATACTTGTATCTGCATTATATGGTTTGATGCATGTTTGTTTCGATTATCATTTTATTTCTTTGTTGATATAGATTGATAGGATGAAACTGAGTGTTATTAGGTGATACTTACTGAAAGGGTGTTGTGCTTTGGATGAGTAATGTGTGTGAATATTTGTTGAATTTAATGTTGATAATATTTGAAAATTAGACTTGAAACAAATCAAAATTTAGCTAATAAATTAATAGACAAAATTTGAAATAAATAAATTATTTTGGAAAAATGGTGAATTTTGGAATGATTATCTTATTTAATATTAGGATTATTTGTGATTAATGGAAATTTTGAAAGAGGGACGATTCTGAGAAAATATAGTAGTAGAATAATTTTGAGAGTTGTAAGAATATAAATTATTAGGTAAATGATGAGTTCTGTTGAACTATTCAATAAGTGAAATTTGAATATTTTATTCATATTTACTTACAATTAATTATAATATTAAAGGAATATTATGAGATGATATTTGAAATTTATGTTATAAAGTGATAAATCAATTTTATTTAAATTTAAAAAAGGGAGGTTTATAAAGCAATATTTCGAACTAGTTGGAAGTTGAATGCAATTTATTCATTCATTGAATGGAAATTATCATGTGTGGGAATGTTACGTTCATCGTTAAGTGAATTGTGAAAGTAATTTTAAGAACTGAGATGATGGTTTTGATGACAACAAACTTTTTTAACTATTATTATAATAAAATATATACAAACACTTTTGTCTATAAATTTATATGTACATACAAGTATTTTATGCAAGTATTGAGTATGGAGATTGTACAGTATAAAAATTCAAGATTCAAAGATGAGGAATTCAAGATTGAATACTCATGAGCATCAAGATATCAAGATAAGTAATAGAGTCAAGATTTATGTTAAAACTCCATAATATCACTAACATCTTTATTCAGAATTTTATAATGGAAATGGGTTTTCCAAAATTAGTTTTCAAATTTCCTTTACAATTTTTTAAACTCAATTTCAAAACTGTTTTAAATAAAAAAAATTGATTTCTAAATATTTCTTATTGTTATCTTTGAAATTTATTATTATTTTTAAATTTCAAAATTCTATCCTTAATCTCAAATTATATTTTAATGTTCTTGTATTCTTATTTATAGTTTTATATGTTGAGAATTATTTTGAAAACGTTTTCTAGAATGTTTAACAAGTGTTACTATTTACTTATATTATGATTAGAATATTTTGAAAATCTCAGAATTTTTTTGAATAAGTTTTAGAGTCAAAAGTTTAATATATAATCATGTTTTAATATCACTTTTATATTTTTCAAACATATGTTATAAATTTATATTTCTTAATCTATTATACTACTTTATAATATAGGAAAATATTTTGTTTAAACTCCAGATTTATCTTCATTTATTTAAACATCATTTCCATTGTTTTCATAATTCAAAAATACCGAGGCATGTCGACATAGAAGGATGAACCATGTCGACATGGTAACCGTTTTTTCAAAAATTTAAATTTAAAAAAAAAAAGCGTCTATTCGTTTAAATCCTATCCTGAATAGACATGGTTGTTGATTCCTAATATAAACCCAATCAGAAACAAAATTTTTAACAACTTTTTATCTTCTTCACTACTTCATCTCCACTCCATTTCCTTTCTAAAAATTTAAGATTTCTTAACCAAACTCTACCGAAATTTAAAGAGAATCAAACAAGAATATCTCTATTTTGATTTTTTTTTGCCCTCTATCTCAAAGATCTAAGAGCCACTTAGTGTTATAGGAGCATTTGTAATCAAAGATCAAAAGATCAAAGTCTTATCGAGTCTCTCTATCAAACTATTGCTGAAATGTTGTGGTTATAACTCATTCAAATCAAGTGATTTTGTTGGTAGCCTATTTAAATCAAGTGGGTGTGATTATAGCCTGTAAATCAGTTAGGTGATCTTGTAGCCTAGTTAAATCAAGAGAACTCCCTGTGCTCAGAATTAGTTGAGGGTGGACCTTGTGGCCTTGAAATCGAGGATTGTAATATTGAAGATTATTTGAAAAGTTATCTGCATAACCTTGAGTTGCGTGGGACTAGATGTAGGGTGACTCTAAACTAGTATAAAATCTTGGGGCATTCTTTCCTTTACTGCTTTTACTTATTATTTGCATACGTGATTGATTATGTGACTGTTACATATCTTTGATTTGCATTTGATCCTAATATACTCATAAAATATTTCAAGAAATTCTTGAATTCCATTAAACATGATTTCTCCCCTCTCTAAATTAATGTTAAAATAAACTTAAGATCCATAATCCTCATTTCCCAACAATTGTATGAGAGCGTAGGTTTTCAAAATTTTCATAATCTGAATTTTTGAAAAGTTTATAATGGCAATTTTTGGAATATCCGTTAACACTTGTTCAAAAATGTTTAGTTCATTATTTAATAAATCTGCATTTAGTTATTTTGAAAAATCAAGTTATCAACCGAATTGGTGTGTTGTGTAGGAACATATGTGTTATATGGCTCTTGATGATTCAACACTCAACGGAAAAATAGTGCAAACTAAGAAACAAAAAATGGATACTTGATAGTGGCTATTCAAGACACATGAATGGAAATCCATATATATTGAATGATATAGCTATAAAGATGGAAGAATGGTTAATTTTGGACATAACTCAAAAGGATATGTAATTGGCATCCGCAATGTCGATAATTCTAAAAATTCTACTATTTTTAATGTTTTATTAGTTATAAATTTAAAACACAACTTACTTGGTATAAATCAGTTATGTGATAAAGTTTACAAAATTAAATTTTAAAAAGATAAGTGCCACATCGAAGATAACAATTCAAATATAATATTTGAAGGAGTTAGGAAAAAAATATATGTATATTTTGAGCATGAAAATTTCAGATGACAACTTATGTCTTTTGGCTAATACAAGTGACCCTTGGATTTGGTATAAAAGATTTGTACATTTGAATTTCAAACTCTTATTTAAACTTTCCAAACTATAATTAGTAAGAGGACTCCGTAAAATGGACTTTAAAATAGATGGTTTATGTGATGATTGTCAACCAGGAAAACTTAAGAAAAGTTCATTTAAATTAAAAGACAAGACTTCCACTTCAAAACCTCTAGAGTAACTTCATTTATATTTACTTGGTCCACCTCAAATTCAGTCAATAAATCATTATCTTCTTTAGTCCTTCTCCACTCCATTTCCATTCTAAAAAATAAAGATTTCTACTGAATGTAGGGTAACTTTGAACTAGCATAAATCCTGGTATGATCTTTCCTTTACCGCTTTTACTTATTATTTGCATGATTGTTTATATTAAAAAAGATTTCAATAAATTCATAAATTCCATTAAACACTATCCAGCCCTCCCCCTAGTGTTGAACTAGCCGTAAGATCCATAATTTGCATTTCCCAAATAGTAATATATAATTGCATTTGATTATTGAATTATCTGAGGAATGAATTATATAAAGTAGAATTTTAGTTGGATGGATTATTTCTTAATAATAATATTAATAATTTTAAAATAATTTGAAAATAAATGAAGTTTTTAAATAAAGATTTTGAAATTAATATTTGGGTTTGATAATATTTAGAATATTCTTTTGATTTGATATTTAGAAGTATTTGGAAAATACAAATTAGTTTTAAGTACTTCCATAGTGTTGATATAGAAGTTAGAAATGAAAGGATTTTATTAATTTTAAATGCATTGACGAGTTCAAATAAAGGTTTCTTTGAAACCAAATAAGTTGTTTAAAATTATGGATTTATAAATTAGATGGCAACTAAAATTTATTATTTTGAAAGGAAGAAATAATTAAAGAAAGTGTTTTATTGTCAGATTGAACCGAAGTGGTTTTAAAAGAGGAAAAAATAAAGTGAAACATATTTAAACAAAACCATTCATCTCGTTAATTACTAATTTAAATAATATTTTAATGATTGTGTGAATGTTTGTTGCTTGGGTTACTACAATCGAGATGAAGCTAAACTATTTATTGTGTTAAAGTATAAAATAACGAAAATGAAGAATAACGAATTAAAGTAAAATTTAATGATAGTGAATTAATAACGAAGTGGAAATTCATTTAATGGTGAGTAATTGCAATACTGTGCAAGATATACGTGATGTATGTGACAAATGCTTAATGTTTGGGATGTATATGATGGACATTGTTGTGTGATGTATATGATGATGTTTAGTATTTTATAGTTATTTTGATGTATGATGTATGCAATGATGTTTGGTATACTGTAGAAGTCTTACTCCATTTGTTGGAATTCTTGATTATGTCGTGTGTTTGTTATTTCTTGAGATAACTTTTGCATACTCATCTTTGAATATAAACATAATTTGACCCATTTATTATTTATATGATGCTCGAATCAGTTCGAGACATTTCAAGTTCAAAGATGAATTGATCGATTAACGAATGTTGGACATAGATGGACGATAGAGTATTTGATATTTTGGTGGTAGTCGACATTTAGTTTTTATAGGCCCACTTGGACTTGTGTATATTAACTATTATATGTTATTGTTGCGTGCATGATTGTGTTCTCGATGATTTGATTGTGTATTGTTCTATCCTCAAAAACTATGTGTGTTTATTGCTTTGTATCAAGATTGTTTTCGTCGAGATAAGTAGATTTACATTATGAGACTTATTCAGTGTTGGTCTAAGTAAATATTCACATGTGTATCACTCACTTTACCTCATTCCCTGCATTGCTCAACAGTAGTATTACTCAGCAATACTTTTGGGGAATATGACTACCGAGACAGGATGTCACGTGTAGTTGTATTTTTCTTTCCCAAATTGTAGATGCTTCTCCGTATCTACTATCACCACACCAACCCAGAAACCCGCCTGAACTTTTATCGCCGCTGCACCTTGTTGCTTTGATTTCTAAACACTAACCGACCTCCAGCGCAATGACAAAGACGTCACGTTGACGTTGAGAACTACAACACCATCATTGTCGCTTCCAAAGCCTACAATACTATCGCTACAAAAGACAACCACGTCTCTCGTCCATTATCCAAAGTCCATCATGTGCTAAAAAGGAAACTCTAATTTAGTGTGTCCTTAAGAGAAGTATTCAGGGTTCTGCTGTATAAGGACTAAAATGGACTAAAATTTTGTTCTTCGCGAATGCATACCTGATGCCCAAAAAACAATTAAATTTCGTCTTCTGTGTCATTTTCATCTTCTATCTCATGTCCAGGGCTGGCCCCATGTAATTTTGGGCTATGGACAACACTCAAGTTGCCTTTTTGGGATATGGGCCCTTTCATACAAACACAAAAAACATTTCCAAACAATAATAAACACATAAATCAAATATAACAATAATTTTCTTAAAAACTAAACAATTTGTTCATTATATCTCCAAAAATATCAAACTTACAACTTCTTGATTTTAAAAGACAAAAGGTTAAGTCCAGCAACATCATGTAAAAATTGATCATTAATTTTTTCTTTGTCTTTTTTCTTTTCTTTTCTGGGATCACATGGTTGTTTCATGATGACACTAACTACTAACTTAGGCATCAAAAATAGTAAAAATGACTAATTAGAGCAATACTACTTGATTAACGAATTCCTGCATAATTCGTCAAATAATCACATCTCATGATTTTTCCATTAAGTGTATTAACCTCAGAAAACTACAGCTGATAAACAAGATTAAAATCTTATTCCTTGATTATTTTTTCTCAATCGCATAAAAAAGGTTAACAATAAGTTACAACTAAAAAGTAGTAGACAAAAATATTAAGTAAAAAGTTGAACAAACCTAGAAATAAAATGACAAAAAATGATACTCAAGCAACAGGAGAAGTTCTGGTTGTCGTTGGAAAGCTTCAGAATTATCAGGGGCACAGTTCTATTGGAAACAGTAAATCCAAGGAGAGATTATTTTTAGGCAACACTTATATTTTTAGGTGATCTTGTAAAGAAGAAGAAGCCACATTATATTTTTAGGCATTTTAGACTTTGAAAAAAATCTTTTAGACATTTTAGAAAAACACAGTAAATCAACACAGTACGAAGTTTCAAAAACTAGAGATAGCGATAAAAAATTGAAGCAATACAAATCTTTAAATTTTATAATCTAATTAAAATTTCAAATTTAAGGCATACCTTCTTGTTAAATTCTGAAATACAGAGGAATCCAAATCCAATCGAACGTAGAGATGCTGATAAATTATGAAATCTCATAACTTTATACATTGTAGAATTGATTGAATTGGATGAGGGGAAGAAGGCTGGATCAAAATGAGATTTGAAGAGAACGTTTATCTACATTGAATATTGAGGTAATCTTTGTTGAAAATTGAAACTTGGCAATTGGAAGTCGCGCTTCGGCTTCTTTTCTAACATTGATTTCTATACGTGGAAATCAAAAAATGGGTGGAGATGAAAACTTAGGGTTTTTGTTGTTGGGCTAAAAAACAACATATAGGACTGAAGTTTAATAAAAAAGCACCCCTTGGAAATTGGGCCCTAGGCTGTCGCCCAGGCTGCCCAGCCAAAGGGCCGGCACTGCTCATGTCAATTTTCCCATAAAACAAAAATTCTGACTACACAACTTTGTCAGTTTTAATCAATGAATCGCATAGAAAAACACAATGGAAGCCTGTAATTTTGCTTCACTCGTATTTGATTTTGATTTACGACCCTAATCCAACTAGTGCGTATATCTTCTGGAAACTTCTAGCACCTAGCATATACCGGGTTAGGTTTCAATTAGTAATAAGCCCTCAGTGTATGCAAGATTTCTACCAATTCCATGTGGCTTTGATCTATTCCAAATCTACAACCGTGTATTGTATTTTCCAAACTTGCAGTCAATTGTGTTCCTTAAATGTTTCTATGATTTAAGTCATACGGTTTCAACTTTAACATAGAATGGTTAGTAGTTTCGATGACTTAATTCTCGTTGGTAAAATCAAAATAATAGAAAGTTGGAAAATGGAACAATATGCTACAGGGTTAAAGTTTCCGTTGAAACTGCATTTTGTAAAATTGATTGTAACACCTAGTTCGTATGCAATTTGTAGCTCGGTCGCAATCATAGTCACAATCACGAAGCAACCACTAAATAATAATAATGCAAACCACGGAGTATGAAAAATAAATGGAGATACGAGATTTATAGTGATTCGACAAGTGTGCCTATGTTTACTGTGGTGTAATCGATTGTTTATACTTGTTTGAATATAACTACAATTCTAGTTTGATCTTAAGAATGTGGAGAAAAAGTAGTTGAAATTAGGCATTAGCAATGTCCTTACATGATAGTGTTCAAAAGCCAAGAGAGGTTCCCAAAATGAGTCATTTGATAGTCTGTTTATAGCTGTAAAAGAGCAGAAATTAATCATGAAATGAGGAGAAAAATTAGGATTCGAAGTTTGACTATGCTTGAGAGCGATCAAATCGGATCCTTGCAAAATATAGGAATCGGTACCGATCCCTGATTTCTACGCATTCTACGAATCCTTGCAAAATAGGGGGGTGAGAATGTAACGACTTGCATTCTACGCATCGAAGGATCGTAGAATATTTATTTCTCTCACATACGAAGTCGTATGGTCATGTAACTTTGGGAGACGGCTATTGGGGTCATTTCCCATGTTCATGATTTTTGCCGATTTTTAAATGACCGTTTTGCCCCTAGTTGATCTTGTTTCGGCCATAACTTTTGATTGGTAAAGAGTTTTGACCTGAAACCACTTCCATTAGATCCGGATGATGGTTTTTCTTTCGGTTTAGAGTGGTCACATTAGCCAATCGGACTTACCGTTTAGGAGATATGGCTGAATTAAGGTTTAGAAGGTGAAAAACAGCTTAACCAGGCCTAATTAGGGTGATTAGCAAGAGGGCCCATAACCCATTTCGGGATTAGGGTTATGGGGAGGCTGAGAATAGTAGGAAAACGAATTTTATCTCATTTTTCAGCCACCTAAAACATTTCTCTAACCCTAACCATGGCCTCCACTTTCTAAAAACACCCCAAATCACCTTCTAATCACTAATTAAGAAGATCTACACCAAATCAAAGAAGATTAGTGTCAAATCAGATTTGGAGTTGCTGCTGAGCATTGGGATTCGACTCAAAACAGAGGATATTTCATATCTATAGTTTAATTTGTGGCAAAGGTGAGTGACTAACAATTACGGCTAATTAGGGGCGATTAGAGATAATTAGAGAAATTATGGCTCAAAAAAACCTGGAAAAATTTGTAAAATTATAAAATATTGTTTTAGGGCTTTGATAGAAATTTGGGCTAATTTGGTTAAGTTTTGATAATCATATCATTAGTTGTTGTTGTTAAACATACTTAAGGGGAAAATAAGGGTTTTTGGGTATGTTTGATCCGTTTTGACATATCATATTGTTGTTTTGTTGTTTGTGGATGTTTATACATGTTACTATGGCTGTATGGTATGCTTTCTGATTGTTTAGAACAGTTAGAATGGTTGAAAACGTCGTCGTATGGCATAAAACAGTCGCTGGAAGAGTTACAGGAAATGTGCAAGACTCAGATCGGATCGCCCCTCCCTACCACGACCCTACCCGATCGTGGCCACCTCTCCACGATCTGAAGTGCTTCTCTTCAAGTTACACGAGCTGGATACTCCGATCCGAACCGCCTTCCACGTGAGCTGCTTGCACCATCCGAATCAGAAGCTCCGACCCGATCCGATGGGTGAACATGATCTGAACCGTGCGTGCCTACCAATCACGAACCGATGCTTGGGCCACGACCTGAAGTCCTCCGATCCGATCAGGGAGGCGTGTCACGACCCGTACCATATGAGCATCACGATCCGATCTGATTCGAATCAAAGGAGATACTGCGAGCTGAACCAAGGAGCTTGTGCGCGAGGCATGGATTACAAACCAAATGAAGACCGATCCATAGAAGACCAAAACCCGAGATGCAATGGTAGTCCAAATGGGAATTTTGTACTCAGGATCCAGTTGGGAACCAACGAGTTAACTTCATGATTGGACTTTGTTGCGAGACGTGTGCAAAGGGGTTGTCGGTATTCATAACTTTGGTTCACCACTGAGAGACGAATAGTGGGCTTGTAGTGATAGTTGTACGGGGTTGGACTCTGTCAGGGCCCAAAGGATTAGGTGACCAAATAATGGATATCGTATGCTTTACGCACTGAGTGAGAGATGTGAGGATGGTTGCTATGTTTGATTGTTTGCTTTCACTATGATATGCACACCCCCACCCCGTATTCTTTACACCATATGTTAGTGGCACCTTAGAGTATTGTACGGTGTGTAGTGCTAACTCTTTGGTTGCAGGTCCAGGTTCATATATGATTGGATTATACTTGTTATTGTTCCGTTTTGTTGCTTATCTCTCATACCAGACTTTTGTCTGACCCAGAGTTTTATGTATCTTCTTATTACTCTGGGTGCTCCTAAACGAGCAGACTAAAGACAGGTTAGGTGGTATGCACGAGTAGTTGTACTGGAGACGAGCAGGAGGCTCCCACGTATGATATATAGATATTCTCTCTGTGTTGTTGAAGGTCACTGCTTGGGCATTAGTAGTGTACCTCCTTCTTTTACTTTCTTTTGCTTTAGAGATAGTTTTAAAGTTGTAATAATGATGTTGGATCATAACCTGTATTTTGGATTTCCGCTGCTATGATGATGATGATTTTAGTTTTCAGCTTATGCACTGTCTCGCATGTTTATGTCAAGTATGTTAGTATTATATTTTATTCCATGCGCTGTGAGACATTCTACAGGTTTCTTTGTTAGTTCTTTCATCTTCTTTCCTTTCTTTGACGACCGTCCCATGCTAGCGGACATGTGTACAGCGCACTTTCGGGGGAAATGTCGGTTAATGTGGGGCGGGACGTCACACTTGGTATCAGAGCTCTAGGTTGCGTAGTTAACCTAGGGAAGTCATCAGGGAGAGATAGTATACGTATATAAGAGCGCGTATTTGTTACATTTTGGTTTTCAAAAGCTAGCTATATATATATATTATTAGTATATCTAGGGATGAGGTTGCACTGCATTGACACCACAAAGAAGATGGTTAATCGTTTTCTGTGTACAGATTGAACGATGAGCCGATATACGAGGGGTACTGGTAGAGGAGCCAATAATGGGAATGCTCCTGATATGAGGACTATGTTCACTGACTTCATGAGAGAGATGCTTAGGGGTTCTCAGGGAGCAGTTCCTAATGCTGCTAACGGTGGTGGTGCAGTAGTGCAGGCGCCTAGGGCCGATTTCGCCAAGCTGTGCAAGGATTACACTAGTCTTGGTGGGGAGCCATTCCACGGAACGGAGTCGGCTACAGAAGTTCAAGATTGGCTAGATAGTTGTGAGCGCATCGTCAAAGATTAGGGAATCGAAGATGCAATGAAGAGGAAGCTAGCATCGCGTCAACTACAAGGACGAGCTATGAATTGGTGGAATGCTATTAAGGCAGCTACTCCTAAGGATCAAGTTACTTGGAATCAGTTTAAGACTCGCTTTTGTGATAAGTTTATTCCAGCTGCTCATAAATCAGAATTGTTCAGGAAGTTCTTGGAGCTTAAGCAGAATGGTAGAGCAATCTCGGAGTATATCGCTGAATTCGACACTTTATCGAAATATGGATTGTCCCTTATCGATACAGTCGAAAAGAAGAACGAAAAGTTCATAACTGGTTTAGATGGGTACTTAGGGGAAAGACTTATAAACCATATCGATGAGACGTTCGAGTCTATTGTAGGAAAGGCATTAAGGTCAGAGAGCCTTTTGCCTAAGCCAAAGACCGAAGTTGTTATTGCATCTACAGAGGAACCAAAGCCGCAAGCAGACGGTGAAGGCAAGAAGAATTCTCAGAACAAGAGGAAGCAGAATCCGACCAAGGATGGTCAGAATAAGAATGGTGACAAGTGCTTTAGTTGTGGCAAGAAGGGCCACTATGCCAGAGATTGTCGAGAAAAGCCTGGGAAAAGGAAGTGCTTTAATTGCGGCCATGTGGGACATCACAAGGATGATTGTCCACAACCCCCTAAAGAGAAGTAGATTGTGAAAGCATACGCTATCAACGCTGTTCCTTCTTCGTACGGCGGCGCAGAAGGGAAAGGGTGTCGTTATTAAAGGTATGCTTTCCGTTTATAATGTTCCAGTTAGAGTGTTGTTTGATACCGGGACTTCCCGTTCCTTCATATCTAGTGACCTAGTAGATAGGTTGGAATTGGAACCCGAGATAGTCGATAGACCTTTAGTATTGACGAACCCGGTTGGTGGTTTGACTAGCCTTAGTATGATTTGTCATAACGTGGTCTTATCGAGTCATGGATGTATGTTTGTTAGTGATTGCTTTGTTTTGGGCTTTACTGGGTTTAGCATTATTTTGGGGAGTCGATCTACTCTAAAGGAATAGGGTGGTATTAGGTACCTACCTAGTGATGGCGATAGTAACTGGAATTAAGGAAGCTGAGAGGTTATCATTGTAATAAGTTCTAGTTTTCTCTGGGAGGCAAATGAGTGCTCGAGTGCTGGGTTGTTTTGCTAGTATCACCTCACGTGGATTGTCTGAATTTGGAGGAGATATTCCGTGGGTGCTTGTCTGATATTGGTTTAGGCCTTTGGGGCTTGTGCTTGGGGAATGTCGATTTCGATTAGGATGGTTCGCGTGAGAGATAAATAGTTGTTGCCATTTTTCATTGGATGATATCTTGGTTTACTTGAGGAGTGATGGCAGCCGTGACATGATAAGACTATTCGATGGTATGGACTGCCCCGAGTTAGACTCGATAGGGTTATGAGATGGCTCGACTGTGACTCGAGAAAGATGCAAAGTAATGGATTGTTTAGGACCCTATGTTGATGTTCTCTTTGGATAGTAGAACTATGAAGAAATAGGATGTGTTCGTTGATCATGGAAGAAGCAACGAAGATTAGGACGATCCAAGTTGGACTTGAACTCATAAAAGAAAATGGGTATTCGTTGATCTTGGAGATGCAACGAATAGGGAGACGACTCACGTTGGACTAGAGTTTGTCGGTAATGGATACTCAAGACTGGGTCTGAGTTATAGATTGACTCGAGTTGGACTCGAGAAGGCTACAAGGAATTGGATTTGTCTCGAGTTGGACTCGAGAGGGCAGCAATATAATGGATAGACTTGGGTTGGACTCAAGTATTTTAGGCGGACTTAAAGCAGGGGTATCTGGGGACGCCCGTTACCTTGGATCCGTTGGACGTGATATAGTTGTCCTTGGAGGATAAAACGTACGTTGGACGTACGGTAGTCCATTTGGAGGCTGGGCTTCCATTAGTTCTTGATGTTGGTTAGACCAGACATACAAGAATCGACATATTGGGATTGGTTAGACCAGTCATGTAGGTGTCGACGTGTTCATGGCTTTAGCAGGTGATAGGTAGAACTTGTTTGGTGGATGTTATGGTTGCTATGTTTGTCCCTATCTTTCTTCTCTTGAGTAGACTATCACCTGTAGGGTTCTAACGATGGGATACAAAGAGATGGTAGTATAGACGGACATTAGGCTACGTATCAGTGCAGTGGGGTAGTCATTACTCCATGGGGCAGAGTGATCGTAGCAAGGCTATGAGCCAGTACAGTGAAGTTGTCATGACTTCATGGGGCAGAGTGGACATAGGAAAGGATTTAGGTGTGGTAACAGTTGCATTGAGTAGGAGACATGCCAGTCTAGAGGTTACGTTTCTGGGTTGGAAGCAACTAGAGTATATCACAGGATATGATTTCAGACCCAAGAGTGAATTGGATTCAGAAACGCTAGTAAGCTTGACGATTAGATCGATTTTGATTGAGTGGATTGGTTCCAGTTAGAAGGACGATCCTAACCTATTGGAAATCATCTCTAGGGTAGAGATGGGTATCGATGGAAAGAGAATGATCAAGCAAGGATTTGATCGAGAAGGATGGCTTCGAAAGAATGGGGGATTAGTTGTACCCAACGTAGACGGACTGAGAGATGAAGTGCTTAGAGCATATCATCACTCGAAACTGACTATACATCCCGGTGGTAACAAAATGTATTGAGACATGGATCAGACCTACCACTGGGAAAGGATAAATAAGGACGTTGGGAAGTTTATGTCCAAATGCATGAATTGCCAGTTAGTTAAAGCTGAGCAAAAGAAGCCTAGTGGGTTGTTACAACCATTAGAAATTCCTAAATGGAAATGGGAACAAGTCTCAATGGATTATATTGATGGTTTACCAAGGACTAGGTCAGGTCATGATGGTATTTGAGTGAATCGTATACTAGAGGATCTTTTGAGAACTTATATATTGGATTTTGGAGGGTCATGGGATGGCCATTTGTATCTGGTTGAGTTATAGTTATTAGCCCAGTATTGGTATGGTTCCAATTGAAACTTTGTACGGAAGACCGTGCAAGGCACCATCATGTTTGTTGGAGAATGGTGAGAAATTTGAGCTTAGACTAGAAATAATAAGAGGGACTTCAGGCAAGATCAAGGTTATCCAACAGAGAATGAAGACTACCTAAGATAGGAAGAAGACTTATGTCAATAAGAGACGAAGAGATTTGGAATTCTTCGTTAACGACTTGGTGTTCGTCAAGGTCTCTCCGTTGATGAATGTGATTCGTTTTGGTGGGAAAGGTAAGTTAGCACCAAGGTTTGTTCGTCCATTTTCAGTTCCCGAGCAAGATGAGAATTTGGCATATAAAGTTGAATTACCAGACAAGATGGCAGGAGTTCACAACGTATTTCATGTTTCCCAGTTAAGGAAATTCGTGCACGACCCCGATACGACTATTTCACCTGATCAGTTGATTGATATCGAAGTAGAACCCGAGGCGGTGGGGAACCGCAAGCCGATTCGTATTGTCGAGCACGATACGAAGAAACTTCGAAGGAAGCGGTGAATCTAGTCAAGGTTCAGTGGGGCGAGGATGGGAATGACTATACTTGGGAGACAAAGGAGAGCATTAGGAAGACGTATCCAGAACTCTATGGCTGGTAAGATTTTAATTGCGACTTAATTTTCCGCATGCTAGGATAGACTTGTTTGTTGTTTTGTATGTTTGATTTCTGTGGATAGTTGGTAGGCATGCGGAATCCTTTGCTTGTTTCTTACTTAAGGAATTTCGGGGGCGAAATTTCTTAAAAGAGGGGGGGGGGGGGGGGGGAATGTAACGACCTGCATTCTACGCATCGAAGAATCGTAGAATATTTATTTCTCTCACATACGAAGTCGTATAGTCATGTAACTTTGAGAGACGACTATTGGGGTCATTTCCCATGTTCAAGATTTTTGCCGATTTTTAAATGATCGATTTTCCCCTAGCTGATCTTGTTTCGGCCATAACTTTTGATTGGTAAGGAGTTTTGACCTGAAACCACTTCCATTAGACCCGGATGATGGTTTAGCTTTCCGTAGAGTGGTCACATTAGCCAAACGGACTTACCGTTTGGGAGACATGGCTGAATTAAGGTTTAAAAGGTGAAAAACAGCTTAACCGGGCCTAATTAGGGTGATTAGCAAGAGGGCCCATAACCCATTTTGGGATTAGGGTTATGGGGAGGCTGAGAACAGTAGGAAAACGAATTTTATCTCATTTTTCAGCTGCCTAAAACATTTCTCTAAACCTAGCCATGGCCTCCACTTTCTAAAAACACCCCAAATCATCTTCTAATCACTAATTAAGAAGATCTACACCAAATCAAGGAAGATTAGTGTCAAATCAGAGTTGGAGCTGCTGCTAAGCATTGGGATTCGACCCAAAACAAAGGATATTTCAGATCTACAGTTTAATTTGTGGCAAAGGTGAGTGATTATCATCTTTTTTCACTAACTACAGCTAATTAGGGGTGATTAGTGATAATTAGCGAAATTATGGCTCAGAAAAATCTGGAAAAATTTGTAAAATTCTAAAATACAATTTTAGGGTTCTGATAGAAATTTGGGCTGATTTGGTTAAGTTTTGCTAATCATATCATTAGTTGTTGCTAAACATACTTAAGGGGAAATAAGGGTTTTTGGGTATGTTTGATATGTTTTGACATATCATATTGTTGTTTTGCTGTTTATGGATGTTTATACATGTTGCTATGGTTGTATGGTATGCTTTGTGATTGTTTAGAACAGTTAGAATGGTCAAAAACGTCGTCATATGGCGTAAAACAGTCGTTGGAAGAGTTACAGGAAATATGCAGGACCCGGATCGGATCGCCCCTCCCTACCACGACCCGACCCGATCGTTGCCACCTCTCCACGATCCGAAGTGCTTCTCTTCAAGTTACACGAGCTGGATACTCCGATCCGAACCGCCTTCCACGTGAGCTGCTTGCACCATCCGAATCAGAAGCTCCGACCCGATCCGATGGGTAAACACGATCTGAACCGCTCGTGCTTACCAATCATGAACCGATGCTTGGGCCACGATCTGAAGTCCTCTGATCCGATCAGGGAGGCGCGTCACGACCCGTACCAGATGAGCATCACGATCCGATCCGAACCAGAGGAGATACTGCGAGCTGAACCAAGGAGCTTGGGCGAGAGGCATGGATTACGAACCAAATGAAGACCGATCCGGAGAAGACCAAAACCCGAGATGCAAAGGTAGTCCAAATGGGAAGTTTGTACTCAGGATCCAGTTGAGAACCAACGAGTTAACTTCATGATTGGACTTTGCTGCGAGACGTGTGCAAAGGGGTTGTCGGTATTCATAACTTTGGTTCACCACTGAGAGACGAATTGTGGACTCGTAGTGATAGTTGTACGGGGTTGGACTCCGTCAGGGCCCAAAGGATTAGGTGACCAAATAGTGGATATCGTATGCTTTACGCACTGAGTGAGAGATGTGAGGATGGTTGCTATGTTTGATTGTTTGCTTTCACTATGACATGCACACCTCCACCCCCGTATTATTCACACCATATGTTAGTGGTACCTTAGAGTATTGTACGGTGTGTAGTGCTAACTCTTTGGTTGCAGGTCCAGGTTCATGTATGATTGGATTATATCTATTATTGTTCTGTTTTGTTGCTTATCGCTCATACCATACTTTTGTCTGACCCAGAATTTTATGTATCTTCTTATTACTCTGGGTGCTCCTAAACGAGCAGACTAGAGACATGTTAGGTGGTATGCACGAGTAGCTGTACCGGAGACGAGCAGGAGGCTCCCACGTATGATATATAGATATTCTCCCTGTGTTGTTGAAGGTCACTGCTTGGGCATTAGTAGTGTACCTCCTTCTTTTACTTTCTTTTGCTTTAGAGACAGTTTTAAAGTTGTAATAATGATATTGGATCATAAGCTGTATTTTGGATTTCCGCTGCTATGATGATGATGGTTTTAGTTTTCAGCTTATGCACTGTCTCGCCTGTTTGATGTCAAGTATGTTACTATTATATTTTATTCCATGCGCTGTGAGACATTATATAGGTTTCTTTGTTAGTTCTTTCATCTTCTTTCCTTTCTTTGACGACCGTCCCGTGCTAGCGGGATTGTGTACATCACACTTTCGGAGGAAATGTCGGTTAATGCGGGGCGGGCTGTCACACTAACAAATACCAAATTCCTGAATCAATAGTCCAATCAATCAATTTTCTAGTAATCGAGCGATGTCTGGATTTGATCGATGTTTTCGCCGATTCCTATATGCTAAATGCTGAATTTGCCAGATCCAAGTGTGAGCCTCTGCTTTATCATGAAGCCTGGAGGGGATCGAGTTAGCCCGATCAAGTGCCACCAGCCACAATCGATTTGAGTCACATGATTCGCGGTTCCCAAGTAATCGTTGGCTCCAACATTTAATCCAAATATTTCCGAGTTTGTGCAAGTTTGCGCTCGAGTCACAAACGATTTAATGATAAGAATTCCAAAGCGTGACAACGTTGTCAGAAGGCAGATCAATAGTTTCTAAGATAAGTTTCTAAGAGGGTAAAACAATAAATAAATTTTTATTACTTCGAGTCAGCATAAAGAAATGGTGGGGGTTTAATATGCAAGGTGTCTATTAAAACATAAAAATAAATGAAGATATTAATGACACTCTAAAAATGAATAAGAATGACACTTAAAAATATAAAACCCTCATCGATTTTTTTTAACTACAATCGACTTCCCTTTGTGATTTCGAAATGTTTATTTGAGAAACTTCCATTGGATTCGATACTAAAGTACGACGAAACCCAAAATAAACAGTTTTAGCGTCATTAACAATCCTCAAAATAAAACATAAAATGAAGATATAATGGATATTGCTAATTGGATCTTGATTGAGGTTGAATCCAAAGTAAGATTCAATTATCCAAATATCTTATGTCAACACATATGTCACCTACTTGTTCCCAAATATATTTCTCTCAAAATTAGCCACGGTTTGTAAAGAAAATTCATTTTCTGTTGGAGCATTGTTATTGCTATTTCAAAAATGATTAGAAGAAAAGAGGGGCACACATGAAATTCGAAAAGGCTTTACCGTGTTTATTCATGAAATTCAGTGGATGTGTGGTTGAGTTTCACTCTTAAATTTGATAAAAGACCTCCAAAAAATAAAAACTGGTGGATGCATACCGAATTTTGTTTTCAAACATGTTCCCCCAACCATTTTTGGAATGTCACACTGCTCTTCTATTGAAGTCATGTCACCAATAGAAAAAGTTGTAGCTATTTACAAAAGATAAATCAGCACGACATAGGGCGAAGAAAACAAGGAATAAAACTTAGTTCTTCGAGTAAAATTTAGTCCTCGCCAAATATTCTAGACAGTCACAGCTCACACCCTTACATTCTGCCCAAATTTGATAGAGAATCTCACTCACTAGAGTTGGTTGCTCTTGTAATATAGGATATTTGCAAGCAGTGGTATCATACAAAATGGAGAGGCACATATTACAACCAACTGTTTTGTTAGATAGACAGGCTTCCAAACTGTCTGTTCCAATCCTCGTAAGTACCCAATTCATTCAGTGAAACTGAAGGCCTCACTTCATGCAAGGCATCCTCAAAATCCTGTTTAGCCAAAAAGAAGTGTTAAAAAGAGTGGGAACCGTATCATCATATGGCCAATTGAGGAGGAAAAAAATGAGTTAATGCAGTTGTTTTAACATTCAGTATTGATATTTGTATGTGACCATAAAATCATTTGGGTCATCAAAGGAATGCACACAAATTTGTTAACAGCCAACTGTTATCAATTTTTTTGCAGGTGCACCTGAAGAGTAACTGAACGCATATCTTCTTTTTTAAGCCGTGTAATTTCAGTTCCTTGCTTTAGAGCTTCTCTGAGTGGACCCATGGAAGCATCTTTTACTAAATTCTTCATGTCTGACCCAGAATAACCTGAGTATTTGATAGAGGCAATTTTATTAATTAAAAAAATAAAAATTAATCCCCTCTCAAATTTCTTTTATAATATATATGTCCCTAATTTTTTTTATATAAAAAAGGTGAAATTGCGGGGGGTAATTTTAGCAACCTTAGTAACCAGCTCTTAGGTTATATGTCAACAACTAATTACCGCCTGCAATACACGATTCGGCAAATATTCTTAGATGTGGACTAGGAGAAGTAAAAAAAGAAAGGGCGGGAAAACGGGACATATAAAATAATTTCTATAAAGGAGATGTAAAAACAAATATGTTTTAGAAAGAGGGATGTGTCCCTAATTTTTACATTTTATTATTAAAAGAATCGCTGAGAGGTAAAAAATGGAAATCTTTAGGTAGTTGATTAGCCATCAGTCTAGCAGAGTAAATTCAAGCTTTTTATTCTTCCAAGAACTCATTTAAATATGATAGGTTTGGATTTTGGTCAAAGTTGAAACCCTTGCGGTAGATGGATAATATTAAAACAAGAAACTACTTAAATCGACAAGTAAACTGATGATCAAACCAAACGGATAGGCTTGCAACTACGAAAGCTGCAGATTAATGTACTTCAGCACTTCTTCAAAAACATGAGAGAAAAAGGGGGAAATGTTTTTGATGCATTTATCAGAAATTGCCTTCAGTCAACTTGCAGATAGATAAAATGTCCTCCTCTGATAATTTGAACAGGCCATCTTTTTCTAAGAGATTACGAACAATCCAGGCTCTTGCTTCTTCATCACAAAAAATAAGCAGGTTATACTATATGGATGCAGAGTTTAATATAAAGTCGTGCAAATTATACATCAAAGCTCACCTGAAGAAGGAAGAGGTATATATAATCGCTTAGTGAGCCGCCTGCGTGCTGCTTCATCTAGTTCCTGAGGTCGATTAGTTGCTCCTATATTTGTGATGGGTAAATTTATAAGTATACAGTTAGACACGAACTACTGTCCTTTTTATATTATAAAGGAAAGGAAAAAAAAAAAAAAAAGACAGAAGGGCTAACATATGACTTCGAGTTTAAAGTGTTTTTCAGCTATATATCCAGAGCTACAAGTTAATTCTAGTTTGATGGTTCCTCATATGACTATCTAGTTACCTATAAGCAGTATTTGCTCATTCCCAGAATCAAAGCCTTCCATTTCAATAAGAAACTGTGTTTTCAGTCTCCGACTAGACTCATGCTCACCATCAGATTTACGCTGCAGAATGAATCGTATATGTCAGCCCCACAGAAAATAAGTTACTTCAACAATTTCAATTTGTGTTAAGGGAATTCATCAAATTTTAGTTTAGTACCTGAGATAGTAACGAATCTATTTCATCTACAAATATTACAGCAGGCTGACGACAACTTGCTACACCAAAAAGTGCCCTCACAAGCTTTTCACCCTCACCAATCTAAACAAAAGTGATGTGTATTTTCAATGTGTGTGCTGGACTCTATAATGTGTTGCTATCCAAAACAAATGCAGTGGAACATCAAAATCACAAAAGATATAAAAGAATTGCATATAACAAAAAAAGAATATTGACAATAGAAGAAAAAAATGTATCATCCACTGAATACAATTTTTTTAACCATGATAAGGGTATACCACCAATAATCAAGTACAGCAAAAATGTAAGAATTTGGCAACCTATTATCATGAGCAAAAGATAAAGACTAATGAAATACATGAATATTAGAATTCTAAGGAAAAGGAAAATAATATTGCTATGTAAGTTGCAAAATGTTTAGTATTTCAGAGGAAAAAAAACACAGCCGTTGCTGGTTTTGCATCTTGTGCATCTAAGATATGTAACATTCAATGATTCAGGGAAAGAGATGACACGTATGCAGACTTGGCCCAAGACCAAGTCCACTAAAAAACATTGATAGGGGGCAATGAGCAGCAGAGGAGCAACAAAAAATGATAATAATCGCAGTATAGTTTATAGGGTTTTATTCTCGTTAATGGATACGCATGTTGCCCCCTTCCCTCGTTACTTTATCGCCACTGCTGTGCCATACTACCAGAATTTTCTACGCCCTTTGTCTCCACTTGCTGTCAACTGAATTGATTTGCAATTGTTGAGCAAATTCTATAGCTTCTAAAGTCACCATGTGATTATATTTAAGTAATGTTTTAGTAAAATGTGATTCCAACGTCAGTTGGAACATTACAAGTTTATATTTCATTCAAGCAAATAGTGCAGTTCTTCAATTTTTTATGATTCTAGGTGAAGAAGTAATTTGATATATAATTCAACTTCCACCTTTTTTTTTAAACTGCAGGTTGTTTCACGTATTAAGAGTATTTTTTTTCCCCTTTCAGTTTTAGTATTTTAATTTTATTTTAAATGATGCATGCTAGCTATTTGTGTAAATGTCATTTAATGTTTATTCAATGTTTCAGATAGTCAACCATGAACTGAAGACATTAGTGCTTTCACTTTGCCTTGAACTTCAAATCAGTTGAACAGTTTTCCTATCTAGCCAATAGGTACTTAGAATTATTTGGATCATCAATTGATGAATGTCAAGTAGATTTTGCTTTTTTCTAAGTGTTTGAAGTATCAAGAGTTGAGTAGTAAATTTGAAATGGATGGCGTGCAGCAATCATTAGATCATTTTCTCTCTGCAAGCATTTTGTTTCCATATGTCATATGATTGGCCAGAGTTGTTGGTATAGCATGATGCACTAAAACAATCCAGGGTGGAATTTTTTTTAGAAAGATTGTTCGACTAGGACAATAGATATCATATGCAACTGAGATAAACAATCCCCAATTAATCACATTAAGATACCTTTGCGTGAATTAGTGCTGCCACACCATTCATACAGACTGATTGCTATATGTATTAGAGGCTTTTGCGCACTTCAAAAGCAAAATTTTGAAGATTGGCCATGGCCAACAGCCATCAATTCGTAGCTAATCTGAATACCTAATACAACAATAGAAATCCAAGTGCCTTCACAAACGTCACCATCCTCTGTCTAGAAAAGTAGCCATAAAGACCAGAGTCATCAGACAAAATAGTTCGTCACAAGTACAAACGTACAATATTTAGAGTACAGTATGGTTCAGACAATTAATTAGAATTGTTTTTTCCATACAATAACCACCACATGAAGGAACAACATGCACTGGAAACATAAGTTTTGAATCATGTTATAATTCAGAATTAAAGTTTCATACCGCATGAGTGTAAAATTTCGTCCAAGTAATCTAATGTTTATTGCTGCATACATAATATCCAAAGTTCATGATCACGGTCTTGCTTGGAAACTAAGGGTGTGTTTGCCGCGAATGCAAACGGATATTGAACGGTGTATCGAGGGTGGTACATTGATGAACGAGGTACACGTTTGCGGCTACGAATGAGACATTGAATGTAGTATTGAGCTTGAGCAAGGTATTTAATTTGTGATTTTAAATTTAACTGTTTTATAGTTAATTAATTATTTGTTTTTAATTGGTAATATGCGCTCAATAAATGCGAATAACACAAAATATTATAAAATTTTCAATAAAATAAATAAGTTATTTTTATTTCAAATAAATAAATTATAAAATTTCAAACTGCTTGGATCCAGCCAAACCAACTCATATTTGAAGTATTAACTAAAATTATCTAAAATAATGCTACTATCGAATGGGTGGCCTAGGAGGGATGGCAATCCCCCAAGTTAGACGTGCAAGGACAACACCCCCTCTAACAGTAATCGACTTGGCTTCAGATCCAGGGCCCACGAGTTGCACTTCATTCAAAAAACAATATTATCTCATCTACTGCTTGAATTTGAATTTAAAATACAAACAAATATGACGGCTAGGACCAAAATATGTTTGTTCGTTTTAAACGGTCATCACCAACATATTTATACAACACTCCATGATGTAGAACATATTGATACGATTGTAACACAAAAAACTGAATCTTGTTTGTACAAGTTATTAATTTTAGAAATTTTAAAAAATTAATTTCAATTAGTTTTAATATTATTAAATAATTAATAAACCGATGCGTCTGGCATCATCATATCAATCTGCTCCAACAAACTGAACATGTCATTTAAGGGCCAGCTCCGTTGGAGCGTCAGACGCGGTGCCAACGGTAACGTGCCACGATTAAGCTTGCGAACGATACCTAAGCCAATCACAAACAATATTGCATCACTCTCAATCATTCCAAGTATCACATAAAATTAAATATAATAATAAGCAATATACATCTCTACATAACTTGACTAGTAAATTCTTGAATTTATCTTTTCTTCCTTTCTTTTATAGAGTCACTAGAGCAAGGTACGCTAGCTAGAAGAAAAATGTACGATGTGCTGATTTCACAATATTAATATTTTCTATTCAAGAAAAATATTAAAAGTAAAACATCAAAAAGAAAGAGTGTATATCCAAAGAACTAAGAAAAACTCTGGAGAACATCTATAGCCAAAGAACTTCAAAATAATGATGGATATCAAATAAACTACATTTACAAGTGTTCATGACTGTGTTTACGAGTGGCATATGACAATTTTTGGAGAAACATCGGCACAAAACACATAAAATAGTTATACGCCCATTTTGAAGGAGATGCACATAATTTTGATGAGGTACAAGTTAGGAAGTCTGAAAAAATGATGAAAAGAAAAGATGGTAGAAATAATATGTTAAAAATGATGATGATATTTCATGCGAAGAAGTGATCTAGAAAAAGCTTTAAAAATACAATGGAGAAATAATTGAAAATGGCTAAAGATGCTAATAAAATATACGCCTCGTGATAGAAATATATGAAGAACGCAAATTCAAGTGGCCAACTTTTGAGAAAACGACAAGAATGTTGATAAAAAGAAATTTGCTAAACTAAAAACAAAGAATAAAGTCATTAAAAATTGAACGATGCAACAAACTCTAAGAAGAAGAATAATGGAGTAGTTGTGTAGTTATGAAAAGTGCGTCATGGCCTGTAGGGCAGCGTTTGCATCTTCCTTTCTTGTGGCACGGCGCATATAAAAATATGGATGATGCATAAAAATTAGTATTCATTATATTATGGAGCATTAAAAAGAAAATATAATATTTATAACACCATTGAACCAATCTCTTTGAAGAATACTGAGTATTGTAACAAATGATTAACAGAAAATATGGATGAGGCATTCGTCGCTGAAGATGAGCATGTATTTGATAATGATAATTGATAACGATGACTTAACTTAGGGTGTTGTTGCTAGAATAGGAGTAGAGAAAGCTAAATATCCAACTCGAAGAACATCCACATAAAATGATTTTTCAGCACCCCATTTAGCTCTTTTACATCCACATAAAATGAATAATATTCTAATTTCTAGTTTATCGGTAATCTTGATTAATAATTGTAACCTGTTTGATGTCACATTTTATCGGTATCAATGCAAACAACCAAAAAGGTCAATCTTAATATCACTTAAAATTGGATCTAACTTCTCTTACGAATTCAAAATTCCCCTTAGAACTTGGATCTAACTTCTTTTACAAATTCAAAATTCCCCTTAAATATTAGATATAATTTCTTTTACAAATTTAAAATTCTCTTTAAAATTTGATCTAGTTCCTTTCAAAATTCAAAATTTCCCTCTACAAGTATTACCAAATCATAATCTATTAAATAATAGTAAAGCAGAACCTTTTAAAATTCTCTTCTTAATTTCACGAGTTTTCTCCTTTCTCCCTAATTCTCTTTAGATATTTTATTTTTAAACTAGTTTATCACTTTACACTTATTTACTATTTTTCTTACATTATTTTACTTCTTCTGTCATTTTACATTTTGATATGGACATTTCAAAGTTTACACGATTATTTATTAACGGTTAGCTCCTAACATTTTATATTGAAGTCCACATATTTAAATTAATTACAAAACTCAAAATTTAAGTAATTCAAGTAAATTTAATTAACTAATAATTTTTTTAAATGCTAAAAATGACAAAATTATATTTTTTTAGCTTCAAATACCTACATTTCAAATTTTCTGTAATCATTTAGGTCTCTTTCAATTCTTTTCTAACATTTTACATTTCGTACCATATTTTACAATTACTTACATAATATTAAAGCTATGTAAATAACTTCAACAAACTATTATTATTTGATTCGCCTAATAGATCGTATCTGCATTAACCAATATTTATATTACCTAAAATGATATATATATATATACACACACACAAGCACGTCAATCACATAACATAAATAACCACCATAAGTTCAAAGTTGAATTCATTTACATCAATATTTTTATCGTGTATTGCTTTGTAATATAATTGCAAATGCCTACATTTCAAAATTTATTTAGTTATTCACAAAACACTACACAATATCACTTTAACATTGTGCATTTAAGGGGCAATATGTTTAGATTAATAATGTGATTTTGAATTTAACAAATGAATCCAATCAATAAATTGTTGTTAAGTGTGATGTTTTAAAATGTACACCATGGTCATATCAACAAAAATGACAAAAATAGTTTTTCTTTCAAATATAAAGTTAAATGAGTCACACAGTTTAAATAATATATGTAAACCATAATAAAAAAATTAATATGTTATACGTCTATCTCAATAAATTTATCATAAATTGAAGAACACAATTTCTGCTTTAAATACCTATATTTTAGCATTTCTATAATTATTTACTTTACCTCCTTAATTTTTTCATGATATTTATTATTTCAATTCATAAGTTTAAACTGCTAATGAAATCATAAATTCTAATTATGTAAATAATCTTAGAGAGTATTTGTTTATTTTGTTTTTGTTTTTTTTTTGGCATAGCCGACCAGTTTTTAAAGTGACTGCAAACACTTTTATTATAACCAATAATAAATACAAATATAACAGGAGGTTGGTGGTAGCCAGCCTACTACAATTCGGTTTTTAAGGCGGACTGTCCATCGTCATCGGCATTTATTGTGGGCTGTTCACGGTATCTAACCAAGATTACAGTATATGAGCTAGCTAAAGTTACTAGACTACTATAATTTCATAACGTACTCCACGCAGGGAGAGGAAACATTGCATATGTAACTAATAATAAAAACTAGCTACAAAAGTACAATATTACATTGCTACACTAAGCATACAGGTAGATAGCTTGCGTACACACAGGTGCACGTCCCTTCCAAATCTGACATCTAGAGCAACACAAAACAAATACTGCTTTGCACGGCTTCTATACACTCTGCCAACCATCTCATAGGAGTAACATCTTTCGATGTACATTACAACACAAAGAGATGGGACAATACATTTAGACATGCGTATTAACCCACAAAGCCAACTTGCAGAAGTTAGGAGATAGCTCAGAGAGTCAATAACACCACCAGCCAGATCGACTAAGATGAGTGTCGGAGCATCTCATGGATAACCCACCGACGGTGATGAAACCCGCCCAAGCTAAAGATCCTAACAAAGAACACCTTGAACATAGTGGACCAAGCAGCAAGGCTACATTACATACTACATAACTGGAGCTCCGAAACCAGACATACGGACCAAAAACCAGATCTAAAAACACAACCACAAAAAAAACACAAAACCAACTTCGATGTTCTACCTACCAGCTAGACGAGAACAGAAGAATGTATAAATCATATAACATGAACTGTGTATATCAACAATAATGACAAAGTTAATTTGTAAATTAGTAATGATTCATTTATATTAAGAATTTACCATATTTTATATTATAAAATTCTTTTTGAACATCAATAGCTCCACAATTAATTTATACATTTTTTGCAAATTTCTTTTCAATTCTTCCTGCCATGCTCCATAGTTAAACAAACTTCGTTATTTTACATTTAACTTATTTAAAGAAGTTATGTTAAATAATATTCGTTAATTCATCAAATAAATTACTAACATACATCAATTTCAACATGCATTTCTATATTAACAAAAATGATTAAAAAAAATCTCAAATACACACACATACATATTGCTTGTGTAGGCTACACACAAATAATAATAGTAATAATTTTAATTAATAGTTATTATATTTCACATCAAAATTTATCATATATTACATAACGAAATTCTTATTTTAACACTAAAATAATAAATAATGTTTTTAATAATATTATCGTGTGCAACGCACGGGGTTACACACTAGTATCACTTAAATATAGAATCCAACAAATGAACCTCTACATATATTATCAAATATCAGTCACTTAACTATGCGATCTAACCAAAAAAACTTTATTTACAAATATATAAAATATAATATTATTTAGAAATAAGATCTAGCAAATAAATTTCTTTTACAAATTAATTTAAAAAATACAAAAAATATCACAACTAAGAAATAAAAATTCAAACTACTAATTTCAAGTTTTCAACCTAAAAATATGGCTTAATTTTTGTGCAAATCATTTGTTTCAGTATGTCGAACATTTTCAATTTATAGGAAACAATTCATGCTACAAGAAATCAATTTATAGAAAATTCAACGCTAGCTTTAACTACCAAAAATGATGTCTATAAAAATTATAAAATCTTAACATCATGGATCTAATAGATAAATTTTCTCGCGCTTGAGTACGGGAGCCTTTGGCACTGGGTATCCACCAGAAAATTACTATACTTGAAACTTTATATTTATGGTATGATATTTGGTGATATCTTTTTTGTAAAATGCCTAACATCTTTGATGCATATGTTTAGCAAAAATATTGAACTTTTTAAGTTTATAGTCATATATATATAATCCTAAACGTGCACATCAAATTAAAAAACATGTGCCATTTTCCACATCATGCGTCAAGACTCAGCTTTTGCATCTTTTTACACTACCATGAGTAGTTGATACAGAAATGAATGTTGAAGAGAAGAAAAACAATGAAGCTATATATTAACAAACTTTAGACAAAATCTAGAAAATAAATAAGGATAAGAAATAAAACACAAAACTTTGACTTGTTTTGAGTTTAAGAGGCGATTAAAAGCATTGAATATGCTTTGTTTTCTCACTTGTCTAGTGACAAGTAACTGGCATGGATATTTTACATGGATGAAGTTCAAAATATAACATTATGAAGTAAACTAGCAGAAAATGGTTAATTGAGATAACCATATTCTTTGGAGAAATATCATTCGAAATATAGGTATATTTATGTCCAAAATATGACAATAAAGGCTGGACGCAAAAGTGGAGGAATTAACATCAGGTTAACAACTGACTGTTAAACTATGTCAAATCATTTGAAAAGATTAATCTATCTTTCTGGCCAAGAAAAAAAAAACATGGAAGATGTTGGAATTTACTTAAGATTTTTTTTTTTTTTTTTTTTTTTGGAAAATAATGAAACAAAATCTAAATTTATATGGATTTCTATGCCTCTTAGTTGGACCATTTTGACACTCAATGTTTTTTGATTTGGATTGAAAGAGTCATGTATGACTATCACATGTGCAATGTCCAATTAACTCGAACCAGTCTGAGCTTGTTTAGCACTTTATTTTAGAAATAACCTGATTTCCAAATGGTAAGTTTTCTTTCGGACGTTTTTTTACGATTCAACAATTTCTACACAATAAAACGTTCCCGGTCATTTCTTACTTCCGTTGGAAAAAACATCACGCCTATTTAATCTAGAAAAGAAACGAACTAAAAAAAGCGCATCTACACTTTTCCGTCGTCCAAGTAACAAATTTCTTTATACAAATTTTCAAACAACGAACCAAAACAGGCATAAAAGAACGATCATCCTTAATGCAGAAGAAATCAGTGTTGTCTATAGAACGGACTGTTTTATCCTTGAGGTGGCAGGGTTGATAGTCCCCTTTGCACCAATAGAGCAGAGCCACGAAACATATTAAAGAAAACGATATTGTCCGCGACTCAATCATATACCATAATTTCATCATTGATGCTTATCGACACCAACGCTTTTAAGATGAGATGGCTACTATAGATGAAAACTATGTTTTAATTTCCACAAACAAATTGTTCCACTTTGAGGACTGCATTTCAGGCCATGGCAGTAAAAGATGTTCTATCCGACAATCAGAATGGCAGGTTTCGTGTTCACCTTGACAAAACAGCTGCACTAGAGAAACCAACTGATGGCGATAGAAAAGCATTTGAATCCTGGACCAACGTCTGCAAAAATTATGTACTTAATGGGATGAATGATGATATGTATGACTAATACAACTCTTATAAGATGATTAAGGAGTTTCAGAAGGCGCTGCAAAAGAAATATGACACCAAGGAGGTTGGAACAAGAAAACACGATGTCAGTCGCTATCTCAAATATCATATGATGAATGATAAGAGAATGGAGGCGCAATTGAAAATAGCAAACGAATTTTATCTTTGAAGATATGAATTTGGACGAACAACTCGGTTGCAGTTTTAAGTTTTAACTAATAAATTACTCCCTAATTAAAAAAGCTTTAAGAATGTTATTAGGCATAAGACTAAAAATCATCCTTACAGGGTTTAATCACTCATTATTGACGAGAAAGCCAGAAAACATGATCGAAAAGATGAGTGCCAGTAGTCTCGAACAACAACACACAAAATTCGTCGCTGCAATTCTGAAACTAAAACCGAAAAACTTTAAAATCAAAACCATAACAACAATATGAATTTGAAACCTAAAAGAAATCAAACCACGTAGCAACAAACCCTCTATAAAGAATGACTCTGGACAGTTTCTATACTATAAATGCAACAAATAGGGTCATATAGCACGTAGAACAGGTCTAGATCTGCTCCACAGGCTTAACTTGATTTAAAAATCTTAGACGGCTATGATTTTTGAGATCAACCTAGTTAGAGAAGCAGAAGGATGGTGGGTAAACACTGGTGTTTCTCACTATGTCTGTTATAATCGTGGTATGTTCAACATGTATACTGTTATTGAGGAGAAAAAGTGTTGTTGGGAGACTCACACCACCAGTGTTGCTGGCATTGGATACGTTGAGTTAAAGTTTACTTTTGAAAAGACACGATTCTGAAAGATACGATGCATAATCCAAAACTGAGAAAGAATCTGCCTTCTGATTTTCTACTGAATAAAGCCGGTTTTATTAAAACTATTGTATTGGGGTTGATACGTATACTTTAACTTATAACGACATGTTTAATCGGAAAGGATGTGCAAGCGATGGAATGTTTATGTTAGATGTTGAAAAGAATAAAGTTTCGATTCTTACTTATCTGTTGTGTGATTTTAACATTTAGCATGCTAGAATCTGTTATGTAAATAAACGCATTATTAAGAACATGTGCAACTTAGGTTTAACCCATAAAGTATCATTAAAAGATTCTGAAAAAATATGATTTTTGTAGCCACAAAAACAGTTAAACTCCACACAAGTATGTTAGTAAATAAACAGAACCCCAACATTTAGTTCACTCCATTATATGTGAACTCAATAGGATGCACTACCGATTAGAGATGAAAAACATGATTTCATTACAGTTATTGGTGATTGTTCTGATTACAATGGTTGAAAATTAATTTAATAAGAAATTAGAATATTTCATAATGATGAAGCAACTGAATATGAATATAGCATATTTATTGAATTTTATAATTTCCATGGTTTAATTAACAAGGTTCAAGATCTCGATTTCGGTCATTTGTAATTTTAGCAGTTTTAACTTAATTTGTAAATTTAAATTTTGGCTTTGTTTTCATATCTCAATATATATATATATATATATATGTATATATATATATATATGTATGTATGTGTGTGTGTGTGTGTGATTACACATACATTTGTTTAATTTATAGCAACAAAACTTATAATTCATATTTAATTCAAAAATAAGATATAAATCGGCAATATCAATTAATTGTAAATATTTATCAAATTAAAACATGTTTATTAATTACTATGTTTTCAACTTTTCAGTCAAATAATCTATATATTTTGTGAACTTGTACATTTTCTAAGTTAAAATTTCATATTTTGAATATTCATATATTTGAAATTTAAATTAAATTTTTTTTTTCTTTAGTAAAATTTGAAGCTTAATAGCATTTTCTTATTGAATCGGAATTTCGCTTTGATTTCATTTTAGACCTTACTGAAACCTAAATCAAACGACAAAAACCTCAATCTTTCGGTCCAAAACTTGATAATTAATAAAATCGTTGCACCTTATTTACCTAAAATGAATGATAAAGCCGAAAGGAAAAACTGATTTAACTTAAGCAGTTGTAGCTATTTTACTAAATCCAACTGCATTGTCACATCGATGGAGGGAATTTTATTGATTGTTTGTTATGTATAAAATAGAATTCTTAAATCTAATGGTAAAACTTCACCTTTTGAGATTTTGAAAATCATAAATCTATCTTTGTCTTATACTGTTAGATTATTATGCAGGTTTACTTGTAGACCTAGTATAGAGATTAACATGCTATTACAAGATTCATACACCATAAGAGGACCATGAACCTTAAATGACATTATCAAGTTTCAAACTATTCTTGAACGTTGAAGTAGTGCATGATTGAAAGCTTTGTCCGACGACTCTATATCAACAAGTGGCTATATTTTTAGCACAACCGGTGAAGCTATTTCTTGAAAATCAGAGAAAGAAACAATTTAGCTCAATCCACCATGAAGTTTGAGATAATAGCACTAGCTACAATTAATGAAGCATATTAGTTTAAAAATTTTGCTAGATGAGGTTCCTTTATGAAAACAAACAATACCAGCAGTATCGATCCATTATGATGGTACCATGGCAATTGTAAAAGTTTGGAAAACCGTTATTATAACATAAAGAAACGACAAATACATCGTAAGCACGGTACTGTTAGAGAGTTTATTTCTTTGAGAGCTATTAATGTGGATCATACATGTCTTGAAGATAAAATTTGGCATTGACGAAAGGATTGACTAGAAACTAGAAAGAAACTCTAAAAAATACTTAAGCAATGAGACTATTGCCCTCACAAGTATGTGTCACCCATAATGGCAACCTAAAGACTGGAGATCCAAGAACTAGGTTCGAGGGGGTAATAACAAGTTAAGGTGTGACACAAGTTGGAGACACTACTTTTCTTAGTGTAGAAGCATGTATTCAGTGATAGAAGAATAAGCTGATAGCAACTCTTAATGAGATCTATATTCCATATGGAGTAGAGTATCAACAATTTCTCCACAACAACATAAATGTACTCTGTCATTTCTTATTCTCGTTGGAAAAATATCATGTCTATTTAATCTAACAGATGGATTGAAAAAAGCGCAAGAAACTTTTCTACCAATTTTCTATCTCCCTTATGACAACCTCCTTTATACGGATTTTCGAGCAGCGAACCAAACGGGTGTAAAAAAGATCTTCTTTAGTGCAAAGGGGATCATCGTTGTTTCTAAAACAAGCTATTTTACCCTGAGGGTGGCGCTATTGACCGACTGCTTTGCATAGGGCAGACCGGCAAAACGTCTTAAAGAAAGTGACATTGTCTGCGATAGCCGTATTTCTCCTTGCTGCTTATCGACTCCAATGGAAGATGATGATGATAAAAGAAGATCATGCATGCATTTTGAATGAAAAACCTTACACATACACACAAAAAAAAAAAAAAAAAGGGAATAAAGGAAATCAAAAGACTAGTGGAACCTAAGATTATGAAGAATATAGCAATTTGACCAACGTTTATTGGATTAAACAAGCTCTTGGTTATTTTGTCCAGGAGAAACATGAAGGAAAAAAAAAAAACTAAACTAAACAATTCTCCAAAGAAAATACAGAGTAAACGAAGATGAAAAAGAATCTATTTATAGATGTTAAACAACATTCACAATAACCAATGATTCAATTATAATTCTACAGTTCAAATCTAAAGGTAATGACAACTGAAACTCCATTTAAAATCAACTGTCCGAAATTCAATACATGTAAAGCAGATGCGTTTAGTTGTTCGAAAAGAGAAAGAAAAGAAAAAACTTTACAAATGAAATTAAATCACATTCACATTCGATGTGCATGTTCTTTGATAGAAAATGAATATACTGAAATCTTACAGGTTAAGGATAAGTCTCCTAACCAAGCAGACATTCCGTGAAGAAATAGGAGGCCAATGTTAGAATGAATAATCACATCCAATCAGAAAGGCGTACATCTGCTCAAATATAGAAAGCAGGCAATATCTCAAAAGATCAGCAGGCCTATATTGCCAAGTGCCCATGAATTTGCTTTACTCGATATGTAAAACACTATCGAACGTACTCACAAATAAATATTAAATACCAAGTGTTGCATAATCCTAACTTAAATGGATACTCAAGGTGGCACACTCAAATTGATTACGTTAACTAACCAAAGACAAGGCTATTTTGAACGGTCCCTGCAAGGGCTATCAATGGATACCCAAAAAAAATCGAAATCCACTGCATTTGTATCCGAAAAACGAATAAATATCCGATATTCGGGAAAAATGATGTGTGTGTGTATGTCTATATATATATATATAGGCAAGCGTTCGGTTTCAGTTGCACCCCAAAAATGGGGCACCCCAAATACCCCCTGATTTACACCTCCCATTTATATTAAAGAAAGTGAGTGGGAGGTGAGAGAATGAGTGGAATGAGAGAGGGAAGAAATATGTGGTGGAAAATAGGGAGGCCAAAGGGGTGCTCCATTATTTCGGGTGCCATTGAACCTGCCTCTATATACATATATACATATATATATATACATATATATACATATACATATACATATATATCCGCATCTGAAAATTATCCATCCGTTTTTTTAGCGTTATACTCAAAATTATATGTATTTTAGTACAATGAATGAGATTTACTTATTGCTTCACTAAGTCGAAGGTTTATATTATATGCACTAAATGCATATTAGTTACTCAAATATATTTAATTCCATCATGGGAAAACCAATCGGCATGAAACCAAATGTTTAAGATAGGAACCCGAAGTCGAAACCAAACTCATCAGAGGAAGTAAAGGGCTAGAGGCATATAGAACAGAGCAAAAGAAGAATTATCGGAACCATAATTTTGATACCGATACTAACAAGCGAAAGCAGCACCCATTAACACAAGTAACAAAGGCGAAAGCCAAGTATACAGAGAAATGGAGGCAATTAAACCAACACCGAGCATTCGTTCGACACTGAAAGCCAGAAACAAAGGAGAGAGAACAACCAAGCCATTCGACACCGAAGCCACCACAATTCAATACCGAAAGTCGACGACGGACGAAAGAAGATAGGAAGCCGGCACCGAAACTAAGAGACACAGAAGCAGGCTGTGTATCCGAAAGTATCCGTTGATAGCCCTAATGCCTGCTCCTAACAATACCGCTTTGTACCTAAAAGGGACAAAAACCACCAAGCACCAACTGTTGGGCACCCTCCTATCAAATGATAAGTATGAGCATGACTAAGACTAATCACACCTGAGCACTTTTCAAAAATGACGAGGACTCTCAAAACAGGTTCCTAAGGGCACCAACCCTCACATTCGCATTCACCGCCAAACTGGCTCAAACTTCGTATCTCTGAGCCTTTATCAACCTCCACCACTCCAAATACAGGTTTCCAGTTAAACATCAAATATAGAAATATTTCCTACCTGCTAGATTTTCACTGTATTTGAATTTTTCACTCTGTTTGTAAGTGGTTGCACTACAAAAGATGATGAAGCTTAGCTTTTGCTATTTTCCCCAGGCATGCACATAAGTTTACTTTTTTATATTTGATGTCGGTCATAAACAATAAATACTCTCTAGTTTAAGATACAAAAACTGTAGTATCATATGACAAAAAAATCATTAGGTGACAATAAAAGTTCAGTACTAAGAAAATCATTCGGTCACGCAGACCAAAAGGAGAGAATTTTGTATATGTGAAGAATAATAAACGTTGACCTCATTGCAGTGAGTATGATGAAACAACCATTGCAACAATATAAAAAGTATTAAACGTAAATTTTGGATCATTAGATGAAACTCACCCACTTGCTTGTTAAAGAACTGGCAGATATGTAAAAGAAAGTTGCCTTGGCTTCTCCAGCAATCGCCTTTCCAATCATTGTTTTACCTGTCCCCTAAAATAATATAATAATCAATTGATCAGTAAACTTCTTTTCCAATCTATATGAGTAATATTGTTAAGTAGAAAATTTAGGACAATTTTAGGTTAGTATTTCTAGGACAACATTGCATTTGACTACATATTGATATGGTAAACACTTACAGGAGGACCAAAAAGCAGAAGACCTTTTCCAGGAGACCGGCAACCTCGAAATATATCAGGGCGTAAAAGAGGCCATATGACCATCTCTGTTACACATTTTTTGGCATGATCCAGTCCAGCTGTATATGTGAACAACATTACACCAGAAATGACTATATAATTGGTGAAATTACTAATTACGAAAAAAATAAGCCATCGCGCATAGCAGTTAAGCAATCAACTACCCAATTGTAGCACTTTCAATGACTAACCTTAAAAATAAATAATATAAAACAAATCAACTTGCCACATTATCACTTAAAAATTCATAAAGTTGTATTAATAAGTTAAAACTTTACTAAACATGCTGAGAAGTTGTACAACATTGTGCAAAAGAACGAAGTAATTAAGAAACAGATTTTTTGTTAAGATGTCCCTTACCAATGTCATTCCAACGAACATTAGGATCTCTGTCCATTATCTCGTTGCTAACATGTTCAATAAGACGAGGTTCAAGATTCCTCAATTTTTCAGGCAGCTCGCCATCAGGTCCACATAACATCTCTAAACTGAATTTCAAAAGGCCGTCATTGAGCTCGATTTTATCATAGAATATTAACATATATTCAGCTCGAACATGTCAATTATTGATACACAATTTGTTTGTTTATACTTTATACACAATGAAATTTGTCGCCTAAATTTCAACAATGTTGAAATTTGAATTGCAGAAGACAGAAATAGTGATTAACATGTCAATGCAACTTGTCATCTAAGTTTCAACTATGTTGAAAGTTTAATTTCAGAGAACAGAAATGGTAGTTAATATAACTCGCCGCCGACGGAATTATTTAGTGTGATTATTGATTACATGTTTATCGTGAGCTCGGATTTTGATAAGTTAACGTGTTGATTATTCAATGACGGAAGATTCCGCAATGCAACTTGTCACCCAAATTTCAACTATGTTGAAAGTTGAACAAATAGCGTTGAAAGTTGAATTTTGATAAGTTAAGGTGTTGATTCTTCAATGATGGAAGATTTCACAATTCGCAGGGATTAGACACATCACCTGATGGCAGAATAGTTGAAGCACTATCAACCAAACTACATAACCCTAATAAAAATTGGTGATGTACTTTTCAATTTATACGTATCCAGATAATCAGCACTTAGTCCTGCATCTCCCCTGTTGTTGCCTGTCTAGAGGAGTTTGCCCTATCCGGCAGCCTTGTTGGCCAAGCACTAAAACCGAGCCTGGATAAATGCATGCATACACAGAGACATATACACAAAAAAGCACGCGTGCGCGCACACACACACGCACGCACACACACACACACACACACACACACACACACACACACATATATATATATATATATATATATATATATGGGAGGGGTCTGCATTTTTTTGCAATCTTAACTTGTCGAGATTCTTTTTTCTGGCAAAGCACTCGTTCCGGATTCTGCTTCATACGTATTTATAATAATCAAAATTTCTTAATTTTTTGTGCATATGACATGATTATCATTAAAGCCATCTTTCCACAAAATTATATTATTCCAGTATTTTTAATCTATCAAAATTAATAATGCAGTATGTCGTATTCCTAAAATACTTTCTATAATCAATTTGAATATATATATATATATATATATATATATATATATATATATATATATATATAAGAAGCATTCTGTTACACCCTAAATAGTGCAACACTCCTAAATGCTTAATGATTTCTATCACACAACCATCTTTCTCTCTCCATCCACTCACTCATTATTTAATTATAAACGAGTGGTTGTGGTTCGAGAGCAAAAGGAGTGCTCCTAGACAAGGGTGTCATATAGTCCTATATATATAATATACATATACACACCCTCTCCCCTCCCCCCCCCCCCCCACTGAAGGAGAACCCGACGGATCGGTAAACTCATGAGAAAGAAAGGTTAAATTGTGCGTGTCCGCTTTAACTCATGGCACCTAAAATTCCCGGATGCTATTTTTTGCAAGCAGTGTGTGCAGAGCAGGGCTCGAACCTGAGTCTGTCAGATCTAAGCACCCTATCCATTGCGTCACACCCGCGGACACACACACACACACACACACACACATATATATATATATATATATATATATATATATATATTTGTGTGTGTACATATATACACACACACACATATATATATATATATATATATATATATATATATTTGTGTGTGTACATATATATACACACACACACATACATATATATATGGTATTTTTGCATATATGTATGGTAAAAAATTATAATGTGAATCACACACACACAGCGCTGCACATATAATGCGTGTGTACGAGAGAGTGGAGGGATTTGTAGCTTCTTTATGTTTTGTCCCTTTGTAATATCCCTTTATAAGGACCACTGATAAATTAGCGGTTGAATTAATGATGATGTAAGAGAAAGAAAAATAAAAGAAGTACGACAAATGGTATTGTATATTCACATTAAATTCAACCTCTATTTTATCAAACCCAATAGCCATTTGATGGGGATAAAAAGGGGCTAAAACAGAGGGGTCATAGATCAATTCTCTGTCTATGGATCATTAAGACGGAATCAGCTGATCTATGAAATCTAGGGACTAATATTATGGACTAAAATAGAGGAGTTATGGGTCCCCTTTTTATTTTTTTGACGTGGAATTTATAGATCCTTCATTTTAAGCTTATTGTAGCCTTCTGATATCAACCATAGAATGTAATAAGTGATTAAATTAGTTGTGATGTACGAGAGAGTATTAAGTGCAAGCAAATGGTTAGTTCACTTCAGAACCCTCAAAATATTGAAACCAAAATAACTATTCAAAAATCAAAAACCAAGCTGAACTGAAACGATGTTTTTCCAAAAACGGAAACCAACCAAACCAACAATAGTTGTTTCTATTTGGTTGATTAATTGATTGGTCATTAAATAATCTGGATTGTATAGTTGCTAATATAATATAAGGTTAAAACAATTGATTAAGTCCATATTTATTTAAAGGGGTGATGCTTGTCCTAACATGAATTGGAAGGAAAGTAATGTTGTTTAAATAATAACATAAATAACAATTTGCCTCAAAAAAAAAAAAATATTGACAAAGATATTTATATTCATGTGAAATAATATAAGTATTTAGTTTGGTTTAATTGTTTGGGTCAATTTTAATTGAAAACCAAAAGAATCAAATAAACACAAAATAAAAAAATAAAAAAATCAAACCCAACCAACCAACTAAACTGAACTAAACCAGCTGAACTTGTAAGGCTCCGTCGGTTTATTTGTTTTGAACCAATGGAGAACGATGAGGAACCGTTAACTATTCATATCAAATACATTCATTAATTTTTTTCATCTGATGATTGAAGAAAGTGGCTACAAAGAGGATTTTATGTATATGCATAATCCTCTTTATAGCCATTAAATATTATGTCAGTTTTAAAAATGTGGTGACATCGTAGTTTTTAGCATTGACCGCATGTTATCCTATGTTAAATGATACACCATAAGTGAAATATAAATTTACATTGTCATATGCTTCGTTGAACTTTGTTAAGTTTCGCGTAAGCTTTATTTTTCAGCTTAGCAACAAGACACCTGACAGTGCTGTAGTGAGTTGTTGCCTCAACTTTAATATTGTCGGTATTTGGCGATATGCTTCACTTGTGAATAGATGATTACTTCGTTGTGAATGTGTATGTACCCACGTATGTGTATGTGTCCGTGTATGTATGTGGAGAGGGAGAGAGAGAGAGAGAGAGAGAGAGTGCGCGAGCACATGCATGAAGAACTGAATTGCAAAGTGGTGTCTTTGTTACATAAACAAGATTTAAATTACCGAAATGTTCTCCACCTCCATTTAAAAAAAAAAAACACAAATAGATGATAGAAAGTACGACTTCGATTATTTGATCCAACAGACTTGGGTACCCAAAAAAGAAGGTTTACTTGATTCAACCATCTATAAATAGTACCTGGTAATGAACATAGAAACAAAGATAATACCTAAAGGGCTCGACAAGCATGAATGGATGAGTGGTAATACGCAAGGGGGTGGTAACGAAAAAGAGGATAATTTGATTCTTATCATGAAAATTGAATATACTTTTGATAAATTCTTCTACATCACCATTACTGTATTCAATAGATAAGGCATGGAAAAATACATTTAGAAATAGTAATGCTAATATGTATCATGAAAATGATCATATTGTACCCATTTTGTGCGGAGTAATGTATTGACATCATCGAGGATAGAAAGATGTTCATAGCATTGGTTGAGTTAGCAAAAGTGAATTGATTTAAAAAAAAATGTTAAACTGAAAATCAAGCTATAATACCATATTAGGAAAACACATATAATAACAAAACCGATGATAATATAAAAAATGAACTTTTAGTCACATTATTAATTATTAAGATGAGCAATCTCATAGTCACTATAATAACTTATATAATGAAACCTATTGACAGTAATTTAGGAAGACATGGAAATATATTAAATCGTAACTGAAATAACTATTATCTCTAAATCATGATTTGGGAAAATCGTTTATGAGTGTGTATCAAAAATATATTCGATTTCCCCTAATCATGGTGAGAGCATCACTCGGTATCAAGAGAATCACTCATGGTTAAGGGACTAGTCCCTCATGATTAAGATGAATGAATGAATCATCTTAAACTATTGGTCATTTGTATTTTATAAGATGTATGAATTCAAATGGTGTTCATACAATTTGAAAGTCAATATATCTATTGTTTCCTTCTAAAACGATCAACCAAAAAAAAAAAGGTGAAATGTATGCATCCAATGTAAAACTTCAAAGTGATAAGTAATATATCAAATTATAAACTTTTGATTGCATATATAACTTAATCTGGTATCAGAGGTAGATTCAGTTTATGTGTGATTAACGGTAATATAAATGTGTTCAACTCGTAATATATCACAAATGAAAGAACATGTTAAAAAAAGTAACACATCACTAAAACATTATGATGAATCTTCTACGTAAATGCTAGAAAATCACTCTTTGTATTGTCAATTGATTTTATCATAATAAGTTGTTCAGTAATAGTTTATTCATTTATGATTTCTAGAATTAATCTTTGACAGTAGTTTGAAAACTTAGGTTACCAACCATCGCCTAGTGGAGTCTTCTAATGAATCATCGCCCTTCCCCGAATTTCTGGCTGCCATATTTGCACCATTACTTGCATTAGATTTGATGGGTGGAACAAAATTACCTCGCACACCCCGACGAGATAAACCACCAGACTTCATGCTGTAATTCCTTGTATTGCCAACATAAATATTGTCATTTTGCGGGGACATGGGTGCATTTGAGTAGTTCGCTTGGCCATGTTTTAGCTTTGCGTCCATGTCCTGAAAAAAACATTACACTAAAAGCTCACTCGCCATTTGTGCTCAGACCATACCAGTCTTACGAGTATAAGAAGGTTATAAACTCTTAAAAATAAACAGTTTCAGGGAATTTAATGGTAAGAATGTGTGTGCATGTGCGTGCACATGGCTGATGTATATATTGTCTCAGAAAACGCGAAGTTATCTGGAGAATCTAAATGTATGTCTTTAACTTTTATTCTCATAAAGTTATTCAACTCAGTGGTTTAATGTAACATGCAATGTGTTTGCTATATGCATACTATAACATGAACTCATGAAGTATATAAAGGACGCGATTCTAAACTTTGTAACCTATTATGATTTTAATTTTAAGCCCAGTTTGACAGCAGAAATTTCTCTGACTAGGGAGAGTTTATTATCTACAAATTAACACTACAAAAAGGTTTTACTTTATATTAATTGCACAGAAACCTATAAGATAGTAAAATTAACTGTTTTCATATTCACCATAGTCTACATGCAGTATTAATACGAAGTCATAGCTAAATAGGTCACGGTTAAACTTAGAAAGAAAAAGAAGAAGAAACGAAATATTACTTGTTTATAAATGTGTTGATGCTAATAGAGAGATCGGCAATTCACATATAAAATACATTCCCAACAAGGTATAACGATTGGTTTGTGAAGTTTTTAAATAATGGAATAGAAGATATTTAGGTTTCTTGAATCCTTGATACACATATGCTCTATCTAAGATTCTAAATGATTGAATTGCATGAGTTATAAAGAGAATTCAAAAGGCTTTGAAGAAGTATGTGTTAGGGAAAGCGAAGAATGAAACAAAGGTTCACATACTTTTCAGGCCTCTATTATATTGCCTTTAACCCCCCACCTAAATAATCCAAATTAAAATGGATAAGTATACCCTCTTCTTCTCCAAACAGCAAACATTAAGGATGATACCATATGCATCCACCAAAATAATAATCTCGCCCACTTAAAAGAATAATCATTGTTTTAAAAAACCCGTCTCGATACTTGCCACGATGAGCGCCTCGGCGAAATAAGAGATAAAACGCCTTGAGGCTTATTCCAAAAGGGTTTTTTTACCTCTAAAGTTTATGCCTCAACAACTTGAGGCGTACAAAGCATATAAAGCGCACGCCTCAAACTCCTGAGGCATAAGACTCAAATATTGACACTAATAAAGTCATTAAATTTTAATTATTTAGTGGAAATAAAATATGGTGTAGAATGTTGGTCTACTAAGAGGCAACATGTCCAGAAGATAAGTGTGGCAGAGATGCGGATGTTGCGCTGGAGTTGTGGGCATACCAGACGAGATCGGATTAGAAATGAGGATATTTGAGAAAAACTTGGAGTGCAATTGAAGAGAAGTTAGTCCAACACCGCTTGAGATGGTTTGAACATATCCAACGTAGACCATACGATGCACCTGTGCGCGTTGGAATTATAGGCCGTGCCGAATGCCCAAAAAGAGGTAGAGGTCGACCTAAAATGACATGAGAGGAGATAATAAAGAGAAATTTAAGTAATTAAAGTATATTGGAAGAGCTGGTAGTGGATAGGAGTGCATGGAAGTTGGCAATCCATGTACCAAAACCTTATGTTTTTTTTAACTTTATTGAACCTTTTTACTTTTTTATTACTATTTTAGACTTTATTTCACTTTTACTGAACATTTTTACTTTATTATTATTATTACAATTTTAGAAAAAACCTTTATCAGACGACTTTCTATCTTTTTAGTTATTTTAAACCTTTTTTTATATATGTATTATTACCATTATTATTTATTTTAATTTTGGGTTCTATGTCTAGCCAACCCCAACTTGTTTGGAATACATGGCTTTGTTGTTGTAGTAGTAGTGGAAACAAAATATAACAAAACTAAAGAGAATTTTCCATTTTTTACTTATAAATTTCAATATCAACATGATCAAGTAAGATTGTTTATGAAACGACAATCAAGAGCTATGTAATGGATTTTCTCACTGTTATTTAAAAAAATATCTTTCAATAAATTTCGCTAAATCTTCAAATAAATTTTGCAGATTGATTTGAATTGATAGGAGAAATCAAAATTGGAGTTGGTGAAACCTTCAAATAGTTCTAAGAAATCAAAATTTGAATCATGAGTTTCAATTATTTATTTTTAATCTATAATAAAAACATATACTTGTTCAAAGTCGGATCTTAAATGATTTTTTGTTTTTGTTTTTTGCATCGGTTAATCCAAAATGTCAAAATTTCTTTACATGTTTTGCGTTTTATTTTTACCCGAAAAGCTTACGCCTTAACGTTTCGAGGCTTACGACTCGCCTCATAAATGTGAGAACGCCTCATGTACGCTTTTCGCGTTTTAAAACTTTGAGAATAATACAATAAATTACACAAAAGCACTTCAAAAATTCACCATGCTCAGATACATAAAACTAAACTAAAAAATACAGGGAAGAACAGCATATTGTTAAAAAAGATCTTTGATTCTTAAACATATTGATTTCCTCCACTACCAGTGTCTGATAGTAGGAAGGTTAATAATGTAAGTGGAATTAATTATACAGATTATAAAGTAATGTAAAATGATTTTTTTAATGTTTATAATATAATATTAATATCGAATAATATGCTTGTAATAATATCATTTGTACAAAAATCTATAATATTTAATTATTACTGTATATTACTTTTTTCGTAGTTATGCTTCTTGTTTAAACTGATACAAATAATCGATGTAATTTTTTAAAGATTTTGTGGATCGAAAAACAAAATATTGGGACTGAAATTTGAATAGAAGTAGCCCATGCTTTCTATTTCATGAAAATGAATCAACAAAGGAAAATGCAGTTGTAAGATGTAATTTTGAGTTTCGTCAACAGATACGTTAGAATGTTTGATGAAGAGGTTTCAGCATTATTTTTATTTTTCATGGGTCTTTCGAAGTTGTAATTGTCCACAGGTCTAAAATTAACAAGCTTTGGACTGAAAGTAGTATGTCAGAATGCATTGTAAAAGCAATCATCATTTTGATAATTGCAACACTGCTATTTTCTTTACATATTCAGTCTCAAAATATCAATATCAATATCAATATCCAACCACAACCTAATAGCATAAAGAACCAATATAGTCATCTTTCCACTTGCTATGCATCATTTCTCTCTTTTCTGTATTAATCTAATTCAAGATTAAAGCCAAAATGAAACTGGTTTATTTGTTCGAAATCCTGTTTGGAGAGTCGCATATGGTTGAAAAGCAATCAACCAGAAAGAAAGGGTATATTGTAGGATTATGTTAAGGTTTCAGAACATCATGAATACATGGTTTTCGGAGTTCACGCTCACATGGTTAGTTTACGTTTATAAATTATGAAGTAAAAAATATCACATATACCCAATTGTGTGTAATGATAAGTTATATATGCAAACAATTTTTATATGGACAAGTTGAAATAGGCTTCTGAAAAAAGCTTATTCGAAAAATAGCTTTTGTTACAAACTAATTATGAAAATATATCTGTTTTGGTTCAGGCGACCTGTACTTGCGCATTCCGTAAATGCACATGTACACAGTTGTATATGCGCATTGATAGATTGTGCACGTACATTATATGTATTTTAATCGTACACATACTGATACATGCACATTTGTTAAATGCGCATAATTTTGTATATGCGCCTTTACACAATGCCCAATGTGTTTCGAGGTTTGAAAAAACAGCCCCTGCTATTTTCTCTGTTTCAATCTTCCACTAAATTTAACCCAAATTCTCATCTTAAAACCCTAACCCTGAACCCACTCTTCCATCCAAACATCAAACTCACCTGCTTTTCATCTCCAAATTCTAAGCAAATGGTAGAATCTTCAACTTCTTGTCAAATAAGACGTGAAACCCTAAATTTAAATTTTGATTTGCAATTTTAATTTAGATCTACTACATCTCCAGCAAATCAAAATTTAAATTTAGGGTTTCATCTCTTATTTGAGAAGAAGTTGAAGATTCCCTAAATTTAAATTTTGATTTGCAATTTTAATTTAGATCTACTACATCTCCAGCAAATCAAAATTTAAATTTAGGGTTTCATCTCTTATTTGAGAAGAAGTTGAAGATTCTTCCTACTGCTTAGAGTTTGGAGATGAAAAGTAGATGACTTTGATGTTTGGATGAAAGGGAGGGTTCAGGGTTAGAGTTTGGAGATGAGAATTTGGGTTAAATTTAGTGAAAAACTGAAATGGGAAAGAAAGCAAGGGACGATTTTCTTTAGACTCCGAAACATATGTATGTAATGTGTAAGTGTGCATGTACAGTTGTACATGTGCATTTTGCCGAATGTGCATGAATGTTTATAATAAGAAAATATGATGTTCATGTGCATTCTATAAATGTGTTTACACAAATATTGAACATGTGTGTTTAAAGAATGCCAATGTCGGTTGTCTAAACTAAAGCAAACCCATTTTCATAATAAGGTACAAATGAAGACTATTTTGAAATAACCTTTTTTCAGAGCCCTATTTCAAAATTTTGCCTTTCTTATGTATTTTCTAAAGTACAAAGAATAAACCTAATGTAACCTAACATGTCTTGGACAAAATTACCAAAACAGTCAAAAGAATTCCACTGGGTATAGCACGCATGTATTTATCCATTTATTCCATGTGGTTTAACTTAGCTCTGCTCTACCATGGTGCTGATATGATCCATCAAAGATGAAAATTTTGAAATAGAATGAACCCTTACTCCCAATTTTACAATGTAACTGTGATGATGTTGATTTTTGAACAAATTCAAAGCAAGGAAACGATACTGTGCAGTAAGTAACAAAAAAGTTTGTGCACGTGTAAGTGCCATCAAGCAAAAGAATGTTCCATAGACTAGTGTGAGGAAAAAAGATGTACCAGTTTTGATCTTGCAGTAACAAATCCACTTGCAGGTGTATCACCAGTTGTTTCATCATTGCACGAAGGGGACGGAATTTTCGTATTTTCACAAATAGGGCTTGTAAATTCAACATGCCTGCGCTTTGACCTTGGCATATTGCAATAAGATTTTTCTTCATCATCATTTTCAACGTTAGTAGACTCACTAGGTTTGCCACATTCAGTGTTTAGCAGCTTTCTGGTCAGCAAAGGTTTTTTGCCGTACGACGTTATTTTTGTTTGGGCCATGAGTTTGGAGACTCTAACATTTAATGTGTCATGTTGACTTTCTGAATCATTTGTTCGTGATTGCTGCTTTTCTTCGATAGGAGATCCACTGATAGACGGTTCGTTGGTGTTGGAAGATGATGTTTTGGAAATCTAAGAAAATGCATCAGCTTCTCAAAATTAAGCAATTCCAATTAAAAATATTAATTACACAAAAATAAGCAATTGTGGAGAGAGAATTTCACTTGTGCTAGCAGACATCAATAAAAGCTTTGCAAACAGAAGGTTTTCTGGATGTGTTTTCTAACAAATAATTTGGAGGTGTTTGTGCAATTAATAGAAAGTAGAAACATACATTTTGTTAACAATTAATAGAAACATACTTTGTGTTAACCGATATGCAAGAGACTGTACATATTTTTATTAATAGTTGTCTTGGAAGCGCAAATTTTTGGACCGACCGTGAATTTCCAAAAACAGCTATATATATACACACACACACATATATATATATACACATGTATATATACACACATATATACACACACACACACACACACATATATATATATATATGGAAAGTCGATTCAGACACAAAATTTAGACACAATTGGTGACACAACTAATCTCCACCATCGGATCACCCCATGAATTACACCTCTCCACATAAAGACAAAAAGATCCAACGGTTGAGGCTTTGTGTCTCTAAGTTTGTCTAATGTTGTGTCCAAATAGTTGTCCCTCTATACATATATATATATATATATATATATATATATATATATATATGGAAAGTCTATTTAAACACAAACGGTGACACAATTGATTTGCATCATTGGATCACCACATGAATTCCACCTCTTCATATAAAGACAAAAAGAAAACACAAACGGTGACACAATTGATTTGCATCATTGGATCACCACATGAATTCCACCTCTTCATATAAAGACAAAAAGATCCAACGGTTCCCCCATATATATATATATATATATATATATATATATATATATATATATATATATATATATATGTCACTTAAAAATAGGATCAAACAATTAAATATTCTTAACGAATTCAAACTGCATTTTTAGACATTTAAAAAAAAACTTAATATCATTTAAAAATTGGATCTGATAAACATTCGTTACACCATTGTTCTTTATTAACCAACAACACAAATAAAAATTAAAACTAATAAAAGAATTAAATATTGAAACTTAAAAATAAAAATTCAAACTAATTACACATGATGTCCACGCAACAATATAACCAAGTATTCGGGTAAATCATTTTCTATTGAATGTGTTAAGCATACATAGTTTCCAATTCACACGCAAAGCATGTACCATGATCGCGTGCGAAGCACGTGCCATTATGTTCATGTACGAATTTACAATAAAGCGTCTTCTGAAAATTTGCATAACAAGTAAAATTGCAAAATTGCTTTTGTTTCACAGAAAGAAAATCTGTGTCCTAAGATAATAACAAACTGATGATCGTGATTTTTTCCCCATTTTTTGAAAAATAAATAAAATAATACGGGGATAAGTAGTTAATTATTTTTTGCCAACCAACGCAAAATACATGCAGTAATTAAATTTTAATACCTGTTATACTACTACCTTATTAACTTTTGAATCGTGGAGGAAACGGCTGAAGTTTGTTGACGCCTTAATCTTATCAATGTCTATGTTCCCTCCTTGCACAAAAACACATCCAACGTCCCTTCTTGCATGTTCAAATGCCTGACTGAAATAGTACATATATATTAGTTGTAACATATGATGATAGAAAGGTTAAAATTTGCTGAGGACCAGGTTTTTAAACAACCATGCTAGCAGAATATCAGGAACTTTGGAAAAAAGCTTAACTGCTGCTATTTGTTTTAAGGTCCTACAATTAATTGTTAACCCATACAACTGAAAGCTAGGTTTAGTGACAGAAGCATACTGGCACCAGTTGTCATCGTTGAAATAATAATTGGATGTATAAAGTTACAACGGGTGAGCTTCAAATGCCTTTTACCAAGCTATTGTTTTTATGGTACTATGAATAGCATCGGCATAAAAAGGGAAGAGACATGGCATCGGCTTAAGGATGAGTGTTTGGTTGGTTTGGTTTGTCCGATGATGAGAATGGTTAAGCCAAACAAGAATCAATCAAAACAAAAACAAATCAATCGGATTAGGTTTGGTTGGTTATCCAATTTAACCGAAACAAAAAAGATTCACATCTTATGTTTGTTTGGAATATTCATCGAAAATTGAAACAAAACCTAAATATATCATAAGTATTATTGTGCTTTAGTTTCTAACAGTAAATTGGATACACACACACACACACACACATATATATATATATATATATATATAGGCGAGCGTTCAATGGCACCCCCTTATTCTGCACCCCCTATTAGCCCCCCTGTTTTCCGCCTCTCGTTTATATTATTTTAAGGTGAGTGGAAGGTGAGAGAGTTAGTGGAAGGAGAGAGGGAGGAAATGTGTGGTGGAAAACTGGTAGGCTAAAGGGGTGCTCACTATTTGGGGTGACATTGAACGCTTCTCATATATATATATATATATATATATATATATATACATACATATACATATACATATACATATACATATACATATATATGATAAAATTTACTTAGACCACTAAACTAATCTAAAAATAATTATCATTAGTAATTTAGAAAGTATAATAAAAGATCGGTTAATTTGGTTAAACCAATAACCAAAAATTTTAAATGAACCAATTATAAATTAATCTAGTTTCGAAATCAAACCAATCCGACTGAGAAGAAGTATTTTGGTTGGTTAATTTGGTTTAACCAAAGACTACTTACCCCTCATCAGATAATAGCAACAAAAACTAGATGTGTATATCTATGATGAGATCATAATGGTTGCATGGACTCAGTTGACACCACTAGATGTGTTGTTTTAATATCTAGCTTGTATATGGGTGTAGTTCTTTTTTATTAGATGGGGAAAAATAAGTAATTATAGTATTGTCATGTGTGCTTTTGTTATTGTAAAAAGAATGTGATGTCTTCTTTCTACAACAATGACATCTATGCAGTTTTTCCATTGTTCTGTGTTTTTATCTTGTTTCAAATATTTTCCATTTAAAATCCTTGTATTCATCTATTTCTTATTGTCTTTTTTCCCCTTTAAGTTTCTAAATCAGTTGTATATTTATGCTCAGAACAATTTCCCACAAAATAACACTCAACATCTCGGCTAACGTGTAGTGCATCTTGAAACAATATATTCATTGGATGGCATACAGCACTTTGCACAGTTAAGCTTGACAAAGGAATTGAATCCAATTCTGGTGACATATTAAACCTTCAATTATTATCACAACCTCAACTGAGAATATGAAAAATAGTTTTTTAAAATCAATATAGGACTAGTTATGTATTTTAAAGTGTTGGATAGTTCTCAACACTGAAACCGATACTTATATATCTAGGATAGTTATCGACTAATCTAGTAAAATGTACTAGATAAAGGGCAGCCATAAACAATCTAGCTTGCACTGTTTGACACAACGACACCATATCATAAATCTGAGCGCATGGATCCATAGCTTTATCCTATCCAGAGTGTCATATGACATGATTTCCCAGTAAAACTTTATATTAGCCATAATAAAGCTTTTCCATATTTGGAAAAAATAGATTGGACAAATCAATAAGACTATAATTCTTATATGGCTCAAATGAAATGATTGATGAACAAGATCTAAAATGACTACTAAACAACAAAACCAATGACATTGATGCTTGTAGCAATTCATTTGTGATAGAATGCCACAAATATTGAAAGCATAAGAAAAACTGAACTTGACATGATTGTCCAGCATTGTGCTTTATTTACAAAATGTCTACGTGAAAGGTGAACAAATTCTACATGGTACGACGAGATAAAAACCAAGATTGCCAGATTGATTTGTTTCTTTGTTTTCAAACACTGGGAGCTGATTAAGAAGAGATGGTTAAAGCTACCGTGTACTTCAAACCACACACCTTCTAAAGAAGTTTACCATATTTCCTTATCAAATTAATTTTTAGAACAGATCCTTCTTCAGTACAGGATTGCCAAACCGATTTATACTTGTGCTTTTTCCTAATGGACAAATAATTCAAACTCAAACTTGTGGACTACGGATGTTCTATAATTACAATTTGTCTAACAATTTTCAATAACTCTTACAAATTACTGATATACAAAGACCCAAACTGTATAACATATGATTAAAAAATAAAAATAAAAACTAGATATAAAATAGCAACTGGTCATATGTCAAATTAAATTCAGCTGACAGAAAATATCATAGTTTCATTAGGACATGCCCCAAAAAAAATGGATTAAAAAAATATAGAAAGCATAACATATTCAAAAAATAAAATAAAAAATCAAAATTAGATTTTAAACTAGAATGCACTGATTTGCTGTTTCTCATATCCAAATAATCAAATCTAAAAGACGATATAAATTTTTCCCCTCAAAATGTTTCCAACTCATTTCATAGAAAATAAAGAAACAAAATGAGTTATTGATGCCAAGCGCCAAGTGGAAAGGAGTTCTGGACTCAGGTTCTAATGCTCTTTGATTTGAAACCCATAGACATTAAAATGAGTGTTTTGCTTGAATAACGTAACGTTCATATTGCGAAGAAAAAAAAATGAAAGTGAACTTGAAAGAAAATTGAAAACACTTAGAAAGAAAGGGCAAAAATATTTTTATATACAACAATAACCACTAAGTCATTGTTCTTAAACAAGTTGGGGTCGGCTAGGGACAGAACTAAAAACCAAATGATCAAGTTAATTTAAAAGTAATGATAACAAAAATAGGTTTAAATGTGAGAACAGAAATAAAGATAAAGTAAAATAACTAAACAAATAATAATTATTATTAAATACTTATGTCCTAAGCTTATATTCATTAGTCCTATAATCTAAAACTTAAAACACTATCCCTGAACCAACCCTAAGCTCATGGTTCTAGTATATGTATCCCCAACTTCCACGCATTCATGTCTGACACCAAGCTTTTTGAATGTATTACAATCTCTCAAGTCTCATTTTTACTATTTGCTCTCATGTCATCCTTGGTCGACCTCTACCTAACTTTGAGCATTCGGTGAGACATTTAATTCGTTGGAGATGTCCAAACCATCTTAACCGGACTCCAAACTCCGCTTGTGTAATTTTCCATGCAACCTTTCCCAAGCTATAATAAAAGAGGACGAGTGTGATAGGCTCGATGAACCAACATAAAAACCATAGCCTCTTTTATGGAAACGGAACCTTATTAAAAAATATTTTTATATGAATCCAAAAAATAGTATATCTTTTTAGAATAGAAAATCAGATGGAAATTAATAAACTTCCAAAAATACAGCTTGTTTTTTAATATATTCAAAACAAAAAAATTACTATTATTGTAATTTTATCTAAATTATAATCAACCATCTTATTTTCAAATAATGCTTGAATCACTTATCAACGGTATTTAAGAATCTAAAATTCCAATAAAAGCCTAAAAGTTCAAAAAAATCACAATTGAATGTGCTATCTTGTAGTAGACGATATACATAAACAGATATTACTTTTAAATGCAGATCATAAACTAAAGGTTTTTTTTTTTGGATAATTCAAAAGCTCCAAAAACATAATACATACTTTAAAGATTGCTTTTTTCAAAACATTCAAAAATACACTTTTAACCAAAAATTAAGTGAATTCCCAAAATTCTAAATTTCAAATTTTATTCAAGTCAATATGTTTGCTCTTGAGAGTAGTTTCTAAAAAATTAATACACTTTTAAACAATTATAAAATTAACTTATTTTCGAAATATTCAAAAAAAAATCATGTAGTAATAATTGATAAATCATGTCGTATAATTGATTTGTACTTTCGTAAAGTCCACTCTTGTAAACAGATCGTGTATATGAAGTTTTAAGGATATGCATCTAATCTTATACTGTTTTCCTACTATATTAGAAACATATACTGAAATCATTTTCCACCGTTGTGCAGTAATACAACCTAACATATTCATTATTGCAACTAGATACTCGTTGTTGAGACTTGAGATCAGTCGCACAAGATTAGAATTGATCCATAGTGACTTGATTTGGATAAGGATTGTGCTTACCGAATAGAATTGTATCTGAGAATATTTTATGTAGAGTGTATACAGTGTCGGCCCTACGGTATTCATTACCCTAGTCGAACAATTTCTCCAAAGACTTTTTTGCCCTTAACTAGTTATAGTTCATTGTTTTACTTCAATGATTCTATTCAATCGTATGACAAATGAAAATGAAATGTTTGCAAAGATAAAACTTTAGTGTTTGCAAATTGCAAAGCAAAAATTATATAAGGAACACTGCATGGCAAACATGTCAAAATTAGTACCCCATTTTTTTGGGTACTCCAAACAATTAAAAATAATATAATATTTACTACAAACCATCCATATCAATTTACAATGTAAATAATTTTAAGAACCTAATAAAAAAAAAACATTTCAGCAGCAATCTAATTTGTAGACGTCTAAGCAAATAGGCACTGATATTTAAATACATGGAGGACAACGTGGAATATTAGTTGACATTAACAGTTTGCATGCATATTTTAAACAAAAGAAATACTGCAACTGAGAGCCAAAAAAACATGAGAGAGTACTCTTAATTTGTCAAAATAGACTGTAATTAAAGAAAAAAAATTAGGAGAAGGAAAAATTAGAAGGAAGTTTAACTATAAGCAAAATTACTTGTTCATCTAAAAATGTAGAAAACTGAAGAATTACAAAATTTGTTTGGGTGAAACATAAATGAGTGCAAGATTCCAACTAATATCAGAATCACATTTTACTAAATCATAATGTAGATATACTCACCTGTTAACTGCATAATTCCTTAAATTTGCTCAAAAATTGTTTGCATTATGGAATTTGCCCAAGAGGGGTGAGCAACGTCTCTGTGGACTAGGCATTGGGCCGGGCCTGAGTGTATAGCACGCCACATTTGCTACAAAAAATATACTGCATGTATGAAACCAACATACTCCCGTGTTGCTTAGATCAAGAAAAACATAGGCATTTTCTTCAAAAGGTTTTATCTAAAGTCAGAGATGTAACTCACACCTAAGATTGATAATGTCTCTCATTTAGCACCTGTGTTGAACTAGGAATTTTCCATGTGCCTCCTCTTTGTTTTATTTTCCTTCTCGTTCTTCTTCTTCTTTTTCCCCTTGTGGTATGCTATACACCTTGCCACGTTAACGTTGATTCTAGAGCTAATGTACAGCTAGAAGTGAGCACTTTTGTTTCAAATCTAATATGCCGACCAAACCAAATAAGTTTGGTTACTTTAGTTTGATTTAGCTTATTAACTGGTTAGATTTGACTTCTGTTTCTGTATTACTTGGCTATTTAGTTGATTTTTATGCTTATTTTGGAACCGAACAGATTGGCTAAAGTGAATCAAACTTAAATTAATTAAAAAAAAAAAAAAAAAAAAAAAAAAACATAACCATCAATATCAGTATAAATAATTGTATTACTACGGGGTTTTTCTTTTAATTTTGGTTGATGTTGTTAGGAAATGAATCCCCACAAATTATAGTTTTATTAGATCTTTACATAATTACGGACTCAAATATCTCAATCAATTGTTTTAACATTGAACTATGTTGGCAACAAGATAATACAGCTTATTTAAAGGCTGATTAATTAAACAAGTGAACTGGTTCTTATTGGTTAGCTTGTTTTTGGTTTTGGAAAAAAGAGAGTAAAAAAATTTGAATCAGGATTAGCTCGATATTTGTTTGTTACATAATTATTTTAGTTTTAGCATTTACTTTTTTTTTTTTTTTCCAGTCACCAACTGAACCAACTATTTCCTCGGTTCATCGTGGTTGAGATTTCAGAACATCTTGCATGGTCTCATAATTATAGTCTCCAGGTTGAGGGTACTACGACCTTCGTGTTCTATAAGGTTGTAATTATACTGCATAACGATAATTATTAAGGGTGTATGCATGGGTATCAATCTTAAACTCAAAGTTTTACCTCAGCGCATTACGTCAAACATTAATGTCGCACACCAAATAATAATAAATATACAAACTAAACTTGCAAAAATTCAGTTACCGGTCAGAATCTGCAGATAGATCGCGAGTATAAGAATCAACTTTAGATGATATTTCAGATCGTATCGGATCAATGTAAGTGACGTCGATTGGAGTTCGGGTTTGGGAGTCGAGGAATCCGACAAGTTGAAGACCAAGGATTTGAGCACTTTGCGGGTCGGATCTTCGCTCGGCGGCGAGGTCAGAACCGAATAGAAGCGAATGTAGTCGCCGGAGATTCGTATCGGCTTCCTTTCTCCAGTTCACGCTCGAGCTTGACTCCATTATACCCACTTTCTCTTTATTATTCCAAATTCTTGGTTTTCGCGCGCTTTGGATAAAATAGTTTGGTTTTGACGCGGAAAGCTTTAGGCCCAAGGGCAATCTCAAAACTTCAAAGCGACTCGTTTTCGCTCCATGACAAGGACAGCAACTGTACGGTAGTCGCAGCGGCGTGGCAGGCGACGGCAGTAGAATGGCCAGTCGAAGCAGTCTAGTTTTTGGGCAAGCTCGAGATTGGGGGTGGGCTCGATCCGACCCCCAACAAGGCTCTGGGCTGCTTTGGCAACCATGGCCAAGATACGGACCACGCTCAAAATTTAACCGTTGTCCATAGTTTGACTTTTATAAAGTCAGCTAAGGGTGCAACGGTCAAAATAATATCACTGGCCTTAGCCGGCTTTATAAAAGTCAGTTAAGGGCAATGGTCTTACAGATGACCTCCTTCCGTTCTCAACTCTGTATATATCATCATCTTTCTTTCAACTAAACACATACAACTCTCTTCATCATTTCCACTATTTCTTCACAAACCAGCAATGTCAAAACAACATAAAAAGAAAGTGCTTCACAATCCCGACCCAATGTTCAATTTCAAAGACAACGAGTTCAAAACCCAATTCAAGCGCAGCAAAATTTGAATTACTATCATCCCCAATTTGAAAAGAACTCTTATCAACCACTTCAAAATCCAAATTACTATAATTCCCAGCAAAATTCGTATATGTACCAGAACTCTCAAAATGCAGATTACTCTCAAAACTCTACGTTTCAGCATAACTGAAATTTCAATCAAGATTATGTTTCTCCTAATAGCCAAAGTCAAAGACTGTCTCCTTACCTACCTCAAAATTTAAGGAGAAATCTGAATAATCAATTGGGGAATAGCGATTGGGGAATCGAAGAAACTCAGTTCGAAAGTCTGGAAGGAAGCAATTCTGGAATAAACATCATTGAAATGGCTGACGAGGAATTTGGACAGCAAGCGTTAACTGAGTCTAAGAAATTCCGTAAATGGTTGGCAGACGAGCAAGCTGAACTTTCCTTCTGTTGGGTTGAATGTTCGAAGGACAAAAGAAAAGGTACTAGCCAAACCAATAGTTCTTTTTTGGAATTCTGTTTGCAATTTGTTCAACGAGCAACGTTCAACATGCCCAACCAGAACGGTTGGTTCGTCGAATCAGTCATGGAAAAGAATAAATTATGCTTGTCAACGCTGGAAGGAAATAATGGCGGCTTTGCATTCAAGACTGCAAAGCGGGGCCAACGACATTGATATGGTAATGTTTTTGTATCACTTAGTATTTTCCCTTTGTATTTTGAGCTTGTTATAACGTACTATATCAAATACAGCTCAATCAGGCACATGCATTATATTTGGTTGAGAACAAGAACTAAGCATTCAACATGCAACATTGTTATGATATATTGTCATGGGAGAACAAGTGGGGAAGTGTGCAACAAGAACACTCAGCCTTTATGTTCCAACCTAAGAAGATGGGTGAAGAAATTCGCCCAAGTGACTCGGTTGGACAGAAAGAAACACCATTCACTACCAATACCGAAGAAAGGCCTCCCGGGAAGTTCAAGGGAAAGAAAAAAGCATCAACTGATTATACTCTACACTATGAACAAATAGGTGAAAGTTCGTCTACTGCTGAACAAACTACGCAGAAGTATATCGAAGTGAAGGAAGCTAGGAAGCGAGAGAGAGAGATTAAAATAGATTTAGAACGATAATGTGATCGCGAGCGATTGAAGATGGAATGTGCTGAAGAGTTAGAGATCAGGAGACTAGAATTGGTTTAGCAACAAGAGGCGGAGGATTTTATGATGATTAGTTACACCTTGAATAACCTCAATCCGTTACAAAGAAAACACATGGAAAAAAGAATTGAGGATTATAATAGACGTAACGGAAATCTTTAGAGATTTATCCATACTAAGTTTAGTATAACGGGTTGTATCTGTTTCGTATGCTTGTTTGTTTATGTTAGTAATGTTTATATTTGCATTGAACTATATCAATGCTTGTATCTTTAAATTAGTAGCGTTTGTATTTGGATTAAACTATATTAATGTGTGTATTTTTATGTCACTGGTGTTTGTATTTGCATTGAATTATATTGATGCTTGTATCTTCAAATTAATGCTTGTTACACTTAGGAGTTACACTATTCGGATCGTATGACTTTTGTGGCAGTTATGAGATAAAAGAATCGGGTCGTCCTCCATGTTTTTCACTTTATAGTTAATTGAATCGGGTCGTTTCTTAACACAAGTAGGAGGCACACTATTTAATGATAGTAGAAGGTGTGTTCTTTAACATAAATGAAGTGTATGGTCTAGGATTCTATCGCTTTATGTCATCGTAAAGACTGTACTGGCTAAAGTATAACGTCATGATATCTAATATGCCAGTAATTGGATTGTATGATGGCAGCAGTGCCACATTGTAGAGCCTTGTGGGTGGATGGTATGATGGCAACCAGTGTCCCTAACTACAACAACTTTAGAGGGGTCTACCGTTATTCCATCCTTGGAGACAACCTTCCGCCAGAAATGACACTTAGAAAACTAGCCTTAAGTTGATGTGATCTGAGAGTTCGGAAAACCTCTTCTAAGTGTATGGCATGCTCTTCCTCGCTCCTTGAGAAAACCAGAATATCATCCACGAAGACCACTACAAACTTATTAAGGTGCTCTCTAAACACCTAACTTGTTAAATCCACAAAGTATGTGAGTGCATTGGTCAGCCCAAAAGGTATGACCAACCACTCAAAGAATCCGTCTGGAGTCCTAAAAGATGTCTTCTCTATACTGTCATCTGTTACACTCACCTGAAGAAAACCGAAGGCTAGATCTAACTGCGAGAAAACTGAAACGCCCACTAACTAGTCAAACAAGTCATCTATCCTTGGGAGTGGGTGCTTATTCTTATGGTGAGTTTACTCAACTCCCTAAAGTCCACGCATTAACGGAGAGAGCCGTCTGCCTTGGTTGCAAAGATGACTAGAGCCCCCCACTCAGAAATGCTCCGTCTAATGAATCCTTTCTAAAATAACTCACTCGCTTGCTTGTTGAGCTCCCTCCTCTCTTTAGGATCCATGTGGCGCGCTGGTAAAGCAATAGGCTTCGCATTTTCCACCAAGTATATCTGGAAATCTATCTCTCATCTGGGAGGTAACCCTCTCACTTCATCGAACATGTCCAAAAAATCTCTTGTTGGAACTAATCTAAGATTGTTAACAGAAGCATCAAAGGAATCTAGGAAACTAAGCGTAACTGACCCCCTTTGGTCATAAGAAATCTCGAGAGTTCTACTATGGCACATCAGAAGCCTAACAACTCTCCTCTCACAATATAGAATGGCACCATACATGGCTAGCCAATCCATTCCTAGAATAAGCCCGTAACACATAAAGCTAAGAACATATGCGTTGCACTCAAACTCGATGCCCGTAACAAAAATTCTCAAACCCCTGCATATCATAGACAGGTGAGTCATACCTCTTATGGGGTTTGAGACTACAACAGGATCAGAAACTATACAGGTATCTAGGTGCAGACTATCTACCACAGAATTGTATATGAATGATTGAGAAGCACCAGAATCAAACAAAGTCCTAATAAGAGAGTCAAAAGGAGAAATCAAACCTTCTACGGTGACTTTCCTACCTCGATTCGGTCCATCAGCCTGAGTTGTCTCAAGCGCATGAACTTGTCCTCCAAATGATCCTACTTTCTGACCTTGCTAATTAGGGTATTGCTTGGTGAAATGTCTAACTTGACCGCAATTGAAACACGCATCCTTAGTCTTCCAACAGTCACTGTGGCAACCCCTATTTCGACAGACCGATTTTTTTTCAAAATTCCAATCTATCGAAACTCGGATTGGTTTGCTCTGGTATTCTGCAGAAAAGACAGAGCATAAAACATGTCAGAGCTCAGAAAAATATCTCACAGCGGAAAGGATAAAATATAGTATAATCAAAACATAGCCTTACCGTATTATTAATACTGCCTAACCAGCATCCAAAGCTATCATGTCTCTGCCACAATCTAACATGCGAGTGCGTTATGAGGAGGGGGTCAGAACACAAGTTCTGGTGACTGGATTTAAACTATACACTTTGGATAATCTTACATATACCGTTCAATCATATTTTCTTATTTACTAGGTTACTTGGGTTAACAGCACTCAAGGCTTACACACACTTCGTACCCATTTACTTTTCAGTGAATTAACCTAATACAGTATATGTAGCTATCTCTCAATATTGAGATACACCATATGGTACCCCACTCGCACGGTCTCCACTGTATCATCGCAGGAATGTAGCAGTCCCTAATCCTATGCCCGAATGTCATACGGATTTCTGTATATATGTCAATGCTACGTCTGCAAAGAACCACTACTTCTATATTACGTAAGCGTTCGGACTGCCATCTTTGAACTGTTCGATAGAATTAGGTTCCATCCTCGAATAATGTCCTCCAGTCTTATGGTACACCACCCAAAGCAACATGAGTGTACCTAGACTTTCCCACGTATGTATCGTTAATCGTTCTCAGTGTCTATTGCACATGTTCTTTATATGTGCGCCCGAGTCCCATGACAGGGCTAATCAAGAAACACAGAACTCGGTCGGGAGCTTTTAGATATCTGCCGATTGCAGATGTTAAGGTCTGCTTTTACAGTGGTTATGGTCCCACTAGACCCCTTCCTCAACTAATGAAAGGCACCCAAGAATATCAAGAATGAGAACTTAACCCCGGCCCCCTATGCCCTTCAAACCTATTGGCCAACCTCACCCATAACTAGATAGCAAATTATATGGTCTTTTGGAGTTCTCCGCCTTTCCGCTTTACGTACTGACTGAAGATGGTAGGTAGACGACGAGTTGTTATCACAGAGCACTAACTAGTCTCGCCGAATCATGCTGGTCCATCTTAGTCTTTTGATTGGCCCTTATTATTGCAATCAAGGCATACTCATTGGTTCACCTACGCAGACCTAACCTCTGTGAGTACAAGTGGATCATCTGCCACTCACAGAGGAATACCAAGAGTACCCTACGTCCCCAGAAGCCGCGTACTTCCCTTTCCAGTCCTTTGGAGCTGTCAAACAATCAGATGAATGTGCGCTCCCCTCGTGCCTTATAACACCTCGATGATCTACCCTCTCGGGTTATTCACCCTCAACCGTACGGACTGGTCTAAGCGCCTTACTTTAGCATGTTGTTAGACCCTATATCTAAACATTCTTTTATGTGCTTATCTCACCTCACCAGGTTTCCAGTTAACTTGGTTATTCCAATTCATATTAAATTCTTATTCAAATTACCAAGTTTCTCTTGCTTATTAATTTCAGTCATACAACTTAAATCATTTAAGTTTATTAATAAGCTTACAACATGTTATTCTCTAGATTGTGGCCCAAGGTCTGTGATCCACATTCCCTTTTATATTTTTGTTTGATTTCAATAACATGTTTTACTTAATATGTAATTAAGTATATCTAATTCTATGTAATTAAGTATTCTAATTCACATGTTTCCAATTAACATGTCACTTACCATTTATGATTATATATAACTTATTTCATTTCATAAGTTTTCCTCATCCTCTCTCATATAATCATAATTCCACTTTACGTTGTCAATACGACTTATCGTTGTTTACTTATTAACTTAGTTCTATTAAGTAAGGCCCATTAATAAGTTTCTCTACCATTTCTTATAACCTATGTTATAATTTCCCTTTGTCCCTAGGACAAGTCTAAACATGTTATTCTTACCAACGGGTTTTAGACTTCCAGACTACTTAATTTATAATTAAGTATAATATATTTTCCCCCTTTTCTTAACTGGTTTTAGGTTTCCCCCTTTTCTGATTACTTAATTTACAATTAAGTGTCACTTAACTTAATTCACCAGTTATCCCATTCCCTTACTAGTTTATTATAACCTAAGTTATTTATTTATAATAGGTTATTATCATTCCCCTTTTAAACCATTATTTACTGTTGTAAACCATTATTCTTCATTCTCTGTAATATATGTTCATTATTATATTAAGGAAAACACTTCATGCACCTTATCAGTTTGATAGAAGGAATCAATGATTTATTTTCATAACGTTTTCCCATCTAAATCCATGGTAGCAAGTAATTTCTTTACTTTTCTATATTTATTGTGGCTTACTTGCAACAACGTTTTCAGAAATAAGTCATTTAGGGAAATACATCACTTTTCCCTCTTATCACACTAACTCAGTTCATTACATCCCTTCCTTTCTTATTTTCTAAGTTAGACATTTAATTACCATCCTTACAATTTATTCATATCTTGTTATATACATATATATATATATATAAGCACTAGACCTCTCACATTAAGCTTACACTTGTAGACGTTGGATTTGTCGGGCGGTCCGGGCAGACTTCTACCACAAGCTGACTTAACCTCGTGTCTTAGCCATGTTGTTAATTCTTGCACTTAGGCCTCTCACATTAGGTTCAACATTAGTGGTTGCTGGATATGCCGGTCGGGTCCGGGCAGACTTCCGCCACTAATGCAACCTAACCTCGTGCCATAAGTGTATGTACAATTTCTAATTGTAATCCTAGGCTTATTCATTTTCATTCAATCACTTATGTTTATATCAAATTGCGCTTCCAAATTAAAATCTCAATACATAATATATGTTATGTTCATTACATGAAAATTTTAGTCATATTATCCTTTTTACTGTAATATAGTTTACAGTAATCTAATTTACATGTCGTCCAGTTTTTGCCTATATTTTGTCGCATGTCATTTTCAACATATGTTTAATTCTACTAGGACATGTAAACATTCAATCGGGTAATTATTTTAACATGACGTTCAATAAATAATATGTCCCAAGTAAAGCATGTAATTACAATCACTGAATTGGCTATTCATATCCTAACAAGTTTATTTTCTCCAACATGTGAACATTCAATAACTTAGCCAATTCAACATAGGAATTTCCTGACATATTTGTATCAACATTTCAATTAAACTGGCCATTTCAAAATTTATTAAAAAGGGGAATGCTAAACGATAGTCATAACATTATCTAAAGGCTATAGCTTAAACCCACTCACCTTTAAGCTTTCCCCAAATTTTGGATCTGATCTGTTATATCATCCATGGTTTTCCTATTCCCTTTAATTTGATTCACGACCTAACGACCATGGATTTATTATTTCATGAAAAGAGAAGGGAAAGAGAAATAATTTAAATAGATTGGTTCTTAGAGGTTTACCTTGCTTTCATGATTCAATAATCTTTTTCATTACGTTGATTCCCTCTTCCAGATCTGAATTCATAATCCTCTCAGGCTAACATTTTAATTTCAGAATAGATTTGAGAAGAGAGAGAGAGGGAGCCATGGCAGAGCTCCAGCGCAGCCGTCGAATTATGATGTTTAGGGTTAGGTCTAGGGTCTTATTTATCGGTGCTCAAGACCTTATCGTACACGCAGCGCTGAGTCAGCATTGAACCCAGTTAAGAAAATAGTCCAGGTTCCCAAATGAATCTAGCCAAATCTTATCATACACGCAGTGCTGAGTCAGCATTGGGTCCCGCAAGCTGTTTTGGTGCAGAAAATTGAATTTCGAATGTTTGAATTGTTTTGGCGCAGAAATTTGATTTTTGCTCTTTTGAATTTCTGGAATTTATTTAACTGTTTTATTCACATGAAATATTCTTATATGTATACAATTCCTCTACCGACCATTTTACGCGTATATATATACGCACAATTTTCGTTTTTTTTTTCAAAATTAAAACGATGTCGCACCGTTATTTGATTCTTGCCATATTTCATTGATTGTAGCCTTATCTTGAATTTTATCTTTTGTATACATATATTTATGCATATATATATATATATATATATTCTCATATATATACATATATATTCTTTATTTCCTTATATGTACGTTCTTATCCTTTCAAAATTTGAATTTGTATACGTACATATATTTGCATGTTCAGTTGGCCCTCTCTAAAACAAAGATAAAAATTATGCTACCGCCGAGGTTCGAACCCCCAACCTCCATGTTACAAATCCAATACCTTAACCAACTGAGCTATGAAGTCTTTTATTAATAAGTCTTAGAACAATGATAATTATTGTTCTCTCCTTACTTGTCTTTTTCATGTTAGTTACAATACTTAAATTAAACATTGCATGAATCTTTTTCTTTTAATGTTAATGCATTATGTTTGCAAAAACAGTGCATGAAACATATTTACATTACATGCAACCAATCCTTTCTTTCTTTCAATGCATGCATTACATTTTTTTTCAATGCATGTATTTATTACATGCAATCCTTATTTTATTCTTTATTTTATATTTTAATTTGTTTGTATATATATATATATATATATATCTTGTGCGTATACAAACATCTAGGCTTAATAACTTTTTCATATGATGTACGTTTTACGTAAAACAGGTGTCTATCTTGACCAGAATTCCGAGATGGATGCAATGGCGTAGTCCGTTTTACTTAATTCTCATTATTTAATTAAGTTATTTTTATTTTATTATCTTAAAAATATGGGGTGTTACAGTCACCAAAAAAGTGCCCTATATTTCCACGGCCATGACACTTAACTTCTACCTTAATTTGAGCCTTGTCAGGTTTTCCTCCTTTCTTTGTTGCCCCTTCTTGAGCATCACTTCTTCTTCTTCTCAGTCTCGGCCTTAGCTTCTTTGGTCTTAACTTCTTGCTTGTCCACTCTCCAGTCCTCATGCATCATGGCCATATCCACTAGCCTTTCAAAAGTTGCTCCCATCAGGATATGTGTCAACGCTAATCCTTGGAGAGGTAGATTTAACCATTTAGCGAATCTTGAAGCCTTCTTTTGAGGAGTGTTTACCAAATCCAAGGCAAATCTTTCCAATTAATTAAAGTTATTGACATATACCTTTACTATCATACTTCCTTGCTTCAGATTTAAGAACTTCTCTACTTGCATTCCTTCCTCATCTTGCGATAAGAACTTCATCTCAAATCTATTCTTAAATCTCCCTCCTATCGTCTAGCTCCAACAAATCGAACACATTCTCCGTCACCCTAAGCCAATTGCGATCCTCCACGTAACTCTCTGTACCATGAAACGGCTTGCCTCCTATCACACAGAAATCCTTACAAACCTTAGAGAAGTTGACTACATGATTAGATGGAACTACTGCGGCTCCAGTTGGGGGTGGGACATTTCCTTGCACTTTGGCATATGTCGTAGCCTCTATGTATCTACGGAACCATGTCGGAATGGGAATGCCCTCGGACAAATTAGGATCCCCAGACATGTTGAAAAGAGAAGAAACAAGGATTCAAAAAGAGATCGAAGGAATATCGTAAATGACTTGAGCATATATATTTTTCAAAAATAGGTTTTTCTTAAAATACTTTGCTTTGAAAACACTTTTTCAAAAAAAAAATCTCTTATCTTGTAACGTTAGTCTGTGATACCAAATGTGACACCCTACATCCCTTAATGTCACAAATACGAGGATGTATTAAGTTCTGTGATGCGCTATAGGTATAAAGTAGTAATATAGAGGTTAAAATGTATAAGACATAATATAAAAAGCAGCGGAAAACTTTTCAAACATTTATTATTAACCCAAGTACAACATTGCAGTTTCAAATACCATAAAGTCATAGTCATAAAGCAACTGTCTCGTGGAAACATAAACCATAAGAGTACACGTACAAAACCATAAAAATCGTATCCTTCGTGAGTTATAACCATAATCATAGAACAGAAATCAAAACAATATATTAAGTAAGAAATAGTCCAAGTCCAAGCTAAATCACGGTCACTACTGCAGTCCACTACTGCAGTCCACTACTGTAACACCCCACCTCCGTTAAGGTCACTCACAAAGGGAATGCATTAACTTCAGTGGAGCGTCATAAGTGTATAGAACAGATAAATTACAAACAGACAAAATTTAAACAGCGGAAAATAAATAAAACTTTACTTTATTGATAAAACATCAGCTTGGTAAAACAGCTTATACAAAGATTGTTTTCCAGCACCAAACACCAATACCCATTACAACAAAGCATGAAATGACAATGATATTCCCCATTAAAGCATGAGCCAACCATAGCTATGGAAAGGAGAGTCCAAAGCAATACATCGTCTATCTTCGAGCTTGGAAAGAAAACTGAGCTAAGTGGTAATATTCCCTCCCTGTGAACCTTGGGGGGGGGGGGGGGGACAGAAGAAAAGAGAGCGAAAAAAAACAGAGTCAGACATAAAGCCTGGTAAGTCCAGTGACTTTCAGCATGTAAATAGGTAAAAGCATCATGACATGAATAAACTGGATACCAGTCGTAATAATGATAATAAGCATAGCAAGACAAAAAATGATGATCGTTAGATATGACAAGGTAAGATACACTGAATGCGCTTCGGTTCTTTCTCTGATTTCCTATTCTCTCTGCACCAACCAACTAGCATCCTAACTAGTGTCTTTTATAGAACGATTCATATTCCCTACTAGTGTCCCAACTAGTATCCTGTGAAAAGGGATCTGTATCCCCTACTAGTGTCCCAACTAGTATCCTATGTTATATAATAAGGTGATCCCAACCCCGCAATTGTGGTAGCCTTCAGGTGTACATTTAGTATGGGGATCTTACCTCAATCAGCCCAATTTCCATGAAGATGTTAGATGTACCTTTACTACCCTATCGATCGGCTCCCTACTTGTATTCATTTATTACTTGTGTCATCCAACCCAGCTTGTATGTATTCAATACTTGTGTCATTCGGCCCCGCTTGTATGTATATACCTGTGCTGGCCCCATCATGAGGTGTATCAATTCCCATGATGGCATCCTGACACGATTCAAGATGCACAGTGTATACTACTAATGCCTAGTGCCTGCTTTTCCAATCCGGAGCACGTGCGCACACTACAACAAATTGACCATATTACAACGGTGGAAAAAAGTTGTAAAAGACTTTTTACAACGGTGGAGCTACCGTCATCTATTAAGAAGTTGTAATAGACTAAAATCTTTTATAACTTTTTTGCACGGTTGCGACACCGTTGTGAAATGTATATTTTACAACTGTTTACCACCGTTGTAGTAATACATATTACAACAATTTTGCACTGTTGTAGTAATACATATTACAACTTTTTTTCACCGTTGTATAATTACTACTGCAATTGTTATGCATCGTTAAGGTAGTATAATTTTTACAAATAATTCTGTCAGTTATAATACACTTTACTACAACTATAGTTGAATACATTTTGCAAATGCTACAAGAGTTGGATAAACATAAAACAAATTAATATAAATTCAAAGCATCGATTCTATTTATATAAAAAGGTTACAACTTTATATTCAAAATACAAAACTAAGGAATCATACATAAGACATACTGAACCACATTTCAGAATTTCAATGCCTCATTCCCTGCATTTCATTCAATGATTGTTCACGTACCACATTACACAATTCGACTCATGCCCCCTTCTACAACTATGATCCCATCGGCTGCTTGGCTACTTCATCTTCACCACCACAAGATCCGCCATCTCAGACACAAAAAAGCACTGCAGATTTCATCAACCATCCCATCGGCTGCTTGACTACTCCATCTTCAACCCACCTGTACCATAAGAACATCACCACACATCCTTAAAAGAAAATATATAAATAAAATCCGTAAGAGGTTAGATAATTAATAACAATTACTAATCAAATAACTTCAGTTCAATGAAGTTGAAGGGCCTACCTGAGATAATTAATCTTTACATCGCGATTTTGGTGTCGAACATTTGTAATTGACAGTGTGATGCATTTATATTGTCCTTCTCATCGTCAGCCTTAACCATTGCCAACACACTTGGATTACAGTTCTCAATCCCTCTCTCTAAACTATTATAGTTAATACTATAGTCTGCATCCATATAATCATCAATTTCAGATTGTTTACAGTTCTCAATCCCTTGCCCATTCATGACCGCATCATTTTCATCCATAGCACACTCCACATGCAAACATGTTTTCAGGTCAGTTCATAACCCAAACAGTACTGCACAAGTCTCCCTATTTTAAAGCTTAAAATATTCAATCTCACATTATCTGACCTCATCGGTTAAATGGAAAACAATTGATCCATAATTCAAGTATTTAACTACTGCCAGACAGATACAAATGCACCTACAAAGTTCCAAGCTCACATAATTCAGTTTTGCCACTTACATTGTCAAGTCAATTTAACTACTCATAACAATTTAATGAATTTGATAAGAAGAATGCAAGCATACAGATGTAAAAAACTTGGCAATTAAGACAGTTGTCACAAAAATTGATTGCATACTAAGTTAGCCTTATGTATTAAAACCTTCTGTTTACATGCAGGATCCAGATTTAGTTACAGATGTTATTTCAGGTACTGCAAATTAATAGATTAAGAAGCATTCCATTATATATCATGTATTTTCCTTCTACCTTTTTCCATTTATTGTAATCATATATAAAAAAACAAATCATACGGTATAAACTTAACTCCCGAAGGAGTAAGCCCTACATATTGGAATTTGCATCTCCAGAAGATTGAGTATACTTCCACAAATATCTCAACAATAGGCATACTGTAAAATGTGTTGCCTTTTGGTGTATTTCCATTATATTTGTAAAATGATGTTTGTGGATAGTCTGCTACATTGACAGTTTTGTATGTTTTCTGGGCAGGTTTGGTGGAAACGTTATTGTAAATTGGTCACTGGGATTGAAAATATGGATCTGTAGACCAATACAAAGCCAGTTAATTAACTCATTATTAATTCGTGTACACTTATTAAGAATAGTCCAGTCTAATCTATTATAATGAATAGTTCAGATAACAATCAATTAGAGGTTTCAGCGGTATTGCAAATTAACAATATTGACTCTGTATAATCAAAGGATGCAAAAACTATCATTTTGGAAGAGTGTTTGTGAAGCAAACAAGATAAATATCATCGTATCAAACCAAATAAAACCATACAAAAAAATGAAAAAAAAAAATACCAAAAGGAAGTAGCGTCTTCGAACTGGATACCGAGGTTCTCATCCGAAACCTCAACCAAATAGCTTAGATTCAGCTACTTTGAATTGGATACACCGCGGAGCCGATAGGGAATTCACCTTTGGATGTAAAAAGGAAGAAGCGTCTCCTCTTCAAAAGAAAACCATGACAAGACAAGATTTATTCTACTGGGTTTGGTCTGGATAATTTCAGTGGGTTTCGGGTTTGGTTATTTTGACAGATCTTGAATTTGGATTAGGGTTTGGGAGGACATCTGGAGGCTGGAGTTCGAATTTACGAGGTAATAACTAATAAGTGAGAGAGGACGAGGCGATTACATCCTAAAATTTCATTTTGGAGCCAAGAAATTTCGGTCTTTGGAGCCAACGAAATTTGCGTTTCCTTAGCCCCTAGCATGTTGCGTTACATGCCATTCAAATCAAATGTGGCATGTTGTTTTGTACTTTTTTGTTCAATTTATTACTATAATTTTAGTAAATACTGAATTTTAACTTGTAGCCACTTTTACATATTATAAAATTTTATTGTTAAGTACTAATTAGTAGCATTTAATAGTGAATTATCTGTTAATTAAATTACAACCATTAAATTTCATTGTTTAATTTGCATTTAACATGACCGTTAGTTTTCCATCGGTGACAATTAAAATTTCACCAAAACTTAGAGAATTAAAAATTATAATTTAGAATTAATAAGTAAATTTTTATATTAAATATAAATATAATATGAATTTCCTGAGAATTGATTTTTACTAAAATATTAAATATTACTGATTAATAATAGTTATTATTAATTATTACCTATTTCTTCAAAGTTATAATTGAATTCCAACTATTAAAAGTTAATTATTATGTAAATGTTATTGATTACATAATATTAAATATTTAATAGTAATTTTTAAAAAGTAACTATTATTTATTAATCATCAATTAAGCACTTTTAATCTAATAGTAATTGGTATTAATTTGTACATTTATTATTGAATATGAACTATTCTTAAATTTTAATATTACTAATTATTAAATATAAGTTGTTATTAATATTTAATAGGTCTCTAATACAAGAAATAGAAAAAAGAGTTACTAAAAATGAGTTTAAACCACTTTCTAATTTAACTATTAATTATCAGAAATTAATTAGTATATATTAGTTATTACAACAGACAAAAAAGAAAAGTTGTGATATATATGTTTATTACAACAGTGATTTTTTCATAGTTGTAAAAAACATTTATTGCAACAGTGCGTTTTGCACAGTTGTAAAATTAAAGTTGTAATATGGTGTTTTTGTTGTAGTGGCACCCATACTCCGTCGGAACTACACTGCTGCACCACCCGCCACTATTTTGACCGCTTATAATTAGCCCAGTAATCGTGCCCCACCCTGCCTAGCTCAGGGTACCATGATACTTCTATGTGGGTTACTGCTGAAATAGGTCCCCGTTACTAGGGTTTTCTAGGGTCTATTCGTATACCCACCAAATTGGCTAAGTGTTATCCATCCATTTAGGTTAACTTAACCCATCCATACGTCATGTCATGTTGGTTAAGTGTTTCTTATTAACTTAACCCTTCTCATTCATCATGTTGTAATTAGTTAAGTGTTTTCTATTAACTTAACCCTGTTCATTCATAATATTATATTGGTTAAGTGTTTCCCCTTAGCTTAACCCCACTCGTTCATCATGTTATGTTGGTTAAGTGTTTCCCATTAACTTAACCCCACTCGTTCATCATGTTACATTAGTTAAGTGTTGCCTTCTTGTGTTAACGTAACCCTACCACTTGTCATGTTACGTTGGTTAAGCATTGCCCTATCACACATCATGTAATATTAGTTAAGTCTTGCCCTCTTACATTAACTTAACCCTACCATTCTTAGCATGTCCGTTCATTAACATTAATTCATTCATTAATGCCTCAACCTCTCACGTTAGAACTGTTGTTTGCGGTAGCTGGATGTGTCGGGCGGTTCCGGGCAGACTTCTACCGCAAACTCATTCTAACCTCGGATTTTGGGCTTAATACGCTAACCTCTCACATTAGATCTATATTTTTGCGGTCGCTGGATGTGTCGGGCGGTTCCGGGCAGCCTTACACCATAACTCAATCTAACCTCGGGTTAGGCACGTACATCTTTAACCAATTTACATATATACTATACATGTCCAAGTCTATATTTTATATGCTAAGTTTCCCAAATTTACAAAACTAGTCATGTTCCAATTCTCAAGTTATGCCCAACCAAGCCAATTGCAAGTTATGCCCCATAAATTCAATTACAAGTTATTGCTCAAAATAGGTTACACCTAATCTTCCCAAATTTGCAATAATAGTTGTGCCCCAAAATCACAATATACATTATGCCTGACGTCCCAACTAATAGTTATGCCAAATCTAGATTTAATATTCCAATTTACAGTTTACACCTAATCTAGATTTAATATTTCAATTTACCCCATGTTCGCAACAATAACAATTATGCCCAATTATTTCACCAAATACATTATGCCGAATATTTACCCAAAATAGGCTATACCCAGATATTCCCCGTATTCCAATCGTTCGTATTTCGCGATTTCAGCCTAGGTTCGAAGGTAACCCAAGTTCATAAGAGAAAAAGAAAATAGGGGAAGAGAGAGAAGGAGCATAAGATAAGAATAGGCATAAAAATAGGCATGTAACAACAGACCTAATACAAGAGATTTAGATCCAACAAAGATAGATTCTTCAATAAACTGATACAATATTTATCACAGGCATAAGAATAACATCACGAACCAAAGTGGATTATAAACCTGATGTACAACAAAGAAACGCCTGATTCAATCAATAAAAATAACCTCTAAGGCATATAAAGACATAGATTCAATAGAAGGATAGGGATGAATCTGAAAAGATTATTTTACAATCAGGCATAGACTTTGATTCATTTTATTACATGTCAAGATTAAAATCAGGTATTCAAATCTGAAAATAACGTGAACTTACAGAAAAAGAACTGATCTTGTTTTCTGGGATCTGATTTCTAAATTTGTTAAGCTTATCCTTTGATGTAGACGTTTGATTCTCTAGTTTGGATTTGGTTTGGAGCTTTCTAACTTGATTTCTAATTTGGAGAAGATGGAGACTAGGCTACCTTAGACATGTACAGCATGACGACTTCATAGAATAGGGTTATGAGGCCTAGGGTTGAGGTTTAGGGTGATTATATAGAAGTCTAGGATTAATTCTAGCCTTTAGATTAGTCTAGGAGTAATCAGAGCCATCCAAACCAAAGAGATGTGTCATCCAGCCAACCATAGCACGACACATAAGCCCTAATACCTCAGAAATTTGTCATCAGGCCAATAAGAGAAGGCCACATCAGGCCAGGGCTATAAAAATTCGTCATAGGAATTGGATCTCAAAGGGTCGACTCCCAACAGGGGGGTCGACACCTATGTCGACACCCCTATAGGGGGGTCGACACCTATGTCGACTCCCCTTGGGGGGGTCAACACCTCTGAGTGGGAAATTTCCCGCTTAACCCGCTCTGACGGAGTTTCGAATTTTGAACAGTTCTAACCTTTAATTATTATTTAAATTTAATTTCTGTTTAAACTTGAAATCTAATGAACTCCATAACTTCTTCATACGGAGCCCGATTTACGCAAACTCGGACTCTATCTCAAGCAGAATTCCAAGACGAACGCAATGGCATAACTCATTTCACCCAATTCTTCTTCTAAAAATTAAGTGTTCTTAAATTTGTTAATTTAATATTCATAGAAAATACGGTGTGTTACATTCTCCTCTCATTTAAAGGGTTTCGTCCCCGAAATCTCTATGTTAAGAAGAATGTATCCTAACATCCAACATCCATCTACTCAACCATTAATCACAGGCATCCATTGTCCTTAAAAAGATTTCTAATGCTTTCATGATCACATGCATAGTGTGTGTACATGCCCTTATCTAATGCAAAATCAGGCGGTCTACTGATTCAGTTGACCTCCTTAATGCGAATTATGTCAGTGCTATGAGTCCATCATGTATGAAATTACTCCTAATCATATTTTATAATTTCTACATGAGTGCCCAATCATTCATACAAATGCAACATCCATATGATAACACATCAAGTTTCAATCCATATACAAATACATATATGCATATGCAATATGAAAGTGACTGAGCCGATCTAGTGCCTAATGTGTGTGTATATGCATCCACGAGCAACCACTAGCAAACACTTACATCCACTTGTATCCACCAAATATAACATGTCTCAAACACATGTTTACATCCATTGGCTTCTACCTAAGGATCGAGGATAGGACCGAGAGGATATACTTAAAAGATAAAGACTAACATGCAAATAAACTTTACAGAAAAAGAGGGATCAAGGATATACCCTCAAAAAGGGTATGATGCGCGTATCTAGTCTTCAGCCTTCTAAGTCGCATCTTCTTGAGCTTCACCCCATTGTGCTCTGACTGTCATAACTTCACGATTGCGTAGCTTATTAATTTCTGTTTCCAAAATATGATTTGGAACTCATTTCACTGCCACCTCTCGTTCCACCCCTTATCCTTCTAGTATACTCGGCACTACAACTTCTGTTGTGTCATGCTAAAAAGGTCTTCCAAAAGGTCTTCTAAAATTCACTAGAGGGTATTCCATGTGGAAGAACTATCTCTTGAAAATAAACAGATGCTTACCAAGTTACCAGGTGCAGTTATTAAGGCGATTAGAGGTCTCCTCTCTACTTAACTTATCCATTGCGTCAACTATCTGAGAGTCTTTTCTTTGTGAAGTCCCTATTTGATCCAAAAGCGTAGGTCTTACTCCTAGCGACGCCAACTACTAACTTAACCAAAGGTTTTAAAATCAAAGGTTGATATATATTCTGAACTTTTCTTTTTCACATAAAGAGGGCTTGAAGTCAACCTTTTTCTTCTTAAGGCATCCGCCACAACCTTGCCCTTCCTTCTTACATCAAAATAGCGCCTAGTCCCGTGCCGCATGCATCCGTGTATACCGTAAACCTTTTACTACCGTAAGGTAAAAGTCAAAACTGGGGCCGTTGTAAGAGCCCTCTTCGATCATTAGAAAGCGACATCACAATCAATACCCCGTTCAAAGGTTAGATTCTTCTTCGTTAATCCAGTAAGTAGGGCTAATACCTTCGTAAAGTTCATAATGAACTTCCTATATTAGCCCGCTAGTCCAAGAAAGCTTCTTACTTCTGTTGCATTCCTTGGGACCTTCCAGTCTTGCACCGCAAATACTTTTGCAGGATCTACTGCTATCCCTTCTTTGGACACCACATGTCCTAGAAACCTTACTTCTTCTCTCCAAAAATGACATTTTGGAGAACTTCGCCTTAAGTTGATGTGCTCAAAGTGTATCCATGACTTCTCTTAAATGCAAAGCAAGTTCTTCCTCGTTCTTTGAGAAAATCAAGATATCGTCCACGAAGACTACTACAAACTTATTAAGGAACTCCCTAAACACCCTACTCATCAAGTCAACTAAATAAGCGGGTGCATTCGTCAAACCGGAAGGCATGATGAGCCACTCAAAGAAACCATCAGGGGTCCTAAAAGAAGTATTGTCTATACTGTCCTCAGCTACTCTTAGCTGATGAAACCCTGTAGCCAAATCTAGTTGGGAGAAAACAGACGCACCTACAAGTTGATCAAACAAATCATCTATTCTTGGAAGTGGGTGTCCATTTTCTTTAGTCAGCTTGTTTAATTCTCTATAATCCACGCATAGGCGAAGTGAACCATCCGCTTTGGTTGCAAACACCACTGGAGCACCCCATTCAGAAATACTTCGCCTTATGAACCCCTTTTCAAGCAACTCCTTAACTTGCTTGCTAAGCTCTTTCCTTTCCCTTGGAGCCATGTGTCTAACGGGTAAAGCAACAGGTTTTGCATTATCAACAAGGTATATGCGGAAGTCTATCTCTCGCTTCGGAGGCAAACCCTTCACCTCCTCAAAGACATCCGAGTATTCACGGACCGCTCTAACAGACTGGAAGTTTTCAACAGACACATCAAGAGATTCTAGGTAGCTAAGCATAACAGAATTCATGGGATTACAAGAGATTTTGAGAGTGTTACCGAGGCGAGTCATAAGTCTAACCACTCTCCTTTCACAATTGAGAATGACACCATTATTATATAACCAATCCATCCCTAGAATCAACCCATAGCCCATGAAACCAAAAACGTAAGCACTACATCTAAACTCAATGCTTAGTATGGATATTCCCAAATCCAAACAAATCATAGATGAATGAGTCGAACCCCCAATAGGATTTGAGACAACAAAGGGATCTTCTATATACAAGTACTAAGGTGTAGAAACTCAACTATGGAAGCAGATAGAAAAGAATGTGAAGCGCCAGAACCAAACAAAGTTCTAACAGGATGATTGAAAAGAAAAACCAAACTTTCAACAGAAATGTTCCTACCTCTCTTAGATACACTAGCAGTGAGAGCATGCAATTGTCCTCTAGGAGATTATGTCCTTTGTCCCTTGTCCTTGTCCTTGTCCTTCGGGCAATCCTTGATAAGATGCCCTGCTTCACCATACTGAAAACAACCACCTGTCTTCTTCTTCCTACAATTAAATGACCCACTATACCACATAAAAGACACTTCCTCTTGCCGCGGGATCTATTATTTCTTCCACCCTTCTTATATTCCAATCCCTTGTTTGTGATTCTTCCACTTTGACCTTTTTCTTTTCACCTTTCTCCTTTTGCGTGGATTAAGCCATATCAACAAGCTCCTTATCCTTGGGCTTGTGCTCCTTAGCCCAAACTCCCTTATTCTCGTCCTTACTATCCTTATGTAGCTTGTTGAGTAGTTTCTCGAAACTACCTCCATCGCACGACAACCTACAAGGCTTGAAAGAAAATTAGCCGCAGGTGAAACTACTGCGGCTACAGAAGGAGGTTGGGCACCACTTCGCCCTCGACACATGCCGTATGACTACGAAACTATGGCAAAAAGAAAGGAAGAAGAGATTCAAATAGAGAATCGAAAGATAGTGCATATGGCTTTGGGGAATATGCCTTTTAAAAACAATACTTTTCTCTTGAAAAACGATTCTTTAAAACATGTTTTAGAAAACACCCCTTTTAAAATATGCTTTTGAAAAATCTTTTAGATATTTTGGTAACCTTTAGCTCTGATACCACGTGTAACACCCCACCTCTGTTAAGGTCACTCAGAAAGGGAATGCATTAACTTCAGTGGAGCGTCATAAGTGTATAGAACAGATAAATTACAAACAGACAAAATTTAAACAACGGAAAATAAATAAAACTTTACTTTATTGATAAAACGGTAACTTGGTAAAACGGCTTGTACAAAGATTGTTTTCCAGCACCAAACCCCACTACCTATTACAACAAAGCATCTGTCTTGTTTAACAAAATAAAGAAGCATGAAATGACAATGATAATCCCCAATAAAGCATGAGCTAGCCATAGCTGTGGAAAGGAGAGTCCAAAGCAATACATCGTCTATCTTCGAGCTTGGAAAGAATACTAAGCTAAGTTGTAATATTTCCTCCCTATGAACCTGAGGGGGGGAAACGGAAGAAAAGAGAGCGAAACAAACAGAGTCAGACATGAAGCCTTGTAAGTCCAGTGACTTTCAGCATGTAAATAGGTAAAAGCATCATGACATGAATAAACTAGATACCAGTCATAATCATGATAATAAGCATAGCAAGACAACAAATGATGATCGTTAGATATGACAAGGTAAGATACACTGAATGCGCTTCGGTTCTTTTTCTGATTTCCTATTCTCTCTGCACCACCCAACTAGCATCCTAACTAGTGTCTTTTATAAAACGATTCGTATTCCCTACTAGTGTCCCAACTAGTATCCTATGAAAAGGGATTTGTATCCCCTACTAGTGTCCCAACTAGTATCCTATGTTATATAATAAGGTGATCTCAACCCCGCAATTGTGGTAGCCTTCATGTGTACATTTAGTATTGGGATCTTACCTCAATCAGCCCAATTGCCATGAAGATGTTAGATGTACCCTTACTACCCCATCGATCGACTCCCTACTTGTATTCATTTATTACTTGTGGCATTCGACCCCGCTTGTATGTATTCATCACTTGTGTCATTCAGCCTCGCTTGTATGTAGATACCTGTGCTGGCTCCATCATGGGTTTATCAATTCCCATGTTGGCAACCCGATACGATTCAAGATGCACGATGTATATTACTGATGCCCAGTACCTGCTTTTCCACTCCGGAGCATGTGCACGCCCATACTCCGTCGGAACTACACTGCTGCACCACCCGCCGCTATTCTGACCGCTTATAATCAACCCAGTAATCGTGCTCTACCCTGCCTAGCTCAGTGTGACGGCCCGCCCCGCACCAGCTGGCATTTCCCCCGAAAGTGCGCTGTACACATGCCCGACTAGCACGGAACGGTCGCCAAAGAAAGGAAAGAAGAGAATGAATTAATCGAAAACCTGTAGAATGTCTCACAGCGCATGGAACAAAATATAAAAATAATAAACTTGACATAAAACAGGCGTGACAGTGCATAAGCTGATAATCAAAACCAACATCAACATCATCATCAGAGTAGCGGAAATCCAAATACAGCTTATTACAACTTTCCAAATTATTGTCTCTAAACAAAAGAAAGAAAGGTATACCACTAATGCCCAAAGTAGTGACCGCAGCAACACAGGGAGAATATCTATATATATATCATACGTGGAAGCCTCTTGCTCGTCTCCGGTACAGCTACTCGTGTGTACCACCTAACCTGTCTCTAGTCTGCTCGTGAGAGAACCCAGACTAATAAGAAGAGACATAAAACTCTGGGTTAGACAAAAAGTATGGTATGAGTGATAAGCAGCAAAACAGAACAAATACAGGTATACTAAACCATACCTGAACTTGGACCAGTAACCAAAGAGTTAGCACTACATGCCGTACAATACTCTAAGGTGCCACTAAACAGATGGTGTAAAGATAACGGGGGAGGGGGTGTGCATGTCATAGTGATAGCAAACGAATCAAGCATAGCAACCATCTTCACATCTCTCACTCAGTGCGTAAAGCGTACGATGTCCACTTCTTCGATCACTAGACCCATCGAGGTAATGACGGAGTTCGGCTTGTACAACTACTGCTAACACCAAGCTTATCCCATGGGATCATGACCAAACCTTTTCAAATAACCCCACTTCATTGTTCTATAGCCCACTAGTCGTACCTAGGCCACTGTGGCCTTGAATCCGTCCATGTACCTCCCATACACGGTGATCCAAAGTTATAGACATCGAAAACCCCTTAGCACACGTCCCGCAGCAAAGCCCAATCATGAAGTCGACTCGTTGGTTCCCATCTAGATCCTGAGTTCTACTTCTCATTTGGACTTCCTTTGCATCTCGGGCTTTTGGTCTTCTTCCCCGAATCGGTCTTCATTTGGTTCGCAAGCCATGCCTCGCATTCAAAAATCCTGAGTTCGGGTCGGTCGTTATCCTCCTTCGGATCGGTTCGAGCCATCTACATCGGATCGGGTCATGATGTGCTTTCTCCAGCAGTTCGGGTCGAGGTCCACATCTCCAAGTGGTTCAGATCGTAGAGAGCTCCGGATTGGGTCGGGCCTTCCTCACCAACTCGGGTCGTTGTGTGCCGATCGGGTCGGGATTCCTGGTCGGATCGGGATCTCTAAGCAGTACGGGATCGATGCACTAGCTCATGGCGCAGCAGTTCAGAGGAGCGGTTTATGGGTGGTTGTAACGATCGGGTCGGTTCGGTGCGGGTGCGATCCGATCCGGTTTCCTGCACAGTTTTCCTACAACTTCCAGCAACATGTTTTACGCCATTCGACAGCGTTTTCGACCAATCTAACTATTCTAATCAATCACAAAGCATACCATACACTCATAGCAACATGTAGAAACGACCATAAACAACAAAACAACAATATGATAGGTTAAAACGGATCAAACATAGTCAAAACCCCATATTTTCCCTTAAGCATGTTTAAACAAATCTAATGATATGATTAGCAAAACTTAACCAAATTAACCCAAACTTCTAACAGAGGTCTAAAACATCATTTCGAATTTTATAAATATTTTTCCCAAATTTTATCATGTCTAATTTCATAAATCTTCACTAATTACCCTTAATTAACTGTAATTAGTGCAAAACCATGCAAATCACTCACCTTGGCCACAAATAAAATACCAATTCTGAAATGATTCTCTGTTTGGCGCTATTCCCAATGCAACACAACAATTCTAACCTTGTTTTGGTGCTATTCCTCCTTAATTTGTGTTGCTAAGCCTAATCTTCAATTTGAAAGTGGTTTGGGGATGTTTTAGATGTTGGAGGCCATTGTTAGGGTTGAGCAAATGTCTATGGCGGCTGGAAAATGACTAAAAACTGAAATCCCTAACCTAACAGCCCTTAAATACTCCAAATCCAGAAATCCCCCTTTGGGTCTAGCTGTTAATCACTCGGTTAAGCCCAATTAATCTGTTTTTCACCATCTGAAACTTGTTTCAGCCATATCTCCCAAACGGTGAGCCCGTTTGGCTAATGTGACCACTCTACGGAAAGGTAAACCATCATCCGGATCTAATGAAAGTGATTTCAGGTCAAAATTCCTTTTCAATCAAAAGTTATGGTTAAAGCAAGATAAGCTAGGGGAAAACGGTCATTTAAAAATCGGGAAAAATCATGAACATGGGAAATGACCTCAATAGTCGTCTCCCAAAGTTACATGACCATACGACTCTCTATGACGATGAAATAAATATTCTACGATCCTATGATGCGTAAAATGCGGGTCGTTACACTCTCCCCCCCTTAAGAAATTGTCCCCGAAATTCCTTAACCCAAAACATACAAAGGATCCCGCATGCCTACCAACCATATACAACAATCAAACATGCAAAACAAACAAAACAAATCTATCCTAGCATGCAGGAAGACTAAATCAAAACTATAATCTTACCAGGCGAAGAGTTATGGATACGATTTCCTAGTGCTCTCCTTTGTCTCCCAAGTACAGTCATTCTCATTCTCACCCCATTGAACTTTGACTAATTTCACCGCATTCCTTCGAAGCTGCTTCGTATCATTCCCAACAATACACATAGGCATGCAGTTCCCAACCGCCTCGGGTTCAACCTCGATATCATCCAACTGATCAGGTGAAATAGTCACATCCGGGTCGTGCACGAATTTCCTTAACTGGGAAACATGAAAAACGTTATGAACTCCTACCATCTTCTCTGGTAATTAAACTTTATATGCCAAATTCCCAATTTGCTCTAGAACTGGGAATGGACCAATGAATCTTGGTGCTAACTTGCCTCTCCTGCCAAATCTTATCACGCTCTTCAACGGAGATATCTTGACAAACACCAAGTCGCTAATGGAGAACTTTAATTCTCTTCTCCTCTTATCAGCATAACTCTTCTGCCTATCTTGGGCAACCTTCATTCGTTGTTGGACAACCTTAATGTTAGCTGAAGTTTCTCTTATCACATCTAGTCCAAGCACAAACTTCTCACTAGTTTCTAACCAGCATGACGGTGTGTTGCACGGTCTTCCGTACAAAGCTTCAAATGGAGCCATACCGATACTGGATTGGTAACTATTATTATATGCAAACTCTAATAGGTGTAGACGGTCATCCCCTGATCCACCAAAATCCAATATGCAAGCTCTCAAGAGATCTTCTAACACTCGATTCACCCTTTCTGTTTGTCCGTCGGTTTGAGGATGATACACGGTACTGAGATGTAATTCTGATCCCAACGCCTCTTGTAAGCTGTTCCAAAATCCATTAGTGAATATCGGATCTCGGTCACTTACAATGCCTTTGGGTATTCCATGAAATCTCACTACCCACTTTACATATAGTTCGGCTAACTTAGCTGCCGTCCTGTTTGACTTGACGGGTATAAACCTTGCACTCTTAGTCAATCGGTCCACAATCACCAAAATGCTATCATGGCCCGACCTAGTTCTAGGTAACCCGTCAATGAAATCCATTGAGACTTGTTCCCATTTCCATTCTGGAATTTCTAACGATTGCAATAAGCCATTAGGCTTCTTTTGTACAGCTTTAACTAGTTGGAAATTCATGCATTTGGATATAAACTTCCAAACGTCTCTTTTCATCCCTTCCAAGTAGTAGGTCTGCTTCATGTCTCGGTACATCTTGTTACCACCAGGATGTATAGTCAATTTTGAGCGATGACATTCCCTAAGCACTTCATCTCTCAATCCATTGACATTGGGTACAACTAGTCTTCCATTCTTTCTAAGCCATCCATCTCAATCAAGCCCATACTTGTTCATCTCTCCGTCGATTCCCATCTCTAACTTTGAGATGATTTCCAATAGGTTAGGATCGTCCCTCTGACTGGAACCAATCCTCTCAATCAAAGTGGGTCTGATCGTCAAACTCGCTAACATTTCTGGATCCAATTCGCACTTTGGTCTGAAATCGTACCCAGTGATGTACTCCAGTTGCTTCCATTCTCGGAACATAGCCCCTAAACTGGCATGTCTTCTACTCAATGCATCAGCCACCGCATTGCCCTTTCCTGGTGTGTATGCGATACTGAAATCATAGGAAGCTAAGAATTCTAACCATCTTTGTTGTCGGAGATTTAGATCTTTCTGAGAGAAGAGATACTTTAACGATTTATGATCGGTAAACAACTTGAATCTTTCTCCCAAGAGATAATGTCTCCACATCTTCAATGCGAACACGATCGCTGCTAATTCCAAGTCATGGGTAGGGTATCTTTTCTCGTGCTGTTTCAGTTGCCAACTTGCATAAGCTACAACCCTACCTCCATGCATCAACACAGCACCTAGTCCGGTGCCACATGCATCCGTATATACCGTCATCTCTTCATTCCCCTTTGGAATGACTAACACTGGTGCACATGTCAACTTTTCCTTTAGACTCTTGAATGCATTTTCACACTTTTCGTCCCAGACGAAAGCTTGATTCTTCTTGGTCAACTGAGTCAACGGTGCTACTATCTTGGAGAAGTCTTGGATAAACTTACGATAATATCCAGCTAATCCCAAGAAACTTCTTATGTCCATTGCATTCTTGGGCGTAGACCAATCTTGTACCCTAGCCACCTTCGCAGGATCCACGGCAATACCATTCTCTGAAACAACATGGCCCAAGAATCTCACTTCCCTCCTCCGGAAGTGACACTTAGAAAACTTTGCTTTCAATTGTTGTTTTCTCAACACCTCCATCACTATCCTCAAACGTTCCACGAACACAAGAACAAACTTATTCAACTGATCTCTAAATACCCTATTCATAAGATCCACAAAATATGCTGGTGCATTGGTCAGCCCGAATGGCATGACCAACCACTCATAAAATCCAGACGGCGTCCGAAATGTCGTTTAACTATACTCTCAGCTTCCACTCTAAGCTGATGAAAACCTATCGCGAGATCCAACTGAGAGAATACTCTCGCGCCACTCAACTGATCAAACAAATCATCTATCCGTGGTAGAGGATACTTGTTCTTCCTCGTCACCTTATTCAACTCGCGGTAGTCTACACACAATCGAAGTGAACCATCAGCCTTAGTTGCAAACACAACTGGTGCACCCCATTCAGAAACACTCCTTATGATAAATCCCTTCTTCAAAAGATCGCTGACTTGCACCCCGATCTCTCGCTGCTCCCTTGGTGCCATATGACGAAGTGGCATCACTATAGGTTTGGCATCTTTCACTAAACCAATACGGAACTCAATATCTCGGTGTGGTGGAAGCCCGGTCACTTCTTCGAAGACGTCCGGATACTGGCCAACCACGGGCAAGCCTGACAACTCACCATGCAGGATGTCGAGGGAATTTAGAAAACTAGCCATTACCCTATCACTAGGTAGACCACCAAACACTACCCTCTGCCCATCATCTGCTCTAGCTGTCACAAAAAATCCCTCACAGTCTACCACCACCCCGTATCTTTGGAGCCAATCGACTCCCAAAATAATGCCAAACCCAGTAAAGCCCAATACAAAGCAATCACAAACAAACATGCATCCATGACTTGATAAGACCACATTACGACAAATCATGCTAAGGTTAGTCGAACCACCAATCGGGTTTGTCACCACTAAAGGTCTATCTACAATCTCGGGCTCCAATCCCAACCTATCTACCAGGTCACTAGATATGAAAGAATTGGAAGCTCCGGTATCAAACAAAACTCTAACAGGAACATCATAAACAGAAAGCATACCCTGGATAACGACATTCTTTCCCTTCCCGCCGCAGTTGGGGCATTCGAAGAAGAAGGAATAGCATTAAGGGAATATGCTTTCACCATCTGCTTTTCTTTAGGGGGTTGAGGACACTTGTTCTTGTGATGTCCCACTTGGCCATAGTTGAAGCACTTCCTGTCTGCTGGCTTTGCTCGACAATTACTAGCATAGTAGCCCTTATTGCCACAACTAAAGCACTCAACATCTTTCTTCTTCTGGCCATCCTTATTCTGGTTTTGCTTCCTCTTATTCTGAGAACCATTCTTGCCTCCACCGCTTGCTTGCGGCTTTGGCTCCTCTGCAGATGCGAACTCAGTCTTCGACTTAGGGTAATGACTTTCCAATCTTAGAGTTTTCTCCACAATTAATTCAAATGTCTCATTGATGTGGTTAATAAGCCCTTCCCCCAAATATCCATCCAAGCCAGTTATGAACTTCTCGTTCTTCTTCTCGGCAGTATCTATTAGGGATAACCCATATTTCGACAAAGTGTCGAATTTGGCAATATACTCCGAGATAGCTCTGCCATTCTGCTTGAGTTCAAAGAATCTCTTAAACAGCACTGCCTTCTGAGCAGTTGGAATGAAATTATCGCTAAAGCGAGCCTTAAACTGATCCCAAATAATCTGATCCTCGGGAGTAGCTGCCTTTATAGCATTCCACCAATTCATTGCTCGTAATTGCAGCTGACGGGTTGCTAGCCTTCTCTTCATCGCATCCTCGATACCCAAGTCTTCGAAGATACGCTCGCAGCTATCCAACCAATCCTGAACATCTGTAGCCGACTCCGTTCCGTGGAACGACTTCCCACCAAGACTCGTATAATCCTTGTTCAGCTTGGCGAAATCGGCCCTAGGCGCCTGCACTATTGGACCACCACCATTATCAACATTGGGAGCTGCCCTCTGAACATCTCTAAGCATCTCTCTCACGAGGTCAGTAAACATCGTCCTCATCTCGGCAGCATTCCCATTATTGGCTCCTCTACCAGTACCCCTTGCATATCGGCTCATCGTTTAATCTGCACAGAGAAAACGATTAACCATCCCCTCTAGTTGTGTCAATGCAGTGCGACTTCATCGTTAGCTATACTAATAATATATATATATATATATATATATATATATTGAAAACCAAAATAATCACAAACACGTGCTCTCATATACGTATTATCTCTCCCTGGTTTCTTTCCCTAGGTTAACTACGCAACCTAGAGCTCTGATACCAAGTGTGACGGCCTGCCCCGCACCAGCCGGCATTTCCCCGAATGTGCGCTGTACACATGCCCGACTAGCACAGAACGGTCGCCAAAGAAAGGAAAGAAGAGAATGAATTAATCGAAAATCTGTAGAATGTCTCACAGCGCATGGAACAAAATATAATAATAATAAACTTGACATAAAACAGGCGAGACAACGCATAAGCGGATAATCAAAACCAACATCAACATCATCATCAGAGTAGCGGAAATCCAAATACAGCTTATTACAACTTTCCAAATTACCGTCTCTAAACAAAAGAAAGGAAGGTACACCACTAATGCCCAAAGTAGTGACCGCAGCAACACAGGGAGAATATCTCTCTCTATATATATATCATACGTGGAAGCCTTCTACTCATCTCCGGTACAGCTACTCGTGCATACCACCTAACTTGTCTCTAGTCTGCTCGTGAGAGCTCCCAGAGTAATAAGAAGAGACATAAAACTCTGGGTCAGACAAAAAGCCTGGTATGAGTGATGAGCAGCAAAACATAACAAATACAGGTATACTAAACCATACTTGAACCTGGACCTTCAACCAAAGAGTTAAGCACTATATACTGTACAATACTCTAAGGTGCCACTAAATAGATGGTGTAAAGATAACGGGGGAGGGGGTGTGCATGTCATAGTGATAGCAAACAAATCAAGCATAGCAACCATCCTCACATCTCTCACTCAGTGCGTAAAGCATACGATGTCCACTTCTTTGATCACTAGACCCATCGAGGTAATGACGGAGTTCGGCTTGTACAACTACTGCTACCACCAAGCTTATCCCATGGGATCATGACCAAACCTTTTCAAATGACCCCACTTCATTGGTCTATAGCCCACTAGTCGTACCTAGGCCACTATGGTCCTGAATCCGTCCACGTACCTCCCATACATGGTGATCCAAAGTTATAGACATCGACAACCCCTTAGCACACGTCCCGCAGCAAAGCCCAATCATGAAGTCGACTCGTTAGTTCCCATCTGGATCCTAAGTTCTACTTCTCATTTGGACTTCCTTTGCATCTCGGGTTTTTTGTCTTCTTCCCCGGATCGATCTTCATTTGGTTCGCAACTCATGCCTTGCGTTTAAAACTCCTGAGTTCGGTTCGGTCGTCATCCTCCTTCAGATCGGTTTGAGCCATCTGCATCGGATCAGGTCGTGATGTCCTTCTTCCAGCAGTTCGGGTCGGGGTCCACATCTCCAAGCGGTTCGGATCATGGAGAGCTCCGGATCGGGTCGGGCCTTCCTCACTAGCTCGGGTCGTTGTGTGCCGATCGAGTCGGGACTCCTGGTCGGATCAGGGTCTCCAAGCAATACGAGATCGATGCACTAGCTCGTGGCGCATCAGTTTAGAGGAGCGGTTCATGGGTGGTCGTAACGATCGGGTCGGTTCGGTGGGGGTGCGATCCGATCTGGTTTCCTGCACAGTTTTCCTACGACTTCCAACAACCTGTTTTACGCCATTCGACGGCGTTTTCGACCAATCTAACTATTCTAATCAGTCACAAAGCATACCATACAGTCATAGCAACATGTAGAAATGACCATAAACACCAAAACAACAATTTGATAGGTTAAAACGGATCAAACATAGCCAAAACCCCATATTTTCCCTGAAGCATGTTTAAGAAAATCTAATGATATGATTAGCAGAACTTAACTAAATTAACCCAAACTTCTAACAGAGGTCTAAAACATCATTTCGAATTTTATAAATATTTTTCCAAAATTTTATCATGTCTAATTTCGTTAATCTTCACTAATTACCCTTAATTAACTGTAATTAGTGCAAAACCATGCAAATCATTCACCTTGGCCACAAATAAAATACCAAATCTGAAATGATTCTTTGTTTTGCGCTGTTCCCAATGCAACAAAGCAGTTCTAACATTGTTTTGGTGCTATTCCTCCTTAATTTGATGTTGCTAAACCTAATCTTCAATTAGAAAGTGGTTTGGGGATGTTTTAGATGTTGGAGGCCATTGTTAGGGTTGAACAAATGTCTATGGCGGCTGGAAAATGTCTAAAAACTGAAATCCCTAACCCTAACAGCCCTTAAATACTCCAAATCCCGAAATCCCCCTTTGGGCCTAGCCGTTAATCACTCGGCTAAGCCCAATTAAGCTGTTTTTCACCATCTAAACTTGTTTCAGCCATATTAGCCAAATGGTGAGCCCGTTTGGCTAATGTGACCACTTTACGGAAAGGTAAACCATCATCCGAATCCATGGAAGTGGTTTTAGGTCAAAATTCCTTTTCAGTCAAAAGTTATAGTTAAAACAAGATCAGCTAGGGGCAAAATGGTCATTTAAAAATCGGGAAAAATCATGAACATGGGAAATGACCCCAATAGTCGTCTCCCAAAGTTACATGACCGTACGACTCTCTATGACGATGAAATAAATATCCTACGATCCTATGATGCGTAGAATGCGGGTCGTTACACTCAGGGTACCATGATACATCTATGTGGGTTACTGCTGAAATGGGTCCCCGCTACTAAGGTTTCCTAGGGTCTATTCGTACACCCCCAAATTGGCTAAGTGTTATCCATCCATTCAGGTTAACTTAACCTATCCACATGTCATGTCATGTTGGTTAAGTGTTTCTTATTAACTTAACCCTTCTCATTCATCATGTTGTAATTGGTTAAGTGTTTTCTATTAACTTAACCCTGTTCATTCATCATATTATATTGGTTAAGTGTTTTCCCTTAGCTTTACCCCACTCGTTCATCATGTTATATTGGTTAAGTATTTCCCATTAACTTAACCCCACTCGTTCATCATGTTACATTGGTTAAGTGTTGCCTTCTTGTGTTAACTTAACCTTACCACTTTACATTAATTAAGCGCTGCCCTATCACACATCTTGTTATATTGGTTAAGTGTTGCCCTCTTGTGTTAACTTAACCCTACCATTCTTAGCATGTCCATTCATTAACATTAATTCATTCATTAATGCCTCAACCTCTCACATTAGAACTGTTGTTTGCGGTAGCTGGATGTGCCGGGCGGTTCCGGGTAGACTTCTACTGCAAACTCATTCTAACCTCGGGTTTTGGCCTTAGTGCGCTAACCTCTCACATTAGATCTATATTGTTACGATCACTGGATGTGCCGGGCGGTTCCAGGCAGTCTTACACCGCAACTCAATCTAACCTCGGGTTAGGCACGTTCATCTTTAGCCAATTTACTTATATACTATACATGTCCAAGTCTAGATTTTATATGCTAATATTCCCAAATTTACAAAACTAGTCATGTTCCAATTCTCAAGTTATGCCCAACCAAGCCAATTGCAAGTTATTGCCCATAAATTCAATTACAAGTTATTTCTCAAAATAGGTTACACCTAATCTTCCCAAATTTGCAATAATAGTCATGCCCCAAAATCACAATATACATTATGCTTGACGTCCCAACCAATAGTTATGCCCGATCTAGATTTAATATTCCAATTTACAGTTTATACCCAATCTAGATTTAATATTTCAATTTACCCCATGTTCGCAACTATAACAATTATGCCCAATTATTTCACCAAATACATTATGCCCAATATTTACCCAAAATAGGCTATACCCAAATATTCCCTGTATTCCAATCGTTCGTATTTCGCGATTTCAGCCTAGGTTCGAAGGTAACTCAGGTTCATAAGAGAAAAAGAAAATAGGGGAAGAGAGAGAATGAGCATAAGATAAGAATAGGCACAAGAATAGGCATGTAACAATAGACCCAATACAAGAGATTTAGATCCAACAAAGATAGATTCTTCAATAAACTGATACAATCATTATCGCAGGCATAAGAATAACATCATGAACCAAAGAGGATTATAAACCTGATGTACAACAAAGATAGGCCTGAATCAATCAATAAAAATAACCTCTAAGGCATATAAATACATAGATTCAATAGAATGATAGGGATGAATCTGAAAGGATTATCTTACAATCAGGCATAGACTTCGATTCCTTTTATTACATATCAAGATTAAAATCAGGTATTCAAATCTGAAAATAACGTGAACTTACAGAAAAAGAACTGATCTTGTTTTCTGGGATCTGATTTCTGAATTTGTTAAGCTTATCCTTTGATGCAGACATTTGATTCTCTAGTTTGGATTTGGTATAGAGCTTTCTAACTTGATTTCTAATTTGAAAAAGATGGAGACTCGGCTAGCTTAAACAGCATGACGGCTTCATAGAATAGGGTTATAAGGCCTAGGGTTGGGGTGATTATATAGACGTCATAGACTAATTCTAGGCTTTAGATTAGTCTAGGAGTAATCAGAGCCATCCAAACCAGAGAGATGTGTCATCCAGCCAACCACAGCACGACACATAAGCCCTAATACCTCAGAAATAGGTCAGAAATAAAGTCTGGCAAGTTCCAGTGATTTTTAGTATAAGCATGAGATAAGAAGTATCAAGACATATCAATAATACTGGACATGAAAATATAGTAAAATATACAAGTACAAAATAAATAGATAAGGTAAGATCGAATAAGCTTCTCATTCATATCCCATAACAGAATTTGTGTACCAACTATCAGAATATCAGGATTAGGTGCTACCCTAATTAATACCCAGTGATTGGCTCCCTAACAGACGCGAATAACCTGTCCCAGCCATGGCAGTCGGGGATATAAGTCCCAAACCCATAACCTTAAAAGACACAGCCCTATCCGCTGGTGTTACAGCGTCTTATCTTCCCCCATCAGACCCGTGCACGCTCGTGACTCCATCAGAACGCTCCCGTACTCACTTGCATAATTTGGATCTCTTACAATAATCCTTTAGTAAAGCGTGCCTTAATCCCTACCTAGTGTAGGACTCGTTTGATAACATGAGAGCACTGATTGATATGGATTCCAAGCAAACAGTAGATTGACACAAGCCACCCCTAGAATTGTGCCTTCAAGTAAACTAGGATTTTAAGAGTTTCCCTCAAGATATATTAACAGCAGACATGGAACCTCTTAGCTTATTAATCATACAGGTTTAACTTTGCAGGTGTAAGTTCATAATAAGCATGATATAACCCTATGTTATATTTCTTGGTTGTAAATGACATTTATTAAATGTAACAACCCTTCCCCAAATCATATAGGCACCTTCTCGGGTGTATATAGATTATTGTAACACGTTTTACTTAATTTACATCTGGTTCACATAAATTCTCATAACATGTTCTACTTAATATAAAATTAAGTCTAACCTATTCAAATTAGCATGTTTTCATATTCTTCCTTTATAATTATCCCAATTATACAATTAATGGTTCTCATGTTCCAATATGCCCAAATCTCCTTTTTACTTTTATTACATATTACTTCAATTCATCCCAATTTTTACGTAGTTCAAACGGAAATGGCCTAGGCTCTCGTTAGCCTAGGCTTAGCGCAAAATAAAAGAAAAAGGAGAAATATAAACAAACTCAAATGTAAACAAACTGATAAAATTGGCATAATAAGCCTGTAAATAAAACAGTGACAAAAAAGGGATATGGAAGAAAGATGTACATGTAAAAAGGTGATAACTGAAAATGAATAGGCAGTTGATAGTATTAAAAGAACAATAACATATAAGAATATATTATAAACTTGTTACTTTTCAAATCCAATAAATACATACTGTCAAAATCCGTTTTAAATTGCAGATCTATAAATAACGTGAAACTCACAGTGATCCAGAAAAGGCTTTTGAAATAGTAGTAGAAGAATTACCCTTTCAATCTATGTTTTAACAGCACCCCGGCATTTTCTTAATTTTATTTCAGAACATAACTTATAGGAGGAAGAAGATGAAGAAATGTTTGTATAAGAAAATAGTGAGGTTGATAGCCGATTTATAGATATGTTAGGATAATATAAACCATAGGATATTAGGTTTTAAATTCATACCTTTAAAGACACATCATGCTAAGTCAGCATAAGAATAAAACACAAAAATTTGTACAGGTTCAGGCTCCAGATTGGTCGAAGGTAGGTCGACCCACCTACCACATGGGTTGACACTAGTGTCGACCTAGGGTCGACACATGGGTCAACCCATGTAATGTCTGATCGACCTATTACCATTGTTTCTATTTGAATTTATTTATTAAATTATTTTAAATTTAGTTCAAACTTCTTTTATTCACATTTTTTCATACTTAGTCCGATTTAAGAAAACCAAGAGTCTATCTAAATTATAATTTCATAACTAACGCATCGGTAAAGTCTGTTACAACTAATGCCGGTTCATTCATGCTACCACCAATGAAATTGCAGTTTTCTGGAAAAGCTTTACTCCCTTCAGCTACTATCATCGACGCTGCTAAAGAACAGTGGGAAGGTTACTTAGTAGGACATTTTCTAGATAGGCCATTATCGTATATCACAGTTATCAAGCATTTGAAGAAAACTTGGCATCCCAAAGGTGGGATTAAGGTCAGATCCACAGGCAAGGTATTTTTCTTCTGTCTTGATAGTCCTGAAGATAGAGATAGAATATTATAGGCCGATTCTGTAATTATTCATAACAAACTTTTTATAGTACGGCCTTGGGAAGCCGATTTGGGTGATTTAAGCAAGAATATTAGATTTGTTCCTGTGTGGATCAAGCTTACAAATCTACCATTGATATGTTTGTCGAAATTGGGCATTAGTTGGCTCTCATTACAAGTGGAAAAATTTCTTTGTATGGATCAATCGTCTGAGAAGCTAGATAGGTTAGTTTTCACTAAATGCATGGTTGAAGTTTCACCTAGCGGTGAACTGCCATATGCTTTGCAGGTAATGCGTCCTAATGGTAGTGAGCAAACGGTATACTTTGAATTCAATGGAAACCTAAAATATGTGTTAAGTGTGTTTTTTTCGGTCATGCCACAGTAGATTGTAAGTTACACCTTAAAAGAGGACCGACAGTCGGTGCCACTAAGGTGATAGGTTCATCTCCCATTGATGTTTCAAATGGCAGTTTTAACGGTAGTGTATACCATAAAGGCAAAATAGATAAACAAGTAAATAATAACAATGTTTGGAGGAAAATCACCAACACTAAAAGTAGTATTATCAACTCGCTAGAGAATATGTCAACGAATAAAGGGAAGGAAGAGGTCGAAGATGTCAATGCAACAATCAACAGATTTTTTTGCTCTATATGAATTGAATGAGGAAGACATTGAAAATGAAACTGTTAGTGAAGAGGGTAAAATCCAACAAGTTAGCGAGTTGCTTTCAAGAGCTTTCCCGCCCCATATTGAATCAAGTGAAAAAACTCAAGTTATGCTTGCATCTTGCACAAATAGCTTGGATCCAGGTTCTAGCAAATGTGATGGAATGCAATTAAATTGTGATAGCAATGTTAAGAGAGTGAATATTGAAACTGACGTGGAAGTTCAGCCCATCCTGGGTGTTGAAAGTATGAAGGTGGTGGATGATTCTATCAGCAGGTAAATGGTACAGTGGTAGATGATTCTGAAATGAGGGTGGTGGATGTTAATGGAAAAAATGTGCAGTATGCCGAAGAATGTAGCAGCATATTGATCACGGAGGCAAATGGCTCGGTTTCAAAAGAAGGCGTAATCGATGATTTATTCACCGTGGAGGGAGAGAAGCTAGTCACTGGTGTTGCCGGACCTGAGTCCTCCTTGCAAGAGAACTCCAAATGTTTTGATGTAAATCAACAACAGATGAAAAGGAAAACATAGCTTCTGGCTAATGTTTGTCCTGTAAATGTGGTTGATGCCACTCAAAACGTGGTTCAATAGGAAGATAATGTTGTTGGTGGTTTTTCCTCTGTAGTGATTAGCTGCAAGGAACTGGTTATGCTGAAGACATGCCAACAAGAAATTTCTGGATCCAAGGAAAAGCAACATATGTCAAACTATGCAGAGCCAAGTGCAATAGAATTTGCCAGATTGACACACATTCGAACTATCAATGCCAATATTATTGTAATGTCCAACTCCATCCAAAATGAGCTAGAAAGCAGAGAAGTGGACACATAAGAGTACCACGTAACAGTAAAAAAAATGGAAAACTTCAAGGCTTTCTGTTGAGGTTTAGTTTTTGATCAAATGCATACTGCGCAGCTTGTTTTTCTATTAGCCATGCTACAAAGAGCCATTTCTAGTAGAAAGAAGAAAGCGCAAAATTCGCCAACAGTCATAGACAAACCGGCCAATCCTTACGCGCACATTGCTCCTCCTCCTGCTTACAAGGAGAGACCTCAGACATCATTACTAAACAGGTGACTCCTAGCACCAATGGAAAAGCAGGGCCTAAAACTCCTGTCACTTGGAGTATAAAGAAGGAGATGCTGAGAAATCTCCAAGAGAATGGCTAGCTGCCTATCTATGGCAGTGTAGCTTTAGGAGGTAAGCAAAGTGATCCCTAAAAGTATTCTAAAATGTCATGTGAACATGAAATTCGGTATTGTGTAGTATGTACCCGGTCTTCCTTTAGAAGATTATAGCTTATATGTATCTTGTATATCACCTGTACTCCCATGTATTTCTCTATTTTTTAATAAAACAGTGTTACAGATCACTATAAAAACCGATCAGCCTTGCCAAAAAAAATATGGGGTGTTACAAAATTATAGGCAATAATATGAACAATCAAGTAAGCCAACAAATAAGAATATTATACAAGCTACAATTTTATTCTTTCAGATTTAACCATATTCACAACCAGATCTGATAGGCATTATTTCATATTTAACAAAATTATAAATGGATCTGATGATGAAGCGACCCGAACTTCCCCGATCTCCGAAGAGATGAGAAAGAACGAATTACTGTGAGGACAAGACAAAACAGAACGCAGACGGAAGAACATTTCATTGTTATTACAACAATTCCATCAGATACAAGAATATACAGAGTATAAATGAATAAAATACATTCGATGAACATCAGAGATTTTAATTACATTTAAATACATCGCAGCGGAAAATAATACAAAAGCACAACTAGAAATAATGCACGGATACAGAGCTTTCCGAGCATCGTTCCAGCTGTAAATCAGGATCCTGTGAATATAAATCTGCAAAACCAAAACTACTAGCTGCCCGTGTAGAAAATAGGGGCACCCAGAGTTTAGGTTAAAACAATAAACTCCAGGTCAGTCATGTGACTGGTGTGAGAACTAAAACAGTTATTTAAAACTTTACTTTAAAAGAGAGTAATTCAAGGGACCACGCCGTATAACACGGAACGGGTTTCCTCCCAAGAATACCATTGCATATCAATAAACAACGCAATGCTTTTTCAAAAAGTGGAGCTATTATAAGACCCAGGTCCCATCACACAATGCAACGCAAGCTGGAGGATAGGGTTTTACCTTATAACAGTCAAACATGCTTGGTACGTTTAAAACAAATCATTTGATACTATAATAAGTGTCAAAACAATTTCAATCATAAATATAAATCATAGACGACATATGTGCCCCATACCCCTATGTCGCCATACTAGGCTCTACAAATAAAGCCGAAATACACGTATTGGAAATTGGATTTCCGTCATGAGTCGAGGCAAGGGGCAAGCTCCTCTCCGCTTCGAGACACTCTAACAAATGCCTCAGGACTACACACTCTGGGTAACCCCTGGATGCTTCAGGGCCGATCCTCTCTTACGTTTGAGGATTAATTATTCTTGAACACACGTTTCCCGGTCCTTACAGACCTAAAATCGAGGTGCCTCATCCAACAACCACATAGGTGAAAAGTATATAAATGTCAGGGCTGGTAAGTCACTGACACCACCAAAGCTAGAAAGAAACGTCGTGCTCTCCCTGCAGTCCTTATCCCGTTTTTGACTCAAACCGAGGTGTGAGGCTCGCGAATTCACGTTATACACAAAGCTATGCCACAAAGGCCGTGCTTTGATCATCAACCACAAGACTTTGCTTTTCAACAGAAGCCTTGATCCATGCAACTCAGCGCGCCACACAGGCAATTCATGCCATGCGATTGATATCTATCGATATATAACCTCTAAGCTCGTACGTCTCAGAGAAGGGCGTTAAGCAAGAGAATAAATTCTCCGCCGCCAAACAGATATATATTTAACAGAAATCAATCAACATAGAATAAAATCCAATGTCAGACACACAATCCATTTACAAGTTCGTTCTGGGTCTGAACGAAACCGGAGGCACTTTCCTCGCATATCCATCGATCTCCAAGTACGTCTGGACGACCACCAACTATTTCCATCCTCTTGGGTGTACAGCCCAATCAGGATCATCAGTAATTATCCAGACGATGTGAAGACTTATGGTCTTCGACCACCATCATCATCTTCGACTTATCGTCGAATCGGTTATTCCAAATGGGTATAAACCCGGCCTTTCCGAACAACCCGCGTATAGTAAAAACAAATGTTACACAAACACAACATACGCCTCATTCCAATTCATCAGTCACTAACCGTAAATCAGTAAGAGAGCAATTCCCCAAATATTAACCCTGAAGGCCGAAACCAACATCAGATCAATACCCAGGAAACCCTTCTTCTTAACTAACCTACAGCTAGTTTCCAAATTTCACCTTCTTAGGGGAAAGTTCCCATTAATTTTATCCAAGATAAATTCTTTGAATTTATTCTTTAATCTTCCTTTGGATGTCATTTCAAACCAAATTATGGTTTTCCAAACTAGTCGAGATTAGCGAACCACACCGGAGTAATTATTTATCTTATTTCCCAATCCCAACCTATTCATCCCATGAAGAAAAACCGGTAATACTCCATATCTAACACCGTGGTGTTATCGGTAAAATTAATTACCATTTCACGTTCAAATCTAATTAAAGATTTAACTATCGCTTTGGAGCAAAACTGGTGATACTCCATTCTCGCTCATTTTTCAAATTTGATAATTTAGATTATCAATTCACATTTCAATCTAATTGCAGATTCATTAAAACTCCTTTTACTGGGTTAAAGAACTAATGTCATTTAAAACACAGTTCACGTTAAACCCAAATCACATTCTATTTATTATCGGGTTAAAGAACTAGTGTTATTTAAAACACCGTTCACGATAAACCCACAAATCAACTCTATTTAAAACCCGTTTCAAATCCAATTTATTTATTTAAAAATAAATGGGTTTTAATTTTAGTTCAAAACTAGTTCATTTCGATAAAAATCTATTTTTATCTTTTCAAATATGGAGTTTTTCATCCCAATTTTTCCCAAATCATTTCTTATGATTTTACACAAATTATTACTATTTTTAATAATTTTATCAAGGTCCGTACAGTCGATTTCCATCAACGGCCATCGAACTGCACTTACAACGACCTTTTCCAAATTTTATTTGGACGTATCTCCAAATCCAACCACTAGATTTCAAATTTTCAATATTTGTTAGAAAGCTCTTTTCGATACGAACCCAACGGTTCCAGTTTTAGGAGAATCCGATGGTCGGATCTCCCGTAATGTCCATTCGAAGTCAATGGTCGAAATTTATGAACTGCCGCGGCGCGACGCGTTCTATTCAGGCCATTATATTATATATATAATATAAATTTCATCGATTTCTATTTAAAACGAATTTTATAAATAGTTTTAAATTCGTTTCAAAGACATTTCAACTTCTATTTCCAATTCAAATCAAAATTGAATTTTTCCCTATAGATTCGTTTTAAAATTCATTTAAATTCAATTCAAATTTCAATTCAATTTGAATTCATTTTCTATTCAATCCAATTCAAATTCGTTTTCTATTCAATTCAATTCGAATTCGTTTTCTATTCAATTCAATTCGAATTCGTTTTCTATTCAATTCAATTCGAATTCGTTTTCTATTCAATTCAATTCGAATTCGTTTTCTATTCAATTCAATTCGAATTCGTTTTCTATTCAATTCAATTCGAATTCGTTTTCAATTCAATTCAAATTCGTTTTCTATTCAATTCAATTCGAATTCGTTTTCTATTCAATTCAATTCAAATTCATTTTCTATTCAAATTCAATTTCTATTCGATTATAAAAACGAATATAATCGATATAAATATCGTTCACGTCAAAATAGCGCATCTCTAATCAACACAGCTTTATATATTTCAATAATTCCGTTATTCTATTCAACAAATGAATATTTATTCTATTCAATACGTGAATCTATATTTTTGTCAACACATGACTAATCTCAACGAATGAGTACTGTCCACGTGTGACTATTTTTGTTATTTAATATATTTTATAAAAATTATGGTTTCTATCGTTTGATTTCAAATCAGACTCCAACCGTAAATTAGTAAGAGAACGATTTCCTAAATATTAACCCCGAAGGCCGAAACCAACATCAAACCAACATCTAGGAGACCACTCATCTTATCTATTTTCCAATTATTTTCTAATTTTATATATGATAAAGATGTAAATTTTATTGTTAAAATATTTCGTTCAACACATGACTAATCTCAACGGATGAGTACTGTCAACACATGAACCTTTATTTTATAATATTCTTTATCTTCCCGATTGGAATGAGGCCCAATCAATTACCATATAAAGTACATTATATGGGTTCCATACAACATATGTATATAATAGAAACGATAAATAATCAACCATCATCCAAAGTGCACTACACTGTATAAGCATCAAATATAGATATTTAACGCTTATAACAGCCTGTCGATCCATCGATCGACATATAACTAATTACTGGGATTAGTGTATGTCGTATATTATCCCAATACCCGTGTGGGGTTTCAAACAATCAAACACAGATTTTATTTGTGTAGTTGGGCGATGTGTAAAATTTATCGTCCCAATCAATGTCATTCAAATAGGTGTATATAAACAATCCGTCCGGTTTGTAAATTAATATTTATTTATTCACATTCACGTTAAAAATTATATTTTTAACGATCGAATTATTTTATTTAACCTATGTATATTCTATTCAGTTCATTTATTAAATAAAATGATATCTTTATTTTTCTAACTTATTTTAGAAAATTTCGGCGGCATAACGGCACGATACTAAAAACGGGACAAGGCCTAGCCTTATCCCCGGTCTAGTGATGGCCCACGCCATACACATATCAATCAATCCATTCCATTTCACCAAACAATCAAATTCCAATCAAATAATCTAACCAACTACACAACCAAACAAACAAGTCCATGGTCTGTGGACGATGGTGTCGGGTGCTACTAAACACCGTCTGCATCCTAGTATATATATATAACTAGAAAAAGAAATTTAGAGTGAGAAGTTCTCACCGATAGCTAATCCAATACCACGACTCTTCCTATGTAGAAGTCATCGCTGTTCTCGCCTTTTGTCACTTTCGTTGCCCGTAGCCACTATGTATATAAAAATCACATTTTTATATTGCTATTCAATAGATAAAAATCAAATTTTTACTTCGCTATTCAATATATAAAAATCGAATTTTTACTTCGCTATTCAATATATAAAAATCGAATTTTTACTTCGCTATTCAATATATAAAAATCGAATTTTTACTTCGCTATTCAATATATAAAAATTGAATTTTTACTTCGCTATTCTCTATAGAAAAATCGAATTTTTACTTCGCTATTCAATATATAAAAATCCTATTTTTACATCGCTATTCTCTATATAAAAATCACTAATTAATTACCTATTAAAAATAAAATAGATAAAAAGAAAAGGACTCACCTTTTTTTCGCATTTTCACGGAAGGGGGAGGTTCACCGTCGGGTTTGGGTGGTGGGGAGGCTCCACGGCTGCGCTGGGGAGGGGCTCGCTACAGTTGAGGCCGAGGTGGTGCTGTCTGGCGGGGTGTGGGTCCAGAGGGAGGAGTTGCGGTCGAGGTAGGGGTTTGGCCGAGGAGGCGGTGGCGATTGGATTGGGGGATGCGGTGGCGTGTTTCAGAAGGAGGGGGGAAACGGAAGTGGAGAGAGTGGAGAGGGAAGTGGCGCGGGGACGGCCAGAGGGCGGCAGCGACTCCGGAGGCGGAGGGGAGGGCTCCTCCGTCGATCGCCAGTAGTTCTTTTTTAATTTAGTTTAAAAATGAATTTTAACGGGGGGAGGGGGGTCTAAGGGTGTATAGGGAGAGGGAAGTTTTATTTTTTAATTATTTTATTTACAAAAAGTTGACTTTTTCATACGACCTCTAAACGAGGCCCACCGCCTGTCGTCCATAGCGTTTTACTACCATTCCGAACACAATGGGATATGTATCGTAGGCTAATTCGATCATTTCGATCAGTTTCCGTTAAAATCAACATATTACTCTACATATTGATTCTGAACGCGCATTTCAATTTACCGGGGTCACATACTAAAACTATAAATCCCAGAAAAATATTTTCTAGCTTCGTATTGACGATACGGTCCTAACAAAACTAGTTTCGTTGAATTCTAAGACCGTTGGAAAAATGGCCATTTTCCAGTCGATTAAAATCAACTGAAACTGGTCAAACGCGTTTTCCTTTTCCACGCTCACATATTGATTCCAAAAATTATGAAATTTGAAATCTAGCAATAATTTTACATCATGGACCCAACAAAAGTGGTTTCGTCGAAATCCGAGGTCGTTTGCAAAATGTCTATTTTTAAGGGCCTGAATTCCATAACGACTATTCAGAATTTTCAACTGGACATATCTTTTGATTCCCGCTATGAAATCTTGATTTTTCGGATTCGTTGGAAAGATATTATCAATCAGATCCTATTATTTTTGGTTTCACTAAAATCCAGTTTATTTTGCACCCAGTACATTCAATTGAAGTTTGAAATCGAATTATCGAACTACCGCGCCATTTTCAATTCTATTTATAATTATAAATAATTATTATACTCTAACGACGATGTATATAAATATATACGTTCAAATTATATTCAAAATAAATTTCTCGTCGATATTATTTAAAATAATCTATTTTAAATGTTCAAAATTTGCTAAAATTGCCAAAATAAATTTTTTAAACTGGCTCGCATTCCGGGTTATTACTATCTCCCCCACTTAAAACTTTTCGTCCCTGAAAAGGAATGAAGTCGAAAGTGGTTTGATTAATCAACTCTACGTCCGATCTGGCTTCCATTCTCCAACTTTTCAGTTTCTGAGAATTTTCAAATTCTTCAAAAATTTGGCTTAGACCCGAAATTTTCAAAAAATTTCGCCATAACCTCCCCTGCACCGGGAGCCACGGAAAATCCCGAAATTGCCATACAGGCCTTCTGATCTCAAAAAGAAAAAGAAAAAGCCAAGAGGCTAGCCAATCGGCTCATAAAATCATCATCACCCAAACAAAACAGTAAATTATAGTAAATATGTACCTATTTGTCGGGCAAACAAATTTTATTCTCTACTCTAGCCTCCTTGCTATGACCTGTTCAATGTAAGTACATGTATATGCAAGCAAATGCGACCAATTTTCAATACAATTCCATATGCGATTCAATTAGGCTAAATGGTTCAAAATTATTAAACAAATAAACAAACATCACAAACATCAATCAATTAGTGAATTAGAGTTTCAAATTCATAATTTTGATACATATACAGAAAATCATGTTTTGATGCCAATTCACAACAATAAATCTATCTATATAAGTTTTGGTTCTCACACCAGTCTAATGGAAATATATTGAAATCACACCTTCGAAACACGAACATAAATTCTGACGATGTAGCTACAATCATCAGAATCATCTCCGGGCAACTATAGCATGATTCTATATCTATCCAGTATATTAAAACTTCGAATATACGTTCATGACGCGTATACGCGAAACCTTTATATACTCGATTGCCCAAATTCAAAATAAATAAATATTCAAATACATATAAAACGATTTAAATTTCAAAACAAAATTGTTTTCATTTGAAAAATATACTCTTCACACTCATTCTAGGATACTACTGATCCTATCTCTAACGAGTCATTCTAATTGGATATTACTAATCCAATATCTGATGAATTCTTTCGTATGGTTCTAATGTGTCTTGTTCTCGAGCTCTGTAAACCAAAGCTCTGATACCAAATGAAGCGACCCGAACTTCCCCGATCTCCGAAGAGATGAGAAAGAACGAATTACTGTGAGGACAAGACAAAACAGAACGCAGACGGAAGAACATTTCATTGTTATTACAACAATTCCATCAGATACAAGAATATACAGAGTATAAATGAATAAAATACATTCGATGAACATCAGAGATTTTAATTACATTTAAATACATCGCAGCGGAAAATAATACAAAAGCACAACTAGAAATAATGCACGGATACAGAGCTTTCCGAGCATCGTTCCAGCTGTAAATCAGGATCCTGTGAATATAAATCTACAAAACCAAAACTACTAGCTGCCCGTGTAGAAAATAGGGGCACCCAGAGTTTAGGTTAAAACAATAAACTCCAGGTCAGTCATGTGACTGGTGTGAGAACTAAAACAGTTATTTAAAACTTTACTTTAAAAGAGAGTAATTCAAGGGACCACGCCGTATAACACGGAACGGGTTTCCTCCCAAGAATACCATTGCATATTAATAAACAACGCAATGCTTTTTCAAAAAGTGGAGCTATTATAAGACCCAGGTCCCATCACACAATGCAACGCAAGCTGGAGGATAGGGTTTTACCTTATAACAGTCAAACATGCTTGGTACGTTTAAAACAAATCATTTGATACTATAATAAGTGTATAGTGTCAAAACAATTTCAATCATAAATATAAATCATAGACGGCATAAGTGCCCCATACCACTATGTCGCCATACTAGGCTCTACAAATAAAGCCGAAATACACGTATTGGAAATTGGATTTCCGTCATGAGTCGAGGCAAGGGGCAAGCTCCTCTCCGCTTCGAGACACTCTAGCAAATGCCTTGGGACTACACACTCTGGGTAACCCCTGGATGCTTCAGGGCCGGTCCTCTCTTACGTTTGAGGATTAATTATTCCTGAACACACGTTTCCCGGTCCTTACAGACCTAAAATCGAGGCGCCTCATCCAACAACCACATAGGTGAAAAGTATATAAATGTCAGGGCTGGTAAGTCACTGACACCACCAAAGCTAGAAAGAAACGTCGTGCTCTCCCTGCAGTCCTTATCCCGTTTTTGACTCATACCGAGGTGCGAGGCTCGCGAATTCACGTTATACACAAAGCTACGCCACAAAGGCCGTGCTTTGATCATCAACCACAAGACTTTGCTTTTCAACAGAAGCCTTGATCCATGCAACTCAGCGCGCCACACAGGCAATTCATGCCATGCGATTGATATCTATCGATATATAACCTCTAAGCTCGTACGTCTCAGAGAAGGGCGTTAAGCAAGAGAATAAATTCTCCACCGGCAAACAGATATATATTTAACAGAAATCAATCAACACAGAATAAAATCCAATGTCAGACACACAATCCATTTACAAGTTCGTTCTGGGTCTGAACGAAACCGGAGGCACTTTCCTCGCATATCCATCGATCTCCAAGTACGTCTGGACGACCACCAACTATTTCCATCCTCTTGGGTGTACAACCCTATCAGGATCATCAGTAATTATCCAGACGATGTGAAGACTTCCGGTCTTCGACCACCGTCATCATCTTCGACTTATCGTCGAATCGGTTATTCAGAATGGGTATAAACCCGGCCATTCAGAACAACCCACATATATTATAAACAAATATTACACAAACACAACATACGCCGCATTCCCATTCATCAGTCACTAACCGTAAATCAGTAAGAGAGCAATTCCCCAAATATTAACCCCGAAGGGCGAAACCAACATCAGATCAATACCCAGGAAACCCTTCTTCTTAACTAACCTACAGCTAGTTTCCAAATTTCACCTTCTTAGGGGAAAGTTCCCATTAATTTTATCCAAGATAAATTCTTTGAATTTATTCTTTAATCTTCCTTTGGATGTCATTTCAAACCAAATTATGGTTTTCCAAACTAGTCGAGATTAGCGAACCACACCGGAGTAATTATTTATTTTATTTCCCAATCCCAACCTATTCATCCCATGAAGAAAAACTGGTAATACTCCATATCTAACACTGTGGTGTTATCGGTAAAATTAATTACCATTTCACGTTCAAATCTAATTAAAGATTTAACTATCGCTTTGGAGCAAAACTGGTGATACTCCATTCTCGCTCATTTTTCAAATTTGATAATTTATATTATCAATTCACATTTCAATCAAATTACAGATTCATTAAAACTCCTTTTACTGGGTTAAAGAACTAATGTCATTTAAAACACAGTTCACGATAAACCCAAATCACATTCTATTTATTATCGGGTTAAAGAACTAGTGTTATTTAAAACACCGTTCACGATAAACCCACAAATCAACTCTATTTAAAACCCGTTACAAATCCAATTTATTTATTTAAAAGTAAATGGGTTTTAAATTTAGTGCAAAACTAGTTCATTTCGATAAAAATATATTTTTATCTTTTCAAATATGGAGTTTTTCATCCCAATTTTACCCAAATCATTTCTTATGATTTTACACAAATTATTACTATTTTTAATAATTTTATCAAGGCCCGTACAGTCGATTTCCATCAACGGCCATCGAACTGCACTTACAGCGACCTTTTCCAAATTTGATTTGGACGTATCTCCAAATCCAACCGTTAGATTTCAAATTTCCAATATTCGTTACAAAGCTCTTTTCGATACGAACCCAACGGTTCCGGTTTTAGGAGAATCCGACAGTCGGATCTCCCGTAATGTCCATTCGAAGTCAATGGTCGAAATTTATGAACTGCCACGGCGCGACGCATTCTATTCAGGCCATTATATTATATATATAATATATATAATATATATTTCATCGATTTTTATTTAAAACAAATTTTATAAATAGTTTTAAATTTGTTTCAAAGACATTTCAACTTCTATTTCCAATTCAAATCAAAATTGAATTTTTCCCTATAGATTCGTTTTAAAATTCATTTAAATTCAATTCAAATTTCAATTCAATTTGAATTCATTTTCTATTCAATCCAATTCAAATTCGTTTTCTATTCAATTCAATTCGAATTCGTTTTCTATTCAATTCAATTCGAACTCGTTTTCTATTTAATTCAATTCAAATTCGTTTTCTATTCAATTCAATTCGAATTCGTTTTCTATTCAATTCAATTCGAATTCGTTTTCTATTCAATTCAATTCGAATTCGTTTTCTATTCAATTCAATTCGAATTCGTTTTCTATTCAATTCAATTCGAATTCGTTTTCTATTCAATTCAATTCGAATTTGTTTTCTATTCAATTCAATTCGAATTCGTTTTCTATTCAATTCAATTCAAATTCGTTTTCTATTCAAATTCGATTTCTATTCGATTATAAAAACGAATATAATCGATATAAATATCGTTCACGTCAAAATAGCGCATCTCTAATCAACACGGCTTTATATATTTCAATAATTCCGTTATTCTATTCAACAAATGAATATTTATTCTATTCAATACGTGAATCTATATTTTTGTCAACACATGACTAATCTCAACGAATGAGTACTGTCCACGTGTGACTATTTTTGTTATTTAATATATTTTATAAAAATTATGGTATCTATCGTTTGATTTCAAATCAGACTCCAACCGTAAATTAGTAAGAGAATGATTTCCTAAATATTAACCCCGAAGGCCAAAACCAACATCAAACCAACATCTAGGAGACCACTCATCTTATCTATTTTCCAATTAGTTTCTAATTTTATATGTGATAAAGATGTAAATTTTATTGTTAAAATATTTCGTTCAACACATGACTAATCTCAACGGATGAGTACTGTCAACACATGAACCTTTATTTTATAATATTCTTTATCTTCCCGATTGGAATGAGGCCCAATCAATTACCATATAAAGTTAATTATATGGGTTCCATACAACATATGTATACAATATCAACGATATATAATCAACCATCATCCAAAGTGCACTACACTGTATAAGCATCAAATATAGATATCTAACGCTTATAACAACCTGTCGATCCATCGATCGACATATAACTAATTACTGGGATTAGTGTATGTCGTATATTATCCCAATACCCGTGTGGGGTTTCAAACAATCAAACACAGATTTTATTTGTGCAGTTGGGCGATGTGTAAAATTTATCGTCCCAATCAATGTCATTCTAATAGGTGTACATAAACAAACCGTCCAGTTTGTAAATTAATATTTATTTATTCACATTCACGTTAAAAAATATATTTTTAACGATCGAATTATTTTATTCAACCTATGAATATTCTATTCAGTTCATTTATTAAATAAAATGATATCTTTATTTTTCTAACTTATTTTAGAAAATTTCGGCGGCATAACGGCACGATACTAGAAACGGGACAAGGCCTAGCCTTATCCCCGGTCTAGTGATGGCCCACGCCATACACATATCAATCAATCCATTCCATTTCACCAAACAATCAAATTCCAATCAAATAATCTAACCAACTACACAACCAAACAAACAAGTCCATGGTCTGTGGACGATGGTGTCGGGTGCTACTAAACACCGTGCATCCTAGTATATATATATAACTGGAAAAAGAAATTTAGAGTGAGAAGTTCTCACCGATAGCTAATCCAATACCACGACTCTTCCTATGTAGAAGTCATCGCTGTTCTCGCCTTTTGTCACTTTCGTTGCCCGTAGCCACTACATATATAAAATTACATTTTTATATTGCTATTCAATATATAAAAATCGAATTTTTACTTCGCTATTCAATATATAAAAATCGAATTTTTACTTCGCTATTCAATATATAAAAATTGAATTTTTACTTCGCTATTCAATATATAAAAATCGAATTTTTACTTCGCTATTCAATATATAAAAATCGAATTTTTACTTCGCTATTCTCTATATAAAAATCGAATTTTTTACTTTGCTATTCAATATATAAAAATCCTATTTTTACATCGCTATTCTCTATATAAAAATCACTAATTAATTACCTGTTAAAAATAAAATAGATAAAAAGAAAAGGACTCACCTTTTTTTTTGCATTTTCACGGAAGGGGGAGGTTCACCGTCGGGTTTGGGTGGTGGGGAGGCTCCACGGCTGCGCTGGGGAGGGGGTCGCTACAGTCGAGGCCGAGGTGGTGCTGTCTTGCGGGGTGTGGGTCCAGGGGGAGGATTTGCGGTCGAGGTAGGGGTTTGGCCGAGGAGGCGGTGGCGATTGGATTGGGGGATGCGGTGGCGTGTTTCAGAAGGAGGGGGGAAACGGAAGTGGAGAGAGTGGAGAGGGAAGCGGCGCGGGGACGGCCAGAGGGCGGCAGCGACTCCGGCGGCGGAGGGGAGGGCTCCTCCGTCGATCGCCAGTAGGGTTTATTTATTTAGTTTAAAAATGAATTTTAACGGGGGGGGGGGGGGGGGGGGGGTCTGAGGGTGTATAGGGAGAGGGAAGTTTTTTTTAATTATTTTATTTACAAAAAGTTGACTTTTTCATACGACCTCTAAACGAGGCCCACCACCTGTCGTCCATAGCGTTTTACCCCCATTCCGAACACAATGGGATATGTATCGTAGGCTGATTCGATCATTTCGATCAGTTTTCGTTAAGATCTACATATTGATTTTGAAAGCGCATTTCATTTACCGGGGTCACATACTAACACTATAAATCCCAGAAAAATATTTTCTAGCTTCGTATTGACGATACAGTCCTAACAAAACTAGTTTCGTCGAATTCTGAGACCGTTGGAAAAATGACCATTTTCCAGTCGATTAAATGCAACTAAAACTGGTCAAACGCGTTTTCCTTGCCACGCTCACATATTGATTCGAAAAATTATGAAATTTGAAACCTAGCAATAATTTGACATCACAGACCCAACAAAAGTGGTTTCGTCAAAATCCGAGGTCGTTTGCAAAATGTCTATTTTTAAGGGCCTGAATTCCATAGCGACTATTCAGAATTTTCAACTGGACATATCTTTTGATTCCCGCTATGAAATCTTGATTTTTCGGATTCGTTGGAAAGATATTATCAATTAGATCCTATTATTTTTGGTTTCACTAAAATCCGGTTTGTTTTGCACCCGGTACATTCAATTGAAGTTTGAAATCGAATTATCGAACTACAGCGCCATTTTCAATTCTATTTATAATTATAAATAATTATTATACTCTAACGACGATGTATATAAATATATACATTCAAATTATATTCAAAATAAATTTCTCGTCAATATTATTTAAAATAATCTATTTTAAATGTTCAAAATTCGCTAAAATTGCCAAAATAAAAATTTTAAACTGGCTCGCATTTCCGGGTTATTACAGATGAATATTAGGCATACATTTCAGATCAAATACAAACGTAATAATCAGATTATTTTGTACTTTGTATATAAATTTTCCACTCACCTAAAAGAATCAAAATATAAATCTTTTAGGCCTACAATTTCTAAATTCTTATGCATCTACAGTTATTCTAAAAGGGGATTCTTTCAGTTTTGTAGATTTGCAAGAAAATAAGAAAAGAAGGGAGAAATCTGTTGAAGAAGAACCTAGATGCCAATCCATAACCTTTTCCACTTGAATATTATTATCCCTTTCAAGTTATATTGTTTATGTTTGAGTTTGATTGTATATGAACCTATTCTTCTGTTTTAAAATTTGTTTGAAGAGAAAGGGAAATAACAGAGCTTCGCTGATGCTCTCAAAAATATGTGTAAAAGAATGGGGCCTAACGCTTTATTTATAGGTGTTAAAAAGACTCTGGACCGTTAGATTTAATTTAATAAGCATCTGTCTATTCTACTTAACTTAGCCGTCACTGGGCGATTTAACGCCCAGGTAGTCGACCCTAGGATCGACCGCCTGGGTCGTTTATTGCCCAGTGAAAGCGGTTTATATATAGTATATAATATTTATAAATTCTTGTTCCACATTCAATTTCTAAATCTTTTGCCCAAACTAGATACATACCAAATCCTTATTCCACATTCAATTTCCATTTATTTGTTAATCTTAATAACAAACCAAATTTATCACATTTCGTATATTTTCAAAAAATGTTTTCTAAAAATATTCATTATTTACAGAAATCCCTTTCATTTCCTTTTTAAATCAATTTTCTTTGTATATACGAGTTCACTAACTCCTTCCAATCCTTTGAATAATAACTGTCAACAACCAATGCACAACCAACTCAATCAATCAATTCAATTTACATTCAACATTAATATTTACTTTGGTTTAGCAGATTTGAGCATCAGTCGGTTAATATTCGACCGATTTCTATTTAATTACTATCCAATCAATTTCCAAATTCCATATCTATTTTTTTTAATTCCAATCTCATTCTTAACTCCACTTAACCAAGTTAAGTCCCAATTTCAAATTCAATTAACTAATTGAATTTTCTAACCAAATTCTGATTCATTCAATTCTATATTACAATTCTTATTCACAATTTTATATGTGAAATTCTTCTGGTTATATTAAACCGTTCCAATTCATAATCCAATTTGAATTTAATTAAAATCAATCAAACAAAGAAATATCTTAATAATTTGATAAAATTACTACTTTTCTATAAAAAAAATATTTCAAGTAAAATTATTTCATTCACCCTCTTGACAAAACTATGTTGTGTCCATTTTCAGTTTAATGATTTTCAACACTTGAACCGATCAAACCACACAATTCAAAACACTTGCATTAAATTTACAAATATGCGCTCTATATACACTCAAACTCAATCTAGGGTATTACTAACCCCATCTCTATCGAGTTACGTCGTAGAGCCAAGGTTATTACTAAACCAAAAGATCTGATACCACTTGTAACGACCAACTTTATCCATACAGTTTAAGCCAACATTTAACAACCTATGTCAACCCAAATTGCATAGAAAGCAGATAGTTAGGACAAAGAAATTAGAGGGTGAGATAATAAATAAAGAAATGTTAGAATAGGAGAAGAAGAAGAACCAACACAACACAAAGTCTCACATCGCAGCAGAACAAAATATAATAGAGAAATATATCTTTATTGAGAGTTTGAAAAATACTTACAATCATCAGAGTACATCACATATTTGGACAGTTATACAACCTGTCCTCATATACAATCACATAGCGGAATAATAACCGTGTAAAGACCCAGAAAATTTGAATACTTTACTTTGAATATCGTTACTATTCGGAATATTGTTAAATGTTATGAATATGATTTTATAACCTTGTTAAACATCATTTAATTAGCAATTAATGATCCAAAACTCATTTCAGAAAAATGTTTACAAAAAGTATTTTTTTGGAAAAATACTAATAAAATGATCGAAAATTGTTTTATTAGTATATGGCTGATTTCTTAATAAAAGTTGTTGAAAATTTTAATGAGTGTCTAATTAATCATTAGGAAAGCAATTAGCAAATAAAAATAATTTTCATATTTATGGTTAACTAAATATTGATGATATCATGCATGACATAAGCAAAGATATTTAGGAAATGAGCAAATAAGGAAAATGAGCAAAAATGGAAACAATTCATTTGTAAGATAAGGGTTTTTATGGGCTTTTGGTCTTTACCCGTCACATTACTAAGGCTATATGAAGGGAGGCATACCGTTAGGAATATGTACACGGTTTCTTTTCTTCTTCTTCTTCCTAAGCTATTTTAATGGCTTCTTCTTAATGAAGTAGGAGGGTTAAAAATGGTAGAAGTGCTTAAGTACTACTCCACTAATTACTCTCTAATTTCCTCATATCTTGATCAAATCTTCTCTAATCTCTTTTACACTTTGGCTTTGGGCCTAACACATCATGGAAGGCATGATTAGCAAGTAGGAAGTGGAGGAAGGTGAGAGGAAGAAGTGGTTCTAAGGAGGGACTGTGAGTAATATCGGAGTATATGGAGTAGGAGGAGGAGGAGAGGCATTGGTTTGGTTTGGAAGTGCTAAAGATTGGATCTTTAGGCTAGTGGTAATGAAAGGAGGTGGTTCTTTTGTTCTTATGGCTTTTTGCTTAGTTAGTTATGGATCTAAGTTATCTCTTAGTTATATATGTGTTATGTTTGAAGTATAAAGTTAAAGTGACATTAATTAAGTAAAGTTATAAACTTTAGACCCCTCTTGCTTTTAAAAGCAAATGACAACTTTATATTATGTAGCATAACTTCTATTGCCCTCTTAAACATATCTTGTTAATTACTTTATTAAAAAGTAATCTAAAGAGCATAACTCTAATAAGCCAATGAGTAGGCTTATATATTTGTGAGATTCAAGAATGGGGTGTCTAGGCAAGAGGTGATATGCAACCAGTTCTCTAACTTACCTGGCTCCACTCTTGAACGAGGAATAGTTAAGTTGATAATATCAAAAACGAGTTAAGTGTACGAATAATGACAAATGTTGTTTTATTTATTGATTGTAATTTATCGTGGGTTATTATTGTTTGATTGATTGTGTAATTTACACTCGACGGTTTATGAGCAAGTATGCTTTTTATATTTAGCATCGGGTCAGGTAGAAAATATTTGTATGCTAATGCTTTGTCATCTGTTTTATATTTAGCATCAGGTCAGGAAGAAAATATTCGTATGCTAACGCTTTGTGATTTGTTTCACGATTTGACTGAAAGGTGTTTAACGACAATATTGATTCATTTAATTTGTGAACGTAAATTTAAATGAACGGTGTTGAAAGATTGTTTCATAAAACAATATGAAATGAAATGTTTGATTTCAGAGAAGTAGAAAATATTTGGAAGATAATAAATGGTTTATAAAATGATATTTTATAAAAGAAGAGAATCTCGACGGCTTAAACCCCATTGTTTAAAATGATTTAGAAAGCAATAATACTGAGATTTAAAGATATCGGTGATTATTATTATGAAACAATTTATCGCTTCGGGATACTAAATGATTCGCCGTGTTACCGAGATTCGGGTAACCCGTAACTAAAAACTGGGTATGAGGTTTAGAAGACTCTTGAAGGTAGTCTGCTCTGGAATGTTGGAGAGACAATATTATTTATTTATGAAGGTGGCTAGTACCCAGTGACCTTGCTATCAGGAGAAACCTCCCGATCTAGTGGCCTATATGTTGATATGCTTGTATTGTAGATATTTTAGATTTCCATAAGTGATTTGTTTTTAAATCCCAAAGTGAAGTACGATTCGATATAAAATGAATATATTATTTCAATGATTTGCAATGAAATCGGGACTTTAAGATCGAAGGGATTGTAATTTATCGTTGGTTATTATTGTTTGATTGATTGGTTAATTTACACTCGACGGTTTATGAGCAAGTATGCTTTTATATTTAGCATCAGGTCAGGTAGAAAATATTCGTATGCTAACGCTTTGTGATCTGTTTCACGATTTGACTGAAAGGTGTTTAACGATAATATTGATTCATTTAATTTGTGAACGTAAATTTAAATGAACGGTGTTGAAAGATTGTTTCATAAAACAATATGAAATGAAATGTTTGATTTCAGAGAAGTAGAAAATATTTAGAAGATAATAAATGGTTTATAAAATGATATTTTATAAAAGAAGAGAATCTCGACGGGTTAAACCCCATTGTTTAAAATGATTTAGAAAGCAATAATACAGAGAATTAAAGATATTTGTGATTATTATTATGAAACAATTTATCGCTTCGGGATACTAAATGATTCGTCGTGTTACCGAGATTCGGGTAACCCGTAACTAAAAACTGGGTGTGAGGTTTAGAAGACTCTTGAAGGTAGTCTGCTCTGAAATGTTGGAGAGACAATATTATTTATTTATGAAGGTGGCTAGTACCCAGTGACCTTGCTATCAGGAGAAATCTCCTGATCTAGTGGCCTATATGTTGATATGCTTGTATTGTAGATATTTGAGATTTCCATAAGTGATTTGTTTTAAAATCCCAAAGTGAAGTACGATTCGATATAAAATGAATATATTATTTCAATGATTTGCAAGGAAATCGGGACTTTAAGATCGAAGGGATTATCTTCAAAAGAATGGATTTTGAAAATAACAAAGATGAGTAGATTTGATAAATCTAAATTTAAAATTAAGCCTGAAGGGTAGTTTGGGTATTGCATTGTTGTTTGTGCATTGTAGGCTCCATGAGTCCTATTTGTGAATAGGAGAACTACGTTGGCTTGATCTTATATTTAATTGGGTACCTAATTAAATATGGGTACGTAGGAAGTCACAAGTGGTAGTGATGCAACTCCTTACATAAGATAACCCTTTTTTGTTTATTGTTTGTTATTTGTCTTATGATGTCGTATATTTCATGCTTACTATATCATTCCGCATTTGACTTGTTTGTTGAGTTTGCAGGAGTGGTTATTGTTGTCTATCTCATCAGAGCGTGCAACGTTAGATTTATTCATATTTTTTTTGTATTATAGCACACCTAGTATATTAAAAGATCTCTGATAGTTTGTATAAATAAAAATTATATACCATGCATTTAGCAGTATCGAATATTTATCAAGTATTGTGTAGCAAGTTGCTAGTTGTCACTAGTAGTTTTAGGGCAGACGAATATTTCGACAATTTTGACTGTTCCGAAAAATCTGGGTCGTCACATTTGGTATCAGAACTTAAGTGCCTAAGCAAAAAATTCATCTAGGTTAGCAATTCAACCTAGGAATTTTAAAATGAAACACCTTAGTTTGATAAATATAAATGGATAGGATAAGGCTCTATACCTCCGACCTGGGATATGGGTTGAATTATTTTTTGTGTGCTTAACTTAACTTGATTGTTTGGTTCTAGTTACATTTTTTCTGTTCTTGTAATTTCGAGGACGAAATATTTTAAGTGGGGGAGAATGTAAAGTCCCAGAAAAATTGAATACTTAATCTTTGAATATTGTAATTATTTGGAATATTATTAAATTTTATAAATATGATTTTATAACCTTGTTAACATCATATAGTTAGTAATTAATGATCAGAAAATCATTTCAGAAAAATGTTTACAAATTTTTTTTTTGGAAAATATTGATAAAATGACCGAAAATCATTTTACCAATATAGCTAATTTCTTAATAAAAGTTATTGAAAATTTAAACGAGTGTCTAATTAATCATTAGGAAAGCAATTAGTAATATAAAATATTTTTCATATTTATGGTTAACTAAATATTGATGATGCCATGCATGACATAAGCAAAGATATTTAGGAATTGAGCAAATAAGGAAAATGAGAAAAATTGGAAATACTTCATTTGTAAGGTAAGGGTTTTAAGGGGCTTTTGGTCTTTACCCATCACATTACTAAGTCTATAGAAAGGGAGGCATACCCTCAGGAATATGTACCCAGATTCTTTTCTTCTTCTTCCTAAGCTATTTTAATGGGTTCTTCTTGAGTGAAGTAGGAGGGTTAAAAAGGTTGGAAGTGCTTAAGTACTAGTCCACTAATTACTCTCTAACTTCCTCATATCTTGATTAAATCTTCTCTAATTTCTTTTACACTTTGGCTTTGTGCCTAACACATCTTGGAAGGCATGATTAGCAAGTAAGAATTGGTGTAAGGTGAGAGGAAGAAGTGGCTCCAAGGAGGGGCCGTGAGTAATATTGAAGTAGGTGGAGTAGGAGGAGGAGGGGTGGCATTGGCTCGGTTTGGAAGTGCTAAAGATTGGATCTTTAGGATAGTGGTAATGAAAGGAGGTGGTTCTTTTGTTCTTATGGCTTTGTGCTTGGTTAGGTATGGATCTAAGTTATCTCTTAGTTATACTCTATTTATATATGTGTTATGTTTGAAGTATAAAGTTAAAGTAACATTAACTAAGTAAAGTTATAAACTTTAGACCCCTCTTTCTTTTAAAAGCAAATGACAACTTTATATTATGTAGCATAACTTCTATTGCCCTTTTAAACATATCTTGTTAATTACTTTACTGAAAAGTAATCTAAAGAGCATAACTCTAATAAGACGATGAGTAGGCTTATCTATTTGTGAGATTCAAGAATGGGGTGTTTGGGCAAAGGATGATATGCAACTAGTGCTCTAATTTACCTGGCTCCACTCTTGAACGAGGAATAGTTAAGTTGATAATGTCGAAAACGAGTTAAGTATATGAATAATGATAAATATTGTTTTATTTATTGATTGTCATTTATCATTGGCTATTATTGTTTGATTGATTGTGTGATTTACTCTCGACCAGTTTATGAGCAAGTATGCTTTTATATTTAGCATCGAGATGGGAAGAAAATATTCGTATGCTAACGCCTTGTGATCTATTTCACGATTTGACTGAAAGGTGTTTAACGAAAATATTGATTCATTTAATTTGTGAACGCAAATTTAAATGAACTGTGTTGAAAGATTGTTTCATAAAACAATATGAAATGAAATGCATGATTTCAGAGAAGTAGAAAATATTTGGAAGATAATAAATGGTTTATAAAAAGTTGTTTTACAAACGAAGAGAAAACGAAGAGAATCTCGATGGCTTAAACCCCGTGTTTAAAATGATTCAGAAAGCAACAACACTATGATTTGAAGATATTTGTGATTATTATTGTGAAATGATTTATCACTTTTGGATAATATATGATTTGTCGTGTTACCGAGATTCGGGTAACCCATGACTAAAAATTGGGTATGGTGTTTGGAAGACCCTTGAAGGTAGTCTGCTCTGGAATGTTGGAGAGACAATATTATATATTTATGGAGGTGGCTAATACCCATCGGGAGAAACCTCCCGATCTTGTGGCATATATGTTTATATGCTTGTATAATAGATATTTGAGATTTTCATAAGTGATTTGTTTTTAAATCCCCAAGTGAAGTATGATTTTATATAAAAGGAATATATTATTCAATGATTTGAAATGAAATCAGAATTTTAAGATCGAAGGGATTAGTTTCAAAAGAATGGATTTTGAAAATAACAAAGGTGATTAAATTTGATAAATCAAAATTTAAAGATTAAGCCTGAAGGATAGTTTGGGAATTGCATTGTTGTTTGTGCATAGTAGGTTCCATGAGTCCTATTTGTGAATAGGAGAACTGCGTTAGCTTGATCCTGTATCTAATTGGGTACCCAATTAAATAGGAGTACTGTAACACCCCATGTCCATTAATGTCACTCACAAAGGGAATGCATTAACTTCTATGGAGCGTTTTAAGTGAATATAGAATAGAAAATCACAACAAGACAGATATGAAATAGTACTTGAAAATTTAAAACTTTATTTACTGCAACGGAAGGTAAATATGTTTGGTTACATAACCAAAACCCAAAGACTAAAGTCAAGTACATAATATCCATCTTGACAAAATCATAGTACATAATATAAAAAGCATAATCCCATAAATAGCCATAAAAGAGATAGGTTGAGCTTTACTTCAGCAATCCAAATCCAAGTGCTCCCAAAGAGATCCAAATCAAGCTTCCCACCCTAAGAACCTGGGGGGGGGGGGGGGAAGGAAGAAAAGAGGTGGAAACAAAGGGGGTCAGACATAAAGTCTGGCAAGTCCGATAACTCCAACAATATAATTATCAAAGTAACTAGGATAAGACATAAGCTTGGTAAATAAGGAAATGACTGTGAATTAATGGCAAGACCAAGCAACCAAAAATAATAGGATGAGAAAAGATAACGTTAAAGGCGCTTCCTAATCAATATAGGGTAATTACTATACTCTACCGTACTATACCGTACTACACCGTACTAACACTAACTGCACCCATACTAGTCACTCTAGAAACTTGATCCCTCTTGACTAAACAGAATGATGATAGCTTCGTGTACTACTAGATGTACCCACTATCCCCACTAGATGTACCCCTTCAATGGTAATTCCATGTACTCCTAGCTGGCGTCATAGGTGCCGCCTGCTCCTACCTCCACTAGGTGTACCCCTTTAATGATTAATTAATAATGGTAGCTTCGTGTACCCCTAGCTGACTACATAGGTGCCGTCTGCTCCTATCTCCACTAGATGTACCCACTACCCTTCCCCATTCGATCGGCTCCCTAACTCGTAGATACCCGTGCAGGTCCCACAGTGGGGTGTATCACTCCCCAATATGGCAACCTTATACTATGCAAGGAATGCACAGCTTATACCTACACGATGCAACAACGTCTTACCTACCAGCCCGGGCCCACGCACGCACATGACCCCGTTGGACTTGCGTTGCCACCGCTAACCCATTTTGGCCTCTAACAATCAGGCCCAGTAGGCGTGTCCCGTCCTCGACTTGGGTCGAGCTCACAAAGATACTTAATGGGCTACTGGACTGAAAAGGGCCCCCACCAAGCTTCCCACCTAGGCTTGGTCCCCTCTAATACATCCCACTTAACCCCATGTCCACTTACATGTATAAATTTGGTTAAGTGTTTTCTAATTTAACCTAGTCTCACCCTTTTGTTTAATTAACAGGTTGTATTGGTTAAGTCTGTGGGCTTATATACACAAATATTACCCACCTACCCAAGATTTACTTAACCCTCTCACTGGTTCGGACATATTTAATTTACGGTTAAGTTTGTGGGCCTATATGTACTAATATTACCCACCTACCCAAGATTTACTTAACCCACTCATTCCGTATAACCCAGTTTACTTAACCCCCAACTTAAACTTAAGTTCTTACAATCCCTTGGGATCAGATTTGGTTAAGTAGTCCATTTCATTTACCATGTCCATTTTTAATTAATTAATCAATTAATTAAAACCTTTCCCTTCATAGGTGTCAATAACTATTTTATCCAATAATTTGAATTACATGTCATAATTGTTTATATTCAAATTACTCCATTTTTCTAATCGTATTTCTCATGACATCCACATGTCACGCACTAGATTCCTCATGCCACCCAAGCCACCCACTTAACCCCCTCATGTCCCACTACATGCTTGTATGGTTAAGTATTTCTTAATTCATTAAGGCCGTAACCTTATAAAGACCTCACACATTAGACTGACATTTATGGCAGCTGGATTTGCCGGGCGGGTCCGGGAAGTCTTACACCATAAAAGAGCCTAACCTCGTGTCTTTACAACTGTTACGCTTTTAATTTGGGCCTAGGACCTCTCACATTGGGCTACCATTTGTGACTACTGGATTTGCCGGGCGGGTCCGGGCAGTTTTACGTCACAAATGAGTCCAACCTCGTGTCCTAAGCATTGATTATCACTTATAATCCTTTACCTCAATTTGAATTATTTTCCCTATTCAAATTATCAATTAATTCCAAATTTAACGATGTCCATAATTGACTCAATTATGTCCATCCATTTATGGTATGCAAAATTATACCAATTTCGTCACAAATTTATTATATGCCATTAAAGGCCTTTTATCTCGCTATTTAATATCCCTATTCAAATTCAAATTAATTTACATATATGACTCATTTACATTCCAATTCACATTTATTAACATAATATTTTCATCCCATATTTGGATTAATTATTCCTAATCAAATATGTTAATAAAATTCCAATTATCTTTATGACCATAATTCACATTAATTATGTCCATATATCACTTTACCAATTAATATTTCAATTTACATATATGCCTCTTTTAAGGCCATTACATGCCAATTCACATTTATTAACATAATCAATATTTTTCCCCATAATCCCCGCGGCGTCCATTCGCATAAAATATATGATAGACTAAGAAATAGTCTAACACATGGAAAAGGGAAAACACCACATATTCACATAACATACAAAATAGGCCTAACTTGCATATGAGAATTTACCACATAACCTGCATAAAATCATTGATCTAAACATAGGCCTAAAAGTATGAACCTACATGTTATGAACAAGATTTTCATCACAAAACTTACATAGGCAATAACCAAACTTGCATAACATGATTCATATTCCAAACTCATATTTTTATATAAACTTGCATATGTGATTTATGCAACATAACAATGGTGTAAATTTACCTCTAAATATACAAACTAGCATGTACAGATTTGGCATGTAACTTATGCATATCATAGCCTAACTTTTGATCTAAAATAGACGTCATAATATTTACTAACTTGCATGTGATTTATGTCTAAATCAACATCTAATCTTGCATACATACATATGATCTATCATATGAATCAACATAACCAAACTAGCATTTAAACAACATGATGATTTGATTACACGTAAGCCAATCGTAGAATTACAACATAGGTCATAACTTTACAACATAGATGACAACATAAAATCATAGAATTTACAACATGTATGATAACATCACAATTTAACAACATAATCATATCATACGGTCAATAATTCACATCATATCCATATAATCCACAATTATATCTAATCTTACTTAATTTAATAATTATCTTGATTAGAGAAATCGAACTTGCCTTTCGTGGTTAAAGAATTATGAACAATTAATCAAACTTGATGCAGAATTGTTGTAGCGACGTTAGTTGATTCGTTGTTGAAGCTCTAAGCTTGAATTAGGTTGAATTGATTAGCTATCTTCCTCTTTAGTTGGCGGTGGCTACACTGAGTTCCATGGCGACGGCATAACGGATTTGGTTCCAATTTTAATTAGGTTTAGGGTTAGCATTAGGATGTATTTATAGGTGTAGGAAGTTATTTAGGACCATTAGATTAACCCTGAACCATGAGAACCAATCAAATGCAAAATCTGCATTTGAGCAAATCGGCCCACGGGTTGACAGCCAAACACCCTGGATTAACCCCTAGTCGACCCAGCGAGGCTCGGGTCGACCTCAAAAATGGGCCGGTTCGGTTATTCCCCCTCCCAATTCGCTATTTTGAACTTTTTCGCATATTTATTTATTTAATTTTTAATTTATATATATATCAATATATATATATATATATATATATATTTCTCTGCGCAACCCATTTCACTTAATTCTTTTCTAAAAATTAAGTATACTTTAATTTGTGAATTTTAATGTTATAAAATTACGGGGTGTTACATTCTCCCCTCCTTAAAGGATTTCGTCCCCGAAATCTCCAAGTCAAGAAGAATGTATATCCTACCATCTAATCCTCCATCTACTCAACCATCAAACACCAACATCCATTGTACTTAAAAGACTTCTAATGCTTTAATGTTTATATGCACAGTGTGTGTATATGTCCATATCTAATGCAAAATTAGGCGGTCTACTGATTCAGTCGACCTACTTAGTGCAATTCATGATAGTGCCATGCGTCCAATATGTATGCAAAAGATTCCTAATGATACATATTAATTCTATATGCGTGCACAACCATCCACCCGAATGCAGCAACCATATGATAATACAACCATTATACATCCATTTTACTAAATACATCCATATATATGCAATATGCAATATGAAGTGACTGAGCCGATCTGGTGCCTAATAGTGTGTGTATATGCATCCACGAGCAACCACTAGCGAACACTTGCATCCACTTTGCATCCATCATACATAACATATCTCAAACACATGTTTCAACCATAGGATTTCCCTAACTAAAGGTCAAAGATACTAGCGAGAGGACATACTAAAGATAAGATAAGCACAAGCTAAGCGATAAAGGAGAAATTAAAAGACATACCCTCGAAAAGAATAGGGTACAATGAGCGCATCTTCTCTTCCGTCTCCCAAGTAGCGTTACTCTCATCGTCTCCCCATTGTACTTTGACTAGTCTGACCTCTCGATTTCTCAACTTCTTGATCTCCGACCCAAGAATGCATGTAGGAGCTCGTCGAATCGTCGCATCACGCTCTATTTCCACCTCTCTAAGCAAGCTCGGCTCCACTACCTCCGCGGTCTCGTGTAAGCACTTCCTCAAATGTGATACATGGAATACGTCGTGTACACCACTAAGTCTCTCAGGCAACTCCCCTCTATACGCCATCTGACCAATCTTCTCCTTTATAGGAAACGGCCCTACGAACCTTGGTGCTAATTTCCCAACGGACCCAAAGCGAACAACATTCCGTAATGGAGACACTTTGATAAAGACCATGTCCCCAACCTCAAACTCAAGATCTGTCCTCCTCTTATCCGCGTAAGATTTCTGCCTATCTTGCGCTGCTTTCATCCTTCTTCGAATCAAATCAATCTTCTCCAAAGTCTCTCTAATCATATCGGGCCCAAGTAAGATCTTATCCGTAGATTCCCACCAAAATGTAGGTAAACGACAAGGTCGTCCATAAAGAGCTTCGAAAGGTGACATGCCAATGCTAGATTGAAAGCTATTATTATATGCGAACTCTACCAATGGAAGATGCTCTTCCCATGTACCTCCAAAGTCTAGGATACATAGCCTCAAAAGGTCCTCTAGAATACGATTCACCCTCTCAGTTTGGCCGTCCGTCTGAGGATGATATGAGGTGCTCAAACATAACTGAGTCCCTACCGCTTCTTGTAAGCTCCTCCAAAATTCGCTAGTGAAGATAGGATCGCGGTCGCTTACTATGCTAGAAGGAACACCATGCAAACGAACTATCTCTCGGACGTATACAAAAGCTAACCATGGAGCAGTCCTCTTACTCTTCACGGGAATAAAATGGGCGCTCTTAGTAAGTCTATCTACTATAACCCAAATCCCCGTATTACCCTTCCTCGATCTTGGTAATCCATAAACAAAATCTATCGAGATACTATCCATGTGAACTCATCGCAACTATCCATCTCCCACGCAAGACGTCCTATTCGAACTCGATATCCCCCAAGCACAAGCCCCAAAGGCCTAAACCAATATCAGACAAGCACCCAAGGAATACCTCCTCCGATTTCAGACAGTCTACGTGAGATGATACTAGCAAAACAAATAATTGGGCACTTAACCGACTCTGGCTGTCCTCGCCAGTCTTGCTTCAAAACCATCACTAATCACCTAACTGACTTTGCATTATCCCCTAGACACACACGAATACCTCGTGCCTCCAGGTAAACCCCGCACTTCATCGAAGACGTCACTATACTCATGGACCACACGAAAAGATTCCAAATCACCGTTGGATACGTCAAGAGATTCTAGACAGCTAAACGTCACTGAACCCCTAGGGTCACAAGAATTATGAGGGTCTTTCCATAATGAATCAATAGTCTAACTACCCTCCTTTCACAATCTAGGATGGCACCCTGCCTGGGTAGCCAATCCACCCCTAGAATCAAACTATAGCCCATGAAACCAAGGACGAAGGCGTTGCATTCAAATCCAACGTCCAAGATAGACACTCTCAAATCCCGACAAACCATTGAAGGATGAGCCGAACCACCAAAAAGATTTGAGACTAGGATGGGATCCTTAACTAGACTAGTATTTAGGTGCAGTGTTTTCAACTAACGAAGTAGATACTAACGAGTATGAAGCGCCAGAATCAAACAAAGTTCGAACAAGATGATAAAGGAAACCAAATTTCTACCTGACGGTCCTACCCCTATCAGGTATACCAGCCATGAGGGAATATAACTACCCTCCAGAAGATCCTGTACTTTGCCCTTGCGTCTTTGGACAATCCTAATAAGGTGTCCTATTTCTCCAAAAGGATAACTACTAGCCTTCTTGTTCAGATTCCCCATTCGTGACCTTCCACCAAGATGAGGTTTCGTCCTTCATTAACCAACAACTATTTGAACCTTCCTCCCATCGTCTACCTTAAAGGTATCAACAAGCCCTCCACTTCCTTGAACTAAATTCTAGCCCGACAAACGTCTAAGTCCCTTGAAGTGGTTTTTCGTCCTTCGTATGGAAGTCCCTATTTATCTTGGAAAAAGCATCTATACGCGGAGGGGGAAATTCAAAAAGAGAAAGAGGAAGAGATTCAAAACGGAGAATCGAAGGAAAGATATATGGCTCTTGGGGATTATGTTTTTAAAACAAACCTTTCTTTCAAAAATACTCTTCTACAAACATATATTTGAAAGTATTCTTTATAAAAATGCTTTTGAAAAATAGTTTCTCAAAATATCTTATCTGTTATGGTAACCTTCAGCTCTGATACCACGTGTAACACCCCATGTCCATTAATGTCACTCACAAAGGGAATGCATTAACTTCTATGGAGCGTTTTAAGTGAATATAGAACAGAAAATCACAACAAGACAGATATGAAATAGTACTTGAAAATTTAAAACTTTATTTACTGCAACGGAAGGTAAATATGTTTGGTTACATCACCAAAACCCAAAGACTAAAGTCAAGTACATAATATAAAAAGCATAATCCCATAAATAGCCATAAAAGAGATAGGTTGAGCTTTACTTCAGCAATCCAAATCCAAGTGCTCCCAAAGAGATCCAAATCAAGCTTCCCACCCTAAGAACCTGGGGAGGGGGGGGGGGGGGAGGAAGAAAAGAGGTGGAAACAAAGGGGGTCAGACATAAAGTCTGGCAAGTCCGATAACTCCAACAATATAATTATCAAAGTAACTAGGATAAGACATAAGCTTGGTAAAGAAGGAAATGACTATGAATTAATGGCAAGACCAAGCAACCAAAAATAATAGGATGAGAAAAGATAACGTTAAAGGCGCTTCCTAATCAATATAGGGTAATTACTATACTCTACCGTACTGTACCGTACTGCACTGTACTAACACTAACTGCACCCATACTAGTCACTCTAGAAACTTGATCCCTCTTGACTAAATAGAATGATGATAGCTTCGTGTACTACTAGATGTACCCACTATCCCCACTAGATGTACCCCATCAATGGTAATTCCATGTACTCCTAGCTGACGTCATAGGTGCCGCCTGCTCCTATCTCCACTAGGTGTACCCCTTTAATGATTAATTAATAATGGTAGCTTCGTGTACCCCTAGCTGACTACATAGGTGCTGTCTGCTCCTATCTCCACTAGATGTACCCACTACCCTGCCCCATTCGATCAGCTCCCTAACTCGTAGATACCCGTGCAGGTCCCACAGTGGGGTGTATCACTCCCCAATAAGGCAACCTTATACTACGCAAGGAATGCACGGCTTATACCTACACGATGCAACAACGTCTTACCTACCAGCCCGGGCCCATGCACGCACATGACCCCGTTGGACTTGTGTTGCCACCGCTAACCCATTTTGGCCTCTAACAATCAGGCCCAGTAGGCGTGTCCCGTCCTCGACTTGGGTCGAGCTCACAAAGATACTTAATGGGCTACTAGACTGAAAAGGGCCCCCACCAAGCTTCCCACCTAGGCTTGGTCCCCTCTAATACATCCCACTTAACCCCATGTCCACTTACATGTATAAATTTGGTTAAGTGTTTTCTAATTTAACCTAGTCTCACCCTTTTGTTTAATTAACAGGTTGTATTGGTTAAGTCTGTGGGCTTATATACACAAATATTACCCACCTACCCAAGATTTACTTAACCCTCTCACTGGTTCGGACATATTTAATTTACGGTTAAGTTTGTGGGCCTATATGTACTAATATTACCCACCTACCCAAGATTTACTTAACCCACTCATTCCGTATAACCCAGTTTACTTAACCCCCAACTTAAACTTAAGTTCTTACAATCCCTTGGGATCAGATTTGGTTAAGTAGTCCATTTCATTTACCATGTCCATTTTTAATTAATTAATCAATTAATTAAAACCTTTCCCTTCATAGGTGTCAATAACTATTTTATCCAATAATTTGAATTACATGTCATAATTGTTTATATTCAAATTACTCCATTTTTCTAATCGTATTTCTCATGACATCCACATGTCACCCACTAGATTCCTCATGCCACCCAAGGCACCCACTTAACCCCCTCATGTCCCACTACATGCTTATCTGGTTAAGTATTTCTTAATTCATTAAGGCCGTAACCTTATAAAGACCTCTCACATTAGACTGACATTTATGGCAGCTGGATTTGCCGGGCGGGTCCGGGAAGTCTTACACCATAAAAGAGCCTAACCTCGTGTCTTTACAACTGTTACGCTTTTAATTTGGGCCTAGGACCTCTCACATTGGGCTACCATTTGTGACTACTGGATTTGCCGGGCGGGTCCGGGCAGTTTTACGTCACAAATGAGTCCAACCTCGTGTCCTAAGCATTGATTATCACTTATAATCCTTTACCTCAATTTGAATTATTTTCCCTATTCAAATTATCAATTAATTCCAAATTTAACGATGTCCATAATTGACTCAATTATGTCCATCCATTTATGGTATGCAAAATTATACCAATTTCGTCACAAATTTATTATATGCCATTAAAGGCCTTTTATCTCACTATTTAATATCCCTATTCAAATTCAAATTAATTTACATATATGACTCATTTACATTCCAATTCACATTTATTAACATAATATTTTCATCCCATATTTAGATTAATTATTCCTAATCAAATATGTTAATAAAATTCTAATTATCTTTATGACCATAATTCACATTAATTATGTCCATATATCACTTTACCAATTAATATTTCAATTTACATATATGCCTCTTTTAAGGCCATTACATGCCAATTCACATTTATTAACATAATCAATATTTTTCCCCATAACCCCCGCGGCGTCCATTCGCATAGAATATATGATAGACTAAGAAATAGTCTAACACATGGAAAAGGGAAAACACCACATATTCACATAACATACAAAATAGGCCTAAATTGCATATGAGAATTTACCACATAACCTGCATAAAATCATCGATCTAAACATAGGCCTAAAAGTATGAACCTACATGTTATGAACAAGATTTTCATCACAAAACTTACATAGGCAATAACCAAAAACTTGCATAACATGATTCATATTCCAAACTCATATTTTTATATAAACTTGCATATGTGATTTATGCAACATAACAATGGTGTAAATTTACCTCTAAATATACAAACTAGCATGTACAGATTTGGCATGTAACTTATGCATATCATAGCCTAACTTTTGATCTAAAATAGACGTCATAATATTTACTAACTTGCATGTGATTTATGTCTAAATCAACATCTAATCTTGCATACATACATATGATCTATCATATGAATCAACATAACCAAACTAGCATTTAAACAACATGATGATTTGATTACACGTAAGCCAATCGTAGAATTACAACATAGATCATAACTTTACAACATAGATGACAACATAAAATCATAGAATTTACAACATGTATGATAGCATCACAATTTAACAACATAATCATATCATACGGTCAATAATTCACATCATATCCATATAATCCACAATTATATCTAATCTTACTTAATTTAATAATTATCTTGATTAGAGAAATCGAACTTGCCTTTCGTGGTCAAAGAATTTTGAACAATTGATCAAACTTGATGCAGAATTGTTGTAGCGACGTTAGTTGATTCGTTGTTGAAGCTCTAAGCTTGAATTAGGTTGAATTGATTAGCTATCTTCCTCTTTAGTTGGCGGCGGCTACACTGAGTTCCATGGCGATGGCATAACGACTTTGGTTCCAAATTTAATTAGGTTTAGGGTTAGCATTAGGATGTATTTATAGGTGTAGGAAGTTATTTAGGACCATTAGATTAACCCTGAACCATGAGAACCAATCAAATGCAAAATCTGCATTTGAGCGAATCGGCCCACGGGTTGACAGCCAAACACCCTGGATTAACCCCTAGTCGACCCAGGGGAGCTCGGGTCGACCTCAAAAATGGGCCGATTCGGTTATTCCCCCTCCCAATTCGCTGTTTTGAACTTTTTCGCATATTTATTTATTTGATTTTTAATTTATATATATATATATATATATATATATATGTATGTATCAATATATATATTTCTCTGCGCAATCCATTTCACTTAATTCTTTTATAAAAATTAAGTATACTTTAATTTGTGAATTTTAATGTTATAAAATTACGGGGTGTTACAGGTACGTAGGCAGTCTCAAGTGGTAGTGATGCATCCCCTTACATAAGATAACCCTTTTGTGTTTTTTGTTTTTTGTTTGTCTTGTGATGTTGTATATTTCATGCTTACTATATTATTCCGCATTTGATTTGTTTGTTGAGTTTGAAGGAGTGGTTATTATTGCCTATCTCATCAGAGTGTGCAACGGTAGATTTAATCATTTAATTTTTTCTTGTATTATAGCAAACCTAGTGTATTAAAAGATCTATGGTAGTTTGTATAAATAAAAATTGTATCCTATGCATTTAGCAGTATCAAATATTTATCAAATATCGTGTAGCAAGTTGTTAGTTGTCATTAGTAGTTTTAGAGTGGATGGATATTTTGGAAATTTTGACTGTTCCGAAAAATCTGAGTCATTACAAACTATAAATAATATCATACGTCTGAACCCTTCCAGCACATCTCTTCATAGCATCTGATAACTTGAACCTGTAAAACTTGGATTAACCTGAGCATTACAAACGTTGGATCAGGTCGATGAACTAGAGTGGGAAACCCACTAAGTTTATAAGCAACATCCAACTTTATTTTAAACTTAATAAATCTTTTATGAAAGAAAAGGATAATTGTAAGATCGATCCATACATAAACACGGACGATTTTTACCTTATGGTAACACAAAACATTTTGAAATCATATCTTTTTTGATATTATAATAGTGTCTAAATACAAATAAATGACAATCTAGCGGAACACTTGCATCTCATGCTCCACATATGTAGTATACAATCAAAACCGCGGGATCTTATTGGGAATGGATTTCCAACTGGCAAGGTATGGGACCACCTTCCGACAGTGTATCTCTAAAGAGGAATACACCGGGTTTAACAAGAACATCTTGCAACCCACACTAAACATGACCGACCATTCACTTTGTTTGAGTGTTCCGAATATATCACTACACCATAAACGGCCTAATGCAACGCAAAAAAATTGTTGGCACAGACCAAAAAATGTTGGCATAGGTCTTTGGCAACGTTTTTAGGGTGATGCAATTTTCACCATTGCTACAGACCTCAAAGGCAACATTTCGACTATCTATGACAACACAACAAATATTGTTACAGTGGAACCTTATTTAGGTCTATAGCAACATCCTTAGGTGTATGTAGCAACATCCAAAAATGTTGCTATAGGTATTAAATTTCTGAATTTGTTTTGGTGAGCTACTTGCATAATCCCACATACAATAGTACGACAGCTACTTGCATAATACCACATACAATAATACTAAATCTACTTGCATAATATCACATATACCACTTGCATAAAACACCATTCGTAGATTCATTTCAAAACATACAACAGTACACGTCACAATTCATCATCAATAACTCCAAAAAGACGAAACATGAAAAAAATTATGAAGAAAAACTGTCCATACATGTTATTTCACTTGGATGGTACTTCACTGCACTACATTGCTATAAGTATACACAAAACAATCCCAATCATGATCCAGGACATAACTAAAGCTCTTGCAAAGAATTTTTCTCCTTTCTCGTGCTCTCCATGTTTAATGCGCATTAAGGCCAACTCTACCTTCATATCAGCCACAAATTCATTGGCTTTTTCCCTTTTTTGATTTTGCTTCAACAACTTGTCTTCAAGTGTCTTCCTTTTCGTGAGCAATTGCGATATAGTATTTTCTTATTCCATCAATTTAACAGTAGTTTCTACCATTTCAGCATTGCTACTGATTTCATACACTTTGTTATGCCACATAAAATACCCACAATCGCCACTCTGCATATATGTTAAATTCTCGACTAAAACATCACTGAAAAATACGATAATCGACAAAGCAACCAAAAATACCTAATTTGTACTTACAGGCCACATGAAGCAACCAAAAAACTTATTCCCTTCATTCGATTCTACCTTCACAGTCTTCATCTTCGCTGGGATTTTGTGGTGGCAATGCTTATCTCCTGCCTCTATTGTTGAAGTTGAAGTAGAAATTGATTAAGTGGTCATTGAACTCGAAGATGGGCAGATCAACTACATATATATACGCATACATGTGAATATGAATATATGCTTGATACTTGTGTGTATGAATTAATTTTTTAACAACTACACGTGTTCAAGAAGATGGGAAGATCAATTACACAAGCACTCAAATAAGAAACAGGGCAATGGACAAATAGCATATTGTATTTATCAGTATTAACTGGGTGATTTTGGATGGCCCATTGCTAACGGGTAGTGCTCCAAGTGCTTTTAGAAATTAACTGGTAAGGCATGTAGGCTTCCATAAAATTATATCTTTGTGGCAATAATGATGTGGGCTATTTATAAATGTAAAATAATATCCATAGGTACGACCTTCCAGACCCATTTTCATATTTTAACATATTCTTACAAACCCACAAACGAAATTAAAGTTGAAACAGATCAGATTGGCATAGTAGATAGGTTAGACATTCCTTTATCACAACATGAAGTTGATGGTCTTGCAAAGATGAAGGACTTAGTTATTGAAGCAAATAACCATCGGAAAGTGTTGAGTGATAAAAAGATTAATAGGAGTGAAATTGTTAATCCAACAAAGTCAGATGAGTGTATTGTAGTTAGAGAGAATGGGTCATTTGAAACTATTGTTGCTGAGGCTATGGGTCATGGAAATGTGCAAATAGTGATTGAATTGACTGGTTGCCGAACAATAGAAGATAAAATAGAGCACAAAGTTATGAATGAAAAGGAAATGGCATTACCTGAACCACCTAATGCATTACTAAAGAAAATCTTCAACTATACCGCATGGCATGGAAGTTACAATGTCAACCAAGATGAGAACATACGAAGTATAGAACATGTTGAAAAGCAGAATGGTGAAGTTTCGAATGAAACCAATGAGCTGCTTGTAGATGTTATGCTCCTTACATGTTTAATCAAAGAAGACTTAGCACATGAAGACAATAGTGAATAGAAATGTGCATTATTAGAAACGAAATTAAAGACCCAAATCCTTACAACGACATCGAACTGATACCAATCCTTACAACAACATTTTAAGGATTGTCACTGTTAGTGCTAATAAACCCACAAACGAAATTAAAGCCCCAAATCTAACTATTTAAATCCAACAATAAAATTCTTACCCTATGCAGAATGATCAAAAGATGCAGTAATAACAAATCCAGCAGGAATTTGGAAGATGAATACGTTGAAGAACTCAATTTCTATAATGCCTTGACACTGATTTTATTTTTGAGACAACGATTGAATCACTAAAAACCTATATCTGATTTCGCTAAGGACCGATTGGAGATGTATGCCCCCTAGATCGAAGATTAGGGATTAAAGATTTTGAAATTTTGGGGGTTAACGAAATGGAAATTAAGGAGTGAAGATTTTGAAATTTTGGGGGTTAGAAAAAAAGTGAGCGACAGAAAGTAAAACAAGGAAATAGAAATAGGTAAAACATGGATTGATGGCGTGGATGGACGACTGAGATATTGTTTTAACTAATGGTGCAGATCGCCACATAGGACATGGAAAGGTATGTTATAACAACACTGTACAAAATGTTCCATCGTGTTACACTTGTTTATCTAGAGCAACACATTTTTACGGATAAGGTAACACTAAATATAAAACGTTGCAGTAGGACCAAAATAGTATAGCTATCGGGACATTTTAGCAGGCAACACCTTGCAAATTCGTTGCATTAGGCCGTTTATGGCGTAATGTATTGTCACCCGGGAGATACAGAAGTGAAAAGAAGAACAAATACGAATATTCTTTAGATGATGATAATACACCCTAATGGGAGCGACTCACATAGCCATGCGTTCTACCCGATTTTATAACATTTCCTGTTTGATGGATCTTGGGGTTTAAATTAGCTTTTCAGAACATCTGGCTACTATTCACTTCGAATACCACATCGTTAGGTCCATCAAATCAAAATTGATGTCTACAAAAATACGCTAGGTGTCTGAGCAATAAGAATGAATTCATCTACCACTAACAGAATATGTTTGTAGAAATCATTGTATGCGATTCTTTGGAAATACTCTGTCAGACACTTGTCCATACAAGTCATCCAAGAACATGATGAACCGAAGGCACCCTCCTACCACATCCTAGGTATCACCCTATGGATCAGTAGCGAGTAGTCGCTGCAATCCGAAGATTTCAATTATGATAGAATCACAAGTAAAAGTATCTCTGGTGGCCACCAGAGAAATTCAACAAATAGTTCTTCCGCTCATGAAGATCAACGATCTTCAATTGCTCCATTTTTAATCAACATTTGATACCTTCCACGTATTTGTTGGTCGGAATGGTTTTCGAATATAAATTCGGTCCTGGTTCTTTCCGTACCTAAAATCATATTGACCAGATTTGATAGTCGATTATTTAACTATCAAATAACCATTCATCCATAAAAATAAAATAAGTTTACTAATTCGGTACCCAACATCATTTATCCTCTTTAATTAACTAGTCGTTAATTAATCAAAACATCAAATTTAGAAAACATTTCCCTTCCTTATTTTGATACAAGACTACCCAACTATCATTCCACTTCTACTTATTGGCTCCTCATTGTAAATTGGTAAGTGAATAAATCCCTCAGTATCAACCCTGAAGGCCGAAACCAACATCAGATTGACACTTCGAAAATTACTCAGCTCAACCAACGTACAGCAGGTTCCAATTTCTCAAAACCCACAATATATTCCCTTTTAACATTTTAAACCAATTATACTCCTTTATAATCTCACTAATCATTTCCATTGTATTTTAAATATCTTTTCACAAAAATTAAGTAAAATAATTCCATTTAACTTCTGTAACAAATATTGTAAATTCCATTTTAAAAACCCTTCTCCTTTCATTTACAAAATCATTAACCTTTCATTTATAAATTCCTAAATTTTCCATTTACAAAATCCATAATCTTCCATTAATAATTTATAAATCCTTAACCATTTATTTACAAATAACTTAGCCATTTATTCATAAATATCTTGAACATTCATTAAATTATCTTAACCATTCAATTTTTAAATATTTTTCCCATTTGCAAATATTTTACTAATAACATATATCCTTTTACTTCATGTATCCTTTAGAACCATTTGTCAATATTAAATTCTAATTCAATAAATTCCTTTTAATATAAATTCATTTCACAACATTTTCCATATAAATCAGAATATATGTATTTTCATTTTTAACTTTCTTCCAGCAAATCTTGCCTTAAAAATCCCATTTATTTGACATTTATCTCAAATCCAATAATACGACAATATTCATAGTCTATTTTCAATTCCATTATTTTGTTAATCTCATTCACGAATCGTATATTTAAAAATAATGTTTGCGGAAATGTTCATTTATTTACGAAAAATCACTTTTCAATTCCTTTAAATCAATTATTGTGCACTTTCAATTCCATCGGTCCATTTCAACATTTTAAAATTCCATTTGCATCCATAAGCCCTTTTTTGAAACCATTTTTACCTTCCCATTTAATTTAAACCGTTTAACCATTCTTAATTGATATCTTGGAATTCCCATTTATTTATAATTTAAATAATTTTAAAAACATAAATCTTCAACGTTTATTTTTAAAATGAACATCATATTTCAAATATATAAATATAACTTTGAAAACGTTCATAATCGATTTAATATCGATTTCAAAAATCTTTTCTTTTATCTACGGTACTAAAGAGGTAAATATCAAGTACCAAACCATGAAATATAAACCAATTTCGCATCCAAATGAACATAACAAATCATATTGATAAACATTGTCAATATTTTAGAAATCCTGTTGGATTACTCCAACCTGTTAATTCCTGCATCACAATTTCATATTATTCAACATATATTATAATATAATAAAATTTAACAACTACTGCGAGTAATCCAGTTGGAGCCCTCCAACCTGTTTTTCCCTACATCCAAATATGGTTACCTTAAATAGAATTATTCAATAAGAATTATCAAATTTAAATTAACAATTTTTGAAGCAGTAAATAACGACTATTTGACCTCAACTAATTTATAGTAACAAACAATTCAAACAATTAAACTGAACACGTTTATATTATTATAAACGTGACCAACAAGGTAAATTACCTCAATTGGTTCCAATCGTTAGAATAACATTTGGTTTCTGAAATTGAACAATGTTTAGTTTCATCGGTTTCATCAATATATCAATATATATTTAACAAACAGTCAACCATTAGCAACCATAGTACACAATTATAAAACCCGACTTTTATAAAATATAAGTGGAAGAACTGAGTGAGTTTAACTCACTTTGATTTTATTGCTAAAGTAGTTCAGTTCTAGTTAAATTAAACTAGTGTTTAGTTTAATTAGAAATTTTACTTGCTTCCAATTTCGTCCAGATTGGTTCCAGTATGTAGGGTTCGTCACCACGATCCCGATGCTTCCTGGTTTGTTCCATTTTGATAACCTATTAAAAAGTTATTAACATTTATAGTTTTTGATTTAGATTATAATAATTAATTTTCCTAATTAACATACTTAAACTAATGATATTACTATAATATGACTGGGCTAATATAATTACGTTGTTTCAAATTCAAGGGCCTAATTTCCTTTGAACATCATTCCCATATTCTTCTCCCCACTGTCATTGTGCCCGACATTGTGTTTGTTTTCTTCCTTTGAAAAAAATCACGAACGATTATATATAAATATATATTTTTTCTTACTCCATCACTGTGTTTCCACCAATCGTGAATACTACTCTTCAGTACCCTCTACCCGAGTGTAAACTTCCTTCTTTGTTCGAAAAATCCAATTGCCAGTCCTTCATTCTAAACTAACCCAGTATACACAGTAACCAAAAAAAGCGTTGCCTTCTTCATTTCAAAATTCCCTCACTGCTGCTTCAAACAAACGATACCCAGCTTCATCTATGTTCCTTTTGTTTTACGCAATACAGCTCTTCAAACCCATGCTGCTGTTTCGTTCCAGGAATCTTCCTTACCATGCACAAAAATTTGATCACCAGAATTTCATTCTTGACCACCCAGTCATGCGCCTGAGCGCCACCGACACTCACCCAATGTACCTCGCAACCTGGAGCCACTATTCATCGACAAATGTCCTCGAACCATCGCGCCTTTGTGTAAGGATTCTAACCAACCTAGGGCTTTGAATTTGATCACAACCCCCTAGTGAGAAGCTCTAACCATGCTAAAGAAAAATGTAATTGAAAGTTTTGTGGATAGAAGCTTGGATCGGGAGAAAATCGGTGACAAAATGTGAAAGTTTTGATTGTTCATGGTGGGTAGATGGTGGCTGAAAATAACCAGTTGACAACGCATGTTTAATTTGACCAAACATTTGGGTTTTAGTATGTTGAGGTGTATTTATAGGGAATGGTTAAAATAAAATATTATTTAATGAAACTTCACCGTGAAGTAACATGTTAAAAATACCATGTATGATCTCCAATCGAGATGAAAATTGTAATCTAAGAATAAAATAATATTCCGAACACGATGGAGAAGGGTTCGTCGAATTCCGAGATCGTTTATGAAAATTCCTTTATAACTCACATATGTGAATCGACATGCGTTTAAATTGCATACGATCACAAAATAAATTCAAATAGCTAAAAAACTTGAAATACTACATTTATTAATCATTACGGATTTAATAAAATTAGTGTCGCTGAAATGGATTTCGTTAGAAAATCCATTATTCTTAATATCCAAATTAAATCGATAAAACAATTAAGTAAAAATATAGGCATTTACGGCTACCGTTGTTACATACGACATCGGTTCTCCACGAAATTTGATTTTGTATAATAATTTAATGTTACAGTTTCAATGAAACTAATTTCATTGAAAACCGAAACCGTTTGCAAAATGGTCATTTTAAAGGCTTATATAATATCGATAAAATTTAAATAAATACCAAAACAATTCAATTAATTAATAATAATTTGCTATTATCATAAATACCCAAATGCAAAAATCATATAGCTTCACATATAAATAATATGGATTTATAACCCAACAGTAACAATTTCGGGTTAAACGGTATCCAAATTATATTAAAAATCCTGATTAAATTTATTAAATAAACGTTATCGTTTGTTAATGATTTCCATAACGACTATTATAAATATGATTCGGACATAACTAACAATCTATAACATGAAATCACCATTTTTCTCTTTCATTAAAAAATTACAATCTACTAGATTCAAACATTTTTGTTTCACAGAAATCTGACTTATATCGGATCCTGTATATTCAAATGAAGTTCAAAATTCAATATCACGAACTATCGCGACATTACGAGCTCAATTTAAATTAAATATAAATATAACATTTAAACTTCATTTTATAAACGAATTAAATATTAAAATCCATTAATATTATAAATATAATATTTAAAACAGATTTAAATATTCAATTCAAACGACCTTAAAATTTGGGTCGTTACATTCTTCCCCCTTTAAAGAAATTTCGTCCCTGAAATACTAAGGTAAGAAAAGATGTTACAAACCAGTTCACTTTTCTAAAATTCAATTAACTAAATCAAAACCAATTCATTATTATTAATAAAAATTTCAAAAATATCGAAAATTTTCTAACATCTTAAATTCTCGAAAAAATTCGGTAGAGTCCCCCATGTACGGAGGGACTTCTGCGATATCGCAGGAACAAATAATATATATATATATATATATATATATATATATATATATATCGATCCACATGGTCGGAAAAACAAAATTCAAAAACTAAAATTTTTATTTTCGCGTGGGCGTACCTTTTACGAGCGATATTGAGCATACTTACTCAAGATATATGCAATTTGTTCGACCAAAACCAACCTCGAAGCCTTCTAGCACCTGTACTTAACTCAATTCAACATATAACTAACAAATACATGAAATATTTAAATAATACTTCATCAATCAACAAGCATAACAACACTAATTTGAAAATCAAACATGATGCATACATTCATTTGCAAATACAGGTTTAAATCATTAATTTCAATTCATATGTGGTTTTATTCCGGTTTACTATGCTGGAATTTATTTTCCAGTTCATTCAACTCTATTTTAAACCATTGATGAATTAATTTCAACTAATCTAGCAAACAGTCAATAATAAATCAACAACCAATGCACAACCAACTTAATCAAATCAATTAAATTTACATTCAACATTAATATTTACTTTTGTTTAACATATTTGAACATCAATCGGTTAATATCCGATCGATTTCTATTTAATCATTATCCAATCAATTTCCAAATTCCAAATCTATTTTATTTAATTCCAATATCATTCTTAACTCCACTTAACCAAGTTAAAGTTCCAATTTCAAATTTAATTAACTAGTTGAATTTTCTAACCAAATTCTTATTCATTTAATTCCATATTATAATTCTTATTCACAATTTTATATGTGAAATTCTTCTGGTTATATTAAACCATTCCAATTCGTAATCCAATTTAAATTTCATTCAAATCAGTCAAACAAACAAATATCTTAATAATTTGATAAAATTATTACTTTTCTATACAAAATTAAATTTCGAATAGATTATCTCATTTACCCTCTTTACAAATCTATATTGTGTCCGTTTTCAGTTCAACTCTTTTCAGCACTTGAACCGATCAAACCACACAATACAAAACATTTGTATATAGAATTAACAAATACGCGCTCTTATATACACTCAAACTCAATGTAGGGTACTACTAACCTCATCTCTATCGAGTTATGCCACAGAGCCATGGTTATTACTCAACCAAAAGCTCTAATACCACTTGTAAAACCCCACTTTTTCCATATAGATTAAGCCAACATTTAACAACCCATGTCAAACTAAATTGCACAAAAAAGCAGATAATTAGGAGAAATAAATTAGAGGGTGAGATAAGAAAGAAAGAAATATTAGAATAGGAGGAGAAGAAGAACCAACGCAACACAGAATCTCACATCGCAGCGGAACAAAATATAATATAGAAATAGATCTTTATTGAAAGCTTGAAAAATACTTACAATTATTAGAGTACATCACACATCTGGACAGTTATACAACCTATCCTCATATACAATCACATAGCGGAATAATAACTATAAATAATATCATCGTTTGAACTTTTCCATCTCGTCTCTTCATAGAATCTAATAACCTAAACCTATAAAAATTGGTCTAACCCGAGCATTACAAATGCTGGATCAGTCTGGTGAACTAGAGTGAGAAACACACTAAGTTTATAAGCAACATCCAACTTGATTTTAAACTTAAAAAAAAAAATCTGAAAGAAAAGGATAATTGTAAGAGCGGTCCATACATAAACACAAATGGTTTTTACCTTACGATAACCTAAAACATTTTGAAATCTTATCTTATTCTGATATTATAATAATGCCTAAATACAAATAAGTAATAACCTAACGGAACGCTTGCATCTCACGCTCCACATACATAGCGTACAATCAAAACCGCGGGCTCTTATTGAAAATGGATTTCTAACTGGCAAGGTATGGGACCACCTTTTGACAGTGTATCTCTAGAGAGGAATACACCGGGTTCAACTAGTACATCTTGCAATCCAAGCTAAACATGACTGTCCATTCATGTCGCTTGAATGTTCCAAATATATTATCACCTACGGTTGGTACCAACATAACCATTCTCGAGAGATACAGAAGCAAAAAGAAGAATAAATATAAATATTCTCTAGATGGTTACAATACACCCTAATGGGAGCGACCCACATAGCCATGCGACCTACCTGATTTTTATATCATTTCCCGGTTGATAAGGCCTGAGGTTTTCAGATCTTCTGACCACTATTCACTTCGAATGCCACATCGTCAGATCCATCAAATCACAATTGATGTCTACAAAAATACTCTGGTTGTCTAAGCAGTAAGAATGAACTCCTCTGCCACCAACAGAATATGTTTGTAGAAACCAATGCACGTGATTCTTTGGAAATACTCTGTCAAACACTTGTCCATACAAGTCGTCCAAGAACAGGATGAACCGAAGGCACTATCCTACCATATCCTAGGTATCATCCTATGGATCAGTAGCGAGTAGTCCTTGCAATCTGAAGATTTCAATTATGACGAAATCGTAAGTCAAAATATCTCTAGCGGCCACCAGAGAAATTCAACAAGTTGCTCTTCTGCTCATGAAGATCAACGGTCTTCAATTGCTCCATTTTGACCAACATTAATATTTTCCACGTTTTTGTTGGTTGGAATGGTTTTCAAATATAAATTCGATCTCGGTCTTTCCGTACCAACAATCGTATTGGCCAGATCTGATATTTCGTTATTTAACTATCAAATAAACAACCATTCATCCATAAAAATAAAATAAATTTACTTATTCGGTACCCAACATCATTTAGTCTCTTTAATTAACTAGTCGTTAATTAATTAAAGCATTAAATTTGGAAAACATTTTTCTTTCTTATTTTGATATAAAAATACCCAACTATCATTCCACTTCTACTCATTGGTTCCTCATTGTAAATTGGTAAGTGGATAAACCCCTCACTATCAACCCCGAAGGGCGAAACCAACATCAGACTGACACTTCAAAAATTACTCAACCCAACCAACGTACAAAAGGTTCCAATTTCTCAAAAACCACATTATATTCCCTTTTAACATTTTAAACCGCTTATACTCCTTTATAATCTCACTAATCATTTACATTATATTTAAATATCTTTACATAAAAATTAACTAAAATAATTCCGTTTTACTTCTATAACAAATGTTGTAAATTCCATTTCAAAAACCCTTCCCCTTTCATTTATACAATCATTAACCTTTCATTTATAAAATCCTCTATTTTTCATTTACAAAACCCATAATTTTCCATTAATAATTTATAAATCCTTAACCATTTATTTATAAATAACTTGGACGTTTATTTATAAATATCTTGAACATTCATTTAATTATCTTAACCATTCATTTTTAAATATTTTTCCCATTTGCAAATATTTTGCCAATAACCTGTATCCCTTTACTTCTCTTATCCTTTAAAACCATTTTTCAATATTGAATTCTAATTCGATAAAGTCCTTATTTTATAAATTATTTTCACAAAATTTCCCATATAACTCAGATTATACATATTTCCATTTTAACTTCGTTCCCGCAAATCTTGCTTTAAAACTCTCATTTATTTGTCATTTATCTCATATCCAATCATATGCCAATAATCATAATCTATTTTCCATTCCATTATTTCGCTAATCTCATTCACAGAAAACCCATTTATCACATTTCATATACTTAAAAACAACGTTTACAGATTTGTTTTCAAAAAATCAATTTTCAATTCCTATAAATCAATTACTGTACATTTCCTATTCCGTCAGACCATTTCAACAATTTAAAAATCTTTTAAAATTCCATTTACGTCCGTAAGCCCTTCTTCGAAACCATTTTAACTTCCCCATTTAATTCAAACCGTTTAACCATTATTTATTTATTTATATATTGAAATTCCCATTTATTTATAGTTTAAATAGTTTTAAACACATAAATAAATATTCATTGTTTATTTTTAAAATTAACATCATATTTCAAATATATAAATTTAACTATGAAAACGTTCACAATCGATTTAATATTGATTTCAAATTTTTTTCTTTTATCAACGGTACTAAGGAGGTAAATATCTGCTAAAGTGCCAAGCCATGAACTATAAACCAATTTAACATCTAAATGAACACAAAAAATCAAATTGGTAAACAGTATCAATATTATTGAGAAATCTTGTTAGATTTCTCCAACCTGTCAATCCCTGCATCACAATCTCATTTTATTCAACATATATTATAATATAATAAAATTTAACCACTACTGCTAGGAATCTAGTTGGATCCTTCCAACTTTTTATTCCTTGCATCCAAATATGGTTACCTCAAATTGAATTATTCAATAAGAATTATCAAATTTAAACTAATATTTTTTTCTTTAGCAAAGCTAAGACGGTTTTTATAGTGGCCGCAACCACTTCATTATTACCAGTAATGAAGCGTTAATATAGGAGTTAGTAGGTAACACTAACTACTATAATACATCCTATGACATCAGCTAAATATGAAACCCAAATTTTTAAAATGAAAAAACCGCTTTCAAAACCATTCTTTATAGCAGCCAACACTTCATTCCACACCTCCAGGTCAGATTTCTTTAAGCCATTGAAGATTACATCATTTCTGTAAGTCCATATAACTCTCACGAAGCATTTAAGAATGATCAGTAGCTGGATGCTTTTCTCCTCCTTCCACCTAGTCGACATGTTAATATTGCACCATTCGATATTGCTGATTTGTGGTACATCAACTCTGCCGACTTTGAGCATTAAATTATACCAGAGATTGTAAGTGAACTGACAAATAAAAAAGATATGCAAATTCGTTTCCTCTCCATCATCACGGAGCACACAGTTGAAATCATTTATCATGCCCAACCCAAACATCCTAGACTTTGTGTTTAAAACATTGCTCATTACCTTCCAAAGCAGCATGTTGTCATTTTCCTTGCTATATTTATTCCATACTCTATTGCACCAAGCAAAAGAACATCCAGGTTCACCAATCAAACTGTAATACATAGTCTTAATGTGACGGCTCGCCCCGCACCAACCGACATTTACTCCAAATGTGCGCTGTACACTTGTACAGTTAGCGCGGAGCGGGTCGTCAGGAGGAAAAAGGAAGAAGGAAATGAACATACAAAGAACTTGTAGAATGTCTCACAACGCATAAAACAAAATATAATAATAGCATACTTGACATAAAACAGGAGAGACAGTGCATAAGCTGAAAATCAGAACTAAACATCATAGCAGCGGAAATTCAGAATACAGCTTATTACAACTTTCAAACTGTCTCAAAGCAAAAGTAAGATAAATGAGGTACACTACTAATGCCCAAGTAGCGACCACCAACGACACAGGGAGAATGTGTATATATATATCATACGTGGAAGCCTCCTGCCCACCCCCGAATCAGCTACTCGCGCATCACCAGCTAACCTGTCTCTAGTCTGCTCGTGTGAGCACCCAGAGTAATAAGAGGAGACATAAAACTCTGGGTCAGACATAAAGCCTGATATGAGCGATAAGCATCTAAAGTGAACAATAACAGGTAGACTAAAACATACCTGAATCTGGACCTGCAACCAAAGAGTTAGCACTACATACTGTACGGCACTCTAAGGTATCATATCAAACAATGTAAAGATACGGAGGTGGGGGAGGTGTGCATGTCATAATGATGGCAGACAATCAAGCATAGCATCCATCCTCACATCTCTCACTCAGTGCGTAAAGCATACGATGTTCACCACTTCGATCACCCAACATTCCTTGCTACGATCACTTTGCCCCATGAAGTCATAAATGGCTTCACTGCACTGATAACGTAGCCACAAATCCTTCGCTATGTCCACTTTGCCCCATGGAGTCCCAAGAACCCCACTGCACTGGCTCATAGTCTTACTACGCATCACCTTGCCCCTCGGGTCATAATGACCCTACTGCACTGATAACGTAGTCTTGCTACCATCACTTTGCTCCTCAGGTCATAATGACCCTACTGCACTGATAAGTAGCCATCACTCATTCTTGGTGGTGAATCGAAGTTATGAACGTCGACAACTCCTTAGCACACGTCCCACAGCAAAGTCCAACCATGAAGTGAACTCCTTGGTTCCCAACTGGTTCCGGGATCCTGAGCTCTAACTACCCCTATTGGACTACCTTGGCATCTCGGGTTATTGGTCAATACTGGGTCGGGTCGGGTTCCTCCTCAAGTTATCGGTTCGGGTCGGTGTCCTTCATCCGTTCGGGTCGGGTCTCCTTCTGGTGCGGTTCGGGCATTCCTTTGGGTTTGAGTCAGATGTTTCTCTTCGGGTCGGGTCGGGTCGGGTGCTTCCCTTCGGGTCGGGTCGGGTGTCCCTTCTTGGTTCGTGCTTTCGATCTGTCTTCATGCTCCCTTTAGGTGCTCCTATCCGATCCGCTTTCGTGCTCCCGCTCTGATTCTTCTTCGTGCTTCCGCTCCGATCCGTCCTCCTCGATCCGATCCGTCTTCCTTTATCCGATCCGATCCCAGTTCAGCTAGCATGGCCTTCCTTTTTGCCACTTTTCCCAAGTGTTGGGTTCCGATCCGATCGGATTCTTTGCTCAGTTCTACATATCCGATCCGAGCCCCCTTATCCGATCCGATCCGAACCCTGCACTGTTTTCTGAAACTGTTCCAGCAAGTGTTTACGCCATTCGACGACATTTTCGACCATTCTAACTATTGGAATCAATAAAAAAGCATTTCATACAATCATAGCAACATTCATAATCAACCACAAACATCAAAACATCCATATGATAGGTTAAAATGGATCAAACATACCCAAAATCCCATATTTCCCCTTAAGCATGTTTAGGTGAAACTAATGATAGGATTAGCAAAACTTAACCAAATTAACCCAAATTCATATCAGAGGTCTAAAACATCATTTAGGAATTTATGAACATTTCCCCCGAATTTTACCATGCTTAAATTCGCTAATTAACACTAATCACCCCTAATTAGCCATAATTAGTGTAAAACTATGCAAATCACTCACCTTAGCCACAAATAAACTAAGATCTGAAATAATTATCTGATTTGATGTGAATCTCAATGCCAAACAGCAGCTCCTTTGTTGATTTGGTGAAGATCCTCCTTGATTAGGGGTTGCTAAGCCAAATCCTTGACCAAAAGATGATTTGGAGGTGATTTAGAGGTTGGAGGCCATTTTTAGGGATCCTTGGTGATAAGTGGAGGCTAGAAAACTGAAATGGAATGATTCTCCATCTCATTTCAGCCCTCCCATAACCCTAATCCCGAAATGGGTTATGGGCCTACTCACTAATCACCCGATTTGGCCCAACTAAGCAGTTTTTCACCCTCCAAACCTTGTTTCAGCCATATCTCCCAAACGGTAAGTCCGTTTGGCTATTGTGACCACTCTACGGAAAGGTAAACCATCAAACGAATCCAATGGAAGTGGTTTCAGGTCAAAATTCCTTTTCAATCAAAAGTTATGGCCAAAACAGTACCAATTAGGGGCAAAATGGTCATTTAAAAATCGACAAAAATCATGAACATGGGAAATGACTCCAATAGATGTCTCCCAAAGTTACATGACCATACAACTTCACATGGAAAAGAAACAAATATTCTACGATCCCCCGATACGTAGAATACGGGTCATTACACTTAACAAAATGTCTATTAAAATCAGGTGACCACACTACCGAGTCAAGTTCATTCGAATAATGTTATGACGTGATTTTATGCCAAATTTGTCTGATATCTTAGTTCAAAGAGTATGGGAGAGAGATTGACCCATTACTCATATACTCGCCAACTTTAGCAGAAAAAGGAATGCCATTTTGCTCACTCTGATTAAAGCTCATAATATTAGCAAAGAATAATTCCCTTACTTACCTATGGTTCATGCCAAAAAGAAACATCCCTATTCTCCGAAGCCTTGACAAGCACGTAGGGAAGAAATACTTCGCGGAGCTTGAGAAAGGTCCTCCATATCCAACTACACGCAAGATGGATGTCCATTGTCCAAAATACTTGTTATTGATGTTGTGTTTGATAGTCCAGCTGACCCATATATTATTTCTTTTTGTCAACAGATTGTTAAAGTGTGTGCTCAGAGCAGCTTTGTTCCAATGTGAAATACTGAGAATGCCCAACCCACTAGCTTTAAATGGTTTTTCAATCTTTGCATAGTTGATAGGATTTAGTTTTTTTTAGAAAATACTACCAGTCCATAAAAAATTAGTAAAAGCAGTGTGAATCATGTTGAGAAGCCTTTTTGGAAAGATAAAGGTTCTACACCAGTATGTTGCATAGGCTTGCACAACAGATTTGATTAAATCCAATCTACTGGCTTGTGAAAACAATCTACATGACCATCCAGTCACTGCCTTTGTAATTTTATCAAAAAGGGGCTTGCAATAGTAGTTGTAATCTTAGAAGTAACAAGAGGTATCCCAAGATAAGAAGTATTACCTTTGGCCAGGGGCAAACCAGTAATGGAAGAAGTCATAGTTGCATGCTGATCATCAAACCCTGCAATTAAAATTGAAGATTTTGCATGGTTCAATGCCAAACCAGAAAACACATAAAAGTTGTTAAGAACTTCGAGCAAGCAGTTGATGGAGCTTAGCGTTGGCTTAGTGAATACTATCAAGTCATCAATGTACATTAGAGAAAAAATTAAAGGGTATCTAGATTTCAGATGTATTGCAATGCTCTTATTGGCGATAGCAAGATTGATCTTCCTGGTTAGCACTTCCATAACAAGAATAAAAAGATAAGAGGACATCGGATCCCCTTGTCGTATACCCTGTCTACTCTTGAAGTATCCAACAACTCCCCTATTATACGCAAGAGAGAAACTTGCAGTTGAGATACAGGTGTATACCCAAGATGCAAAGTGAGGCGGGAAACCCATTTTGTAGATAACATGAGTGATGGTGGACAAGTGGATAGAATCATACGCTTTCTTGATATCTAATTTAAGAAGTGCTCTAGGAGAAACCGCCGATTTGTTGTAGTCTTTTAGCAGTTCAAGAGAGATGAGCACATTATCTAAAATACTTTGATTTGTCAAAAAACCCACTTGGTTGTCATAAATAAGAGAGGGGAGTTCCTTAAGCCTAGATGCAATGATTTTGGATATACATTTGTAAATTATGTTGCAACAAGCTATAGGTCTGAACTCAGTTATCAATGTAGGATTATCATACTTGGGTATTAGCGCTAAATTTGTTGCGTTGATACCAGTTAACATTCTAATATTCTAGAAAAAGATTTTGACTGCTCTATAAACATCCTACTCAATAATACCCTAACAAGTAGTACACAAAAAAGCATTGAAGCCGTTCGGACCACCACACAATTCCTTGTTGATAGAGAAAATAAAGGACTTGTAACACCCCATATTTTTAAGATAATAAAATAAGAATAACTTAATTAAATAATGAGAATTAATTAAAACGGACTACGCCATTGCGTCCGTCTCGGAATTCTGGTCAAGATAGAAACCTGGTTTGCGTAAGACGGGCATTATATGAAAAAGTTATTAAGCCTAGAAGTTTGTATATGCATAAGAGAAATATATATACGTACACACACACATATGCAAACAAATTAAAATATAAAATAAAGAATAAAATAAGGATTGCACGTAATAAATGCATGCACGAAAAAAAATGTAATGCATGCATTGAAAGAGAGGATTGATTACATGCAATGTAAATATGTTGCATGCACTGATTTGCAAACATAATGCATTAACATTAAAAGAAAAAGATTCTTGCAATGGTTTAATTTAAGTATTGTAACTAATATGAAAAAGAGAAGTAAGGAGAGAACAATAATTATCATTGTTCTAAGACTTATTAACAAAAGACTTCATAGGTCAGTTGGTTAAGGCATTGGATTTGTAACATAGAGGTCGGGGGTTCGAACCCCTGCGGTGGCATAATTTTTATCTTTGTTTTAGAGAGAGCCAACTGAACATGCAAATATATGTATGTATACAAATTCAAAATTTGAAAGGATAGGAACGTACACATAAGGAAATAAAGAAAATATATGTATATATATGAGAATATATATATATATATATATATATATATATCTGCATAAATATGTGTATACAAAAGATAAAATTCAAGATAAGGCTACAGTCAATGAAATATGGCAAGAGTCAAATAACGATGCAATATCGTTTGAATTTTGAAAATAAAACGAAAATTATGCGTGTATATATACGCGTAAAATGGTCGGTAGAGGAATTGTATACATATAAGAATATTTCATGTTAATAAAACAGTTAAATAAATTCTAGAAATTCAAAAGTTCAAAAATCAAAATTTTCCGCCAAAATAATTCAAACATTCGAAATTCAAATTTCTGCGCCAAAACAGCTTGCGGGACCCAATGCTGACTCAACACAGCGTGTACGATAATATTTGGCTAGATTCATTTGCGTACCTGGACTATTTTCTTAACTGGGTTCAATGCTGACTCAGCGCTGCGTGTACGATAAGGTCTTGAGCACCAATAAATAAGACCCTAGACCTAACCCTAAACGTCATAATTCAGCAGCAACGCTTGAGCTCTACCATGGCTCCCTCCCTCTCTCTCTCTCTTCTCAGATCTATTCTGAAATTAAATTGTTAGCTTAGGAGGATTATGAATTCAGATCTGGAAGAGGGAATCAACGTTAAAAAAAAGATTATCGAATCATGAAAGCAATGTAAACTTCTGAGAACCAATCTATTTAAATTATTTCTCTTTCCCTTCTCTTTTCATGAAATAATAAATCCATGGTCGTTAGGTCGTGAATCAAATTAAAGGGAAAAGGAAAACCATGGATGATAGAATGGATCAGATCCAAAATTTGGGGAAAGCTTAACGGTAAGTGGGTTTAAGCTATAGCCTTTAGATAATATTATGACTATCGTTTAACATTCCCCTTTTTAATAAATTTTGAAACAGCCAGTTTAATTATAAATTGCTGTAGTAATGAATTAAAATGTTTCTATGAATATGTCAGGAAATTCCTATGTTGAATTGACTAAGTTATTGAATGTTTACATGTTAGAGAAAATAAACTTGTTAGGATATAAATAGCCATTTCAGTGATTGTAATTACATGATTTACCTGGGACATATTATTGATTGAACGACATGTTAAAATAATTACCCGATTGAATGCTTACATCTCCTAGTAGAATTAAACACATGTTGAAAATGGCATGCAACAATATATAGGCAAAAATTGGATGACATGTAAATTAGATTACTGTAAGCTATATTACAGTAAAAAGGATAATATGATTAAAATTTTCATGTAATGAACATAACATATATTATGTTTTCAGATTTTAATTTGGAAGCGCAATTTGGTATGAACATAAGTGATTGAATGAAAATGAATAAGCCTAGGATTACAATTAGAAATTGTTAATACACTTATGGCACGAGGTTAGGTTGCATTAGTGGCGGAAGTCTGCCCGGACCCGACCGGCATATCCAGCAGCCACTAATGTTGAACCTAATGTGAGAGGCCAAAGTGCAAGAATTAACAACATGTGCTAAGACATGAGGTTAAGTCAGCTTGTGGTAGAAGTCTGCCCGGACCCGCCCGGCAAATCCAGCGTCCACAAGTGTATGCTTAATGTGAGAGGTCTATTGCTTATATATATAAATAAATATATGTATATAACAAGACATGATTAAATGGCAAGGATGGTAATAAAATGTCTAACTCAGAAAATAAGAAATGAAGGGATGTAATGAACTAAGTTTGTGTGATATGAGGGAAAAGTGATGTATTTCCCTAAATGACTTATTTCTGAAAACATTATTGCAAGTAAGCCACAATAAATATAGAAAAGTATAGAAATTACTTGCTACCACGGATTTAGACGGGAAAACGTTATGAAAATAAATCATTGATTCATTTGATCAAACTGATAAGGTGCATGAAGTGTTTTCCTTAATATAATAAGGAAACATATATTACAGAGAATGAAGAATAATGGTTTACAACAGTAAATGGTTTAAAAGGGGAATGATAATAACATATTATAAATATGTAACATTAATGAAAATGTTGTATAATAGGTATACTTGTCCTAGGGACAAGTGAATATTATAACTCTGGTTATAATAAACTAGTACGGGAATGGGATAACTAGTGAATTAAGTTGAGTGACAATTAATTATAAATTAAGTAATCAGAAAAGGGGAAACCTAAAACCAATTAAGAAAAGGGGGAAATATATTGTACTTAATTATAAATTAAGTAGTCCGGGAGTCTGAAACCCGTTGGTAAGAATTATATGTTTAGACTTGTCCTAGGGACAAAGGGAAATTATAACATAGGTTATAATAAATGGGTAGAGAAACTTATTAATGGGCCTTACTTAATAGAACTAAGTTAATAAGTAAACAACGATAAGCCATATTGACGATGTAAAGTGGAATTATGATTAAATGAGAGAGGATGAGGAAAACTTATGAAATGAAATAAGTTATATATAATCATAAATGGTAAGTGACATGTTAATTGGAAACATGTGAATTAGTTATACTTAATTACATATTAAGTAAAACATTTTATTGAAATCAAATAAGAATATAAAAAGGATTGTGGATCACAGACCTTGGGCCACAATTTAGAGAATAACATGTTGTAAGCTTATTAATAAACTTAAATGAATTAAGCTGTATGACAGAAATTAATAAGCAAGAGAAACTTGGTAATTTGAATAAGAATTCAATATGAATTGGAATAACCAAATTAATTGGAAACCTGGTGAGTTGAGACAAGCGTATAAAAGAATGTTTAGGCATAGGGTCTAACAACATGCTAAAGTAAGGCGCTTAGACCAGTCCGTACGGTTGAGGGTGAATAACCCAACTGGGTAGATCATCGAGGTGTTATAAGGCACAAGGGGAGCGCACATTCATCTGATTGTTTGACAGCTCCAAAGGACTGGAAGGGGAAGCACGTGGCTTACGGGATGTAGGGTACTCTTGGTATTCCTCTGGGAGTGGCTGATGATCCTCCTGTACTCACAAAGCTTATGTCTGCGTAGGTGAACTAATGAGTATGCCTTGATTGCAATAATAAGGGGCAAACAAAAGACTAAGATGGACCAGCATGATTCGGCGAGACCAGTTAGTGCCCTGTGATAGCAACTCGTCGTCTACTTACCATCTTCAATCAGTACGTAAAGCGGAAAGGCGGAGAACTCCAAAAGACCATATACTTTGCTATCTAGTTATGGGTGAGGTTGGCCAATAGGTTTGAAGGGCATAGGGGTCGGGGTTAAGTTCTCATTCTTGATATTCTTGGGTGCCTTTCATTAGTTGAGGGAGGGATCTAGTGGGACCATAACCACTGTAAAAGAAAACCTTAGCATCTGTAATCGGCAGATATCTGAAAGCTCCCGATCGAGTTCCGTGTTTCTTGATTAGCCCAGCCAAGGGACTCGGGCGCACATATAGAGAACATGTGCAATAGACATCGAGAACGATTGACGATACATACGTAGGAAAGTCTAGGTATACTCATGTCGCTCTGGGTGGTGTATCATAAGACTAGAGGGCATTATTCGAGGATGTAACCTAATTCGATCGAATGATTCAAAGATGGAAGTCCGAACTCTTACGTAATATAGAAGTAGTGGTTCTTTGCAGATGTAGCGTTGACATATATACAGAAATCCGTATGACATTCGGGCATAGGATTAAGGACTGCTATATTCCTGCGCTGATACAGTGGAGACCGTGCGAGTGGGGTACCATAAGGTGTACCTCAATATTGAGAGATAACTACATATACTGTATTAGGTTAATCTACTGTGGAGTAAATGGGTACGACATGTGTGTAAGCCTTGAGTGTTGTTAACCCAAGTAACCTGATAAATAAGAAAATATGATTGAATGGTATATGTAAGATTATCCAAAGTATATAGTTTAAATCCAGTAACCAGAACTTGTGTTTTGACCCCCTCCTCATAACATACTCGCAGGTTAGATTGTGGCAGAAACATGATAGCGTTGGATACTGGTTAGGCAGTATTAATAATACGGTAAGGCTATGTTTTGATTATACTATATTTTGTCCTTTCCACTGTGAGATATTTTTCTAAGCTCTGACATGTTTTGTCTCTGTCTTTTCTGCAGGATACTAGAGCAAACCAATCCGCGTTTCGATAGATCGGAATTTTGAAAAAAAATTCAGACCACTCTGTCAGAATTGGGGTTGTCACATCTGGTATCAGAGCTTAGGTTTAGAATTCCTATATAAATAGTAAGTGAATGTATTTGTATTTTTAAAATATAAATATATATTATATATATCTAGATCCATAGAGGAACCAACAAATAAAAAGAGTATAATATGGTATGAAACAGGATGTTTGTTTTTTACACTAAAGGAATGAATAAGAAAATTTGAGACCCTTAGGAAGTTTGGTTGGGATGTGTACAATATACTTTGTACGGAAGGAAAATAAATCCATATGATTAGTATTTTGGAAAAAGTTGGACAGAGAAAAATGGATTAGGAATATATATAGTTGAGAGAATTGACCTTGAGGAGTGTCTTGGAGAGCCCAGAAAAATTGGAAACCCATTTTGAGTCTAACCCCATTATTAACTTTTAAGAACTTGAGATTATAAAATTTTTGAAAAAAAAGGTTTATGGTGTTTTCAAGTTTTAATCTTAAAAGTTATAGTTTTAAAATATGTAAAGAAGTACATATTGAGTTTTAAAGTAAAATTCTCTCAATAAAAGGTGCATATTATAGAGTATGTATAGCTCGCTAGTTTTTCTTGTTATATTTCATACAAGAAATTTAATCAAGAAAGTTTTGAAGTTTCTATTCTTTTGGCAATTATTTTTGATAAATTATTTAAAAGAGAATTTTGTTGGGTGTACAAAATAAGTTGTAAAAAATGAGAATAGAGTGGATGTTGGCACCTTGTAGTAGGAGACTGAATTGACCTTATAGGTAAGAACAAGTCATAAACCCGATTAAGGAAAATAGTTGTCCGTATCTACTCCAGTTTTGCGATTTGTTTTTTTTTTTTGCAATATAAGACGAAAAAGAAAAGCTACAACAAAGAAAATTTTCTTATGTGGGATGTGCTTGGATAGGAAAACTGGAAATCTTTATACATTATTTCATAAAATCCAAGTACGGTTGGAAAAAGGTATATAAAAGAAAAACGGAAGGTGTGAAATTTTACATTTTCCACCTTTTTGTAACATAAGAAATCGAATTTAGAAAATTAGATTTTTCTGAAATTTGAAAAATAAAGTTGGTTGGTAGGATTATGGATGCAACAAGTGGATGAACTATGCTATTACTTAGTAAGAGTGTGGGAAAATTTGGATGAAAAGCATTTTGTTTTTCAAAATATTGCATTGATATAGAACTGCCAGTATACCTAGGATGTGAGCATCATATTTTAAAAAGGATTTTTGAGAAATTTGCATAACATAGGAAGTACTGCTTAGGCATACATGCATTATTATGTTGTATTTCACTTTGCACAAATGCATAATGTTTGCTAAAATTGGATGCACACATGATGGATGTATATTATGCGAGGGGTTAATTGATTTTATGCTTACTAAATTTCGGGGAGGAAATTTCCTAAGGGTGGGAAAATGTAACACCCTATATTTTTAAGATAATAAAATAAGAATAACTTAATTAAATAATGAGAATTAAGTAAAACAGACTGCGCCATTACGTTCATCTCAGAATTCTGGTCAAGATAGACACCTGGTTTGCGTAAAACAGACATCATATGAAGAAGTTATTAAGCCTATAAGTTTGTATATGCACAAGAGAAACATATATATACATATACATATATATATATATATATATATATATATGTGCAAACAAATTAAAATATAAAATAAAGAATAAAATAAGGATTGCATGTAATAAATACATGCACTGAAAAAAATTGTAATGCATGCATTGAAAGAAAGAAAGGATTGGTTACATGCAATGTAAATATGTTGCATGCACTGATTTGTAAACATAATGCATTAACATTAAAAGAAAAAGATTCATGCAATGGTTTAATTTAAGTATTGTAACTAACATGAAAAAGAGAAGTAAGGAGAGAAAACTAATTATCATTGTTCTAAGACTTATTAACAAAAGACTACATAGCTTAGTTTGTTAGGCATTGGATTTGTAAGATAAAGGTCGGGGGTTCAAACCCCGGCGGTGGCATATTTTTTATCTTTGTTTTAGAGAGGGCCAACTGAACATGCAAATATATGTATGTATACAAATTTAAATTTTGAAAGGATAGGAACGTACATACAAGGAAATAAAGAAAATATATGTATATATACGATAATATATATATATATATATCTGCATAAATATATGCATATAAAAGATAAAATTCAAGATAAGGCTACAGTCAACGAAATATGGCAAGAATAAAATAACGGTGTAACATCGTTTGAATTTTGAAAATAAAACGAAAATTGTTCGTATATATATGCATAAAATGGTCGGTAGAGGAATTGTATACATATAAGAATATTTCATGTGAATAAAATAGTTAAATAAATTCTAGAAATTCAAAAGTTCAAAAATCAAATTTCTGCTCCAAAACAATTCAAACATTCGAAATTCAAATTTCTACGCCAAAACAGCTTGCGGGACCCAATGCCGACTCAACACTACGTGTACGATAAGATTTGGCTAGATTCATTTGCGAACCTAGACTATTTTCTTAACTGGGTTCAATGCTGACTCAGCGCTACGTGTACGATAAGGTCTTGAGCACCTATAAAGAAGACCCTAGAACTAACCCTAAACATCATAATTCAGCAGCTACGTTGGAGCTCTACCATGGCTCCCTCTCTCTCTCTCTTCTCAAATCTATTCTTAAATTAAAATGTTAGCTTAGGAGGATTATGAATTCAGATCTGGAAGAGGGAATCAACGTTAATAAAAAGACTATTGAATCATGAAAGCAAGGTAAACCTCTAAGAACCAATCTATTTAAATTATTTCTCTTTCCCTTCTCTTTTCATGAAATAATAAATCCATGGTCATTAGGTCGTGAATCAAAATAAAGAAAAAAGGAAAACCATGGATGATAGAATGGATCAAATCCAAAATTTGAGGAAAGCTTAAAGGTGAGTGGGCTTAAGCTATAGCCTTTAGATAATGTTATGACTATCGTTTATCATTCCCCTTTTTAATAAATTTTGAAATGGCCAGTTTAATTATAAATTGTTGTTGTAACGAATTGAAATGTTGATATGAATATGTCAGGAAATTCCTATGTTGAATTGGCTAACTTATTGGATGTTTACATGTTGGAGAAAATAAACTTGTTAGGATATGAATAGCCAATTCAGTGATTGTAATTACATGCTTTACCTGGGACATATTATTGATTGAACAACATGTTAAAATAATTACCCGATTGAATGTTTACATGTCCTAGTAGAATTAAACATATGTTGAAAATGACATGCAACAAAATATAGGCAAAAATTGGACGACATGTAAATTAGATTACTGTAAACTATATTACAGTAAAAAGGATAATATGTCTTAAATTTTCATGTAATGAACATAACAGATATTATGTTTTGAGATTTTAATTTCGAAGCGCAATTTGATATGAACATAAGTGATTGAATGAAAATGAATATGCCTAGGATTACAATTTAAAATCGTAAATACACTTATGGAACGAGGTTAGGTTGCATTAGTGGCGGAAGTCTGCCCGGACCCGACTGGCATATCCAACAGCCACTAATGTTGAACCTAATGTGAGAGGCCAAAGTGCAAGAATTAACAACATGTGCTAAGACATGAGGTTAAGTCATCTTGTGGTAGAAGTCTGCCCGGATCCGCCCGGCAAATCCAGCATCCACAAGTGTAGGCTTAATGTGAGAGGTCTAATGCTTATATATGTATATAACAAGACATGAATAAATGGCAAAGACGGTAATTAAATGTCTAACTCAGAAAATAAGAAAGGAAGGGATGTAATGAACTGAGTTAGTGTGATAAGAGGCAAAAGTGATGTATATCCCTAAATGACTTATTTCCGAAAACGTTGTTGCAAGTGAGCCACAATAAATATAGAAAAGTAAAGAAATTACTTGCTACTATGGAATTAGATAGGAAAACGTTATAAAAATAAATCATTGATTCCTTCTTTCAAACTGATAAGGTGCATGAAGTGTTTTCCTTAATATAATAAGGAACATATATTACAGAGAATGAAGAATAATGGTTTACAAAAGTAAATGGGTTAAAAGGGGAATGATAATAACCTATTATAAATAAATAACATTAATGAAAATGTTGTATAAAGGTAGACTTGTCCTAGGGACAAGTGAGTATTATAACTTAGGTTATAATAAACTAGTAAGGGAATGGGACACAACAAGAAAATGGGTTCTTTACCTACCTGTTGTAAGAATAGGTAAAACTAACATAATGGTGGATAATATATTTTTGCTACCAATATTGAATTGGTAGAAACTGGTAGGTAAAGCTTAGTAGAGATAGAGCTTTTACCTGCACTTATTGATATTGGTAGGTAAAAGAATCAATGGACCCCACTATGTTATGACTCAAATGATGAGTCATCAGCTGATGTGTTTGATAATGTGTCATCCTACATGGCTGATGATGTGTCATCCTACATGGTTGCTGACATGGTTGTCGTATTAGTATACAAATGACATATATTAATGCCAACATTTGGCGTTTAATGATTGGTTCATGTTTCAAACAATAATTTGCCCATGTGTCATCATTTGATTAGTGCATATGACATCATTTTTTAGGCCACATGGCATTATTTGATTATTCCATATGGCATTATTTCATTGGTCTACATTATATAACGTTACTGTACTACATACCATTATTGTAATATCACATTTGACAACATTTTATTAGTTTATTAAATGATTCATATTTTGGTCAAATTGAATGGTTATGTGTAGATAAAAGGTAACAACATTTATTTCACTACAACTAAATAGCCTTTTTACAACAGACAACATACATATAAATTAGACTCGCAATTGTTAAAAACCAATACAAATTATATATTCACACATTTATAAAGTCGCACAGTTGATTCTTTATATATATATATATATATATATATATTGTCACATATTTAAAAGAAATATCAAAGAACATATTCAATGATAATTATTATAACAACTATTGCTTAGCCACCAGGCTAAATCCTCATCTCTGCTAGCTTTTGATCTTTTTCCATCTTTTGTCCATTCAGACCTGCATAACTAACAATGCAAAAATTACAAAAATAATGTTTCATCCAACTAAAGATTAAAACAAAAAATCCAAAAGGTGTGTATAAGGTAATAATTATATGCAGGTTATATAATGTACCTTCAAGGGGTTTGGTACAAGCACAAAACATGCCAAGATCATTTGCAGATGCTTGGTACAATTTCAATAAAATATGCAGTAGGTGTGCAATGAAAAAACAACAGCATTATTGAACAATTATTATTTAAGTCAGATGATCCACAAGATTTAGAAGACTCTGATGAAGGTAAGTAGGAATAAGATGTGTAACTTGACCTCAATGACAGTTCTGTACATGGTATTGCTACTTCAAAGGATAACGTTTAAGTCAAAACAACATAGGAAGCAACGACGGGATGAAGCAATAACAATTATACATTTTTTAATTTCAATGCTCAAAACATATATATTGAAAGTGATCAGCACTGATTCAACTGCAACATAGTGATGCTTATGCAAACTACAAACACCCCTGTGATGCAAGTAAATTGGAAGTTCATATGTTACAAGAATGCATTGTAATCTTAGCTACCATAAATAAATTTCATCACTTAAAGACTTTGCGCCATTTTTATGTGCAGTCCATCTAAGTAATGATAATATCAGCAGCCTGTTCATTCTGATAAGTGAAGAAAAAGTATAATACATATAGTTTATAAAGTACTTTGCAATTCATCAAGCACCTTTGATTTAACCACCAATAAATGAAATAGAGATCGTACCTTGTTAAGTGGCTTGGGTTTGGTGTTAGCCTGGCATGACATTGGTAAGTGATCTTAATAATTTTCCCTTTGATTTCTTACATTATCTCGCTGAAATAGAACATAGCATGGCATAGCCTTCACTGAAATATGGAAACAACAAAAAGAAAGGAATGAACTTGAATAAAAGCATAGCATAGCCTGCTTCTAAACTAACAAAAGTAGCAACTTTCACTGAAATGATATCACATAGTTCTGCATCAAAAACAGTATATTGTTTTACAATAAGATATGGTAAACTGCACTCCATACATAAGGATGCTTCTAGCAGCTGTTAATAAACATTTTGGTCAATTATGCCTGATTGAAATTCATCCAAAAATATTGAAGCAACTCCATAATTGAAAATGATATGGTCAATTACCTCAAAATACTAGCTAGCACCTCACCCGTGAACTTGTACAAAATTACATAAGTAGATTAGGATATGTAGAAAATCAAAGCAAGGCAAAGCCATCACTGAGAAAACCAAAGCATAGCCATCATAACAAACATAACTTATCGAAACACAAATAAGCGAATGAGCCAACTCAATAGCCAACGAGCACCTATCATAGCAAATAAGTTGAAGAAGCAGATCAATAATTCGGACGAATGAGTGGATAAAAAGAAGATCTGGAAAATATGAGTGAAAGGGAAAATAAGTAGAGCAAGTAACTTAGAAACGGTAATAGGGAAAGCTAGGGTAGAAGGAGAAAAGAGGGATGAAAAGAGGAGAAACGGAGACGAATAGATTTGAGAATGGTAGAAAAAGTTGTGTGCTAATGCATGAATGGTGGCCTTGTTCGTTTTTTTATCTTATTAAGTGTGCATTAAAGATGGAATGTAGCGAGATTTGTTTGTGTATTAGTGTATATGTGTAACACCCCACGTCCATTAATGTCACTCACAAAAGGGAATGCATTAACTTCCATGGAGCATTTTAAGTAAGTATAGAACAGAAAATCGCAACAAGACAGATATAAAGCAGTACTTGAAAATTAAAACTTTATTTCATTGCAGCGGATAAACCCATATGTTTGATTACATCATCAAAACCATAAACCAAAGTCAAGTACATCATATCCATCTTGATAAAACAAAGTACATAAACTGAAAGACATAATCCCCAACATTAGAATAGCCATAAATAAAAAGAAGCTGAACTTTACTTCAGCGGTCCAAGAAATCTTCTAAAAGCAGTCCAAGATCAAGCTCCACTGGTGCTAGTTCCAACCTGAGCACTTGGAGGGGGGGGGGGGGGAGGGAGGAAACAGATGGAAAAGGGGGGTCAGACATAAAGTCTGGCGAGTGCGATAATTTTAACAATATAATTAACAAAGTAATTAGGCTAAGGCATAAGTTGGAAAATAGGGAAATGACCATGAACCATTGAGTATGACAGAGTAAACAAGGAAACAAGATGTATTACGATATCGTTTAAGCGCACCTAAACTACTATAGGATAATTACTGAACTACACCAACACTATGGGATAATTCCTAAACTGCACCGCCACTAGTATACTGCACCACTACTAGTCACCCTAAGATTGATCCCGCCTACAGACTTAATAATGATATTGGTAGTTTCGTGCACCCCTAGCTGCCTTCATAGGTGCCGTCTGCCCCTATCTCCACTAGGTGTACCCACTACCCCCAAGTGATCGGCTCCCTAACTCGTAGATACCCGTGCTAGCCCCACAGTGGGGTGTATCACTCCCCAAAGTGGCAACCCGATACAGCAAAGAATGCACGGCTTATACCTACACGATGCAACAACGTCTTACCTACCAGCCCGGGTCCACACACGCATATGAACCCGTTGGACTTGCGTTGCCACCGCTAACCCAGTTGGCCTCTTACAGTCAAGCCCAGTATGCGTGTCCTGTCCTCGACTTGGGTCGAGCCCACAAAGCTACGTATGGGTTACTGGTTGAAACGGGCCCCCATTACTTGACATAAGCTATCCACCTAAGCTTGGTCCCCTCTAGTACATCCCACTTAACCCACTTCTTATTCATGTTTCAATTACATGTTTCATATTTTGGTTAAGTGTTTCTAATCGTATTTCCAAATGCCACCCAAGGAACCCACTAGATTCCACATGCCACCTAAGGCACCCACTTAACCCCCTCATGTCCTACTACATGCTTATCTGGTTAAGTGTTTCTCAATTCATTAAGACCGTAACCTCATAAAGACCTCTCACATTAGACTTGCATTTGTGGCAGCTGGATTTGTCGGGCGGGTCCAGGCAGTCTTACACCACAAAAGAGTCTAACCTCGTGTCTTTACAATTGTTACGTATTTAGTTTATGCCTAAGACCTCTCACATTAGACTGGCATTTGTGGCAGCTAGATTTGCCGGGCGGATCCGGGCAGTCTTACACCACAAAAGAGTCTAACCTCGTGTCTTAGACAATTAATTACCTGTGATGACCCCAAACTTCCATGAGGTGAAAGTAAGGAATAATCATTTGGAATACAACATAAATACAATAATACATATCACAGATACAAAATAGCATAGGAAATTCATAGAGTAACAACATCATAGCAGCGGAAATATAATGTCATCAATCCACATAAAATCCACAGTCACAAAATTCTACATTATTACATCAAATTCGCAGAAAAGAAATAAGTTCCAACTCCAACTTAAACAATGTGAAATAAACCAAGTTTCATGTCTGAAATAAAAGGAAAGAGAAAAATGTAAGAGCAACGAATGATAAGTCTTCAAACTCCTAGTCATCACCTCTCCACAAGCAAATCCAAGAGAAATAATAAGCAGCTCCAAGGAAAGGCTCCAAGCGAAAGATAACCTGTTTACTTGGCTGCCCGTGTAGAAAGGAGGGCACCCGAGTTTGCAAAAAGGTGAAACAAACTACAGGTCATTCGTGGTACTGGTGTGAGAATTCTTATCTAATTAATCACTATTAATAGGGCAAATCCAAAGAGCACGTCGCTAATGCGGAACGCGTTTACTCTAATGGATTGCCGTGCATAAAAGTGTCAGAATAAATGATAAGTAAATCGTACAACAACGCTATGCTTTTTAGAAAAATGGAATCACCATAAGACCCAGGTCCCATCACACAATGCAACACAAACCAGAGGATAGGGTTTTACCTTATAGTGATTAAACATGCTAAATACGGCAAATACGAGTTTTATATTATTAATATATTAAAACATTTCAAAGTAAATGTAGAAATCCTAGGAATAATAGTATCCCATACTACTATGCCTCCATACTAGTAATACAATCAAATTCGTAGGGTCATATTTGGATTTTGGTTTCCATCATGAGTCAAGGCTAGGGAGGAGCTCCTACCGATTCGAGACACTCTAGCTAATGTCTCAGGATTCCCTGCAGTGAACCCTTGGATCCTGCAGGGCCGGTCCACACATACAGCTTCGTGGATTGGCAATTCCTGAACACACGTTTCCCGATCCTATAGGACCTATCCAAGGCGCCTCATTCCATCATCCACATAAGTAAAATGTTGGGCCATGTTAAAACCCAATCACCACTTCTAGCTAGAAAGAAACGTGCTGCTCTCCCTGCGTTCCCTTCTCCCGTTTTAGACTCCGCCGGTGTGTGAGGCTCGCGAAGTCATGTTGTACACAAAGCTATGTCTAAACAGGCTATGCTTTGATCGTCCCACAAGACCTGCTTTTCATCAAAACCTTGATCGTATGCACCTTAGCGTGCCACATCATCACCCCATACCATACTACCAACCCTTTGCTGAAATATATGAACGGGTGTTAAGCAAGAGAATAAATTCCCCGCCACCAAACATCCATACCTTCGACAAAAGATCAATAACGTGATATTTGATAGAGTATGATGTTAGACACACAATCCATTTAATAGCTTATGCTCTGGGTCTGAGCGAAAGCCTAACCCGTGAAATCAACATGTACGTTTGGGCAATGACCATGGCCTTTGAATTGGGAGCAAGTCAAGTCAAGGCCTCGATCGTTGTCCATTCGAGGGAAGATTTACGGTCTTCATTCACCAACTTTATACGCCGTTTGATTATTTAGAATGAGAGAACTCGGCCTTTCCAAATAATCCTCGTATATATATATATATATTTAAAATCCTTCTTATACATTAATAATTATTATTAACGATTTATTCCCATATTAATTATTTAAAATAATTAAATTTTAGTATAATGACGCCTTAAGTCCATGGCAACTATGGCGCTGCTTTCGAACAATTTTGAATTTCACATTTCTCAGAATCTAACCGTTGGATCTTAACGTAATATATATCGTTGGAAAGATTTTTCCAAGACGGTCCTAACGGTTCCAGTTTCAAGAAAATTCGATGGTCGGATCTTCTTGTATAGTCGTTTAAAAGTACGATTTCAAAACGCGAACTACTGCGCCCTATTCGTTTAATTTTAATTATATTTATATATATATAATCATGGAATCACAATAACGTCGTTTGGTTAAAACAACGCCCTACACAACTACCGACACTCACCAAATCTTTAATTCATTTGACAAATGAAAATACTATTACCGCATCCTAGCTTCATTCTTTAACTTACATTGAAAATGTAAATTTTGATACACTCAAAATCTTTAAATTACCTATAGAAATATGATTTTTAATTACAATGCAAACACTACATCTAATTTACATTGTAAAAATGTGATTTTTAATTACAATGCAAGCACTACATCTAATTTACATTGTAAAAATATGATTCTTAATTACAATGCAAACACTACATCTAATTTACATTGTAAAAATATGATTCTTAATTACAATGCAAACACTACATCTCGTTTACATTGTAAAAATATGATTCTTAATTACAATGCAAACACTACATCTCGTTTACATTGTAAAAATATGATTCTTAATTACAATGCAAACACTACAACTAATTTACATTATAAAAATATGATTTTTAATTACAATGCAAAATGTAATTTTAACATACAACGTTAATTCACTGTATAATTTACATATAAAAATGTAAACTTTGATATACGATGAAATTCACCTTTTAATTACAATGAAAAATATAATTTTAACATACAATGTTAATTCACTTTATAATTTACATATAAAAATGTAAATTTTGATATACGATGAAATTCACCTTTTAATTACAATGAAAAATATAATTTTAACATACAACGTTAATTAACTTTATAATTTACATATAAAAATGTAAATTTTGATATACGATGAAATTCACCTTTTAATTACAATGAAAAATAATAATTTTAACATACAACGTTAATTCACTTTATAATTTACATATAAAAATGTAAATTTTGATATACGATGAAATTCACCTTTTAATTACAATGAAAAATATAATTTTAACATACAACGCTAATTCACTTTATAATTTACATATAAAAATGTAAATTTTGATATACGATGAAATTCACCTTTTAATTACAAAGAAAAAAATGTAAATTTTAACATACGGTGAAATTCTATATGTTTACATTAATAAAAGTGTAGATTCCTCATTCGGTGAAATTCTTATTAACAAAAATGTAAATTTATATTCCATGTCACATTCTTATTTTATTTACATTAAATAAAATGTAAACTTTCTTTCTTGTTGCATTCTTATTTTATTTACATTAAATAAAATGTAAACTTTCATTCTTGTCGCATTCTTATTTTATTTACATTAAATAAAATGTAAACTTTCATTCTTGTCGCATTCTTATTTTATTTACATTAAATAAAATGTAAACTTTCATTCTTGTCGCATTCTTATTTTATTTCCATTAAATAAAATGTAAACTTTCATTCTTGTCACATTCTTATTTTATTTACATTAAATAAAAATGTAAACTTTCATTCTTGTCGCATTCTTATTTTATTTACATTAAATAAAATGTAAACTTTCATTACGGTGAATATTTCTATATTATTTACATTAACAAAAATGTAAATTTTCATTACGGTGAAAATTCCTACTTTACATTTCATTATGGAAAATCCTATCCTTTATATTTTTCAATGAAACATATTTTTTTTTAACTTTCAATGTAAAAATTTCATCTTTCATTTACAATGTAAAATTCATTCTTAAATTACAATTTTTTTATCCTTTAATCACAATGTAAATTTCATCATTTAATGTTCACATGAAAAATTTCATCGTTTCATATTTTCATGAAAGTTTGCATCTTTAACATTTCAATTAAAGATTTAATCTTTAATAATTTAAACCAAAAATTCAACCTTTAATAATTTTCATTATCGTATTTCATGTCAAATCCCATAACAACAACATCCAAACAAACCAACATGATCAAATCCAATAATTAACCTCAAGGCAATTTACAAGATGAGGTTTAACTTGGCATATGGCAAATCAACAAGGCAGGATTTAAATAAATTAACACATAATTAATTCTAATTAATCAATCAATTCATATTTAATGATAAAATTTCAGATTTAATATCATGTCATTATAGGAAATTCATATTCAATATCATACGGTATGAACATTTCAGATCTATGTTTTAGATATCATGTCATATTAAATCTACTATTAATAATCATGGAAATAATAATTAAATAAAATAAATTAAATTAAAAATAAATTCTCACAGTGGTCTGGTCTGAGAAGATGATTCAGACTCGATCCGATTCAGTGTTCGTATTCAAATAGATTTCAGATCTGGAATGATTCGAATACAAATACATATGAAAATCAAAATACGACTTTTAACAACTGACTCAGTAACGCCTAAAAGCGTGGCAAAATCTGAAAGTATTCACACCTTATTTTGTTCAGATTTTTGAATTCAATTTTCGGGAGCTGTGGTTAACGGTTTTACGAACGGTTTACGGGAGATTGACCGCCTTGGAGAGAGCTATCGGCGCTGGGAAGCTGGGGAGGTGCGCATGCACGTGGTGGGCCCGGTTTGGTGCGAACGGCGGCGACTTTAGGTGGATGGTGCGGCGGCTACAGGCGACAAGACTGGGGGAAATTCATATGGAATCGAAGAGCTTGAAAATCTCTTCGAAACGTGACAAACGGCGAAGGTTTTCGTTGAGAAACGAAAGAGAAATCGAAGTTTGAAATTTTGAATGGTTATGAGTTCATTACTGTAATGACCCGCATTTTCCAGGGGTATAATTAATTTATTTAATTGTTTAAAATAGTGATTTAGGGAATTAAATCATCGTTAATTAAATTATAATGAATATTTAATTTAATTAAATAATATAATAATATATTTAATTCAGAAATAATCAAAAATATTGGAAATCACAATATTCTGTGAACGGGGTCGTCCCTTAGATTTAATTCAGCTTAAAGTTGAATTATATTGACGAATATATTCAATCGACGTCAGTTTGAACGTAGAATTATATTATAATTAAAATAGAGCTTGAAATGGCGCTGTAGTTCGCGATTTGGCGATTTGAACTTCAACTGAATGTACATGATTCATTTTAAGCTGGATTTCTGTGAAACAAGAAACGTGTGGAGCTGGCGGAGTATATCTTTCTAGTGGAAGAGAAAAATCGGGATTTCGTCGTGTAGATTTTGATGTACGTCCAAATCAAATTTCAGAAAAGTCGTTGTGGAATTTCCTTTATAATTCGTAACGCTTTATTTACGTTATAAAAGGGTTTTCGATATAAACTGAATATCGATAAATCTAAAATCTGAAATATCAAGCTGTAAATTCTGATATGATATTCTGGAGCTGTATGATATCATATGTGGAGATATACGATAATATAAATTTATTTATATTTAATTTAATTATATTTAAATATATTTGTATATTTAAATGGGTCATCCAAAGCTTTAAAAATAGCCGGTTTTGCAAACGAAGTCGGAATTCGACGAAACCAGTTTTGTTGGATCCGCAATATCAAATAGTTGTTAGATTTCCAGTTTCGTGATTTTTAGAGTCACTGTGTGGCCGCACGGATATTTAGAGTGTAAAACAGTCAGTATTTTGATGGTTAAAAATACGCTGTGTGAGCATACGAAGTCGGAATTCAACGAAACCAGTTTCGTTGGGACCGTAATGTCGAACTCTAGCTACATGTTCGGTTTCGTGATTTTTGGGCATCGTGTGTGATCACACGGATTTTTAGAAGTCAGAAACGAATATAAAGGATTAAATACAATATTAAAATATTAATATAAAAATATCTAGATATTTGTGCTTCCTATAAATAGCCCCCTTAACCCTTAAAAACCTAATTCTTTCTTTGCTTGGTCAATGGAGAAATCCGCCGTTCTTCTTCTTCATGATTCACAGTAAACATTTTCCCTCTTCAAAATCCAAATAAAAATCAAAACAAAATCTAGAAATCATTCTAGATATGTATTTGGGTTCAATAAGTAGTGCTCTTCAGTTCTGGAGTGGTTTTGTTGAGTTCGACGCAGGGATTTGCGATGGTGTTTTTGCAACAGTAGGTTAGGGTTTGGGTATACTCGATTTTGAAGCAATTATTTGAGAAACAGAGTTCGGTTTTGGAATTAGCAGATGAAACCGCACTTGTAATCTAAGTTTGAGGGGATTCGATGTTAACCAGTGTCGCTGGTTCCTAAAGCAGGAACAGTAGCGTCGACGACGCGTTCAAGAAGAGGGGCGCGAGTTGGTTAACTCGGGGACTGGAGGAAGGAGATTGCGAAGTGGAGTGAGAAGGTGATGTTGGCATGGAGTTCGGTGGTAAAACGATGGAGATGGAGTCTTGTGAAGGATCGACAATGGAGTGGTGTTTTCCTGGAGGTCACGGCCTATTAGTTTTGGGGAAGAAGAGGTTTGGGCTCGGGTTTAATATGTGGTGGGCCGGGAAAAGGATGGGTAAAGCCCAATTTAATATTCATTTAAGTTTTATTTTAATTTAAAAGTGTATGAACTAATAACCCTTATATCTCGGTCATACGAAATCAGAATCACAAGCCGTAAGTTGCGTTAGAACCGTATGGACGAGAGCTTCACAATGAAGCTGACTGGAAGTGGATTGGGGCTCGTTTGAATTTATGGCAAAATAAATTGTTTGATTCAAATCAAACAAACAGTTTATCGTTCTTTAACGATGAACTGCAAATGTGAGTAAAACTCACCAACTCTGAACAGTTATATTTTTAGAACTGTTAATCATCTGTTAATTTTTGTGTGTTGGTTGATTGATTGAACTGCTAGTCAGTTAGTGAAAATTATATATATATATGTAATTATATATATATAAACCGTTAAATATTTATATATTGATTCTGCTATCAGAATAATTTATATTGAACTGAAAGTGATGATAATCATATTGTGTAACATCTGTGGATGCAGGGAGACAGGTTGGAGGAATCCGAATGGATTCCTCAACAATTATTTTATTGTTTTTCATATATTTTTATATGATGTGATATAAAATCTGTGGGCGATTATATGTGCTTGGACGATATTGAACATCGTGATTTGATATGATTGAATACCAAAACATACCGAAATGTTGATAAGGGGATTTTCAAAGTGATATTGAAAAAGAGATATTTATAAAGTGGAATATTTATAAATAAGAAATATTTATAAATTGGAATATTTATAAATAGGATATATTCAAAAAGGAAATAATTACAAACCATTTTCTTTTTGAATGGAAAGGCTTGTGTGGCGGGTTTGGGGATTTTCCCGATGCTCCCATTACAAAGGAGGTTATGGCGAATTTTCCAGAGAATTTAAGGAGTTAGAATATTTCAAGAATAAATTTGAAAAGGAAATATTAAACCATTTACAAATAGAATTGAAAAGGAAACGTTATAAAAAGGAAATCATTTTTAAAGTGTAGAACCGTTATTTAAAAGTAAATCTTTTCAAATGAATGAAACGTTGTTAAAAAGGAAATCTTTATAAAGTGAATAAAGTAAATCGAATATGGTATTCGAAAGGAGTTAAATCGAATATGGTATTCGAAGGGAGTAAATCGAATATGGTATTCGAAAGTTAGTAAAACGAATATGCTATTCGAAAGGGGTTAGTCGAGTCGAGTTAGTTGAACAGAGTTAACTAGTTTAGTAGAGTTAACCAGTTCAGTAGAGTTAACCAGTTCAATAGAGTTAACCAGTTGAGTTAAGTAAGTCGAGTTAATCAAGTCGAGTTGATCGAGTTAGAGTTACTCAGTTAGAGTTAACCGATTAGAGTTAAAACGAACTAGAGTTAATCAAATATAGTTATTTGAGATAGAGTTAGTCAAACATAGTATTCAGGGTAAGTTACCATCTCGTACGACTGCTAGCGTAATTCGCAGGGCTGTAAATAGCCTAAGGCGGTCGGATGTTTCCTGAGGGAGTCAGGCGTAACCATTGTGATCGCTGCGATCTAGAGTCAAGCGAATGAAGTTAAATTGAATATTAGTTATTCGATAGGAGTTAAGTTCTTGAGTTAGATTATCGAGATAAGTTAATGGGGTTAAGTTCTTGAGTTAGATTATCGAGTTAAGTTCGTCAAGTTAAATTAATCGATGTTAGTTTCATCGAAAGGAGTTAATCGATGTTAATTTCATCGAAGGGAGTATCGATGTTAGTTTCATCGAAGGGAGTATCGATGTTAGTTTCATCGAAGGGAGTTATCGATTAGTTAAATCGAAAGGAGTTATCGAATTTAGTTATTCGAAAAGGAGTTATCGATTTGTTAAATCGAAAGGGAAGATTATCGAATATCGTTTATTCGAGAGGAGATTATCGAATGTAGTTTATTTGAAGGAGTTATCGATTATTAGTTAATCGAAGTGAGTTATAGAATATTAGTTAAATCGAAGGAGTTATCGAATATAGTTTATTCGATGGAGTTAATCGATTAGAGTTAAATCAAAGGAGTTAATCGAATATAGTTTATTCGAATAGAGAAAAGGAGTTAATCGAATATAGTTTATTCGAATAGAGTAAATGAGTAAATCGAATATAGTTTATTCGAATAGAGTTAGAGGAGTTATCGAATATAGTTTATTCGACAGGAGTTAAGTGAATTAGTTAAGTTAAACTAAGTGAATTAGTTAAGTGAATTGGTTAAGTTAACCAAAGTGAATTAGTCGAGTTAATCAAAGTGATTAGTTCAGTTAATCGAGATAAGTAAATCAAGTTAGGTTAATCGAGTTGAATTAGCCAGTCGAGTTAATAAATTGAGTTAGTCAAACCAAGTAAAACCAGTTAGAGTTAATTAATTAAGGTTGACCAGTTAGAGTTAATCAATCAGAGTTAATCAAATAGAGTTAAGTAAAATTAGAACTGACTAGAGATTAGTAAATTGAACGGTTTTCTAAGTGTCTATCTGATGTTGTTTTCGGCCTTCGGGATTTATACTTAGGGAATTGTTCTCATACTAGTTCACAGTCAGGGACTGATAGTTGGGGAAGAGTAGTGATTTGTAAATAATCAGATGGAAACGTTTTCCAGTGTTAATAACATATATTTTCTAAACATAGAAAATAAGGCAATGTGAATATATATAGGTATATGTTGATGATTGATCGATATAATTTCGATATAATTTCCATCTGGAAATAATATCGTTGTTTGCACACTTGTTTTTCTTTGATAGTTAAATCACAGACTATCAAAGTTTTGACCATTTTAACGTTGTTAATATGGAGAGACCGGTTGGATTATTATCCAAAGAACCACTCTGTATTGGCATAAGCGTTGCGAATCATTTATGCCAAAGAAAATTGAAGACGGAGTAAAGTGCAAGGGCTGTTGTATAAGTCTTAGATAACAGTGACTAAGATGGATATACTGAATAGTGCCTTCGGTTTGTCCAGTCCCAGGACAACTTGCATGGATGAAGGTCTGACAGAGTATATCAAATGGATCGCGTAAGTTGATCTCTTCAAACGTATATACGTTGGTGGCGGAGGAATTCGTTTCTCTTAGCTGTATACCCATTGTATTTTTAAGGAAATAAATTTGTGATTTGGCGGGTATGACAATGTGACATTCTAAGTGAATGAAGATGAATGTCTGACAGAGTATTTCCAGAAAGGTCACGTACATTGATTTCTTCAACCGTACCAAGAGTGGAAGCGGATGTGACATTCGAAGGGAATCGGATGTGATGATAAAGCGTAGCTTCTAGCCTCATCAACCGGTAAATGACATAAATCGGGCAGGTAGCATGGTTAAGTCGGTCGCACCGAAGTTGGGTGTATAATCACCTATCTAGAGAATATTCATTTGTTTCTTAAATCTATCAATGCTGTCCCATATATATACGGGAAACGGTTGCTGATCCCAACCGTTGGTGATATACATTCGATACACTCAAGCAAAATGAGTGGTCGGTCATGTGTGGCTGAGTTACAAGATGTTCTTGTTGAACTCCAGTGTATCGTTCCTAGAGTACACTGATCGGAAGGTGGTTCCATACCTTGTCATAGTTGGAAACCCATTATCCAATACGTGCTTGCGATTTTGATTGTATACTATATATGTAGAACGTGAGATGAAAGCGTTTCTGCTAGTTGATATCTATTTGTACATATACATTATTATAATATCAAAAGGTTTTTGATATAAAGATATTTTGGATTCTCATAAGGGAAAAGCCCGTTCCGTTCTGCGGCGTGGTCTTATGAGATATCGTTTACTTGTTCATATACCTGTTTAAACTATTTTACTCACACCAGTCCCATGACTGACCCGGAGTTTACTTTGTTGTTTTCCCTAAACTCTTGGGTGCCTAAATTTGTATGGGCAGTCAAGTAGTCGGGATTTACAGGTATACTTGAAGAGCTGGAGCAGGAGGCTTCTGGATCATATAGCTATAGTTATTTCCGCTGTGTTGTAAGTGCTGTACTCTGATAAGTGCTATTGTATACATAACTGTTATATTTCAAAGTTATGTTATCTATTATATGTTATTCGTTCCGCTGTGAGGTTCGTGTTACTCTGATGTTGTGTTCTTCTTCTTCTTCTATTCTAAGTTTCTATCTTACCTATTCTCACCTTCTAATTTCTTTCATTAATTACCAGGATTTTTCGAGGTTTTGGTTATTTACATCGAGCTTATGTCGATAACCAAAGTCGCTCAAAATTCGGGTCGTTACAATTGCGGCTGAAAGTAACGATGGGGAAGAAGTACTGTAGCGATGGTATTTAAATTAAAATATTAGGTTAATCTAATTATTATTTAATTAGCCCGTTAAAGCCCGTTTTGGTCCGAACTCCGATTTAGGCCCAACGACTGTCGTTCCTACCATTTAGCCCCCGTTCCGAACTCATCTGGACCTGTCCCGTTCGCCCAAAAGATCATCTTGACCCCCGTTTTTCAGTTTTAATATTTAAGTCCTTTATTTTAATTTTACCGTACAAATAAATTTACCGGGGCTACAAATTAACTCAGAAAAATCCAAAAAAATTATTTTTGGCTTCATGATGATGATACGGTCCTAAAAAAATTAATTTCGTTCAATTCTGATACTTTTTGAAAAATGGCTATTTTCAAGGCGTATACATTAAATATTAAAAATACATTTTGAAACAAATAATTTCTGAAACTCGAAATATATAAGTGTTTACTGTTTTTCAATGCAGAAACGTCATTCTGAACTCAGTGGAAGTGGTTTCGAGTTCAAATTCCTTCGTATGCAAAATGTCTATTTTCAAGGGCGATATATTCTCTATAGCGACCTTTCTAAAAATTCATTTGGCCATAACTTTTGATTTCTGCTATGAAACTTCGATTTTTCAGATTCGTTAGAAAGATATTTATTAACAGATTTAGATATTTTCCATTTCGTCAAAATCCGGTTTATTCTACACCCTGAGTAGTTAGTCAAAGTTCAAGTTTGACTTTTCAAACTACCATCCTATTTCTAATTCTTATTGTAATTTATTTGAATATATTTGCATTAACTTTGCTCGAAGTAAATTTCCATTCATAATTATTTTGAAATAATTTATTTTAAATTTTTAAACACCCCTAAAATCCCTAACATGAAAATTTTAAATTGGCCCCAAATTCCGGGTTGTTACAGTCTCCCCCGCTTAAGAACTTTTCGTCCTCGAAAAGGAAAAGAGAAGAGTAGAAGGGTAGGAACCAACATAAAGAATGTTTTTAACAGAAATAGTACCACCTAAAACATCAGGCTTACCTGCTCCTTCTGAAGAAGTAGGTGCGGAAGAAAGTGGTGCACTTGCTCCCTCGTACACATGGGCAACTTGGGAACTCCTCAATAGTGGACAATTAAGTTTGATGTGACCCTTTTTATGGCCGTTATAGCATCTTCTAGTGTCCTCCCTTATGGCCTTCTTTGGATTCCCGTAGTCCTTGCTAAAGCGTCCAAACTTCTGGCAGTGGTAGCATTGTAGCTTAGTCTTATCATGAGTCTTAGCGGCTCCAGAACTGCTTTCTTCAGACTTCTTCTCATAGCGACAGGCAAACTTATCATAAAGCCTTTCCACCTCTTGCCTTGCAATATACTCTTCATTAAACAAATCTTTAAATTTGGTCCAAGTCATATTTTCTTCATCTCCTCCTATATTGACCTCTTCCCACCAAAGCTGTGCTTCGCCTTGGAGCATCCATGAAGCCACAAATCTTTTCTTTTGATCTTCCAGTTCTAGTGCTCTAAATATCCTTTCACAATTCTTAAGCCATGTCCGAGCCTGCGTCAGGGTCTCCGTACCTGTGAACGGAACTCCATCTAATTTCTTAAAATCCTTCACTACCCTCACCAAGTCAAAGGGCTACGGTGGTGGTTGTTGAACTGCGGCCTCGTCGGTCCCAATAACATTTTGCCCCATTGTTCAAACTCTAGCAGTTCTAGCGGCATGAGTACTCATTTTTAGTTAGTTCTGTACGATCAAGGAAAGAATCAGAACAACTATAATGGTGATTCAAATAGATAGAAAAGATCGAAGGATGAATGAAAAGATGATGATAAAGTGACTGGCTATTATGTATCTCAAGAAATGCTCGCCATAGAATATTGTGATTCTATGTAAACGAATTATCATAAATATGTTATATCCCAAAGCTAAGTTTAACCAAAGCTCTGATACCAACTGTGATGACCCCAAACTTCCACGAGGTGAAAGTAAGGAATAATCATTTGGAATACAACATAAATACAATAATACATATCACAGATACAAAATAGCATAGGAAATTCATAGAGTAACAACATCATAGCAGCAGAAATATAATGTCATCAATCCACATAAAATCCATAGTCACAAAATTCTACATTATTACATCAAATTCGCAGAAAAGAAATAAGTTCCAACTCCAACTTAAACAACGTGGAATAAGCCAAGTTTCATGTCCGAAATAAAAGGAAAGAGAAAAATGTAAGAGCAACGAATGATAAGTCTTCAAACTCCTAGTCATCACCTCTCCACAAGCAAATCCAAGAGAAATAATAAGCAGCTCCAAGGAAAGGCTCCAAGGAAAGGCTCCAAGCGAAAGATAACCTGTTTACTTGGCTGCCCGTGTAGAAAGGAGGGCACCCGAGTTTGCAAAAAGGTGAAACAAACTACAGGTCAGTCGTGGGACTGGTGTGAGAATTATTATCTAATTAATCACTATTAATAGGGCAAATCCAAAGACCACGCCGCTAATGCGGAACGAGTTTACTCTAATGGATTGCCGTGCATAAAAGTGTCAGAATAAATGATAAGAAAATCGTACAACAACGCTATGCTTTTTAGAAAAATGGAATCACCATAAGACCCAGGTCCCATCACACAATGCAACACAAACCAGAGGATAGGGTTTTACCTTATAGTGATTAAACATGCTAAATACGGCAAATACGAGTTTTATATTATTAATATATTAAAACATTTCAAAGTAAATGTAGAAATCCTAGGAATAATAGTATCCCATACTACTATGCCTCCATACTAGTAATACAATCAAATTCGTAGGGTCGTATTTGGATTTTGGTTTCCATCATGAGTCAAGGTTAGGGAGGAGCTCCTACCGATTCGAGACACTCTAGCTAATGTCTCAGGATTCCCTGCAGTGAACCCTTGGATCCTGCAGGGCCGGTCCACAAATACAGCTTCGTGGATTGGCAATTCCTGAACACACGTTTCCCGATCCTATAGGACCTATCCAAGGCGCCTCATTCCATCATCCACATAAGTAAAATGTTGGGCCATGTTAAAACCCAATCACCACTTCTAGCTAGAAAGAAACGTGCTGCTCTCCCTGCGTTCCCTTCTCCCGTTTTAGACTCCGCCGGTGTGTGAGGCTCGCGAAGTCATGTTGTACACAAAGCTATGTCTAAACAGGCTATGCTTTGATCGTCCCACAAGACCTGCTTTTCATCAAAACCTTGATCGTATGCACCTTAGCGTGCCACATCATCACCCCATACCATACTACCAACCCTTTGCCGAAATATATGAACGGGTGTTAAGCAAGAGAATAAATTCCCCGCCACCAAACATCCATACCTTCGACAAAAGATCAATAACGTGATATTTGATAGAGTATGATGTCAGACACAATCCATTTAATAGCTTATGCTATGGGTCTGAGCGAAAGCCTAACCCGTGAAATCAACATGTACGTTTGGGCAATGACCATGACCTTTGAATTGGGAGCAAGTCAAGTCAAGGCCTCGATCGTTGTCCATTCGAGGGAAGATTTACGGTCTTCATTCACCATCTTTATACATCGTTTGATTATTTAGAATGAGAGAACTCGGCCTTTCCAAATAATCCTCGTATACATATATATATATATATTTAAAATCCTTCTTATACATTAATAATTATTATTAACGATTTATTCCCATATTAATTATTTAAAATAATTAAATTTTAGTATAACGATGCCTTAAGTCCATGGCGACTATGGCGCTGCTTTTGAACAATTTTGAATTTCACATTTCTCAGAATCTAACCGTTGGATCTTAACGTAATATATATCGTTGGAAAAATTTTTCCAAGACGGTCCTAACGGTTCCAGTTTCAAGAAAATCTGACGGTCGGATCTTCTTGTATAGTCGTTTAAAAGTACGATTTCAAAACGTGAACTACCGCGCCCTATTCGTTTAATTTTAATTATATATATATATATATATATATATAATCATGGAATCGCAATAATGTCGTTTGGTTAAAACAACGCCCTACACAACTAATGACACTCACCATATCTTTAATTCATTTGACAAATGAAAATACTATTACTGCATCCTAGCTTCATTCTTTAACTTACATTGAAAATGTAAATTTTGATACACTCAAAATCTTTAAATTACCTATAGAAATATGATTTTTAATTACAATGCAAACACTACATCTAATTTACAATGTAAAAATATGATTCTTAATTACAATGCAAACACTACATCTAATTTACATTGTAAAAATATGATTCTTAATTACAATGCAAACACTACATCTCATTTACATTGTAAAAATATGATTCTTAATTACAATGCAAACACTACAACTAATTTACATTGTAAAAATATGATTTTTAATTACAATGCAAAATGTAATTTTAACATACAACGTTAATTCACTTTATAATTTACATATAAAAATGTAAATTTTGATATACAATGAACTTCACCTTTTAATTACAATGAAAAATATAATTTTAACATACAACGTTAATTCACTTTATAATTTACATATAAAAATGTAAATTTTGATATATTATGAAATTCACCTTTTAATTACAATGAAAAATATAATTTTAACATACAACGTTAATTCACTTTATAATTTACATATAAAAATGTAAATTTTGATATACGATGAAATTCACCTTTTAATTACAATGAAAAATATAATTTTAACATACAACGTTAATTCACTTTATAATTTACATATAAAAATGTAAATTTTGATATACGATGAAATTCACCTTTTAATTACAATGAAAAATATAATTTTAACATACAACGTTAATTCACTTTATAATTTACATATAAAAATGTAAATTTTGATATACGATGAAATTCACCTTTTAATTACAAAGAAAAAATGTAAATTTTAACATACGGTGAAATTCTATATATTTACATTAATAAAAGTGTAAATTCCTCATTCGGTGAAATTCTTATTAACAAAAATGTAAATTTATATTCCATGTCACATTCTTATTTTATTTACATTAAATAAAATGTAAACTTTCATTCTTGTTGCGTTCTTATTTTATTTACATTAAATAAAATGTAAACTTTCATTCTTGTCGCATTCTTATTTTATTTACATTAAATAAAATATAAACTTTCATTCTTGTCGCATTCTTATTTTATTTACATTAAATAAAATGTAAACTTTCATTCTTGTCGCATTCTTATTTTATTTACATTAAATAAAATGTAAATTTCATTCTTGTCGCATTCTTATTTTATTTCCATTAAATAAAATGTAAACTTTCATTCTTGTTGCATTCTTATTTTATTTACATTCAATAAAATGTAAACTTTCATTCTTGTCGCATTCTTATCTTATTTACATTAAATAAAATGTAAACTTTCATTATGGTGAATATTTCTATATTATTTACATTAACAAAAATGTAAATTTTCATTACGGTGAAAATTCCTACTTTATATTTCATTATGGAAAATCCTATCCTTTATATTTTTCAATGAAACATATTTTTTTTAACTTTCAATATAAAAATTTCATCTTTCATTTACAATGTAAAATTCATTCTTAAATTACAATTTTTTTTAATCCTTTAATCACAATGTAAATTTCATCATTTAATGTTCACATGTAAAATTTCATTGTTTCATATTTTCATGAAAGTTTGCATCTTTAACATTTCAATTAAAGATTTAATCTTTAATAATTTAAACCAAAAATTCAACCTTTAATAATTTTCATTATCGTATTTCATGTCAAATCCCATAACAACAACATCCAAACAAACCAACATGATCAAATCCAATAATTAACCTCAAGGCAATTTACAGGATGGGGTTTAACTTGGCATATGGCAAATCAACAAGGCAGGATTTAAATAAATTAACACATAATTAATTCTAATTAATCAATCAATTCATATTTAACGATAAAATTTCAGATTTAATATCATGTCATTATAGGCAATTCAGATTCAATATCATACGGTATGAACATTTCAGATCCATGTTTTAGATATCATGTCATATTAGATCTACTATGAATAATCATGGAAACAATAATTAAATAAATTAAATTAAATTAAATTAAAAATAAATTCTCACAGTGGTCTGGTCTGAGAAGATGATTCAGACTCGATCCGATTCAGTGTTCGTATTCAAATAGATTTCAGATCTGGAACGATTCGAATACAAATACATATGAAAATCAGAATACGACTTTTAACAACTGACTCAGTAACGCCTAAAAGCGTGGCAAAATCTAAAAGTATTCATACCTTATTTTGTTCAGATTTTTGAATTCGATTTTCGGGAGCTGTGGTTAACGGTTTTACGAACGGTTTGCGGGAGATTGACCGTCTTGGAGAAAGCTATCGGCGCTGGGATGCCGGGGAGGTGCGCACGCACGTGGTGGGCCCGGTTTGGTGCGAACGGCGGCAACTTTAGGTGGATGGTGCGGCGGATACAGGCGACAAGACTAGGGGAAATTCGTATGGAATCGAAGAGCTTGAAAATCTCTTCGAAACGTGACAAACGGCGAAGGTTTTCGTTGAGAAACGAAAGAGAAATCGAAGTTTGAAATTTTGAATGGTTATGGGTTCGTTGCGGCTGAAAGTAACGAAGGGGAAGAAGTACTATAGCGATGGTATTTATATTAAAATATTAGGTTAATCTAATTATTATTTAATTAGCCCGTTAAAGCCCGTTTTGGTCCGAACTCCGATTTAGGCCCAATGACTGTCGTTCTTACCATTTAGCCCCCGTTCCGAACTCATCTGGACCTGTCCCGTTAGCCCAAAAGATCATCTTGACCCCCGTTTTTCAATTTTAATATTTAAGTCCTTTATTTTAATTTTACCGTACAAATAAATTTACCGGGGCTACAAATTAACTCAGAAAAATCCAAAAAAATTATTTTTGGATTCGTGATGATGATACGGTCCTAAAAAAATTAATTTCGTTCAATTCTGAGACTTTTTGAAAAATGGCTATTTTCAGGGCGTATATATTAAAAATACATTTTGAAACAAATAATTTCTGAAACTCAAAATATATAAGTGTTTACTGTTTTTCAATGCAGAAACGTCATTCTGAACTCAATGGAAGTGGTTTCGAGTTCAAATTCCTTCGTATGCAAAATGTCTATTTTCAAGGGCGATATATTCTCTATAGCGACCTTTCTAAAAATTCATTTGGCCATAACTTTTGATTTCTGCTATGAAACTTCGATTTTTCAGATTCGTTAGAAAGATATTTATTAACAGATTTAGATATTTTCCGTTTCGTCAAAATCCGGTTTATTCTGCACCCTGAGTAGTTAGTCAAAGTTCAAGTTTGACTTTTCAAACTACCATCCTATTTCTAATTCTTATTGTAATTTATTTGAATATATTTGCATTAACTTTGCTCGAAGTAAATTTCCATTCATATTATTTTGAAATAATTTATTTTAAATTTTTAAACACCCCTAAAATCCCTAACATGAAAATTTAAAATTGGCCCCAAATTCCGGGTTTTTACACTACCCCTAATTAATCAACCCCAATTTGAATTACTTTCCCTATTCAAATTATCAATCAATTCCAAATTTAGCGATATCCATAATTGACTCAATTATGTCCATCCATTTACGGTATGTAAAATCATACCAATTTCACCATAATTTTATTTTATGCCTCTTAAGGCAATTATGCCAATTAAATATTTTTAATATTATTCCCTTTTTCCCCACGTAGTACGTTTGTTCGTTTAACGTAAAAATATACGTTAGACTCGAATAGTCTAACTCATGAAATAAAAGAAAACATCACATACCTAGTTAAAACATGGATCTAACATAGGGGTTAACTTGCATATGTGATTGATGTTCTACATCTAAAACTTGCATAGGCCAATATTACAACTTGCATAACAACTTATGTCATGGTTCCAAATTTAAAGGTGTGAACTTGATGAGAAATTGGCCACAAACTTGCATAAACATCATGTATAACATAGATCCAAATCTAAAGGTGTGAACTTGATGAAATTATGGCCACAAACTTGCATAGACAACATATTTCATAAACCTATATCTAAAGGGGTTAAACTTGCATGGGTAATAACATAACATGATTCATGTCCAACTCATAAATTCACATATGTGATTTATACATCACAATAATGGTGTAAACTAATATCTAACATGTAAAGTATCATGTCATAGCCTAGCTTTCAATTAAATTCTCACATAAACTAGGTGCCATAATCATGTAAGGTCACATGTAATTCTACCCAAACTTGTATATGGTTCATGTTTGAATCAACATCTAAACTTCCCTACATATGGATTATCATATGAATCAATACCACAAACTAGCACAAGAAACATGACGATTTGAATATATATATATATAATTACAACATGGATGATAACAACATAACTTTGCATCACAACATAACATCATAGATATTTCAATCATAATCCTACAACATCACTACAACATACAATCAATACTTCATATCACATCAACACAAATCCGTGTTATAACTTATTCTAGTTAAATTATTAATTATTTTGCTAAGATTATCGAACTCACTACTCAAAAGCAGTCTTGAGTTCTGAATTCTGATTTCTGGAACTGAATTAGCGCTCCTTTGATGAAGAATCGTTGTTAGGGTTGAGTGGTTCTGATTTGGTTGCTGTTCTTTCTCTTTGATTTGGTGGCGGCTGCTCTAGGGCTTAAGACAACAGCATGATGACCATAGTCTTTGTTTTAATTCTGATTTAGGGTTTGTGTCTAGGGGTCTTTTTATAGATTTATGAATTAATTTTAGCCGTCGTATGTTCTTAGGGTTAATCAAAACCATTCAATTATGATAGGGTGATGAGTCAGCCCTAATGACTCAGCAAGGAGTCAGAATGGACTCAACAACACGGGTCAGCCTGAACCAGAAAGCTGTGCAGGCTCCAGCCTCGGCCTGGGCGCACTCGGCAGGTGCGCCACTATAAATATGTACTGGCGCACTTCCCAAGTGCGCTAGTGCATTTATATTTTTTTCTTCTACTTTGCCACCAAACTTTGTTCGTCCATAACTCTTTCATCCGGTACTCGTTTCCCGCAAACTCGGACTCTATCTTCACTAGAATTCCTAGACGAACACAATGGCGCAACCCAATCCCCATAATTCTCACGTCTAAGATTTATTATTCTTTAATTTAGTTAATTCGATTATTCAAAAATCCGCGGTGTTAGATTCTCCCCTCCTTAAAGGATTTTCCCCCCGAAATCTCCAAGTTAAGGAGAATGTATATCCTACCATCCAAACAACCATCTACTCAACCATCAAACACGACATCCATTGTCCTTATAAAATTTCTAATGCTGTATGAACATATGCAAAAAGTGTGTGTATATGTTCCTTATCTAATGCAAAATCAGGCGGTCTACTAATTCAGTTGACCTCCTTAATGCAAACCATGATAGTGCCATGCGTCCATTATGTATGCGAAAGAACTATCGATACATATCATTTCTACATGTGTGCACAACCATTCACCAAAATGCAACATCCATATGATGATACAACCATTATTCACTCATTACTTAAATATGTGCACACATTTATATGCAATATGCAATATGAAGTGACTGAGCCGATCTAGTGCCTAAAGTGTGTGTGTATGCATCCACGAGCAACTACTAGCAACCACTTGCATCCACGTGCATTCATCATCCATAACATGTCTCAAACACATGTTTCAACCATAGGACTATCCTATCTAAAGGTCAAAGATACTAGCGAGAGGACGTACTAAAGATAAGATAAGTACAAGGTAAATGATAAAGGAGAAATTAAAAGACATACCCTCGAAAAGAAAAGGGTACAATGAACGCATCTTCGCTTCCGTATCCCAAGTAGCGTTACTCTCATCATCCCCCCATTGCACTTTGACTAGTTTTACCTCTCGATTCCTCAACTTCTTAATCTATGACCCAAGAATGCGCGTAGGAGCCCGTCGAATCGTCGCATCACGCTCGATCTCCACTTCTCTAAGCAAGATCGGCTCTACCACCTTTGCGGTCTCGTGCAAGCACTTCCTCAAACGTGATACATGGAATACGTCGTGTACACCACTAAGTCTCTCAGGCAACTCCACTCTATACGCCATCTGCCCAATCCTTTCCTTAATAGGAAACGGCCCTACGAACCTTGGTGCTAACTTCCCAACGGACCCAGAGCGAACGACGTTCCGTAATGGAGACACTTTAACAAAGACCATGTCCCCAACCTCAAACTCAAGATCTGATCTCCTCTTGTCCGCATAAGATTTCTGTCTATCTTGCGCCGTCTTCATCCTTCTTGGGATCAAATCAATCTTTTCCGAAGTCTCTCTAATCATATCGGGCCCAAGCAAGATCTTATCTGTAGCTTCCCACCAACATGTAGGCGAACGACACGGCCGTCCATAAAGAGCTTTGAATGGTGCCATGCCAATGCTAGACTGAAAGTTGTTATTATCTGCGAATTCTACCAACGGAAGATGTTCCTCCCATGTACCTCCGAAATCTAAGACACACAACCTCAACAAGTCCTCTAGAATACGATTCACCCTCTCTATCTGGCCGTCCATCTGAGGATGATATGCGGTGCTAAAAAATAACTGAGTCCCTACCGCCTCTTGCAAGCTTCTCCAAAATTCGCTAGCGAAAATAGGATCGCGGTCGCTCACTATGCTAGAAGGAATACCGTGCAAATGAACTATTTCTCGAATATATACGGAGGCTAACCATGGAGCAGTCCTCTTACTCTTCACGGGAATGAAATGGGCGCTCTTAGTAAGTCTGTCTACCACGACCCAAATACCCGTATTACCCTTCCTCGATCTCGGTAATCCGTCAATAAAGTCCATCGAGACGCTTTCCCACTTCCATTGTGGGACCTCCAATGGATGAAGCAATCCACCGGGCTTCTTTTGCTCCGCTTTCACTTGTTGGCACACCAAGCATCTAGCGACATACTCAGCCACATCTTTCTTCATGCCGGCCCAAAAGTAAACTCGTCTCATGTCCATGTACATCTTGTCCCCGCCGGGATGGATGGTCATCTTCGAACGATGTGCATCATCAAGAATAGTCTTCCTTAGGTCATCGTCTTTTGGTATACAAAGTCTACCGTCCCTACGTAACCAACCCTTATCATCTAGGGTATACCTACGGAGATGGCTCGATGACTCCCCTCCTTTGAGCTTTTCTACTAACTCAACCAACTGTGGGTCGTCTCACTGTGCCTCGCCAATCTGTCCCAAAAGCGTATGTCTAACCTCTAAGGATGCTAGCAAACTGGGCACGAAGTCAATGGAAGGCGTAAAGTCAAACGTAGAAATGAACTCTAAACTTCGCTGCTCAACAAACAAAGGACTTAAGGATAATCTTTTTCTACTTAAGGCATCGACCACTACGTTACCCTTGCCAGGGGTATATGCTATCTCGAAGCCGTAGGATGCTAAGAACTCCATCCACCTTTGCTGCCTTAAGTTCAAGTCCTTTTGAGAGAATAAGTATTTTAGCGATTTGTGATCAGTGAATAATTCGAATTTCTCGCCAAGAATATAATGACGCCAAGACTTAAGCGTGAAAACAATAGCGGCCAACTCTAGGTCATGTGTAGGGTAATTTCTTTCATGCACTCTCAACTGCCTTCCACCATAGGCTATTACCCTTCCCTCTTGCATTAGGACTGCGCCTAGTCCTGTCCCACAAGCGTCAGTATAAACGGTAAATGGCTTACTCCCATCTGGCAATACTAAGACTGGGGCTGTGGTCAAAGCTCTCTTTAAACGTTGGAACGCATCATCACAATCTACGTCCCATGTGAAGACTAAGTTCTTCTTCGTCAAGCGTGTTAATGGAGCTGATATTTTTGCAAAGTCTTTGATAAACTTCCTATAGTAGCCAGCCAACCCTAAGAAACTTCTCACCTCGGTAGCATTTTTAGGAACCTTCCAATCTTGGATGGCCACTATCTTCGCGGGATCCACGGCTATCCCTTCTTTAGAAACCACGTGCCCTAAGAATCACACTTCTTTCCTCCAAAAGTGACATTTGGAAAATTTAGCTTTAAGGCTATGTGCTCGAAAAGTCTCCAACACTTCCCTAAGATGTAGGGCATGCTCTTCCTCGCTCTTAGAAAAGATCAAGATGTCATCTACAAAGACCACCACGAATCTATTAAGGTACTCTCTAAACACCCTACTCATCAAATCAACAAAGTATGTGGGGGCGTTTGTCAAACCGAAGGGCATCACCAGCCACTCGAAGGAACCGTCTGGAGTCCTAAAGGCAGTCTTGTCTATGCTATCCTCAGCCACTCTCAACTGATGGAAACCAGTGGCTAAGTCCAACTGCAAAAACACTGAGGCGCCTACTAACTGATCGAAAAGATCGTCAATCCTCGGCAGTGAATGTCTATTCTTCTTAGTAAGCTTATTAAGTTCTCTATAGTCCACACAAAGTCTGAGGGACCCATCTGCCTTCGTGGCAAATACTACTGGAGCACCCCACTCAGATATACTACGTCTGATGAACCCCTTCTCAAGCAATTCTTTCACTTGCTTACAGAGTTCTCTTCTCTCTCTTGGAGCCATGTGGCGCACTGGCAATGCAACTGGCTTTGCATTGTCCACTAGATATATTCGAAAGTCGATTTCACGTTTTGGGGGTAAACCCCTCACCTCATCGAAGACATCAGCATATTCACGGACTATGGGAACAGAATGTAAATCATCATCGGATGCGTCAAGGGATTCTAGGTAACTAAGCATTACTGGCCCTCTAGGGTCACAAGAAATATCAAGGGTCTTTCCCGAACGAGTCAACAATCTAACTACCCTTCTTTCACAATCTAGGATGGCCCCATATCTAGCTAGCCAATCCATACCTAGAATTAAACCGTAGCCCATGAAGCCAAGAACAAAAGCGTTGCATTCAAACTCAACGCCCAAGATAAACACTCTCAAATCCCGACAAATCATAGAAAGATGAGCCGAACCACCAATAGGATTTGAGACTACTAAGGGATCAGTAACAAGACTAGTATCTAGGTGCAGTGTTTCAACTAATAATGTAGAGATAAATGAATGCGATGCGCCAGAATCGAATAAAGTACGGACAGGATGATCAAACAGAAAAACTAAACTTTCAACGTAAATTTCTCTACCTCGTGCTTGCAGCGGTGGGACGTCGAGAACTTGAACTTGTCCCCTTGTCTGCCTGGGTGCCATAAGAGCTTGCACCTGTCCTCCCGAGGTAGACCCTGCCCTCTGCCCTTTCTTTAGGCAGTCCTTAATAAGATGTCCCGCTTTGCCACAGTGGAAACAACCGGTCTTCTTCTTCTTCCTACAATCTTTGCTTAGATGGCCGGGTGTCCCACAGTTAAAGCATTTCTTCTTCCCCTTAGCATTATTGCCTTTGCCACCTTTCTTGTTTTGTTGTTGCTGTTGCAACTTCTTTTGATCCCCTTTCTTCTCGGGTGCCTTATTAGCATTGGCGCCCTTCTCCTCCTCATGCATGAGTGCCATGTCAACTAACCTCTCAAAGGTAGCCCCCATGGGAATGTGGGTCATAGCTAACCCATGGAGCGGCTCGTTTAAACCCTTAACAAATCTTAGAGCCTTCTTTTCCGGAGTGTTCACCAAGTCTAAGCCCAACCTTGCCAATTGGTTGAATTTGTTAACGTACTCTTTCACCGATAAATTCCCTTGCTTCAGTGACAAGAACCTTTCCATGTATAGATTCTCTTCAGCCCGTGAGAGAAACTTTGCCTCAAATCTCTGCCTAAAATCTTGCCATGTATCGACTAGGCGACCCCCATTTGTGACCTCCCACCAAAACGAGGCCTCATCCTTCATTAGCCACGCAGCTAGCTGGACTTTCCTTCCGTCATCCACTTCAAAAATTCCAAACAATTCTTCCACCTCCTTTAGCCAGTTACGAGCTTCAACAAATGTCTCCGTCCCGTGAAAAGGTTTTCCACCCATAGCTCTAAAGTCCTTACATATCTTTGCGAAATTATCGACACGAGGAGGAGGAGGAGGATTTGCTGGACCTGCGGCGGCGGCGGCCCTAGCCTCAAGATAATGACGGAACCAACCGGGCACATGAACGCCCTCAGGTATCTCAAATGCTTCAGACATGCTGAAACGAAAAAGGAAAGATTCAATACAAAAAGGACTGAAGGAAAGATATATGGCTCTTGGGGTTATGCTTTCCAAAATATACTTTTCTTTTGAAAATATTTTCCTTAAATCATACTTTTGAAAGTACTTCTTTATAAAAATTGTTTTGAAAAATAGTTTTCAAAAATTCATATCTGTTCTGGTAACCTTCAGCTCTGATACCACGTGTAACACCCCACGTCCATTAATGTCACTCACAAAAGGGAATGCATTAACTTCCATGGACCATTTTAAGTAAGTATAGAATAGAAAATCGCAACAAGATAGATATAAAGCAGTACTTGAAAATTAAAACTTTATTTCATTGTAGCGGATAAACCCATATGTTTGATTACATCATCAAAACCATAAACCAAAGTCAAGTACATCATATCCATCTCGATAAAACAAAGTACATAAACTGAAAGACATAATCCCCAACATTAGAATAGCCATAAATAAAAAGAAGCTGAACTTTACTTCAGCGATCCAAGAAATCTTCTAAAAGCAGTCCAAGATCAAGCTCCACTGGTGCTAGTTCCAACCTGAGCACCTGGAGGGGGGGGGGGGGGGGGAAGGAAAGAGATGGAAAAGGAGGGTCAGACATAAAGTCTGGCGAGTGCGATAATTCTAACAATATAATTAACAAAGTAATTAGGCTAAGGCATAAGTTGGAAAATAGGGAAATGACCATGAACCATTGAGTATGATAGAGTAAACAAGGAAACAAGATGTATTACGATATCGTTTAAGCACACCTAAACTACTATAGGATAATTACTAAACTACATCAACACTATGGGATAATTCCTAAACTGCACCGCTACTAGTATACTGCACCACTACCAGCCACCCTAAGATTGATCCCGCCTACAGATTTAATAATGATATTGGTAGTTTCGTGCACCCCTAGCTGCCTTCATAGGTGCCGTCTGCCCTATCTCCACTAGGTGTACCCACTACCCCCAAGCGATCGGCTCCCTAACTCGTAGATACCTGTGCTGGCCCCACAGTGGGGTGTATCACTCCCCAAAGTGGCAACCCGATACAGCAAAGAACGCACGACTTATACCTACACGATGCAACAACGTCTTACCTACCAGCCCGGGTCCACACACACATATGAACCCGTTGGACTTGCGTTGCCACCGCTAACCCAGTTGGCCTCTTACAGTCAAGCCCAATATGTGTGTCCCGTCCTCGATTTGGGTCGAGCCCACAAAGATACGTATGGGTTACTAGTTGAAACGGGCTCCCATTACTTGACACAAGTTATCCACCTAAGCTTGGTCCCCTCTAATACATCCCACTTAACCCACTTCTTATTCATGTTTCAATTACATGTTTCATATTTTGGTTAAGTGTTTCTAATCGTATTTCCAAATGCCACCCAAGGCACCCACTAGATTCCACATGCCACCCAAGGCACCCACTTAACCCCCTTATGTCCTACTACATGCTTATTCGGTTAAGTGTTTCTTAATTCATTAAGACCGTAACCTCATAAAGACCTCTCACATTAGACTGGCATTTGTGGCAGCTGGATTTGCCGGGTGGGTCCGGGCAGTCTTACACCACAAAAGAATCTAACCTCGTGTCTTTACAATTGTTACGTATTTAGTTTATGCCCAAGACCTCTCACATTAGACTGACATTTGTGGCAGCTGGATTTGCCGGGCGGGTCCGGGCAGTCTTACACCACAAAAGAGTCTAACCTCGTGTCTTAGACGATTAATTACCCCTAATTAATCAACCCCAATTTGAATTACTTTCCCTATTCAAATTATCAATCAATTCCAAATTTAGCGATGTCCATAATTGACTCAATTTTGTCCATCCATTTATGGTATGTAAAATCATACCAATTTCACCACAATTTTATTTTATGCCTTTTAAGGCAATTATACCAATTAAATATTTTTAATATTATTCCCTTTTTCCCCACGTAGTACGTTTGTTCGTTTAACGTAAAAATATACGTTAGACTCGAATAGTCTAACTCATTAAGTAAAAGAAAACATCACATACCTAGTTAAAACATGGATCTAACATAGGGGTTAACTTGCATATGTGATTGATGTTCTACATCTAAAACTTGCATAGGCCAAGATTACAACTTGCATAACAACTTATGTCATGGTTCCAAATTTAAAGGTGTGAACTTGATGAGAAATTGGCCACAAACTTGCATAAACATCATGTATAACATAGATCCAAAACTAAAGGTGTGAACTTGATGAAATTATGGCCACAAACTTGCATAGACAACATATGTCATAAACCTATATCTAAAGGGGTTAAACTTGCATAGGTAATAACATAACATGACTCATGTCCAACTCATAAATTCACATATGTGATTTATACATCACAATAATGGTGTAAACTAATATCTAACATGTAAAGTATCATGTCATAGCCTAGCTTTCAATTAAATTATCACATAAACTAGGTGCCATAATCATGTAAGGTCACATGTAATTCTACCCAAACTTGTATATGGTTCATGTTTGAATCAACATCTAAACTTTCCTACATATGGATTATCATATGAATCAATACCACAAACTAGCATAAGAAACATGACGATTTGAATATATATATATATATATATATATATAATTACAACATGGATGATAACAACATAACTTTGCATCACAACATAACATCATAGATATTTCAATCATAATCCTACAACATCACTACAACATACAATCAATACTTCATATCACATCCATACAAATCCGTGTTATAACTTATTCTAATTAAATTATTAATTATTTTGCTAAGATTATCGAACTCACTACTCAAAAGCAGTCTTGAGTTCTGAATTCTGATTTCTGGAACTGAATTAGCGCTCCTTTGATGAAGAATCGCTGTTAGGGTTGAGTGGTTCTGATTTGGTTGCTGTTCTTTCTCTTTGATTTGGTGGCTGCTGCTCTAGGGCTTAAGACAACAGCATGACGGCCATAGTCTTTGTTTTAATTCTGATTTAGGGTTTGTGTCTAGGGGTCTTTTTATAGAGTTATGAATTAATTTAAGCCGTCGGATGTTCTTAGGGTTAATCAAAACCATTCAATTATGATAGGGTGATGAGTCAGCCCTAATGACTCGGCAAGGAGTCAGAATGGACTCAACAACACGGGTCAGCCTGAACCAGAAAGCTGTGCAGGCTCCAGCCTCGGCCTGGGCGCACTTGGCAGGTGCGCCAGTGTAAATATGTACTGGCGCACTTCCCAAGTGCGCTAGTGCATTTATATATTTTTTCTTCTACTTTGCCACCAAACTTCGTTCGTCCATAACTCTTTCATCCGGTACTCGTTTCCCGCAAACTCGGACTCTATCTTCACTAGAATTCCTAGACGAACACAATGGCGCAACCCAATCCCCGTAATTCTCACGTCCGAGATTTTTTATTCTTTAATTTAGTTAATTCGATTATTCAAAAATCCGGGGTGTTACAATATGTAATGTAATTATTTCCGTGAATCAAGGGATAATAAATATTTACAGCATATTTTATCGGAAGATTTACTTTATGTGAATAAGTTTCCATAATCAATGTTATTAGGCAATAAATATTTACTTACCATACACTAATGTGTAACCACAATAATATTATAGAATCCAACTTTTAAAATTTAAATGTTATATTTAAAATAGTGGAAAATGGGCTGGAGGACAAAGTTTTAAATTTTTTTGGCCCAAAAAACGCGGCTCGGATAATTTCACGTAAAGGCTAAACTTCAGCTTATTTTTAGGCCTAAGTAAATAATGCTCTGTTTTTAATTTTTTCCTTCCCTCTTTCGATTTTCTTTCAATTCAAATGGAAACTCGAATCATTCATTGATTACGTGCATTTTACATCGTTAATTGGATTATTTCGATTCTTTTATTAAATCGATCTCAACAGGTAATTTTACCCTAATTTAGGTTTTTATTTTCGATCGATTCGATCTATTATTTACTTTTTTTTGTTATGTTTTGTTGATCTTATTTTCTTATGAATTTACAGGTTATTTGCGTCATGTCTAATTTAGTTTCAATCAGTAGAGAAGAACAAGGGTATGTATTTAGATACGATGTTATGATTTTTTTAGATTTTAATGCTATGTGCATTTAGCATTTTCTTGCTGTTTAATATTTATTTTGACTGTACATGGTTTTTTGACATCTTATAATATCATTTGTTATTTATATCTGAATCTGTATAATTTTTGGCAGGAGCAGTCTTGGGAATAGCATTTTGGTTTTATTTTTACTTGATGAGTGCAGCTACTCTATTCGACTGGACATGAGTTGTTCTTTAATTGCTATTAAGAATAGCATATGTGAATATTGGACACATCTTACTCCTAGTTCTATTGAAATATCATATAATTTGGAAAGTAAGATTATCACAGTTGATACTGATTCAGATTTGCATACAATATTGTGCTTTCAAATTTATAACAAGTGTCCTTTTTTTGTTTTCGCTGTTAAGTTGTGCCATCATGCTCTGGAGCTCAATGTTGACAGTAATTTTTCAGTCAATTCTAATCAGCTGTGATGACCCCCGAAACCCCGTACGACGGTGGCAAGGGTATTCTTTGGAATACAACACATCAACAGATAATAGCAGAACAAAATTAAATAAATACACCAGATAATGTACAAATAATACATTGGATAAACATAATCATCAGAGTTACACAGTATACAGGATCATACTTAGTACAAATACAGTTCAGCTATACATAAATGTCTACAGTGGAAAACAAACATAATATGTACAATAGGAGCTGAACAGCATAAAAAGAGATAAATGGTAGAATCCATCTTCAGCTCCAACTATCCAGAAAGAGCCTGCTAAAACCTGAACACAAGGCTGCCCATGTAGAAAAAGGGGCACCCGAGTTTGCAAGTGAAACAAACTACGAGTCAGTCATGGGACTGGTATGAGAAATCTACTTAAAACATTTTATAATATGGCTAATCACAGGACCATGCCACTTTTGCGGAACGGGTTTACTCCATTGGATTGCGAGTGCTTTACAACAAGTAAATCTTTTAAACATCGCAATGCTTTTTACAAAAATGAAGCCATTATAAGACTCGGTTCCCATCACACAATGCAACGCAAACCGGAGGATAGAGTTTTTACCTTATAATGGCAAAAATATGCTTGATACGAATAAAACAAAAGCATTTGATATTATTACTAGTGTTTATATGTTTCAAAAACAATTTCAAATCATAAGTATCAATCATAGACGGCATGGGTACCATATATCATGTCGCCATATATAGGTATACAATCAAAACCGCACAGTCCCTTTTTTGAAAATTGGATTTCCGTCATGAACCAAGGCAAAAGATACTCCTTACCGAATTCGAGACTCTCTAGCCCGAGCTTCAGGGCAAGTACTCAGTCAAATCCTTGGATTGTCAGGGCCGGTCCGCCGATGTGGATTAAAATGCCTGAACACTGCGTTTCCCCGCCCTTTGGGGCGTAAATGAGTCCAATGACTCCATCGGTTCCACATAGTCACCGATATATCCGAGGTGCCTCGCAACAGCAACAACCACACAGGTGAAAATAATATAAATGTCAGGGCTGGTAGGTCACTGACACCACCCTAGCTAGAAGGAAACGCATGCCCTCCCGGAGGTCCTCTTCCGTTTCTGGCTCATACCGGGGTGTGAGGCTCGCGAATTCACGTTATACACAAAGCTATGCCATACAGGCCGTGCTTTAATCATCAACTACAAGACTTTGCTTTTCAACAGAAGCCTTGATCATTTGCCACTCAGGCGTGCCACACAGGCAGTTCACTCCATGCGACTGATTTCTATCGATATATATAACCTCTGAGCTCATACGTCTCAGAGAAGGGCGTTAAGCAAGAGAATAAATTCTCCACCGCCAAACAGATATATATATTTAATAGAGATCAATCAGCACAGAACAAAATCTAATGTCAGACACACAGTCCATTTACAAGTTCATTCTGGGTCTGAATGAAACCGGAGGCATATATACCTCGCATACCCATCGATCTCCAAGCACGTATGGACGATCACTACTTATTATCTATATTTCGGGATGCCTCCTAATCAAGACATCAGTTACCATCCAACCGAGGTGAAGATCTCCGGTCTTCAACCACCGTCTTCATCATCGACTTCTTATCGCCGATCAATTATTTGAAATGAGATTTAACTCGGCCTTTTCAAATAATTCCCGTACATATTTAGAATTTAAATCAATTCATTTCAATGGTTAAATTATTCGACTACAATTCACGCCAACACATTCAACCATCAAATATCCACTAAACCAGGTAAATTCGGTTTATTTCCATTCCATATCGTTTATAATATTTTATAATGATTTATCGCTATTTTTATTTATTTTAAAAATGGCCATTTTATTCAAACGACGCTTCAGGCCATAACGCGGCCGTGGCGCTATTTTTCTTCAGATTTGATTTACACATATATGAAAATCTAACCGTTGGATCTTCATAAATTTTATGTCGTTAGAAAGATATTTTCGAAACGAATCCAACGGTTTCAGTTTTGGGAAAATCCGACAGTCGGATCTCCCGGTACACTCGTTTGACGTTTCGATTTCAAAATATGAACTACAACGTCGTTATTCGATTTAATTTAATTATATTTATATATATATAAATATAATCGATTCTGGCGTTGTTTTTCTTTAGATTTGAATTAAACATTCCATACGATCCAACTATTGGATCTTCACAAAGTGGGTGTCGTTGGAAAGATATTTCCAAGGCGAACCCAACGGTCTCGGTTTCGGGAAAATCCGACAGTAGGATCTCCCTCACTAATCGTTTGAAATCACAGTTTCAAAACACGAACTGCAACTTCGTTATTCGATATATTTTAATTATATATATATAATTGATTCTTCGACTTCAAAACCATTTTCACTTCACATATTTGATAAAAATGATATTTTTATCCAACAGATATTTATTTCAACACATGAATTTTGTTTATTTTATTTCCACACAGGAATTTCTATTCAACACATGAATTTCTATTCAACACATGAATTTTATTTATTTTATTTCCACATAGGAATTTCTATTCAACACATGAATTTTTTTTCAACATTCAACACATGAATATTTTCTATAGTATATATATGTATATATATAATAAAAATGTGATTTTTATTGCAAATCAATTTATTTCAAAACACGATTATTTTATATATTTTATATATAAGGTAAAAATGTTATTTTTGGTGTTAAAACAATTTATTTAAACTACTAATATTTTATATAATATATATATATGATAAAAAGGTTATTTTTATCTATCAAAGAATTTATTCAATACACGAACTCCATTCAACACATGAATTTCACATGAATTTTGTTTCAACATTCAACACATGACTTTAATTTCAACATTCAACACATGAATATAAATCAAACACAGAAATATTTCAGAAAATTTCGGCAGCATAACGGCAGGGTAGTTAAAACCGGGACCGTCCCTAGTACGACTCCTTGCTCTACCTTAAAGCCTCGCAGCTTTTGACAATGGGGATTTTCAATATCTAGTTTGTACGCAGACGAATTTTCCCATATACTAATCCTATTGGGATTTCAACCACAATCAATCATTTCAAATCAACCATTCATGATATTCACCAAATTTTCTCATCAACCAATAATCCAAACAATATCACAACCAATATATATCGTCCATGGTCTGTGGACGAGGGGAGTATATATATATAGATATACGTATATAACTATATTTTGATTTCATTTCAATATCATTTCAATTTATTTCAACGCATATATCATTTTTACAACGCATATATAACTTATGCATCGTACATATAACTTATACAACACTTATACATGTAGTGTACAATGCTTATATAACTCATATTTCGACTATATAATTTATACATAATTGTTTTCCATCGTTTATAATTTAGAAATCTCACCTTGGGTTCCACACCACCAAAAATAGCAGAAGGCTCAGAAAAATATCTGGTCTCTTTTAGAATGTAGAAGGCGTCCACACGAGTCCACTATCTCTTGTTTCACTGAATTTCTTCAACAAACAAAAAAATTTGATTTTTACAGCGAAATCACAAACCTTAGCGCTTTAAAGTGCTATTAAACAGTTTTAAAAATAATCAGCCATACCTTTCTAATTTGGTTCGAAACTAGGTTTCAATTCTTCTCAACAACCGTGAAGTTTGGCCCCGATCAGCCTGCGCCACCTGGAAGAGGGTCGAGAGGCGCCGGAACGGGGGGTGGAGCGGTCGAACTCGGTGGCTGATCGGAGCTCTGGAGGCGCTTAGAAGGGCGCAACTTTCGAGGTCTCTAACTCGCGAAATACCGAGCGGTTGAAGGCGAGGTTGGGATGGATTTGAAGATGAGAGAGAGTTCTTCAAAAAGTTCAACATGGTCGAGGTGAAAGGGTGAGTGGTTTCGCCGGAAAACGGCGAGCAAGGTTTGAACCTCCTCCGTCGTCGATCGCAGCTGTATCGGGAGAGAGAAGCGGGTGATGGCCAATCAAATTTATTTATATATTTTTTAAAAATCCAAAAATACCCCTTGCCTCATACGAACTCCAATCCAAACCCAATGACTGTCGTCCTTAGTTAAATACCCCCATTCCGAACACAATGGGATATGTTTCGTAGGCCCATTCGACTGTTTCAGTCAGTTTCTCTTCAGATTAAAATATAAAACATTCAATATTTATTTTGAACGTACATTTCAATTGCTGGGGCCACATACTGGTCCCAAAAATTCTAGAAAAATAAATCTAGCTATGTTTTGACGATACGGTCCCAACAAAACTAGTTTCGTCGAATTTTGAGATCATTTGAAAAATGGCCCTTTTCTGGTCGATCCAATTTAATAGAAATCGACCAAACACATTTTCCTTTGCCACGCTCACATACTAGCTTCAAAAATTATGACATTTGAAACCTAGCAATAATTTAACATCCCTGATCCAACAAAAGTGGTTTTATCGAATTCTGAGATCGTTTGCAAAATGGTCATTTTCACGGGCTATATAGACTCTATAGCGACCTTTCTGAAAATTCATTTAGCCATAACTTTTGCTTCCCGCTATGAAACTTTGATTTTTCAGATTCGTTAGAAAGATATTCATAAACAGATTTAAATACTTTTGGTTTCACTAAAATTTGTTTTATTTTGCACCCGGTACAATCAGTCAAAGTTTGAATTCAAATTTCGAAACTGCCGCGCCATTTCAGGCCTTGTTTATAATTAAAAATAATTATTTTTATTTTCAAACGTCGATTCAAACATACTTTTCATCGTTATTATTTAAAATAATTTATTTTAAATATCTAAAATTCACTAAGTTAGCCAAATTGAAAATTTTAAATTGGCTCAGATTTTCCCGGTTGTTACAATCTCCCCCACTTAAAACTTTTCGTCCTCGAAAAGGAACGAAGTCGAAAGTGGTTTAATTAACCAACTCTACTTTCAATCTGTCTTCCATTCTCCAACTTTTCAGTTTCTGAGAATTTTCAAATTCTTCAAAAATTTGGCTAACACCCTAAATTTTCGAAAAATTTCGCCATAACCTCCTTTGTACGGGGAGGGGTTTGGAAATTTATTGGGCCGTATTAGGTACCCAATAAATCCTAATAAGCATGCACATATTTATAGTGATATATTCCGGTGTCCACAGGGGAGTGTGTATAGATCATAACTCCAGAGAATAAATTCTCGTCACCCTATAAATGGTTTTTGTGCCTTAATGACCAAAGAGACGTGTTTATTATCATCTCCAGACCCATGTGTTTTTTTTATTAATCTTGCAATTTACCATTACATTTTATATGGTCCATATCAGTCACCAGTTCAACCTGTAATATATAGTCATCGCCATACAAGCCTCTCGCTCGTATGGTAAATCTTCAACCTCGTCACACAAGCCCCAAATGCTTATGTGGTATATGATGAAGTATGCCCTGTAGTGTAATTCAAAATTAATTGTTACTATCCTATGGCGACATTTATTATTACACACAGAACAACCAGCACTCCGCATCCAATGGCATTCGCAGGAGTTGATATAATAATAAAATTGCGCATCCAACTCATTAAGGTTTACCTATTTGTCGGGCACGCAAATAAATCCTTTACTCAACAGCTAATACATTTACCAGTTCAAACATATATAATGCATATGTATATATTTCTATATATTTTTAAATCAGTTCAATACTTGATTTAATTTCATAAATTTACCATCATTCTCTTCTTGATTAAATTAACTATCGTTCTAATAATTTAATTAATCATATCCACTATCACACAACACAAACAACAATCAATTTGTTTTTAACTTTTCAAAAATATACTAATTGATTCATATACTCTTTTAAAATAATTAGACTATAGAATTAAAAGTTCACATCCATGAAAAGAAAATAACAACAAAGTAGAGAACATAATGGAAATTTCAAAATATGGTAAATGTACCTTGCACCAAAGTCAATCAGAGATATTCACCCTGCACTTAGGATAAGCTTTCTTAATGCTTTCCTATGTTTCCCAAGTACAATCTCGCGGATCTCCACTCCATTGCACTTTGACTAAGTGAACCTTCTTGTTCCTTAGTTCTTTGGTTTCTTTGCCAATAATCTTTAGCAACTCTCTTCTCACAGCCAATTCTGGAGTAATTTCTATATCCTTTTGTGCGGCTTCTTCCACAACCAAGTCTGGATCATGAACATGCTTTCTAAGTTGAGAAACATGGAATACATCATGTACTCCAGGCAACCAATCAGGTAATTGAACTCTATAAGCGAGAGTTCCAATCCGTTCAAGAATAGGGAATGGACCAATAAATCTGGGCGCCAACTTCCCAGTTTTGCCAAATCGAATCACTCCTCTCATCGGAGAAACCCTTAGATACACATAATCACCAACAGAAAAAGCCAAATCACTTCTTCTCGAATCAGCATAGCTCTTCTGTCGGCTTTGAGCGGCGAGTAATCGTTTCTTAATGAAATCGACTTTGTCTGCAACTTCACAGATCATATCAGGTCCCAATACAAGTCTATTACCAGGTTCAACCCAACAAGCAGGAGATCAGCACGGTCTACCATATAATGCTTCGAATGGTGACATTGTCAGGCTCGCTTGGTAGCTGTTGTTGTATGAGAACTCAACCAAATGTAAATGGTCTTCCCATGATCCACCAAAATCAAGTACACAAGCCCGCAATAAATCTTCTAGTATACGATTCACCCTCTCAGTCTGACCATCTGTCTGAGGATGATAGGCTGTGCTTAGATTCAGCTTTGTCCCCAGTTCTACTTGAAATGCCTCCCAGAATTTGCTAGTAAATATTGGATCTCTATCACTCACTATACTGATCGGCACTCCATGTAGCTTAACAATTTCTTTGAAATAAATCTGTGCTAGACTTTGAGTAGTTCTATTGGATCTGACAGGTATAAAATGGGCGGTCTTCGTGAAGCGATCTACGATCATCCAAATACTATCATTTCCCTTCTTGGTTCTGGGCAAACCATCTATGAAGGCCATGGAAATAAGTTCCCACTTCCAACCTGGAATGTCTAGTGGTTGCAGCAATCCAGCCAGTTTCTGTTGGTCGCTTTTGACTAGTTGGCTAGTAGAGCACCTGCTAACATATAAGGAAATGTCTCTCTTCATCGACCTCCACCAGAATGTATGCTTAATATCATTATACATTTTGCTAACTCCTGGATGGATACTAAGCTTTGACTTGTGGCATTCATCCAGTACTTCCCTCTGGAGCTCAGAAATGTTAGGAACACAAATTCGACCCTTTAGCCTTAAAATCCCTTGGTTATCAATTTGGAAACTCAAGGGTTCACCTTTTTGTATTCTTTCTTTGATCCTCTGAATGAAGGGATTGTCCTTCTGAAGAGCAGATATTTTATCCATCAATGAAGTCGTAATAATAAAACTGGCGATCGTTACATTCTTTCTACTTAGCGCATTGGCCACAACATTGGCTTTCCATGGAGTGTACAAAATCTCAAAATTGTATGCTGCAAGAAACTCTAGCCAACGTTGCTGCCTCAGATTCAAGTCTTTCTGGGTGAACATATACTTTAGCGACTGATGATCTGTAAACAGTTCGAATTTCTCACCCAAAAGATAGTGCCTCTATATTTTTAAAGCAAATACAATGGCTAACAACTCAAGATCATGAGTAACGTAGTTTTTCTCATGCGGCTTCAGCTGACGGCTAGCATAAGCAACCACTTGACCTCTTTGCATTAATATTGCACCAATGCCTTCTCTAGAGGCATCTGTCCAGACTTTCAAGTCTTGATTGCCATCGATAATCGTTAGCACTGGAGCAGTTGTTAATCTTAACTTTAGCTTCTGAAAAGCCTCCTCACATTTGGGAGTCCACTTGAATCTTGCGTGCTTCTTTGTAAGCTTTGTTAAGGAACTAGATATCTTCGAAAAATCTTTGACAAACTTCCGATAATAACTAGCTAATCCAAGAAAACTTCGAACTTCTGTAGGAGTACTAGGCTGCTTCCAATTTTGAATAGCGGTGATTTTACCGGGATCCACAGAAATTCCTTCTTTTGATACAACATGGCCCAGAAGTTTGACTTCTTCTTTCCAGAATATACATTTGGAAAGTTTGGCCTTCAAGACATTCTTTCTGAGAATTTCCAATACTTGTTCCAAATGTTCCGCATGCTCGCTCTCTAATTTAGAGAAGATCAATATGTCATCAATGAAAACCAGAACAAATTTATTCAAGACATCGCGGAATACTCGATTCATTAAATCCACAAAATAGGTAGGAGCGTTACATAAGCCGAACGGCATTACTAACCACTCATAGAATAAATCGGGACCTCTGAATGCTGTCATAAGAACACACTCTTCGGTAATAAGAAGCTGATGGAAGCCTGTGGCTAGGTCCATCCTAGAAAATACTTGTGCACCGTTCAATCGATCCAGCAAATCATCAATCTATGGCAATGGATATTTGTTCTTCAATGTCTGTTTATTCAAGTCACGATAATCCACACACAGTCGAAGATTACCATCTGACTTTGGGACAAACACCACTTTTGCTCCCCAATCAAAGAAACTAGGCCTGATCAGACCCTTCCATACAAGCTGTCTAGTTTGATTATCTAACTCTTCTTTCTCCTTTAGAGTCATTCTCCGAATAGCGTGCACTACTGGCCTTGCATTCGGGATTAAAGCGATCTTGAAATCAATTTCTCTCTTCGGAGGGAAGCTAACCACTTCTTCGAACACATCAGCATAATTCTTGACGACAGGAGTATCTTTTATGAGGTCAGGAATATTCTCTGTGACTACAGGGATATTTTCTATTTGAGTAGGAGAAACATCTAGAGCTGACCAAAAGTCTTTTCTATCTGAATTCAGACCTTCACATGGTATGGTGATATAATCCCCTGATTTAATCCTTGCCTTAACCACTCTCTCGGCACATTTAACCTCAGCTTCATATTTGGTTAACCAATCCAATCCCAAAATAAGATCGAATTCGGTAAAATTCATGACGATCAAGATGGTAGGAAACCGATATCGGGAAAAAGAGACAGGCACCCCACATACCCAGCTAAGATCGAGGGAACCCCCAACCAGATTATGGACAGTGATGGGTTCTTTGAGCCTTTTCAATTTCAAATCCAGCTTCTTAACTGCATTCTTTGCAATAAAGCTTCGCGACGCGCCTGTATCAAACAGTACTTTAACTGGAATGTTTTTGACAGTAAGCGTGCCTTCCAAAACATCAGACCTTCCCTGACTAGCTGAGGGTGTTGAAGTTTCTGCCACTTCGTTTACATGTACTGCTTCATATTTCCTTGAGAGTTGGCACTCCCTTGCAATATGGCCGGCTTGGTGACACTTATGGCTTCTCCTCCCACTATGAGATTTCTTTTGTTTCTTTAAAGCTCTGCAATTTATCGACAAATGTTCCTGCTTATTGCAGTTATTGCATACGACAATCGTTATTGGTTCTTTCTCAGATTTAACCCTTTTCCTCTTGGCTTTGGGCTTCTTACTATCCTCAGGCATCGTACTGGCCTCAGGACTATCAGTCTCCGACTCCCCTTTGATACTAGAACTGACTTCTACTTCGTCGTTCAAAAGACCTTTCTTATGGAGATCTTCATACTGATAAGCCATGTATATCATTTCAGAAAAAGGAAGCTTCACATGCCCCATTACTTTACTTTGGTACTTTCTTTGAAGCCCGTTAATAAATCTCAGATTCTTCCTCTTCGGATTTTGAATTAGATGAGGGGCAAAATGAGAAAGTTTGTTGAATTTCTTATGATATTCTGGGATATTCATATCTCCTTGTATCAAATAACAAAATTCATCACATAACCGCTCAGTTGCTTCTGGAGGAATAAATCTTTCACTGAAAACCTCATGAATCTATCCCAGGTGATATCACCTTCTGGATTATCCTTAATAATCGACTCCCAACAGAACAAAGCTTCTTCTTTGAGTGCCCAAGACGCCAGTAATCTTTTCTGGTCATCTCTTAACTCTAAACTTTCAAAGATCTTCTCAGCATAACGAATCCAAGCTTGTGTTTCCATAATGGATTATATACCCAAGAATGGTGATCCACCCAAATTTTGATACCTCTTTACTAGAGCCTCAATATCTGGTTCGGTATTCCCTCTTCTATTTCTGCCTTTCATTTTCTAGTACTTCTGCAAATGGCAGATCAAGTGTCAGGTCAACAGAAAAGATATTATAAAGCATAGAAACATATACTTGAATGTAAATGTGTCTATCGAGGTGTATTTCATTCTTCTATACTCATACTAGGATATTACAGATCCTATCTGTAATGATTTACTCATCCTAAAACACTACTGGTTCTATTTCTGACGAGTTCGTTAATATGTTATATTCCAAAACTAAGCTTAACCAAAGCTCTGATACCACGTTGTGACGACCCCGAAACCCCGTACGACGGTGGCAAGGGTAATCTTTGGAATATAACACATCAACAGATAATAGCAGAACAGAATTAAATAAATACATAAGATAATGTACAAATAATACGCTGGATAAACATAATTATCAGAGTTACACCGTATACAGGATCATACTTAGTACAAATACAGTTCAGCTATACATAAATGTCGACAACGGAAAACAAACATAATATGTACAATAGGAGCCGAACAACATAAAAAGAGATAAATGGTAGAATCCATCTTCAGCTCCAGCTATCCAGAAAGAGCCTGCTAAAACCTAAACACAAGGCTGCCCGTGTAGAAAAAGGGGCACCCGAGTTTGCAAGTGAAACAAACTACGAGTAAGTCATGGGATTGGTATGAGAAATCTACTTAACACATTTTATAATATGGATAATCACAGGACCACGCCACTTTCGCGGAACGGGTTTACTCCATTGAATTGCCAGTGCTTTACAACAAGTAAATCTTTTAAACATCACAATGCTTTTTACAAAAATGAAGCCATTATAAGACTCTGTTCCCATCACACAATGCAACGCAAACCGTAGGATAGAGTTTTTACTTATAATGGCCAAAATATGCTTGATACGAATAAAACAAAAGCATTTGATATTATTACTAGTGTTTATATGTTTCAAAAACAATTTCAAATCATAAGTATCAATCATAGATGGCATGGGTATCATATATCATGTCGCCATATATAGGTATACAATCAAAACCGCACAATCACGTATTTGGAAATTGGATTTTCGTCATGAACCAAGGCAAAAGATAGTCCTTACCGAATTCGAGACTCTCTAGCCCGAGACTCAGGGCAAGTATTCAGTCAAACCCTTGGATCATCAGGGCCGGTTCACCGATGTGGATTAAAATTCCTGAACACTGTGTTTTCCCGCCCTTTGGGGCATAAATGAGTCCAATGACTCCATCGGCTCCACATAGTCACCGATATATCCGAGGCGCCTCACAACAGCAACAACCACACAGGTGAAAATAATATAAATGTCAGGGCTGGTAGGTCACTGACACCACCCTAGCTAGAAGGAAACGCATGCCCTCCCTGAGGTCCTCTCCCGTTTCTGGCTCATACCAGGGTGTAAGGCTCGGGAATTCACGTTATACACAAAGCTATGCCACACAGGCCGTGCTTTGATCATCAACTACAAGACTTTGCTTTTCAAAAGAAGCCTTGATCATTTGCCACTCAGGCGTGCCACACAGGTAGTTCACTCCACGCGACTGATTTCTATCGATATATAACCTCTGAGCTCGTACGTCTCAGAGAAGGGCGTTAAGCAAGAGAATAAATTCTCCGCCACCAAACAGATATATATTTAACAGAGATCAATCAGCACAGAACAAAATCCAATGTCAGACACACAGTCCATTTACTAGTTCGTTCTGGGTCTGAACGAAACCGGAGGCACTATATACCTCGCATACCCATCGATCTCCATGCACGTCTGGACGATCACCACTTATTATCTATATTTCGGGATGCCTCCCAATCAAGACATCAGTTACCATCCAACCGAGGTGAAGATCTCTGGTCTTCAACCACCGTCTTCATCATCGACTTCTTATCGCCGATCAATTATTTGAAATGAGATTTAACTCGGCCTTTTCAAATAATTCCCGTATATATTTAGAATTTAAATCAATTCATTTCAATGGTTAAATTATTTGACTACAATTCACGCTAACACATTCAACCATCAAATATCCACTAAACCGGGTAGATTCGGTTTATTTCCATTCCATATCGTTTATACTATTTTATAACGATTTATCGCTATTTTTATTTATTTAAAAATAGCCATTTCATTCAAATGACGCTTCAGGCCATAACGCGGTCGTGGCGCTGTTTTTCTTTAGATTTGATTTACATATATCTAAAAATCTAACCGTTGGATCTTCACAAATTTTATGTCATTAGAAAGATCTTTTCGAAACGAATCTAACGGTTTCAGTTTTGGGAAAATCCGACGGACGGATCTCTCGGTACACTCATTTGAAGTTTTGATTTCAAAATACGAACTGCAGCATCGTTATTCGATTTAATTTAATTATATTTATATATATAAATATAATCGATTCTGGCAATGTTTTTCTTCAGATTTGAATTAAAAATTCCAGACGATCCAACCGTTGGATCTTAACAAAATGGGTGTCGTTGGAAAGAAATTTCCGAGGCGAACCAAACGGTCTCGGTTTCGGGAAAATCCGACGGTCGGTTCTCCCTCACTAATCGTTTGAAATCACGGTTTCAAAACATGAACTGCAGCTTCGTTATTTGATATATTTTAATTATATATATATATATATAAATATTATTGATTCTTCGACTTCAAAACCATTTTCACTTCACATATTTGATAAAAATGATATTTTTATCAAACAGATATTTATTTCAACACATGAATTTTGTTTATTTTATTTCCACACAGGAATTTCTATTCAACACATGAATTTTATTTACTTTATTTCCACACAGGAATTTCTTTTCAACACATGAATTTCTATTCAACACATGAATTTCTTTTCAACATTCAACACATGAATATTTTCTATAGTTTTTTTTATATATATATAATAAAATTGTGATTTTTTTTTCAAAACAATTTATTTCAAAACACGATTATTTTATATATTTTATGTATAAGGTAAAAATGTTTTTTTGGTGTTAAATTTTTTTATTTAAACTACTAATATTTTATATAATCTATATATATGATAAAAAGGTTATTTTTATCTTTCAAAGAATTTATTCAATACACGAACTCCATTCAACACATGAATTTATTTCAACACTTGAATTTCTATTCAACACGTGAATTTTGTTTCAACATTCAACACATGACTTTAATTTCAACATTCAACACATGAATATAAATCAAACACAGAAATATTTCAGAAAATTTCGGTAGCATAACGGCAGGGTAGTTAAAACCGGGACCGTCCCTATTACGGCTCCTTGCTCTACCTTAAAGCCTCACAGCTTTTGACAATGGGGATTTTTAATATCTAGTTCGTACGCAGACGAATTTTCCCATATACTAATCCTATTGGGATTTTAACCACAATAAATCATTTCAAATCAACCATTCATGATATTCACCAAATTTTCACATCAACCAATAATCCAAACAATATCACAACCAATATATATCGTCCATGGTCTGTGGACGAGGGGAGTGTGTGTGTGTATATATATATAGATATAGATATACATATATAACTATATTTCGATTTCATTTTAATATCATTTCAATTTATTTCAACGCATATAACATTTTTACAACGCATATATAACTTATACATCAAACATACAACTTATACAATGCTTATACATGTGGTGTACAACACTTATATAACTCATACTTCGACTATATAATTTATACATCGTTGTTTTCCATCGTTTATAATTTAGAAATCTCACCTTGGGTTCCACTCCACCAAAAATAGTAGAAGGCTCAGAAAAATATCCGGTCTCTTCTAGAATATAGAAGGCGTCCACGCGAGTCCACTGTCTCTTGTTTCACTGAATTTCGTCAACAAAAGAAAAAGATATGATTTTTACAGTGAAATCACAAACCGTAGCGCTTTAAAGTGCTATTAAACAGTTTTAAAAATAATCAGCCGTACCTTTCTGATTTGGTTCGAAACTAGGTTTCGATTTTTCTCGACAACCGTGATGTTTAGACCCGATCAGCCTGCACCACCTGGAAGAAGGTCGAGAGGCGCCGGAACGGGGGGTGGAGCGGTCGAACTCGGTGGCAGATCGGAGCTCTGGCGGCGCTTAGAAGGGCGTGACTTTCGAGGTCTCTAACTCGTGAAATACTGAGCGGTTGAAGGCGAGGTTGGGATGGATTTGAAGAGGAGAGAGAGTTCTTCAAAAAGTTCAACTGGGTTGGGGTGAAAGGGTGAGCGGTTTCGCCGGAAAATGGCGAGGAAGGTTTGAACCTCCTCCGTCGTCGATCGCAGCTATATCGGGAGAGAGAAGCGGGTGATGGCCAATCAAATTTATTTATTTATTTATATATTTTTTAAAAATCCAAAAATACCCCTTTCCTCATACGAACTCCAATCCAAACACAACGACTATCGTCCCTAGCTAAATACCCCCATTCCGAACACAATGGGATATGTTTCGTAGGCCCATTCGACTGTTTCAGTCAGTTTCTCTTCAGATTAAAATATAAAACATTCAATTTTTATTTTGAACGTACATTTCAATTTGCCGGGGCCATATACTGATCCCAAAAATTCCAGAAAAATTAATCTAGCTATGTTTTGACGATACGGTCCCAACAAAACTAGTTTCGTCGAATTCCGAGATCGTTTGAAAAATGGCCCTTTTCTGGTCGATCCAATTTAACAAAAATCGACCAAACACATTTTCCTTTGTCACGCTCACATACTAGCTTCAAAAATTATGAAATTTGAAACCTAGCAATAATTTAACATCCCGGATCGAACAAAAGTTGTTTCGTCGAATTCTGAGGTCGTTCGCAAAATGGCCATTTTCACGGGCTATATAGACTCTATAGCGACCTTTCTGAAAATTCATTTAGGCATAACTTTTGCTTCCCGCTATGAAACTTTGATTTTTCAGATTCGTTAGAAAGATATTCATAAAAAGATTTAAATATTTTTAGTTTCACTAAAATATGTTTTATTTTGCACCCGGTACAGTTAGTCAAAGTTTGAATTCAAATTTCGAAACTGCCGCGCCATTTCAGGCCTTGTTTATAATTAAAAATAATTATTTTTGTTTTCAAACGTCGATTCAAACATACTTTTCGTTGTTATTATTTAAAATAATTTATTTTAAATATCTAAAATTCACTAAATTAGCCAAATTGAAAATTTTAAATTGGCTCAGATTTTCCGGGTTGTTACATCAGCAGAGTATTTCAGTTTGTTCTAGTTCTTATAACATTAAGTCTTGTGGTGAATTAAGTTCTTATTTGAAAGATATCATGAAGAAAGGGTGTCAATTGAATCTTATGGGTTTTATTGGTTATTGTTATAGTGGTGCTGAAGATTTTAGGGAGTTTCTAATGGCTTATCAAATAAAAGAAGGACATGAATTGATTTTTGTTAAAAACTGTCTTGAAAGAATATTTGTCATATGCTCTTGGAATAAGGAAGGTTGTAAATTCAATTTAAATGCTTCTTCGGATCCTAGACAGCCTATTCATTTCTTTATTATAACTTATAACTTTGCACATTCGTGTGGTGCTGGATTAAGGGATGTTAAGAAAGTCCAAATTTCTAGTAAATTTATTAAATCTTGATTATTGATCAAATTAGAGATGTCCCTATGAAGAAGCCGAAAGATATTATCATTGAATTTAGAAGAGAGTTTAATTTTGATCTTTCTTATTATTTTGCATACTCCGGAAAACAAATGTCTTTGAAGGAAATTTATGGAGATGATGCTATGTCATATAATGAATTAAATTGGTATTTGGAGAATTTGAAGAAAACTAATCCAGGAAGTTATGTTGCTTTGGATGTTGATTTGTCGAGTCAGCAATTTGAAAGAGTTTGCATTGGATTTAATGCTTGCTTAGTTGGTTTTCGACATTGCCGTCCTCTTATATTTCTAGATGCAGCATTTTTAAAGGGTAGGCCAGGAGTTTTATTAGCAGCCACTGCAAAAAATGGAAACCAAGGTTTGAGTTTTGGTCTTTGTCTTTTATTTTTTTAAGTTGTTTAGTATTTTGTTTTTGAATTCTTTAGTATGCGATTTTTGGTGAAGTTCATGTATTTTATGAGAATGTTGGTGAATTTCATGCTAGTGGATTCAGTTTTGATGATGTGTTGAATTAGATTTGATCAGCCCTGGCCTAATGTTTAATTTTTTGTCAGAATTGAATCTTGTTTTATAGTTCAAATTTTCAAGTACCATTACATCATTGAAAAATATTGTTACTGACAAGTATTTGTTTACAAAAGAATTCAACTTGTAGCCTTTAGTTGATGATATATCTTTGGTTTCCTTTGGCTACTCTGGAATTGACAATAGGCTTATCATGCTATATAACATTAGGTTTTTTTCACTGTAATAGGTTTGGGTTTGTAACTAATTAATGCAAGTTGGCATGCATGCTACAATCCAGATTATAGGTTGCCTTTCTTTGGTGTAAGGTTATCGTACATGCTGTACATTTCTGGGCTAGGGCTACTAGCTAGTGTGACGGCCCAGGAGCCATTATATGGATAACATATTGCATATACTTATAACATTGAATATTGCATTTCATTTGTATTATATTTGATAATGCTAATCTAGTTAGCATTTTTTGTTCATAGTTTTACAAATTCCATTTGACAGACAGATATTGAAATACTGCATGTTCTATTTTCTTATTTTACTGCTGTGTTTTTTGTTTGTTTAATACTATGGAATACATAATGCTGGTATTTTTTTTCATTGTATTGTATATTATTGTTTTTTTTCTATGCATTCATGAAATATATTATGACATTTTGCATTAGCATTTTAATCTTTGTTTCATATAAGAGTGTATTAAAAAAAAAAATCACTGCTGTGAATTTGAAGCACATTAAGTGTTTTTTTAGCATTTTTCTTCTGTGTATTATATTGCTTATTTTGTTTTCCTTTTGCTTTCTCTGTTATTCTGTGCATTTGTATTTTTTTTTTTTTGAGAGAGAGAGATTGACATAGAAATATTATAAGACTGCTTTTTTTTCCTATTTATTTAACTGTTGCAATACTAAAGTACATGATACTCTTTTTCCTTTAGCAATTTTTTTTGTTTATCATATTGTTTCGTTTTTTTCTATTTGCTTCATTAATTTGGTCATGAAATTCATTATGCTAGGTTACATTAGCATTTTTAAATCCTTGTGTACTGTAAGACTCCCGTGTATCATATAACTGCAATTTTATCATACTTGTTTCTCAGTTCTCATCCTAAGATACATTATGCTTTTTTACTTTACCCTTTTTTGTTCTGCATCATATTGCTGCTTTTCTTTTTTATTTGTTTCAGTGATTTAGTCATGACATATATTATGATAGTTTACTTTAGCATTTTTTAATTACATATAGCATGGTATATGTAAGATATTGAATTGATTTATATTTTGTATATAGTTATGGTATATCATTTTTTTTATGTTAGCATTTTAAATTTGTAATGCATTTTTTCAGGTTTCTTTACACTAGCTATGGGAGTCATCTCACATGAAAATGAATCAAATTGGACTTGGTTTTTAGAGAATCTAAAAGAGATGCTTCATGAAGATTGTGAATTAGTTTTTATGTCTGATCGTCAATGGGGTTTGCTCTTAGGTGTTTCGAAAGTGTTTCCATCTTCTTTTCATAGTTATTGCACATTTCATATGGAGCAAAATATTGGTTCAGTGGTTAAAGCTTGCAAGGGTGATACATCAATTGTTGATTTGTTTAAACTTATAACTCGATCTTCCAATCGATTTGATTTTGAATGTTATATGTTAAAATTTACAGAAATTGAAGGTGCTTCCGCAATCAACTTCCTTAAAGATAAACCTTTAGAACATTGGGCAGATTTGATTTTTCAAGGTAGAAGGTATGGAGAATATTCTTCTAATGTGGCTGAGAGCTTTAACTCTTAGATTGTGGATGATAGGTTTATGCTAATTACATCTTGTCTAGTTGGAATTCGAGTGAAAGTAATGGAACAAATGACAAAGCGGAGGGAAGAATGCCATAAGTGGACTACTGTTTTATGTCCAGTCATGGAGCAACGATTGTCAAAGTTAGTTGAAGATGGGTTTGGATGGAATGCATATAGGTCTGATGAAAATATTTTTGAAGTTAGATCTCCTATTCACATCAAGTTGATCTTGAAAAAAGATTGTGTAGCTGTAATCAGTGGAAAGTTACCGGTTTTCCATGTGCACATGCTGTTAAGTGTATGAATAAATCAAGGCTATCGGTATATGAATTTGTGGAATATTATTTTACAGCTAATGCTTTTAGAGCTAGTTATGCACATGCTATTAATCCAATTCCAATTGTCGGTAAGCCAATTGTTACTGAAGATGAAATTGTAATTAGACCGCCTAAAGAAATTCGAGGTGCTGGAAGACCTTCTACTAAAAGACATGGTGGATTTTCTTATTCTCAGAATAAGCGGAATAAATGCAGCAAGTGTGATCAAGTTGGACATAACAAGAGGAATTTCCAAGCTTCAAAGAAGATTTAAATTTAAATTTTATTTTTTAGTTTATTTCCATTGGATATGTTACTATATACTTACTTAGTATGTTGTTATTTTTTATTGGTTATTGGGACATGTTACATGCTGAGTTGTTATTTTTAATATAAATCTAACTTGTATTTCTGAATTTTATATTTCTGCTTTCATTTATTATATTTTGTATGTTTTTTTTTTGCTTAAATTATGAAGTGCTGTGTCTGTGGTTGCTGGCATTTTATTACCTGATATTATTTACATCAATTAAACAGTATAATGCTATATTAATTTAGCATATTGTTGTGTACATTGTAAAAGTAACTGGCTGATTAGATTATTAGCTGTATAAAGTAAAAGTGGTTGGGTAACTTTATTAATATAAATTTAACTTGTATTTGTGAAACTTATGTAGTTGCTTTGCTTTTTTTTGTGTGTGCATATTTTGTTTAAAATATGCACTATTGTGCTTGTGAGTGTTGCTATTTTATTATTTGCTATTTTCTATGTCATTTATAAAGACTAATGCTACATTTATGTGTTTACTTTCATTTATTTTGTTTTATGTATTTTATTTGTAAAGCATGCATAGTTATGTTTGTTGTTTATGGCATGTTTTTACCAGCTATTTTCTACATTAATTCAACAGACTAATGCTATATTGATTTAGTGTTTTGTTTTGTATGATGTTAAACTGATTGACCTATTTGATTAGTAGTTGTGCAATAATAAACTATGTGATGCTACTTTATGTGTTATTTGGGTAATGCCGTATGCTATTTCAATATAGCATTTTCTGCTAATTAATTTTTGAAATATAGTTAAGTTTTAAGACAATTATAGTATGGTAATTGAAGCTAATGCATAAAATTATGTACCCGATTAGGCCTCGTGTTTGAATGTCTTTTACGTATCATGGGTACCCGCTCGGTTAAATAATCCCTACTAGTTGCAGAATCATGGCTGGAGCACCCGATTAAGCCTTGCATCCAAAAGTCTTTTACATGTCATAGGTACCCGATTAGGCCTTGTGTGCGGATGTGTTTTACGTGTCATTGTACCCGCTCGGTTAAACAATCTTTACCAGATGTAGAATCATTGCTGAATAACCCGATTAGGCCTTGTGTCCGGAAGCTTTTTACATGTCATAGGTACCCAATTTGGCCTTGTGTCTAAATGTCTTTTATGTGTCATGGGTACCCGCTCGGTTAAATAATCCCTACTCGGTGTAGAATCATTGCTGGAGTACCTGATTAAGCCTTGCATCCATAAGTCTTTTATGTGTCATAGGTACCCAATTAGGCCTTGTGTGCGGATGTGTTTTACGTGTCATTGTACCTGCTCGGTTAAACAATCCATATTGGGTGCAAAATCGTTGCTGAACGACCTGATTAGGCCTTGTGTTCGGAAGCTTTTTACATGTTATAGGTACCCGATTATGCCTTATGTCTGAATGTCTTTTACGTATCATGGGTACCCACTCGGTTAAACAATACCTACTGGGTGCAGAATCATTGTTGGAGTACCCGATTAAGTCTTGCATCCAGAAGTCTTTTACGTGTCATAGGTACCTGATTAGGCCTTGTGTCTGGATGTGTTTTACGTGTCATTGTACTCACTTCGTTAAACAATCTTTACTGGGTGCAGAATCATTGCTGAACAACCCGATTAGGCCTTGCGTTCAGAAGCTTTTTATGTGTCATAGGTACTCGATTAGGCCTTGTGTCTAAATGTCTTTTACGTGTCATGGGTACCCGCTCGGTTAAACAATCCCTGCTAGGTGCAGAATCATTGCTGGAGTCACGATTAAGCCTTGCATCTAGAAGTCTTTTACGTGTCATAGGTACTTGATTAGGCCTTGGGTGCTGATGTGTTTTATGTGTCATTGTACTCGCTCGGTTAAACAATCCATAATGGGTGCAGAATCGTTGCTGAATGACTCGATTAGGCCTTGTGTCCAGAAGCTTTTTACATGTCATAGGTACCCGATTAGGCCTTGTGTCTAAATGTCTTTTACGTATCATGGGTACCCGCTCGGTTAAACAATCCCTACTGGGTGTAGAATCGTTGCTGGGGTTCCCGATTAAGCGTTGCATCCCGAAGTCTTTTACGTGTCATAGGTACCCGATAAATCCTTGTGTCTGAAAGTGTTTTACATGTCACTGGTACCTGCTTGGTTAAACAATTCTTACTGGGTGCATAATCATTGTTGAACGACCCGATTAGGCCTTTGAGTTTAGTCGTCCTTTGAGTTTTGAAAAGTACATGACCAAACTTGAGTCTAGCCATCCTTTGAGTTTCGTAAGTACTTGATTAGGTTTAAATCTGAATGTCCTTTACAATCATTTATATTGTTTGATTAACCATTATGTTTTCGGTATAAATTGGTTTTCAGAGGTTTTGGCTTAGGGATCAGTCCAGTCGTCCTTTACAATCATTTATATTGTTTGGTTAACCAATATGTTCTCGGTATAAATTGGTTTTTAAAGGTGCTTGCTTAAGGTTGAGTCCTGCTGTCATTCGAATCTCGTATGTACTCGGTTAGGTTTGAATTTGGTTGTCCTTTACAATTGTTTATATTTTTTGGTGTATATTTATTTGCATGGGTATCTGATTATGTTTTGAATATTGTCTTCTTTTATATCCATATGTACCCGATTTAACTTGGAGTCTGAATTTGGTTTGCATTTCTGGGTTTGTTCGGTTGAATGAAATATTTTGGTTATAGATTCACTTATGGTTATTTTGTTTAAATAATTTATTTTTATTTTAGATTGATATGCATAAACAATTAGTTATAAAAATGTTATTTTTATAGCGTTTTTAATTTAGGATACAGTAGATTCATTTATGGTTATGTTGATTAAATAATTCATTTTTATTTTAGATTAGTATGCCTAAACAATTATTTATAGTAGTGCTATTTGTTTATAGCAGTTTAATTTATACATTTCATCACATAACATCAGACATAACCCAACCCATACAAATAATGGTTAATCGAACAGTAACACATAACAGTAACCACCAAACCATCACATACACATAACAGTAACCACCAAACCATCACAAAGATCTCAAAAACCAAATGATAACAAAGATCTCGAAAAGTCAAATGATCACAAAGATCTCAAAGACATAAGCATAACTCAACACATACACATAACAGTAATCACCAAACAATCACAAAGATCTCAAAAAGCCAATGTACATTTGCCATAAAACATCAATTCTCCCAAAATTCTTATTACACAAAAACATCAGACATAAGCCAATCCGAACAACAGGCTACAACCTGAATTTTCATTAAAACAGCAAGTCACAATTAATTTAGCATCAACTACAATGTATGAAATTAAAACAGAGCAATTAACCATGCGTAGGTATGAAATTTGTACAGATACAATTCTGTCTGTACCACAATTTTTTAATCCAGGTTCCACTACTTTAACATCAATTCAAATTACTAAAACTCAATTACAATTAGCAACTAAATGTCTAAACAGCAAATTCAAATTGAATTAAAACAGGTGCTACATCAACAATTCAGTGTTTCTTTCGTTCATGTTCTTTCTTCTTCACAACGTTTTCAATTTCTTCTGGGGACGAGTTTGCAAAGTAACTCTTAATATCCCAACTTCTTGGTGGTCATTCAGTATGTTGAACACCGTGTTAGCATGGAGAAGATTGATATCTTCCTTTTTATATTCCTCTGGTAGATTTTTGTCTCTGTCCCATTTTTTGATGAATTTCATCACAAATAATGCACAGTTGGAACTGCAAAATAATAAATAAATAAGTATTGGTATAAGAAATGCAATGCTATGATCATTTAGCTTTTTGCCAACAGATTATTTGGCAAAAACCATGTATTGTGTTCTAATATTATCCAATTTCCAGGAAGGAACATATAATCGTCGAATATCCTTCAATTTCTCCGGTTTATATTTTATTTTCCTAGGATTTTATGGAATGAAACATTGTTGCATGGTACATCAACTTTCCCCACAAGTTAACTATTGCATAATTGAATGAACTAATGATTTTATTTAGTTTGTCAGTCGCAGAATATGAGCTAATAGAATTGTATCATAGTAACCTCAAAAACATTATTCTCCCACATGACCAAACCCAGAAACGCATGTAAAGGATAATATGAAGGTGTTTTCACTATATTATTGTAAAAGTCAGGCAGTAGTGGTACAAAGATACGAAAAATGCAAGGTGTTGTATGGATATTTAAATAGTAAGAATAAAACAAAAATGATATTACAGTTTAGCATTTATATTAACAGTTTAAGTTGCACATGTAAAGGACAATATGAAGGTGTTTTCACTGTATTATGGTAAAAGGCAGTATTGGTACAAACATATAATGGTTTGAGCATTTAGTAACCATTAAAAAAACTTTTAATGCTTACTTACGAGTTGAAATCTTGTTGTGGGCATTGTGGCTGTTTCATCGGCTTTGTTCCAATATTTTTGTTTATAATGTTGTTTTCAGCCAATTTCCCATAGATGATCATTTCAATCTTTTTTCTCTGTATCAGAAAAAAAATACATAGCTTTTTTCCAATATACATCCAAATATAATATATGATAATAACAATCTTACCATCTTCATCGCTTCTTTATAGTGTTTATTTGATACAAAGGTTGATCTTCTGGGCCTCAATGAATCATAATGGTTCCATTGCATTTTAACATAGTCCAAAGTTAGTAAAGTCCAATGGTTGATGTAGTGCAAGGGAAAGAATATGGTTTCTGCAACTTCGTCTTTGACAAATTTTCGGACCATTGGGTTAACCAATGTTTTAACAACATTTTCAACATCTGTTTGTATGTCATGCTACAAATAAACATGAAAAATATTAATTTGTTCCTGATATTTACAATTTTAAAGTAAAAGTTTTGTTTACCGTCATGATTTTACTGAATATGTAGTTGTGTTCGTATGTATTTGCATTTGAAGTAAACCAGTCAATAACCTGCATTATAAAAATAATGTTAGCTTAGTATATTATTTTAACATGGAATTTGCTTCTATATAAATTTGTTACCAGGATGTTGCATTGTATATAAATAATGCTAGGGGGAGATATCATTTTATTACCAGTATGTTGTTTGATTTAAAAAACAACATAATGCCATGATACTTTAGCATTTTATTAACAGTAAATTGCTTAAATATAAAAATCAAAATGATAGGAGAGTTTATCATTTTTGTAATAGCATGTTGACTACCCAATTAAAAATAAAAATGTTGGTAGAAGCTAGAATTTTTTGAACAACATTTTGTATTATCATAAGTTTTATTATAATGCTAGCAGAATTTAGTATTTTTCAATCACCATGTTATTAAAAAAATCATAATGCTAGGAGAATTAGCATTTCATGAACATTGTACAGTTTATTTAAAAAGTGATCATAATGGTAGCAGAAAAACATCTTTTTGGAACAACATAATGGTTTATTAAAATTTTTCCAAAATGCTAGTGAAGACTAGAATTTTAAAAAATAACAATCACAATGCTACAAGTTAGCATCTTAGGAACAGAATATTGCTTAATAATTTTTTACAAAAAATACCTATTACAATTTACATTTACCTGACCATCTGTAAATTCTTCAAATAGCAGTTCTTCTAGCATGGACTGTACAACTGTTATCCCTCCTCTTTCAGTATCATCATTTTGCCATGCTATTGTGCTATATTTTAATTTAAATTTAAAAATATTGAAATATCACAGATTCATTTAAATAAATTCAAATTTTAACGAGCACAAAAAGCTTACATTGTTTTGTCTGCGCATGCAAAGAATGCCCTGATTATGTTTTGTTTGTGAGAATCTAGAAGTTGTAATATCAGACTCTTTAAAATATTTCTTTGGCGATATACTTTCTTTATTGGAGAATATTTGCCAACATCCATAGGTTCTACATCTTGAGCTTCATCATCTGTTCTGGATACTTCTTTCTTTTCTTCGACCAGTTCTTTTTCTTTTTCTGTTTCTTTGACTTTTGTATCACTTTCGTCACTTCCATCTTCATCCTCATCTTCATCTTCATATTCATCCTCATCTTCATTGATTGTATTTTCAATATTTACTTCACCATCGGTTACATCTTTTTTATTCCCCTCTTCTTCACCTTTATCTTCATTCTCTTCACCATGTGTTTTATCTTCTCTTTTATTCTCTTCACTTTCTTCTTCATTCTCATTTTCTATTTTATCATTTTTTTCCTCCACTATTCTAGTGTCTTTTTCATCGTATTTGGTTTTTTTAAAGTGTACTATTTTATACTGAAATTGAGAATCAACTTTTGGCTTCCTCTTTTTCCCTTTTAATCTTTCAATCATTGAACTTGGTGTTACATTTTTAAGCCGCTGGCTTCTTCTTCTCACATCCTTCTCTTCTTTGTTTTCCACTTTTTTGAACTCTTCATGAGTCTCATTATCTGGTGTGCTTAGAAGGTCAAAAGAAGGAGGGGTAAGTTGCTCTATAAACTTCTGAATAATTAGATTTTTCCGTTCCTTATCAGATTCTTAGAGCACGGATTTTAGCATGCGGATTTCTTTTTCTTTCTGAACTAATTCTTCTTCTCTTTTTTTCCTTAGCTCTTTTTCTTCCTCCAACTTTGTTTTCACATCCTTCAATTTATTGTCTAATTTGAACATTTTGCATTTCGATTATCTGTCTTTTTCATCAATTCCTAACACTTCATCTTCACCTTCACTTGTAATCTCTTTTATTTGCAAAATTGCTTTGTTCTTCGATTCATCAAGTAACATATTCTCTTTAGATGTTATTTTCTTAATTCCAAGTGAAATCTGTAATCGGCGAACATAAGAAGATTTTTAGTCATAAATTCATTATTTCTAATATTTTGAAGTGCTACGATTTCTAGCATATTAATATGTGCACATAAATAAATATAAAATTATTTATTGAATTACGACTACTAAGTTTTGAGTGATAAAGGGATTGTTACAAAACTAAGTACATTGTTGAAATGCTATTAGAATTTAGTGTTTTCCAATCACCATATTAATCACAAAAAAAATCATAATGCTAGAAGAATTAGCATTTCACTTACAGTGTTCTATTTACTTAAAATTTATTATAATGGTAGGATAGTTTAACATTTTATTAACAGCAAATTGCTTAAAAAATAAATCAAAATGAGAGGAGAGGTTAGCATTTTTGTAATAGCATGTCGACTAAAAACCAAAATGCTTTTAGAAGCTAAGTATTTTTGGAACAACTTTTTGTAATAAATAAAACCAAAAGAAAATTCATAATGCTAGGAGAATTAGCAGTTCACTTACAGTGTTCTGTTTATTTAAAAAATTATCATAATGGTAGGATAGTTTAGCATTTTATTAACAGCAAATTGCTTAAATTAAAAAATAAAAATGATAGGAGAGGTTAGCATTTTTTGTAATAGCATGTCGACTACTCGACTAAAAATCAAAATGCTTTTAGAAGCTAAGTATTTTTGGAACAACTTTTTGTAATAAAAAAACAAAAGAAAAATTCATAATGATAGGAGAATTAGCATTTCACTTACAGTGTTCTGTTTATTTAAAAAATTATTATAATGGTAGGATAGTTTAGCATTTTATTAACAGCAAATTGCTTAAATTAAAAAATAAAAATGATAGGAGAGGTTAGCATTTTTGTAATAGCATTTCGACTAAAAATCAAAATGCTTTTAGAAGCTAAGTATTTTTGGAACAACTTTTTGTAATCAAAAAGAAAAAAAAGAAAAAAGAAAAATTCATAATGCTAGGAGAATTAACATTTCACTTACAGTGTTCTGTTTATGTAAAAAATTATTTTAATGGTAGGATAGTTTAGCATTTTATTAACAACAAATTGCTTAAATTAAAAAATAAAAATGATACGAGAGGCTAGCATTTTTGTAATAGCATGACTACTCGGCTAAAAATCAAAATGCTTTTAGAAGCTAAGTATTTTTGGAACAACTTTTTGTAATAAAAAAAAAACAAAAGAAAAATTGATAATGATAGGAGAATTAGCATTTCACTTACAGTGTTCTGTTTATTTAAAAAATTATTATAATGGTAGGATAGGTTAGCATTTTATTAACAGCAAATTGCTTAAATTAAAAAATAAAAATGATAGGAGAGGTTAGCATTTTTGTAATAGCATGTCGACTGCTCGACTAAAAATCAAAATGCTTTTAGAGGCTAAGCATTTTTTGAACAACTTTTTGTAATATAAAAAAAACAAAAAAAATTCATAATGATAGGAGAATTAGATTTTACTTACAGTGTTCTATTTATTTTAAAAATTATTATAATGGTAGGATAGTTTAGCATTTTATTAACAGCAAATTTCTTAAATTAAAAAATAAAAATGATAGGAGAGTTTAGCATTTTTGTAATAGCATGTCAACTACTCGACTAAAAATAAAAATGCTTTTAGAAGCTAATCATTTTTGAAACATATTTTTGTAATCACAAAAAAATCATAATGCTAGAAGAATTAGCATTTCAGTTACAGTGTGCTGTACAGATAAAATAATTTACATTAATCACATTTAACTACCGTGTTTCCGGTATTAAACAGAAAATTACAAAAGCAATTGCATTATTAAAATTTTAACAACATAAAATATTATCATACCATTTTATCATCCATATTGGCTAGGATCTCCTTTGACACAATGTTTTTCATTAAGTTTAGCGACCATTTTGCAAATCTTGGAGAGCCGCTTATCCACTCTTTTCTTGGCTTAAGTATATCAACATGTTCACATAGAAAATACTGAAAAAAGAACAAAATATTAGTTAGAATAAATTATCATACATCTTATCATACTATATTAAAATTTAATATTATGATGAAAAAATATCATTGATTTTTTCTTACCAGGGGAAGAATGGAACAACCAGACATATTTCTTGGTTTATCATTGAATTTCCATAATGAATTAGCTAAATGATAATGAATAGTTAATGGCCAAGAAATTTGATTCATTTTTTTTGGATCAACGGTGTATTGAAGATAACCCAGATTAAGCATTCTTTGATTGTTAGGGAAAAGAAATGTTATAAAGAGAAGAATAAGAATAAATCTTGGCAAATCATTTTCCTCATCTGGAATTTCTTTTTCAATTTCTATTTCTATACTTTTAATAACAAGATCTTTGGTTATATGATCTATGTTAATAAAATTTCTTGAAACAAACCTTTGACAATTTTCAGGGGTGCATGATAAAGATACTTTAGGTAAGGGAAAAATATTTCTCCCATTCACAGGAAAACCAAAAATTAATGAAATATCTTTCGTTGATAATTTTAATTTTTTCCTCCCAATAGAAAAACATTCCTCCTTAATTGAACAACAACTGATTAAATCATCTAAAATTTTAGAGGATTTTCTAATTTGCTTTGGTCCAATGTTACTTGAATAAAAGCATTTATAAATTAACAAAAAGGAGCTATTTTAAAAAATTTAATTGATTAATTGAAAAACCATTTTTTTAAAAAAAAAATCAAGAATTTTAACCAATGGTACTAGACTACATCGGTATTGGACAATTTGCTTTTTCTTTTTCTAGCTTGCAACTATTTTTCGCTTTTTGCTTTCTTTATTCTCAGGAGAAGACTCCGATATTTCCTGCAAGAAAGAGATAACAAAACAATATAAAATTGTATTAAAATATAGAACTGTATTATAATACAATATTAAAGAAATCATTTTGTGCAATTTAATGTTAGATTAATCTAGCATTTTTATACATTATAATGCTAGGTTAACCTGTCATTTACATATGTCGGTTAACGGCTCGGCCATGCCATGTAATGACAGGTTATCCTAGCATTTTCGTGCAATTTTCAAGGGCTCGGCCACTCGCTGTAGTGCTAGGATAAACTGTCATTTACATATGTCGGTAAATGGCTCGGCCATGCCATGTAATGATAGGTTATTCTAGCATTTTCGTAAAATTTTCAAGGGCTCGGCCACTCACTGTAGTGCTAGGATAACCTGTCATTATCATATGTCGGTTAATGGCTCGGTCATGCCATGTAATGACAGGTTATCCTAGCATTTTCGTGCAATTTTCAAGGGCTTGGCCACTTGCTGTAGTGCTAGGATAACCTGTCATTTACATATGTCAGTTAATGGCTCGGCCATGCCATGTAATGACAGGTTACTCTAGCATTTTCGTAAAATTTTCAAGGGCTCGGCCACTCGCTATAGTGCTAGGATAACATGTCATTTACATATGTCGGTTAACGGCTTGCTCATGCCATGTAATGACTGGTTGTCCTAGCATTTTCATGTAATTTTCAAGGGCTCGGCCGCTCCCTGTAGTGCTATGATAACCTGACATTTTCATATGTCGGTTAACGGCTCGGCCATGCCATGTAATGACAGGTTATCCTAGCATTTTCGTGCAATTTTCAAGGGCTCTACCACTCGCTGTAGTGCTAGGATAACCTGTCATTTACATATGTCGGTTAACGGCTCGGCCATGCCATGTAATGACAGGTTACTCTAGCATTTCCGTAAAATTTTCAAGGGCACGGCCACTTGTTGTAGTGCTAGGATAACCTGTCATCTACATATGTCGCTTAATGGCTCGGCCATGCCATGTAATGACAGGTTGTCCTAGCATTTTCATGCAATTTTCAAGGGCACGGCCACTCGTTGTAGTGCTTGGATAACTTGTCATTTACATATGTCGGTTAATGGCTCGGCCATGCCATGTAATGACAGGTTATCCTAGCATTTTCATGCAATTTACAAGGGCATGACCACTCACTGTAGTGCTAGGATAACCTATCGATTTCATATGTCGGTTAATGGCTCGGCCATGCCATGTAATGACAGGTTATCCTAGCATTTTCGTGCAATTTTCAAGGGCTCGACCACTCGCTGCAGTGCTTGGATAACCTGTCATTTACATATGTCGGTTAATGGCTCGGCCATGCCATGTAATGACAGGTTACTCTAGTATTTTCGTAAAATTTTCAAGGGCTCAGTGAAACGACCCGAACTTCCCCGATAAGGAAAGCCCGGATTGAGTTGAGGACAAGACGAATCAGAACACAAACAGAAGAACATTTCATTGTATATTACAACAATTCCATCAGAATACAAGAATATACAGAGTATGAATAAATATTGCACATCATAAAATATCAGAGGTTTAAATTACATTTAAATACATCGCAGCGGAAAAACAATACAAAGCACAACCGAAAACAGATACACGGATACAGAGCTTTCCGAATACTGCTTCAGCTGTAATCATGATCCTGTTAATATAAATCTGCAAAACCAAAACTACTAGCTACCCGTGTCAAAATAAGGGCACCTAGAGTTTAGGTTAAAACAATAAACTCTAGGTCAGTCATGTGACTGGTGTGAGAACTAAAACGGTTATTTAAAGCTTTACTTTAAATCAGATATATCAAGGGACCACGCCGTATAACACAGAACGGTTTCCTCCCAAGAATACCAGTGCATATAACAAAACAGCGCAATGCTTTTTGAAAAAATAAGCTATTATAAGGCCAAGGTCCCATCACACAATGCAACACAAGCCGGAGGATAGGGTTTTCCCTTATAATAGCCAAACATGCTTGGTACGTTAAAACAAATCATTTGATACTATTATAAGTGCATAGTGTCAAAACAATTTCAATCATAAATATCAATCATAGACGGCATGAGTACCATATATCATGTCGCCAATACTAGGCTCTACAATCAAAACCGCAAATATCACGTATTGGAAGTTGGATTTCCATCTGTGAACCAAGGCAAAAGATAGTCCTTACCGATTCGAGAGCCTCTAGCCCGCCCCTTAGGACTAGAACGCATCGCCCCTTGGATCGTCAGGGTTGGTCCACCGATGTGGATTAAACTTAAACCCTGGACACTGCGTTTCCCCATCCTTTGGGGCGTAAATGAGCCAAATGACTCCATCGGCTCCACACAGTCACCGATATATCCGAGACGCCTCGCAACAGCAACAACCACATAAGTCAAACTTGTCATGGCGTGTAAAACCATTGATGCCACTTCTAGCTAGAAAGAAACGCATGTCCTCCCTGAGGTCCTTCTCCCATTTCTGGTTCACAACCGGGGTGTGAGGCTCGCGAATCAATGCTACGCAAAGCTGTGCCACACAGGCTGTGCTTTGATCATCAACCACAAGAATCTGCTTTTCAATAGAATCCTTTATCATTTGCCACTTAGGCATACCACGCAGGCAATTCACTCCATGCGATTGATATCCATCAATATATAACCCATGAGCTCGTACGTCTTAGAGAAGGGTGTTAAGCAAGAGAATAAATTCTCCGCCGCCAAATAGATATATATATATATATATTTAATAGAAATCAATCACACAAAATAAAATCCAATGTCAGACACATAGTCCATTTACAAGTTCGTTCTGGGTCTGAACGAAACCGGAGGCACCTTGTACCTCGCATATCCATCGATCTCCAAGTACGTCTGGACGATCACCAACGGATTCCCTCCTCTTGGGTGTACAGCCCAATCAAGATCATCAGTAATCACCCAAACGATGTGAAGACCTCCAGTCTTCAACCACCGTCTTCATCCTCGACACTACGTCGAATTAGTTATTCAGAATGGGATAAACCCGGTCTTTCTGAATAACTCGCGTATATAATAAACAAGTGTTACACAAACACAACATACGCCTCATTCCAATTCAGAATATTCTTTTATTCAAATATTATTACACTTTGGAAAGGTTCCCATTAATTTTATCAAAGATAAATTCTTTAAATTTATTCTTTAATCTTCCTTTGAATATCAATTCAAATTAGTCGGGATTAGCGAACCACACCGAAGTAATCATTTATTTTATATCCCAACCTATTCATCCCATGAAGTAAAACTGGTCATACTTCATATCTAACACCACGGTGTTATCGGTAAATTCAATTACCATTTCACGTTCAAATCTAATTAAATATTTAACTATCGCCTGGAGCAAAACTGGTGATACTCCATTCTCGATCGTTTCAATTTAATTAAAGATTCATTAAAACTCCATTTGGTTTTAATCTTCCCAAAAATCAATATCCTCTCTTTAACTGGGTTAAAGAACCAATGTCATCTAAAACACGATTCATGATAAACCCAAAATCACATTCCATAATTATCGGGTTAAAGAACAAGTGTTATTTAAAACACCGTTCACGATAAACCCAAAAATAAATTCCAATTAAATATCATTTAATTGGTATACTTCATTAAATCTAAATAAAAAGATTTAATCTTTTTCTCAATTAGGTTTAAGAACAGTGTTAATGAAGACACCATTCACGACAAACCCAAATCACATTTGATATTAAATACAAGGCTCTGAATAGAAAATATATCGGCTTATATTCAATATCAAATTCTACGACCAACAAATATCGTATTGGAAATTACGATATTAATATATCTTTCAAATCCCTGTAACAATATCTATATCATCATGAAATCCAACATCGAAATATTACAAAGACAATTTCGATTCAAATCCATTCCAATTCAATTATTGGAAATTATGGTTACTTTTAAAACCATTTCAAATCCAATTTATTTATTTTAAAAATAAATGGATTTTAATTCTAGTTCAAAACCAGTTCATTTCGATAAAAATCTATTTTATCTTTTCAAATTTGATATTTTTCATCCCAATTCTTCACAAACCATTTCTTATGATTTTACACAAATTATTGATATTTTTAATAATTTTATCAAGGCCCGTACAGTCGATTTCCATCAACGGCCATTGAACTGCACTTACAGCGACCTTTTCCAAATTTTATTTGGACATAATTCCAAATCCAACCGTTAGATTTCACATCACTAACATTCGTTAGAAAGCTCTTTTCGATACGAATCCAATGGTTCCGGTTTTAGGAGAATCCGACGATCGGGTCTCCTGTAATATCCATTCGAAGTCAATGGTCGAAATTCACGAACTGCCACGGCGCGGCGCGTTCTATTCAGGCCATTCTATATATATAATATATATATTATATATATTTCGTCGATTTCCCTTTAAAACGTATTTTAAAAATCGTTTTAAATTCGTTTTCGAAACGATTTCAACTTCATATTCAATTTCGAATCAAAATTGAATATTCCACATCACCGATATACAAATGATAATATTTTTCAAACGTTATATTTTGAAATCACTTCCTTTTCTATAATCATTATAAAAACGAATATAATCGATTTAAATATCGTTCGCGTCAAAATGGCGCAAATCTAACCAACACGGCTTTACATATTTCAATAACTTCGTTATTCTATTCAACAAACGAATATTTTCTTCAACACATGAATATATATTTTCATTCAACACATGAATATTTTTATTTTATTCAACACATGAATATTTATTCTAGTCAACACATGAATATTTATTTTATTCAACACATGAATATTTTTATTTTATTCAACACATGAATATTTTTTTTCTATTCAACACATGAATTTATATTTATATTCAACACATGAATATTTTTTTTAATAATATTCTTTATTTTCCAAATTAGAATGAGGCCCAATCAATTACCATATAATGTTAATTATATGGATTCCATACATCACATGTATATAATAACAACGATAAATAATCAACCGTCATCCAGAGTGCACCACACAACTGTATAAGCATTAAATATAAATAATTAACGCTTACACAGTCTGTCAACCCATCGATTGACATACAACTAAATAATCGGGATTAGTGTACGTCAAATATCATCCCAATACCCTTGTGGGGTTTCAAATCAACAAACACAGATTTTTATTTGTGCAATTGGGCGATGTGTAAAGTTTATCGTCCCAATCAATATCAGTCAAATCGGTGTACATAAACAAATCGTTCGATTTGTAAATGAATATATATTTTACTTCAACACATGAATATATATTTTATTTCAACACATGAATATATATTTTATTTCAACACATGAATATATATATTTTATTTCAACACATGAATATATAGTTTATTTCAACACATGAATATATATTTGATTTCAACACATGAATATATATTTTATTTCAATCCACATCACACTATCAAATTTCACTACACAGAAATCAAACAAACAAGTCATCCATGGTTTGTGGACGACGGGTGTCGGGTGCTGCTAAGCACCGTCTGCATCCTAGTATATATTTCAAACTATAAATAGAAATAAAAGTGAGGAGTTCTCACCTTGGGGTTCCACTCTGCCGTTTTATTTCTAAAATTTAGAACTGTCTGCATCTGCCCGGACTTCCAACGCAGTCTTCTCCACGCTGTTCATATTAAAATCATATTTTTAATATGATGTTCTATACATTAAAAATCATATTTTTAATACTCTACCGATATAAAAATCATATCTTTAATCTTTCTATAATATAAAAATCATATTTTTAATCTTTCTATAATATAAAAATCATATTTTTATTCTTTCTATAATATAAAAATCATATTTTTAATCTTTCTGTAATATAAAAATCATATTTTTAATCTTTTTGTAATATAAAAATCATATTTTTATTCTTTCTATAATATGAAAATATATTCTTTTGTCATAAAAATCGAATCATTTTATGTTATATATAAAATAAAATCTAATTTATCTACGAATAAAAATCATACCTTTTACATTACAAAAGAAACCAATCTTTTTACTTAGGAAAAATCAAATTTTTATTTCGCTATTATCTATATAAAAATAGAATTTTTAACTTGCTAGATTTTATTTAAAAACAATGCTGAATTTTATTTAAATTGAATACTTAGTTAGGAAAATTAATTAGGTAATTTAATTACCTTTCTTCCCTTTTGAACACTAGCAGGCGCACAAAGAAGCGCATCAGCGTTGACTTCGTCTTCTAGCTGCGCGCGGGGCCCAAGGTGCAGCGCAGGCGAGGTTGAGGGCTTTAAGTGGTCGGCCAGGGGCTATTGATGGCGGGTTTCTATTGAAAGAGGGGCTAGGGTTATTTGTAGGTGGCTGGGGAGAGAGGCGAGGGCGGAGCAGCCGTGGGGGAGGGCGGTGTTAGTCAGTGGCGGATGTGGGAGGTGGACGGCGTCGACGGCGCAAGTGGGGGGGGGGGGAGGGGAGGGGAACGCGATTTCTTCGATGCTGTTTTTTTTCAATTTCCTTTTAGAACGTTTACTGAGGAGGGTAGGAGAATAAGGGGGAAAGGTATAATTATATATATATATATATATTTTAATTTTATTTTATTTCCCAAAAAGTAAGTTTTAAATTCGAACTCGAAATCAAGCCCACCGACTATCTTCCATAGCCAATTACCATCATTCCGAACACGATGGGATATGTATCATAAGCCAGTTCGGCTATTACGATCAGTTTTTATCAAACTCAAAATATAAAACATTATATTGAATTTTAAACGCACATTTCTATTTATTGGGGTCACATACGGACCCTAAAAATTCCAAAAAATTACTTCTAGCTTTGTATTGACGATACGGTCCTAACAAAACTAATTTTGTCAAATTCCGAGACCGTTTGAAAAATGGGCATTTTCTGGTCGACCCAATTCAACTGAAACTGGTCAACCGCGTTTTCCTTTGCCACGCTAACATCTTGATTCAGAAAATTACAAATTTTGGAATCTAGCAATAATTTGACACCCGGGATCCAACAAAAGTGGTTTCGTCGAAAACAGAGTTCGTTTGCAAAATTTCCATTTTTAAGGGACTAAATTCCATAGCGACTATTCTGAATTTTCAACCGGGCATAACTTTTTATTCCCGCTATGAAATTTCAATTTTTCGGATTCGTTGGACAGATATTCGCAAATAAATTCAAATATTTTTGGTTTCACCAAAATTTGGTTTATTTTGAATCCTATACATTCATTTGAACTATGAAATCGAATTTTCGAACTACCGTGCCATTTTCAATTCCTTTTATAATTTAAAATAAATATTTATATTCTAACGTCGATTCAAATAAATATATACGTTCTATTCCTATTCAGAATAAATTTCTCATCGTTATTATTTAAAATAATTCATTTTAAATATCCAAAATTCTCTAAAATTGCCAAAATAAAAATTTTAAATTGGCTCGGATTTCCGGGTTATTACACTCAGCCACTCGTTGTAGTGCTAGGATAATCTGACATTTTCATTTATCGGTTAACGGCTCGGCCATGCCATGTAATGACAGGTTATCCTAGCATTTTTGTGCAATTTTCAAGGGCTCGGCCACTTGCTGTAGTGCTAGGATAACCTGTCATTTACATATGTCGGTTAATGGCTCGGCCATGCCATGTAATGACAGGTTACTCTAGCATTTTTGTAAAATTTTCAAGGGCTCAGCCACTCGCTGCAGTGCTAGGATAATCTGACATTTTCATATGTTGGTTAACGGCTCGGCCATGCCATGTAATGATAGGTTATCCTAGCATTTTCGTGCAATTTTCAAGGGTTGGGCCACTCGCTGTAGTGTTAGGATAACCTGGCATTTACATATGTCGGTTAACGGCTTGGCCATGCCATGTAATGATAGGTTACTCTAGCATTTTCATAAAATTTTCAAGGGCTCGGCCACTCGCTGTAGTGCTAGGATAACCTGTCATTTACATATGTCGGTTAATGGCTCAGCCATGCCATGTAATGACAGGTTACTCTAGCATTTTTGTGCAATTTTCAAGGGCTCGGCCACTCACTGTAGTGCTAGGATAACATGATATTTTCATATGTTGGTTAATGGCTCGGCCATGCCATGTAATGGAAGGTTACTCTAGCATTTTCGTAAGATTTTCAAGGGCTCGACCACTCGCTGTAGTGCTAGGATAACCTGACATTTTCAATTGTCGGTTAACAGCTCGGCCATGCCATGTAATGACAGGTTGTCCTAGCATTTTCGTAAAGTTTTCAAGGGCTCGGCCACTTGCTATAGTGCTAACCTGGCATTTTGTGTTTTAAACTTATATATTCTGCCCTTAATTAACCTAACATATTTTGCACTACAAATCAATGCATAATTAATGAATCGTTTTATAATATATTTGTGTTAATTTTTCCCAGATAAATAGCATAGAATTTAAAACTACATATACATTCAATTTAACCATTTGTGTTTAATTTTTTCTGTTATACCTGATCTCGTTTATCCTTCTCCTTCTCCATCGTCTTTTTCGCTTTTATAACTGATAGTGATAATCTCGAAGAAACAACCCTATTTGCTGATTTTGGTGGAGAATTTGGCAATGGTTCTGACGACGACGATGGCCTTAAGTGACGAGTTTGCATCAGCGATTGATCTGACGACGATGACCTTAAGCGACGAGTTCGCATTATAGGAATACACTTGCTTTTGATTTACGTCTATCTCCTGTTTTCTCGATTTGAATTTGATCGAAAACCCTAAGTGAAGACGACTAAGTGAAAGAATAGATGGTAATGTGGGAGTTTTTGTTTTATTTTCGTTCGCGGGTCCTTCAGCCCAATCAACAAAAGTTGTGGCCCAAAGATTAAAATTTTAAATAAGTTTGTCCTTACGCCTAATTAACTCTTTAAAACATTATTATACAACATACGATGAATCAAATAATAAATATAAAGGTGCTTATTGACACTCCAAATATTGTTAAGGAGGGGTAAATTTTTAAAAACACTCCAATCATAAAAAAAATGTTAGGGGGAGTCACGTACTTAATTTTTTATATTCCCTTTTACCCCTGGTAATAACATAGTTATCATCCCAAATCCCAATCAATTTTAAATGTAAAAAAACCAAACCCCTAAATTATTTGCAAACAAAAAAAGAGCGATCATTTGGGGAGAAACAATGGCGCAAATGAAGAATGTGAAACAAATGAGATTATTGATAATTTAACAAATGAGAAATGAAATTATTAAAAAAAAAGCGATAGACAGATAAGAAATGAAATTATTTTAAAAAAGCGATCGACAAATGAGATTATTGATATTTTGATAAAAAATCTAATGCAGGTCGACTAATATACCATATTTTTTTATTAACAACTAAAAAAAGGATTATTGTAAAGAAGACTAATTTGGTAAAATAAACTTTATTTGTTAAGGGTGTGATCTCTGCATTGATACCCCCCTTAACAAATTCTTTATTTTTTAAACTGATCCCCCCTTAACAATATTTGGAGTGTCAATAACAATCCCCCAATATAATATAAATTATTGTTGTTGTTATTGTTTATATATGGTATGTGTTATGTAACTTATATTTCAATGAAGTAAAACAAAAAGTTTATGTTCTTACTACTATAAGTAAGTATCCTTGTTGAAATTGATATGTTTGATTATTTTAGACAAATTAACAAATATAATTTAAATTATTTCTTTTATATATGTTAAACATGAAATTATATAATTGGTTAAAATATATTGACTTAAGAGCAAATTATACGAATAAATTGAGAAAGATTTTATAAAAAATTACAATTTTTTTAATGCGGAGTTATTTGAAGTTTAAAATTGATTTTTTTTAGAATATTGTGTATGATAAGGTTATTGTTTATGTACATAAAAATATTATAGTCAATTACAAATTAATTTTGTTATTATTGTTTATGTGCAAAAATTTATGTATCTATATAGTTAAACAAAAATAATTATTGTTGTTTTTATTAGTATGCATGTGCATAAATATACGACTGATATATAGATTATATTAAAATACTTTAGATTTGAGATTTGATAAGTAATTAAATACATGGATCTAAACTTAAAAGATTATGAAACAATCGATGAAGTTGTACATAACCATAGAAATATTAAAATATGGATATTTGATGTTAAAAATAGAATTCTACTACGTAAATAAATTTATTGAGATAAATGAATAGTAAATTTGTTTTGTTAATGTTATATATATATTATTTATGACATTTGAATTATATATCTTTATTAAGTAAAAAATATATTTGATTGCTTTTTTAATTATGAATGTGATATACAAATTGAAACAAGCACATTTAAGGATTTATCAGATGTATTAATGAATAGTTATTAATTAGATTTATTCAAGTATATTATTACTAAGTTTACATGGCTAACTGAAAATATATTGATGTAAAATTTACAAAATTGTGTGGGATTGAGATGAGTTTTGTTAGCAACCATAGAAATTTTAGAATGTAGGCATTTCAGTTAAAATAATAATTATATAATATAATGCATCAATGTATTGACATACACGAATTATAAATTAATTTTGCAATCATTGCATGCATATATAATTATGTTATGTAGCAGTTTATATATCCAAATGAATTTTATACCTTTTTTTTGTTAATATGAATATTGTGCAAATGGTGAAAAGTTTATATGTGTGATTTATTTGATACGTCAACAACTAATATTTTACTATGTTTAATTATAGTTTTAAGATTCTTGATTAGCTCTAACATATGAAGTCAAATATAAAATATTATAAGAGAACTAAGATAGTTCTGCAAGAGGTTGTAGGAATTTTATAATTTAGTTTTTGCTGTAAAAAATAATAATTTTGTAATGTGTGACAAATTCATTGATACCTTCTCTGATACATTTTTTCTATTTTTTTGTTTTCCATCAAAAATTAAATTTGTACTTAATCTCATGTTACTACAAACAATTTCTTTTAAATTTTCTTTGCTAAAGTTTTTTTTCGCAAAAACGGAAATATTTTCTGTCTTTACCGTAATTATTTACAGATTAACTAAAACCAAAAATAATATTGTGTCTTAAACATGTTTCTGAGAAAGAACACTTGTGTTTTTTAGTTTAACGAAAGTGCAATTTTATTATATTTTATTATTATGAATATGATGCATATTATTGAAATTTTCACAGTGTCATTAGTGCCAAACCAATAAGTATCACTTAACTATATTTATCTTATTATTTTAAACCTATGACAGCATAATTAATTTTAACATGCGGACTAAATTATAAACCATAAGAGAGTGACGTGGATTTTATATATAACCATGGTAATTTTGAATATTGGTATTTTAAGTTAAATGTGGAATTTCTTAATGCAACACATGATAAATATATTTTAACATTTTAAATACATGTATTTTAAGTTAAATGATTAACAATAAAAAGTTAAATCTATTATTGTTGTTTTATGTGATTTATATATCGAAATTGAATAAAAAATTAGTTTGAATATTTTTATTAGCATAATATTCATATACATACTGAATTATGGTTTTTTAACATCTATTAGGAATATTAATAAATATTAGCTAACTAAATTTATTTAAATTGTTTAAAATTTGCATTATGTAATTAATATAAATATATCGAGCTAAATATAAAATGTTAGAAATTCATAGACGAATTATTTGTAAACATTCATACAAATTTTAAATATATATCATAATGTAAAAAATGGGAGTTTTAGTTAAATAATTTAACTGATAATTAAAATATTCAAATATTAAATATCAACAGAGAATTAAGCAGAAGAGAGGGAACCTCTAAAATTAAGGAGAAAGCAAGAAGTTCTTTTGCTTTAATATTATTTAATAGATAAGACTGACAATCTATAATACTTATTAGGCAATAAATATTTACTTATCATATATAAGACTGATAGTCTGTGATACTGTAAGAACCCGTAACTTCCCCGGTGAGGAAAGTGCGGGTTCTTACAGTTGGTATCAGAGCTTTGGTTTACAAAGCTTAGAGAACAAGACACATTAGAACCGTACGAAAGAATTTATCAGTTATTGGATTAGTAATATCCAATGGGAATGACTCGTTAGAGATGGGATCAGTAGTATCCTAGAACGAGTGTGAAGAGTATATTTTTAAAATGAAAACGAATTTTGTTTTGAAAATTTAAATCAATTATTCGTATTTGATTATTTAATTCATATTGATTAGGACAGTCCAATATATAAAGATTTTGCGTATGCGCCTAGCTAGCGTCTATTCGAAGTTTTAATATACTGGATAGATATAGAATCACACTCTAGTCGCCCGGAGATGATTTTGATGATAGTTCGAACATCATCAGAATTGGTATTCGTGTTTCGAAGGTGTGATATCTATATATTTCCTATTGACTGGTGTGAGAACCAAAATTAGATAGGGCTTATTGTTGTGATTTGGCATCAAAAAACATGATTTTTGTATATGTATCAAAATTATGAATTTGAAACTCTAATTCACTAATTGATTGATGTTTGTTTATTTGTTTGCTAATTTTTAGCCATTTAGCCTAATTGAACCAAATATTGAATTATATTGAAAATTGGTCGCATTTTCTTGCATATACTTGAACTTACATTGAACATGTCATAGCAAAGAGGCTAGAGCAGAGAATAAAATTTGTTTGCCCGACAAATAGGTACATTTTTACTACATAATTTACTGTTTTGTTTGGGTGATGATGATTTTATGAGCCTATTGGCTAGCCGCTTGGCTTTTTCTTTTTCTTTTTGAGATCTGAAGGACCGGGGAAGCTATTTGAGATTTCCCGATGCTCCCAATGCAGGGGAGGTTATGGCGAAATTTTTCGAAAATTTAGGGTGTTAGCCAAATTTTTGAAGAATTTGAAAATTCTCAGAAACTGAAAAGTTAGAGAATGAAAGCCGAATCGAACGTAGAGTTGATTAATCAAACCACTTTCGACTTTGTTCCTTTTCGGGGACGAAAAGTTTTAAGTGGGGGAGATTGTAACAACCCGAAAATCTGGGCCAGTTTAAAATTTTTATTTTGGCAATTTTAGTGAATTTTGAACATTTAAAATAGATTATTTTAAATAAAATCGACGAGAAATTTACTTTGAATATAATTCGAACGTATATATTATATACGTCGTCGTTAGAATATAAATATTTATTTATATTTATAAATAGAATTGAAAATGGCCCGGTAGTTCGATAATTCGATTTCAAACTTCAATTGAATGTACCGGGTGCAAAACAATCCGGATTTTAGTGAAACCAAAAACATTAGGATCTAATTGGTGATATCTTTCCAACGAATCCGAGAAATCGAAGTTTCATAGCGGGAATCAAAAGATATGTCCAGTTGAAAATTCTGAATAGTCGCTATGGAATTCAGGCCCTTAAAAATGGAAATTTTGCAAACGACCTTCGTTTTCGACGAAACCACTTTTGTTGGGTCCGTGATGTAAAATTATTGCTAGGTTTCAAATTTCATAATTTTTCGAATCAATATGTGAGCGTGGCAAAGGAAAACGCGTTTGACCAGTTTCCGTTGATTTTAATCGACTGGAAAATGGCCATTTTTCAAACGGTCTCAGAATTTGACGAAACTAGTTTTGTTAGGACTGTATCATCAATACGAAGCTAGAAAATATTTTTCTGCAATTTATAGAGTTAGTATGTGACCCCGGTAATTTGAAATGTACGTCTAAAATTCAATATAGTGATTTGAATGTAAATTCAACGGAAACTGATTGTAACAATCAAATCAGCCTACGATACATATCCCATTGTGTTCGGAATGGGGGTGAAACGCTATGGACGACAGGCGGTGGGCCTCGTTTCGAGGTCGTATGTGGAAGTCAACTTTTTGCCAAATTAAATAATTAAATAATAATAAAAAAAATATATCCTCCTCTTTATTATCTTCTGGCCCCCCCCATTCTCGATTCATACCAGAAAAAAAAACGAATCGAACCCGTCGCCGCCGTCCAGGCGAGGGCCTCGCCTCCCCATCGCCACCTCCGAACCACCGCACCCCCCCTGTTGCTCCCCCACCTCCGTCGCCCTACCACTCGCCCTTCGATTGACCGCCGACCTCCACGCGATGCCCCCCCTCTCCTCGCCAGAAGCGACGCGATACCCTCCCCCCCCAGACCTCGGCGGCGCTGAAAACCCCCCCTCCGAAGTTCAACAGTGGAAAACCCCCCCTCTTCCTCCTTTGATTTACTGTATGTGATTTATTAATTTTTTTTATATATAAATCAGTTTTTTTTTCTATTCCCTTTTATATTTTATCAAAATAGAAAATGCTGTTTTGTGTAATTAGCATGGAAAGAAAAAACTGAATATATATATAGCATAGATTTAAAAATGGGGGTTTAAAAATAAAATAGCCTGATATGCTTTGCTATTTGAAAATAAATATATAAAATGTGATTTTTATATTTTTAAAGAGTTAAAAATATGATTTTTATATATTGAACATCGAAGTAAAAATATGATTTTTATATATTGAACATCGAAGTAAAAATATGATTTTTATATATTGAACATCGAAGTAAAAATATGATTTTTATATATTGAACATCAAAGTAAAAATTCGATTTTTATATATTGAATAGCGAAGTAAAAATTCGATTTTGACATATGTAGAGAATACGGGCAACGAAGATGACAAAAAGGCGAGGACGACGAAGACTTCTGCAAAAGAAGAGTCGAGGTGGTTGGATAGCTATCGGTGAGAACTTCTCACCTTTCAATTTAATTTTTCTAGTTATATATATACTAGGATGCAGACGATGTTTAGTAGCACCCGACACCCGTCATCCACAGACCATGGATGGCTTGTTTGTTAAATTGTTTGGTTGTGTAGTTGGTTAGATTATTTGGTTGGAACTGAATTGTTTGGTGAAATGAAATTGATTTGATTGATGTGTGAATTGCGTGGGCCTTCACTAGACCGGGGATAAGGCTAGGCCTCGTCCCGTTTCTAGTATCGTGCCGTTATGCCGCCGAAATTTTCTAAAATATGTTAGAAAAATAAAAATATCAATTTGATTGAATAAATGAACTGAATAGAAATTCATATGTTAAAATAAAATAGTTTATCGTTAAAAATATAATTTTTAACGTGAAGGTGAATAAATAGATATTTATAAACAAATCAACCGATTTGTTTATATACACTGATTTGACTGATATTGATTGGGTCGATAAATTTTACACATCGCCCAACTGCACAAATAAAATCTGTGTTTGATCGTTTGAAACCCCACACGGGTGTTGGGATGAAATTTGAAGTTCACTCATCCTGATTGATTAAATATGTCTATCGATTGATTGACAGGCTGTTATAAGCGTTAGATATCTATATTTGATGCTTATACAGTGTAGTGCACTTTGGTTGATGGTTGATTATTTTTCAATGCTATTATACATGTGTTGTATGAAAATCCATATAATTAACTTTATATGGTAATTGATTGGGCCTCATTCCAATTTAGAAAATAAAGAATATATAAAATAAAGGTTCATGTGTTGACAGTACTCATCCGTTGAGATTAGTCATGTGTTGAACGAAATATTTTGATAATAACAACTATTTTGAAAAAGAAATATTTGAAATAGAATATTTGAAAATAGAAATATATGAAGCCGTGTTGATTAGATTGACGCCATTTTGACGAGAACGATATTTATATCGATTTTATTCATTTTGAAATGAATTGAAAACGATTTCGAAATGAATTGAATTGAAAACGATTTCGAAATGAATTGAATAGAAAACCAATTTGAATTGAATCGAATAGAAAACCAATTTGAATTGAATCGAATAGAAAACGACTTTGAAATTGAATTGAATTGAAAACGAATTCAAATTGAATGGAAAACGAATTCAAATTGAATTGAAAGCGAATTGAATTGAATTCAAATTGAATTGAAATTTGAATTGAATAGAAATGAATTTTAAAACGAATTTATAAAGAAGAATTCAATTTTGCTTTGGATTAAAATGGAAGTTGAAATTGTTTTTGAAACGAATTCAAAACTATCTATATAATTCGTTTTAAATAGAAATCGACGAAATATATATTATATATATAATATAATAGCCTGAAAAGAACGCGCCGCGCCGCGGCAGTTCGTTAATTTCGACCATTTATTTCAAACGGACATTACGGGAGATCCGACCGTCGGATTCTCCTAAAACCGGAACCGTTGGGTTCGTATCGAAAATAGCTTTCTAACGAATATTAGAAATTTTAAATCTAACGGTTGGATTTGGAGTTACGTCCAAATCAAATTAGAAAAAGGTCGCTGTAAGTGCAGTTCGATGGCCATTGATGGAAATCGACTGTACGGGCCTTGATAAAATTATTAAAAATAGTAATAATTTGTGTAAAATCATAAGAAATGATTTGGGAAAAATTAGGATGAAAAACTCCATATTTGAAAAGATAAAAATAGTTTTTTTATCGAAATGAACTAGTTTTGAACTAGAAATATAATTCTATTTATTTTTAAATAAATAAATTGAGTTTGAAATGGTTTTGAAAATAACCAGAGTTTCCAATGATTGCATTGGAATGGATTTGAATCGAAATTGCCTTTGGATTATTTCGATGTTGGATTTCGTGATGATACAGATTTTGTTATGGGAATTTGAAAGATAGATATATATCGTTATTTCCAATATGATATCTGTTGGTCGTAGAATTTGATATTGAATATAAGCCGATATATTTTCTATTCAGAACCTTGTGTTTAATATCAAATGTGATTTGAGTTTGTCGTGAATGGTGTCTTCATTAACACTGTTCTTGAACCCAGTTGAGAAAAGATTAAATCTTTTTATTTAGATTTAATGAAGATTAAATAATATTTAATTGGAATTGAATTGATATTGATTTTGGGTTTATCGTGAACAGTGTTTTAAATAACACTCGTTCTTTAACCCGATAATTAATGGAATGTGATTTTGGGTTTATCGTGAACTGTGTTTTAAATGACACTGATTCTTTAACCCAATTAACGATTAAAACTAAGTGGAGTTTTAATGAATCTTTAATTAGATTGAAAAGATCGAGAATGGAGTATCCCCAGTTTTGCTCCTTGCGATAGTTAAATCTTTAATTAGATTTGAACGTGAAATGGTAATTGAATTTACCGATAACACCGTGGTGTTAGATATGAAGTATTACCAGTTTTACTTCATGGGATGAATAGGTTGGGATTGGGAAATTAAAACCAATGATTACTACGGTAAGGTTCGCTAATTCCGACTAGTTGAAACGAAAATCAAAGGAAGATTAGAGAATAAATTCAGGAATTTATCTTGGATAAAATTAATGGGAACCTTTCCCGATGAATGAGAAATTCAGAAACTAACTGTCGGTTAGCTAAGCGGAATGGTTTCGTGGATATTGATCTGATGTTGGTTTCGGCCTTCGGGGTTAATATTTGGTGAATTATTCTCTTGATTAATTTACGGTTAGTGACTGATGAATTGGAATGAGGCGTATGTTGTGTTTGTGTAACACTTATTTAAAATATACGCGAGTTATTCGGAAAGACCGGGTTTATCCCATTCTGAATAACTGATACGACGATAAGTCGAAGATGAAGACGATGGTCGAAGACCAGAAGTCTTCATGTCGTTTGGGTGATTACTGATGATCTTGATTGGGCTGTACACCCAAGAAGATGGAAACAGTTGGTGATCGTCCAGACGTACTTGGAGATCGATGGATATGCGGGGTACTAGGTGCCTCCGGTTTCGTTCAGACCCAGAACGGACTTGTAAAGGGACTGTGTGTCTGAGATTGGATTTTGGTCTGTGTGATTGATCTCTATTAAATATATATCTGTTTGGCGGTGGAGAATTTATTCTTTTGCTTAACGCCCTTCTCTGAGACGTACGAGCTCAGGGGTTATATATTGATGGATATCAAACGCATGGAGTGAATTGCCTGTGTGGCATGCCTAAGTGGCAATTGATCGAGGCTTCTGTTGAAAAGCAAAGTCTTGTGGTGATGATCAAAGCACGGCCTTAGTGGCGTAGCTTTGTGTAACGTTTACTTCGCGAGTTTCGCACCCCGGTTGTGAACCAAAAAGGGAGAGGACCTCAGGGAGGGCATGCGTTTCTTTCTAGCTAGGGTGGTGTCAGTGACCTACCAGCCCTGACATTTATATACTTTTCACCTGTGTGGTTGTTGCTGTTGCGAGGCGCCTCGGTTTGATCGGACGATCCGGGTCCGATGGAGTCATTCGTTGGCTCACTTACGCCCCAAAGGGCGGGGAAACGCAGTGTTCAGGCATTTTAATCCACATCGGTGGACCGGCCCTGTCGCTCCAAGGGTCGATGCGCTCTGACCCTGTGGCTCGGGCTAGAGAGTCACGAATCGGTTGAGGACTATCTTTTGCCTCGGTTCATAGATGGAAATCCAATTTCCAAATGCGTAACTTTGCGGTTTTATTTGTAAACCTATATATGGCGACAAAGTGGCATGGGGTGCTCATGTCGCCTATGATTGATACTTATGATTTGAAGTTGTTTTATACACTATGCACTTATAATAGTATCAAATGATTTGTTTTAAACGTATCAAGCATTCTTTGGCTGTTATAAGGGAAAACCCTATCCCCCGGCTTGCGTTGCATTGTGTGATAGGACCCGGGTCTTATAACAGCTTCATTTTTCTTCATTTAGCATTGCGCTGTTTGTTTTATGCACTGGTTTCCTTGGGAGGAAACCCGTTCCGTGTTATACGGCGTGGTCCCTTGATTTGCCTAACTTTAAAATAAAGATTTATAACTGTTTTAGTTCTCACACCAGTCACATGACTGACCTGGAGTTTATTGTTTTAACCTAAACTCTGGGTGCCCTTATTTTGACACGGGCAGCTAGTAGTTTTGGTTTTGCAGATTTATATTCACAGGATCCTGGTTTACAGCTGGAACGATATCCGAAAAGCTTTGTATCCGTATATCTCTTTCTAGTTGTGTATTGTATTATTTTCCGCTGCTATGTATTTACATGTAATTTAAATCTCTGATATTTCTGTGTAATATTTATTTGTTTATACTTTGTATTTTCTAGTATTCTCATGCATTGTTGTGATATACAGTGAAATGTTCTTTTGCATGCGTTCTATTTTGTGGCTTGTTCTCGAATTATCCGCACTTTCCTCACCGGGGAAGTTACGGGTTCTTACAGATACTTAAAATAAAAAAAAGCCTTCACATATACTTTAAACACAAAGGAAATGATTGGAATATTCCCTTTTTTTGAATACTAAAAAAATAAAACGACCAAAATCAACTTTATGCCCAAATTTGATTTTTCATTATTAATGCAATTTCATGCCATCTTTGCTTTAATATCCTATTCTGCAGGTGGCAATCAAAAGAGACTACGTGGATTGAGGCCACAATAGAGATGACGTGGATTGAGATTTGTACCGTTAGATTTGATTTAAAATAAATTGTCAAATTTATAGCCAGAGAGGATGGTATAGATTGCATCTCTGCAATAAAATAGAGAAAATATGTTTTTAGTCATTTTAGATGATGACATATTAGTGTGAAATTGTGAAACATTTTAGAAAAAATTAAAGCTAAAACTTTTGTAGTAAATTGTTTGGAAAAAAATAACAATGTATGATAAGTTCGAATGTTATTTAATACTAATTATTTACAATTTAATTATTATTTATCAATCAATTAACTGTTAATTATTTCATATTTCAAAGTAATAATTAATAAAGAAATGATTTTATAAAAAACATTGCTAGGATATGTAAACGAAATCTTCAATTCAAAAAAATTTCTAGAATATATTATTTGACACATCATCACACAACCCAGCATTATTTTTAACGAAAGTTTAAAAGGATACGAGAAAAATGTAGGGGTTAATCGCAAAAAAACTTCACCTTATGTATGTGTGTAGATATACATTTTACCTACCTATAATTATAGGTAGATAATCGTCCTTCAACAATTTTATAACATTGACAATATTTACCTACCAATAAATTTTACCATTAATTATTGGTAGATAAAGGTTCTCTTTACCTCCCCATATTTATTGGTAGGTAAAATATTAGTAGGTAAAGGTCAAATTTCTTGTAGTGGGATACCTGGGGAATTAAGTTAAGTGACACTTAATTGTAAATTAAGTAATCAGAAAAGGGGAAAACCTAAAAACAATTAAGAAAAAGGGGGAAACATATTGTACTTAATTATAAATTAAGTAGTCTGGGAGTCTGAAACCCGTTTGTAAGAATAACATGTTAAGACTTATCCTAGGGACAAGGGGAAATTATAACATAGGTTATAATAAATGGGTAGAGAAACTTATAAATGGGCTTTAGTTAATAGAACTAAGTTAATAAGTAAACAACGATAAGTCGTATTGACGATGTAAAGTGGAATTATGATTAAATGAGAGAGGATGAGGAAAACTTATGAAATAAGTTATATATAATCATAAATGGTAAGTGACATGTTAATTAGAAACATGTGAATTAGATATACTTAATTACATATTAAGTAAAACATGTTATTTAAATTAAACAAGAATATAAAAAGGATTGTGGATCACAGACCTTGGGCCACAATCTAGAGAATAACATGTTGTAAGCTTATTAATAAATTTAAATGAATTAAGTTGTATGACTAAAATTAATAAACAAGAGAAATTTGGTAATTTGAATAAGAATTCAATATGAATTAGAATAACCAAATTAACTGGAAACCTGGTGAGGTGAGACAAGCGCGTAAAAGAATGTTTAGACATAGGGTCTAACAACATGCTAAAGTAAGGCGCTTAGACCAGTCCGTACGGTTGAGGGTGAATAACCCAACAGGGTAGATCATCGAGGTATTATAAGGCACGAGGGGAGCGCACATTCATCTGATTGTTTGACGACTCCAAAGGACTGGAAGGGGAAGCACGCGACTTCCAGGGACGTAGGGTACTCTTGGTATTCCTCTGTGAGTGGAAGATGATCCTCCTGTACTCATAGAGCTTAGGTCTGTGTAGGTGAACCAATGAGTATGCCTTGATTTCAACAATAAGGGGCAATCAAAAGACTAAGATGGACCAGCATGATTCGATGAGACTAGTTTGTGCCCTATGATAGCAACTCGTCGTCTACCTACCATCTTCAGTCAGTACGTAAAGCGGAAAGGCGGAGAACTCCAAAAGACCATATACTTTGCTATCTAGTTAAGGGTGAGGTTGGCCAATAGGTTTGAAGGGTATAGGGGGCCGGGGTTAAGTTCTCATTCTTGATATTCTTGGGTGCCTTTCATTAGTTGAGGGAGGGGTCTAGTGGGAACATAGCCACTATAAAAGAAGACCTTAGCATCTGCAATCGGCAGATATCTGAAAGCTCCCGATCGAGTTCTGTGTTTCTTGATTATCCCTGCCACAGGACTCGGGCGTAAATATAGAGAACATGCGCAATAGACCTCAAGAACGATTGACAATACGTATGTGGGAAAGTCTAGGTACACTCATGTCGCTCTAGGTGGTGTATCATAAGACTAGAGGGCATTATTCGAGGATGGAACCTAAATCGATCGAATGCTTCAAAGATGGAAGTCCAAACGCTTACATAATATAAAAGTAGTGGTTCTTTGCAGACGTAGCATTGACATATATACAGAAATCTGTATGACATTCGGGCGTAGGATTAGGGACTGCTATATTCCTATGATGATACGGTAGAGACCGTGCGAGTGGGGTACCATGGGGTGTATCTCAATATTGAGAGATAGCTACATATACTGTATTAGGTTAATCTACTGGGGAGTAAATGGGTACGACATGTGTGTTAGCCTTGAGTGTTGTTAACCCAAGTAACCTAATAAATAAGAAAATATGATTGAATGGTATATGTAAGATTATCCAAAGTGTATTATTTAAATCCAATCACCAGAACTTGTGTTCTGACCCCCTCCTCATAGCATACTCGCAGGTTAGATTGTGGCAGATACATGATAGCTTTGGATACTGGTTAGGCAGTATTAATAATACGGTAAGGCTATGTTTTGATTATTCTATATTTTATCCTTTCCGCTTTGAGATATTTTTCTGAGCTCTGACATGTTTTGTCTCTGTCTTTTCTACAAGATACCAGAGCAAACCAATCCACGTTTCGATAGATCGGAATTTAAAAAAAAAATCGGTCTGTCGAAATTGGGGTTGTCACAGGACTTGATCTCTTCATTGTTAATAACCTTGATAACATATCCCGTTGTCTAGCACTCAAAACACGAAGAGTCAAGTTATCATATATTTAAATCTGGATTGAAGTTGTTTGCATTCCCCAAAAGGCTAGAAAAATAATCAAGAAAAGCGGCATCCACTAATTCTGGACTTTTAGCCACTACTCTGTCCTTATTAGTGATTTTCAAGATATTTTCCTTAGTTTGCTGCACTTTAAGTGACGTATGAAACAATTTAGTATTTATATCCCCTTCGGAACTCCACCTAACCCTCATTTTCTGCCTACACATATCCTCCTCATTATGCAGAGCATGCTTATACTGGTCAAGAAGATCATATTCAACTTTTGCAAAAGCTTCATCATCAGGGTTAGCCATCGCAACCATTTGATCTTGTGCTAAATAATTCTAGAGAGATGATGAAAAAATATCACCTTTACCAAATTTATTTGCTGCCCAAAAAGCTAGGGCCTTCTTAACACTCTTTAATTTTTGCTGCAAAATATAAATAGGTGTGCCAAACATGTTAGTATGCATGCATTTACAACAACATTAGAAAAGTCAGTTTCATATATCCATGCGTTAAAAAATTTAAAAGAGGAAATCTTTTTCATGGCACCCATGTCAATGGATATGAGTTGAGGTGAGTGATTAGAAAGTAAAGGTGGTGGAAGGGTAACAGAGATTGAAGGCCAAGGTCTTAAAGTAGAAGGATTGCCAAGGGTATGGTCGATTTTACTGAAAATTCTTCTACCCGCTATGCTTATATTATTCCAAGAGTATCTCGCACCAAAAAATGGTACACACAGTAATTCAGAAGAGTCAAGAGCAGAATTAAGAGGAGTCAAATCCCCAATGATAACAGGATTGCCTCCTGTGCGATCACCAAAAGAAAACAAGCAATTAAAATCTCCAGACAAAATCCATGGATGGGCGTTTTGATAAAGGTAGGGAAGGTAATCAAAGAAAGATTGCCTAGAGGAAACAGTGTTTTCCTCATATACTATAGTCAAGTAGAAGGAAGTGGAAGAAAGTAAGTGAACAAGATGAAGGTGAATAAATTTCTTGTGACTTAGGATAAGGGTAGCCTTGAAAAAACAAGGATCGAATAATATCAAAATTCTGCCATATGAGGATTCCGGAAGATTGTGAAAAACATTCCAATTAGGTTGAATAAAAAGAGAAGCCTTAGAAGAGAGAAGGGAATCCAATTTTGTTTCTAGAACAGCAAGGAGGTGCAAATGTTATTGTTCAATTAAGTTTCTATCTTGCTCAAGCTTACAAGTAAGGTGAGCACCACACATGTTCCATATGACCAACTTATAGGTCATTGGAAACATTATTTTGAGGGAGCTATTTGTTCTTGCTTCTCGTTTGAAAAGCTAGAGATGTAAGTGAGACAGGGAGAATGCTTGAATTGAGAGTTATGCGAGGATCATCAAAAGTGTCGATTTTGTTGGCCTTCTTCTTAGCCTTACGTTTGGAAGAGACAGCAGGTTTAGAATAAAGAAAGGAAGGGTCGTGGTTAGTGAAAGTAGTAGCGGAGGAGGTTGATTGAGGAAAGTCAGGTGGAGGTTTGATATGGCCATATGGGTTGTTAAAAGCTAGACCACTATGGTTTGCTTTGTCAGAAGCATAGGTACCAGAAGTATTGGAGATATTGGCATTAATGGGGTTAGAATAGGTGTTTAGTTTATCAAGGTTGGCATCATTGACAGTTTGATTATGCCCAAGATTTTCAATCACAAGGAGCTTGAAAACAAAGGTGGTGGAAGTTTTATTGTTGCATGGGGAATTTGTTTTATTCATTGTGGTGGTTGAAGTAGCATTTCGTTTTTCAATGGTAGGGTTAGCTGCAGTAGAAGTTGGTTCATTGTTTCAGCCAAGTTTGCATTGTCATCAAAAGTAAAGCCTTTTTATTTACCATTGTGCACTCGTGCACACCACTCGTTTCATTTGACTGAGTTTCAATTGTCACACTTTCTTATGTTTCCTCTTCATCCTCACATCCACTTTGTTCAGCAAGTACATCATAGGGATTCTTGTTATGTTCAAAATTGGCTTCATATATTTTTTCACCTTTATCCACATTATTTATGTCATTTTCGTGTGTTTCATTATTGTTACTAGTTTTGTTTCCAGAAACCCCTATTACGTTATTACCTTGTTTCTTAGCCACATACCTTTTATTATCGAAACCTAGTTTAACATACACTATGACCTTATTAGCTACTTTGTACCATTGATGTTTACTTGGTTGGCTTTGCTTGAACCGTCTATTCCTTATCACATTTTTGCTGGTAGTAACCTTCTCCACTGTCTTTTTCAAACTAATTGGCTATCCTTCTTTGTCTTCTGGTTTTCCATTACTTTTTGCTACACCAAAATTCATCTTTCTAAACTCACATCCCTGATCATTGTGGCCAAAGATTTTGCATGACGTACACACGTCTGGCTTGCACAAATAAGTCACATACACATACTATACACTTCCATCCAATAATTCAAAAAGAAATTTATCCACAATCTTTTTATTAGAGGTGACTTCAATGAGACATTTCGCATAAGGTTTCCTATCCATCCTCTTAGTTTTTTCGTCTAAACATAGTAACTTCCCTATTCTAGCAGCTAGCCAATTGATTCCTTCATGAGACCAAGCGTACAAAGGTATATTGGATAATTGAAGCCAATCTGGGACTGCTTTAACATTACCACAAACGTTTCCAAGGGAGGGATTCCATTCCTGGATGATGAACATCTTATCCTTCATAATAATCAGATCTGCACGTAATATCCTGTTTCTATCCTCCTGGCAAGTGAATTGAAAAATAAAAACACAACCATCAAACCAAACTTTTACTTCCCCTTTCAGTCCCCAAACCCATAAAAGGTGATACACCACATCTAAATAGGACAAGGGTCTATCAAAAAAAAAAAAAAACCATAACACAGTCTTTCCATACAAGCTTAGTTGCATTGACTATTTCTTCAGGAGGAACTAAAGCCTCACCGTTGAATTTTAGTTCGTAATCTTTTGGGCTATAGTAGCCCGCATTCCATGGCATAGCTTTAAAAAGCTCAGACCTGCCTTCAAGATAACATGGCTTAGCACAAGGGCCTAGGCTAGAATTAGGTCGAGGAGGAGGTTTAGAAAGAACAGAGGCAAAGGAACATGGAGTATACAGTAAAGGACGAGTAGAGGATGAAGGCTGGGAAGGAGGAAAGGTAGGACGAATTGAAGGAGGAACGGGCGGCGGCGGTGGAAGAGGGATGGTGGACATCGAGGCAACGATGGGACAGTTCAAAAGTGAAAAAGAAGCGGGAGAAAGGGTTGGGTGCCATGAAAAAAATCTAAAAAGGAAATTGCTTAAACTAATAATTTTTAAAGTAGTAAATAATGACTATTTAACATCAACCAATTTGTATTAACAAACAATTCAAACAATTAAATTGAACATGTTTATATTATTATAAACGTGACTAACAAGGCAAGTTACCTCAATTGGTTCCAATCGTTCGAATAACGATTTGTTTTTTCACTGAAATTAAACAACATTTATTTTCATCCGTTTAATCAATATATGAATATATATTTAACAAGCAGTCGACCATTAGCAACCATAACACACAATTGTAAAACCCGACTTATATAATATAAGTAGGAAGAACTGAGTGAGTTTAACTCACTTTGATTTTATTGCTGAAGCGGTTCAGTTCTAGTTAAATTAAACTAGTGTTTAATTTAACTACAAATTTTACTTTCTTCCAATTTCGTCTGGACTGGTTCCAGTATGTAGGGTTCGTTACCACGATCCCGATGCTTCCTAGTTTGTTCCATTCTGATAACCTATCAAAAAGTTATTAACATTTATAGTTTACAATTTAAATTATAATAATTAATTTTCCTAATTAACATACTTAAACTAATGATATTACTGTAAAATGACTGGGCTAATATAATTACATTACTTCAAATTCAATGGCCCAATTTACTTTTAGCATCATTCCCATATTCTTCTCCCTATTGTCATCGTGCCCGACATTGTGTTTGTTTTCTTCCTTTGAAAAAAATTATGAATGATTATATATAAATATATATATTTTTTCTTACTCCATCACCGTGTTCCCAACGATCACGAATACTGCTATTTCGTACCCTCTACCAGAGTGTAAACTTCCTACTTTGTTCGAAAAATCTAACTTCCAGTCATTTGTTCTAAACTAACCCAGTATACATAGTAACAAAAAAACGTTGCCTTCTTCCTTTTAGAACTCCTTCACTGCTGCATCAACCAAACAATACCCAGCTTCATCTTCCTTCACTTTGCTTTACGCAATACAACTCTTCAAAGCACACCACAGTTTAATTCCAGGAGTCCTCCTCACCATGCACAACAATTCAATCACGAGAATTTCATTCTTGACTACCCAGTCACACACCTGAGTGCCAGCAACACTCACCCAAAGTACCCTGCAACCTGGAGCCGCTGTTCATTGGCAAATGCCCTCGAACCACCGCGCCTATGTGTAAAGATTCTGACCAACCTAGGTCTTCGAATTTGATCACAAGTGGCTAATGAAAAGCTCTCACCAAGATAAAGAAAAACGTATTTGAAAGTTTTGTGGATAGAAGCTTGAATCGGAGAAAAAATCAGTGACAAAATGCGGAAGTTTTGATCATTCATGGTGGGTAGATGGCGACTGAAAATAACCTGTTGACTACGCACGTTTAGTGTGTTATGGTGTATTTATAGGGAATGGTTAAAATAAAATATTATTTAACAAAACTTCACCGTGAAGTAACATGTTAACAACACCATGTACGATCTCCAATCGAGATGAAAATTGTAATCTTAATATAAAATATTATTCCGGACATGATGGAAAAGGTTTCGTCGAATTCCGAGATCGTTTGTGAAAATTCCTATATAACTCATATATGCGAATCACACGCATTTAAATTACACACTGTGACACTCCATATCTGTTAATTTCACTCATTAAGAGAATGCATTAAGTTTCGTGAAACATTATAGGTAAACTGACACAGAATATTACAACATAGATATAAAAGATAGCAGCGAAATTTAAATTTTTATATAAAACATAATTCATAACGTCGTGGTCCAAAATATCACAAGTCTGGAACTACATAAAAACCATTACAATAACATAAAGCCTCTATCTTGTACCATTAGAGTACAGAAATAAAAGAAAAAGCATAATTTCCCAAAAAGAGACAAAGCCATAGTAGTAAAGATAAGAACTTGAGCAATACTTCAAAAGAAGCTCCTAGCAAGATGATAACCGAGTCCTGATTAAGCCTGAGAATTCCCACCCTGAAAACTTGGGGGGGGGGGGGGACGAAAGAAAGAAGAGGAAATAAAAAGGGTCATACATAAAGTCTAGCGAGTCTAGTTACTTTTAGAAAGTAAATAAATAAAAGTAGCATGAAAGGCATATAAAGTGGATAAGAAAGATAACATCATAAAAGGTAAGTATGACAAGGTAAACATGATAGAGTGTATATGCTTCCCTAATGATTACTCTGCACTGGTACTAGTAAAACCATAATGAGATGATCCCAACAACTATCAAATGGTAGACTTAGGCATACGTCCAGATGTACCCTAATCGATCGGCTCCCTACTCCGTAGATACTGTGTGCCGGCCCCACAGTAGGAGGTATCAATTCCTAAAGTGGCAACCCTTCGTTGGTGTGCACAGCCATACATACTGGTGTCACGGTCGTCTTAGCCCCCTCTTCCCGGCCCATGCATGCATATGTCCTCGGTCAGTTTGTGCCGCCTACACCGTCTTCCTCGTTTGGATCTCTTACAATCAATCCAGTAAGTGTGCCCCAACTCCGACCTAGTTCGGAGTAATCGTTTGATACCTATTAAGGGTTACTGACTGAAACAGGTTCCACACAATATGATACAAGCTCTCCCCTTTGTCTTGTATCCCCTCTAGGATTTCCACCGGTTTTGCTTACCACTAGGGGCCTTTAATTACATAACCCTATCATTTCCACAAGTTATGCTTACCCTAAGGTGTCTTTAATTACATAACTTAAACATTTCCATAGGTTACGCTTACCACTAAGTGTCTTTAATTACATAACCTTATCAGGTTAAGTTTGTGGGCCTATATGTAAATATTACCCACCCCCTCAGATTTACTTAACCACCCACTGTTAAACTAACTTTACTTAACCCTAATTTAAGTTCATGTTCATGCAATCCCTATAGATTTAATTAGGTTAAGTATTCAAGGTTTATTACCATATTTTCATTTATGGTTACAATATGCTAGAACTCCCACATTAAGCCTACCATTTGTGGATGCTGGATGAGCTGGGCGGGTCCGGGCAAACTTATTCCAAAAATTGGGTTTAACCTCGTGTCTTAGCATGTCTCATATTTGTACACCTAGACCTGTCACATTAGATTCATCACTTGTGGTCGCTGGATATGCCGGACTGTTCCGGGCAGACTTCCGCTACAAGTGTAATCTAACCTCGTGTCTAGGCGTAGTTACGGTTTCTAATTACTGTAATCCTAGGCATTTCATTAATAGCCAATTTTACCTATGTCGTTATAAGTTATAGGTTTCATGCCCCTCTTTCATCAATTATGTTCATAGTGAATTATATGCCCAAATTCATATACTTAAACATTATTCAAGTTATGCAAAATTTCCCCTTTTTCCAATTATTGCCCAAATTCCCAATTCATATAGCATAATGTTGAGATGAACATATAAGAAAAGATCGGTGAACTTGTGATAGTAAATTGGTTCTAAGATAGTAGGGATGTCATAATAGGCACGATTATTTCTAAATAACAATTTAGATGTCCAACTAGTTCAGATTCAATTTAACCACAATATGATAGGTACAAAGTGATCTAAATAGCAAATTAGATCTATAATCAAAAGTAGCTCTGACATGATAAAAGTTAAGATTCAAGTCATAGTTAATTTAGAATATCATAGGTTCACAAATTATTGCAGATCTGAAACGATTCAAGTATTCACAGTCATAGATCCAAATTATAGTCATATCCTGTTTTACTTTTAATTGTTTATATCTAAAAGAAACTAAAAACTCATAGTGTTCGGATCTAGAACAATCGAAGGAGAAAAGTAGTTGATGAATCAGAGATCTACACTTGAATCTCTAAACTTCGGTAGCAGAAGCGGAAAGATTTTTGATTCAGTCCAGGCACCGGCAGCACTTAGGCCTCCATTGATTTTCAATGAAGAAAACAAGAGAAATGAGCCTGTATTTATACCTGCCAGCCCCTAGAATTCGACCTGCCACATCAGCCTAGGGGGGTCGACCCTGGGGTCGTCTCCCCCTTGAGGGGTCGACCCAGGGATCGACGCCCCACTTAAGGGGTCGACTCCCCTAGGCGGGAAATTTTCCGCCTTCTGAAAAATCGATTTTTAAACAGTTTTTCTAATTTTCTGAATTACTTATATATATATAATTCTCTTGCGTGTACACAAACTTCAAATCTTCATAACTTCTTCATACGATGTCTGTTTTACGCAAACCAAATGTTTATCTTAACCAGAATTTTGAGACGGACGCAATGACGCAGTCTGTTTCCCTTTATTATTGAAACACCCCACCTCCGTTAGGGTCACTCTCAAAGGGAATGCCCTAATTTTGGTGGAGGTTTATAAGTATAAGTCACAGATATACAAGACAGATATAATAACACATATTTTTGAACAGCGGAAAACAACAACTTTTATTTCTTCAAAATACGTGTTACACAAACCATGCCATAATACTTCCCAAAATCATAACTGTCTTGATTACATTATTTAAAGAAGCATGAAGAAAATATAATTAATCTGCAAAAGTCCCCTAATTGCTGTCCAAAGCCATAGTCCAAAACGGAAAAGATCCAAGCAATACATTCTTTCTCTTCAAGCTGGATGTGAAAACTGGTCAAGCTGCGGTATTCCCTCCCTGAGAACCTGGGGGGGGGGGAACGGAAGAAAAAGAGGCGAAAGGAAAAAGGGTCAGTCATAAAGACTGAGTAAGTTCTAGTGACTTTCAGTGTAGAAACGGTTAAAACAACCTGTCATGTATGAACTGGAACTAAACTTAAGAATGGTGTCAAGGTGAACAAGATAGACTAAGGTGATCAGGATAAGTCAAGACAAGTCAAGTAAAGCATCACATGTTCGAGATTCGTTGCATCGACTGTACTAGTATACTAAGCCCATATCACAAGTTAATCACGAAATAAATCCCACGGCCCAATGTCATGAAATGACCCTGAAACGGGGTCTGACCCAAGTACAGGGTCCTACGGAGCGATTATCTAGTCGATCGGCTCCCTACAAGTTCTAGCTCGTCAAGTGTCCGTGTCATACGGCTAATCACGAATGTAGTCACCTGTGCTGGGTCCACCTTCGGGTGTATCGGCCCTAGGGTGTCAACCCCTGACACGATTCAAGATGCACAGATAAATCTACGGATACCCAATGTCTGCCCCGGATACGTGCACGATCGTAGTCCACCGAACCTACACTGGCGTACCCCACTGCCGTCGTTCACCTCTTACAATCAGCCCAGTAATCGTGCCCCACCCGGCCTAGCCCCAGGGTACCTTGATACATCTAGAGGGTTACTGCTGAAAGGGGTCGTGTTTAGGGTTTCGCCTAATAGATTAGGTCATGTAATTCGTGACCTAACCCGCCTAACAGATTAAGTCATGTAATTCGTGACTTAATCCTTTTCCAGTCTAGCCATGTCAAGATGGTTAAGTATGTCATTTCAGTTCACGACTTAACCCGCCTACGTGTCATGTCAAGTTGGCTAAGTGTTGTCGTTTTCAAGTTCATGACTTAGCCCTACAAATCGTGTTCAAGTTGGTTAAGTTGTCTTTTCATGTTCATGACTTAACCCTAATTGGCATTAATTGATTCGTTAATGCACCGAACCACTCACATTGGATCCTATTGTTCGTAGCCACTGGATTTGCCGGGCGGTTCCGGGCAGGTTTACGCTACGAACTCAACCCAACCTCGGGTTTCAAGCGCGATGTGACCAACTACCCACATTGGATCCTATTGTTTGTAGCAACTGGATTTGCCGGGCGGTTCCGGGCAGATTTACACTACAAACTCAACCCAACCTCGAGTTGGCCACTTTCTTGTTTTCTAAAGTCATGCCCATGTTCTTATCAGATTTTGCTATTTCCACATCATGTTCATAAGTCAACTTCGTGCCCAACTAAGGCATGTTTAAAGTCAAGTTATGGCATGTTCAAGTCAAGTTTTCGTGCCATATTTCATGTTCTACTTATGCCAAATTTCACAGTTTATGCTTATAATTAATTCAAGTTTTGCCTATTCTACCCAATCGTATCCCCAACGTATATAAACGTACTTCGTTCACAAGCATAAACAATTCAAGAGATAAAGGGGAATAACACCAAACATGTGATAGGCATATGTGACAATTCCAACATTACTTGCATAATAAACAGGCTATAACATATCACATGGTTTCAATACTAGTATGATGATAACTTAGCATAGTAATGATTCCAACTTAATTTAACATGATGATTTTCAACTTTACATCATAGGCATAATAATCATTGCGGGCATAATAATAATTTTATAATAAACATGAAACATTAAAGGCATAGTAATCCTAATAGGCATAGTGGATTCCAATTTAGCATTTTTAACATAATAATTCTCATAGACATAATGATTCCAATTTATCATAATGATTCTCATCTAACATTATAAACATAATGGTTCCAACTTAACATTTTTAACATAATGATTCTCAACTAACACTATAGACATAATGATTCCAATTTAGCGTTTTTAACATAATGATTCTCAACTAACATTATAGACATAATGATTCCAATTTAGCGTTTTTAACATAATGATTCTCAACTAACATTATAGACATAATGATTCCAATTTAGCGTTTTTAACATAATGATTCTCAATTAACATTATAGACATAATGATTCCAATTTAGCATTTTTAACATATCTAACATTATAGACATAATGATTCCAACTTTTCATCATAACCTAGCAATACCCAATTTTTCATTAATCATGATGGGTATATTAACATCACAGGCATAATTCCATCAATAGTCATAGACATGGTTTAATTAGCATCATAGGCATGGTTTAATCAACATAAAGATTTCAATAAACATAGTGATTCCATGGACATGTATTAGTCCAACTTGCCAAACAATTAAGCCCAAGTGATTCATAACAACATCAAAATCATGACAAGTTTAACTTGCAACGTTGCCATAGCAATATCCCCAAATTATAATTCAAAGATAAACAATATAAACATGGATTAACAATAGTTCCTAAATCCAGTTTCAATTCATGGCATGTCCATATTGTTTTAGCGTTTTTGCCTAAAAAGTAACATAGAACTTACAATATGAAGCAAATAATCAAAATAAAAATCCCAAATCAGATAGTCCCAAATTCGTTGTCTAAAGCGTCGTAGTTGTTGTAGCTTCTAGTTGTAGTCGTCCTTCCTCTTCTATAATTTTGTTCTTTGTATTTTTAATTCAGAGCTCTAGGTTTAATGGCGGCGGCCTGAGGCTAAAATGACATAGTATGATTTAGGCTAGGTCTTAGGTCTTTTTTTATAATGTTTGCAAGTTGTTTTAGACCGTCGATGGAGCTTGATTCAATAATAACCGTTCATTTGAAGGAGAGGCCAATCAGGAGCTGACACCTAGCTCTAGTGACAAGGTAAGGCTCAGAAAATCGACCAAACACAGACCAAGCCAGCCAAGACCTGACCAGCCAGCCTGTTCTGACCTGGGCGCACTTGGCAGGTGCGCCAGGCTAAAAATGCACTGGCGCACTTCCCAAGTGCACCAGTTCATTTTTGTTCTGGCGCACTTCCCAAGTGCGCCAGTGCATTCTGACCCGTTTTTTGGTTTTTCGCCCAACTTCGTCCGTCCATATCTTCTTCATACGATATCCGTTTTACGCAAACTCGGACTCTATCTCAAGCAGAATTCCGAGACGAACGCAATGGCATATCTCGTTTCCCTTAATTCTTTGATTTGAAATTAATTATACTTTAATTTGTGAATCTTACTGTTATAAAATACACGGGGTGTAACATTCTCCCCCACTTAAAAGGATTTCGTCCCCGAAATCTTCAAGTTCAGGAAGAATGTACATCCTAACATCCAAACATCCATCTACTCATCCATCAAACACGAGCATCCATTGTCCTTAAAAAGACTTCTAATGCTTCATGATCATATGCGAAGAGTGTGTGTATATGTTCCTTAGCTAATGCTAATGATCAGGCCTGATTGATCTTCTAAATGCAAAATATGTTTAGTGAAATGAATCCAATATGTATGCAAATTTTTTCCCTATTATAATCCATAATTTCTACATGAGTGCTCGAACATTCAATCATATGCAACAACCAAATGATAGCACAACCAAGTTTCCAAAATAAACACTCATGCATATGCAACATGAAAATGTGTCTGAGCCGATCTAGTGCCTAATGTGTATTCATGCATCCACGAGCAACCACTTGCGACCACTTGCAACCATTTCGCAATCATAACATGTTTCAATTACATGTTTACATCCAAAAAGATTCTACCTATGGTTCTCAAGATAGGATCGAGGAGAGAAATAAGATAAAACAAAGCATCTAGAATAAGTTAACGATGTACCGCCAGAAGGTCCGGTCTGCTTCTCAGGGCAGTCTTTGCTGATGTGTCCAGTCTTCCCACAACGAAAACATTCACCTTGCTTTCTCTTCCTCTTTCTACAATCCTTGGCTATGTGCCCTTCCGTACCACAGTAATTGCATTTCCTTTTATCACGTGAGTTGTTGTTCTTGCCTCCTTTCTCGGAGTCTACCTTCTTATTCTTAGAATCGTTGGGCTTGACCTCTTTCTTCCCTTGAGAGTTTTCTGCCTCTGTCTCCTTCTTGCCCTTATCTTCCTCGTTCAACAATGCCATCTGCACCAACCTTTCGTATGTAGCTCCCATGGGTATATGGGTCATGGCCAAACTGTGTAATGGCTCCTTCAACCCTTTGACAAAGCGGAGAGCCTTCTTGTGCGGGGTGTTGACTAGGTCCAGTCCGAACCTAGCCAGCTCATCGAATTGATTAACATACTCTTTGACTGTCATATTCCCTTGCTTAAGAAATAAGAATTTTTCCAATTGAAGACTCCTTTCAGCTTCTGAGAGAAATTTAGCCTCAAACCTTGCCCTAAAGTCCTCCCATGTTTCCACTGGTCTTTCTGCATTAGTGACTTCCCACCAGTAGGAAGCCTCACCTTTTAGTAGCCACACTGCCAGTTGTACCTTCTGCCTATCTTCTACCTCAAAGATGACGAATAAGTCCTCGGTTTCCTTTAACCAATTCCTAGCTGCCACGAAGGACTCAGTTCCATGAAAGTCCTTTCCTCCCATAGCCTTAAAATCTTTACATATCTTAGCAAAAGTGTTCCCCCGCGGAGGAGGTGGAGGAAGAGGTGCTGCTGCAGCTGGATGATTTCCTGCAGCTGGGGGAGGAGGAACGGTAGGGCCTGGATGAGTGGCCCTTGCTTCTAAGAATCGTCTAAACCAACCAGGTATTGGTACACCCTCTGGCAAGTTAAGTTCTTCGGACATGCTGAAACAAGAAGGATAGATTCAAAACGAAGGATAAGAGATAACACCTATGGCTTTGGGGGACTTTGCCTTTTTAAAATAAAATAATATTTTATCTTTTAAAAATGCTTCTTTAAATTTTCCTTTGAAAATAAATTTTCGAAACTTTTATCTTATCTGGTAAACCTATGCTCTGATACCAAGTGAAACACCCCACCTCCGTTAGGGTCACTCTCAAAGGGAATGCCCTAATTTTGGTGGAGGTTTATAAGTATAAGTCACAGATATACAAGACATATATAATAACACATATTTTTGAACAGCGGAAAACAACAACTTTTATTTCTTCAAAATACGTGTTACACAAACCATGCCATAATACTTCCCAAAATCATAACTGTCTTGATTACATTATTTAAAGAAGCATGAAGAAAATATAAATAAACTGCAAAAGTCCCCTAATTGCTGTCCAAAGCCATAGTCCAAAACGGAAAAGATCCAAGCAATACATTCTTTCTCTTCAAGATGGATGTGAAAAATGGTCAAGCTGCGGTATTCCCTCCCTGAGAACCTGGGGGGGGGGGGGGACGGAAGAAAAAGAGGCGAAAGGAAAAAGGGTCAGTCATAAAGACTGAGTAAGTTCTAGTGACTTTCAGTGTAGAAAGGGTTAAAACAACCTGTCATGTATGAACTGGAACTAAACTTAAGAATGGTGTCAAGGTGAACAAGATAGACTAAGGTGATCAGGATAAGTCAAGACAAGTCAAGTAAAGCATCACATGTTCGAGATTCGTTGCATCGACTGTACTAGTATACTAAGCCCATATCACAAGTTAATCACGAAATAAATCCCACAGCCCAATGTCATGAAATGACCCTGAAACGGGGTCTGACCCAAGTACGGGGTCCTACGGAGCGATTATCTAGTCGATCGGCTCCCTACAAGTTCTAGCTCGTCAAGTGTCCGTGTCATACGGCTAATCACGAATGTAGTCACCTGTGCTGGGTCCACCTTCGGGTGTATCAGCCCTAGGGTGTCAACCCCTGACACGATTCAAGATGCACAGATAAATCTACGGATACCTAGTGTCTGCCCCGGATACGTGCACGATCGTAGTCCACCGAACCTACACTGGCGTACCCCACTGCCGTCGTTCACCTCTTACAATCAGCCCAGTAATCGTGCCCCACCCGGCCTAGCCCCAGGGTACCTTGATACATCTAGAGGGTTACTGCTGAAAGCGGTCGTGTCTAGGGTTTCGCCTAATAGATTAGGTCATGTAATTCGTGACCTAACCCGCCTAACAGATTAAGTCATGTAATTCGTGACTTAATCCTTTTCCAGTCTAGCCATGTCAAGATGGTTAAGTATGTCATTTCAGTTCACGACTTAACCCGCCTACGTGTCATGTCAAGTTGGCTAAGTGTTGTCGTTTTCAAGTTCATGACTTAGCCCTACAAATCGTGTTCAAGTTGGTTAAGTTGTCTTTTCATGTTCATGACTTAACCCTAATTGGCACTAATTGATTCGTTAATGCACCGAACCACTCACATTAGATCCTATTGTTCGTAGCCACTGGATTTGCCGGGCGGTTCCGGGCAGGTTTACGCTACGAACTCAACCCAACCTCGGGTTTCAAGCGCGATGTGACCAACTACCCACATTGGATCCTATTGTTTGTAGCAACTGGATTTGCCGGGCGGTTCCGGGCAGATTTACACTACAAACTCAACCCAACCTCGAGTTGGCCACTTTCTTGTTTTCTAAAGTCATGCCCATGTTCTTATCAGATTTTGCTATTTCCACATCATGTTCATATGTCAACTTCGTGCCCAACTAAGGCATGTTTAAAGTCAAGTTATGGCATGTTCAAGTCAAGTTTTCGTGCCATATTTCATGTTCTACTTATGCCAAATTTCACAGTTTATGCTTATAATTAATTCAAGTTTTGCCTATTCTACCCAATCGTATCCCCAACGTATATAAACGTACTTCGTTCACAAGCATAAACAATTCAAGAGATAAAGGGGAATAACACCAAACATGTGATAGGCATATGTGACAATTCCAACATTACTTGCAAAATAAACAGGCTATAACATATCACATGGTTTCAATACTAGTATGATGATAACTTGGCATAGTAATGATTCCAACTTAATTTAACATGATGATTTTCAACTTTACATCATAGGCATAATAATCATTGCGGGAATAATAATAATTTTATTATAAACATGAAACATTAAAGGCATAGTAATCCTAATAGGCATAGTGGATTCCAATTTAGCATTTTTAACATAATAATTCTCATAGACATAATGATTCCAATTTATCATAATGATTCTCATCTAACATTATAAACATAATGGTTCCAACTTAACATTTTTAACATAATGATTCTCAACTAACACTATAGACATAATGATTCCAATTTAGCGTTTTTAACATAATGATTCTCAACTAACATTATAGACATAATGATTCCAATTTAGCGTTTTTAACATAATGATTCTCAACTAACATTATAGACATAATGATTCCAATTTAGCGTTTTTAACATAATGATTCTCAATTAACATTATAGACATAATGATTCCAATTTAGCATTTTTAACATATCTAACATTATAAACATAATGATTCCAACTTTTCATCATAACCTAGCAATACCCAATTTTTCATTAATCATGATGGGTATATTAACATCACAGGCATAATTCCATCAATAGTCATAGACATGGTTTAATTAGCATCATAGGCATGGTTTAATCAACATAAAGATTTCAATAAACATAGTGATTCCATGGACATGTATTAGTCCAACTTGCCAAACAATTAAGCCCAAGTGATTCATAACAACATCAAAATCATGACAAGTTTAACTTGCAAAGTTGCCATAGCAATATCCCCAAATTATAATTCAAAGATAAACAATATAAACATGGATTAACAATAGTTCCTAAATCCAGTTTCAATTCATGGCATGCCCTTATTGTTTTAGCGTTTTTGCCTAAAAAGTAACATAGAACTTACAATATGAAGCAAATAATCCAAATAAAAATCCCAAATCAAATAGTCCCAAATTCGTTGTCTAAAGCGTCGTAGTTGTTGTAGCTTCTAGTTGTAGTCGTCCTTCCTCTTCTACAATTTTGTTCTTTGTATTTTTAATTCAGAGCTCTAGGTTTAATGGCGGCAGCCTGAGGCTAAAATGAAATAGTATGATTTAGGCTAGGTCTTAGGTCCTTTTTATAATGTTTGCAAGTTGTTTTAGACCGTCGATGGAGCTTAATTCAATAATAACCATTCATTTGAAGGAGAGGCCAATCAGGAGCTGACACATAGCCCTAGTGACAAGGTAAGGCTCAGAAAATCGACCAAACACAGACCAGGCCAGCCAAGACCTGACCAGCCAGCCTGTTCTGACCTGGGCGCACTTGGCAGGTGCGCCAGGCTAAAAATGCACTGGTGCACTTCCCAAGTGCGCCAGTTCATTTTTGTTCTGGCGCACTTCCCAAGTGCGCCAGTGCATTCTGACCCGTTTTCTGGTTTTTCGCCCAACTTCGTCCGTCCATATCTTCTTCATACGATATCCGTTTTACGCAAACTCGGACTCTATCTCAAGCAGAATTCCGAGACAAACGCAATGGCGTATCCCGTTTCCCTTAATTCTTTGATTTGAAATTAATTATACTTTAATTTGTGAATCTTACTGTTATAAAATACACGGGGTGTTACAATTATGAATATTAGATTAATTATTATTTAATTTATCCTCTTTTAATGTTGTTAAAATTATGGGGTGTTACATTCTCCCATACTCGAAGGATTTCGTCCTCGAAATCTTCATGTTAAGAAGAACGTATATCCTACCATCCACATCCATCTACTCATCCACCAATATCAGGCATCCATTGTCCTTAAAGACTTCTAATGCTTATATGAACATATGAAAAGGTGTGTATATGTCCCAATAATAATGCAAAGATCAGGCGGTCTACTGATTCAGTCGACCTCCTTAATTCAATGTATGTAAGTGCCATGAATCCAACATGTATGCAACAATCCTATTATAACATGTAAGTTCTATATGGGTGCACAATCATCCATCCAAATGCAACATCCATATGATGATACATCCATTTCCACCCATTAAAAGAAGAAACATGTACACACATCCATATGCAGTATGAGATTGATTAAGCTGACCTAGTGCCTAATGTGTGTATATGCATCCACGGTAAACCGCTTGAAAACACTTGCATCCATCAAACATAACATGTTTCAAACACATGTTTACAATCATGGGACTTCCACCTAAAGGTCGAAGATTCAATCGATAGGGCATACTTAGATGATAGAAACAAGGATAAATAAAACTTTGGAAAAGGAGTTAAGAGCATACCCTCGAAAAGAAAAGAGTACAAAGCACAAATCTTGTCTTCGATCTCCCAAGTTGCATCCTCTGGGTTATCTCCTCACTGAACCTTCATTAACTTTACTTCTCTATTGCATAGCTTTTTAACTTCTGATCTAAGAATACGGGAAGGAACTCGTCTAACTGTCGCCTCCCGTTCTACCTCTACTTCTTCCGATACACTTGGCTCAACTACTTCCGCGGTATCATGCAAGCACTTCCGTAAATGAGAAACATGGAAAACATCATGAATGCCGGATAGTCTCTCGGGGTAGATTTACTCTGTAGGCCATTTGGCCAATCCTTGATGTTATGGGAAATGGGCCTACGAATCTTGTTGTCAAATTCCCTACAGATCTGAATCAAACCATATTCCTCAAGGGTGATACCTTAATGAAAACCACGTCTCCTACTTCAAATTAAATGTTAGTCCTTCTCTTGTCTACGTAGGATTTCTGTCTATCTTGAGTGGTCTTCATTCGTCGTCTAATAAGATCAATCTTCTCAGACATTTCTCTAACAATATCTGGTCCAAGCAATAGCCTTTCTGTGGATTCCCACCAACAAGTTGGCGATCTACAGGGTCGTCCATATAAGGCTTCAAAAGGTGTCATGCCAATGCTTGCTTGAAAACTATTGTGTAGGCGAACTCTACTAAAGGAAGATGCCTTCCAAAGTACCTCCGAAGTCTAGAATACACAACCTCAAAAGATCCTCTAGAACTCTATTCACCCTCTCCGTTTGTCCATCAGTAGGAGGATGATAAGAGGTGCTTAGACGTAACTATGTACCTAATGTTTCTTGCAAGCTCCTCCAAAATTCACTAGTGAATATGGGGTCACGATCACTTACGATGCTGGAAGGTATTCCATGAAAACGGACTATCTCACGAACATAAACTCCTGCCAACCCTGCTGTCGTCCTCTTGCTTTTGATCAGAATGAAATGGGAGCTCTTAGTAAGTCTATCAACTACCACCTAAATACTAGTGTTGCCTTTCTTAGATTTAGGCAACCCATCTATGAAGTCCATAGAGACGCTCTCCTATTTCCACTGCAGAACCTTCAATGGATGAAGTAAACCACCGGGCTTCTTTTGCTCAGATTTAACTTGCTGGAAAATCAGATGTTGAGCAACAAACTCCGCCACATCTCTCTTCATCCCATCCCAAAAGAAAACCCGCTTCATATCCTTATACATATTATCGCCACTTGAATGAATGGTTGTAACGACCCAGATTTTTACCCGTTTAATTTAAATTGTTTTAAATGTTGCATTATAAGTATAAATGGAAATTTATATGGAATTTATTAATTAAAACAAAATTTTAACGTATAATTTATAGTTAAATTTAAAATGAGCTCGTAACATCGTGGTAGTTCATAATATTACAAATTGGACTTCAACTGAATATACAGGGTCCAATATAAGTCGAATTTCTTTGAATTCGGAATCTTCCAGATCTATTTGATTATATTTTTCTAACTTAAAATGAAAATTCGAAATTTCGTCTTATAAATTGTGAGTTATGTCCAAATCAAATTTTCAAATAGTCACTATGGAATCGTTTTTAAACTACAACGATTTATTATATAAATAAATTTATTTTAAATAATCCGAATGTCGTTTTAATTTGAAACAGCGAGATTAAAATCTAAATCAGTTTATTTGGAAGTTATATAACTTTTTGTTTGGATATACACACACATATATATATATTATCAATTTAATTAATTGAACCCTTAATAATAGCCAATCTTCAAATCAAAAATGAATATCTTGAATAAGACACGTGCTAAGAACGGATCAACATTTCTGTGGACTGTCATATTATATATGAAAGAATATATATGTTAAAATATCATATCAAATCTTTTGCAGTCTGTAGCAAAATCTGGCATGTTATCAAATCTTGATACAATAAAAAATTTGTGCATAATCTATGGGAAAAGAACCTGTGCAATGTGACCAAATCCTTACTAATCTAAAAAAGGATCTCGGCAAGTTTTTTTTTGTTGTTGTGCAGGAAATATTTTCGTATTTTTCACTAACTAATGGACAAGGATTCTTCACTTCAAAGATAATTTTCACTTCCTTCTATTGGAAGCCAAGACTTAAAAACACAACAATAAATAAACTAATACATTCTCTTCTCTATATAGTAACACAGCGCTGAACCCTCTTTCCCAAATTTCATTCTGCATCTTCCCTTTTCTATTCAAATAAGTAAATCACGAAAAAATCCACCTTCAAAAAAATTAAAAAGAAATCAACCCCAATTACAATTCGGAAAGAAAAATCAAATACATATATTGAATCTATTCTGCACTCTTATACCAGTTTCAACTTATTTGAACAAGTCTTGTTCGATTCCAGTTTCAAACAGAAGCTAGGGCATGGTTTTGGCACCGATTGGAGTGGTGGTAGTTCGAATGAAGGCTGCCGTTGTACCCGAGATAGCAAAGGGGTTCGGTGACTGATCTTTGGTGTTATTTGAATGGGAAAAAGGTCGATAACCTCCTGTAATGTTGCTGAGGGGTTCATCGATGGATTTTATTTAAGGCGTGGCTTGTTGTTTGAGGCTAAATTTTTACATAGTAAGGTTAGGGTTCAAAGTTTTTAAAGATATGGTGATCGATTGGAGAAATAATGTTTGTACTGAGGGTTAAAAATGAGATTTTGCGTTTCATATGAGTTTTTAATGGAGTTTGCAGAAAGTTAGTTCAATGATGTCTACTGTAGCTTGGTACTAGACTGGGGAGCGCATTTAAAGGTGAGATGCCGGGTTGATGTTGTGATGCCAGCAATGATTGGTTAGTGAAGCGGAAATTACAGTGAAGTAGGCTTAGAGCTTCATGGTGTAACAGAGGGGGACGAAGTGAACTTGCTGTGAATTTTGTTCATTGATTGTAGTAGCGTTAGGGATATTGGTGGGATTGGTTGTCTTCATGGAAAGTTGAGCTTGGAATGAAAGAGGAGAACGAGGGTGCTTTGGAATGGAGAAGGAGATAATCCACTAGTTGAATTACTAATGAATAGGGTAATTAGTTATTCTATGATTAAGGTTAATTTAATCAGTTAATTAAAACTTTAATGGCGTTTAATTTTATATATTAAGTTATGCAAACCTGTAAGTAGACACAACTGATCATGTTGGAATTATAGCGACAAGATCTACGTTATGTAACTAACATCACTAAGAACTGAGCTATCAGAATTTCGTGATAAAATCAAACACTTGTTTGATTACAAAAGAAATCGAAGCAGAATCATCAACTGCGAACAAGGTGAGTAACCTCACTAAACTCTGACTCATTTTTTTTTATATAAACGAGTTTTAAATTTATTTATGGTAATTTTATACCGTGTGATGGTTGTTTGGTTGCATGGTTGATAAAATTGGTTGGTATAGCTATACCATTAATTGATTATTAATTATGTTCACCATGATATTTCATATTGATATGAAATTAATATTATTGATGTTGATTAACATCTATGGATGCAGGGAAACAGGTTGGAGGGATCCAACTGGATCCCTCAACATTTATATTATTGTTTGATTTACTGTGATATATACTGTGATTGAATATGTTGTGTTGAATTACCCTAGCCCTAGAATTTTGGTATTTAAATACCATAAAATATTTTCAAAAATAGAAAAATGAAATTTGAGTTTTAAAAAGGAATTTTATTTCCAAAAATAGAAATTAATTTCAAATAGAGTTGAAAATAGAAATCTGTTCAAATGGATAAAACAAGAAGTTGTTTATAAATGAGAATATGTATTAAGTGAATTATTTACCATTGGATAAATTGAAATATAAATTCAAATTTGAATTTATATGAAAAAGGTGGGTATCGATTTCGAAGACAATATTTGAAATAAGATTTAAACTTGGTTATTATTAAGGAAATTTAAATGAGATTTTAAATGATTGAAATAAAAAGATAAGGCTTGTATGAATAATTCTGAATAGAAGTTATAAATAAAATTTGGGTTTATGATATATTTATATGTATGAAATCAAACTGTATACAAAAGAAATATATTCACGATTTAAGTGAATAATAGTTTAAAGTAAATATTTTGCAAATGAAATATCCATAAAGGAAATTTAGATTTGAAGTATGAATCCAAATTAGAACTTGAATGGAAAAGGAAAATGGATAATCGTTTAAAATAAAAACAATGAATTAATTCCAAAATTTGGAATATAAAATAAAGTGTGATAACGTTTGTAGACTAGAATGGTTATAAAGGAATTGGGTAAGGATTTGGAAAAGATAAATTCAAAAGTGAATTTTGAATTTGAATTAACCTGAAATGGTAGATAAATTCCGAAGTTCGAAATATAAATCGAATATAGATTTTTTCGAGAGAGAGCTATTTATTGGAATTTGATTATATTTAATTTAGGGAAGTAGTTATTTTTACTTTCCGTTTAAATTAAATTTATTTATTTATCTATTTATCTATTTATTGAAATTAATAAGTACAAGTTATATTTTTATAAACCAAATATTTGGAAACAACGATTTTAACAATGTCGTTAAAATAAATGTTTTGTAAATCTAAACAGCAATTTTAACGTTGCCATTATAATAAAGGTTACAAATATGAACAACGATTTTAATGCTATCATTATAAAACTATCATTATAATTAATGTTTTATAAATCAAATATTTGGAAACAACGATTATAATGCTACCGTTATAATCAATGTTTTTCCGTAAAAGAAGCGGATTCTTAGATTTGAATTTGAAAGTTGCGAAAGTGATGTTTTGTTTAAAGTTATGAGCTTTGACTATTTCAAAATTGAGAATGTTGTTCAATTAAGGTCTGAGAGGTAATTATACCCCAACTTGATTGACTTCATGGTTGATGGAGGAATGGTTAAGGTTCGATAGTTAAGATGGTTAGCAATATGGTTAGTTAATAAATGATTAGTGGTTTGAGTTATAATAACAATGTTTTACAACATCGCGTTAATTTTAAGGAATTTGAAATGTTTCCCTAGACAAAATGAAAGATAGATTCTATGTGTAGAAAATGAAATGAATTGATCAATGAGGAATTAAGAAAGAGAACATGGAAATATTTTCTGATATTAATAAGGTATATTTTCTGAATGTAGAAAATAAGGATTCATGAATATTTAGAAATGTTTTCTAACTGGAATAAGAGATATTTTCTTGAATAAAGAAATTTTGATACTGGAAATGTTTTTTCCAAGAATCAAGAGATAAAATAGAGCTTTGAAAGGATACGAAAGACGGAAATGGGAATTGGAAATGATAATATAATAAGGAATTAATTTAAAAAGGGGCCGGTGTTGTTTGATGGTTGATCATTAGAGTTTCCATTTGGAAATAGGATCGTTGATTGTATGGATGTTTCCTTGATAGTTAAATCACCGACTATCAAGGTTTTAGTTATTTTATACCTCCGTTGTTGATACGAAGAGACCAGGATCAGATTTATTATTTGAAAACCACTTTGTATGGGCATAAGCATTACGAATCAACTTATGTTGAAGATGATCGAAGACGTAGTTAAGCGCAAGGGTTGTTCAATTAATCCTAGGTAGAAATTGGCGAAGATGGATTAATAGAATGGTTCCTTCGGTTTGTCCAGTCCCAGAACAATGTATATGGATGAATGTCTGACGACGTGACATTCAAAGTAAATGGTGACAAGATGTTCTAAAAGGAAATCGTGACCTCTAGACTTATCAACCGGGAAATGACAAAAATCGAGCAGGCAGCATGGCCAAGTGGGTCATTCCCATTAGGGGTATTATCACCTGATCTAGAGAAATTTCATTTGCTTCTTATTCTATCTGTTGCTGTATGCTTTCATTAACGGTTGCTGATCATAACCTTTGGTGATAATATGCTCGATACACTGAAGTTAAAGCTGTTAACCATGTGTGGCCAGGTAGCAAGATGTTCTTGTTGAACCCTAGTGTATCCCCTCTAGAGTACACTGATCGGAAGGTGGTTCCATATTTTGTCATAATCGAAATCCAATCTCCAATAAGCACCCTGCAGTTTTTGATTTTATATTATATATGGAGCGTGAGATGCAAGCGTTCCGCTATATTTCTATTTACTTGATGTAGACATTATTATAATATCACCGGATTTTGATATAAAAATGTTTTGGTTATCGTAAGGTAAAATCATCCGTGTTTATGTGTGGATCAGTCTTATGATTTTCATTTCTTTCGAAAGGATTTTGAAGGTTAAACAAATAGTGAGGTTACTCACACTAGTCCCATGACTGACCCAGAGTTTATTTTATTTGTTTTCCCTAAACTCTTGGGTGCCCAAATTTGTATGGGTAGTCAAGTAGTCGGGATTTTACAGATTCACTTGGAGGAGTTTGAAGCAGGAGGCTTCACCAGTTAGCTATAGACTATCATATTTTTCTGCTATGTATTATGTTCGTATCTAGAAACAGGTGTTTATAACTGTTCCAGAAATAGTTGTTGTGCTCTGATGATGGTATGTATATAAAGTTACTAAATTGTATTTCAAAATTTATGTTATCTATTATATTTTATTCGTCCCGCTGTGAGTTTGTGATCTTCATTTTCTTCTATTCTAATATTTCTTTCTTTCTATTTCTCATCCTCTAACTTATTTCTAATAATGATTCGTATTTCTATGCAATTTGAGTTGGACGTGTGGTGTCATTAGTCGACTCAAAGAGTACAGAAATTCGGGCTATTACATTTGGTATTAGAGTTGAAGGTTGAGTAGTAACCTTGGCTCTGTGGATGATTTAATAGACATGGGGTTAGTAATACCCTGGATTGAATTTGAGTGTATATATATGAGCACGTGTTTGCAGATTTGATATAAAATTGTTTTATATTGTGTTAGTTGATTTGTTGAGTGGTTTATGAATTTGGTAAATACAGAATGTACAATTGTATTGATAGGTATTTCTAAACTCTCGAACAAAGCAATTCGGTATAGTATTGTTTTAAAATGGGTAAATGAAATAATTTTACCCAAAAATTTATTTTGATATAAAAGGAATAATTTCTGAATTATTATATATGAATGCGTTGATTGTTATTATAGTCAAATGGAATTATGAAATATTGAAATGGTTATATAATTCTCATTATGAACTGAACTAACAAGAGCTGATATTTTTACAAGAAATCTCTAGCTAGCCTTCCCAAATAAGTTTCTTGTTTTTTTTCTTCAAATTGTATCTTTGATGAAAGGGATTTTTTCAAAAAGAATCTATCGAATCGTTCGAATCTTATACGAATAATGTATACAAATGAGATAAACCAAGATTAAGTTCAAACCAGAATCGGAATTTAAATTCCAGGTGTTTAGAAAATATTTTCTGAAATATTATAAAGTAATATAACATTATTTTAAAGTATTTTTGAATAATAATGGTTTAAATGGATTTTTAAAGGGATTAAGCACTGAAATCACTTTAATAGCGAGAAAATAATTCTGATAATGGATCACGACATTATCGGTATTCATTTTCAAGTTTATGAGTGACGGATTGCTACCATAGTATTTGAAAATGAAAAATTTGTTTGAGAAGGACAAGATGTTTTAGAAATTCAAATGTTTTGAATTGAGTTGATTATAAATATATGTATATAAATATATATGATTTCAAACTAATTTGAAATAAAACCTGGAAATTTGAATTCTGAAACTAAAATTTAACTTGTATAAGTTAAATAGATTGAAATGGTAAAAATGTATCAAATGAATTGAAATTTAACTTAAGTTAAACAAAATTGGATTAGAAATAATTCTGAATGAAACTTAATAAAGAAAACTGTTGAGATTCGAAATATTAATATGAATTCAACTTATGAATAAGCAAGTTGAATATATATTGGATGTCGTTAATTCAAATTGAACTGTGATAAATTTGGATTCTGGTATAATAAGTGGATTGACTTAAATAGAAATCAGTCTTGCATTGATAAAATGGAAGTGGTATTGATTTGAAACCAACTGGAAATGGATATATATATATACCGAGTAGATATTGGATGGAAGCAAATGCAAGAGATAGAAGTATGCCCGATAAAAAGGTACATGTTTACAATATTACTTGGGTTTGATGGTTTATGAGCCTGTGGGGAAAACCGCTTGGCTATTTGATTTTCTTTTGAATTGGAGAAGGCCTATAAAGGTGAGTTGTGGTTGTACCGATTGATCCGTGCAAAGGAGATGCTAGCAAATTTTTTTGAAAATTTAAAGAATTAGAAAATTTTCAAGAAACTTTGGATAATTTAAAAATCGAGTTGTTAATTGTAATTGAAATAAGAAAACCAGAATTGGTTAATAAAATTTCAAGTGGAATAATGAAATTGATAAATGTATTAAGATCAATTGGAATGAGTATGGATATGCAGAAGAGCATATGGATTGAAGATGAAAAAGTGATGTTGGATTGTCCAAAAATGGTGGACAGATCATTCAGAAAGAATTATGAATGGTCGAGCATTGGTACGAGAATTTAAAGGTCGGATAAAAACTTGGTTATGAAGATATGGAATGTAAGATTTCAACTAAGTAGGTTATAAGGGGTTAGAGTTATAGCATTCTAACTGCTTAGCAATTTCGAGGACGAAATTATTTTAAGGGGAGAGGAATGTAACGACCCAGATTTTTACCCATTTAATTTTGAACATTTAAATTGTTTTAAATGTTGCATTATAAGTATAAATGAAAATTTATATAGAATTTATTAATTAAAACAAAATTTTAACGTATAATCTGTAATTAAATTTAAAATGAGCTCGTAACGTCGTGGTAGTTCGTAATATTACGGACTGAACTTCAATTGAATATACAGAATCCAATATAAGTCGAATTTCTTTGAAATCGGAATCTTTCGGATCTTTTTGATTATATTTTTCTAACGAAAATGAAAATTCGAAATTTCGTCTTATAAATTGTGAGTTATGTCCAAATCAAATTTTCAAATAGTCGCTATGGAATCGTTTATAAATTACAATAATTTATTATATAAATAAATTGATTTTAAATAATCCGAATGTTGTTTTAATTTGAAACAGTGAGTTAAAAATCCAAATCAGTTTATTTGGAAGTTATATAACTTTTTTTTGGATATATGTGTATATATATATATTATCAGTTTAATTAACTGAACAATTAATAATAGACAATCTTCAAATTAAAAGTGAATATCTTGAATAAGACACGTGTTAAGATCGGATCAACATTTCTGTGGTTTGTCATATTATATATGAAAGAATATATATGTTAAAATATCATATCACATATTTTGCAGTCTGTAGCAAAATCTGGCATGTTATCAAATCTCTATACAATAAAAATTTTGTGCATAATATATGGGAAAAGAACCTGTACAATGTGACCAAATCGTTACTAATCTAAAAAAGGATCTCGACAAGATTTTTTTTGGTTGTTGTGCAGGAAATATTTTCTTATTTTTCACTGACTAATGGACAACGATTCTTCACTTCAAAGATACCTTTTGCTTCCTTCTATTGGAAGCCAAGACTTAAAAATTGTAACAATCCGGATTTTCAGAACCAATTTAAATTTTTTATTTTAGTTGTTTTAATGGATTTTGAATATTTAAAATGTTTCATTTTAAATAATAACGAATAAAAATTTATTTAAGTCAAAGTTAGAACATATAATTTTATTTTAATTATAAAACGAACTCGAAATGGCGCGGTAGTTTGAAAATTTGATTTCAAATTTTAAATGAACGTACATGATTCAAAATAATTTAGATTTCAGTAAAACCCGAAATATTTTAATCTGCTTAATTATATCTTTCTAACAAATGTGAAAAATTCAGATTTCATAATATAAATTGAAAGTTATGTCCATATTAAAATTTAGAATAGTCACTATGGAATATATATATATATATATATATATATATTCTAATATTATACATAGCCTAAAAGTCACAATTTGCATGTTGATGAATTTGGACTCAAAACCACTTCCATTGAGTTCAAAAAGCCATTTGCGACTTCGAAAAGTATAAACTTCGATATATTCCGAGATCTGGAATAGTGACAATTTGCCAGGATTTTCAGTTAGCAATACATAGCCCTTAAAAAGTGAAATTTTGCGTATGAGCTCAGAATTCAACAAGATAATTTTTTATGAATTCATAATGATAAATCATTGTTGAGTTTCAAAATGGGCGTGGAACGGAGTTAGTATGTGGCCGTGCGAGCTAAAACAGTTCAGGGTAAAACAGGCAGTCATTTTACGAAGGAACATTATTGTGATGATCTCAGAATTCAATTCCCTTTTTTTTGGATTCGTATCGTCTAATAATGTTTAAATCCAAAAGGGCATGATTTTTGGAGTTAGCACGTGGGCGTACAAGAAAAAATTGTGCACTAAAATCGTATTTTTGAGCAATATCTGTGCATCTTTACAAATTTTAACATACAGTCAAACGAATTCGGAATTCGACGAAACTTGTTTCGTTGGACTTGTCTTGACGTCTAATATCTCCTATCCAAAATCCATAGCAAACGGAGATCGTTTGTACTCAAACGATATGCGAGAAACAAGCATGTAATCACTTTACTTCCTTTCTCTCTTCATTATTTTCCTTCTTCCTCTTTCTTCCAAATTCCTCAAAAATGGCCTCCTCTCTCCCGCCGCCGCTGCCACTCCTCCCCCACCAACCACCGCCACTGTCAGCCCCTCCCCTCCCTCTGGCACCACCCCTTCCGCCTCTCTCTCTCCCCCCTCTTCTCTCTCTCCATTTTTGAACCCTAGCCCTTAAATCCACTACCACCCGCCACCTTGGGCCTCTCCACCGCCGCCGCCACCCACCAGCACTACCCCACTTCAGTCAGTCTCCAAGCCGCCCCCTCCAGCCACCAGTCCGACCGTGGACCCCGCATGGCCAAAATCCCTCTTTTCACCAAATTTCCTGTTTTGCAAATAACCCCATGGCCTTGTTTCTTCAATAACTTCCAAACCTTGCATTTATAGCCGAAACTCCACTAGACCAAAGTTGTAGATCACGATTTTCTCTTCGATTTGGATACATGGAAGTCAAATTTTGGAGTTCGTAGCTGTTTGCAAAACGCGTCCAAAGTCAACGGACCTGCTGCTATTTTTCGCGATTTCCGGCGAATTGGTGCGTTTTTGGAAGAAAGTCCACTAGGCAAAAGTTGTCCGGAATTACACGTTTGGGCTAGGGAAAAAGTTTGGTGAAGATTGGAGGCCGTATAAAGATTCTAAAACGAAAGAGGAAAAATCGGACAACGAAAACGACAAAACGGAGACCGCACGACCAAATGCTACAGTAGAAATGTCGAAGCGATTAGAATAGCTTAGGTGAGAACTTCTCACTCTAATTTTGTTTACAGTTAAATATATACTAGGATGCAGACAGTGCTTAGTAGCACCCGACACCTTTGATTGAAACCATGGATGTTTGGTTGTTTGTTTTGATTGATTTAATTGATTGAATTTGGTTTAGGATGTGAATGGAATTGATTGGAATTGGTATGTGTGTGGCGCGAGCCAGTATTAGGCGAGGGATAAGGCTATACCTTATTCCGGTTCTAGTACCGCGCCGTTATGCTGCCAAAATTTTCTAAAATATGTTAGAACAATAAAAATATCATTTTTATTGTATAAAATATTCATGTGCTGAAATAAATATTTTATCGTTAAAAATATAATTTTTAACATGTATATGAATAAAAATAAATATTCATTTACAAATCAGATGATTTGTTTACGTACACACATTTGACTGATACAGATTGGGACGATATATTTTACACATCGCCCAACTGCACAAATAAAATTTGTGTGTGTAACGACCCAGAAAATCTGAACCAATTTAAAATTTTTAAATTGGCTAAAATAGTGGATTTTAAATATTTAAAATAAATATTTTAAATAATAGCAATGAAAAGTGAGTTTGAATCGACGTTTGAAAATAAATATAATTACTTTGAATTATAAACAAGGCCTGAAATGGCGCAGTAGTTTCAAAATTTGAATTCAAACTTTGACTGACTGTACTGGGTGCAAAACAAAACGGATTTGAGTGAAACCAAAAATATTTAAATCTGTTAGTGAATACCTTTCTAACGAATCTGAAAAATCGAAGTTTCATAGCGGAAAGCAAAAGTTATAGCCAAATGAATTTTCAGAAAGGTCGCTATGGAATTTATATAGCCCGTGAAAATGGCCATTTTGCAAACGACCTCGGAATTCGACGAAACTACTTTTGTTGGATCCGGGATGTGAAGTTATTGCTAGATTTCAAATTTCATAATTTTTGAAGCTAGTATGTTAGCGTGGCAAAGGAAAACGTGTTTTGGTCATTTACAGTTAAATTGGATCGACCAGAAATGGGCCATTTTTCAAACGGTCTCAGAATTCGACGAAACTAGTTTTGTTGGGACCGTATCGTCAAAACATAGCTAGATTTATTTTTCGGGAATTTTTAGAATTAGTTTGTGGCCCTGGCAAATTGAAATGTACATTCAAATCAAATATTAAATGTTATATATTTTAATTTGAATGAAAGCTGACTGAAACAGTCGAATGGGCATACGAAACATATCCCATTGTGTTCGGAATTGGGGTAAAACGCTAGGGACGACAGACGTTGGGTTTGGATTGGAGTTCGTGTGTGAAAGGGGGTATTTTCGAAATTTAAAAATTTATAAATATTAAAAAAATCTCTCATTGGCCAGTTATAATTTCTCTCTCCCCGTCAGACCCACGATTAAAGGCGGAAAGCCATTCAAACCTTCCAGCCCCGATTCCGACCGCCACACGCCGACTTAGCACTCCACCCAGTTGAGGTTTTCGAAGAGCTCGACGAGAGCTTCAAATCCGTAGCAGCCGCGCCTCCCCTCGAGCTGTGTGCATCGATAATCGACACTAGGAAGACCGGGCGTTCAAACCGCCGCCGTGAGTTGCTCCGACCACCGGAGACCGCCGCACCACTGGCGAACCTGCGCCTCACGCCCCCTTCGACCTCGTGCAAGCCGATCCTCCAACCGTTACACCGTTTGTTTGAAAAATCCAAACCTAGTTTGGAACCTTTTGCTGAAAGGTTCGGCTTGTTTATTTTGAACTATTTTAACACTTTTGAACCGTTGCAAACTTGTAAAAATCATATCGTTTCGTTTCTTGACGAAATTCAGTGAAACAAGAGATAGTCGACTCGTGTGGACGTCTTCTACATTTTAGAAGAGACCACATATTTTTCTGAGCCTTCTGTTATTTTTGGTGGAGTGGAACCCGATGTGAGATTTCTAATTTATAAACGATATGGAAAACGACGATGTATAAATTATATAATCGATGTATGAGTTATATAAGCGTTGTACACCTCTTGTATAAGCGTTGTATAAGTTGTACGTTCGATGTATAAGTTATATATGCATTGTAAAAATTATATATGCATTGAAATAGAAGTGAGATGCTATATATATATATATATATATATATATATATATACACACGCCCCTCGTCCACAAACCATGGACGATATATATTGGTTGTGATTGGTGTGAAAATTGATTGATAGCGAATGGTTGATTGAAATTGATTGATTGTGGTTGAAAAATACCCGTTTGTGGTTGAGAAATATTTGGTTCAAACCACATAGGATTAGTTTGTGGAAATAGAAAAAAATATACATGCCGCCTGCGTGCGAACTAGATGCATGATTCCCCATTGTCAAAAGCTGCGAGGCTTTAAGGTAGAGAGAGCAGCCGTATTAGGGACGGTCCCGGTTTTAACTACCCTGCCGTTATGCTGCTGAAATTTTGAATAATATTCATGTGTTAGAATTATTTTCCAATGTTGAAACTATATTCGTCTGTAGAATAGAAAACCTTCATGTGTTGAATAGAAATTCATCCGTTGAATCATGTTCATGTGTTGAAAGGTATTCGTGTTTTAAATAAATTGTTTTAACAATAAAAATCACATTTTTATCTACATATATAAACTATAGAAAACCTTAATGTGTTGAATCGATATTCATTCATTGAATAGAAATTCATGTGTTGAATGGTATTCGTGTTTTCAATATAAAAATCACCTTTTTATCTATATATATAAACTATAGAAAACCTTCATGTGTTGAATCGAAATTCATTCATTGAATAGAAATTCATGTGTTGAATGGTATTCGTGTTTTCAATATAAAAATCACCTTTTTATCTATATATATAAACTATAGAAAACTTTCATGTGTTGAATCGAAATTCATTCGTTGAATAGAAATTCATGTGTTGAATGGTATTCGTGTTTTAAATATAAAAATCACCTTTTTATCTATTTATATAAACTATAGAAAACCTTCATGTGTTGAATCGAAATTCATTCGTTGAATTGAAATTCATGTGTTGAATGGTATTCATATTTTGAAAGAAATGATTTCATAATAAAAATCCTATTGTTATCATCAATATGAACTATATAAAATAATCTTGTTTTGAAATAAATTGCTTTATAATAAAAATCCTATTTTATCACCTATATTAACTATATAAAATAGTTGGGTTTTGAAATAAATCGTTTTACAATAAAAATCACATTTTTACTATATACATGAATTGTTAAAAATAGTGAAGTGTTGGAATAGAAGACAATTAGATAAAAATATCATTTTTATCAAATGTATGAAAAGAATATAGTTTTGAAATCGAAGAATCGATATATATATATATATATATATATATACAATTTTGAAATATATCGAATAACGAAGCTGCAGTTCGTATTTTGAAACCGTGATTTCAAACGATTAGTGCGGGAGATCCGACCATCGGATTTTCCCGAAACCGCAACCGTTGGGTTCGCTTTGGAAATATCTTTCCAACGGCACCAACTTTGTAAAAATCTAATGGTTGGATTGTCTGGAATGTTTAATTCAAATCTGAAGAAAAACAGTGCCAGAATCGATTATATTTATATATATATATATATATATATATAATTATATTTAATCGAATAATGACGCTGCAGTTCGTATTTTGAAATCGAAACTTCAAACAATTATACCGGGAGATCCGACCGTCGGATTTTCCCGAAACTGGAACCGTTGGATTCGTTTTGAAAAGATCTTTCTAATGATATAAATTTATGAAGATCCAACGGTTAGATTTTCAGATATGTGTAAATCAAATCTGAAGAAAAACAGCGCCACGGCCGCGTTATGGCCCGAAGCGTTGTTTTGATTAAATTGGCTATTTTGAAAATAAATAAAAATATGGAAAAATCGTTATAAATATTATAAACAATATGGATGTGAAATTTAGAAACTAACTGAAGGTTGGCTAAGTCGAATGGTTTCTTGGGTATTGATCTGATGTTGGTTTCGGCCTTCGGGGTTAATATTTGGGAAATCGTTCTCTTACTGATTGACGATTAGTGACTAATGAATTGAAATGATGCGTAGTAGTGTTTGTGTAGCACTTGTTTATTATATACGCGAGTTGCTCAGAAAGACCGGGTTTATCCCATTCTGAATAACTGAATCGACGATAAGAAATCGAAGATGAAGACGGTGGTCGAAGATCGGAGATCTTCACCTCGTTTGGATGGTAACCGAGGTCCTGATTGGGAGGCATCCCGAAATATGGATAATGAGTGGTGATCGTCCAGACGTACGTGGTGATCGATAGGTTTGCGAGGTATATAGTGCCTCCGGTTTCGTTCAGACCTAGAACGGACTTGCAAACGGACAGTGTGTCTGACATTGGAATTTATTCTGTGTGATTGATAGCTATCAGTTGCACGGTGTGAATTGCCTGTGTGGCATGCTAAGATGCAGTGATCAGGGCTTCTGTTGAAAAGAAAAGTCTTGTGGTGATGATCAAAGCCCCGCCTGTGTGGCGTAGCTTTGTGTATAACATGAATTCGCGAACCTCACACCCCGGTATGAACCAGAAACGGGAGAAGGACCTCAGGGAGGGCATGCGTTTCTTCCTAGCTAGGAGTGGTGTCGGTGTTTTTACACGGCCTGACATTTTACTTATGTGGATGATGGATAGCGAGGCGCCTCGGAAATATCGGTCGATCCGGGACCGATGGAGTCATTTGTTGGCTCATTTACACCCCATTGGGCGGGGAAACGCAGTGTTCAGAAATTTTAATCCACATCGATGGACCGGCCCTGACGATCCAAGGGTCACTCGAGCTCTGATCCTGAGGCTCGGGCTAGGCAGTCTCGAATTCGGTAAGGACTATCTTTTGCCTTGGTTCATGACGGAAATCCAATTTCCAAATACGACTTCATGCGGTTTTGATTGTATATATATATATATATATATATATATATGGCGACATGATATATGGTACCCATGCCGTCTATGATTGATAATTATGATTGAAATTGTTTTTGAAACTTATAAACACTAGTAATAATATCAAATGCTTTTGTTTTATTCGTATCAAGCATATTTTGGCCATTATAAGGTAAAACTCTATCCTCCGGTTTGCGTTGCATTATGTGATGGGAACTGAGTCTTATAATGGCTTCATTTTTATAAAAAAACATTGTGACGTTTAAAAGAATTATTTGTTTTAAAGCACTAGCAATTCATGGAGTAAACCCTTTCCACGAAAGTGGTGTGGTCCTGTGATTGGCCATATTTTAAATGTGTTGAGTAGATTTCTCATACCAGTCCCATGACTGACTCATAGTTTGTTTCACTTTCAAACTCGGGTGCCCCTTTTTCTACATGGGCAGCCTTGTATTCAGGTTTTAGCTGGTTTTCTCTGGATAACTGGAGCTGAAGATGGATTCTATTATTTATCTCTTTTTATGCTGTTCTGCTCCTATTGTACATTATGTTTGTTTTCCGCTGTAGACATTTATGTATAGCTGAATTGAGCGACTATGTGATGAATTTTCTTATCTGATACAAGGAGATATGACCATTCCAGAATATCATAAGAAATTCAATGAACTTTCTCACTTTGCCCCTCATCTAATTGAAAATCCGAAGAGGAAGAATTTGAGATTTATCAACGGGCTTCAATGAAAATATCAGAACAGTGTAATGAGGAATGTGAAGCTCCCCTTTTCCGAAATGATATACATGGCCTACCAGTATGAGGATCTCGATAGGAAAGGTATGTTGCGAGACGAAGAAGTAATCAGTTCTAGCAGCAAAAGAAAATTTGAAGCTGATAGCCTAGAGACAAGTGTGCAGCTTGAGGCCAGTACGAAGGCTGAAGTCATAAAGAGGCCAAAGATCAATCAGAAAAAGGTAAAGACAGTAGTATGTCTAAAGTGTGATCAGCAAGGGCATTCGATGAGAAACTGTAGATCTTCGAACAGACGAAAGGGTGATGGGTCTAAATCCGGGATGAATTTTCAAGAGAATAGAAAGTGCAGTCAATGCCAACAGGCCGGTCATCTGTTAAAGGCCTGCCCGCTATTCAGAAAACCTTAAGCAGTACATGTAAATGAAGTGGCAGAAGTGCCTGCATCTTCGTCTGCTTAGGAAAGGCCAGATGTTTTAGAAGGCACACTTACTGTCAAAGATATTCCTATTAAAGTACTGTTTGACACTGGCGCGTCGCGAAACTTTATTGCAAAGAATGCAGCTAAGAAGCTGGATTTGAATTTGAAGAAGCTCAAGGAACCAATGACTGTCCAGAATCCGGTTGGGGGTTCCATTGATCTCAGTTGAGTTTGTGGAGTGCCGGTTTCTTTTTCTCGTTATCGGTTTCCTACCATCGCGGTCGTCATGAATTTTACAGAGTTTGATCTTATCTTGGGGTTAGACTGGTTGACCAAGTATGAAGGTGAGGTTAAATGCGCCGACAGAGTCGTTAAGGCGAAGATTAAATCAGGTGATTATATAACCATTCCCTGTGAAGGTCAGAATGATAATAGAAAAGACTTCTGGGAAGCTTTGGATGTTTCTCCTGCTCAAATAGAAAATATCCCTGAAGTCACATAGAATATTCTTGACCTCATCAAAGACATCCCTGTCGTCAAGAACTATGCGGATGTGTTCGAAGAAGTGGTTCGCTTACCTCCGCAGAGAGAAATAGATTTCAAATTTGCTTTAATTCCAAATGCAAGGCCGGTAGTTCACGCTATTCGAAGAATGTCCTTAAAAGAGAAAGAGGAATTAGACAATCAGACAAGACAACTTGTATGGAAGGGTTTAATCAGGCCTAGTTTCTCTGATTGGGGTGCAGCCGTGGTGTTTGTCCAAAATCTGACGGTACTCTACAGCTATGTGTGGATTATCGTGATTTGAACAAGCAGACAATAAAGAACAAATATCCATTGCCGCGAATTGATGATTTATTGGATCATCTGAATGGAGCACAAGTGTTTTCAAGGATGGACCTAGCTACAGGCTTCCATCAGCTTCGAATAGCCGAAGAGTGTGTTCCTATGACAGCATTCAGAGGTCTTGACTTATTCTATGAGTGGTTAGTAATGCCGTTCGGCTTATGTAACGCTCCAGCATACTTCGTCGATTTGATGAATAGAGTGTTCAGAGGAGTCTTGAATAAATTTGTTCTACTTTTTATTGACGATATTCTAATCTTCTCTAAATCAAAGGCCGAACATGAAAAACATTTGGAGCAAGTTCTGGAAATTCTGAGAAGGAATGTAATGAAAGCTAAACTGTCCAAATGTATATTCTGGAAAGATGAAGTGAAATATCTAGGCCACGTCGTATCGAAAGAAGGAATTGCTGTGGATCCAAGTAAGATCACAGCTATTCAAAATTGGAAATAGCCCAGTACTCCTACAAAATTCCGCAGTTTTCTCGGATTGGCTAGTTATTACTGGAAGTTCGTTAAAATTTTTTCGAAGATATCTGGTCACTTAACGAAGCTTACAAAGAAGCACTGAAAATTCAAATGGACTCCAGAATGTGAGGAGGCTTTTGAAGAGCTAAAGTTAAGATTAACGACTGCTCCAGTGTTGACCATTATTGACGGCAATTTGGATTTAAAAGTCTGGACAGATGCCTCTAAAGAAGGCCTTGGCGCAGTGTTAATGCAAAGGGGTCAAGTGATTGCTTATGCTAGCCGTCAGCTGAAGCCGCACGAGAAAAACTACGTCACTCATGATCTTGAGTTATTGGCTATAGTATTCGCTTTGAAAATCTGGAGACACTATCTTCTGGGTGAGAGATTTGAACTGTTTACAGATCACCAGTCGTTAAAGTATCTGTTCACCCAGAAAGACTTGAATCTGAGGCAGTAACGTTGGCTAGAGTTCCTTGCAGCATACGATTTTGAGATTATATACACTCCAGAGAAGGCCAATGTCGTGGCCGATGCTTTAAGCCGAAAGAATGTAATGATTGCCAGCTTTATTATTACGACTTCATTGATAGATAAAATATCTGCTCTTCAGAAGGATGATCACTTCATTCAGAAGATCAGAGAGATAATTCAACAAGGCGAACCCTCGAGTTTTCAAGTTGATAATGAAGGGATTTTAAGCCTAAAAGGTCGAATCTGTGTTCCTAACATTTCTGAGCTCCAAAAGGAAGTCCTGGATGAGTGCCACAAGTCAAAACTTAGTACCCATCCGGGAGTAAGAAAAATGTATAATGATATCAAACGCGCTTTCTGGTGGAGGTCGATGAAGAGGGACATTTCTCTATATGTTAGCCGATGCCCTACTTGCCAGCTAGTCAAAAGTGACCAGCAGAAACTAGCTGGATTATTGCAACCGCTAGACGTTCCTGGTTGGAAGTGGGAACAAATTTCCATGGACTTCATAGATGGTTTGCCCAGAACCAGAAAAGGAAATGACAATATTTGGGTGATCGTAGATCGCTTCACGAAGACTGCCCATTTCATACCTATCAGATCAAACAGAACTGGTCAGAGTCCGGCGCAGATTTATTTCAAGGAAATTGTTAGACTACACGGAGTGCCGATCAGTATAGTGAGTGATGGAGATCCAATATTCACTAGCAAATTCTGGGAGGCATTTCAAGTAGAATTGGGAACAAAGCTAAACCTAAGAACCGCCTATCATCCTCAGACAGATGGTCAGACCGAGAGGGTGAATCGTATTTTAGAAGATCTATTGCGGGCTTGTGTTCTATATTTCGGTGGATCATGGGAAGACCATCTACATTTGGCTGAATTCTCATATAACAACAGCTACCAGGCGAGCCTGACAATGTCACCATTCGAAGCGTTGTATGGTAGACCGTGCCGATCTCCTGATTGTTGGGTCGAACCCGGTAACAGACTCGTGTTAGGGCCTGATATGATCCGAGAGGCTGCCGACAAAGTCGATTTCATTAAGAAACGATTACTCGCCGCTCAAAGCCGACAAAAGAGCTATGCTGATAGGAGAAGAAGAGATATATTGTTTGCTGTTGGCAACTATGTATATTTGAAAGTATCACCGATGAGAGGAGTTATCCGGTTCGGTAAAACTGGGAAGTTGGCGCCCAAATTCATTGGTCCGTTTCCTATTCTTGAACGGATCGGAACTCTCGCTTATAGGGTTAAATTGCCTAATTGGTTGCCCGAAGTGCATGATGTATTTCACATATCTCAACTTCGAAAACACATTCATGATCCAGACTTGATCGTGGAAGAAGCAGCGCAACAGGATATTGAAATTACCCCAGAATTGGCTGTGAGAAGAGAGCCGCTCAAGATTATCGGCAAAGAAACCAAAGAGCTGAGGAACAAGAAGGTTCACTTAGTCAAAGTGCAATGGAGTGGAGATCCGCGAGATTGTACTTGGGAAATTGAGGAGAGCATTCAGAAAGCCTATCCTAAGTGTCGAGTAGATATCTCTGATTGACTCCGGTGCAAGGTACATTTACCATACTTTGCATTACCAATTAGTTCTCTACTTTGTTGTTATTTTCTTTCCATGGATGTGCACTTTTAATTCTATAGTCTGCCTAATTTAAAAAGAGTGTATGAATTCATTTGTATGATTTTGAAAAGTTAAAAACAAATTGATTGTTGTTTGTGTTGTGTGATAGTAGATTTGATTAATTAAAATTATTGAAACGATAGTTAATTTAATCAAAAATAGAATGAATGGTAGAATTTATTCGATTAAATCACACATTGAACTAATAAGGAAATAGATAGGAATATATACTTGTGCATTATATATGTTTGAACAGGTAAATGGATAGTTGTTGAGTAAAGATTTTATTTGTGTGCCCGACGAATAGGTAATCCTTAATGAGTTGGATGCGAAATATTATTATATCAACTCCTGTGAATGCCATTGGATGCGGAGTGCTGGTTATTCTGTGTGTAATCATAAACGTCGCCATAGGATAGTAACAATTAATTTTGAACTACATTACATGGCATACTTCTGGAAGATAGGCATTGTAACGACCCGCATTCTACGTATCATAGGATCGTAGAATATTTATTTCTTTCACATACGAAGTCGCATGGTCATGTAACTTTGGGAGACGACTATTGGGGTCATTTCCCATGTTCATGATTTTTCCCGATTTTTAAATGACCATTTTACCCCTAGTTGGCACTGTTTTGGCCATAACTTTTGACTGGAAAGGAATTTTGACCTGAAACCACTTCCATTGGCTTCGGATGATGGTTTCTCTTTCCGTAGAGTGGTCACATTAGCCAAACGGACTTACCGTTTGGGAGATATGGCTGAAACAAGTTTCAGATGGAGAAAGACAGCTTAATTGGGCTTAACCGGGTAATTAGCAGCTAGGCCCAAGGGGAATTTCGGGTTTAGAGGTATAGGAGGTCTGATTAGGGTTAGGTTATCACTTTCATTTCAGTTTTGAGCAGCCACAAACCTTCTTGACACCTTAGTAATGGCTTCCTACATCTAAAACACCCAAAATCACTCTCTAATTGAAGATTAGGCTTAGCAACACCAAATTAAGGAGAAAAAGCACCAAAGCAAGGTTAGAGCTGCTGTTAGACACCAGTTTTCGCCCCAAATCAGAGGAGTTTCAGTTCTGAGAATTTCATTTGTGGCCAAGGTGAGTGATAGCATCATTTTGACACTAATTACGGTGATTAAGGGTAATTAGTGAAGATTAGCGAATTTACACGTAAATAAATTCTGGAAAAATTCTTAAAATTCTAAAATAATGTTTTAAGGCTCTGTTAGAAATTTGAGATAATTTCGATGTGTTTTGTTAATTGTATGCTTAAACATGATTAAGAGTGCTTAAGGGAAAATATGAAGTTTTAGCTACTTTTGATCCATTTTGATTCATTTGAATTGTTGGTTGTTGTTTGTGGTTGCTATTACATGTTGCTATGACTTTGTGGTATGTTTCATGATTGATTAGAGTAGCTAAATCGCTCGAAAACGTCGTCGAACGGCGTAGAAAGCTTGCTGGAAAATTTCAGAAGTGTGCAGGTTCCGAACTGGTTCGGATCGGAGAAAAGGGGTCGGATCGGACTAGGGAACTGACCAAGGGAATCCGAACTGGATGAGGACTTGCCACTGGAAGGAGTTTGGCAGGAAGGAAGGCCATTGCTTAGAGTTGGAGTTGGACAGAAGATCGGATCGGAGCAATAGAGCGGATCGGATCGGAGAAAGGGAATAGGACGGATCGGAGCAGGCAAGCACGTCAAACAGAAGGAATCAGATCGGATAAACTACCTCCGAATCGAACTCAAGCAGAGACACCCGAACCGATATCTGAAGGGGGAGAATCACTGAACCGACCCGACCCGGAGGAGGACACTGACCCGACCCGAAGTGGACTACCGGCCCGAACCAAGCTAGACGAGGACCACCAATCCGAACCGATCAGGAAGGTTATACCGAACCGAACCGTACGTGGGCTATCACTACTACGCGATGACTCTTCTGAAGACCCACTCCAATTCGACCAAACCCGAGATGCAAAGGAAGTCCAAATGAGAAGTTAGAGCTCAAGATTTAGATGGGAATCAACGAGTTCGCTTCATGGTTGGGCTTTGCTGCGGGACGCGTGCCAAGGAGTTATCGACGTCTATAGCTTTGGACCACTATGGTAGGAGGTACGAAGGCGGATTCAGGGCCATTATGGCATTGGTAGAACCAAGGGCTATGACCAATGAAGTGGGTCATTGAAATGTTTGGTCATGACTCCAAGTGTTTGGCTTGGTCACAGCAGGGTTTCTACAAGTCGGGATTCGTTGTTGCCTCAGTTTGTCTAGTGTTCCAAAGTGGTAGATGTCGTACGCTTTAGGCACTGAGTGAGAGATGTGAGGATGGTTGCTATGGATGATTTGTTGCTATTATTTTGACATGCACACCCCACCCCCGTATTCTTACACTATTTATTATGGCACCTTGGAGTATTGTACGGTATGTGGTACTAACTCTTTGGTTGCAGGTCCAGGTTCAGGTATGGCTTAGTATACCTGTTATTATTCTGTTTAGATGCTTATCGCTCATACCAGGCTTTATGTCTGACCCAGAGTTTTATGTCTCTTCTTATTACTCTGGGTGCTCACACGAGCAGACTAGAGACAGGTTAGCTGGTGATGCACGGGTAGGTGATCCGGAGACGAGCAGGAGGCATGCACGTACTATATATATAATATTCTCCCTGTGTTGTTGAAGATCACTGCTTGGGCATTGTTGGTGTATCTTCTATTTCAGCTTTCTTTTGTTTAGAGACAGTAAATTTGGAAAGTTGTAATAAGCTGTATTTGGATTTCCGCTGCTTTGATGTTGACATTGATTATTAGTTATCAGCTTATGCACTGTCTCGCCTGTTTTATGTCAAGTATGTTATTATTATATTTTATCCCATGCGCTGTTAGACATTCTACAGGTTTCTTTGATTAGTTCATTCCCTTCTTTCCTTTCTTCTGACGACCGTCTTGTGCTAGTCGGGCACGTGTACAGCGCACTCTTGGAGGAAATGCAGGCTGGTGCGAGACGGGCCGTCACACTTGGTATCAGAGCTCTAGGTTGCGTAGTTAACCTAGGGAAGTTATCAGGGAGAGATAATATACGTATACGAGAGAGCGTATTTGTGATTACTTTGGTTTTTAAAAAGCTATATATATACTATTAGTAGTATAAGGATGAAGTCGTACTGCACTAGCACCACTATGGAGTCGTTAATCGTTTCCTTTTTCAGATTGACGATGAGCCGAGATACTAGAGGTGCTGGTAGGGGAGCCAATAATGGGATTGCTGCCGACATGAGGACGATGTTTACTGACCTCATGAGAGAGATGCTTAGAGATGTGCAGAGGGCAGCTCCCAATGGTGGAAATGGTGGTGGTCCAATAGTGCAGGCGCCAAGAGTCGACTTCGCCAAGCTGAATAAGGATTATACTAGTCTTGGTGGGAAGTCATTCCACGGAACGGAGTCGGCTACGGATGTTCAAGATTGGTTGGATAGTTGCGAACGTATCTTCGAGGATTTGGGTATCGAGGATGCAATGAAGAGAAAGCTAGCGTCCCGTCAGCTGCAAGGGCGGGCAATGAATTGGTGGAATGCTATAAAGGCAGCTACTCCCGAAGATCAGATTACTTGGGAGCAGTTTAAGGCTCGTTTTAGCGAGAAGTTCATTCCGGCTGCTCAGAAGTCAGTGCTGTTTAAGAAATTCTTGGAGCTCAAGCAGAATGGCAGAGCTGTCTCGGAGTACATTGCTGAATTCGACACTTTGTCGAAGTATGGGTTATCTCTTATTGATACTGCCGAGAAGAAGAATGAGAAATTCATAACTGGTTTGGATCAGTACTTAGGGGAAAAACTTATTAACCACATCGATGAGACGTTTGAGTCGATTGTGGGGAAAGCATTAAGATCAGAAAGTCTCTACCCTAAGTCGAAGACTGAGGTTGCATCTGCAGATGAGCCAAAGCCACAAGCTAGTGGTGGAGGCAAAGGTGGTTCCCAGAATAAGAGAAAACAGAATCAGGCTAAGGATGGCCAAAAGAAAAAGAATAAGCAAGATGTGGAGTGCTTCAGCTGTGGTAAGAAGGGCCATTATGCTAGTAATTGTCGGGCCAAGCCAGCGGATAGGAAGTGCTTCAACTGTGGCCAATTGGGACATCACAAGGACAAGTGTCCACAGCCCCCTAAGGAAAAGCAAATGGTGAAAGCCTACGCTCTTAATGCTATTCCTTCTTCGTCGAATGCCCCAACTGCGGCGGAGAAGGGAAAGAATGTCGTCATTCAAGGTATGCTTTCTGTTTATGATGTTCCTGTTAGAGTTTTGTTTGATACCGGAGCTTCCAGTTCTTTCATATCTAGTGACCTGGTAGATAGGTTGGGATTGGAACCCGAGATTGTCGATAGACCTTTAGTAGTGACGAACCCGATTGGTGGTTCTACTAGCCTTAGCATGATTTGTCGTAATGTGGTCTTATCGAGTCATGGATGCATGTTTGTTTGTGATTGCTTTGTTTTGGGCTTTACTGGGTTTGGCATTATTTTGGGAGTAGATTGGCTCCAAAGATACGGGGTGGTGGTAGACTGTGAGGGCTTGTTGGTGACAGCTAGAGCGGATGATGGGCGGAGGATAGTGTTTTGTGGTCTACCCAGTAAGGGGGTATTGGCTAGTTTTCTAAACTCCCTCGACATTCCGCATAGTGAGTTGTCAGGTTTGCCCGTGGTTGGCCAGTATCCGGATGTTTTCGAAGAAGTGACCGGACTTCCACCACACCGAGAGATTGAGTTTCGTATTGATTTGGTAAAAGATGCCAGACCTATAGTGATGCCACTTCGTCGAATGGCACCAAGAGAGCAGCGAGAGCTCGAGGTGCAAGTCAGCGATCTTTTGAAGAAGGGATTCATCAGAAGGAGTGTTTCTGAATGGGGAGCACCAGTTGTGTTTGCTACCAAGGCGGATGGTTCCCTTCGTTTGTGTGTAGACTACCGCGAGTTGAATAAAGTGACGAGGAAGAACAAGTATCCTCTACCGCGGATAGATGATTTGTTTGATCAGTTGAGTGGCGCGAGAGTATTTTCTCAGTTGGATCTCGCGACAGGTTTTCATCAGCTTAGAGTGGAAGCTGAGAGTATAGCTAAAACGGCATTTCGAACGCCGTCTGGATTTTATGAATGGTTGGTTATGCCATTTGGGCTGACTAATGCCCCGGCATATTTTGTGGACCTTATGAATAGGGTATTCAGAGATCAGCTGAATAAGTTTGTCCTTGTGTTCGTTGATGATATTTTGGTCTATTCGAGGACAGAGGAAGAACACAAGGAACATTTAAGGGTAGCGATGGAGGTGTTGAGAAAACACCAATTGAAAGCAAAGTTTTCTAAGTGTCACTTCTGGAAGAGGGAAGTGAGGTTCTTGGGCCATGTTGTATCAGAGAATGGTATTGCCGTGGACCCGGCGAAGGTGGCTACGGTACAGGATTGGCCTACGCCCAAGAATGCAACAGATGTAAGAAGTTTCTTGGGGTTAGCGGGATATTATCGTAAGTTTATCCAAGGTTTCTCCAAGATAGCAGCACCGTTGACTCAGTTGACAAAGAAGAATCAAACTTTTGTCTGGGATGAAAGGTGCGAGAATGCATTCAGAAGTCTAAAGGACAAGTTGACAAGCGCACCAGTGTTAGTCATTCCTAAGGGGGATGAAGAGATGACGGTATACACGGATGCCTGTGGTACCGGACTGGGTGCTGTATTGATGCAAGGCGGTAGGGTTGTAGCTTATGCAAGTCGGCAATTGAAACCGCACGAGAGGAGATACCCTACCCATGATTTAGAATTGGCAGCAATCGTGTTCGCGTTAAAGATGTGGAGACACTATCTCTTGGGAGAAAAGTTTGAGCTGTTTACAGATCATAAGTCGTTAAAGTATCTATTCTCCCAGAAGGATTTAAATCTCCGTCAGCAGAGATGGTTAGAGTTCTTAGCTTCCTATGATTTTGACATCGCATACACACCAGGAAAGGGCAATGCGGTGGCTGATGCATTGAGTAGAAGACATGCCAGCTTAGGGGCTATGTTCCTTGAATGGAAGCAACTGGAGTTTATCGCGGGGTTTGATTTCAGACCAAAGTGCGAATTAGATCCAGAAATGTTAGCAAGTTTGACGATCAGACCCACTTTGATTGAACGAATCGGCTCTAGTCAGAGGGACGATCCTAACCTATTGGAAATCATCTCCAAGTTAGAGATGGGTATCGATGAGGAGATGAACAAGTATGGGCTTGATCGAGATAGATGGCTTAGAAAGGATGGAAAGCTTGTTGTACCCAATGTCAATGGATTGAGAGATGAAGTGCTTAGAGAATGTCATCACTCAAAGCTGACTATACACCCCGGTGGTAATAAGATGTATCGAGATATGAAGCAGACTTACTACTGGGAAGGAATGAAACGAGACGTTGGGAAGTTTATATCCAAGTGCATGAATTGCCAGCTAGTTAAAGCCGAGCAAAAGAAGCCTAGTGGGTTGTTACAGCCCTTGGAAATTCCCGAATGGAAATGGGAGCAAGTCTCGATGGATTTCATCGATGGGTTACCAAGGACTAGATCGGGATATGATAGCATTTGGGTAATTGTGGATCGACTAACTAAAAGTGCAAGGTTTATACCAGTCAAATCGACTAGAACGGCAGCTAAGTTAGCAGAATTGTATTTGAAATGGGTAGTGAGATTTCATGGAGTACCTAAAAGCATTGTGAGCGACCGAGACCCGTTGTTCACTAGTGGGTTTTGGAAGAGCTTGCAAGAGGCGCTAGGGTCAGAGCTACATCTCAGTACCGCATATCATCCTCAGACCGACGGTCAAACGGAGAGGGTGAACCGTATTTTGGAAGATCTCTTGAGAGCATGTATATTGGATTTTGGAGGATCATGGGATGACCATTTGCATCTAGTAGAGTTTGCATATAATAATAGCTACCAATCCAGTATCGGTATGGCTCCGTTTGAAGCTTTGTATGGAAGACCGTGCAACTCACCATCATGTTGGATAGAGGCTGGCGAGAAGTTTATGCTTGGACCAGATGTGGTGAGGGAAACTTCAGATAAAATCAAGACCATTCAACAACGAATGAAGGTTGCCCAAGATAGACAGAAGAGTTATGCTGATAAGAGGCGAAGGGACTTAAAATTCTCCGTTGGCGACTTGGTGTTTGTCAAGATTTCTCCGTTGAAGAGCGTAATACGATTTGGCAGGAGAGGCAAGTTGGCACCAAGGTTTGTTGGCCCATTCCCTGTTCTTGAATTAGTCGGGAATTTGGCATATAGAATTGACTTACCAGAGAAGATGGCGGGAGTTCATAACGTATTTCATGTTTCCCAACTAAGGAAGTTCGTTCACGACTCGGATATGACTATTTCACCTGATCAGTTAGAGGACTTCGAAGTAGAACCCGAGGCGGTTGGGAACCGCAAGCCGGCCCGTATTGTCGAGTACGACATGAAGCAACTTCGAAGGAAGGCGGTGAAGCTAGTCAAGGTACAGTGGAGCGAGGACGAGAGTGATTGTACTTGGGAAACAGAGGAGGACGTAAGGAAGAAGTATCCAGAACTCTTTGTCTGGTAAGATTTTGACTTCGATTTAGTTTTTCCGCATGCTAGGATAGGCTTGTTTGCTTGTTTTGCATGTTTGATTGTTGTTATATGTGGTTGTTAGGCATGCGGGACCCTTTGTATGTTTTGGGTTAAGGAATTTCGGGGACGAAATTTCTTAAGGGGGGGAGAGTGTAACGACCCGCATTCTACGTATCATAGGATCGTAGAATATTTATTTCTTTCACATACGAAGTCGCGTGGTCATGTAACTTTGGGAGACGACTATTGGGGTCATTTCCCATGTTCATGATTTTTCCCGATTTTTAAATGACCATTTTACCCCTAGTTGGCACTGTTTTGGCCATAACTTTTGACTGGAAAGGAATTTTGACCTGAAACCACTTCCATTGGCTTCGGATGATGGTTTCTCTTTCCGTAGAGTGGTCACATTAGCCAAACGGACTTACCGTTTGGGAGATATGGCTGAAACAAGTTTCAGATGGAGAAAGACAGCTTAATTGGGCTTAACCGGGTAATTAGCAGCTAGGCCCAAGGGGAATTTCGGGTTTAGAGGTATAGGAGGTCTGATTAGGGTTAGGTTATCACTTTCATTTCAGTTTTGAGCAGCCACAAACCTTCTTGACACCTTAGTAATGGCTTCCTACATCTAAAACACCCAAAATCACTCTCTAATTGAAGATTAGGCTTAGCAACACCAAATTAAGGAGAAAAAGCACCAAAGCAAGGTTAGAGCTGCTGTTAGACACCAGTTTTCGCCCCAAATCAGAGGAGTTTCAGTTCTGAGAATTTCATTTGTGGCCAAGGTGAGTGATAGCATCATTTTGACACTAATTACGGTGATTAAGGGTAATTAGTGAAGATTAGCGAATTTACACGTAAATAAATTCTGGAAAAATTCTTAAAATTCTAAAATAATGTTTTAAGGCTCTGTTAGAAATTTGAGATAATTTCGATGTGTTTTGTTAATTGTATGCTTAAACATGATTAAGAGTGCTTAAGGGAAAATATGAAGTTTTAGCTACTTTTGATCCATTTTGATTCATTTGAATTGTTGGTTGTTGTTTGTGGTTGCTATTACATGTTGCTATGACTTTGTGGTATGTTTCATGATTGATTAGAGTAGCTAAATCGCTCGAAAACGTCGTCGAACGGCGTAGAAAGCTTGCTGGAAAATTTCAGAAGTGTGCAGGTTCCGAACCGGTTCGGATCGGAGAAAAGGGGTCGGATCGGACTAGGGAACTGACCAAGGGAATCCGAACTGGATGAGGACTTGCCACTGGAAGGAGTTTGGCAGGAAGGAAGGCCATTGCTTAGAGTTGGAGTTGGACAGAAGATCGGATCGGAGCAATAGAGCGGATCGGATCGGAGAAAGGGAATAGGACGGATCGGAGCAGGCAAGCACGTCAAACAGAAGGAATCAGATCGGATAAACTACCTCCGAATCGAACTCAAGCAGAGACACCCGAACCGATATCTGAAGGGGGAGAATCACTGAACCGACCCGACCCGGAGGAGGACACTGACCCGACCCGAAGTGGACTACCGGCCCGAACCAAGCTAGACGAGGACCACCAATCCGAACCGATCAGGAAGGTTATACCGAACCGAACCGTACGTGGGCTATCACTACTACGCGATGACTCTTCTGAAGACCCACTCCAATTCGACCAAACCCGAGATGCAAAGGAAGTCCAAATGAGAAGTTAGAGCTCAAGATTTAGATGGGAATCAACGAGTTCGCTTCATGGTTGGGCTTTGCTGCGGGACGCGTGCCAAGGAGTTATCGACGTCTATAGCTTTGGACCACTATGGTAGGAGGTACGAAGGCGGATTCAGGGCCATTATGGCATTGGTAGAACCAAGGGCTATGACCAATGAAGTGGGTCATTGAAATGTTTGGTCATGACTCCAAGTGTTTGGCTTGGTCACAGCAGGGTTTCTACAAGTCGGGATTCGTTGTTGCCTCAGTTTGTCTAGTGTTCCAAAGTGGTAGATGTCGTACGCTTTAGGCACTGAGTGAGAGATGTGAGGATGGTTGCTATGGATGATTTGTTGCTATTATTTTGACATGCACACCCCACCCCCGTATTCTTACACTATTTATTATGGCACCTTGGAGTATTGTACGGTATGTGGTACTAACTCTTTGGTTGCAGGTCCAGGTTCAGGTATGGCTTAGTATACCTGTTATTATTCTGTTTAGATGCTTATCGCTCATACCAGGCTTTATGTCTGACCCAGAGTTTTATGTCTCTTCTTATTACTCTGGGTGCTCACACGAGCAGACTAGAGACAGGTTAGCTGGTGATGCACGGGTAGGTGATCCGGAGACGAGCAGGAGGCATGCACGTACTATATATATAATATTCTCCCTGTGTTGTTGAAGATCACTGCTTGGGCATTGTTGGTGTATCTTCTATTTCAGCTTTCTTTTGTTTAGAGACAGTAAATTTGGAAAGTTGTAATAAGCTGTATTTGGATTTCCGCTGCTTTGATGTTGACATTGATTATTAGTTATCAGCTTATGCACTGTGTCGCCTGTTTTATGTCAAGTATGTTATTATTATATTTTATCCCATGCGCTGTTAGACATTCTACAGGTTTCTTTGATTAGTTCATTCCCTTCTTTCCTTTCTTCTGACGACCGTCTTGTGCTAGTCGGGCACGTGTACAGCGCACTCTTGGAGGAAATGCAGGCTGGTGCGAGACGGGCCGTCACAGGCATACTTCATCATATACCACATAAGCATTTGGAGCTTGTGTGACGAGGTGGAAGATTTACCATATGAGCGAGAGGCTTATATGGCGATGACTATATTTTACAGGTTGAACTGATGACTGATACAGACATATAAAATTGTAACGATAAATTGCCAGATTAATAAAAAAAACCACACGGGTCTGGAGTTGACAATAATCACATCTCTCTACCTTAAAAATTGAAATGTACGTTCAAATCAAATATTGAATGTTATATATTTTAATTTGAATGAAAACTGACTGAAACAGTCGAATGGGCCTACGAAACATATCCCATTGTATTCGGAATGGGGGTAAAACGCTAGGGATGACAGTTGTTGGGTTTGGATTGGAGTTCGTGTGTGAAAGGGGGTATTTTCGAAATTTAAAAATTTATAAATATTAAAAAAATCTCTCATTGGCCAGTTATAATTTCTCTCTCCCCGTCTGACCCACGATTAAAGGAGGAAAGTCATTCAAACCTTCCAGCCCCGATTCCGACCGCCACACGCCGAATTAGCACTCCACCCAGTTGAGGTTTTCGAAGAGCTCGACGAGAGCTTCAAATCCGTAGCAGCCGCGCCTCCCCTCGAGCTGTGTGCATCGAGAATCGACGCTAGTAAGTTTGGGCGTTCAAACCGCCGCTGTGAGTTGCTCCGACCACCAGAGACCGCCGCACCACTGGCGAACCTGCGCCTCACGCCCCCCTTCGACCTCGTGCAAGTCGATCCTCCATCCGTTACTCCGTTTGTTTGAAAAATCCAAACCTAGTTTGGAACCTTTTGCTGAAAGGTTCGGCTTGTTTTGAACTGTTTTAACACTTTTAAACCGTTGCAAACTTGTAAAAATCATATCTTTTTCGTTTCTTGACGAAATTCAGTGAAACAAGAGACAGTGGACTCGTGTGGACGTCTTCTACATTTTAGAAGAGACCGCATATTTTTCTGAGCCTTCTGCTATTTTTGGTGGAGTGGAACCCGATGTGAGATTTCTAATTTATAAACGATATGGAAAACGACAATGTATAAATTATATAATCGATGTATGAGTTATATAAGCATTGTACACCTCTTGTATAAGCGTTGTATAAGTTGTACGTTCGATGTATAAGTTATATAAGCGTTGTAAAAATTATATATGCGTTGAAATAGAAGTGAAATGCTATATATATACACACACACACACACGCCCCTCGTCCACAAACCATGGACGATATTTATTGGTTGTGATTGGTGTGAAAATTGATTGATAGCGAATGGTTGATTGAAATTGTTTGTGGTTGAAATTGATTGATTGTGGTTGAAAAATACCCGTTTGTGGTTGAGAAATATTTGGTTGGAACCACATAGGATTAGTTTGTGGAAATGAAAAAAAATATACATGCCGCCTGCGTGAGAACTAGATGCATGATTCCCCATTGTCAAAAGCTGCGAGGCTTTAAGGTAGAGAGAGGAGCCGTACTAGGGACGGTCCCGGTTTTAACTACCCTGCCGTTATGCTGCCGAAATTTTGAATAATATTCATGTGTTAGAATTATTTTCCTGTGTTGAAACTATATTCGTCTGCTGAATAGGAAACCTTCATGTGTTGAATAGAAATTCATCCGTTGAACCATATTCATGTGTTGAAAGGTATTCGTGTTTTAAATAAATTGTTTTAACAATAAAAATCACATTTTTATCTACATATATAAACTATAGAAAACCTTCATGTGTTGAATCGATATTCATTCATTGAATAGAAATTCATGTGTTGAATGGTATTCGTGTTTTCAATATAAAAATCACCTTTTTATATATATATATAAACTGTAGAAAACTTTCATGTGTTGAATCGAAATTCATTCGTTGAATAGAAATTCATATGTTGAATGGTATTCGTGTTTTCAATATAAAAATCACCTTTTTATCTATATATATAAATTATAGAAAACCTTCATGTGTTGAATCGAAATTCATTCGTTGAATAGAAATTCATGTGTTGAATGGTATTCGTGTTTTAAATATAAAAATCACCTTTTTATCTATTTATATAAACTATAGAAAACCTTCATGTGTTGAATCGAAATTCATTCGTTGAATTGAAATTCATGTGTTGAATGGTATTCATATTTTGAAAGAAATGATTTCATAATAAAAATCCTATTGTTATCATCAATATGAACTATATAAAATAATCTTGTTTTGAAATAAATTGCTTTATAATAAAAATCCTATTTTATCACCTATATTAACTATATAAAATAGTCGGGTTTTGAAATAAATCGTTTTACAATAAAAATTACATTTTTACTGTATACATGAATTGTTAAAAATAGTGAAGTGTTGGAATAGAAGACAGTTAGAAAAAAATATCATTTTTATCAAATGTATGAAAAGAATATAGTTTTGAAATCGAAGAATCGATATATATATATATATAAATAATTTTGAAATATATCGAATAACGAAGCTGCAGTTTGTATTTTGAAACCGTGATTTCAAACGATTAGTGCGGGAGATCCGACCATCGGATTTTCCCGAAACCACAACCGTTGGGTTCGCTTTGGAAATATCTTTCCAACGACACCAACTTTGTAAAAATCCAATGGTTGGATTGTCTGGAATGTTTAAATCAAATCTAAAGAAAAACAACGCCAGAGTCAATTATATATATATATATAATTATATTTAATCAAATAACGACGCTGCAGTTCGTATTTTGAAATCGAAACTTCAAACGATTATACCGGGAGATCCGACCGTCGGATTTTCCCGAAACTAGAACCGTTGGATTCGTTTTGAAAAGATCTTTCTAATGATGTAAATTTTATGAAGATCCAACGGTTAGATTTTCAGATATGGAATTTGAAGGAAAATAGCGCCACGGCCGCGTTATGGCCCGAAGCCTCGTTTTGAATAAATTGGCTATTTTAAAAATAAAAAAATAGCGAAAAATCGTTATAAAATATTATAAACGATATGGATGTGAAATTTAGAAACTAACTGAAGGTTGGCTAAGTCGATTGGTTTCTTGGGTATTGATCTGATGTTGGTTTCGGCCTTCGGGGTTAATATTTGGGAAATCGTTCTCTTACTGATTGACGGTTAGTGACTAATGAATTGAAATGATGCATAGTAGTGTTTGTGTAGCACTTGTTTATTATATACGCGATTTTCTCAGAAAGACTGAGTTTTATCCCATTCTGAATAACTGAATCGACGATAAGAAATCGAAGATGAAGATGGTGGTCGAAGACCGGAGATCTTCACCTCGTTTGGATGGTAACCGAGGTCCTGATTGGGAGGCATCCTGAAATATGGATAATAAGTGGTGATCGTCCAGACGTACGTGGTGATCGATAGGTTTGCGAGGTATATAGTGCCTCCGGTTTCGTTCAGACCCAGAACGGACTTGCAAATGGACAGTGTGTCTGACATTGGAATTTATTCTGTGTGATTGATAGCTATCAATTGCATGGTGTGAATTGCCTGTGTGGCATGCTAAGATTCAGTGATTAGGGCTTCTGTTGAAAAGCAAAGTCTTGTGGTGATGATCAAAGCCCCGCTTGTGTGGCGTAGCTTTGTGTATAACGTGAATTCGCGAACCTCACACCCCGGTATGAACCAGAAACGGGAGAAGGACCTCAGGGAGGGCATGCGTTTCTTCCTAGCTAGGAGTGGTGTCGGTGTTTTTACACGGCCTGACATTTTACTTATGTGGATGATGGATAGCGAGGCGCCTCGGAAATATCGGTCGATCCAGGACCGATGGAGTCGTTCGTTGGCTCATTTACGCCCCTTAGGGCGGGGAAACGCAGTGTTCAGGAATTTTAGTCCACATCGGTGGACCGGCCCTGATGATCCAAGGGTCACTCGAGCTCTGATCCTGAGGCTCGGGCTAGGCAGTCTCGAATTCGGTAAGGACTATCTTTTGCCTTGGTTCATGACGGAAATCCAATTTCCAAATACGACATTGTGCGGTTTTGATTGTATATATATACGGCGACATGATATATGGTACCCATGCCGTCTATGATTGATAGTTATGATTGAAATTGTTTTTGAAACTTATAAACACTAGTAATAATATCAAATGCTTTTGTTTTATTCATATCAAGCATATTTTGGCCATTATAAGGTAAAACTCTATCCTCCGGTTTGCGTTGCATTGTGTGATGGGAACTGAGTCTTATAATGGCTTCATTTTTATAAAAAAAACATTGCGATGTTTAAAAGTTTTTTTTTAAAAGCACTGGCAATCCATGGAGTAAACCCGTTCCACGAAAGTGGCATGGTCCTGTGATTGGCCATATTTTAAATGTGTTGAGTAGATTTCTCATACCAGTCCCATGACCGACTCGTAGTTTGTTTCACTTTCAAACTCGGGTGCCCCTTTTTCTACACGGGCAACCTTGTATTCAGGTTTTAGCTGGCTTTCTCTGGATAGCTGGAGCTGAAGATGGATTCTATTATTTATCTCTTTTTATGTTGTTCAGCTCCTATTGTACATTATGTTTGTTTTCCGCTGTAGACATTTATGTATAGCTGAACTGTATTTGTACTAAGTATGATCCTGTATACTGTGTAACTCTGATGATTACGTTTATCCAGTATATCCTATTGTTCATTATCTAGTGTATTTTTTTAATTTTGCTCTACTGTTATCTGTTTATGTGTTATATTCCAAGGATTACCATTGCCACCGCCAGTACGGGGTATGGGGTCTTCACAGTGTGTGTTGATTGAAACCCCACACGGGTATTGGGATGATATTTGACGTACACTAATCCTAATTGTTTAGTTGTATGTCAATCGATGGGTTAACAGACTATTGTAATTGTTAGTTATTTATATTTAACACTTATGCAGTTATGTAATGCACTCTGGATGATGGTTGACTGTGTATGATTTGTGTATGATTATTGTTGTGTACATCTGTGTGAAATCCATATAAATAAAATTATATGGTAATTGACCTTGTCTGATTCCAATTCAAAAATAACGAATATTAAAATAATATTCTATAAAGGATAAAAATATGATTTTTATGTCCGATTTGGGATGGACATGAAAATATTGAAATTTATGAAGCCTTGTTGATTAGATATGCGCCATTTTGACGCGAATGATATTTATATTGATTTTATTCATTATTATAATGAATATCGAAAAGGAAATGATTTTAAATCAGATATTTTGAAAATATTATAATTTAAATATTACAATGATAAGGAATATTCAATTTTGATTTGAAATCGAAAATGAAGTTAAAATCATTTTAAAACGAATTTATAAACGATTTATAAAATACAATTTAAATGGAAATCGATGAATTTAATATTATATATATAATATAATGGCCTGAATAGAACGCGCCGCGCCGCGGCTATTCGTGAATTTCGACCATTGACTTCGAATTGATATTACGGTCGACTGTCAGAGTCTCCTAAAACCGGAACCGTTGGGTTCGTATCGAAAAGAGCTTTCCAATGAATATAAGAGATTTGAAATCTAACGGTTGGATTTGGAATTATGTCCAAATCAAATATGGAAAAGGTCGCTGTTAGTGCAGTGCGATGACTGTTTATGGAAATCGACTGAAAGGGCCTTAATAAATTTATTAAAAAAATTAATAATTTGTGTAAAATCATAATAAATGATTTGGAAAGAGTTGGGATGAAAATTCCATATTTTAAAAGATAAAAATATATATTTATCGAAATGAACTAGTTATCAACTAGAATTATAATCCGATTATTTTTAAATAAATAAATTGGATTGAGAATGAGTTTTAATATAACCAAAATTTCCAGTATATGAATTGGAGTGGATTTGAATGGAAATCATATTCGAAATATTTCGATATTGGATTTCGTGATTATGCGGATATTGTTATGGAAATTTGTAAGATATATTTATGTCATTATTTCCAATACGATATTTGTTGGTTTCAGAATTTGATAATGAATATAAGCCGATATAATTTCTATTCAGAGCCTTGTATTTAATATCAAATGGGATTTTGGGTTTTTCGTGAATGGTGTCTTTATTAACACTGTTCTTAAACCCAATTGAGAAAAGAATAAATCTTTTAATTAAGATTCGGAGAAGTTTTCCAATTAATTAATATTTAATTGGAATTGAATGAAAGAATTGGATTTTTGGGTTTATCGTGAACGGTGTTTTAAATAACACTTGTTCTTTAACCCGATTAACAGTGAAATGTGATTTGGAATTTATAAATCTTTTTATTAAGATTTAACGGGAATTTTCCAAAGTAAAGTTTTCCAATTCATTATATTAAATTGGAATTGAAAGGAATTCGATTTTATAATAATCGAAGTGAGCTTCTGTAGAGGAGGACTGTTAATATATATGGAATTTAAAAGGCTTTGTCGTTATTCCATTTATATTATTAGTCAGATATGGAAATTGATATTGATTATATATATTGATATGTTTTCCATGAAGATTCCATAATTAATGGAATGTGATTTGGGTTTATCGTGAAATGTGTTTTAAATGATATTACTTCTTTAACCCAGTTAAAGACAGGATTACATGTCTAACATTGTATTTTGAACTGTATGGTTGATTTCTGTTAGATATATATCCGTGTATTTCTTTCAGTTGTGTTATGTATTATTTTTCTGCTGCATTGTAATTTTAAGTCTCTGATATTTATCAAATGTATATTATTTATTCATACTCTGTTATATTCTTGTATTCTGATGTAATTGTTGTAATAAGCAATGAAATGTTCTTCTGTTTGCGTTCTGATTTGTTGTGTTCTCAACTCAATCCGGACTTTCCCGTAAAGGCGAGTTTGGGTCGTTTCATAGCAACAAATAAACTAATACATCCTCTTCTCTATATAATAACACAACGCTGAACCCTCTTTCCCAAATTTCATTTTGTATCTTCCCTTTTCTATTCAAATAAGTAAATCATGAAAACTTACACCTTCAAAAAAATTAAAAAAAATTAACCCCAATAACAATTCGGAAAGAAAAATCGAATACATATATTGAATCCATTCTCCACTCTTATACAGTTTCAACGTACTTGAACAAGTCTCGTTCAATTCCAGTTTTGAACAGAAGCTAGGGCACGGTTTTGATACCGATTGGAGTGGTTTTAGTTCGAATGGAGGTTGGCGCTGTACTCGGGATAGCAAAGGGGTTCGGTGACTGAACTTTGGTGGTGTTTGGTTGGGAAAAAGGTCAGTGACCTCCTATAATGTTGCTGAGGGGTTCATCGGTGGGTTCTATTTAAGGTGCGGCTTGTTGTTTAAGGCTAAATTTTACATAGTAAGATTAGGGTTCAAAGTTTTCAAAGATATGGCGATCGATTGGAGAAACAATGTTTGTACTGAGGGTTAAAAATGAGATTTTGCATTTCATATGAGTTTTTAATGGAGTTTGGCAGAAAGTTAGTTCGGTGATGTCTACTGTAGCTTGGTACTGGACTAGGGAGCGCATTCAAAGGGGAGGTGCGGGATTGATGTTGTGATGCCAGAAATGATTGGTTAGCGAAGGGAAAATTAACAGTGAAGTAGGCTTGGAGCTTCATGGTGTAAAAGAGGGGGACGAAGTGAAGTTGCTATGAATTTTGTTCATTGATTGTAGTAGCGTTAGGGATATTGGTGGGATTGGTTGTCTTCATGAAAATTTGAGCTTGGAATGAAAGAGGAGAACGAGGGTGCTTTGGAATGGAGAAGGAGATAATCCACTGTTTGAATTACTAATGAACACGGTAATTAGTTAATCTATGATTAAGGTTAATTTAATCAGTTAATTAAGTCTTTAATGACGTTTAATTTTATATATTAAGTTATGCAAACCTGTAAGTACAATAACCACTGCATATGTGTACAGAATTGGACACAACTGATCATGTTGGAATTATAGCGACAAGATCTACGTTATGTAAATAACATCGCTAAGAACCGAGCTATCAGAATTTCGTGATAAAATCAAACACTTGTTTGATTGCAAAAGAATTATAAGTAGAATCGTCAACTGCGAACAAGGTGAGTAACGTCATTAAACTCTGACTCGTTTTGTTATATAAACGAGTTTTAAATTTATTTATGGTAATTTTATACCGTGTGATGGTTGTTTGGTTGCATGGTTGATAAAATTGGTTGGTATAGCTATATCATTGATTGATTATTAATTCTGTTCACCATGATATTTCATATTGATATGAAATTAATATTGTTGATGTTGATTAACATTTATGGATGCAGAGAAACAGGTTGGAGGGAACCAACTTGTAACGACCCGCATTCTACGCATCAGGGGATCGTAGAATATTTCTTTCTTTCTCATGCGAAGTCATATAGCCATGTTACATTGGGAGATGACTATAGGGGTCATTTCCCATGTTCATGATTTTTTTCCAATTTTTAAATGACCATTTTACCCCTAGCTGGTCTTGTTTTGGCCATAACTTTTGATTGATAAGGAATTTTGACCTGAAGCCACTTCTATTAGATCCGAATGGTGGTTTACCTTTCCGTAGAGTGGTCGCATTAGCCAAACGGACTCACTGTGTGGGAGATATGGCTGAAAAAAGGTTGAGAAGGTGAAAAACAACTTAATCGGGCCTAGTTAGGGTGATTGACAAGAGGGCCCATAACCCATTTCGGGACTAGGGTTATGGGGAGACTGAGAACAGTAGGAAAACGGTTTTTATTTCATTTTTTAGCTGCCTAAAACTTTTCTCTAACCCTAGCCATGGCCTCCACCTTCTAATTTCACCCCAAATCGCTCTCTAATCAAGTTTTAGCCTAATCTACATCAAATCAAGGTAAATTAGCATCAAATTGGGAATAGGGCTGCTGTGTTGCATAGAGATTCGACCCACATTAGAGATAATTTCAGATCTAAAGTTAATTTGTGGCTAAGGTGAGTTATTAGCATTGTTTTTACACTAATTACAGTTAATTAGGGTGATTAGTGTTAATAAACAAAATTATACGAGATTAAATTTTGGAAAAACGGTTAAAAATTCTTAAACACCTTTTTAGACCTCTGTTGGAAGTTTGGGTTAATTTGGTTAAGTTTTACTAATCCTATCATTAGATTTGCTTAAACATGCTTGAAGGGAAAATATGGATTTTGGGTATGTTTGATCCGTTTTAACATATCAAATTGTTGTTTTGGTGTTTATGGTCAATTCTATATGTTGCTATGACTATATGGTATGCTTTGTGATTGATTAGAATAGTTAGAATGGTCGAAAACGCCATCGTATGGTGTAAAAAGTTGTTGGAAAAGTTGTAGAAAACTATGCAAAAATTGGATCGGATCGGACCCTCCGAACTCACTCGTGGAGCATCCCACGACCGACCTCGACCCGCTCATGAATGATGGCACCTGACCGACCCTCTCGCATCAGATCCTCTTCACGAACCGCCACTGCTCCACATATTGGCCACAAACCCACTCATGCTCGAACCCCACGAGCCAAACGAGGCACTACGACCCGAACCAAACCTGTGCTCATGACCTAAACCGATGGCCATGGCACGACACGCGAACCAATGACCAAGAGGAGGGAGCATGAACCGGTTGTCTCTTCCAAATCGACCTGACAGAAGCACTACTGGTCCTCTTGGGAGATCACGAACCAAACTAAGAAGCGTGGCATGAGCTGAACATCCGAACCGATCCGGAGGAGACCAAAACCCGAGATGCAAAGGTAATCCAAATGGGAAGTAGAACTCAGGATCCAGATGGGAACCAATGAGTTAACTTCATGATTGGACTTTGCTGCGGGATGTGTGCTAAGGAGTTGTTGACGTCCATAGCTTTGATTCACCACCGAGAGACGATTGTTAAGCTACGGATCAGTGCAGTGGGGTAGTTATTACTCCATGAGGCAGAGTGATCGTAGCATGGCTATGAGCCAGTGCAGTGGAGTCGTCATGACTTCATGGGGCAGAGTGGACATAGCAAGGACTAGTGGCTATGGATCAGTGCAATGGAGTCGCCATGACTCCATGGGTAAAGATCATAGCAAGGATTTGGGTGATCAAAGCGGTGGATATTGTATGCTTTACACACTGAGTGGGAGATGTGAGGATGGTTGCTATGCTTGATTGTTTGCCATCATAATGACATGCACATTCCCACCCCCGTTATCTTTACACCCTATGTTAGTGTCACCTTAGAGTACTGTATATCTTGTTGTGCTAACTCTTTGGTTGCAGGTCCAGGTTCAGGTATGGTTTAATATACCTGTTATTGTTATGTTTTGCTGCTTATCGCTCATACCATACTTTTGTCTGACCCAGAGTTTTATGTCCCTTCTTATTACTTTGGGTGCTCTTAAACGGGCATACTAGAGACATGTTAGGTGGTATGCACGAGTAGCTATACCGGAGATGAGCAGGAGGCTTCCACGTATGATATATATAGATATTCTCCCTGTGTCACTGCTGGTCACAACTTTGGGCATTAGTAGTGTACCTTTCTTATTTTACTTTAGAGACAATTCCCCAAAGTTGTAATAATGATGATGTGGAACATAAGCTGTATTTTGAATTTTCGCTACTATGATGACTATGGTTTAGTTCTCAGCTTATGCACTGTCTCGCCTGTTTTATGTCAAGTATGTTATTATTATATTTTATTCCATGCGCTGTGAGACAGTCTACAGGTTCTTTGTTAGTTCAAATTCTCTTCTTTCCTTTCTTTGACGACCGTCCCGTGCTGGTCAGGCATATGCACAGTGCACTTTCATTGGAAATGTCGGCTGGTGCGGGGCGGGCCGTCACATTTGGTATCATAGCTTTAGGCTGCGTAGTTAACCTAGGGATGACACCAGGGAGAGATAGTACGTATATGAGAGCGTGTATTTGTAATATTTTGGTTTTCAAAAGCTATATATATACTATTAGTATATTTAAGGATGAAGTCGCATTGCACTAACACCGCTGAGGAGATGGTTAATCGTTATCTCCTTACAAATTGAACGATGAGACGATATGCTAGGGGTACTGGTAGATGAGCTAATAATGGGAATACTCCTGATATGAGGATGATGTTCACTGACCTTATGAGAGAGATGCTTAGGGATGTTCAGAGGGCATCTCCTAATGCTGCAAATGGTGGTGGTGCAGCGTGCAGGCTCCTAGGGCCAATTTCGCCAAGCTCTGCAAAGATTACACTAGTCTTGGTGGGAAGCCGTTCCACGGAATGGAAACGGATACAGAAGTTTGGGATTGGCTTGATAGCAGTGAGCGTATCTTCAAGGATCTGGGAATTCAAGACGCGATGAAAAGGAAGCTAGCATCCCGTCAACTGCAAGGACGGGCTATGAATTGGTGGAATGCTATTAAGGCAGCTACCCCTGAGGACCAAGTTACTTGGGTTCAGTTCAAGGACCGATTCAGTGATAAGTTTATCCCAGCTGCTCAGAAATCAGAATTGTTTAGGAAGTTCTTGGAGCTTAAATAGAATGGTAGGGCAGTCTTGGAGTATATTATTGAGTTCGATACTTAATCGAAGTATGGATTATCCCTTATTGTCACTCCTGAGAAGAAGAATGAGAAGTTCATGATAGGATTAGATCAATACTTTGGGGAAAGGCTTATCAACCATATTGATGAGACTTTTGAATCCATTGTTGGAAAAGCATTGAGATTAGAGAGCCTATTATCCTAAGCCCAAGGCTGAAGTCGCTGTTGCATCTGCAGAAGAGCCAAAGCCGCAGGCAAGCGATGGGGGCAAGAGTAATTCTCAGAACAAAAGGAAACAAAATCAGACAAAGGATGGTCAGAAGAAGAGTAAGAAGGATGTTGAGTGCTTTAGCTTTTGCAGGAGGCTTCACCAGTTAGCTAAAGACTATCATATTTTTCCGCTGTGTATTATGTTCGTATCTGGAAACAGGTGGTTATAATTGTTACAGAAATAGCTGTTGTGCTCTTGTGATGGTATGTATATAAATTTACTAAATTGTATTTCAAAATTTATGTTATCTAATATATTTTATTTGTGAGTTTATGATCTTCGTTTTCTTCTATTTTAATATTTCTTTCTCTCTATTCCTCATCCTCTAACTTCTTTCTAATAATGATTCGTATTTCTATGAAATTTAGGTTGGATGTGTGGTGTCATTAGTCGACTTAAAGAGTACGGAAATTCGGGCCATTATAATGGTCATCTTAGAATGACGGGCTTCTTCTAGGATTGTTTTTATCAAGCTCCCAATTCTGGGAACACAGAGCCTTCCATATTGTCGCAACCACCCTTTATCGTCAATGGAATATCTATTGAGGTGACAAGAAGTCTGCCCTTTACTGAGCCTATCCAAGATATCTGAAATATGTGGATCATCTCGTTGCGAAGCTCCTATTTGGTCCATAGGAGTGGGTCGTATCTCTAGCGATGCAAACAAACCAGGCAAAAGCTCGGTGGAGGGTCTAAATTCGAAAGTCGATATGAACTCCAAGCTTTTCCTTTCCACAAATAGAGGACTTAAAGTCATCCTCTTTCTACTCAGTGCGTCTTCCACCACATTACCCTTGCTAGGGGTATAAGAAATTTCGAAGTCATATGATGCTAAGAACTCCATCCACTTTTGCTGCCTCAGATTAAGATCCTTCTACGAGAACAAATACTTAAGAGATTTATGATCGGTGTACAACTCGAACTTCTCTCCAAGCAAATAATGATGACACATCTTAATCGCGAATACTATGACAGCTAGCTCTCAGTCGTGGGTAGGGTAGTTCTTCTTATGTACCTTTAGTTGTCTTCTCCCATAACATACTACCCTTCCCTTTTGCATCTGAACCGCACCAAGCCCTGTACCACATGCATCAGTGTATACTGTAAACACTTTATTCCCGTTGGGCAAGGTTAAGACTGGGGCTGTTGTCAGAGCCCTGTTCAGTCGTTGGAAAGCAACATCACAATGTATATCCCATGAAAATGCCAAGTTCTTCTTTGTCTGCCTGGTGAGTGCGGTTGATATCTTTGCGAAGTCCTTAATGAACTTCCTATAATAGCCTGCTAACCCCAAAAAGCTTCTCACCTCCGTTGCATTCTTTGGAACTTGCCAATCTTGAACTGCACCCACCTTTGCGGGATCTGCTGCTATCCCTTCTTTAGAAACCATATGCCCTAGAAATCTCACCTCTTTTCTCCAAAAATGGCACTTGGAGAACTTTTCCTTAAGCTGATGCGCATGAAGAGTTTTCAAAACTTCTCTCAAATGTTGGGCATGCTCTTCCTCGCTCGTTGAGAAGATCCAGATATCATCAACAAAGACCATGACAAATTTATTCAGAAACTCCCGAAACACCCTACTCATTAGATCAACAAAATAGGCGGGTGCATTCGTCAACCCAAAAGGCATAACAAGCCATTCAAATAAACCATCTGGAGTCCTAAAAGTGGTCTTATCTATGCTATCCTCAACCACCCTCAACTAATGAAACCCCGTGGCGAAGTCTAATTGAGAAAATACAGAGGCACGAACAAGCCGGTCAAACAAGTCATTTATCCTCGGAAGTGAGTGCCTATTCTTCTTAGTGAGTTTATTTAACTCCCTATAGTCTACACATAAGCGAAGCGAACCATCCACCTTAGTTGCGAATACTACTAGGGCACCCCATTCAGATGTTCTTCGCCTAATAAACCGTTTTTCAAGTAGCTCCCCTACTTGTTTACTAAGCTCCCTCCTTTCTCTTGGAGCTATATGGCGCACAGGTAATGCAACTGGCTTTGCATTATCCACCAAATATATACGAAATTCTATCTCGCGCCTTAGGGGTAAACCTCGAACCTCATCAAATACATCAGAATAATCTCGGACTACTGGAACAGATTGCAAATCATCGATAGATGCATCAAGAGACTCTAGGAAGCTAAGCATAACAGTCCCTTATGGGTCACAAGAAATCTCAAGAGTCCACCCATGATAGGTCAGAAGCCTAACAACCCTTCTCTCACAATCCAGAATGGAACCATACATGGTTAGCCAGTCCATCCCTATAATCAAACCATAGCCCATAAACCCAAGCACATGCGCACCGCATTCAAATTCGACACCTAAGATAGATATCCTCAAAACCCGACAAATCATGGATAAATGAACCGAACCACCAATGGGGTTTGAGATAACAACGGGATCCACTACCATACTAGTATTTAAGTGCAGAGATTAAACCACAGAACTAGATATAATGAATGTGAAGTGCCGGAATAAAAAAGAGTTCTAATAGGGCGACTGGAAAGAGAAATCAAACCTTCCACGAAAATTTTCCTACCTCTATTTGGGGGACTAGTCACGAGAGGATGCACTTGCCGTCCAGAAGCTCCTTCCCTTTGACCTTGTCCCTATGGTCCCTGTTTCTTCGGGCACTCCCTAGCAAAGTGTCTGACCTCTCCACAATTGAAGCAAGTATTCTTCCTTCTTTTGCTGTCCTTGACCAAGTGACCCTCTCGCCCACAACTGTGACACTTCCTCTTATCCTTAGCCTTGTCATTCTTTCCGCCTTTGTTTTGTTGTTGCTGTTGTTGTCCTTTTTTGGGCCATACCTTCTTATTCTGCGTTGTTACCTCAATTTAACTTCTTTCTTCCCTCTTTTGTCTTCCTCATACATCATGACCACATTGACAAGCATTTCAAAAGTATCTCCCATTGGAATATGGGACATAGCTAACCCATGAAGGGTTTATTTAGTCCTTTAACAAACCGCAAAGCCTTCATATGCAGAGTGTCTACCAGCTCTAATCCAAATCTCGCTAGTTGGTTGAATTTATTCACATATTCTTTAACAGTCATGTTTCCTTGTTTGAGCGCCAAGAACCTCTCCATTTGCATGCTTTTCTCAGCTTGAGAAAGGAACTTCATTTCAAACCTCTACATAAAATCATCCCATGTCTCCACCGGACGTCCAACTTGGGTAACTTCCCACCAAAACGAGGCTTCATCTTTCAGTAGTCAGGCAGCTAACTCAATCTTCCTTCGATCTTCCACTTCAAAGATTACAAACAAGTCCTCGGTCTCCTTGAGCCAATTCCTTGCCTCTACGAATATTTCAGTTCCACGGAATGGCTTCCCTCCCATGGCACATTTTTTTTGCAGATCTTAGCGAAATTATCTACTCTTGGAGGAGAAGGAGGAGGAGGAGGAACGATGGGTGCAGCTGGGGCAGGAATGTCACCTTGACCTCTGGCAGGCGCCGTGGCCTCTCGAAACCTAAGGAACCAGCTTGGTATCGTAACGCCCTTAGGAATATTAGTTTCCCCAGACATGCTGAAACGAAAAGGAAAGAGATTTAGACAAAGGATCGAAGGATATTACATATGGCTTTGGGGAATATGTTTTTCAAAACAGACTTTTCTTTTTGAAAAATGCTTTCTTAAAACCTTTTTGAAAATAGTTTCCAAAAACTTTTATCTAATCTGGTAACCTTCAGCTCTGATATCAAGTGTGGCACCCCACGTCCGTTAATGTCACTCATTAAGAGAATGCATTAAGTTTCGTGAAGCGTTATAGGTAAACAAACATAGAATATTACATGACAGATATAAAAGATAGCAGCGGAATTTAAAATTTTATTTAAAACATAATTCATAACATCGTGGTCCAAAATATCACAAGTCTGGAACTACATAAAAACCATTACAATAACATAAAGCCTTTGTCTTGTACCATCATAGTACAAAAATAAAAGAAAAAACATAATTCCCCCAAAAGAGACAAAGCCATAGTAGTAAAGACAAGAACTTGAGAAATACTTCAAAACAGCTCCTAGCAAGACGATAACCGAGTCTTGATTAAGCCTGAGTATTCCCACCCTGAGAACCTGAGGGGAACGGAAGAAAGAAGAGGAAACAAAAAGGGTCAGACATAAAGTATAGCGAGTCTAGTTACTTTTAGCAAGTAAATAAGTAAAAGTACCAAGACAGGAATATAAAGTGAATAAGAAAGATAACATCATAAAAGGTAAGTATGACAAGGTAAACATGATAGAGTGTATACGCTTCCCTAATGATTACTCTGCACTGATACTAGTATAACCAGAATGAAATGATCCCAACAACTATCAAATGGTAGACTTAGGCATACGTCCAGATGTACCCTAATCGATCGGCTCCCTACTGCGTAGATACTCTGTGTCAGCCCCACAGTAGGAGGTATCACTTCCTAAACTGTCAACCCTTCGTTGGTGTGCACAGCCATACGTACTGGTGTCACGGTCGTCTTAGCCCCCTCTGCCCGGCCCATGCACGCACATGTCCCCAGTCAGTTTGCACTGCCCACACCGTCCTCATCTTTTGGATCTCTTATAATCAGTCCAGTAAGTGTGCCCCAACTCTGACCTAGTTCGGAGTACTCATTTGATACCTATTAAGGGTTACTGACTAAAACGGGTCCCACACAATATGATACAAACTCTCACCTTTGTCTTGTATCCCCTCTAGGGTTCCCACCAGTTATGCTTACCACTAGGTGTCTTTAATTACATAACCCTATCATTTCCACCAGTTATGCTTACCCTAAGGTGTCTTTAATTACACAACTTCAACATTTCCATAGGTTATGCTTACTACTAGGTGTCTTTAATTACATAACCCTATTAGGTTAAGTTTGTGGGCCTATATGTAAATATTACCCACCCCCTTAGATTTACTTAACCCACCCACTGTTCAACCAAATTTACTTAACCCCAATTTAAGTTCATGTTCATGCAATTCCTATGGATTCAATTAGGTTAAGTATTCAAGGTTTGTTACCATTTTTTCATTTATGGTTATAGTATGCTAGACCTCCCACATTAAGCCTACCATTTGTGGATGCTGGACATGCCGGGCGGGTCCGGGCAGACTTATTCCTTAAATTGGGATTAACCTTGTGTCTTAGCACGTCTCGTATTTGTGCACCTAGACCTCTCACATTAGATTCATCATTTGTGGTCGCTGGATATGACGACTGGTTCCGACCAGACTTCCACCACAAGTGTAATCTAACCTCGTGTCTAGGCACAGTTACAGTTTCTAATTACTGTAATCCTAGGCATTTCATTATTAGCTAATTTTACCTGTGTCGTTATAAGTTATAGATTTCATGCCCCTCTTTCCCCAATTATGTTCATAGTGAATTATATGCCCAAATTCATATACTTAAACGTTATTCAAGTTATGCCAAATTTCCCTTTTTTTCAATAATGCCCAAATTTCCAATTCACAAGGTATGCTCAATTTCATTGTTTTTCCCCTCGTTCCCAAACTAACGCATTCACATAATTTAGCGGCATGCCTAGGCTTGATAGTAGCCTGTCTATATAAAATATAAGGGAAAGGGCGAAGGGAAGATGACAGAGACGATTATTCTAGCACAATTGACATAAACTTTTCATGGCATAATGTTGAGATGAACATATAAGAATTGATTAGTGGACTTGTGATAGTAAATTAGTTCTAACAAAGTAGGGATGTCATAATAGGCACGATTAGATCTAAATAACAATTTAGATGTCCAACTAGTTCAGATTCAGTTTAACCAATATGATAGGTACAAAGTGATCTAAATTGCAAATTAGATCTATAATCAAAAGTAGATCTAACATGATAAAAGTTAAGATCCAAGTCATAGTTAATTCAGAATATCATGGGTTCACAAATTATTACAGATCTGAAACGATTCAAGGATTCACAGTGATAGATCCAAAATACAATCATATCATGTTTTACTTTTAATTATTTAAATCTATAAGTAACTAAAAACTCACAGTGTTCATATTTAGAACAATAGAAGGAGAAAAGCAGTTGATGAATCACAGATCTACACTTGAATCTCTAAATTTCGATAGCAGAAGAGGAAAGTGTTTTGATTCAGTCCAAGCACCAGCAACACTTAGGCCTCCATTGATTTTCAGTGAAGAAAACAAGAGAAATGAGCCTATATTTATAACTGCCAGCCCCCACAATTTGACCTTCCACGTCAGCCCTATGGGGGTCGACCCACCCATTAGGGGGTCGACACCCCCTTGAGGGGTCGACCCTGGGGTTGACACCCCCCTTAAGGGGTCGACTCCCCTGGACGGGAAATTTGTCATCTTTTCAAAATTCGATTTTTGAACTGTTTTTCTGATTTTCCGAATTAGTTATATATATATAATTCTCTTGCGTGTATACGAACTTCAAAACTTCATAACTTCTTCATACGGTGTCCGTTTTACGCAAACCAATTGTCTATCTTGACCAGAATTTCGAGATGGATGCTATGGGGCAGTCCGTTTCCCTTTGCTCTGAATTAAATTAATTATTATTCAATTTATCCTCTTTTAATGTTGTTAAAATTATGGGGTGTTATACGCACGATCACAAAATAAATCCAAATAACTTGAAACTTAAAATACTACAATTATAAATCATTGCAGATTCAATAAAATTAGTGTCGCTGAAAAAGGAGTTTGTTATAAAATCCGTTATTTTTAATATCCAATTTAAATTGAAAAAACGATTAAATAAAAATATAGGCGTTTACAGCTACTGTTGTTGTATACGACATCGGTTTGCCATGAAATTTGGATTCGTATAATAATTAAACATTACAGTTCCAACGAAACTAATTTCTTCGAAAAGCGATGCCGATTGCAAAATGGACGTTCTAAAGGCTATATAATATCGATAAAATATTTATATAAATACCAAAACAATTAAATTAATTAATAATAAGTTATTATTATCAAAAATATCCAAATGGAAATATCATATAGCTTCACATCTAAACAATATGGATTTATAACCCAATAGTAACAGTTTCGAGCTAAATGGTATACAAATTATATTAAAAATCCTTATTAAATTTATTAAATAAACATTATTGTTTATTAACGATTTCCATACAATTATTTTAAAAGTTGATTTGGACATGACTAATAATCTATAACATGGAATCTCCATTTTTCTCTTTCATTAGAAATTTATAATCAACTAGATTCAAACGTTTCTTGTTTCACAGAAATCTGACTTATATCGGATCCTGTATATTCAAATGAAGTTCAAAACTCAATATTATGAACTATCGCGACTTTACGAGCTTGATTTAAATTAAATATAAATTTAATGTTTAGATTTTGTTTTATAAATGAATCAAATATTAAAATCCATTAATCTTCCAAATACAATATTTAAAATAGATTAAAATATTCAAATGACCAAAAAATCTGGGTCGTTACACCAGCCCTACCAGCAGCCCTTTTTTTTTTAGGCGAAAGATAGTGAAACTCAACAGAGTTTCACACCATAAACATACAAAGTAGCTATTACAACCCAAAACAAGCTTGCATATCAGTAAGATTTATACAACAAAATACCGCAACACAAGCCTATGCAAAATACAGCACACGCTACACGAGCTACTGCATCCATCTGCTATGCTCTCTATTGCTAAAGCAATCTTCAAGCAAGTCAACATACAGCCAATACTGCACTCTTGCCCATGTATAAAAAAACTTTAGCACTTGAAAAAGAATAGCATTAGATGATTTAGCAATGTTGTTAAAGCATCTATTGTTTCTCTCTTGCCACATAACCTAGCAAAAAGAAAAATTTATGTAGGCTAAATCATTGATGTTGCAAGTATCCCAGAATATATATTGATCACGAGTAACATCTCTCTGTCATAAATCAATACCCAACTACACCCATGACTTGCTCCATACATAAAAAGCAACATCACAATCACAAAATAAGTGCACATAATCCTCCACCAAATCCCCACAAAACAAGCATTTCTCTTCAATATTTAAGTTCTTCCTTTTAAGCATGCTCATCGTATTAAGTTTGCCATGCATCAATGTCCACATATGCAGTCTGAATTTCGAAGGAATTTTCTGATGCTTCCACATATTATCAAAGCCACACAGTTTCCTCCCCGAGAAGTTTATCAGTTTATAGCGATTATTCACTGAAAACTTAAATTTGTCACCCCATTCAACTATATCATCATCAACATTCAAACTCACCAACTCCAGTAACTTGAACAAAACAAAAAGCTGCCTTAAATCTCTCCCTTCAATAATGCGGTTAAAATTCAATTTCCATTTAAAGCCAACAAGCTCATTATCATAGACATCAGCAACACAAGCAAATTTATCACTTGAAATTTCAAACAAGCCGTCAAATTCAGAGGCCAATGGGATTGACAGTAACCATCTATCTAACCAGAAAGAACAACATTTCCCATTGTTAATCTTGAAATTGACATTGAACCTGAAAACTTGAACAGAGCTGAGAACACACTTCCAAAAAGGAGAAGGATGACTAACATCTTCATGTAAAGAAAAAACTCCATTATAGTAAGTGTTAGACACCCACTCACACCACAGAGCATTCTTACGAGACACCATATTCCATAGCCATTTACATAATAATGCACAGTTCATCTCCTTCAAGTTTACCACTCCTAAACCACCTTGAATTCTTGACTTACACACCTGATCCCAAGCAACTAAACAAGCAACAACACTTGAATCATTCTTACCTGACCAGAGAAAGCTTCTTCTAATGCTGTCAATCTTATTCAAAACCCATTGAGGAAATTTATAGAATTATAACCAATATAGAGAAACCGTAGATAAGACTGAATTCATCAAAATGAGTCTACCAGCTTTTGATAATGAATTACCCTTCCATCTGGATAATCTTGAATCTACTTTGCTAATTAGAGAGAATCGATCATCTTTCAAAAGCTTACCTGGCCTAATGCATAACCCCAGGTAATTAATAGGAAATGAACCAGTCTTGCAATTCAACATGTCAACAATGTTGTTGCTCAACTCATCATGAACCCCCACAGTCATTACAGAGCTCTTATGAAAATTAATTCGAAGACCAGACAGGCTTTCAAAAGCATAGAGAATGAATTTCAAAGTGGCAATGTACTTACACTTCAGACTACTAAATATTATAGTATCATCTGCATAATGTAAGGAAGAGATGCCACCTGAAATAAAATCATTGCTAAAACCCTTTAACAAGTCATTCGCACAACATATTATTAGATTTTGAGAAAAAACATCAGCCGCAAGATCAAACAGCAGTGGAGACAATGCATCACCCTGTCTCAAACCTCTTTTACAACAAATCGTCTTTCCTACAACTCCATTAACAAAAATATTGGCTTTGCTTGTTAAAAAGATATTTTTAATCCAAGAAATCCATTTGGATCCAAATCCTCTAGCCGTCAGCAAGTCAATAATAAAATTCCAATCAACCGTGTCAAATGCTTTTGCAAAATCAAACTTCAGTATAGCACAAGGAATTGAATTATACAAACAATAAGAAACCACTTCTTGCACCAAAGCAGCACCCTCCAAAATGTATCTTCCTTTAATGAAAGCAGTTTGAGATCTGTCAATCAACTCATCCATCACCAATTTGAGTCTATTTGCCACCACTTTAGCAACTAACTTGTACGTGCAATTAAGCAAGCTAATTGGTCTGAAATCTGAAGGAGAAGTACAACCTTCTTTATTATGAATAAGCACCACATTAGCATAACTAATTTTTTTTCAAAATCAATAGTACCATCTTCCAAATCTCTGAAAAGCCTTAAAATATCAGCTTTCAACCAACTCCAGTACTTCTTAGAGAAAAAAATTCGTACCCCACCGGGGGATACAAATTTGATGGAGGGGGTCGAGCTTCTTGGTGCAGAAACCATCCTGTTTTAGGGTGTCGAAGTTTCTGAATGCGAAATGAGGGACTGTGGGGCCCCAAACCCCAACCGGCGTTGTGCCTGGACCCGCTTGACGGCTCACCTTCGGCTCGGAGTACGGCTCGGATGATGGTTTGCTTAAGAGTTCATTGGGCCCGTAAAAGGCCATCTGATAGAGGTTTCGGGTCTCCTTGTGTTTGTGATGCGACTTCGGACCTACTGCTTTGTGTATTTTTACGCTTGAGCGCGTCGCTTACCAAATACTTGACGTGTGATAGCTTCGACAAAAAAGCGTGTCGACAATCGTTTTCAAGATTGGCCGAAATTTCAATTCTAGTGTGCGATAAACCTTTTGTGTGTGGAGCCGATGCACAGCATAGGAGAGGCCAGAGTGGACGAGGTCCTCGTGATGGCATTGGTTTGGACAAATTCAGAGACTATTGAAATATGGACTTATTCCGGATTTCAAATGCGTTTGAAATCAAAGGTGAGTGATTAAACCCACTCACACCTAACTAAAATATTTGATTGTTAGTTAAATCAAAATAATGTTATTTGATTGTATTATTTTGTTTGATAGTTTAAATTTCTTAATGGTGTTAATCTGGATTGACAGTATAATTTAATTTAAATGTTTATATAAATTAAACAGTCAGAATTTAATCACTAGTTTACCTTATACCTGATGACTAGTAAATTGATGTTATATTGAGCTATTTGGATGTAATGATTTGATGGATTACTTGAATTGATATGTTTAATATATTGATGTTAAATTACTTGTTTATATCGATTAATCCCAACCATTTACCTTATATGTTACGTGCATCAAATAAACACAGGATTAATCATTGAAATGAAGTAAGAGCGTAGGTTTAAATGATAAATACCTATGACCCTAATTTGGATTGAAATGATATATATCCTTTCCCAAAATACTAAAATTAAATTTTAAGTGCCACTTGGCCATATGATAGAAAATTTTATATATGGACATCGATTGGTTAAATGAATTTGTTGTAACTTTGAACTTTGAAGTATGGTTTCAAAAGAAAATGAATGGTACTTATAAAATTGATTTCTTATAAGATTGGGCTTTGAATCTTTGAATTTAAAGTTAAAGAAATTATGTACATATTGTGAAACGAAGTTAAACTTGAATTTAATATAAATAGAATCTATTGAAAGTGAGCCTATTAAAAAATTAATTTGTTTTAAGATGTAAACTACTAGCCATCTTTGAAGTTATTTCAAATTATACTTAATTTAAAGTGACATTTGAATTGTGAACTCAAGATTTAATAAATCTGAAATGATTTAATGAAAGTTGAAAATGGAAACTTTGGATATCTAAATCGAATCGTTCAAATTGAATTGAACTTGAAAAGGAAGATGAATCGAAATTGAAATACTGAAGTTGAATTGATTGATTTGAAATGGGAATATGATTTTAGATCTAATTGAAATTCGGAAGAAACAATTCAAAATTCATATTATAGTATTTAAACCATTATATAAACTATTTTGGTAAATAACCATTTTCTTATAAACAATTCTATTTTTAACTTATATATATTGTAACTGTTTTAAACCACTTTAATGAGAAATTATTTTACATTATAAACTATTTTATTTTACTTTTAATATACATATATATATATATATTAATTTTTTAAATAAATTATTTTAACAAACTATTTATTCTATAAACTTCTTTAATATTTGTCTATATATATTAACTAAATTTTTAATAAATCATATTTTTATACTCAAACTTTTATGTAAACTTTTATTATCTAACTATTTGTTTTAAATTATTCAAATATATATTTAAACTATCTAATACACCTTTCATTTATATTTTTTATATACAAATTATTTTAGAATTGGAATTGTCTCAAGATTCTAAAATGAAGATTTTAATACGAAGAATACTCTATCTTGACTATTGAAATGATTTTTAAAGCAAAATCTAAGATTTTTAATATGAAATATGAACCATTCTGAAATGTAAATATCAATCAATGTGAAAAATATAAACATTGGGTTGTTCAAGAGACCGGGATCAGATATTATCATACTCTCTGCCAATACTGAAAACCACTTTAACAACTGTGCACGTGGTGGAGAATCTAAAATGAAGTAGGATGATTTGGAGGCAATGACTGGATTTTAAGAAAGAGAACGATGATGGATAGCCCTGATCTTCGGGTCATAATTGAAATGATTAAAACAGAAGCATACCCGGGCCAATGTGAGTTAGCTACTCTAAGAAGGCATGCTTCTTCGATACCATATATATTACTTTGCGATTGATTGACGCCTTTGAATTTGGGAGTATTGTTTGAGGTGGGCGGTAGCTGGCGGCTATGCGTTACCACCAGTCTAGGTCTGTAATCTGTTAGAATCACTACTGATGGGTATTTCCTCAATGCCTTGTCATATTTATACCGATCGAGCCCCCTACGACTTTGATTTGCACCGTATCTACGGAGTACCCTCCGATAGCCATTAGTTTACGTAATCTGTATAAACTACGATTTTATAAACAGTGCAAGGGTAAAAATGTAGTCCTGCTTATTCTATTTTGATACTTTTACTTTACTGAATAGACACTATTATAATAGTGCAATTGTATTATATATTATCTAGTTTGATGGATCCTTAGGATATGGAAACTCCCATAACATCTCTTAAGTTATTGCACTCATGAACACATTAGATATGAGATGAGAGTTACCATAAGCATCTTTGACACTGTGACACTCATATTATTGCATGGTTTTGATTTGACTGATATGAGTATATTTTAGTTCTGATCCGAGTATTTTTGTCTTTTCATTTGTGCTTAGACCAGAATGAGTTTTCAGTTATTGAAGACACCGTTATGAATATGAAGATGGAACTCAACATACATATCTATTGTCATTATTCCCCTGCAAATACTGGTAGGTTTTATGATAAGTTAAATTTGATAATTTTTGTAAAATATAATCAAATGTATGTTTGTAACAGCTTCATGAACTATTATTTATTTATTATATTTTGTCCTTCCGTTGTGAGATTCTGTGATTGTTTTATTCTTTCTTCTTTTCTTATATTAATCCACATAACTATCTATATTTTTATTTCGTTCAAGTCGACATTTGTGGATCATTGTCGATTTGAACGACAAAAAATTCAAGTCGTTACAGTTGTTATCAGAGCTTGGGTTTAGCGATAACCTTGGCACTATTTGGGGTTAACTCATTAGAGACAGGGTAGTAATACCTTGGAATGAGTTTGAGTGTATATGAGAGACCATACTTGTAATTTTGATATAAAAATGGTTTTGTATTGTGTAAATTTATTCTGTTGAGTATTTACATATTCCGGTCGATACTTGGGAAGCCAAGTCGTTGATAGGGGTTTCTAAACACTCGAATATGACAGATAGACATAATATTGGTTTGGATTATATTTTATATAAATAATTAACTTCATAATTATTAATTCTGATTTTGTTGTTTGTTAAGGATGATTATATTATATTACCATCAATTATTGTCCAATTAGTCAGCATTTCTAAAGTATTGACTATTGAATGGTTTTAAGACAAATGAGACATTGAAAATTAATCGGTAATGAAATAAGAAGAAGTTAAATATGAATTTGAGAATTTAAATTCGGGTATTTTTGTAGTATTGATTTGCAAATGGTTTTGATATAAATATCATTATATTTTAAAAGTTATTTCATATAGAAATTGTTTTCAAATGAATTTTTGAAATAAATGTATACTCCCCTCTCGTCTTTGGAAATGATTTCGGTGATGAGTGCACGCATCATCGACATTTATTTTCAAGAGTCTGAGTGGGGGAGACCATTTAGAACTTTTGTACTTTCTTTTCGAAATTGAATTTTATTTAAATCTTTTATAGTATGGTTTTATATGTAAGAAAAAAAATATTATTTTGAAAGTTGATTTAGAAATGAACCCGGAAATTTAATTCTTTATTCTAGAATAATTAATGAAATGAGTAAAACTTGAAATTTTAGAAAACTTCTGAATTGTATAATAAGAAAATGAACCTAAGAGAGTTATAATTAAAATAAATCTCTTAAGAATTTGAAATGATGAATTGACACGAACCAAAACTATTGAACTTGTATAATAATCAATCCTTTTCTATAACATATATAACTTACCAATTATTTAAGAAGTTAAAATGTTATACAAATGAACAAATGAATGATATACAAGTATTGGTATGAGTAATGAATGGTGGAATAAAATTAATGGTTTATATATATACGAATGAAACTTAATTTATGAAATAAACGATATATACTTAATTATGTTTGAAATTAAATTCAACTAAGTAAAGAAAATAAGTCAAACCAATGAAATAAGTTAATAAAGCAAATTTTTCGGGTATGAATTAAATGTATTGGTATTGATGGTTGGATGTTCGACGATTTAGGATAATCGACATTTCCAAGTTGAATATGAATGTTTAACTAGTTTATATGAAAATATAAAGGAATTGGTTTATAATTTATAAATTTACTGAAGGTTAAACTAATTAATTAAATTTAATTAAAATGAGCTCGTCGCATAGCGACAGCTCATAATTTTCCAAATTGAAGTTTAAATAAATGTATAGAATCCAAAATAAGTCGGAATCCTTTGAAACAAGAATCTTCCAGATCTATTGGATTATAGTTTTCTAATGAAAGAGGAAAATTTAGATTTCAACTTGTATATTTTAATACATGTGTAAATCAAATTTTCAAAAAAATCATGGTTGGTAATTTGCGATTTGTAACAACCCGGAATTTTAGGGCCAATTTAAAAAAAAAAAAATCACTGTCATGTTTTATAATTGAAATGAATCAAATATAGGCATTAGGAAATATAGTCCTTTTTGTAATGTTGATTCTATGTAAAAGAAAACATTAACATTTCAAATGTAAATAAAAGTAGTATGTACGTTTTTAATGTAAAATGTAAATAAAAGTAGTATGTACATTTTTAATATAAAATGTAAATAAAAGTAGTATGTACATTTTTAATGTAAAATGTAAATAAAAGTAGTATGTACATTTTTAATGTAAAAAGAAAATAAAAGTAGTATGTACATTTTTAATGTAAAATGTAAATAAAAGTAGTATGCACATTTTTAATGTAAAAAGAAAACAAAAGTAATATGTACATTTTTCTATGAAAAGAAAATAAAGAAAAGAAACATTTTTCTATGAAAAGAAAATAAAGAAGAGAAACATTTTCTATGTAAAGATAATAAAGAAAAGAATATAAAACATTATTTTCAATGTAAAGAAATAAAAGAAAGAATTTACATTTTCAATGTAAAGTAAAAGGCATTTACATTGCATATGTAGATAAAAGGATAAAAGGAAAATATCATGTTTATTTTTATAAAAATGTTCATACTTAAAAACATAATTTTTGTCGCATTAGAATTAGTGGACAAAAATATTCTTTTCATAAAAATATACTTAGTAAAACATAATTTTTGTCGCATTAGAATTGGCGGCCAAAAATATCATTTTATAAATAAAAGAATGGATTTTGAAATAATGGAAATCGCTAAAAGGTTTGATTTATATATATATAATATAAATTAAAACTAAGCGAAACACGCGCGTCTGACGTTGGAATTCGTTTCGTGTAACTAAATCAATTTTTATTAATGTATGCTTGTTTGGTGGTAGAGAATTTATTCTCTGCTTAACACCCTGGTATATGTTAGTAGTTATCGATAGCATGACGCGAATTGTCAATGTGGCCCGCTAAGATGCGAATGATCAAGGTTTTGTTGAAAAGCAGGCCTTGTGAAAAATGATCAAAGCACGACCTGTTTAGGCGTAGCTTTGTGTATAGCGTAACCTCACGAGCCTCACACCCCGGTATGAGTCAAAACGGGATACGGACTGCAGGGAGTGCACACGTTTCTTTCTAGCTAGAGTGATGTCAGGGACCTACCAGCGCTGACATTTTACTTATGTGGATGATGGATTTTGAGGTACCTCGTTGTTTATAGGCCGTTGGTGGTCACATTATAGGTTCAAAGGAACCGGGAAGCATGTGTTTAGGCATAACTAATCCATACACATATGTGTGGACCGGCCCTGAAGATCCAAGGGTTCACTGCGGGGGATCCTGAGGCATTTGCTAGAGTGTATCGAATCGAAGAGAAGCTTGCCCCTAGCCTCGACGCATGATGGAAAACAATTCTCCAATACGACATTACGATTTTAGTTGTATACTTATATACGGCGGCTTAATATATGGTACCTATGTCGTCTAGGATTAATACATTTATATTGAATGATTTATGAAAACATACACACACTAATAGTAATACGTTTGACGTATTTATCATCTTTTGATCGTTATAAGGAAAAACCCTTTCCTCTGGTGTGCGATGCATTGTGTGATGGGACTTGGGTCTTATAACGATCTCATTTTTCTTTAAATGCATAGCGTTATTTAAACGATTTACTTAATTATGCACTGGCAATCCAGTGGAGTAAACCCGTTCCGCCTTAGCGGCGTGGTCCTGTGATTCGCCATATGATTAGTTAGTATAGAAAGATTTCTCATACCAGTCCCACGACTGACTCGAATTTTGTTTCACTTTGCAAATTCGGGTGCTCTCTTTCCACACGGGCAGCCAATTAACAGGTTGTTAGTTTGCTTCCTTGGAGTTGCTAATCTTGGAGCTTGCTTATTTTCTTTGGTGTTGCTGCTTATCGAGGTGCTTTGCTGGACTATGCAGACCCTCATCTTTATCTTTATTTTTGCTTAGACTTTGAGACATTTTGATCGTATTCCATTTCATTTCAAACTGTATTTTTGACATTATGTACTTGTTTCCTTTTGTTGGGATTTTGATGTAATAAGTAGGACTCTATGACTGGGATTCTGTGTTATGATAACATCCATATTCCGCTGCTATGTTGATGTTGATGTTTTATAGTTTCTTATATTTATGCTGTTATCTGTGTTATGTGTTGCTATATTTATGTTGTATTCCAATGATCATCTCAGCTTTCATCTACGGAAGTTTGGGGTCATCACAGTTGGTATCAGAGCTTTGGTTTAACCTTAGTTTTGGGATATAACATATTTATAGCAATACGTCTCATTAGAGATAGGACTAAAGTCCTAGAGTGCGCATAACATAATAGCACATATTTATCGGTCGTTACATCATTTTCACCTCTTAGCCTTTCCTTTGAAAAATTTTCATTTCTGTTGGTCTGACTCTCCTCTTGATGTTACAGACTAATTAATTATGAGTACTAGAGCTAGAACCCGTGGAAGAGGGAGAGGTGGAGCTAGAGGGCCATCCAGAGAAGAGCCCATTCATGAGCAGCCCGACCCCAGGGTCGCACAGCCATTCGACCTAGAACGGATGTCAAAGAAATTCAAAAACTTGGGCGGAGTTCCTTTCACTGGTAGAGAGTCTGCTGTTGAAGCAGAGTCATGGCTCTAGAATTGTGAGAAGATCTTAGAAGGGATGGAACTTGAGGATAAGAGAAAGCGTTTCCTGGCAGCATGGCAACTCAAAGATCAAGCTGAGCACTGGTGGGACACCGTTAAGATTGGAAATGATGTAGCCAACATATCCTGGGCAAAATTCAAAGAACTTTTCAATGAGAAATACATCCTTCCACAAGCAAGAGAACGCCTTCGTGAACAATTTGTCAATTTGAAACAAGGAAATATGACAGTTGCTGAATATGCGATGAAATTTGATGAGCTTTCCCGTTATGCCCCTAACCTAATTCAAGACCCAACTGAGAAGAACAAGAAATTCATTAAGGGCCTTGCTACAAAGTATCTAAATAGGGTCACAGCTCATATCGATCTTCCCTTCCATGAAGTTATCACCTTTGCCAGCCGCTACGAAGAAAATGATGAGTCTGCCCAATAAGAGAAAGCAAAGAATCAGAATAATAGCCAGAAGGAGCAGACTAGCAAGAAATCAGAGACAGGAAATTCTTCAGCTGCAAAGCCACAGGGGAAGAAGAGAGACCGGAGCAAGTTGACATGCTTTAATTGTGGCAAGTCCGGACACTTTGATTACGAGTGTAAAGCGCCTAAAAGAGTCAAGAGAAATGATTCAGGCCCCAGTTAGAACCGTGGTCAGAGCTCGTAGAATCGGGGTCAGAATTCTCAGAATAGTGGCCAGAATCCTCACCGCAACCTGGATTGCTACAACTGCCACTAGAAGGGGCATATCAAGCCGAATTGCCCATTGTTGAAAAATGCTCAGGTGGCACATGTCTATGAGGGTACGACTACACCAGCTCCTCCCGAGGGCCCAGGTACACCTGATGTTTTAAGTGGTACTCTTAACATTAAAAATATCCCTATTACCGTCCTATTTGACACCGGTGCAGCACGTAGTTTTATTTCTTCTGACACCATTAAAAAGCTAAAATTTAATACAAGGAAACTTAAGGAATTAATTAGAGCTCATAGTCCGATAGGAGGTTCCCTTGTTTTAGATCAATACTGTAGAGTGCCAACCTCCTATTCTTGTTATCAGTTCCCCTTTAATCTGATTGTCATGAATTTCTCTGGTTATGACATTATATTGGGAATGGATTGGCTAACCAAATTTGAGGCTGAGTTGGTATGTGCTAAGAGGATTATCAAAGTCAAAACTAAGCTTGGCAATATCACCATACCCTGCCACGGCTCAGCCACTGACAGAAAAGAATTCTGGTCCTCTCTAGAAGTCACTCCTACTTCTATTGAAGAAATTCCTATTGTTAGAGATTATGCTGATGTGTTCAAGGAAGTCGAAGGCTTACCCCAACGCAGAGAAATCAACTTCAGAATTGACTTGGCTCCGAATGCAAGGCCTGTCGTACATCCTATTCGGAGAATGTCACCCAAAGAAAAAGAAGAGCTGAGAAATCAAACCAAGCAGCTTTTGTTTAAGGGTCTGATCAGGCCTAGCTTCTCAGAATGGGGCGCAGCAGTGGTGTTCGTCCCAAAATCAGACGGTACCCTCAGGTTATGTGTGGACTACCGTGATCTCAACAAACAAACTCTGAAGAACAGATACCCACTGCCTCGTATTGATGACTTGCTCGACCGCTTGCATGTGGCGCGAGTTTCCTCTAGAATGGACTTAGCTACAGGCTTCCATCAACTTCGCATCGCAGAAGAATGTGTGCCTCTAACTGCTTTCAGAGGGCCGGATATCTTTTATGAATGGCTGGTAATGCCTTTCGGTCTATGTAATGCTCCAGCATATTTTGTTGATCTGATGAATAGGGTTTTCAGAGATGTTATAAATAAATTTGTGCTCGTGTTCATCGGTGACATCCTCATCTTTTCTAAATCCACTGCTGAGCACGAACAGCATCTGAAGGAAGTCTTGGAGATTTTGCGTAGAAATGTGCTGCAAGCCAAATTCTCCAAGTGCATATTCTGGCAAGAAGAGGTGAAATTCCTCGGACATGTCATATCAAAAGAAGGCATTTCAGTTGATCCTGGAAAAATCTCAGCCATCCAAGACTGGAAGCAGCCTCGAACTCCCACAGAGGTCGGAAGTTTCTTAGGGCTGGCCGGCTATTATCGGAAATTTGTCAAAGATTTTTCGAAGATAGCTTGTCCATTGACAAACCTGACCAAGAAGCATACAAAATTTATTTGGACACCTGAATGCGAGAAAGCATTCCAAGATCTAAAATGGAGGTTGACCAATGCTCCTGTGTTGACCATTATAGATGGCAATCAGGATTTGACAGTCTGGACCGACGCTTCTAGGCAAGGTTGTTTCTTTTATATAAACCAACATGTCAGAGATAACATTTCCTTTTAATGTCAAATCTCATTTTAACATGGTATTCCTTTATCTATTCAAGGTATTGGTGCGGTGCTGATGCAGCAAGGCAAGGTGGTCGCATATGCTAGCCGCCAATTGAAACCGCATGAAAAGAATTACGCCACTCATGATCTTGAGCTAATGGCCATTGTATTTGCTCTTAAAATATGGAGGCACTATCTGTTGGGTGAGAAGTTCGAAGTATACACGGATCACAAATCCTTGAAGCATCTTTTTACCAAAAGAGATTTGAATATGAGGCAGCAACGCTGGGTTGAATTTCTTGCATCATATGATTTTGTTATCCTATATACTCCAGGGAATGCCAACGTTGTAGCCGATGCACTCAGTAGAAAGAATGCCGAGGGCGACAAACTCCTTCTCGCCAACCTCATTATAACTTCTACTCTGATTGATAAAATCTCTGCTCTCCAAAAGGATGATAAATTTATTTAGAGGATTATCAAAAGAATTCAGGATGGCGAATCCACTAGCTTCCAAATTGACGACAAAGGGGTTCTAAGGCTATCTGGACGAATTTGTGTTCCGTACATTCCTGAGCTCAGAAGGGAAGTTATGGATGAAAGCCACAAATCTAAGCTCAGTATTCATCCAGGGGTGAGCAAGATGTATCAAGACCTCAAGCGCACATTCTGGTGGAGATCCATGAAGAGAGATATTTCTATTTATGTTTCTAGATGTCCCACTTGTCAGCAAGTCAAAAGTGATCAACAGAAGCTAGCAGGTCTATTGAAACCGCTAGGAGTTCCAGGCTGGAAGTGAGAGGAAATTTCTATGGACTTTATTGATGGTTTGCCCCATACCAGAAAAGGGAACGATAGCATATAGGTAATTGTTGACCGCTTAACAAAGTCTGCCTATTTTATCCCTGTCAAGACCAATAGAACAGCTCGGAGTTTGGCGCAGCTTTATCTTAAAGAGATTGTCAGACTGCATGGGATCCCAAGAAGCATTGTCAGTGATCGGGATCCAATATTTACGAGCAAGTTTTGGGAAGCCTTCCAAGAAGAACTCGGTACTAAGTTGAATCTGAGCACAGCTTATCACCATCAGACAGATGGCCAGACTGAGAGGGTGAACCGCATTTTAGAAGACATGTTGCGAGCGTGCATTCTTGAGTATGGTGGTTCATGGGAGGACCATTTATACTTGGTGGAGTTCTCTTACAATAATAGCTACCAAGCCAGCTTGGGAATGTCACCGTTTGAGTTACTATATGGCAGACCATGCAGGTCCCCGGCATGTTGGGTGGAGCCAGGCAATCGATTAGTCTTGGGTCCCGACATGGTTCGTGAAGTATCAAACAAAGTTGATTTGATTAAGAAGCGCTTGTTGGCTGCTCAGAGCCGACAGAAGAGTTATGCAGATCAGCGAAGAAGACACTTAGAATTCTCTGTTGGTGATCGAGTATATTTGAAGGTTTCTCCATTGAGGGGCGTGATTCGTTTTGGGAAGACTAGGAAATTGGCGCCAAGGTTCATTGGTCCATTTCCTATTCTCGAAAGGATTGGTACGCTTGCTTATCGAGTGCAGTTGCCCGACTGGTTGCCTGGGGTGCATGATGTCTTTCATGTGTCTCAACTCCGCAAGCATGTGCATGACCCTGATTTGATTGAGGATGAATTGAATCAACAGGTCTTGGATATTACTCCAAACCTGACTGTGAGGAAGGATCCGATAAAGATTATTGGCAAAGAAACCCGGGTGCTGAGAAACAAGAAGATTCACCAAGTCAAGGTGCAGTGGAGTGGGGATCCTAGAGACTGCACTTGGGAGACAGAGGATAGCTTCAAAAGGGCTTACCCCAATTGCAGAGAAGATATCTCCTGATGATTCTTGTGTTAAGGTACATTTACCACAATTTACAATTCCGTTTGTTCCCTACTTTACTTTGTTTCCTTTTCGAGGACGAAAAACTTTTAAGTGGGGGAGACTGTAACAACCCGGAATTTTAGGGCCAATTTTTTTTTTTTTTTAAAAATATTTCACTGTCATGTTTTATAATTGAAATGAATCAAATATAGGCATTAGGAAATATAGTCCTTTTTGTAATGTTGATTCTATGTAAAAGAAAACATTAACATTTCAAATGTAAATAAAAGTAGTATGTACATTTTTAATGTAAAATGTAAATAAAAGTAGTATGTACATTTTTAATGTAAAATGTAAATAAAAGTAGTATGTACATTTTTAATGTAAAATGTAAATAAAAGTAGTATGTACATTTTTAATGTAAAAAGAAAATAAAAGTAGTATGTACATTTTTAATGTAAAATGTAAATAAAAGTAGTATGTACATTTTTAATGTAAAAAGAAAATAAAAGTAATATGTACATTTTTCTATGAAAAGAAAATAAAGAAAAGAAACATTTTTCTATGAAAAGAAAATAAAGAAGAGAAACATTTTCTATGTAAAGATAATAAAGAAAAGAATAGAAAACATTACTTTCAATGTAAAGAAATAAAAGAAAGAATTTACATTTTCAATGTAAAGGAAAAGGCATTTACATTGTATATGTAGATAAAAGGATAAAAGGAAAATATCATGTTTATTTTTATAAAAATGTTCATACTTAAAAACATAATTTTTGTCGCATTAGAATTAGCGAACAAAAATATTCTTTTCATAAAGATATACTTAGTAAAACATAATTTTTGTCGCATTAGAATTGGCGGCCAAAAATATCATTTTATAAATAAAAGAATGGATTTTGAAATAATGGAAATCTCTAAAAGGTTTGATATATATATATAATATAAATTAAAACTAAGCGAAACACGCGCGGTAGTTCGCGTTTTGAAATCATAACTTTAAACAGTTGTACCGAAAGATCCGACCATTGAATTTTCCCAAAACTGGACCCGTCAGGACCGTCTTGGAAAGAGCTTTCCAACGACATAAAATTTACCAAAATCTGACGGTTAGATTTTGAGATATGTTTAAAACAAATTTTGGTAAAAACAGCGCCAGGGTCGCCCATCGACCCGAAGCGTCGTATAGTCTATTCGCACTATTTTTAAATAAATAAAAATAGAAATAAATCGCTATAAATAAATATGAACGACGTGAAATGTTTTAAATGATAATTATGCGATGATTATTTGAAAAGGACGAGTTTAACTCATTTCAAATAATCAAACGATGATTTAAATCGAAATAATAGAAGACGATGTTGAAGACCGGCTTCACGTCGAACGGTCAACGATGATTGAGACCTTGGACTGACTTGCTCCCAGGAAGGGGTTGATGTAGTAATTGGCCGGTCGTATGGGTTGATTGTCCGGATAAGCGAGAACCTCTCTGGTATCTCCGGTTTCGTTCAAACCCAGAACGGACTTGTATGGATGCGCGTCTGACGTTGGAATTCGTTTCGTGTAACTAAATCAATTTTTATTAATGTATGCTTGTTTGGTGGTAGAGAATTTATTCCTTGCTTAACACCCTGGTATATGTTAGTAGTTATCGATAGCATGACGCGAATTGTCAATGTGGCCCGCTAAGATGCGAATGATCAGGGTTTTGTTGAAAAGCAGGCCTTGTGAAAAATGATCAAAGCACGGCCTGTTTAAGCGTAGCTTTGTGTATAGCGTAACCTCACGAGCCTCACACCCCGGTATGAGTCAAAACGGGATACAGACTGCAGGGAGTGCACACGTTTCTTTCTAGCTAGAGTGATGTCAGGGACCTACCAGCGCTGACGTTTTACTTATGTGGATGATGGATTTTGAGGTACCTCGTTGTTTATAGGCCGTTGGTGGTCACTTTATAGGTTCAAAGGAACAGGGAAGCGTGTGTTCAGGCATAACTAATCCATACACATATGTGTGGACCGGCCCTGAAGATCCAAGGGTTCACTGCGGGGGATCCTGAGGCATTTGCTAGAGTGTCTCGAATCGGAGAGGAGCTTTCCCCTAGCCTCGACTCATGATGGAAAACAATTCTCCAATACGACATTACGATTTTAGTTGTATACTTATATACGGCAGCATAATATATGGTAACTATGTCGTCTAGGATTAATACATTTATATTGAATGATTTATGAAAACATACACACACTAATAGTAATACGTTTGACGTATTTATCATCTTTTGATCGTTATAAGGAAAAACCCTTTCCTCTGGTGTGCGTTGCATTGTGTGATGGGACTTGGGTCTTATAACGATCTCATTTTTCTGTAAATGCATAGCGTTATTTAAACGATTTACTTAATTATGCACTGGCAATCCAATGGAGTAAACCCGTTCCGCCTTAGCGGTGTGGTCCTGTGATTCGCCATATGATTAGTTAGTATAGAAAGATTTCTCATACCAGTCCCACGACTGACTCGAATTTTGTTTCACTTTGCAAATTCGGGAGCCCTCTTTCCACACGGGCAGCCAATTGACAGGTTGTTAGTTTGCTTCCTTGGAGTTGCTGATCTTTGAGCTTGCTTATTTGCTTTGGTGTTGCTGCTTATCGAGGTGCTTTGCTGGACTATGCAGACCCTCATCTTTATCTTTATTTCTGCTTAGACTTTGAGACATTTTGATCGTATTCCATTTCATTTCAAACTGTACTTTTGACATTATGTACTTGTTTCCTTTTGTTGGGATTTTGATGTAATAAGTAGGACTCTGTGACTGGGATTCTGTGTTATGATAACATCCATATTCCGCTGCTATGTTGATGTTGTTTTATAGTTTCTTATATTTATGCTGTTATCTGTGTTATGTGTTGCTATATTTATGTTGTATTCCAATGATCATCTCAGCTTTCGTCTACGGAAGTTTGGGGTTATCACACGATTTAGAACTAAAATATAAATAAAATGGATGTTTAGAATATAAATATGAGAAATAAAAAGTTAAAACCGGTTTGAAATTTTTGAACCAATTGAGTTGAGTAAAATGAATGTGTTAGTTTTTACCCACTTAGCTAGTATTAGAATATGTTGAAATTTGGAATAACCGAATTATAAACATAAATGAAATAGATTATGCATATAATAAGGATTTTTGAACAATAATATTGAGATTTGAAAAATGTCAAATCTATACAATTGAAATGAACCAAATAAAATTGTATACATAATATATTAACATTGAAAATTTGTTATTTTGCTTGTTTAGATGAATGTGATTGTTGGATGTTTTATCCATCGCTTTGACTGTATTTGCTTCATATATGTTTATTTTAGATATATAGATTTATTTCTTATATATGTATGTTATTATTTGTTGTTGAGTGTTTAAGTAGGTATGGATGATGTTTGCATGCTTTTGGATCCGCTTGTGCATAATATTACTTTTGCTTGCTTAAAATAAGCTAAACTACTTATAACGCTAATAGATGGTATGTATCCCGGATTATATATAATGTTTGGGTTATATATATATATATATTGTTTACCAATGGTTTGGGATGCCTCATCATAGAGATGAGATGTACATATATGGATATATATATATATATATATATATATATATATATATTATGGTTTTCCGGACCTAGCCGTACAAAGGGGACTCTACCGAATTTTTTCCGTAGATTGAAGACTTAGAAAATTTTATGGAAATTTGAGTTTTCAACCCTATATTAGAAATGTATGTAAGTTAATGTTTTTTTAGATGAGTAGGAAATTATATGGCTAAAAAAAAAATTGACAACTTCCTTACTATGTCTTTTTCGAGGACGAATAGTTTTGAGTGGGGAAGAGTGTAACGACCCATATTTTTCTACTATTTAATTTATTAAATTTAATATGATTTTTAATATTTTATGGTTATAAATAAAATTTAATGACATTAATTATGTAAATTTTATAAGTGAACATAATTAAATTGATTAAGTAATGAAATTCAGCTGATAATAACAATAATAACTTATATTGATTGTAAATGAAATTTTAATTTTGTTTGTATTGATAGATGTTGAAAATTGGAAATATAATATTGAAATTTAGTTAATTCATAAATAACTGAAATTCAAATCTTATTAGGTAAATAATCAGAATTTGAATTTAAAATGATGGGAAATCTATTTATAAAGTTATTTTAAATCTTATTTTGTTTCGAATAAAATTAATAGACCTTTGAATTCAATTGAAAGTGAATAATTGAAATTTGAGAATTTCTATTAATTAATTAACTTGAAAATAGCCATTTTGTCTACTATCTCGGTGTTCGACGAAACCAGTTTCATCGGATCTGTAACAGTGAATTATTATAGCATTCCAAATTTCGTAGCGATCAGATTTCCCGTTCGGTCGTACGATGCAAAAACGCGCTATAATTTATTTAAGTAATTTAAATCAATTCAAACTGATTTTGAACGTTAACTTTTGAATACAATGAAAATAGGACTCAGGACCTATTCCAGTTAATTCAAAAGTATCGAAAATGTTATTTTCAATAAATAGATTGTCGGGTTTCTAGCCGGGATTGTGGATGCGCAAAATATGACCGTTTTAACGATAAACGTTCTATTTTGGGTCAATTGGGTATATGCATCAAAACTCATTCGATGAACACTATAAATTATCATTATTAGCCCTAGCAGCAGCCTCTATATCATTTTCTCAGCCCTAATCCCGAAATTCAACTCTAACCTCTATCTAATGGCAATTATAGATCTGAAACAACGTCAAAAGTTCAAATGTCTCATACCCTATCGAATTTTATATCGTTGGAAAGGTCTTGACGACACGAATTGATGGGAAGCATTCGTTTTGTGAAATAGCGCTTGGATCAACGGGAAATCGCAACCAAAGGCCTAAAAACATGGATAAAGAGGAAAATTTGGGTTTTTTTGATTCGTCGATCGATTGGCGATAAAACTTAAATGAAAGTTGTAGTGCTCGAGCATACAAATCTAATGGTGTATTCAATTTGATCAGTCGTTTTATGGATTGGTTGGAAAATCAAATCTAGTGTGCTAAAAACCATTTATTCGTGGAGCCAACGCACAACGTAGGAGACGCCGAAGTGGACGAAGTTCAGCGTGGATGTGCATCTCATCGAGGAGTCAATTTTTCCTTTTGAAGCCATAGAGTTTCGTGACCCGTAGTTATAAGAAAACATGGTCAAAGTTTGCCTGAGTTGGGTTTGGATAGGCAAAATGGTTATTGGAGCTTGAGCGGAGGAAATAAGACAAGGTGATGTGTTATTTATTTATTGTTAAATATGACCCATTTTATTTTTTTTATTCTCAATGTTCAAACATTAATAACTTTTTCGTACGAGATCCAATTGACATGCGGTTTGTTCCATTATTGCATTAGAATCATATCGACGAGATATTCGCGATGCCGCAGGTTTGCAAAAATTCGGAGACTGTCGAAATTTGGACCTATTCCGGATTTCAAACGCACTTGAAGTCAAAGGTGAGTGATTAAACCCACTCACATCCAAATAAAATATTCGATTGTTAGTTAAATTAAAATAATGTTTTGATATGTTTGTATTGTTTTCTTTTGATAGTTTAAATTGCTTATTTGTGTTAACTTGCATTGACAATATAATTTAATTTATTTGTTAATACAATTTAATTACCAGTTTACCCTTATACCCGATGACTAGTAAATTGATGTAATATTGAACTGTTTGGATGTACTGATTTGATGGATTGCCATGAATTGATATGTTTAATATATTGATGTTGAATTATTTGTTTATCTTGATTAATCCCAACCATTTACCGTAAATGTTACGGGCATCAAACTAATCCGGGATTAATCATTGAAATAAAGTAAGAACGTAGGTTGAAATGATAAATGCTATGACCCTGATTTGGATTGAAATGACATATATCCTTTCCCAAAATGCTAAAATTAAATTTTAAGTATCACTTGGCCATAGGATAGAAAAAGTTATATACGGACACTGATTTGTTAAATGAATTTGTTGTAACTTTGAACTTTGAAACATGGTTTTAAAAGCAAATGAATAATACTAATAAAATTGTTTTCTTATAGGTTTGGACATTGTATCTTTGAATCTAAAGATACAGAAATTATGTAAATATTGTGAATTGAAGTTAAACTTGAATTTAATATTAATGGAATCTATTAAAAGTGAACTTATTGAAAATTTAATTTGTTTTAAGATTTAAACTACTAGCCATATTTGAAGTTATTTCAAATTATACTTAACTTGAAGTGATATTTGAATCGTGAACTCAAGCTTTTATCAATCTGAGATGATCCAAATGATAGTTGAAAATGGAACTTCGGATATCTAAATCGAATCATTAAGTTGAATTTAACTTGAAAAGGAAGTTGAATTGAAATTGAAACACTGAAGTTGAATTGATTGATTTGAAATGGGAATATGATTTTAGATTTAATCGAAATTCAGAAGAAACAATTAGAAATTCCTATTATAGTATTTAAACCATTATATAAAATATTTTGGTAAATAACCATTTTCTTATAAATAAATCTATTTTTAACTTATATATATTGTAACTATTTTAAACCACTTTAATGAATAAATATTTTACTTTATAAACTATTTATTTTTATTTTAACATATATACTAAATTTTTTAAATAAACTATTCATTCCATAAACTTCTTTAATATTTTCTACATATACATTAACTAAATTTTTAATAAATCATATTTTTATACTCAAACTTTTATATAAACTTTTATTGTCTAACTATTTGTTTTCAAATTATTTAAATATATATCTAAACTATCTAATACACCTTTCATCTATTTTTTATATACAAATTATTTTAGAATTGGAATTGTTTCAAGATTCTAAAATGAAGATTTTAATATGAAGAATACTCTACCTTGACTATTGAAATGATTTTTGAAGCAAAATATAATATTTTTGATATATACGAACCATTTTGAAATGCAAATACCAATCAATGTGAAAAATGCAAACGTTGGGTTGTTAAAGACACCAGGATTGGATATTGTCATACTCTCTACCAATACTGAAAACCACTTTAAAAACTGTGCACGTGGTGCAGAATCCAGAATGAAGTAGGATGATTCGGAGAAGATTACTGGATTTAAAGAAAGAGAATGATGATGGATAGCAATGACCTTCGGGTTGTAATTGAAATGACTAAAACAGGAACCATACCGAGGCCAATGTGAGTTAGCTACTCTTAGCAGGAATGCTTCTTCGATACCACATATATTACTTTGTGATTGATTGGCACCTTTGAATTTGGAAGTATTGTTCGACGTAAGCGGTAGCTGGCGGCTATGTGTTACCACCATACTAGGTCCGCAATCAGGTAGAATCACTATTGATGGGTATTGCCTCAATGCCTTGTCATATTTATCCTGATCGAACCCCCTACGACTTCGATTTGTACCGTACCTATGGAGTGCCCTCTAATAGCCACCAGTTTACTGTTGACTTAACTGTATCTGTATAAACTACGGTATTATAAACTGTGTAAGGGTAAAAAAAATATCCCACCTACGCATTTTAGATACTTTTAATTTACTTAATTCTTATAACATCTCTTAAGTTATTGCATTCACGAACACATTAGATATGAGATGTGAATTACCATAAGCCTCTTTGACACTGTGACACTTATATTATAACAAGGTTTTTATCTGACTGATATGAGAATATTTTTGTTTTGATCCGAGTATTTTTGTCTATTCATTTATGCTCGAGTCAGCCTGAGTTTTTAGTTATTGATGACATTGATATGATGATGAAGATGGAGCTCAACAGACGTATCTATTATTATTATTCCGCTGCAAATATTGGTATGATTTATGATAAGTTAACTCTGATAATTGTTGTAAATTATAATCAAATGTATGTTTTTAATAGCTTCATGAATTGTTATTTATCTGTTATATTTTGTCCTTCCGCTTTGAGATTCTATGACTTTTTTCTTCTTTCTTCTTTTCTTATATTAATCCTAACAATTATCTGTATTTTTGGATTCATTTAAGTAGATATTTGTGGATCATAGTAGATTTGAACGATCAAAAATCCGGCTCGTTACACAAAAGAAGAAGAAGGAGGCGGAGTATAAGAAGGCATGGCCACTAAGATAAAGAAGAAGAAAACAGAAATGCAGTGGAATGAAGAAAAGAGGAGGTAGTGGCCTTCTTTTATAGGAAAAGTGGACTAAGAAGATGTTGACACATAAGGGGACATGTGTCTAACATCCCTTAAAGCCACCCAAAACCATGTGCTTAGGCACACTATTTCCTTAAGAGCATAAGTGGTTATGCTTTAGGGTATTCATATGGTTTTGTCTTATTCATTTGTCACACTTTCCCTAAGTGTTGCAAAGGTTATGTTGCGAATACATGCTATGTAAGAAAGCCAAATCAAGTTTTGATGATTCCAATCAAACGACAAACGATGTTAACGACTTCTAAGTTTGTTGTTTGTCGATTTATCCTTTATTTATTTAAACTGAAGTTCATATTTATTTTTAAAATTCATTATAAACTTAACATTTTAAACTAAAATCTTGGTTTTCAAATTGACAAAATAGACAAAAGTTCTTTTAAAAATTTGACAAAAGTTTGATGAAAATTTAGGGAAGCTTCACTATGTCTAATTCTTACGCATTTAGCTTACTTCCCTTTTTTGTTGATTTACAATATTTATTAATATGTTCAATCGAATACTATTTGTTTATAAATAACTTTGATGGTTACCATAGAGTACTACCTAATTACAAGGCTACCATAGAACATCTTTAAGCTTATTAGAATTAAATTCCCAATTTCATGTTTATTTCTAATAAGCTTTGTTTCCTTCTTTTCAATTTCCAAATTATAAGTTTATAATAAATCATTATCTCCTTTATAACTTCTTTCAGTTATGTAACGACCTTGGAATTTCTAAACCAATTTAAAAAAATTATTTTAGAAATCTTAATAGCTTTTGAATATTTAAAATGATTTATTTTAAATAATAATGACAAAAAAATTTATTTAAATCGAAGTTAGAACATATAAATTTATTTCAATTATAAAACGAGCCTGAAATGGCGCAGTAGTTTGAAAATTCAATTTTTATTTTCAAATGGATATACAGAATTCAAAATAAATCGGATTTCAGTAAAACCAGAAACATTAGAATCTATTTAAATTTTTTTTAACGAATGTAAGAAACTGAGATTTCACTTTATAAATTGTAAGTTATGTCCAGTTTAAAATTTAGAATAATTGCTATAGAATTTATATATATTTTAATATAATATATAGCCCTTATAAATAGCCATTTTGCAAACGACCTCCGTTTTCGATGAAACCACTTTTGTTGAATCTGGAATGTCAAAGTATAGTCAGGTTTAAAATTTCATATTTTTTGGAATTAATATGTGAGCGTAGTAATATTAAACGTGTTTTCAATTTTAGTTTAAATTTAATTGACCAGTTAAAAGGGCCATTTTTCAAACGGTCTCCAAATTCGACGAAATTAGTTTTGTTAGGACCGTATCATCAAAACATAGCTAGATTTATTTTTCTATAAAATTTGAAGTCAGTATGTGACCCCGGTAAATTAAAATGTACGTTAAAATTCAATATATATTGATTTATATTTTAATTTTGATGAAAACTGATTGAAACAGTTGAATTGTCTTACGAAACATATTCCATTGTGTTCGAAACAGGGGTATTTAGTTGGGAGCAACAGTCATTGGGTTTGATTGGGAGTTCGGATTGATAAACATGTATTTATGGAATTAAATATAATATTATATATATAAGGTTTTAACCCCATCCCCCTCACAATATAGAAAACCCACCGGCCCTAGAATTTCGATGGCCATCATCGTCGAAAAAATCTTCCTCAATTTCCACAAAATTAAAGCTCCAATTGAAGAAAACTTCAATGCGAAAAATGTTCAGCTAAGTCCGATCTTCAATTCTGTAAGGGTTTAATGGGACACCATTACGTGGATAAACCGGAATCGCGCCACAAACGGCGTCAGTTCGAACGCTATTTCACAGCGATGTGGGCCTCCGAGTTCACCATAACGGTAATAACCCGAAAATCCGAGCCATTTTTTTTTGGCAATTTTATTGAAATTTGAATATTTAAAATGAATTATTTTAAACAATAATGACGAGAAATTTATTTTAAATAGAATTAGAACGTATATATTTATTCGAATCGCCGTTAGAATATAAATATTTATTTTAAATTATAAAAGGAATTGAAAACGGCGCGGTAGTTCGATAATTCAATTTCAAAATTCAAATGAATGTACAGGATTCAAAATAAACCGGATTTTAGTGAAACCAAAAATAATAGAATCTAATTGAGAATATATTTCCAACGAATCCGAAAAATTAAAATTTCATAGCGGGAATAAAAAGACATGTCCAGTTGAAAATTCAGAATAGTCGCTATGGAATTCTGGCCCTTAAAAATAGAAATTTTGCAAATGACCTCGGTTTCCGACGAAACCACTTTTGTTGGATCCGTGGTGTCAAGTTATTGCTAGGTTTCAAAATTCGTAATTTTTCGAATCAATATGTGAGTGTGGGAAAGGAAAACGCGTTTGACCAGTTTCAGTTGATTTTAATCGACTGAAAAATGACCATTTTTCAAACGGTCTCAGAAATTGACGATATTAGTTTTCTTAGAACCGTATCGTCAATACAAAGCTAGAAATGATTTTTTTGAAATTTTTAGAGTTAGTATGTGGCCCGGTAAATTGAAATGCGTGTTCAAATTCAATATATAGAGTTATATTTTGATTTTGACGAAAACCGATCGAAACATTCAAATCAGCCTACGATACATATCCCATTGTGTTCGGAATTGAGGGTAATTAACTATGGATGACAGGCGGTGGGTCTCGTTTCGAGGTCAAAATTGAAAGTTGCTTTTTGAAATTAAATGAATAAATAAATAAAATAAAACCTCTCTCTCTCCTTAACCCCTCCACAGCGTTGTCTCGTTCGAAAGAAATAAATCAAATAAAAAAAAGGACAAGAAGGGAGATCGACGGGGGCGAACCGCCATCCATCGCGCTGCCGGAGCTGGCGCGCTCCCTCCCCCTCGCGTCTCTTCACCTCCCTCAGCCAAGCCCACCTCCCTTGCGCTACCCGCAAGTCGCGAGCCCCAAGCCCGTTTGGAAACCGATGCAGCCCCCTTGTGGCCCACCGATGGCCAGCGCCACCACATCCTCGAGCTCCACCTCCTATCGCACCCCCTCTCCCCATCTCGCCTGAAACCGCCACCTGTGGAGTGCCTCCGTCCACCCCCGCCTTGCCACACCACTTCCGACCTCGAGGCCACCTCCTTGGCCTACCGCAGCCACCCTCCAACCAAATTGTGTTTTTTCAAGAGAAAAAGGTGATTTTTAATTTATTAAATCAGTTTTTATTTTAATTTTAGCTTTATTAAATCAACCTTTAGTTTGAAATCGATTCAATATTTATAGGAAAAATCAGTTTTTATAGTATAAAAGTTAAGATTCTTGCATAGAGGTGTATAGTATAAAAATTATATTTTTATGATGTTAAAGTTAGATTTATTTGTATTTAAAAAGTTGTGATTTTATATGATAAAGTTTATATTTTTCATTATAGAAAAGTTAGATTTTTAGTTAAGAAAAGGCGAGATTTTTATATATATAAAGTAGAAATAAAAATTCGATCTTTATATAAGAAGTAGAAATATAAAAATATAATTTTTATATAGAAAGAAGCGTTGTAAATATATATGAAGTAGAAATAAAAATATAATTTTTATCTATTGAAATGAAGCGATAAAAATATAATTTTTATATACGAACAACGTAAAAAGGATTGCAATGGAATTTCAAATAAATCCAGGCGGTTCAGCAGTTCAGAAGCAAAACACGGCGGAGTGGAACCCTCTGTGAGAACTCCTCACTTTTGTTTTTAATTTCTAGTTGAAATATATACTAGGATGCAGACGGTGTTTAGCAGCACCTGACACCCGTCGTCCACAGACCATGGATGACTTGTTTGTTTGATTGCTGTGTTGTGAAATTTGATTGTGTGATGTGGGATGAAATAAAATATGTTATAGTGGAAAATATTTTATAGTTAAAAATATGATTTTTAACATGTAGATAAATATTTATAAACAAATCGGACGATTTGTTTATATACGCTGATTTGACTGATATTGATTGGGACAATAAATTTTACACATCGCCTAACAACACAAATAAAATCTGTGTTTGATTGTTTGAAACCCCACACGGGTATTGGGATGAGATTTGACGTGCACTAATCCCGATTGTTTAGTTGTATGTCAATCGATGGATTGACAGGCTGTGTAAGCGTTAATTATTTATATTTAATGCTTATGCAGTTGTGTGGTGCACTTTGGATGATGGTTGATTATTTATCATTGCTGTTATGTACATGTGTTGTAGAAAATCCATATAATTAACATTATATGGTAATTGATTGGGCCTCATTCCAATTTAGAAAATAAATTCATGTGTTGAATTGAAAATAAATTCACATGTTGAATTGAAAATAAATTCATGTGTTGAATAGAATAAACATTCATGTGTTGAATAATAGCCGTGTTGATTAGATTGACGCCATTTTGACGTGAACGATATTTATATCGATTTTATTCATTTTTATAATGAATATAGAAAAGAAAGTGATTTCAAAATTTAACGTTTTGAAAATATTATCATTTGTATATCGATGATGTGGAATATTCAATTTTGATTCGAAATTGAATATGAAGTTGAAATCGTTTTGAAAACGAATTTAAAACGATTTGTAAAATATGTTTTAAAAGGAAATCGATGAAATATATATAATATATATATTATATATATAGAATGGCCTGAATAGAACGCGCCGCGTGGCGGCAGCTCGCGAATTTCGACCATTGACTTCGAATTGACGTTACTGGAGATCCGACCGTCGGATTCTCTTAAAACTGGAACCATTGGGTTCGTATCGAAAAGAGCTTTCTAACGAATATTAGAAATTAGAAATCTAACGGTTGAATTTGGAATTATGTCCAAATCAAATTTGGAATTATGTCCAAATCAAATTTGGAAAAGTTCGTTGTAAGTGCAGTTTGATGGCCGTTGATGGAAATCGACTGTATGGGCCTTGATAAAATTATTAAAAATAGTAATAATTTGTGTAAAATCATAAGAAATGATTTGTGAAGAATTAGGATGAAAAATTCCAAATTTAAAAAGATAAAAATAGATTTTTATCGAAATGAACTGGTTTTGAACTAGAATTAAAAACCATTTATTTTTGAAATAAATAAAGTGGATTTAAAATGGTTTTGAAAATAACCAGAATTTCCAATAATTGAATTGGAATGGATTTGAATCGAAATTGTCTTTGGAATATTTCGATGTTGGATTTCGTGATGATACATATATTGTTATGGGAATTTGAAAGATTTATTTATATCGTTATTTCCAATACGATATTTGTTGGTCTTAGAATTTGATATTGAATATAAGATGATATATTTTCTATTCAGAGCCTTATATTTAATATCAAATGGGATTTGGGTTTTCATGAATGGTGTCTTATTAACACTGTTTTTAAACCCAATTGAGAAAAAGATTAAATCTTTTTATTTGGATTTAATGAAGTGTACCAATTAAATGGTATTTAATTGGAATTTAATTTGAATTGATTTTTGGGTTTATCGTGAACGGTGTTTTAAATAACACTTGTTCTTTAAGCCGATAATTAATAGAATGTGATTTTGGGTTGTCGTGAACGGTATCTTCAACAATACTGTTCTTAGACCCAACAGAGTTAAGAAAATCAGAAACTAACTGGAGATTAGTTAAGTTAAATGGTTTCTTGGGATTGATCTGATGTTGGTTTCGGCCTTCGGGGTTAATACTTAGGGAATTGCTCACTTGCTAATTTACGGTTAGTGACTGATTGAAATGTGATGTGATTTTGGGGTTTATCGTGAACCATGTTTTAAATGACATCAGTTAGTGAACCGTGTTTTAAATGACATCAGTTCTTTAACCCAGTTAAAAATTAAAACCAAGTGGAGTTTTAATGAATCTTTAATTAGATTGAAAAGATCGAGAATGGAGTATCACCAGTTTTGCTCCAAGCGATAGTTAAATCTTTAATTAGATTTGAACGTGAAATGGTAATTGAATTTACCGATAATACCGTGGTGTTAGATATGAAGTATTACCAGTTTTACTTCATGGGATGAATAGGTTGGGATTGGGAAATTAAAACAAATGATTATTTCGGTAAGGTTCGTTAATCCCGGCTAGTTTGGATAAACCATAATTTGGTTTGAATTGATATTCAAAGGAAGATTAAAGAATAAATTTAAAAGAATTTATCTTTGATAAAATTAATGGGAACCTTTCCCTAAGAATGTGAAATTAAGAAACTAACTGTAGGTTAGCTAAGTTGAATGGTTTCTTGGGTATTGATCTGATGTTGGTTTCGACCTTCGGGGTTAATATTTAGGGAATTATTCTCTTGCTAATTTACGGTTAGTGACTGATGAATTGGAATAAGGCATATGTTGTGCTTGTGTAACACTTGTTTATTATATACGCGAGTTATTCGGAAAGAACGGGTTTATCCCATTTTGAATAACTGATACGACGATAAGTCGAAGGTGAAGACGGTGGTTGAAGACCGGAGGTCTTCACGTCGTTTGGGTGATTACTGATGATCTTGATTGGGCCGTATACCCAAGAGGAGGGAATCATTTAGTGGTCGTCTAGATGTACTTTGAGATCAATGGATATGCAAGGTACAAGGTGCCTCCGGTTTCGTTCAGACCCAGAACGGACGTGTAAATGGACTATGTGTCTGACATTGGCTATCATTCTGTGTGATTGATGGATATCGGTTGCATGGAGTGGTTTGCCTGTGTGGCATGCTAAGATGCAAATGATCAAGGCTTCTGTTGAAAAGCAGAGTCTTGTGGTTGATGATCAAAGCACAGCCTGTGTGGCATAGTTTGTGTAACGTTGATTCGCGAGCCTCACACCCCGGTTGTAAACCAGAAACGGGAGAGGACATCAGGGAGGGCATGCGTTTCCTTCTAGTTAGAAGAGGCGCCAGTGGATTGACACGCCCTGACGAGTTTGACTTATGTGGTTATTGCTGTTGCGAGGCACCTCGGATATATCAGTGACTATGTGAAGCCGATGGAGTCATTCGTTGGCTCATTGACACCCCCAAAGGGTGGGGAAACGCAGTGTTCAGGCATTTTAATCCACATCGGTGGATCGACCCTGACGATCCAAGGGCCCACCTGAGTCTGGGTCCTGAGACACGGGCTAGAGCGTCTAGAATCAGTAGAGGACTATATTTTGCCTCAGTTTACAGAAGGAAACCCAATTTCCAATACGTGACAATTGCGGTTTTGATTGTATACTTATATATGGCGACATAGTGGCATGGGACGCTCATGTCGCCTATGATTGATATTTATGATTGTATATAAAATCAGAAACTAACTGGAAACGAGCTAAGATGGGTGGTTTCCTAGGTATTGATCTGATGTTGGTTTCGGGCTTCGGGGTTAATACTTAAGGAATCGTTCTCTTACTAATTTATGGTTGGACTCTGATTAGGAATCAAAATATGAAATTTAGCGTATTAAGCATTCTTGGCTATTGTAAGGTAAAAACCCTATCCTCCGGCTTGCGTTGCATTGTGTGATGGGACCTGGGTCTTATAATAGCTTCATTTTTCTTTATTTAGCATGGTGCTGTTGTTTTATGCAGTGGTATTCTTGGGAGGAAACCCGTTCCCTATTACACGGCGTGGTCCCTTGATTTACCTAACTTTAAAATAAGGATTAATAACTATTTTAGTTCTCACACCAGTCCCATGACTAACCTGGAGTTATTGTTTTAACCTAAACTCTGGGTGCCCTTATTTTAGACACGGGCAGCTAGTAGTTTTGGTTTTGCTGATTTATATTCACAGGAGCCTGGTTTACAGCTAGAATGATATCCGGAAAGCTTTGTATCCGTATATCTCCTTCAGTTGTGTATTGTATTATTTTCCTCTGCTATGTAATGTATTGTAATCTCTGATATTTTCTGTGTAATATTTATTCATACTCTGTATATTCTCGTATTCTGATGGAATTGTTGTAATAAGCAATGAAATGTTCTTCTGTGTGCGTTCAGATGTGGCTTGTTCTCACTTGAATCTGGGCTTTCCTTACCGGGGAAGTTCGGGTCGTCTCAGTTTGGTATCGGAGCTTTGGTTTACCGAGCTCCAGAACAAGACACATTAGAACCATACGAAAGAATTCATCAGATATTAGATTAGTAATATCAAATTAGAACGACTCATTAGAGATAGGATCAGTAGTATCCTAGAACAAGTGTGAAGAGTATATTTTTAAAAATAAAAGTGAAAACAAACTTTGTTTTAAAAATTAAATTCAAGTATACGTATTTGAATATTTTATTTTTATTGAATTTGGACAATCGAGTATATAAAGATTTTGCATATACGCGTCATGAACGTATATTCGAAGTTTTAATATACTGGATAGATATAGAATCATACTCTAGTGGCCCGATGTAACAACCCGAAAATCTGGGCCAGTTTAAAAATTTTATTTTGGCAATTTTGGCAAATTTTGATTATTTAAAATGAATTATTTTAAATAATATCGACGAGAAATTTATTGTGAATATAATTCGAACATATATATTTATACGCGTCGTCGTTAGAATATAAATAATTATATATAATTATAAATAGAATTGGAAATGGCGCGGTAGTTCGATAATTCGATTTCAAACTTCAGTTGAATGTACCGGGTGCAAAACAATCCGGAATTTAGTGAAAGCAGAAACATTAGGATCTAATTGATGATATCTTTCCAACGAATCCGAATAATCGAAATTTCATAGCGGGGATAAAAAGATATGTCCAGATGAAAATTCTGAATAGTCGCTATGGGATTCAGGCCCTTAAAAATGGACATTTTGCAAATGACCTCGGATTTCGACGAAACCAGTTTTGTTGGGTCCGTGATGTAAAGTTATTGCTAGGTTTCAAATTTCATAATTTTTTGAATCAATATGTGAGCGTGAAAAAGGAAAACGCGTTTGACCAGTTTCAGTTGATTTTAATCGACTGGAAAATGGCCATTTTTCCAACGGTCTCAGAATTCGATGAAACTAGTTTTGTTAGGACCGTATCGTCAATACGAAGCTAGAAATAATTTTTCTGGAATTTGTAGAGGTCGTATGTGGCCCCGGTAAAATGAAATGTGCGTTTAAATTGAATATATAAAGATTTATATTTTAAATTCAACGGAAATTGATCGTAACAGCCGAATTGGGTTACGAAACAAATCCAGTTTTGTTCAGAATGGGGGTAATTAGCTAAGAGCGACAGTCGTTGGGTTTGATTTCGAGTTCGAGCCGTTAAACTTCAAATTTGTGAAACAATTGAATAAAATAATAATAATATTAAATTATAAATGTCCCTCCCCCCATACAGTCAAACCCTCATTTTTTCCAACGCGTGGTCAACGCAAACAAAACCTCCGCCCCCAGTTCAATTTAAACGAACGGTCCACAAACTCCCAAAATCAATCCCTTCGATCTCCTCCATGGTGCGCCTACTGGTGGTGGGGTCAACGAGAAAATGGTTCGACGTCGTGAGATCTACCCAAGGCTGGCGGCGCTCGAATTTCGGTTGGCTGACCGGGGTGTAGCGAAGGCTTAAAGGGCGCAGGGTTTTCCGATGAATTGAGAAGCGCTGATGACTATTGGGGGTCGAGACCAGGTGGAATCAGGGGAGCATGGATGGCCGCCTGTTCCGGTCGTGGTTGATGGTGGTCCGGCGGTTGCCTGGGGATGCGACGTTGGCTTCTTTCTGGCAAGCAAGGGTTCGAACACGATATAGAAGGAATACAGTGAGTTTTTTTTTTCTTAACTAATATAAATAGCATTGTTTAAAATCAGTTTTATATATAAATATATATATGTATTGTTTTCAAAATAAAATCAGCAAATGTTTTTAAAATATAAAATATATACATTGTTTTTAGAAATATAATATATAGAAGTTTTTAGAAATAAAATATATCATGGTTTTAAAATAGAAAGAAAATGTAATTCTTCTAAAATATAATTGTAGATAAAAACATGATTTTTATTTTATATAGTAGCAAGATAAAAATATTATTTTTATATATATAGAACATCAAGAAGGAATATGGTTTTTAACTAGTGTATGGCATGGAAATATTTTTTAGCAATACATAAATATGATTTTGAAAAATATAGAACTTGGTTTTGAAAATATAAAATGCCCTTGATTTAAAAATATGAAAGACTTGATTTTGAAAAAAAATTAAATATACGATTTTTGAAATTATAAAAATGAGATTTTTATGCAGATAGTATAGAAATAAAAATAGGATGTTTATTTATAAATAACATTGAAGTAAAAAAAAATGTGATTTTTAATATAAACATTGTGTGAAACAGATTGCGATGGAACTGAGTGGAAGCAGAACGAAATTCAAACCGTTCAGGAATAATACTGGCAGAGTGGAAACCAAATGTGAGAATTTCTCACCTTTCAATTTCTTTTTCTAGTTATATATATATATATATATATATATACTAGGATGCAGACGGTGCTTAGTAGCACCCGACACAATCGTCCACAGACCATCGACTTGTTTGTTTGGTTGCAAAAATTAGTTAGATGATTTGGTTTAAATTGAATGGTTTGGTGAAATGAAATTGATTTGATTGATGTGTGAATGGCGTGGGCCTTCACTAGACCGGGGATAAGGCTAGGCCTCGTCCCGTTTCTAGTATCGTGCCGTTATGCCGCCGAAATTTTCTAAAATATGTTAGAAAAATAAAAATATCATTTTATTGAATAAATGAACTGAATAGAAATTCATATGTTGAAATAAAAATGTTTTTATCGTTAAAAATATAATTTTTAACGTGAAGTGAATAAAATAAAATATTCATTTACAAACCGAACGGTTTGTTTATGTACACCTATTTGAAGGACATTGATTGGGTCGATAAATTTTACACATCGCCCAACTGCACAACTAAAATCTGTATTTGATTGTTTGAAACCCCACACGGGTGTTAGGATGAAATTTGAAGTTCACTCATCCTGATTGATTAAATATGTCGATCGATCGATTGACAGGCTGTTATAAGCGTTAGATATCTATATTTGATGCTTATACAGTGTAGTGCACTTTGGTTGATGGTTGATTATTTTTCAATGCTATTATATGTGTGTAATGTATGAAAATCCATATAATTAACTTTATATGTTAATTGATTGGGCCTCATTCCAATTCGAAAAATAAAGAATATTATAAAATAAAGGTTCATGTGTTGACAGTACTCATCCATTGAGATTGGTCATGTGTTGAACGAAATATTTTAGTAATAAAATTTACATCTTTATCAATATAAAATAAAGGTTCATGTGTTGACAGTACTCATCCATTGAGATTGGTCATGTGTTGAACGAAATATTTTGATAATAACAACTATTTTGAAAAAGAAATATTTGAAATAGAATATTTGAAAATAGAAATTTATGAAGCCGTGTTGATTAGATTGACGCCATTTTGACGTAAACGATATTTATATCGATTTTATTCATTTTGAAATGAATTGAATTGAAAACGATTTCGAAATGAATTGAATTGAAAACGATTTCGAAATGAATTGAATTGAAAACGATTTCGAAATGGATTGAATTGAAAACGATTTCGAAATGGATTGAATTGAAAACGATTTCGAAATGAATTGAATTGAAAACGATTTCGAAATGAATTGAATTGAAAACGATTTCGAAATGAATTGAATTGAAAACGATTTCGAAATGAATTGAATTGAAAACGATTTCGAAATGAATTGAATTGAAAACGATTTCGAAATGAATTGAATTGAAAACGATTTCGAAATGAATTGAATTGAAGCGAATTGAAATGAATTCAAATTGAATTGAAATTGAATTGAAATTTGAATTGAATTTTAAAACGAATTTATAAAGAAGAACTCAATTTTGATTTGAATTGAAAAGGAAGTTGAAATTGCTTTTGAAACGAATTTTAAAACTATTTATATAATTCGTTTTAAATAGAAATCGACGAAATATATATTATATATATTATATATATAATATAATGGCCTGAATAGAACGCGCCGCGCCGCGACAGTTCGTGAATTTCGACCATTTATTTCAAACGGACATTACGGGAGATCCGACCGTCGGATTCTCCTAAAACCGGAACCGTTGGGTTCGTATCGAAAAGAGCTTTCTAACGAATATTAGAAATTTGAAATCTAACGGTTGGATTTGGAATTATGTCCAAATCAAATTTGAAAAAGGTCGCTGTAAGTGCAGTTCGATAGCCGTTGATGGAAATCGACTGTACGGGCCTTGATAAAATTATTAAAAATAGTAATAATTTGTGTAAAATCATAAGAAATGATTTAGAAAGAATTGGGATGAAAAACTCCATATTTGAAAAGATAAAAATAGATTTTTATCGAAATGAACTAGTTTTGAACTAGAATTATAATTTATTTTTAAATAAATAAATTGAATTCGAAAAGGGTTTTAAAAATAACCAAAATTTCCAATGATTGCATTGGAATGGATTTGAATCGAAATTGTCCTCGGAATATTTCGATGTTGGAATTCGTGATTATACAGATGTTGTTATGGAAATTTGAAAGATATATATTTATATCTTTATTTCCAATACGACATTTGTTAATCGTAGAATTTGATATTGAATATAAGCCGATATATTTTCTATTCAGTGCCTTGTATTGTATATCAAATGTGATTTGGGTTTATCGTGAATGGTGTCTTCACTAACACTGTTCTTGAACCCAGTTGAGAAAAGATTAATTCTTTTTATTTAGATTTAATGAAGTGTACCAATTAAATAATATTTAATTGGAATTGAATTGATATTGATTTTTGGGTTTATCGTGAACAGTGTTTTAAATAACACTTGTTCTTTAACCCGATAATTAATGAATGTGACCTTGGGTTTATCGTGAACCGTGTTTTAAATGACACGGATTCTTTAACCCAGTTAAGGATTAAAACTAAGTGGAGTTTTAATGAATCTTTAATTAGATTGAAATGACCGAGAATGGAGTAGCACCAGTTTTGCTCCAGGCGATAGTTAAATCTTTAATTAGATTTGAACGTGAAAAGGTAATTGAATTTACCGATAACACTGTGGTGTTAGATATGAAGTATTACCAGTTTTACTTCATGGGATGAATATGTTGGGATGGGGAAATTAAAATAAATGATTACTTCGGTAAGGTTCGCTAATCCCGACTAGTTTGAATTGAGTTTCAAAAATAGAATAAAGAATAAATTCAAGGAATTTATCTTGGATAAAATTAATGGGAACCTTTCCCTATGAATGTGAAATTTAGAAACTAACTGTCGGTTAGCCAAGCAGAATGGTTTTCTGGATATTGATCTGATGTTGGTTTCGGCCTTCGGGGTTAATATTTGGGGAATTATTCTCTTGATCAATTTACGGTTAGTGACTAATGAATTGGAATGAGGCGTATGTTGTGTTTGTGTAACACTTATTTAAAATATACGTGAGTTATTCGAAAAGACCGGGTTTATCCCATTCTGAATAACTGATACGACGATAAGTCGAAGATGAAGACGGTGGTCGAAGACCGGAAGTCTTCACGACGTTTGGGTGATTACTGATGATCTTGATTGGGATGTACACCCAAGAAGATGGAAACAGTTGGTGATCGTCCAGACGTGCTTGGAGATCGATGGATATGCGAGGTACTAGGTGCCTCCGGTTTCGTTCAGCCCCAGAACGGACTTGTAAATGGACTGTGTGTCTGACATTGGATTTTAGTCCGTGTGATTGATCTCTATTAAATATACATCTGTTGGCGGCGGAGAATTTATTCTCTTGCTTAACGCCCTTCTCTGAGACGTACGAGCTCAGGGGTTATATATTGATGGATATCAATCGCATGGAGTGAATTGCCTGTGTGGCATGCTGAAGTGGCAAATGATCAAGGCTTCTGTTGAAAAGCAAAGTCTTGTGGTTGATGATCGAAGCACGACCTTTGTGGCGTAGCTTTGTGTAAAGTTCACTTCGCGAGTTTCACACCCGGTATGAACCAAAAACGGGAGACGGACCTCAGGGAGGGCATGCGTTTCTTTCTAGTTAGGAGTGGCGTCAGTGCTTGAACTGGCTGACGAGTTTGACTCATGTGGATGTTGCTTATTATTACTTGCTGAAAAGCGAGGCGCCTCGTGATATCGGTTTCGGCCGATGCTTCTGGTCGGCTGACGGGCCAGGCTTACGCCCCAAAGGGTGGGGAAACGTAGTGTTCAGGCATAATAATCCACATCGGTGGACCGGCCCTGACGATCTAAAGGGTCGATGCGCTCTGACCCTGTGGCTCGGGCTAGAGAGTCACAAATCGGTAGAGGATCTTGCCGCTAGCCTCGGTTCATACCATAAATGATAACCCAACTTCCAATACAACATTTGCGATTTTGATTGTATAACATATATATGGCGACATAGTGTTATGGGGCATTCATGCCGCCTATGATTGATACTTATGATTTGAAGTTGTTTTATACACTATACACTTATAATAGTATCAAATGATTTGTTTTAAACGTACTAAGCATGTTTGGCTATTATAAGGGAAAACCCTATCCTCGGCTGCGTTGCATTGTGTGATGGGACCTGGGTCTTATAATAGCTTCATTTTTAGAAAAGCATTGCGCTGTTTACTTATATGCACTGGTGTTCTTGGGAGGAAACCCGTTCCGTGTTATACGGCGTGGTCCCTTGATTTACCTAATTATAAAAATAAAGACTAATAACTGTTTTAGTTCTCACACCAGTCACATGACTGACTTGGAGTTTATTGTTTTAACCTAAACTCTGGGTGCCCTTATTTTGACACGGGCAGCTAGTAGTTTTGGTTTTTGCAGATTTATATTCACAGGATCCTGGTTTACAGCTGGAATGATATCCGGAAAGCTTTGTATCCGTATATCTCTTCTAGTTGTGTATTGTATTATTTTCCGCTGCTATGTATTTAAATGTAATTTAAATCTCTGATATTTCTGTGTAATATTTATTCATAAATACTCTGTATATTCTTGTAATCTGATGCATTGTTTTAATTAACAATGAAATGTTCTTTCGTATGCGTTCTGTTGTGGCTTGTTCTCGAACTATCCGCTCTTTCCTTTACGGGGAAGTTACGGGTTTTCACAGTTGGTATCAGAGCTTTGGTTTACGAAGCTCAGAGAACAAGACACATTAGAAACATACGAAAGAATTCATCAGATATTGGATTAGCAATATCCAATGAGAGTGACTCGTTAGAGATGGGATCAGTAGTATCCTAGAACGAGTGTGAAGAGTATATTTTTCAAATGAAAACAAATTTTGTTTTGAAAATTTAAATCAATTATTCGTATTTGATAATTTATTTATATTGATTTTGGACAATTCAGTATATAAAGAATTTGCATATACGCCTTGCAAACGTATATTCAAAGTTTTAATATATTGGATAGATATAGCATCGCACTCTAGTCGCCCGGAGATGATATTGATGATAGCGATCGCATCATCAACATTTATGTTCGAGTTTCGAAGGTGTGATTTTCTATATATTTCCATTAGACTGGTGTGAGAACCAAAACTAATATAGCTAGAATACATTGTTGTGATTTGGCATCAAAATATGATTTTTTTTATATATATCAAAATTATGAATTTGAAACTCTAATTCACTAATTGATTGATGTTTGTGTTGTTTGTTTATTTGTTTGCTAATGTTTAGCCATTTAGCCTAATTGAATCAAATATTGAATTATACTGAAAATTTGGTCGCATTTGCTTGCATATACTTGCACTTACATGAAACAGGTCATAGCAAGGAGGCTAGAGCAGAGAATAAAATTTGTTTGCCCGACAAATAGGTACATGTTTACTACATAATTTACTGTTTTGTTTGGGTGATGATGATTTTATGAGCCTATTGGCTAGCCGCTTGGCTTTTTCTTTTTCTTTTTGAGATCTGAAGGACCGGGGAAGCTATTTGAGATTTCCCGATGCTCCCATTGCAGGGGAGGTTATGGCGAAATTTTTCAAAAATTTAGGGTGTTAGCCAAATTTTTGGAAATTCTCAGAAACTGAAAAGTTGGAGAATGGAAGCCGGATCGAACGTAGAGTTGAATGATCAAACCACTTTCGACTTTGTTCCTTTTCGGGGACGAAAAGTTTTAAGTGGGGGAGATTGTAACAACCCGAAAATCTGGGCCAGTTTAAAATTTTTATTTTGGCAATTTTGGCGAATTTTGATTATTTAAAATGAATTATTTTAAATAATATCGACGAGAAATTTATTGTGAATATAATTCGAACGTATATATTTATACGCGTCGTCGTTAGAATATAAATAATTATATATAATTATAAATAGAATTGGAAATGGCGCGGTAGTTCGATAATTCGATTTCAAACTTCAGTTGATTGTACCGGGTGCAAAACAATCCGGAATTTAGTGAAACCAGAAACATTAGGATCTAATTGATGATATCTTTCCAACGAATCCGAATAATCGAAATTTCATAGCGGGGATCAAAAGATATGTCCAGATGAAAATTCTGAATAGTCGCTATGGGATTCAGGCCCTTAAAAATGGACATTTTGCAAACGACCTCGGATTTCGACGAAACCAGTTTTGTTGGGTCCGTGATGTAAAGTTATTGCTAGGTTTCAAATTTCATAATTTTTCGAATCAATATGTGAGCGTGACAAAGGAAAACGCGTTTGACCAGTTTCAGTTGATTTTAATCGACTGGAAAATGGCCATTTTTCCAACGGTCTCAGAATTCGACGAAACTAGTTTTGTTAGGACCGTATGGTCAATACGAAGCTAGAAATAATTTTTCTGGAATTTGTAGAGGTCGTATGTGGCCCCGGTAAAATGAAATGTGCGTTTAAATTGAATATATAAAGATTTATATTTTAAATTCAACGGAAACTGATCGTAACAGCCGAATTGGGTTACGAAACAAATCCAGTTTTGTTCAGAATGGGGGTAATTAGCTAAGAGCGACAGTCGTTGGGTTTAATTTCGAGTTCGAGCCGTTAAACTTCAAATTTGTGAAACAATTGAATAAAATAATAATAAAATTAAATTATAAATGTCCCTCACCCCATACAGTCAAACCCTCATTTTTTCCAACGCGTGGTCAACGCAAACAAAACCCTCCGCCCCCAATTCAATTTAAACGAACGGTCCACAAACTCCCAAAATCAATCCCTTCGATCTCCTCCATGGTGCGCCTACTGGTGGTGGGGTCAACGAGAAAATGGTTCGACGTCGTGAGATCTACCCAAGGCTGGCGGTGCTCGAATTTCGGTTGGCTGACCGGGGTGTAGCGGCGGCTTAAAGGGCGCAGGGTTTTCCGATGAATTGAGAAGCGCTGATGACTATTGGGGGTCGAGACCAGGTGGAATCAGGGGAGCATGGATGGCCGCCTGTTCCGGTCGTGGTTGATGGTGGTCCGGCGGTTGCCTGGGGATGCGACGTTGGCTTCTTTCTGGCAAGCAAGGGTTCGAACACGATATAGAAGGAATACAGTGAGTTTTTTTTTCTTAACTAATATAAATAGCATTGTTTAAAATCAGTTTTATATATAAAAATATATATATGTATTGTTTTCAAAATAAAATCAGCAAATGTTTTTAAAATATAAAATATATACATTGTTTTTAGAAATATAATATATAGAAGTTTTTAGAAATAAAATATATCATGGTTTTAAAATAGAAAGAAAATGTAATTCTTCTAAAATATAATTGTAGATAAAAACATGATTTTCATTTTATATAGTAGCAAGATAAAAATATTATTTTTATATATATAGAACATCAAGATGGAATATGGTTTTTAACTAGTGTATGGCATGGAAATATTTTTTAGCAATACATAAATATGATTTTGAAAAATATAGAACTTGGTTTTGAAAATATAAAATGCCCTTGATTTAAAAATATGAAAGACTTGATTTTGAAAAAAAATTAAATATACGATTTTTGAAATTATAAAAATGAGATTTTTATGCAGATAGTATAGAAATAAAAATAGGATGTTTATTTATAAATAACATTGAAGTAAAAAAAAATGTGATTTTTAATATAAACATTGTGTGAAACAGATTGCGATGGAACTGAGTGGAAGCAGAACGAAATTCAAACCGTTCAGGAATAATACTGGCAGAGTGGAAACCAAATGTGAGAATTTCTCACCTTTCAATTTCTTTTTCTAGTTATATATATATATATACTAGGATGCAGACGGTGCTTAGTAGCACCCGACACAATCGTCCACAGACCATGGACTTGTTTGTTTGGTTGCAAAAATTAGTTAGATGATTTGGTTTAAATTGAATGGTTTGGTGAAATGAAATTGATTTGATTGATGTGTGAATGGCGTGGGCCTTCACTAGACCAGGGATAAGGCTAGGCCTCGTCCCGTTTCTAGTATCGTGCCGTTATGCCGCCGAAATTTTCTAAAATATGTTAGAAAAATAAAAATATCATTTTATTGAATAAATGAACTGAATAGAAATTCATATGTTGAAATAAAAATGTTTTTATCGTTAAAAATATAATTTTTAACGTGAAGTGAATAAAATAAAATATTCATTTACAAACCGAATGGTTTGTTTATGTACACCTATTTGAAGGACATTGATTGGGTCGATAAATTTTACACATCGCCCAACTGCACAACTAAAATCTGTGTTTGATTGTTTGAAACCCCACACGGGTGTTAGGATGAAATTTGAAGTTCACTCGTCCTGATTGATTAAATATGTCGATCGATCGATTGACAGACTGTTATAAGCGTTAGATATCTATATTTGATGCTTATACAGTGTAGTGCACTTTGGTTGATGGTTGATTATTTTTCAATGCTATTATATGTGTGTAATGTATGAAAATCCATATAATTAACTTTATATGGTAATTGATTGGGCCTCATTCCAATTTGAAAAATAAAGAATATTATAAAATAAAGGTTCATGTGTTGACAGTACTCATCCATTGAGATTGGTCATGTGTTGAACGAAATATTTTAGTAATAAAAATTACATCTTTATCAATATAAAATAAAGGTTCATGTGTTGACAGTACTCATCCATTGAGATTGGTCATGTGTTGAACGAAATATTTTGATAATAACAACTATTTTGAAAAAGAAATATTTGAAATAGAATATTTGAAAATAGAAATTTATGAAGCCGTGTTGATTAGATTGACGCCATTTTGACGTAAACGATATTTATATCGATTTTATTCATTTTGAAATGAACTGAATTGAAAACGATTTCGAAATGAATTGAATTGAAAACGATATCGAAATGAATTGAATTCAAAACGATTTCGAAATGAATTGAATTGAAAACGATTTCGAAATGCATTGAATTGAAAACGATTTCGAAATGAATTGAATTGAAAACGATATCGAAATGAATTGAATTGAAAACGATATCGAAATGAATTGAATTGAAAACGATTTCGAAATGAATTGAATTGAAAACGATTTCGAAATGAATTGAATTGAAAACGATTTCGAAATGAATTGAATTGAAAACGATTTCGAAATGAATTGAATTGAAAACGATTTCGAAATGAATTGAATTGAAAACGATTTCGAAATGAATTGAATTGAAAACGATTTCGAAATGAATTGAATTGAAAACGATTTCGAAATGAATTGAATTGAAAACGATTTCGAAATGAATTGAATTGAAAACGATTTCGAAATGAATTGAATTGAAAACGATTTCGAAATGAATTGAATTGAAGCGAATTGAAATGAATTCAAATTGAATTGAAATTTAATTGAAATTTGAATTGAATTTTAAAACGAATTTATAAAGAAGAACTCAATTTTGATTTGAATTGAAAAGGAAGTTGAAATTGCTTTTGAAACGAATTTTAAAACTATTTATATAATTCGTTTTAAATAGAAATCGATGAAATATATATTATATATATTATATATATAATATAATGGCCTGAATAGAACGCGCCGCGCCGCGACAGTTCGTGAATTTCGACCATTTATTTCAAACGGACATTACGGGAGATCCGACCGTCGGATTCTCCTAAAACCGGAACCGTTGGGTTCGTTTCGAAAAGAGCTTTCTAACGAATATTAGAAATTTGAAATCTAACGGTTGGATTTGGAATTATGTCCAAATCAAATTTGAAAAAGGTCGCTGTAAGTGCAGTTCGATAGCCCTTGATGGAAATCGACTGTACGGGCCTTGATAAAATTATTAAAAATAGTAATAATTTGTGTAAAATCATAAGAAATGATTTAGAAAGAATTGGGATGAAAAACTCCATATTTGAAAAGATAAAAATAGATTTTTATCGAAATGAACTAGTTTTGAACTAGAATTATAATTCTATTTATTTTTAAATAAATAAATTGAATTCGAAAAGGGTTTTAAAAATAACCAAAATTTCCAATGATTGCATTGGAATGGATTTGAATCGAAATTGTCCTCGGAATATTTCGATGTTGGAATTCGTGATTATACAAATGTTGTTATGGAAATTTGAAAGATATATATTTATATCGTTATTTCCAATACGACATTTGTTAATCGTAGAATTTGATATTGAATATAAGCCGATATATTTTCTATTCAGTGCCTTGTATTGTATATCAAATGTGATTTGGGTTTATCGTGAATGGTGTCTTCACTAACACTGTTCTTGAACCCAGTTGAGAAAAGATTAAATCTTTTTATTTAGATTTAATGAAGTGTACCAATTAAATAATATTTAATTGGAATTGAATTGATATTGATTTTTGGGTTTATCGTAAACAGTGTTTTAAATAACACTTGTTCTTTAACCCGATAATTAATGAATGTTAACTTTGGGTTTATCGTGAACCGTGTTTTAAATGACACGGATTCTTTAACCCAGTTAAGGACTAAAACTAAGTGGAGTTTTAATGAATCTTTAATTAGATTGAAATGACTGAGAATGGAGTAGCACCAGTTTTGCACCAGGCGATAGTTAAATCTTTAATTATATTTGAACGTGAAAAGGTAATTGAATTTACCAATAACACTGTGGTGTTAGATATGAAGTATTACCAGTTTTACTTCATGGGATGAATAGGTTGGGATGGGGAAATTAAAATAAATGATTACTTCGGTAAGGTTCGCTAATCCCAACTAGTTTGAATTGAGTTTCAAAAATAGAATAAAGAATAAATTCAAGGAATTTATCTTGGATAAAATTAATGGGAACCTTTCCCTGTGAATGTGAAATTTAGAAACTAACTGTCGGTTAGCCAAGCAGAATGGTTTTCTGGATATTGATCTGATGTTGGTTTCGGCCTTCGGGGTTAATATTTGGGGAATTATTCTCTTGATCAATTTACGGTTAGTGACTAATGAATTGGAATGAGGCGTATGTTGTGTTTGTGTAACACTTATTTAAAATATACGTGAGTTATTCGGAAAGACCGGGTTTATCCCATTCTGAATAACTGATACGACGATAAGTCGAACATGAAGACGGTGGTCGAAGACCGGAAGTCTTCACGACGTTTGGGTGATTACTGATGATCTTGATTGGGCTGTACACCCAAGAAGATGGAAACAGTTGGTGATCGTCCAGACGTGCTTGGAGATCGATGGATATGCGAGGTACTAGGTGCCTCCAGTTTCGTTCAGCCCCAGAACGGACTTGTAAATGGACCGTGTGTCTGACATTGGATTTTAGTCCGTGTGATTGATCTCTATTAAATATACATCTGTTTGGTGGCGGAGAATTTATTCTCTTGCTTAACGCCCTTCTCTGAGAAGTACGAGCTCAGGGGTTATATATTGATGGATATCAATCGCACGGAGTGAATTGCCTGTGTGGCATGCTTAAGTGGCAAATGATCAAGGCTTCTGTTGAAAAGCAAAGTCTTGTGGTTGATGATCGAAGCACGGCCTTTGTGGCGTAGCTTTGTGTAACGTTCACTTCGCGAGTTTCACACCCGGTATGAACCAAAAACGGGAGACGGACCTCATGGAGGGCATGCGTTTCTGTCTAGTTAGGAGTGGCGTCAGTGCTTGAACTGGCTGACGAGTTTGACTCATGTGGATGTTGCTTATTATTACTTGCTGAAAAGCGAGGCGCCTCGTGATATCGGTTTCGGCCGATGCTTCTGGTCGGCTGACGGGCCAGGCTTACGCCCCAAAGGGCGGGGAAACGTAGTGTTCAGGCATAATAATCCACATCGGTGGACCGACCCTGACGATCTAAAGGGTCGATGCGCTCTGACCCTGTAGCTCGGGCTAGAGAGTCACAAATCGGTAGAGGATCTTGCCGCTAGCCTCGGTTCATACCATAAATGATAACCCAACTTCCAATACGACATTTGCGATTTTGATTGTATAACATATATATGGCGACATAGTGTTATGGGGCATTCATTCCGCCTATGATTGATACTTATGATTTGAAGTTGTTTTATACACTATACACTTATAATAGTATCAAATGATTTGTTTTAAACGTACTAAGCATGTTTGGCTATTATAAGGGAAAACCCTATCCTCGGCTGCGTTGCATTGTGTGATGGGACCTGGGTCTTATAATAGCTTCATTTTTAGAAAAGCATTGCGCTGTTTACTTATATGCACTGGTGTTCTTGGGAGGAAACCCGTTCCGTGTTATACGGCGTGGTCCCTTGATTTACCTAATTATAAAAATAAAGACTAATAACTGTTTTAGTTCTCACACCAGTCACATGACTGACTTGGAGTTTATTGTTTTAACCTAAACTCTGGGTGCCCTTATTTTGACACGGGCAGCTAGTAGTTTTGGTTTTTGCAGATTTATATTCACAGGATCCTGGTTTACAGCTGGAATGATATCCGGAAAGCTTTGTATCCGTATATCTCTTCTAGTTGTGTATTGTATTATTTTCCGCTGCTATGTATTTAAATGTAATTTAAATCTCTGATATTTCTGTGTAATATTTATTCATATATACTCTGTATATTCTTGTAATCTGATGCATTGTTTTAATTAACAATGAAATGTTCTTTCGTATGTGTTCTATTGTGGCTTGTTCTCGAACTATCCGCTCTTTCCTTTACGGGGAAGTTACGGGTTTTCACACCCGAAGATGATTCTGATGGTTGAGTACTCGTCGTCAGAATTTATCTTCGAGTGACGAAAGTGTGATATTTATATATTTCCATAGACTGATGTGAGAACCAAAATTAGATAGGGTCTATTGTTGTGGTTTGGCATCAAAAACATGATTTTCTGTATATATATCAAAATTATGAATTTGAAACTCTAATTCACTAATTGATTGCTGATTGTGTTGTTTGGTTATTTGTTTGATAATTTTGAACCATTTAGCCTAATTGAACCGAATATTGAATTGTGTTGAAAATTAGTTGCATTTGCGTGCATATACATGTACTTACATTGAACAGGTCATAGCAAGGAGGCCAGAGAAGAAGAATAAAATTGTTTGCCCGACAAATAGGTACATGTTTATTTTATTTCCTTCGGTTTTGGATGATTTTATGAGCCGATTGGCTAGCCGCTTGGCTTTTTCCTTTTCTTTTGGATTAAAGAAGGCCATGGGAGGCTATATGAAATATCCCGAAGTCCCCGGTGCAGGGGAGGTTATGGCGAAATTTTTCGAAAATTTAGGGTGTTAGCCAAATTTTTGAAAAATTTGAAAAGTTTTTAGAAACTGAAAAGTTGAAGAACTTAAGCCGTAATGAAAATAATGAAAGTTGAGTTAATTAGTTAAACAACTTTCGGCTTCGTTCCTTTTCGGGGACGAAAAGTTTTAAGTGGGGGAGATTGTAATAACCCGGAAATCTGAGCCAATTTTATTTTCAGCAATTTTATTGAAATTTGAATATTTAAAATGAATTATTTTAAATAATAACAACGAGAAATTTATTTTGAATAGAATTAGAACTTATATATTTATTCGAATCGCCGTTAGAATAAAAATATTTATTTTAAATTATAAAAGGAATTGAAAACGGCGCGGTAGTTCGATAATTCGATTTCAAAATTCAAATGAATGTATAGGATTCAAAATAAACCGGATTTTAGTGAAACCAAAAATAATAGAATCTAATTGAGAATATATTTCCAATGAATTCGAAAAATCAAAATTTCATAGCGGGAATAAAAAGATATGTCCAACTGAAAATTCAGAATAGTCGCTATGGAATTCTGGCCCTTAAAAATAGAAATTTTGCAAACGACATCGGTTTCCGACGAAACCACTTTTGTTGGATCCGTGGTGTCAAGTTATTGCTAGGTTTTAGAATTCGTAATTTTTCGAATCAATATGTGAGCATGGCAAAGGAAAACGCATTTGACCAGTTTCACTTGATTTTAATCGACTGGAAAATGACCATTTTTCAAACAGTCTCAGAAATTGACGAAATTAGTTTTGTTAGGACCGTATCGTAAATACGAAGCTAGAAATAATTTTTCTGGAATTTTTAGAGTTAGTATGTGGCCCGGTAAATTGAAATGCGCGTTCAAATTCAATATATAGAGTTATATTTTGATTTTGACGAAAACTGATCGAAACAGTCGAATCAGCCTACGATACATATCCCATTGTGTTCGGAATGGGGGTAATTAGCTATAGATGACAGGCGGTGGGTCTCGTTTCGAGGTCGAAATTAAAAGTTGCTTTTTGAATAACCCCCCTCACCACGTTGTCTCGTTCAGAAGAAATAAACCAAATAAAAAAAGGACAAGAAGGGAGATCGACGGGGGCGAACCACCGTCCATCGCGCCGTCGGAGCTGGCGCGCTCCCTCCCCCTCGCGTCTCTTCCCCTCCGTCCGCCAAGCCCACCTCCCTCGCCCTACCCGCAAGTCGTGAGCCCCAAACCCGTTTGGAAACCGACGCAACACCCCCTGTGGCCCAGCGATGGCCAACGCCACCACATCCTCGAGCCCCACCTCCTATCGCACCCCCTCTCCCCATCTCACCTGAAACCACCACCTGTGGAGAGCCTCCGTCCACCCCCGCCTTGCAACACCACTTCCGACCTCGAGCGCCACCTCCTTGGCCTTCCGTAACCCTCCTCCAACCAAATTGCGATTTTTCAAGAGAAAAAGGTGATTTTTAATTTATTAAATCAGTTTTTATTTTAATTTTAGCTTTATTAAATCAGCCTTTAGTTTGAAATCGATTCAATGTTTATAGGAAAAATCAGTTTTTATAGTATAAAAGTTAAGATTCTTGCATAGAGATGTATAGTATAAAAATTAGTTTTTTATGATGTTAAAGTTAGATTTATTTGTATTTAAAAAGTTGTGATTTTATATGATAAAGTTTATATTTTTCGTTATAGAAAAGTTAGATTTTTAGTTAAGAAAAGGCGAGATTTATATATATATAAAGTAGAGATAAAAATTCGATCTTTATACAAGAAGTAGAAATATAAAAATATAATTTTTATATAGAAAGAAGCGTTGTAAATATATATGAAGTAGAAATAAAAATATGATTTTTATTTATTGAAATGAAACGATAAAAATATAATTTTTATATATGAACAGCGTGAAAAGGACTGCATTGGAATTTCAAACAAATCCAGGTGGTTCAGCAGTTCAGAAGCAAAGCACGGCGGAGTGGAACCCTCTGTGAGAACTCCTCACTTTTGTTTTTAATTTCTAGTTGAAATATATACTAGGATGCAGATGGTGTTTAGCAGCACCTGACACCCATCGTCCACAGACCATGGATGACTTGTTTGTTTGATTGCTGTGTTGTGAAATTTGATTGTGTGATGTGGGATGAAATAAAATATGTTATACTGGAAAATATTTTATAGTTAAAAATATGATTTTTAACGTGTAAATAAATATTTATAAACAAATCGAACGATTTGTTTATATACACTGATTTGACTGATATTGATTGGGATGATAAATTTTACACATCGCCAAACTGCACAAATAAAATCTATGTTTGATTGTTTGAAACCCCACATGGGTTTTGGGATGAGATTTGACGTACACTAACCCCAATTGTTTAGTTGTATGTCAATCGATGGATTGACAGGCTGTGTAAGCGTTAATTATTTATATTTAATGCTTATGCAGTTGTGTGGTGCACTTTGGATGATGGTTGATTATTTATCATTGTTTTTATGTACATGTGTTGTAGAAAATCCATATAAGTAAAATTATATGGTAATTGATTGGGCCTCATTCCAATTTAGAAAATAAATACATGTGTTGAATTGAAAATAAATTCACGTGTTGAATTGAAAATAAATTCATGTGTTGAATAGAATAAACATTCATGTGTTGAATAAAAGTCGTGTTGATTAGATTGACGCCATTTTGACGTGAATGATATTTATATCGATTTTATTCATTTTTATAATGAATATAGAAAAGAAAGTGATTTCAAAATTTAATGTTTTGAAAATATTATCATTTGTATATCGATGATGTGGAATATTCAATTTTGATTCGAAATTGAATATGAAGTTGAAATCGTTTTGAAAACGAATTTAAAACGATTTATAAAATACGTTTTGAAAGGAAATCGATGAAATATATATAATATATATATTATATATATAGAATGGCCTGAATAGAATGCGCCGCGCCGCGGCAGTTCGCGAATTTCGACCATTGACTTCGAATTGACGTTACTGGAGATCTGACCGTCGGATTCTCTTAAACCGGAACCGTTGGGTTCTCATCGAAAAGAGCTTTCTAACGAATATTGGAAATTAGAAATCTAACGGTTGGATTTGGAATTATGTCCAAATCAAATTTGGAAAAGGTCGTTGTAAGTGCAGTTCGATGGCCGTTGATGGAAATCGACTGTATGGGTCTTGATAAAATTATTAAAAATAGTAATAATTTGTGTAAAATCATAAGAAATGATTTGTGAAGAATTGGGATGCAAAATTCCAAATTTAAAAAGATAAAAATAGATTTTTATCAAAATGAACTGGTTTTGAACTAGAATTAAAAACCATTTATTTTTGAAATAAATAAAGTGGATTTGAAATGGTTTTGAAAATAACCAGAATTTCCAATAATTGAATTGGAATGGATTGGAATCGAAATTGTCTTTGGAATATTTCGATGTTGGATTTCGTGATGATACAGATATTGTTATGGGAATTTGAAAGATATATTTATATCGTTATTTCCAATACGATATTTGTTGGTCTTAGAATTTGATATTGAATATAAGCTGATATATTTTCTATTCAGAGCCTTGCATTTAATATCAAATGGGATTTAGGTTTGTTGTGAATGGTGTCTTCATTAACACTGTTCTTAAAACCAGTTGAGAAAAAGATTAAATCTTTTTATTTGGATTTAATGAAGTGTACCAATTAAATGGTATTTAATCGGAATTGAATTTGAATTTGAATTGATTTTTGGGTTTATCATGAACGGTGCTTTAAATAACACTTGTTCTTTAACCCAATAATTAATAGAATGTGATTTTGGGTTGTCGTGAATGGTATCTTCAATAATACTATTCTTAGACCCAACGGAGTTAAGAAAATCAGAAACTAACTGGAGATTAGTTAAGTTGAATGGTTTCTTGGGTATTGATCTGATGTTGGTTTCGGCCTTCGGGGTTAATACTTAGGGAATTGCTCACTTGCTAATTTACGGTTAGGGACTGATTGAAATGTGATGTGATATTGGGGTTTATCGTGAACCGTGTTTTAAATGACATTGGTTCTTTAACCCAGTTAAAGATTAAAACCAAGTGGAGTTTTAATGAATCTTTAATTAGATTGAAAAGATCGAGAATGGAGTATCACCAGTTTTGCTCCAAGCGATAGTTAAATCTTTAATTAGATTTGAACGTGAAATGGTAATTGAATTTATCGATAATACCGTGGTGTTAGATATGAAGTATTACCAGTTTTACTTCATGGGATGAATAGGTTGGGATTGGGAAATTAAAACAAATGATTACTTCGGTAAGGTTTGTTAATCCCGGCTAGTTTGGATAAACCATAATTTGGTTTGAATTGATTCAAAGGAAGATTTAAGAATAAATTTAAAAGAATTTATCTTTGATAAAATTAATGGGAACCTTTCCCTAAGAATGTGAAATTTAGAAACTAATTGTAGGTTAGTTAAGTTGAATGGTTTCTTGGGTATTGATCTGATGTTGGTTTCGGCCTTCGGGGTTAATATTTGGGGAATTATTCTCTTGCTAATTTACGGTTAGTGACTGATGAATTGGAATGAGGCGTATGTTGTGTTTGTGTAACACTTGTCTATTATATACACGAGTTATTCGGAAAGACCGGGTTTATCCCATTTTGAATAACTGATACGACGATAAGTCAAAGGTGAAGACGATGGTTGAAGACCGGAGGTCTTCACGTCGTTTGGGTGATTACTGATGATCTTGATTGGGCCGTACACCCAAGAGGAGGGAATCAGTTAGTTGTCGTCCAGACGTACTTGGAGATCAATGGATATGCGAGGTACAAGGTGCCTCCGGTTTCGTTCAGACCCAGAACGGACGTGTAAATGGACTGTGTGTCTGACATTGGATATCATTCTGTGTGGTTGATGGATATCGGTTGCATGGAGTGGTTTGCCTGTGTGGCATGCTAAGATGCAAATGATCAAGGCTTCTGTTGAAAAGCAAAGTCTTGTGGTTGATGATCAAAGCACGACCTGTGTGGTATAGCTTTTTGTAACGTTGATTCACGAGCCTCACACCCTGGTTGTGAACCAGAAACGGGAGAGGACATTAGGGAAGGCATGCATTTCCTTCTAGTTAGAAGTGGCGTCAGTGGTTTGACACGCCCTGACGAGTTTGACTTATGTGGTTGTTGCTGTTACGAGATGCCTCGGATATATCGGTGACTATGTGAAGCCGATGGAGTCATTCGTTGGCTCATTGACACCTCAAAGGGTGGGGAAACACAGTGTTCAGGCATTTTAATCCACATAGGTGGACCAGCCCTGAAGATCCAAGGGCCCACCTGAGTCTGGGTCCTGAGACACGGGCTAAAGCGTCTCAAATCGGTAGAGGACTATCTTTTGCCTCGGTTCACAGAAGTAAACCCAATTTCCAATACGTGACAATTGCGGTTTTGATTGTATACTTATATATGGTGACATAGTGGCATGGGACGCTCATGTCTCCTATGATTGATATTTATGATTGTATATAAAATCAGAAACTAACTGGAAACGAGCTAAGATGGGTGGTTTCCTGGGTATTGGTCTAATGTTGGTTTCGGCCTTCGGGGTTAATACTTAGGGAATCGTTCTCTTACTAATTTATGGTTGGAGTCTGATTAGGAATCAAAAGATGAAATTTAGCGTATCAAGCATTCTTGGCTATTGTAAGGTAAAAACCCTATCCTCCGGCTTGCGTTGCATTGTGTGATTGGACCTGGGTCTTATAATAGCTTCATTTTTCTTTATTTAGCATGGAGCTATTGTTTTATGCACTGGTATTCTCGGGAGGAAACCCGTTCCGTGTTATACGGCGTGGTCCCTTGATTTACCTAACTTTAAAATAAAGATTAATAACTGTTTTAGTTCTCACACAAGTCCCATGACTGACCTGGAGTTTATTGTTTTAACCTAAACTCTGGGTGCCCTTATTTTCGACACGGGCAGCTAGTAGTTTACAGCGGGAATGATATCCGGAAAGCTTTATATCCGTATATCTCCTTCAATTGTGTATTGTATTATTTTCCGCTGCTATGTATTGTATTGTATTCTCTGATATTTTTTGTGTAATATTTATTCATACTCTGTATATTCTTGTATTCTGATGGAATTGTTGTAATAAGCAATGAAATGTTCTTCAGTGTGCGTTCAGATGTGGCTTGTTCTCACTTTAATCCGAGCTTTCCTTACCGGGAAGTTCCGGTCGTCTCAATAACTCCAGCCAACGGTGGAGCAGGAGAAGGCGCTCCAAGTGGTCGCCGCCGATGATGGCCTGGAGTCTCGAAGTGCGGGCAAATTTGGAACCCTAGCATTGAATCTGGGTTCGAGTTTAGCGTGAATACCTGATGATGGAGAACAAAGAGATGAGGGATTGGATTAACAAGGGATTAAAGAAAATAAGGTTTAATTAATAAATTAATTATTTAATAATTCGTTTGATATTTAAATGGCCATATCTCATCCAAACGGACAGAGAATTCAGTGATTTCAGTTGCGTTGGATTCGCAACAATGAACGCTACAACATGGAACTGACTAGAATAGAAACGGATTACTTTGAATTTCAGGAAAATTCAAATCGAAACTGTATTGGCATCTTTAATTAAAGATCGTCGAAGCGGAAACGAATGAGAGAATTCTCTCACTAAAATATTTGTTCAGTTATTTAATTTATTTTATAAATATATAGAAATTGTCAGTGTTGATTTTTATCTGTTGTATTGACATTGCTTGAGTTCAACACATGAACTATTCATGACTCATCTGCACAAGAAGCGTTGTTTGAATATACGACACTCATATTTCAGACAATGTGGATACACTTTGTGGTTGTTAAAATGTGATATAAATAACCATATATAATTTGAATAGTGAAAATTGGTTAATTAGAAAAATAATTCGAACTGAATTAGAATTCGTTAAATTTATTAACCAATGATTTATTTAAATTGACTGTGTTGTTTGAAAACCCCACACGAGTATTGGGATGATATTTGGCATACACTAATCCAAATATTTAGTTGTATGTCAATCGATGGGTTGACAGGCTATGATGAGCGTTATTTATTTATTTTAATGCTAATACAGTTGTAAATTGCACTCTGGATGATGTTTGAATGTTGAATGATTATTTATCATTATTGTTGAATACATGCGATGTATGAAATCCATATAACTGAGATTAAATGGTAATTGATTGAGTCGCATTCCGATTCAGAAATAACGAATATTTTCAAATAATATTCAGTGAAGAACTAAATTATGATTTTGATGTCCGATTTTGGATGGACACAAAAATGTTGAAATGTGAAGCCGAGTTAAGTAGTTGAACACCATTTTAACTCGAATGGGTTTATAAATCGATTTTATTCATTTTATAATGAATACGAAAGGGAAATGGATTACAAAATCAGATATTTTGAAAATATTATCATTTTAAATTTTATAATGATAAGGAATATTCAATTTTGATTTAAAATTGAAAATGAAGCTAAAATCATTTTAAAACGAATTATAAAATACGATCTAAATGGAAATCAACGATATATATATATATATATATATATATATATATATATATATATATATATATATATATATATAATGGCCTGAATAGAACGTGCCGCGCAACGACCGTTCGCGAATTTCAACCATTAACTTCAAATTGATGTAACTGGAGATCTTATCATCGGATTCTCCTAAAACCGGAACCATTGGGTTTGTATCAAAAAGAGATTTCCAATTATTATAAGAGATTTGAAATCTAAAAGTTGGATTTGGAATCATGTCCAAATCAATTTCAGAAAAGGTTACTATAAATGCAGTTCGGTGGTCGATATTGGAAATCGACTGTGAGGGCCTTAATAAAATTATTAAAAATATGGAAAAATTGTCTAAAATAACAATAAATGATTTGGAAAATTTTGGATGAAAAATTCCAAGTTTTGAAAAGATAAAAATATATTTTTATCGAAATGAACTGGTTAATAACTAGGATAATAATCCAATTATTGTTAGAAATAATAAATTGGATTGAAAATGGTTTAAAATAACCTGAAATTTTCCAACGTATGAATTGGAATGGTTTTAAATGGAAATAATCTTTGAAATATTTTGGTATTGGATTCCGTGATTATACAGATATTGTTGAGGAATTTGGAATATATATATATATATATATCGTTATTCCCAATACGGTATTGGTTGGTTTCAGAATTTGATATTGAATATATGCCAATATAATTTCTATTTAGAGCCTTATATTTAATATCAAATTGGATTTTGGATTTGTCGTGAATGGTGTCTTTAATAACAATGTTTTAAACCCAATTGAGAAAAGAATAAATCTTTTAATTAAGATTAATAAAGTTTACCAATTAATTAATATTTAATTGGAATTGAATTGAAAATGGATTTTTGGGTTTATCGTGAACGATGTTTTAAATAACATTTGTTCTTTAACCCAATTAACAGTGAAGAGATGATTTGGAATTTATAAATCTTTTTTTATTAATATTTAATGGAAATTTTCCAAAGTAAAGTTTTCTAGTTTAATATATTAAATTGGGCTTGAATGGAATTCGATTTGGTAATAATCGAGATGAGCTTCTGTAAGGAAGACCGTTACTATATATGGAATTTAAAAGGCTTTGCCATTATTTCATTTATATTTCTAGTCTGATACGGAAATTTATATCCATTATATATTGATCAGATTTTCGTGAAGATTCCAATTTGATGGAAGATGATTTTGGTTTATTGTGAGCTGTGTTTTTTAATGACATTGGTTCTTTAACCCAATTAAAGACAAGATTAATTTCTTAAAGTTGAATAATCATAAAGTAATGATTTTTGCTATTAAAACCAAGTTGGAGTTTTAATGAATCTTTAATTAGATTGGAATGGGAATGAGATAAATAAATTTATCAAATTCATGAAATGATTGAGAATGGAGTACCACCAGTTCTACTCCACGCGATAGTTAAATCTTTAGTTAGATTTGAAACGAGAAATGGTAATTAATTTTACCAATAACACAGTGGGTGTTAGATATGGAGTACTACCGATTTTGCTCCGTGGAATGAATAGGTTAGGATTGGAAAAATAAAACATGATTACTTCGGTAAGGCTCAATAATCCCGACTAGTTTGATAAACCATAATTTGGTTTAAATTGTGAAAAGAATATTTGAATAAAATAATATTCTGAATTGGAATGAGGCGTATGATGTGTTTTTATAGCACTTGATTATAAAATACACGAGTTATTCGGAAAGACCAGGTTTAATCCATTCTAAATAATTAATACGACGGTTAAAAGTCGACAATGAAGACCGTGGTTGAAGACCGGTGACCTTCACATCGTTTGGATGATTATTGATGTCTTGATTGGGATGTACACCCAAGAGCTGTAGAGTCTAGGATATCAGTATTATATGATTTTTGTTTGATGATAACAAACAAGTATATATTATCTTAAATGTGTTTGTCACTGTACTGTTTTATATTCACATCAAACAAGAATATAATATTTATATTTAAGTGAAATACTACTGTACAGACATTCAAATATTAACACAGTATTTTATTTAAATATAATATTTTATTTCAATATTCAAACAGTACAATTTTTTTATAACTCCACTATTTGTACATCTCTGCATTACATATCAAATACAATTTCATATACTGCTCCTTTACTACAGAATCACTACAACACTTCACTCTGTTATACAGTTTTATATACATACACATTGACTGACATATACACACACTGGCTCAATAATGTCTTCATCCTTTGTCTCTCTTCTATCTTTGTTCTTCAGTCCTCTGTCCAGTTCAGTCAGTCCAGTCTTCTTACCTGTCACATAAAATAGAAACACACACAGTATCGAAGACAAAAATAATTTCAAATTTCTAGGCAGATATATTTTATTTTGTAAATTTATTGGCCTCAGTATTCGGTGTGTTTCTCATCATTTTTCTGACTCGATCTGATTTGTATCAGCCTCAACATACTACACTGGTTTGCTGATCAGAACCAGCGTCAAACTAGCTAATCCTGACCAGCCTCAACACAGTGTAGTAGCCTGCTAATTTTGTGTGTGTCATATTTACAAGAAAATCCAAAAGAGAAATCAAAGTGGACATTTTCAGAAAAATACAAGTCAAAACTGCAAACTCATGAGTCGAGCAAGAAGGCACAAAATATATGGTCGAGAAAATGATCAACACATGGTGCAGCTACAATGGTGGCGTAGGATGTAACATGGTGCAACAGTAGGAAGCACGCCAAGAAATACATGGCTAATTTACACAGCAAGTATACAAATGTGGTGGAGCAATTTTTTCAAATCAGTTCATGGTGACTCGGCAACAACACAATGGACTACATAGGTCATAAGGCTCAGTTCAAGAAGTCAGTCAAGCATGCATGGTGAAAACAGAAAAAAACATACCAAGACAACACAGCAAAATTACTTGAATGGCAGGTGTGCAAATGGAAATACTCAAGCATGGCAACGCATACAGTTCCAGATTGGTTCAGCATAACTTAAGTGATCAAGAACATGTACAAATGGACTATGTGCATGGAACATCATTTTTGACCAAAACAGTAAAATAAAAATGCTCAGCAACTTTGTTTTCCAAAGGAGGCATATGCAACAGCAAAAGAAATGGTACAAGTTTGGTCAAATACAAGGTCGAGTGTGACATCAAATATGAACAGGCATTTCAAGCATGCTCAAGACAGGTGTATAATATGCACAGTACTAGCAAATCAGTGAACACAAGTGGTGCATGGCTAAACATAATGCAAGCAGAAAATTTCAAAGTGGTCGAGCATAAACATGCCAGCTAAGTATGAAGCAATACAGTGGAGCTTTTACAAGACTGGTCAACACAGCATGGCATGCAAGAGATGAACAAGAAATACATGTGCAAGACTGGCATGTACATGTCATACAACAGCAAGAAAGGTGAGACAAGGCAACATCATGAATGAAGATCATCACACATTTGCTTTGCAGGATTATATATATGCATGTATACACATTGGACAGAAATAAAGCACATAGCATCATGACTCAGCAAGCAAATAAATTCACATTTTCCACAAATGAATGCATGGAGTCAAGTATGCATGAGTATCAATTCAGCAAGGAAAAATTTCACATATCTGCCTTAATTGGGCAAGAATAAATCAGAGGGGTATTTGCAGAATTCACACTGGCATGCAAATCAGTACTGGAATATTTGGAAACATGTTAAAGCTTTCCAGTATTGTCCAAATCAAAGCCAAGAGATTTATTTTTGTGAAAAAAAAACTGTTTGTAAAGTCCAAAATCAAGTGCCCATAAATCAAGCTACATTTATGGAAAGGAATCAGAACAGCCAAGAAATTTCGAGCAAGAAGTTTTTTTGTATTGGTTTCAATCAAATCGTTTTTGGCAAGTACTAAATTTTCTCAAGAAATCTCACTGTGTTTTTATAGCAAAAGTTTTTAATCAGTTCAAACATTTTCAGCAAGAGTTATTCTTGGCAAGAAAAGCAATTCGAGATATATTTTTTTAAAAAATCAAGTTGCAAAAATCAGCAAATCAGGGAGAAATTTTTTATGGCAAGAATTCCTTTCTGATTTCTCGGCATTTATTCAAAGGGACCACAACAATTCAATCAAAGAACCAAAAGTGGAAACAAAACAGTTTATTTCAAGCCGTGGAATCAAAAGAGGGAACCACGCAATCAGATCAAGGCATTTGCGGTGAAATCAGATTTTTTTTAGGGTTTTTTTCCCTATATATACACCTGTTTCATCATCGGCATAGATAATCGAAATCCAACACAACGAAATTCACAGAGCAGACAGAGAATTAAAAAATTACTCACAATCGATTTCGATCAGAAACCCTAGCCATCAGAATTCCCAATCAACCGATGATACAAGCCACCAGAGATTGAAGCCAAAAGACACGAGAATCAGAGTATCATATTTCATCAATTAAAGCATCACGATTCAGGGATTTGAAGAAACCCTAGTTTCTTTTGTCAGAGCCGCCATTGTCTTAAGAGAGAAAGAGGATCGGGCAAGAATGAAAAGAAATGGGCCGACCAAAGTCTTTAGGGCTTAGGGATTTATAATTAAAAAGGGGATGACCCTCTTTTCTTTAACTCCAAGGCTTTTTTTATTTTAATTTCTCTTATTCATTGTATTGTATTTGTTTTAAAAAATTGTCGAACAGTTTTTTTCTAGAGTCTGTAAAATTCTAGAGGAATCAGTCAGGGTGTTGACTGTCTGTTTCAGAGTCTGTAAAATCTGAGTTACGAGTTACAGGGTTTGTAATTCGGGAAATCTGATCGAGTGAATATTGATCAGTCTACGGTTTTGAGCGTAGGGTTAGAATAGGAGCAGGGGTTTGCGAGTATACATGGTCTTGTATGCGGGAACTGTTCTATCACCTAGTAGAAACCTTAGAAATGCAGCAGTAGGCAGGGTTTTGCCGAAGCTGGGTATATCTGTGTGTGATTTATTTTCTGCATTCAGTTTCTGCTATTTTCTGTGATCAGTTTATTATTATATATATCTCGTTAAGTTTTTAATTCACTTAAAAACTGTGAAAAACCCTATTCACCCCCCCTCTAGGGTTATTCTAGATCCAACAAGTGGTATCAGAGCAGGTATCTTTGTTTAACTCTAGAGTAATGGTGATTCCTAGTTGTCAGTTGATAGAGAGTCAGTCCAGTTCTTGTCCAACTATTTTCGATGGAACAGATTTTTTTAACTGGAAAACCAAAATGGAGTTTTATTTAAAATCTGTTAGTATTAAATGTTGGAATATTGTTATCAATGGATTTGATAGTGTGGATAGTACTTTCAATACTCGTGCTATGAAAATTATATTTGGTTATCTTAGTACTGAACAGTTTAATCTTATCTGCCATTGTTTATCTGCACAGGAAATCTGGGATACTCTCAATACGCAGTATGGAAGATCTGACAACAGTAACTCAAAACCCGAGAAAGTCAATCAGATTCAGAGTTCTGTTTAACAGGATTTACAAATGAAAATTCAGAAGGATCAGATGATGGAGAATCAACAGATGCTGAAGTTGAAAATTTCTCATACGAAGATTTGGTTTATATGTGTGTTGATTTAACTAAATCTGTTGATAAACTCAAATCAAAAAACAAATCTCTGAAATCTAGAAATTCTGAGTTGACCAGCAAAATTGATGTTTTGGAATCACAGCTTGAATATTTTAAAAATTCTTCAAATTCAGTTTGCAAAAATTGTCTGAAATTGGAAACCAATCTTGTTCATTTCAATAAAAATATTGAAAAGTTTGAAAATGAAATTTTGATCTTAAAAGAGAACAAGGCTGAGTTATCAAATTTGAATAATCTTTTGCAAAAGGAATTTGAAAGTTTTAAGACTGATATATATTCCAAACTTGAAATTGCGGAAAAGGAGAATTTGTTGAAATCCGATTTTATTTTGAAAGAACTGGAAAACGAGATTGAAAAATCCAAGAAATTTGGGTTCGAAAAACAAAAACTTTTTGAATCTGAGATTGCTGAGTCCCAAACCAAAATTAATCTGCTTAAACATGAAAATTTGGTTTTGAAATCTAATTTTGAAAGATGTAAGATCACTGAAAATAATTGTTCAGATTTATTGAAAGAAAATGGTAATCTTAAAACTAAAATTCAACAACTGGAAACAACCCTGGCAAAATTTTCAAATGGTGAGAAATCTTTAAATATGTTGTTGAAAAATCAATTTTCATTGGGAAATAGAAGTGGACTTGGTTTTGGGAAATATGAGTTTTCTGAAAGGAGAAGCTCAAACAATTTTAAAAATCCTTCAACTTTCTTTGAAAAGAATCGTCTTGCTAATTTGAACTTTGTTAATTCCAAAGGATTTTTCCAAAAACAAAATTTGAATTTGTTTTTTAATAATTCATCTAAACAATCCTGGATCCCAAAAGGAGATAAAACAAACCTCGTTAAATTCAAACAGATTTGGGTTCCGAAGGGTACAAAGGTAGATTCGAATGGTTTGTTATATAAACAAGTTTGGGTACCAAAACAAATGAATACAACTGTGAGTGGTTTTACTAATTTTGTCAGACCACTCGATCCTTTTAATTGTTAGGTACCTGAAGTGGCTGAGAAACAACTGTGCTGAAAAGAGAAAACGATTCAAACTGCTTCATGTCATTGAATCATTCAATGTTTCTTAGCCAAGTCCGATAAGTTAGAAATTCTGCTTCTCATCATATGTCAGGTATGATTTCTAACTTCATCTTTGTAAATATATTTTTTCTTTGTTTATTTCTCCTTCTTCTACCCCTTTCTATTTTATTTTCCTTCTGTTTGTTTTTCTTTGATTAGTCACTACCATATCTCTTTGTTTATTTTGTGCTTCTTAAACTTCCAATTGTAGTTCTCATGACTTTCTGGAAATTCATTTTATTTGAATAGAACTCTCTTGTTTATACTCATTTCCGGATTCTGAATTTAATCTTGTAATTATCTGCAATTGTTTAGAAGTTTATTTTATTCTTGAATTCATAATAGTGCTGAAGAATTCATGTCATATCTTGAACACTGTTAATTTGAATTCTAAATTTTTGAAGATCTGAATATTTAATGAAATATCACACACCTTTGCTGTTCTGAGTTTATTCTAATTCATTTTAGAAAAGCTCAAAATATTATACTCATTACAGCACTCTGTTATTTATCAATTGTGATAATTTCATTGATTTTCAGATTGGCTTGTATCAGTGATACATCTTGGAATTCATCTTTATTCATGATCATTATACTGAAATATGTTTGTTTGAAATTCTAGATATTTTGAATATCACACACCTCTTTTTTTTTTTTTTGAAATTGTCAATCTGGTGTGACTGATTCATTATATCCCAAAGCTTTACATTGATTCATGTGATTTCAAATAAATTATCCCGATCATGAATATTTTCAAATTTGATGTAAATGACCTGAATTTCTCTTGGGCTTGTCAGAAATAGTTTTGAGAAATTCTTGAAAATGTCCTTTTTGAAAATGGTCTTTGAAAATCATTGTTATTTCATGATTATTTGATTTGAATATATGTTTGTTTAAAATCATTTGAAATTACTGATTTATTGGATCTCACACATATATTGAATCTGAAATATAACCTGGTGTGATTGATTCATTAAATCCTAATACTTTCACATTTCTTCAAATGATTTAAAATAGAGTATATTTGCAAATGTTGGATCATGAACCACCTTATGTGACCAACATCTTGACAAGTCTGTTGTGATACTGATTTCTCTGTGCTGCTCTGATACTGTTTTTGAAAAATGTTTGTTTTGGAATCATGCTGCTCTGATTATAAGAAATTGATTTGTAAATATCTTTTTGAGGACTGCTTGTTTTTGTATCAAAGATTTATCGTTCTCTGATAAATGAAATTTGTGTGCTTGAGTTGCTTGCTTTGTAATTAAGTCTTTTCTGTTGACTGAGGTACCATTGTTTGCCACCGGGGTGTCATTAAAATCCTCGAGAAAGCGAGAACATTTGGTATCAGAAGCGCCTTATATTTGTCTCATCCATCTGTACTGAGATTCAAATTTTCACCTTGTATAGATCCACACATATATTTTTTTGCCTTATACAAATAAATGTGCTAAATTTGTCTGGCTGAATTTGTGTTTAAATTTCCTTGGTCTGAGATGTCCATGATAGTCCATCAGGGTGTAATTAAATTCCTCGATAAGGGAGACTACATTTGGTATCAGCTTTTTCATCCATCTGTTCTGAATTTTCACTTTGTAGAGACACCATGTGGTATCAGTTTAAAAGTGCTGCATATTTTTTGCTGTATATATATATATTTTCCCTCTTGTCATGTATAGATCAGCATATTACTCTTGTAATTGATTTTCAACTTTAAAATTATTTATTGATTATTCATTCAGAAATTGAAATTAATATCCAAATTGAACTGCATTTAGAATTCATCAAAATTATTATCAGATTTTGAAATTGTGATGAATTGTGACTGCAATATATTTCACAACAAGAGGAAATTTTATTTTGATGTTCATGATGGTTGAATATTTATTATAATATCTTTGAACTGGCAATTATTTCACGACCACCTCCTTTATCTATCATCTTTCTGCCATCCATCATGTTTTTTTTTATTAATGTGGAGAGTTTAATATTTGTTAAAAATCTCTTTGAATAAACAGTGGAAATATTCGTGATGGAAATGTGACTGTGTTACTATTCAGAATTAGTGATAATTGAATTTTTTTCAATAATCCCGGTACAGTTGGTCATATTTCATAATATAATTAATTTAGAAACTTATTTCACAGTCCATTTCTGTATCCATCACATTTTCTATCATCCATATATTGGTTTTATACCGAGGAGTTTTTTTTAAAGCTGAAATGATAAACATATATAAAATATATATATATATATATATAAGTGTGTCTCTAACCTCATTTAAAAATCCAAGCTCTGGTCATGCATGGTTAAGAGACAACTTATAATTTAAGCTGCGACTGACCTCATTTAAAAATCCAAGCTCTGGTTATGCGTGGTCAGTGTGCTCTTAAATAAAATATTAAAAAAAATGCTAAAAATTGAAATTAATCTGAAATTCTCCTCAGTGTATAAAAACCAGACTATCAATCCATCTTTCTAATCTGTGAAATGTGTTGAAATATTATGATGTATTATGATTTGTTGATTGATAGATATTGGGATTTGAGATTATTTGACCTTGTCACTTAAATTGAATTATTAATTATAGTCCAAATCCATCACTGTTTTTTGAGCTTCAATTTTATAAAATTCTTTTGAAAAATAATTGGAAATCATTTTTTAAAACTCTCTCCATTATATATGAAATTCGTCGTAAATCCGTCATTCTCTACAATATGAAATATGCCACCTGTTCTCAGAATATTATGATTTTTGTTTGACTGATTGTGATTTATGATGATTGTTCTTCCTCTTATGCTGATATTATATTTCTAGTCACTATTCATCTATATTTTAAATTCTAAATCCTTTTGATGATAACAAAAGGGGGAGAATGGATTGAGATTTTGATTTATGAGTGAATATTTTATAAATATTTTTAATTTTGGAAATTTATTAAATTCGTTTGTTTCACTCATACACAGTTCTAGGGGGAGTTTAGTTGTAGGGGGAGCATTCAAATAGGGGGAGTTTCACTATTCACGAACAAACACATTTATTATATTCAAAATCTTTTCATTTGTTTGTCATCATCAAAAGGGGGAGATTGTTGTATATAACGTAGTTGTATATAACAATTATATGATTTTTGTTTGATGATAACAAACAAGTATATATTATCTTAAATGTGTTTGTCACTGTACTGTTTTATATTCACATCAAACAAGAATATAATATTTATATTTAAGTGAAATACTACTGTACAGACATTCAAATATTAACACAGTATTTTATTTAAATATAATATTTTATTTCAATATTCAAACAGTACAATTTTTTTATAACTCCACTATTTGTACATCTCTGCATTACATATCAAATACAATTTCATATACTGCTCCTTTACTACAGAATCACTACAACACTTCACTCTGTTATACAGTTTTATATACATACACATTGACTGACATATACACATACTGGCTCAATAGTGTCTTCATCCTTTGTCTCTCTTCTATCTTTGTTCTTCAGTCTTCTGTCCAGTTCAGTCAGTCCAGTCTTCTTACCTGTCACATAAAATAGAAACACACACAGTATCCAAGACAGAAATAATTTCAAATTTCTAGGCAGATATATTTTATTTTGAAAATTTATTGGCCTCAGTATTCGGTGTGTTTCTCATCATTTTTCTGACTCGATCTGATTTGTATCAGCCTCAACATACTACACTGGTTTGCTGATCAGAACCAGCGTCAAACTAGCTAATCCTGACCAGCCTCAACACAGTGTAGTAGCCTGCTAATTTTGTGTGTGTCATATTTACAAGAAAATCCAAAAGAGAAATCAAAGTGGACATTTTCAGAAAAATACAAGTCAAAACTGCAAACTCATGAGTCGAGCAAGAAGGCACAAAATATATGGTCGAGAAAATGATCAACACATGGTGCAGCTACAATGGTGGCGTAGGATGTAACATGGTGCAACAGTAGGAAGCACGCCAAGAAATACATGGCTAATTTACACAGCAAGTATACAAATGTGGTGGAGCAATTTTTTCAAATCAGTTCATGGTGACTCGGCAACAACACAATGGACTACATAGGTCATAAGGCTCAATTCAAGAAGTCAGTCAAGCATGCATGGTGAAAACAGAAAAAAACATACCAAGACAACACAGCAAAATTACTTGAATGGCAGGTGTGCAAATGGAAATACACAAGCATGGCAACGCATACAGTTCCAGATTGGTTCAGCATAACTTAAGTGATCAAGAACATGTACAAATGGACTATGTGCATGGAACATCATTTTTGACCAAAACAGTAAAATAAAAATGCTCAGCAACTTTGTTTTCCAAAGGAGGCATATGCAACAGCAAAAGAAATGGTACAAGTTTGGTCAAATACAAGGTCGAGTGTGACATCAAATATGAACAGGCATTTCAAGCATGCTCAAGACAGGTGTATAATATGCACAGTACTAGCAAATCAGTGAACACAAGTGGTGCATGGCTAAACATAATGCAAGCAGAAAATTTCAAAGTGGTCGAGCATAAACATGCCAGCTAAGTATGAAGCAATACAGTGGAGCTTTTACAAGACTGGTCAACACAGCATGGCATGCAAGAGATGAACAAGAAATACATGTGCAAGACTGGCATGTACATGTCATACAACAGCAAGAAAGGTGAGACAAGGCAACATCATGAATGAAGATCATCACACATTTGCTTTGTAGGATTATATATATGCATGTATACACATTGGACAGAAATAAAACACATAGCATCATGACTCAGCAAGCAAATAAATTCACATTTTCCACAAATGAATGCATGGAGTCAAGTATGCATGAGTATCAATTCAGCAAGGAAAAATTTCACATATCTGCCTTAATTGGGCAAGAATAAATCAGAGGGGTATTTGCAGAATTCACACTGGCATGCAAATCAGTACTGGAATATTTGGAAACATGTTAAAGCTTTCCAGTATTGTCCAAATCAAAGCCAAGAGATTTTTTTTGTGAAAAAAAAACTGTTTGTAAAGTCCAAAATCAAGTGCCCATAAATCAAGCTACATTTATGGAAAGGAATCAGAACAGCCAAGAAATTTCGAGCAAGAAGTTTTTTTGTATTGGTTTCAATCAAATCGTTTTTGGCAAGTACTAAATTTTCTCAAGAAATCTCACTGTGTTTTTATAGCAAAAGTTTTTAATTAGTTCAAACATTTTCAGCAAGAGTTATTCTTGGCAAGAAAAGCAATTCGAGATATATTTTTTTTAAAAATCAAGTTGCAAAAATCAGCAAATCAGGGAGAAATTTTTTATGGCAAGAATTCCTTTCTGATTTCTCGGCATTTATTCAAAGGGACCACAACAATTCAATCAAAGAACCAAAAGTGGAAACAAAACAGTTTATTTCAAGCCGTGGAATCAAAAGAGGGAACCACGCAATCAGATCAAGGCATTTGCGGTGAAATCAGATTTTTTTTAGGGTTTTTTTCCCTATATATACACCTGTTTCATCATCAGCATAGATAATCGAAATCCAACACAACGAAATTCACAGAGCAGACAGAGAATTAAAAAATTACTCACAATCAATTTCGATCAGAAACCCTAGCCATCAGAATTCCCAATCAACCGATGATACAAGCCACCAGAGATTGAAGCCAAAAGACACGAGAATCAGAGTATCATATTTCATCAATTAAAGCATCACGATTCAGGGATTTGAAGAAACCCTAGTTTCTTTTGTCAGAGCCGCCATTGTCTTAAGAGAGAAAGAGGATCGGGCAAGAATGAAAAGAAATGGGCCGACCAAAGTCTTTAGGGCTTAGGGATTTATAATTAAAAAGGGGATGACCCTCTTTTCTTTAACTCCAAGGCTTTTTTTATTTTAATTTCTCTTATTCATTGTATTGTATTTGTTTTAAAAAATTGTCGAACAGTTTTTTTCTAGAGTCTGTAAAATTCTAGAGGAATCAGTCAGGGTGTTGACTGTCTGTTTCAGAGTCTGTAAAATCTGAGTTACGAGTTACAGGGTTTGTAATTCGGGAAATCTGATCGAGTGAATATTGATCAGTCTACGGTTTTGAGCGTAGGGTTAGAATAGGAGCAGGGGTTTGCGAGTATACATGGTCTTGTATGCGGGAACTGTTCTATCACCTAGTAGAAACCTTAGAAATGCAGCAGTAGGCAGGGTTTTGCCGAAGCTGGGTATATTTGTGTGTGATTTATTTTCTGCATTCAGTTTCTGCTATTTTCTGTGATCAGTTTATTATTATATATATCTCGTTAAGTTTTTAATTCACTTAAAAACTGTGAAAAACCCTATTCACCCCCCCTCTAGGGTTATTCTAGATCCAACAAAGACAAGGTAATAAGTGGTCATCGTCCAGACATACTTGGAGATCGATTGGATATTCAAGGACCTCTCTCTTGTATTGGACATATGGGACGAGGAATAAGGTGCCTCCGGTTTTGTTTAGACCCAAAACGGACTTGTAGATGGATGTGCGTCTGACATTGGATTTCATTCTATGTTGATTGATTTCTATTAAATATACATCTGTTTGGTGGCGGAGATTTATTCTCTTACTTAACACCGTTCTCTGAAATGTACGAGCTTAGAGGTTATATATTGATAGACAACAGTTGTACGACATGAATTGTCAATGAGGCATGCTAAGATGCAAATGATCAAGGCTTATTATTGAAAAGCAGATTATTGTGGACGATGATCAAAGCACGACTTTAATTAGCATAGCTTTGTGTATAGCGTTAATTCGCGAGCCTCACACCTCGGTGTGAACCAGAAAAGGGAGAGGACCGCAGGGAGGACATTCGTTTCTTTCTAGTTAGGAGTGATGTCATGGTATGGAGCCTAGACATTTTACTTATGTGGATGTTGGAAAGCGAGGTACCTTGGATTTGAGTCCCTAGTGGCTCTTGATATTTTTCAACATACTGACCGGATTTTATGCCACATAGGGCAGGGAAATGTATTGTTCAGGAATTACCAATCCACTAAAGTAAGTGTGGACTGGCCCTGCCGCCCCGGGTGCACTTGCGAGTGAGTCCTGAGGCATGGGCTAGAGTGTCTTGAATTCGGAAGGAAGATCCCTTGCCTTGGTTCATGATGGAAATCCAATTTCAAATATGACATTTTTCAGTTTTAATTGTAAAACTAGTATGGCGACATAATATATGGTATCTATGCCGTCTATGATTGATACTTTTATATTTGAAGTTGTTTTGACACTATGCACTTATACTATTATCAAAATGATTTGTTTTAAAACATACCAAGCATGTTTGGCTATTATAAGGTAAAACTCTATCCTTCGGCTTGCGTTGCATTATGTGATGGGACATAAGTCTTATAATAGCTTCATTTTTCAAAAAGCATTGCGTTGTTTACAAACTGTTTTATTTCACAGATTCATGTGGAGTAAACCCATTCCGTGTTATACGACGTGGTCCCAAGATTTCCCAACTTTTAAATTAAAGATTTAATAGCTATTTTAGTTCTCATACCAGTCCCATGACTGGCTTGGAGTTTATTGTTTCAACCTAAATTTTGGGTGCCCTTATTTCCTACATGGGCAACTAGTAGTTTTGGTTTCGTAGATATTCATTTTCACAGGATCCTAGATTACAGATGGAGCTATATTCGGAAATATTTGTATCTGTCTATTTCTTTCAGTTGTGTCAATTGATGTATTTTCGCTACGCATTGTATTTATATATTTTATTTCCGCTTCTATGTATTTTAAGTCTATGATATTTTCCATTATGTAATATATATTCATACTCTGATTTATTCTTGTACTATGATGTAAATTGTTTTAATAGCAATAAAAGGTTCTAATGTTTTTGTTTTGGTGCGTCGTGTTCTCAAAGCAATCCGGGCTCCCTCATCTCTTCGGGGATCACGGAAGTCTGGGTCATTTCAAGTTATGTTGTCTTTCCCTTTCATCTTTACCATTTATTCTTTTTAGGAAGTTAGGCATATTCCAAATTGATGGGCTACTGAAACTAATTGAAATCCATTTCCATAGTTTTAGATAATTATTATAATAGGAACCCATGATTGCAAAACATTCCTTTCCTTATTTTCGAGGTTGTCAAAATAGAGTGTAATATGTTAACTCTCTATTTCACACTAATCGTCATCTGTTCATAATTTTAGTTTGCAACCATGCTTCCAAATTTTCTTTGTTTACCCAAACTATGCAAATACATTCCTACTATCCTAACCAATCAATCTAGGCTACTACTAGTTTTTAGATGTCACTCACCGAATTTCCCCGATCTTCGAAGGACGAAAAAATGTGGATTGTATGAGAACATGACGCATCGGAACACAAGACAACAGAACTTTTCATTGCTATTACAACAATTTTCATCAGTGTACAAGAATATCAGAGTACGAATAAATATTACACAGCGGAAATACAAATATCAGAGAATAAAATACATAGTAGCAGAAATAAAAATGTACAAATACAATGCGTAGCGGAAATACATCAACTAACACAACTGAAAGAAATACACGGATGCAAAGCTTTTTGAATATAGCTCCAATTGTAAATTAGGATCCTGTTAAGCAAAAATATGCAAAACCAAAACTACTAGCGGCCCGTGTGGAAAATATAGGCACACCCAGAGTTTAGGTGAAAACAATAAACTCCGGGTTAGTCATGGGACTAGCATGAGAATTAAAACGGTTATGAAAAACTTACTTTAAAAGTTGGGAAACATCATGGGACCACGTTGTATAACATGGAACGGGTTTACTCCACATGAATATCAGTTTAGAAATAAAACAATGCAATGCTTCTTCAAAAATGAAGCTATTATAAGACTCAGGTCGAATCACACATGTAACGTAAGCCGGAGGATAGAATTTTACCTTATAATAGCCAAACATGCTTGCTACGCTTTAAAACAAATCATTTTGATATTACTATAACTGCATAGTGTTAAAAACAATTTCGAATATAAATGCATCAATCATAGACGACATAGGTACCATATATTATGTCGCCATATAAGTTTATAACTAAAAACGAAAAGTCGCGTATTGGAAATTGGATTTCCATCATGAGTCAAGGCAAGGGATGGTCTACTTACCGATTCGGATCACCTCTAGCAAGATGACCCAGGATCACACCTTGGGGCAACCCTTGGATCTTGCAGGGCCAGTCCAGTCTTACTTTTGTGGATTGGTTATTCCTGAACAATACATTTCACGGTCTTATCGAACCTCCAAAATGGTCAGTACGTCGACCATATAAGCCTTTTAGTCGTCTCTATATCCGAGGCGCCTTGCATTCCATCAACCACATAAGTAAATATGTCTGGGCTCCATACCATGACACTACTTCTAGCTAGAAAGAAACGTATGCACTCCCTGCGTCCCTTATCCCGTTTTAGACTCATAACGGGGTGTGAGGCTGCGCTTAACGCTATACACAAAGAGGTGCTACTTAAAGCCGTGCTTTGATCATCGACCACAAGGCCCTGCTTTTCAACAAAAGCCTTCATCACTACATCTCAGCATGCTTCATTATCAGTTCATACCATACAACTGATGTCTACCGATATACAACCTTTGAGCTCGTACGTCTTAAAGAAGGGTGTTAAGCAAGAGAATAAATTCTCCGCCACCAAACAGAGATATATTAAGTAAAGATCAACTAACATAGCACTAAATACGATGTCATACATACAATCCTTTCACAAGTCCATTCTGGGTCTGAACGAAACCGGAGGCACCTTATTCCTCGTCCTATATGTCCAATACAAGAGAGAGATCCTCGCAAATCCGTTCGATCTCCAAGTACGTCTGGACGATCACTACATATAACCTCTACTTGGGTGTACTTTCCAAGTGAGACACCAGCAATAGCCCGAACGATGTGAAGATCTTCGGTCTTCAACAACCGTCTTCATTTTCGAATTTTAATCGTCGTAACAATTATTCAGAATGGGTTAAACCCGGTCTTTCCAAATAACTCGCGTATCTTATAATCAAGTGTTATAAAAACACATCATATGCCTCATTCCAATATAGAATATTCTTTTATTCAAATATTCTTATCTTTGAAAAGATTTGATAATATCTTTTCACAACTTAAACCAAATTAAGGTTTATCAACTAATCGGGATTATCGAGCCTTGCCGAAGTAATCATTTATCTTATTATCCAAATCCCAACCTATTCATCCCATGGAGCAAAACTAGTGGTACTCCATATCTAACACCTATTGTGTTATCGGTAAATTTAATTACCACTTAATGTTCAAATCTAACTAAAGTTTTAACTACTGCATGGAGTAAAACTAGTGATACTCCATTCTCGAACACTTCTTGAATTTGATAAATTTAATTATCTGTAATGACCCGAGAATTTTCGGCCCTGAAAATCGACATAAACACATTTATCATATCTCATGCCGATCTTCCAAACACTGAAAACATCGGAACGTTATCAGAAAAAAATTAGAGGGTGAGATAGGAGAGAAAGAAATATAAGAATAGAAGAAGAAGAAGAACCAACACAACATAGAATTAGAGTCTCACATCGCAACGGAACAAATATATATAGAAATAAATCTTTATTGAGAGTTTTAAATAAAAACTTAAAATCATCAGAGTACATCAAACACATCTGGACAGTTATAATAATCTGTCCTCAGATATACAAACACATAGAGAAATAAATACTAGATATTATACGTCTGAACATCTCCAGCTCGTCTCTGGACTTCGAAGCATTCGATAACCTGGACCTATACAACCCGGTCTAATCCGAGCATTACAAATACTGGGTCAGTCTAGCGAACCAAAGTGAGAAAAACACACTAAGTTTAAGGAGAATTATTCAACTTGATTTTAAAGTTCAAAATCTTTTCGAAAGAAAAGGATAATCGTAAGACCAAATCCACACATAAATACGGTAGGTTTTTACCTTACGATAACCCAAAACATTTTTGAAATCGATATCTTTTCTAATATTATAATAGTGTCTAAATACAAATAAATATCAATATAGTAGAATGCTTGCATCTCATGCTCCACATATATAGTAAACAATCAAAACCGCGGGCACTTACTGGAGATTGGATTCCGACTAGACAAGGTATGGAACCACCCACCGATAGTGTATCTCTAGAGGCGAATACACTGGGTTCAACAAGAACATCTTGCAACCCAGCCCACACATGACTGACCACTCATTTTTCTTAAGTGTATCGAATGTATATCACCAACGGTTGGGATCAGCAACCGTTTCCCGAAAAGGGACAACATCGAAATAGATTAAAGAAGCAAAAGGAATTTCTCTAGATAGGTGATTATACACCCTAATGGGTGCGAACCACATAGCCATGTTGCCTGCCCGATTTTTGTCATTTCCCGGTTGATGAGGATTGAGGTTTGAATTTTCCTTTAGGACATCCGGCCACCATTCACTTTGAATGTCACATCATCAGATCCTCCAGAAAATCACTAATTGATGTCCACAAAAATACTCTGCGGTTTAGCTAAGAGAAGGTGTATGGCCTTCTTCGCCATCGACATAAATATGTTTGAAGAAAATCAACGTACATGACCCCTTTGGAAATATTATGTCAGACATCCGTCCATACGAGTTGTCTTAGGACTGGACAACCCGAAGTCACCCTCCTACACAACCTAGGAATCACCCTATAGATCAGTAGCGAGTAGTCCTTGCAATTCGTTGATTTCACTTACGACAGACTCACAAGTCATAATATCTTCGGCCGCTAAGCCAGAGAAATTCAACAAGTAGTTCTTCCGCTCATGAAGATAAACGGTCTTCAATTGTTCCATCTTGATCAGCATCTGATATCTTCCACATTAACGTATTTGTTGGCCGGAATGGTTTTCGAATATAATTCGATCCCGATCTTTCCGTACCAACAATCGTAAAGGTCAAATTTGATAGTCGGTTATTTAACTATCAAATAAAACATCCATTCAATCATGAAATAAAAATAGATTTATTGGTCCAGTATTTAGCATCACTTGGCTTCTTTTATTTAAATAATTAAACAATATTTAACTTAAACATTCCAATATTGGGGAAACAACAATTCAATTATTATTTTAGCATGTTAGCATTCGCAAAACCATTCCTTTTTAATATTTAGAAAAATATATTATAATAATATCCAATATTCCATTTGACTAACATTTGCATAACATTTAATATAGCATTATACATTATCTATAACTGAGAAATCAGTTTAACTTATTATTCGTAAAACGACGTTGCGCAACTCTTTTGGTTCATCAATTCGATCCATACCATTCATCCATTAACAAAAGTTTGGATCACTGCATCTCAGCATGCCACACTATCAATCCATACCGTACCACTGATTTCTGCCGATATATAACCTCTGAGCTCGTACGTCCCAGAGAAGGGTGTTAAGCAAGAGCATAAATTCTCCGCCACCAAACAGATATATATTTAGCAGAGATAAACAAATACTGTACAAAGGAATACAATGTCAGACACACCATCCATTTACAAGTCCGCTCTGGGTCTGAACGAAACCGGAGGCACCTTATTCCTCGCATATCCGTACAATCAACAAGTACGCCCGGATGGCTACCACTGTAGCCCCTTCAAGGTAGCTACTCCTATCACGAGCATCAGTAACACCCATCCATTCGATGTGGAGATCGTCGGTCTTGCACCATCTTCAATCTCTTTGACTCATCGTCGAATCAGTTATTCAGAATGGGTATAAACCCGGTCTTTCCGAATAACTCGCGTATCTTATAATCAAGTGTTATAACAACACACCATACGCCTCATTCCAATCCAGAATATTCTTTTATTCAAATATTCTTTTCCTTTGGGAAAGGTTCCCATTAAAGATAAATTCTTTAAATTTATTCTTTAATCTTCCTTTGGATATCAAACCATATTAAGATTTTCCAAACTAGTCGGGATTAGCGAACTACACCGAAGTAATCATTTATTTTATTTCCCAATCCTAACCTATTCATCCCATGGAGCAAAACTGGTAATACTCCATATCTAACACCACGGTGTTATTGGTAAATTTAATTACCATTTCACGTTCAAATCTAATTAAAGATTTAACTATCGCTAGGAGTAAAACTGGTGATACTCCACTCTCGATCATTTCCAAATTTGATAATTTAAATTATCAATTCAAATTTCAATCTAATTAAAGATTCATTAAAACTCCACATAGTTTTAATCTTCCCAAAAATCAATATTAATGATTATTTAACTTTGGAAACGCAAACATGCCGCATCGACAATCTACACCGAACTATTGATTTCTGCCGATATATAACCTCTGAGCTCGTACGTCTCAGAGAAGGGTGTTAAGCAAAAGAATAAATTCTCTGCCGCCAAATAGGTATAAATTAAGTAGAGATCAACCATACAGTTCGAAATACAATGACATACATGTAATCCTGTCTTTTACTGGGTTAAAGTACTAATGCCATTTAAAACACAGTTCACGACAAACCCAAATCACATTCCATTTCATGGAATCTTCGCGGAAAACAAATCAATATATAATCGATATCAATTTACGTATCCGACTAATAATATAAATGGAATAACGGCAAAGCCTTTTAAATTCCATGTGTGTTAACAGTCTTCCTCCACAAAAAGTCACTTCGATTATTACCAAATCGAATTCCATTCAATTCCAATTTAATATATTAAACTAGAAATATTTTACTTTGGAAAATTCCCGTTAAATCTTAATAAAAAGATTTATAAATTCCAATACACATTTCACTGTATATCAGGTTAAAGAACAAATGTTATTAAAACACAGTTCACAAAAAACCCAATTCACATTCCATTTTTAATCGGGCTAAAGAACAAATGTTATTTAAAACACCATTCACGATAAACCCGAAAATCCCATTCTTTTATTCCATTCCAATTAAATATTAATTAATTGGAAATCTTCATTAAATCTATATAAAAAGATTTATTGTTTCCTCAACGGGGTTTAAGAACAGTGTTAAAGAAGTCACCACTCACAGCAAACCCAAAATCCAATTCGATATCAAATACAAGGCTCTGAATAGAAAATACATCGGCTTATATTCAATATCAAATTCTGATATCAACAAATATCGTATTGAAATAACGATATATATATATCTTCGAAATTCCTGCACAACGTCCGTATAATCACGGAATCCAATATCGAAATATTCCGAAGATAATTTCGATTCAAATCCATTCCAATTCGTATATTGGAAATTCTGGTTATTTTTGAAAACCATTTCAAATCCAATTTATTTATTTAAAAGTAAATAAATTATTATTCTAGTTAATAACTAGTTCATTTCGACAAAAATATATTTTTATCTTTTCAAATATGGGATTTTTCATCCCAATTCTTTCCAAATCATTTATTATGATTTTACATAATTTTTCCATATTTTTAATAATTTTATTATCGCCCATACAATCGGTTTCCAATAACAGCCACCAAAGTGCATCCATAGTGACCTTTTCTGAAATTGATTTGGATATATCTCCAAATCCAACCGTTAGATTTCAAATCTCTTCTATTCATTGGAAAGCTCTTTTCGATACGAACCCATCCATTTGAAGTCAATGGTCGAAATTCGCGAACTGCCGTAGTGCGGCGCGTTCTATTCAGGCCATTATATTATATATATAATATATATTTCGTCGATTTTCATTTAAAACAAATTTTATAAATCGTTTTAAATTCGTTTCAAAAACAATTTCAACTTCCATTTCAAATTCAAATCAAAATTGAAGTTTTCCTTATAAATTCGTTTTAAATTCATTTCAAATCGATTTCAATTCAAATCGATTTCAATTCAGTTTCAATCCGTTTTAAATTCAATTCAAAACAATTTCAATTCTATTTCAATTTAATTCGAATTTCAATTTTCCATATCATTTCAATATTAAAACGATAATATTTTCAAAATATTGGATTTTGAAATCTCTTTTCGATTTTCATTATAAAATGAATAAAATCGACAAAAATTCCCCGTTCGTGTTAAAATGGCGTTTAACTACCTAACACGGCTTCACATTTCAATATTTTCTGAATATTATTTTAAAATATTCGTTATTTTAAAATAATCATTATTTTAAAATATTTATTCTTCCGAACTGGAATCAGACACAATCAATTACCATATAATTTGATTATACGGATTTCATACAATACATGTACACAACAACAATCAAACACAGTCGACCATCATCCAAAATGCATTCTACACTGCATAAGCATCAAATATTAATATTTAACGGTTACAACAGCCTGTCAATCGATCGATCGACATACAACTAATTATTGGGATTAGTGTATGCCTAATTTTCATCCCAACATCCGTGTGGGGTTTTCAAACAACAAACACAGATTTATTTGTGCAGTTGGGCGATGTGTAAAATTTATCGTCCCAATCAATATCAGTCAAATGTGTGTACATAAAAAAATCATCTGATTTATTTATAAATATTTATTTAATTCATGCACACGTTAAAAATTATATTTTTAACTATAAAATATTTTATTCCATTCCATATCTCACAATCAATTTTCACAACAAAATCAACCAAGCAAACAAGTCGTCCATGGTCTGTGGACGACGGGTGTCAGGTGCTGCTAAGCACTGTCTGCATCCTAGTATATATATTAACTAGAAAATAAAATAAAAGTGAGGAGTTCTCACCTAGAAGTTAAACCAAACGCCATGGCTCTTCATATGTAGAAAATCTTCGCCGTGTTTTATTCATTGCATATATAATTTGAAAATCATATTTTTATCGAATTAAAAGTTATTCCATAATATGACTATTTTATAAATAGTATGCTTAGGCTAAAAATCCTATTTTTATCTTTCTAAAAATATTTTCATGTCATAAGCTAGTTAAAAGTCATATTTTTAACTTACTAAAAATATTTCCTTTGTACGATAAAAATTCTATTTTTATACCGTTATTCAGATCATAAAAATCATATTTTTACTTCAAATCTAAACACAAAAAAATCGTATTTTTATTATCGCTACATGTACATAAAAAAATCAAATCTTTATTTTCATGTTATACATAAAAGTCTAACCTGTGTATAAATAAAGAAATCTAACCTTTATATGTTTCTAAAATTCATATCTTCATATTTTTAAAACTCATATCTTTTCTTTTTCAAAGATCATATCTTTATATACACTATCTATATAAAAACTGATTTTAAAAATATGATTTTTAACCTATAAAAATAATTTTATAAATATATTTTTAACATAAAAAAACAAAAAAATTCAGTTTTAAAAATAAAAATAAAACAAAAACACTTACAGCAGAAATCGAAGGAGGGGCAGGAACCTGCGCTCGCCGGAGGAGGTGGTTAGGGATGTCGGGGAGGTGGAGGCTACAGGCGGTGGGGACCTAGGATGCTGACGGCGGCGATCTTTGTAGGGTTTGGGCTAGGCAGCGGAGGAGAGAGAGGAGGGCTTGGAGGGGTGGCGCGTGGGTCGGTTAATTGGAGAAGATGGGGGGAGGGTCGGAGGCGGAGGGCGGTGGGTGCCACCAGCGGCAGCACGGCTCCATCGAGGGGGGTGACGGGATTACAGGAGCTCATTTTTTTTAATTTGACTGTTGGCTTTTAAGGAGGGAAAGGGTGAAGGATAATATATATATATTAATTAATTTCATAAAGCAGCTTTTAAATTCGAACTCCAAATCAAACCCACCGACTGTCGTCCCTAGCTAATTGCCCCCATTCCGAGCACAATGGGATATGTCTGGTAAGCCGATTCGACTATTTCGATTAGTTTCCGTCAAAATCTAAATATAACTCTATATATTGAATTTGAACGCGCATTTCAATTTATCGGGGCCACATACGGACTCTAAAAATTCCCGAAAAATATTTTCTAGCTTTGTATTGACGATACAGTCCTAATAAAACTAATTTCATCCGTTTGAAAAATGGCCATTTTCTGGTCGATCCAAATTGACTAAAACTGTCAAAACATGTTTTACTTCGCCACGCTCACATATTGATTCGAAAAATTATGAATTTTGGAATCTAGCAATAACTCGACATCCCGGATCCAACAAAAGTGGTTTCGTCAAAAATGGAGGCCGTTTGCAAAATTTCCATTTTTAAGGGCCAAAAATTCCATAGCGACTATTCTGAATTTTCAACTGGGCATAACTTTTTATTCCCACTACGAAATTTCAGTTTGTCGGATTCGTTGGAAAGATATTCTCAAATAGATTCTAATATTTTTGGTTACACTAAAATCCGGCTTATTTTGAATCCTATACATTCATTTGAAAATTGAAATCGAATTTTCGAACTACCGCGCCAATTTAAAATAAATATTTATATTCTAACGTCGATTCAAAAAAATATATACGTTCTAATTCTATTCAAAATAAATTTCTCGTCGTTATTATTTAAAATAAATCATTTTACATATTCAAAATTCATTAAAATTGCCAAAATAAAAAATTTAAATTGGTTCGGATTTTCCGGGTTGTTACAATCTCCCCCACTTAAAATCTTTTCATCCCCGAAAAGGAACGAACCTGAAAGTTGTTTTACAAACCAACTCAACTTTCATTATTTTCATTATGGCTTAAGTTCTTCAACTTTTCAGTTTCTAAGAACTTTTCAAAATTTCAAAAATTTGGCTAACACCCTAAATTTTCGAAAAATTTCGCCATAACCTCCCCTGCACGTGAGCACCGGGAAAATCCCGAAATCTCCATACAGGCCTTTCCAATTCAAAAAAAAAAAAGAAACAGCCAATCGGCTCATAAAATAATCCAAACCCAAGAAATTTGTAAACATGTACCTATTTGTCGGGCATACAATTTTATTCCTCTTCTCTAGCCTCCTTGCAATGACCTGTTCATACATATATAGGTACATGCATGCATTTCCAACAATTTTCAATACAGTCGAATATTTGGTTCAATTTGGCCTAAATTTATCTTTCTTTCACATGTTGGTTTAAATAAATAATCACACAACATAACCATCAATCAATTAGTGAATTAACGTTTCAAATTTATAATTTTGATACATATACAGAAAATCTTGTTTTTGATGCCAAGTCACAATAATAACCCTATCTAGTTTTGGTTCTCACACCAGTCGATTGGAAATATATAGAAATCCCACTTTCGAAATTCGAAAATGACACCGATGATGGGGCCTCATCATCAAAATCATTCCCGGGCGACTAGAGTGTGATTCTATATCTACCCAGTATATTAAAACTTCGAATATACGTTTGCAAGGTGTATATGCAAAACCGTTATATATTGGATTTTCCAAATTCAATACAAATAAATATTCAAATACGTTGAATAAGGTTTAAATCTTCAAAACAAAGTTTTTTTTTTAATTTTTTTTTAAAAACATTACTCTTCACACTCGTTCTAGGATACTACTGATCCTATCTCTAACAAGTCATTCTCATTGGATATTACTAATCCAATCTCTGATGAATTCTTTCGTATGGTTCTAATGTGTCTTGTTCTCGAGTTCTGTTAACCAGAGCTTTGATACCAAATGCGGCGACCCAAACTTCCCCGTAAAGGAAAGCCCAGATTACTTTGTGAACAAGACGAATCAAAACAAAAACAGAAGAACATTTCATTGCATTTTACAACAATTCCATCAGAATACAAGAATATAATAAAGTATGAATAAATATTACACAGAAAATATCAGAGATTTAAGTTACATTTAAATACATCGTAGCGGAAAAACAATACAAAGCACAACTGAAAACAGATACACAGATACAGAGCTTTCCAAATATCGCTTCAGTTGTAACCAGGATCCTGTGAATATAAATTTGCAAAACCAAAACTACTAATTGCCTGTGTGGAAAATAGGTGGCACCCAAAGTTTAGGTCAAAACAATAAAATCCAGGTCAGTCATGTGACTGGTGTTAGAACTAAAACAGTTATTAATCTTTATTTTTAAAGTTAGCTAAATCGAGGGACCACGCCATATAACACGGAACGGGTTTCCTCCCAAGAATACTAGTGCACAAAACAAACAACGCAATGCTAAATAAAGAACAATGAAGCAATTATAAGACCCGGGTTCCATCACACAATGCAACGCAAGCCGGAGGATAGGGTTTTCCCTTATAATAGCCAAATATGCTTGATACGTGAAATTTCGTCTTTTATTATTACAATAAGTGAAGAAAACAACTTCAAATATAAATGTATCAATCATAAGCGGCATGGGTACCATATATCATGTCGCCAATACTAGGCTCTACAATCAAAACTGCAAAATGTTGTATTTGGAAATTGGATTTCCATACTGGTGGTTACTGATTTGAAAGATCGATCGCGTAGTGCAATTGTAACACCCTACATCCGCTAGGGTAACTCACAAAGGGAATGCACTAGCTTTGGTGGAGCAATATCTAGGTAAACATACACAGAAATATTACAAGACAGAACATATAAAACAGCGGAAGAAAAACCAAATTTCATTTCTTTAAAATCTAGAAATGGTCTAAAGCCTTTTATATCAAAATGCCATTAAATCCATTACATCGAAATCTGTCTTGCAATAGTAAAGAAGCATAAAACCATAGTCATAAATCATTCCCCAAGTAAAATAGTGGAGCAAGCCATAGCAAAGAGAAATCCAAGCCGTTCATGAAAGAGCCTTGGAGCTTGGTAAGATCCGAACTAAGATGTATTCCTACCCTGCGAACCTGGAGGGGGGGAACGAAAGAAAAAGAGGCGAAACAAACTGGGTCAGTCATAAAGACCGAGTAAGTCCTAGTGGCTTTCAGCATAAAAACAGGTGAAGATAATATGGCATGAATAAACTGAAAGTAAACATAAGCATGATGACAAGGTAAGCTACAGGCACGATGAATCAAGTATAACATCCCATGCTTCCTATCAAGAGTATCAAGGTTCCTACCAAGTATCACATTGCAAGGTTTCTACTAAGGATAACATCGCTAGATTTCTAAGCTTCACCGTTCCACTATTTTCTTTGATTTCCTATATTCTCTACACCAACTGTACTAGTATCCCAACCCATATCATCCTTTTCATGTATATGTACAGCCCCTTGCCGTATATCGTATGGGTTTCATCACGTATTTCTATACTACTTCAATGTAGTGCCACCTTTCTTGAAATCGTTTGGACCGCCACCTTTGTTCTGACTAGGTTTCCTTATCATGAGCTATCGTGTGTTCAACTAGGATTTATGCCACCTAAGACAACTAGGGATTATGCTACCTATTGAACGTTTTCTAGATTCGATTAGGGTTTATGCCACCTAGGACCACTAGGGATAATGCTACCTAACGAATTCCACGTAACGATCTATTGATTGATCGGCTCCGTACATGTCCTAGCTCGTTCATGTGTCTGTGTCATACGGCCCAATCACGAAATGTAGTCACCTGTGCTAGGTCCACCATAGGGTGTATCAAGCCCCAGGGTTCCAACCACCTACACGAATCAAGCACGCACAGTGTAAACCTACTGGTGCCCAATGCCTGCTTTTTCTGCTCTGGAGTGTGTGCACGCCCGCACTCCGTTAGAACCTACACTGGCGCACCCACACAGCCGTCGTTCTGGTCGCTTACAATCAGCCCAGTAATCGTGCCCCACCCTGCCTAGTTCCATGGTACCATGATACATCTAGTGGGTTACTGCTAAAAAGGACCGCGTAACAAGGGTTTCCGTCTAGTAGGTTAAGTGTTGTCATTTAAATTCGAGACTTAACCCCATCAGCCTAGCATGTCAAGATGGTTAAGTGTTATCATTCAAGTTCGTGACTTAACCCGCCTACGTGTGATGTCAGATTGGCTAAGTGTTATCGTTCAAGTTCATGACTTCGCCCTACGAATCATCTGTCAAGTTGGTTAAGTATATTCAAGCGGTTCATGATTTAACCCTATCAAATCATCGTGTTAAATTGGTTAAGTATATTCAAGCGGTTCATGACTTAACCCTATCAAATCATCGTGTTAAATTGGTTAAGTATATTCAAGCGGTTCATGACTTAACCCTATCAAGTCATCGTGTCAAATTGGTTAAGTATATTCAAGCGGTTCATGACTTAACCCTATCAAATCATCGTGTCAAATTGGTTAAGTATATTCAAGCGGTTCATGACTTAACCCTATCATGTGGCATTAATTCATTAATGCACCCCAACCTCTCACATCAAACCTGTTGTTGTGGTCACTGGACATGCCACGCGGTTCTGGGCAGATTTACACCACAACTTAGTCTGACCTCGGGTTTCAAGCGCGATATGACCAACTACCCACATTGGATCCTATTGTTTTGCAGTAACTGGATTTCCGGGCGGTTCCGGGCAGATTTACACTGCAAACACAACCCAACCTCGAGTTGGCCATTTTCATGTTTATTCTAATGTCATGTCCATGTTCAAGTTTCATGTCGAGTTCGTGTCAAGTTTTAAGGATAAGTTTCATGCCCACATCCAGATTCAAGTTATAACAATGTTCATGTTTCAACTTTTTCCTATTATCAAGTTCATAATTCATGTTCATAACCAATTCATGTTTTTCCTAATCTACCCAAATCCTATTCCCATCGCACGTGAACGTGAATCAATCTATACTACAAATAAATCCAAATCTCGAAATAGAGGGAATAGCATCAAAACTATGATAGGAAAAAAGGGACTAGCACAAAGCGGTAAAAAGGGTTACAAGACTAGTATGATATAACTTGAGATAATTGGTTACAACATCACTGACATATAGGATTTCAAATCTAGCAAGATAAGGCGATCGTCATGATAAACGCTGACATAAAAGAATAGGCATGCAAAAGCAAGCCAAATACAAGGATAATGGATCCAGTGGGTTTGGTGTACATAATTGCGAATAAACTAAGCAAGTCACACCCTAGGTATACGATCCAACAAAATGCCAATTCGGTGTACAACATGGTTTTCAACTATAGTGTTATGGGCATGAACAATCAACTATAACAGTCTTAGGCAATCAACCCCAGTAGTCGTAGTCATGGTCATAGGTAAAAGTCTCATAGTTGTGAATCATAAGCGATTAATCACAATAGTCATGGATAATTATCCAACATAGTTCTAGGCAAATAGTCATAGGCAATTAACAGTAATAGTTTCAAAGTCATGGTCATAGATAATAGCCTTATGTTCATAATCATAGGTAATAATTCTCATAGTCAAGAGTCATAGGTGATTAGCCACAATTGTCCTTGTCATAGACATAGGCAATAGCCTTATGTTCACTGTCATAGGCATAGGCATAGTCTTATGTTCACAGTCATAGTCATAGGCATAGGCAAAATCTTATGTCCACAGTCATAGGCGTAGTCAAAGTCTTATGTCATTAACAATAGTTTCAACGTCGTAGACAATATTCCCAATAGTCAAGATCCAAGAATTTACGTTACAATCTAGCGTTTGAATAATAAACTAGGTCCAACAACATGAATATGCATGATTTAATCGATAAGAAATAACCCAAAATCATAGATTCAAGAAGAGACAAGAACATATCTAAATAGATAATCAAGCTTAGGTCCAATTTCATTTCATTCCATGGCCATAATATAATTAAATGTTTAAATCTAAAAACAAATAGAACTTATAGAGCGTGGATCGAGAATTAGAGTGCAGAGATTTGATTCTGGAAACAGTTATTGCAGTTGTTGAATCTCTATTTGTTTAGTCTTGTTCTAGTTGAAAACCCCCAATTTGCAATTCCTAGATGTTGTCTTGACGAAGAAGAAGTAGTCTCTTTTAATTTAAATATTATCATATTGATTTTCACAGAGGTAGCATAAGGACAGAATGAAATGGTGTAGAGAGAATGAGGCTAGAGGGCTGTTTAAATAGGATTAGACAGACGAATCTGGACAGAAAACGAGTCTAAATACATCAGAATGCATCAGGTTCAGAAAAGGGGTTCGGGAGGCAGGTCGACCCCCAGGTCGACACTATGGTCGATCTGGCCCCTGGGAGGTCAACACTATGGTCGACCCCCAGGTCGACCTGGTCTATGGGAGGGAGTTTTCCTGCCCTGCCTGCTGCGGGGTTTGAATTCGAATTTCAAATTCGAATTTCGAGCTGTTTTTGATTCTGAAAATTCCTGAAACTTCGGAGGGTCATATCTCCCTCATACGGACTCCGATTCTCAAAAACTCGAACTCTATTTCATGTAAAATTTCGAGACGAACGCAATGGTGCAACCCATTTCCCTTGATTCTTGTTTTAAAAATTAATTCTGCCTTGATTTCTATTTCAACATGTTATAAAAATTCGGGCTGTTATAACAATTCACCACAGTTCACGTCGTAGGCATGAGAAAACACGGTAATGCACATCCGCACTATCCAGGAAAACAAGTTACCGCGGTTTACGTCGCAGGCATGCGAAAACTGTAACGACCCGGAAAATCTGAACTAATTTAAAATTATAAAATTGGCTAAAATAGTGGATTTTAAATATTTAAAATAAATATTTTAAATAATAGCAATAAAAAGTGAGTTTGAATCGACGTTTGAAAAAGAATATAATTAATTCTAATTATAAACAAGGCCTGAAATGGCGCGGTAGTTTCAAAATTTGAATTCAAACTTTGACTGACAGTACCGGGTGCAAAACAAAACGGATTTGAGTGAAACCAAAAATATTTAAATCTGTTAGTGAATACCTTTCTAATGAATCTGAAAAATCTAAGTTTCAGAGCGGAAAGCAAAAGTTACGGCCAAATGAATTTTCAGAAAGGTCGCTATGGAATTTATATAGCCCGTGAAAATGGCCATTTTGCAAACGACCTCGGAATTCGACGAAACTACTTTTGTTGGATCCGGGATGTGAATTTATTGCTAGGTTTCAAATTTCACAATTTTTGAAGCTAGTATGTGAGCGTGGCAAAGGAAAACGTGTTTTGGTCAATTACAGTTAAATTGGATCGGCCAGAAATGGGCCTTTTTGCAAACGATCTCGGAATTCAACGAAACTAGTTTTTTTGGGACCGTATCATCAAAACATAGCTAGATTTATTTTTTTGGAATTTTTCGAATCAGTTTATGGCCCTGGCAAATTGAAATGTACGTTCAAATCGAATATTGAATGTTATATATTTTAATTTGAATGAAAAATGACTGAAACAGTCGAATGGGCCTACGAAACATATCCCATTGTGTTCGGAATGGGGGTTAAACGCTAGTGACGACAGTCGTTGGGTTTGGATTGGTGTTCGTGTGTGAAAGGAGGTACTTTCGAAATTTAAAAATTTATAAATATTAAAAAAATCTCTCATTGGCCAGTGATAGTTTCTCTCTCCCCGACCCTCTCTAAACCGACGACGGAAAGGAAGCTCGACCTTCTCTCCTCCCTAGCGCTCAATCCACACAACAAAATCACTAGCTCCAGTTAGGGTTTTTTAAGATCTCCTCGTTAGCTTCAAATCAAGACTGGTCACGCCAATTATCATCAAGTGTGGAGTGAGATCCAGGCCTCGGAAGTCAGCGCTTTCGAAGAGCTGTCGTGCCCTCCTCCCTGCGTCGAAGTGGGCCCCACCTACCTCCGCCTGAGCGCCGTTCCGAGCACTACAGGGTGGTATACTCCGATCGGCTCCAAGTTGCACGGATCGAAAGAAAAATTCAAACCTAGTTTTGAACATTTTATTGAAGGTAACGACTTGGTTTATTTTCAATAGTTTTAACACCTTTAAACCGTTGCAAACTTTGAAAAATCATAACTTTTTCGTTTCTTGTCGAAATTCAGTGAAACAAGAGATAGTGGACTCGTGTGGAGGTCTTCTACATTTTAGAAGGGACCGCATATTTTTCTGAGCCTTCTGCTATTTTTGGTGGAGTGGAACCCAAAGTGAGATTTCTAATTTATAAACGATATGGAAAACGACGATGTATAAATTATATAATCGATGTATGAGTTATATATGCATTGTACACCTCTTGTATAAGCGTTGTATAAGTTGTACGTTCGATATATAAGTTGTATATGCGTTGTAAAAATTATATATGTGTTGAAATAGAAGTCAAATGCTATATAAATATATATAAATATATATAAATATATATATATATATATACGCCCCTCGTCCACAAACCATGGACGATATTTATTGGTTGTGATTGGAGTGAAAATTTATTGATAGCGAATGGTTGATTGGAATTGTTGGTGGTTGATATTGATTGATTGTGGTTGAAAACTACCTGTTTGTGGTTGAGAAATATTTGGTTGAAACCACAAAGGATTAGTTTGTGGAAATGAAATAAATATACATGCCGCCTGCGTGCGAACTAGATGCATGAATGCCCATTGTCAAAAACCGCGATGTTTTAAGGTAGAGCGAGGAGCCGTACAAGGGACGGTCCCGATTTTAACTACCCTGCCATTATGCTGCCGAAATTTTGAATAATATTCATGTGTTAGAATTATTTTCATTTGTTAAAACTATATTTATTCGTTGAATAGAAAACCTTCATGTGTTGAATTGTAATTCATTCGTTGAATAGAAATTCATGTGTTGAATGGTATACGTGTTTTAAATATAAAAATCACACATATATATATAAACTATAGAAAACCTTCATGTGTTGAATCGATATTCATTCGTTGAATTGAAATTCATGTGTTGAATGGTATACGTGTTTTAAATATAAAAATCACATTTTTATCTATATATATAAACTATATAAAACCTTCATGTGTTGAATCGATATTCATTCATTGAATTGAAATTCATTTGTTGAATGGTATTCGTGTTTTAAATATAAAAATCACATTTTTATCTATATATACAAACTATAGAAAACCTTCATGTGTTGAATCGATATTCATTCGTTGAATTGAAATTCAGGTGTTGAATGGTATTCGTGTTTTAAATATAAAATCACCTTTTATCTATATATATAAACTATAGAAAACCTTCATGTGTTGAATCGATATTCATTCGCTGAATTGAAATTCATGTGTTGAATGGTATTCATATTTTGAAAGAAATTGTTTTATAATAAAAATCCCATTTTTATCATCAATATGAAATATATAAAATAATCTTGTTTTGAATTAAATTGTTTTATAATAAAAATCCTATTTTTATCACCTATATTAACTATAAAAAATAGTCGAGTTTTGAAATAAATTGTTTTACATTAAAAATCACATTTTTCTTATATACATGAATTGTTAAAAATAGTGAAGTGTTGAAATAGAAGACAGTTAGATAAAAATATCATTTTTATCAAATGTATGAAAAGAATATAGTTTTTGAAATCGAAGAATCGATATATATATAAATAGAATTGAAATATATCGAATAACGAAGCTGCAGTTCGTATTTTGAAACCGTGATTTCAAACGATTATTGCGGGAGATCCGACCATCGGATTTTCCCGAAACAGCAACCGTTGGGTCCGCTTTGGAAATATCTTTCCAACGGCACCAACTTTGTAAAAATCCAACGGTTGGATTGTCTGGAATGTTTAATTCAAATCTGAGGAAAAATAGCGCCAGAATCGATTATATTTATATACATATAATTATATTTAATCGAATAACGACGCTGTAGTTCGTATTTCGAAATCGAAACTTCAAACGATTATACCGGGAGATCCGACCGTCGGATTTTCCCGAAACTGGAACCGTTGGGTTCATTTTGAAAAGATCTTTCTAATGATGTAAATTTTGTGAAGATCCAACGGTTAGATTTTCAGATATATGTAAATCAAATCTGAAGAAAAACAGCGCCACGGCCGCGTTATGGCCCGAAGCGTCGTTTTGACTAATTTGGCTATTTTAAAATAAATAAAAATAGCAATAAATCGTTATAAAATATTATAAACAATATGGATGTGAAATTTAGGAATTAACTGAAGGTTGGCTAAGTCGAACGGTTTCTTGGGTATTGATCTGATGTTGGTTTCGGCCTTCGGGGTTTATATTTGTGAAATCGCTCTCTTACTGATTGACGGTTAGTGACTAATGAATTGAAATGATGCGTAGTAGTGTTTGTGTAGAACTTGTCTATTATATACGCGAGTTGCTCAGAAATACCGGGTTTATCCCATTCTGAATAACTGAATCGACGATAAGAAATCGAGGATGAAGACGGTGGTCGAAGACCGGAGATCTTCACCTCGTTTGGATGGTAACCGACGTCCTGATTGGGAGGCATCCCGAAATATGGATAATGAGTGGTGATCGTCCAGACGTACGTGGTGATCGATGGGTTTGCGAGGTATATAGTGCCCCCGGTTTCGTTCAGACCCAGAACGGACTTGCAAATGGACAGTGTGTCTGACATTGGAATTTATTCTGTGTGATTGATAGCCATCAGTTGCATGGTGTGAATTGCCTGTGTGGCATGCTAAGATGCAATGATCAGGACTTCTGTTGAAAAGCAAAGTCTTATGGTGATGATCAAAGCACCGCCTGTGTGGCGTAGCTTTGTGTATAACGTGAAATCGCGAGCCTTACACCCCGGTATGAACCAGAAACGGGAGAGGACCTCAGGGGGGACGTGCGTTTTCTTTCTAGCTAGAAGTGGCATCAGTGGTTTTACACGCCCTGACGAGTTTGACTTATGTGGTTGTTACTGTTACGAGGCGGCTCGGTTAGATCGGACGATCCGGGTCCGATGGAGTCATTCGTTGGCACATTTACGCCCCAAAGGGCGGAGGGACGCATTGTTCAGGCATTATAATCCACTTCGTGTGGATCGGCCCTTACGATCCAAGGTACAGTTGCGGCTGTGCCTGAGGCTCGGGCTAGAGAGTCTCGAAGGCGGTAAGGACTATCTTTTGCCTTGGTTCATAACGGAAATCCAATTTCCAAATACAACACCGTGCGGTTTTGATTGTGTATATATATATATATATATATATATATATATATATATATATATATATGGCGACATGATATATGGTACCCATGCCGTCTATGATTGATAGTTATGATTGAAATTGTTTTTGAAACATATAAACACTAGTAATAATATCAAATGCTTTTGTTTTATTCGTATCAATCATATTTTGGCCATTATAAGGTAAAACTCTATCCTCCGGTTTGCGTTGCATTGTGTGATGGGAACTGAGTCTTATAATGGCTTCATTTTGATAAAAAGCATTGCGATGTTAAAAGAATTATTTGTTTTGAAGCACTGGCAATCCGATGGAGTAAACCCGTTCCACAAAATTGGCGTGGTCCTGTGATTAGCCATATTTTAAATGTGTTGAGTAGATTTCTCATACCAGTCCCATGACTGACTCGTAGTTTGTTTCACTTTCAAACTAGGGTGCCCCTTTTTCTACACGGGCAGCCTTGTATTCAGGTTTTAGCTGGCTTTCTCTGGATAGCTGGAGCTGAAGATGGATTCTATCACTTATCTCTTTTTATGCTGTTCAGCTCCTATTGTATATATTATGTTTATTTCCGCTGTAGACATTTATGTATAGCTGAACTGTATTTGTACTAAGTATGATCCTGTATACTGTGTAACTCTGATGTTTATGTTTATCCAATGTGTTATTTGTTCATTATCTGGTGTATTTATTTAATTCTGTTCTGCTATTATCTGTTTCTGTGTTATATTACAAGGATTACCCTTGCCACCATCAGTACGGGGTTTGGGGTCATCTCAATAACATCGCTAACTCTATTCATCAGGGAAATTGGGGGTTGTGCCCTAACCCTCACCTCGGTCGACCGAATCCATGACAACCCATAGGGTGTCTATCCTCATCTCAAAAGCATACTGATCTAACCATCAGTTTCCCACCATACCGGTGTGTGGGGCTCGCGAATTAACGCTACAAAAAGCTGTGCTATATTAAAGCTACGCTTTGATCATCATCCACCAAACTTTGCTTTTCAACAAAAGTTTGGATCACTGCATCTCAGCATGCCACACTATCAATCCATACCGTACCACTGATTTCTGCCGATATATAACCTCTGAGCTTGTACGTCTTAGAGAAGGGTGTTGAGCAAGAGAATAAATTCTCTGCCACCAAACAGATATATATTTAGCAGAGATCAACGAATACAGTATAAAGGAATACAATGTAGGCACACCATCCATTTACAAGTCCTCTCTGGGTCTGAACGAAACCGGAGGCACCTAATTCCTTGCATATCTGTACAATCAACAAGTACGTCCGGATGGCTACCACTGTAGCCCCTTCAAGGTATCTACTCCTATCATGAGCATAAGTAGCACCCATCCATTCGATGTGAAGATCATCGGTCTTGCACCGTCTTCAATCTCTTCGACTCATCGTCGAACCAGTTATTCAGAATGGGTATAAACCCGGTCTTTCTGAATAACTCGCGTATCTTATAATCATGTGTTATAACAACACATCATATGCCTCATTCCAATCTAGAATATTCTTTTGTTCAAATATTCTTTTCCTTTGGGAAAGGTTCCCATTAATTTTATCAAAGATAAATTCTTTAAATTTATTCTTTAATCTTCCTTTGGATATCAAACCATATTAAGGTTTTCCAAACTAGTCGGGATTAGCGAACTACACAGAAGTAATCATTTATTTTATTTCCCAATCCCAGCCTATTCATCCCATGGAGCAAAACTGGTAATACTCCATATCTAACACCACATTGTTATCAGTAAATTTAATTACCATTTCACGTTCAAATCTAATTAAAGATTTAACTATCGCTAGGAGTAAAACTGGTGATACTCCACTCTCGATCATTTCCAAATTTGATAATTTAAATTATCAATTCAAATTTCAATCTAATAAAAGATTCATTAAAACTCCACTTAGTTTTAATCTTCCCAAAAATCTATATTAATGATTATTTAACTTTGGAAACACAAACATGCCGCATCGAAAATCTATACCGTACTATTGATTTCTGCCGATATATAACCTCTGAGCTCGTACGTCTCAGAGAATGGCGTTAAGCAAGAGAATAAATTCTCCGTCACCAAACAGATATATATTAAGTAGAGATCAACCATACAATTCGAAATACAACGACAAACATGTAATCCTGTCTTTTACTGGGTTAAAGAACTAATGTCATTCAAAACACAGTTCACGACAAACCCAAATCACATTCCATTTCATAGAATCTTCACGGAAAACAAATCAATATATAATCGATATCAATTTCTGTATTCGACTAATAATATAAATGGAATAATGGCAAAGCCTTTTAAATTCCATGTGTATTAGCAGTCTTCCTCCATAGAAACTCACTTCGATTATTACCAAATCGAATTCCATTCAATTCCAATTAATTATATTAAACCTAAAATCTTTTACTTTGGAAAATTCCCCTTAAATCTTAATAAAAAGATTTATAAATTCCAAACTACATTTCACTGTAAATTAGGTTAAAGAACAAATGTTATTAAAACACAGTTCACAACAAACCCAATTCACGTTCCATTTTTAATCGGGCTAAAGAACAAATGTTATTTAAAACACCGTTCAAGATAAACCTGAAAATCCCATTCTTTTATTCCATTCCAATTAAATATTAATTAATTGGAAAACTTCATTAAATCTAAATAAAAATATTTATTCTTTCCTTAATTAGGTTTAAGAACAGTGTTAATGAAGACACCACTCACGACAAACCCAAAATCCAATTCGATATCAAATACAAGGCTCTGAATAGAAAATATATCGGCTTATATTAAATATTAAATTCTGATATCAACAAATATCGTATTGGAATAATGATGTGTATATATATATTCCAAATTCCTTCACAACGTTCGTATAATCACGGAATCCAATATCGAAATATTCCGAAGAAAATTTTGATTCAAATCCATTCCAATTCATATATTGGAAATTCTGGTTATTTTTGAAAACCATTTGAAATCCAATTTATTAATTTAAAAATAAATAAATTATTATTCTAGTTAATAACTAGTTCATTTCGACAAAAATATATTTTTATCTTTTCAAATATCGGATTTTTCATCCCAATTCTTTCTAGATCAATTATTATGGTTTTACATAATTTTTTCATATTTTTAATATTTTTATTATTGCCCGTACAGTCGGTTTCCAATAGCGGCCACCTAACTACATCCATGGCGACCTTTTATGAAATTGATTTGGACATATCTCCAAATCCAATCGTCTGATTTCAAATCTCTTCTATTATTGGAAAGCTTTATTCGATACGAACCCATCGGTTCTGGTTTTAGGAGAATCCGTCGGTCGGATCTCCTGTAATGTCCGTTCGAAGTCAATGGTCAAAATTCGTGAACTGCCACAGCGCGGCACATTCTATTCAGGACATTATATTATATATAATATATATATATATATAATATATTTCATTGATTTCCATTTAAAACGAATTTTATAAATCGTTTTAAATTCGTTTCAAAAACAATTTCAACTTCCATTTCAAATTCAAATCAAAATTGAATTTTTCCTTATAAATTCGTTTTAAATTCATTTCAAATCGATTTCAATTCAAATCGATTTCAATTCAATTTAAATCCGTTTTAAATTCAATTCAAAACGATTTCAATTCTATTTTAATTTAATTCGAATTTCAATTTTCCATATCATTTCAATATTAAAACGATAATATTTTCAAAATATTCGATTTTGAAATCACTTTTCGATATTCATTATAAAATGAATAAAATCGACAAAAATTCCCCGTTCATGTTAAAATGGCGTTTAACTACTTAACACAGCTTCACATTTCAATTTTTTCTGAATATTATTTTAAAATATTCGTTATTTTAAAATAATCATTATTTTAAAATATTTATTCTTTTGAACTGAAATCAGACACAATCAATTATCATATAATTTGATTATTTGGGTTTCATACAATACATGTACACAACAACAATCAAACACAGTCGACCATCATCCAAAGTGCATTCTACACTGCATAAGCATCAAATATTAATATTTAACGCTTACAACAACCTGTCAATCGATCGATCGACATACGGCTAATTATTGGGATTAGTGTATGTCTAATTTTCATCCCAACACCCATGTGGGGTTTTCAAACAACGAACACATATTTATTTGTGCAGTTGGGCGATGTGTAAAACTTATCGTCCCAATCAGTATCAGTCAAATGTGTGTACATAAAAAAATCGTCCGATTTGTTTATAAATATTTATTTAATTCATATACACGTTAAAAATTATATTTTTAACTATAAAATATTTTATTCCATTCCACATCTCACAATCAATTTTCACAACAAAATCAACCAAACAAACAAGTCGTCCATGGTCTGTAGACGACGGGTGTCAGGTGCTACTAAGCACCATCTGCATTCTAGTATATATATAAACTAGAAAATAAAATAAAAGTGAGGAGTTATCACCTAGAAGCAAAACCAAACGCCATGACTCTTCATATGTAGAAAATCTTCGTCGGGTTTTCTTCATCGCGTATATAATCTGAAAATCATATTTTTATCGAATTAAAAGTTATTCCATAACATGATTATTTTATTAATAGTATGCTAAGGCTAAAAATCCTATTTTCATCTTGCTAAAAATATTTTCATGTTGTACACTAGTTAAAAATCATATTTTTAACTTACTAAAAATATTTCCTTTATACGATAAAAATTCTATTTTTATACCATTATTCATATCATAAAAAACATATTTTTACTTCAAATCTAAACACAAAAAAATCATATTTTTATTATCGCTACATGTACGTAAAAAAATCAAATATTTATTTTCATGTTATACATAAAAAACTAACCTTTATATAAATAAAGAAATCTAACCTTTATATGTTTCTAAAATTCATATCTTCATATTTTTAAAACTCATGTCTTTTCTTTTTCAAAGATCATATCTTTATATACACTATCTATATAAAAACTGATTTTAAAAATATGGTTTTTAACATATAAAACTGATTTTATAAATATATTTTTAACATTAAAAAAAATCAGATTAAAAACAAAAATAAACCAAAAACACTTACAGCAGAAATCGAAGGAGGAGGAGGAACCTGCGCTCGCCGGAGGAGGTGGTCAGGGAAGTCGGGGAGGCGGAGGCTACATGCGATGGGGCCCTAGGGTGCTGTCGGTGACGATTTTTGTAGGGTTTGGGATAGGCAGCGGAGGAGAGAAAGAGGAGGGCTTGGAGGGGTGGCGCGCGCGTCGGTTAACTGGAGAAGATGAGGTTGAGGGTCGGAGGCGGAGGGCGGTGACGGTTGGTGCCACCAGCGGCGGCACGACTCCATCGAGGGGGGCGACGGGATTATAGGAGCTCTTTTTTTTTAATTTGACTGTGGACTTTTAAGGAGGGAGAGGGTGAAGGATAATATATATATATATTGATTAATTTTATAAAGCATCTTTTAAATTCGAACTTGAAATCAAACCTATCGAATGTCGCCCCTAGCTAATTGCCCCCATTCCGAACACAATGGCATATGTCTGGTAAGCCGACTCAACTGTTTCGATCAGTTTCCGTCAAAATTTAAATATAACTCTATATATTGAATTTGAACGCACATTTCAATTCATCGGGGCCACATACGGACTCAAAAAATTCCCAAAAATATATTTTCTAGCTTCTTATTGATGATACGGTCCTAACAAAGCTAATTTCATCAAATTCTGAGACCGTTTGAAAAATGGCCATTTTCTGGTCGATCCAAATTGACTAAAACTGTCAAAACACGTTTTACTTCGCCACGCTCACATATTGATTCGAAAAGTTATGAATTTTTGAATCTAGAAATAACTTGACATCCCGGATCCAACAAAAGTGGTTTCCTCGAAAACAGAGGTCGTTTGCAAAATTTCCATTTTTAAGGGCCGAAAATTCCATAGCGACTATTCTGAATTTTCAACTGGGAATAACTTTTTATTCCCGCTATGAAATTTCAATTTGCAGATTCTTTTGGAAAGATATTCTCAAATAGATTCTAATATTTTTGGTTTTGCTAAAATCCGGTTTATTTTGAATCCTATACATTCATTTGAAAATTGAAATCGAATTTTCGAACTACCGCGCCATTTTCAATTCCTTTTATAATTTAAAATAAATATTTATATTCTAACGTCGATTCAAAAAAATATATACGTTCTAATTCTATTCAAAATAAATTTCAAGTCGTTATTATTTAAAATAAATCATTTTAAATATTCAAAATTCATTAAAATTGCCAAAATAAAAATTTTAAATTGGTTCGGATTTTCCGGGTTGTTACTCAGAGTCTCACATCGCAATGGAAAAAAAATATATATAGAAATATATCTTTATTGATAGTTTTAAATAAAAAAATTAAAATCATCAGAGTACATCGAACACATCTGGACAGTTATAGTAATCTGTCCTCGGATATACAAACACACAACGGAATAAATACTAGATATCATACGTCTGAACATCTTCAGCTTGTCTCTGGACTTTGCAGCATCCGATAACCTGGACCTATACAACCCGGTCTAACCCGAGCATTACAAATACTGGGTCAGTCTGGTGAACCAGAGTGAGAAAAACACACTAAGTTTAAGGGGAATCATTTAACTTGATTTTTAAGTTCAAAATCTTAAAAAGGATAATCGTAAGATCAAATCCACACAAAAATACGGACGGTTTTTACCTTACAATAACCCAAAACATTTTTGAAATCCATATCTTTTCTGATATTATAATAGTGTCTAAAAACAAATAAATATCAATCTAGTAGAACGCTTGCATCTTACGCTCCACATATATAGTATACAATCAAAACCGCAGGCACTTATTGGAGACTGGATTCTGACTAGACAAGGTATGGAACCACCTACCGATAGTGTATCCCTAGAGGCGAATACAATGGGTTCAACAAGAACATCTTGCAACTCGGCTCACACATGGCTGACCACTCATTTCTCTTGAGTGTATCGAATGTATATCACCAACGGTTGGGATCAGCAACCGTTTCCCGAAAAGGGACAGCATCGAAATAGATTAAAGAAGCAAAAGGAATTTCTCTAGATAGGTGATTATACACCCTAATGGGTGCGACCCACATAGCCATGCTATCTGCCCGATTTTTGTCATTTTCCGGTTGATGAGGATTGAGGTTTGAATTTTCCTTTAGAACAGCCACCATTCACTTTGAATGTCACATCATCAGATCCGCCAAAAAATCAATAATTGACGTCCATAAAAATACTCTGCGGTTTAGCTAAGAGAAGGTGTATGGCCTTCTCCGCCATCGACATAATACGTTTGAAGAAAATCAACGTACATGACCCATTTGGAAATAATCTGTCAGATATCCGTCCATACGAGTTGTCCTAGGACTGGACAAACCGAAGTCACCCTCCTACCACATCCTAGGAATCACCCTATAGATCAGTAGTGAGTAGTCCTTGCAATTCGTTGATTTCACTTACGTCAGAATCACAAGTCATGATATCTCCGGCCGCTAAACCAAAGAAATTCGACAAGTACTTCTTCCACTCATGAAGATAAACGGTCTTCAATTTCTCCATATTGATCAGCATCTGATATATTCCACATTGACGTATATATTGGTCGGAATGGTTTTCGAATATAATTCGATCTCGGTCTTTCCGTACCAACAATCGTAAAGGTCAGATTTGATAGTCGATTATTCACTATCAAATAAAACAACCATTCAATCATGAAATAAAAGTGGATTTATTGGTTCAATATTTAGCATCACTTGGCTTCTTTTATTTAAATGATTAAACAATATTTAACTTAAACATTCCAATATTGGGGAAACAACATTTCACTTATTATTTTAGTATGCTAGCATTCGCAAAACCATTCCTTTTTAATATTTAGAAAAATATATTATGAAACGACCCAAACTTCCCCGTAAAGGAAAGCCTGGATTGCTTTGAGAACAACACACATCAGAATACAAACTGAAGAACATTTTATTGCTGATTACAACAATTATCTCAGAGTACAAGAATATATATCAAAGTATGAAAACTCATTACACAATAGAAATACAATAATATCAGAGACTTTAATTACATTTAAATAGCAGCGGAAAAATAATACAAATATACAACTGAGAGGAATACACGGATACAGAGCTTTCCGAATACCGCTTCAGCTGTAAGCCAGGATCCTGTAAATATATCTGCAAAAGCTACTTGACTGCCCGTGTGGAAAATATGGGCACCCGAGTTTTCCAGTGAAACAAACTATAGGTCAGTTATGGGACTGGTATGAGAAATCTTAACTTAACTTATCTAATAATAAGGCTAATCACAGGACCATGCCGCTAACACAGAACGGGTTTACTCCATTGGATTGCCAGTGTATAAAATAAAGTAAATCATTAAACAACGCAATGCTTTTTAGAAAAATGAAACCATTATAAAACCCAAGTCCCATCACACAATGCAATGCAAATCGGAGGATAGGGTTTTACCTTATAATGGTCAAAAGATGCTTGATACGATAGAACGGATTTAATATTAGTGTGTGTGGTAATCCCTAACTTCCCAGTAAGGAAAGCACAGATTGCTTTGAGGACAACACACATCGGAACACAAACAAAAGAACATTTCAATATACATAGTATGAATAAATATTACACATTCGATAAATATCAGAGATTACAATAAATTACATAGCATCGGAAAAATATTACAAAAAACAACTGAAAGTAATACACGGATACAGAGCTTTCCGAGCATCGTTCCAGTTGTAAATCAAGATCATGTGAAAATAAATCTGCAAAACCAAAACTACTAGTTGCCCGTGTGGAAAATAGGGGCACCCAAAGTTTAGGTTAAAACAATAAACTCCAGGTCAGTCATGTGACTGGTGTGAGAACTAAAACAGTTATTAATTTGATTTTTAAAGTTCGGTAAATCAAGGGACCACGCCATATAACACGGAACGGGTTTTTACCCCAAGAATACCAGTGCATAAAACAAACAACGCAATGCTAAATGAAGAAAAATGAAGCTATTATAAGACCCAGGTCCCATCGCGCAATGCAACGCAAACCGGAGGATAGGGTTTTTACCTTATAATAGCTAAAGAATGCTTGATACGCTTAAAAACAGATTATTTGATACTATTATAAGTGTATAGTGTCAAAACAATTTCAATCGTAAATATCAATCATAGACGGCATGGGTACCATATATCATGTCGCCATACTAGGCTCTACAAATAAAACTACAATATCACATATTGGAAATTGGATTTCCGTCATGAGTCGAGGCAAGGGGCAAGCTCCTCTCCGTTCGAGACACTCTAGCAAATGTCTCAGGACCACACACAGCGATCCTTGGATCTTCAGAGCCGGTCCTCTCTTACTTTTGATGATTGAAAATTCATGAGCACACGTTTCCCGGTCCTAACAGACCTATATCCGAGGCGCCTCGCATTCCAAAAACCACACAGGTGAAAAGTATATTAATGTCATCCGGTTTAAGCACTGACACCACCAATAGCTAGAAAGAAACATCGTGCTCTCCCAGTAGTCACTATCCCGTTTTTGACTCATACCGAGGTGTGAGGCTCGCGAATTAATGCCATACACAAAGTTATGCCACACACGCCATGCTTTGATCATCAACCACAAAACTTTTCTTTTTAACAGAAGCCTTGATCATCTGCCACTTAGGCGTGCCACACAGGCAATTCACTCCATGCGACTGATGTCCATCGATATACACTCTCTGAGCTCGTACGTCTCAGAGAAGGGTGTTAAGCAAGAGAATAAATTCTCCGCCACTAAACAGTTGTATATTTAATAGAGATCAATCAACACAGAATAAAATCCAATGTCAGACGCACAGTCCATTTACAAGTTCGTTCTGGTTCTGAACGAAACCGGAGGCACTTTCCTCGCATATCCATCGATCTCCAAGTAATCTTGGGTGTACAACCCAATCAAGATCATCAGTAATCACCCAAACGATGTGAAGACCTCCGGTCTTCAACCACCGTCTTCATCTTCGACTTATCGTTGAATCGGTTATTCAGAATGGGTATAAACCCGGCCTTTCCGAATAACCCGCGTATATAATTAACACGTGTTACACAAACACAGCATACGCCTCATTCCAATTTAGAATATTCTTTTATTCAAAATTTCACATTCTTAGGGAAAGGTTCCCATTAATTTTATCAAAGATAAATTCTTCTAAATTTATTCTTTAATCTTCCTTTGGATATCATTTCAAACCATATTATGGTTTTCCAAACTAGTCGGGATTAACGAACCACACCGAAGTAATTATTTATTTTATTTCCCAGTCCCAACCTATTCATCCCATGGAGAAAAACTGGTAATACTCCATATCTAACACCACGGTTATCGGTAAAATTAATTACCATTTCACGTTCAAATCTAATTAAAGATTTAAATATCGCCTTGGAGCAAAACTAGTGATACTCCATTCTCGATCACTTTCCAAATTTGATAATTTAAATTATCAATTCACATTCCAATCTAATTACAGATTCATTAAAACTCCACTTAGTTTTAATCTTCCCACAAATCAATATCTTGCCTTTAACTAGGTTTAGGGCTGTAAATTTTGTTCGAGTGTCCGACGTCCGTTCGTGTCCGTGTCCGTGACCGAAATATGTCCGTTCGAGTCCGTCCGATTTTCATTTAGGACACGAGTTAGGACAACAAAATTTGTACGAGAAAAAAATCATGTCCGGTCCGAACTCGCCCGAATTCGTCCGAATTACTTGTAATTCGACATATAGTTGAGAGAAAATCTAGTAAAATGTACAAAATGTGATATAAATAGCCATGTCCGACCGAGTCCGATCGGTCCGAACATGTCCGTGTCCGACCGATTTTATTTAGGACACGAATTAGGACAACGAAATTTGTCCGAGAATTTTTTTGGTCCGGTCCGTGTTCGGTCCGATTTTTTTTAGGACGGAAACTGAACACACCTCCGTCCGGTCCGGTCCGAACGATTTACACCCCTAACTAGGTTAAAGAACCATTGTCATCTAAAACACGGTTCACAATAAACCCAAAATCATATTCAAATTCAATTCCAATTAAATATTATTTAATTTGTACACTTCATTAAATCTGAATAGAAAGATTTAATCTATTTCTCTACCGGGCTTTAGAACAGTGTTAGTGAAGACACCATTCACGACAAACCCAAATCACATTTGATATTAAATACAAGGCTCTGAATAGAAAATATATCGGCTTATATTTAATATCAAACTCTACGACCAACAAATATCGTATTGGAAATAACGATATGAATATATCTTTCAAATTTCCATAACCATATCTGTACGATCACAAAATCCAACATCGAAATATTCCGAAGACAATTTCGATTCAAATCCATTCCAATTCACGTATTGGAAATTCTGATTATTTTTAAAACCACTTCCAAATTCAATTTATTTATTTCAAAAATAAATTGATTTTAATTCTAGTTCAAAACTAGTTCATTTTGATAAAAATTTATTTTTATCTTTACAAATATGGATATTTTCATCCCAATTCTTCACAAATCACTTCTTATGATTTTACACAAATTATTTTTATTTTTAATAATTTTATCAAGGTCTGTACAGTCGGTTTTCAATAACGGCCACCGAACTGCACTTACAGCGACATTTCCAAATTTGATTTGGACGTAACTCCAAATCCAACTGTTAGATTTCAAATGTCTAATATTCATTGGAAAGCTCTTTTCGATACGAACCCAACGGTTTCGGTTTCAGGAGAATCCGACGGTCGGATCTCCCGCAATATTCATTCGAAGTCAATGGTCGAAATTCGCGAACTGCCATGGCGCGGCGCGTTCTATTCAGGCCATTATATATATAATATATATATATATATATATTATATATTTCGTCGATTTCCTTTTAAAACGTATTTTATAAATCGTTTTAAATTCGTTTTCGAAACGATTTCAACTTCATATTCAATTTGAATCGAAATTGAATATTCCACATCATCGATATACAAACGATAATATTTTCAAAACGTTATAATTTGAAATCAATTCCTTTTCTATATTCATTTTAAAAACGAATATAATCGATATAAATATCGCTCACGTCAAAATGGCGCATCTCTAATCAACATGGCTTTATATATTTCAATAAATTCGTTATTCTATTCAACAAATGAATATTTATTCTATTCAACACATGAATCTATATTTCTTCCAACACATGAATATTCTCAACACATGAGCACCGTCAACACATGACTATTTTTGTTATTTAATATATTTTATAAAATAATGATAAAGATGTAAATTTTATTGTTTAAAATATTTTACTCAACGAATGAATATACATTTATTCTATCCTTTATTTTCCCAATTGGAATAAGGCCCAATCAATTACCGTATAATGTTAATTATACGGATTCCATACAACACATGTATATAATAGCAATGATAAATAATCAACCATCATCCAAAGTGCACCACACAGCTGCAGAAGCATTAAATATAAATGTCTAATGCTTATAACAGCCTGTCAATCAATCGATCGACATACAACTAATTATTGGGATTAGTGTATGTCGTATATTATCCCATTACCCGTGTGGGGTTTAAAATCAACAAACACATATTTTTTTATTCACACATACGTTAAAAATAATTTTTTTAACGATAAAATATTTTTAACTATATAAATATTTTATTTCATTTCACATCACACGATCAATTTTCACCACAACAAACAATCAAACATACAAGCCATCCATGGTCTGTGGATGACGGGTGTCAGGTGCACCGTCTGCATCCTAGTATATATTTTAACTAGAAAAACAAGATTTAAAGTGAGAAGTTCTCACCGACTAGCTAATCCAAACGCCACGACTCTTCTTATGTAGAAATCTTCGCCGTGCTCGCCTTTTTGTCACTTTCGTTGTCCGTAGCCACTACATATATAAAAATCACATTTTTATATCTAAGCTATATGGATAAAAATTCTATTTTCATACCGCTACTATATAGATAAAAATTCTAATTTTGATACCGGTGTTCATATAATAAAGATCATATTTTTTATCTCGCTATTCTCTATATAAAAATTATATTTTTATATATCTATTTCTAATATAAAGATCGAATTTTTATATCACTACATATATAAAGATCAAATTTTTATTAACCTTTTACCAATATAAAAATTATATTTTTAATCTTTTACCAATATAAAAATCCGACCTTTCATGAAAATAAAAATCGACCTTTTACTTTCCAAAAACCCCTTCTTTTCACTTTCAAAAATCCTATAATGAACAATCTATATTTTCTATAGCTAAAAATTATGTTTTTACTTCGCTAATGATTTTTTTTAATGTGTTTTAACATATAAGAACTAATTTTAACCATGAATACAATCAGATTTTAAATAAAATAAACTAAAAATCTCACCTTTGGCTTCAACGTTCATCTCCGACAATGGGGGGGGGGAGAACCAAGGCGGCGCGACGCGTTGGGGAGGTGGGCGGCCATTCAGAGGCACGGCGTGGGTTTTCTCAAGGGTTGGAGGGGTCTCGTCGATCGAAAGGGGGCTGAGGTGGCACGATGGGGAGGCTAGGGGGTGGCGATCGGCGCTTGAGGGGGGGGGGGGGGCGCGACTGGCGCGGTGGATGGAGGGTGGGTGGCGGCATCGATTTGGGTGCTTTTTTTTTACTGATTTGGAAAGTAACGGGGGGGATAGGAGATAATATTTTTTATTTATTAATTAATTATTTAATTTCAAAAAGCAACTTTTTATTTCGACCTCAATAGGGGACCCACCGCCTGTCGTCCCAAGCTAATTACCCCCATTCCGAACACAATGGGATATGTATCGTAGGATGATTCGATCGTTTCGATCAGTTTTCGCCCAAATCAAAATATAACTCTATATATTGAATTTGAACGCACATTTCATTTTACCGGGGCCACATACTGACTAGAAAAATTCCCGAAAAATTATTTCTAGCTTCGTATTGACGATACGGTCCTAACAAAACTAATTTCATCAAATTCTGGGACCGTTTGAAAAATGGCCATTTTCCAGTCGATTAAAATCAACTGAAACTAGTCAAACGCGTTTTATTTCGACACGCTCACATATTGATTCAAAAAATTACGAATTTTGAAACCTAGAAATAACTTGACATTACTGATCCAAAAAAAGTGGTTTCGTCGAAATCTGAGGACGTTTGCAAAATTTCCATTTTTAAGGGCCAGAATTCCATAGCGACTATTCTGAATTTTCAACTGGGCATAACTTTTGATTCCCGCTATGAAATTTCGATTTTTCGGATTCCTTGGAAAGATATTCTCAAATAGATTCTAATATTTTTTTGTTTCACTAAAATTCGGTTTATTTTGCACCGGGTATGTTCAATTGAAATTTGAAATCGAATTATCGAACTACCGCGCCATTTTCAATTCCTTTTATAATTAAAATAAAATATTTATATTCTAACGACGATATATATAAATATATACGTTCGAATTCTATTCAAAATAAATTTCTTGTTGCTATTATTTATAATAAATCATTTAAATATTCAAAATTCATTAAATTTGCCAAAATAAAAATTTTAAACTAGCTCGCATTTCCGGGTTATTACAATCTCCCCCACTTAAAACTTTTCGTCCCCGAAAAGGAACGAAGCCAAAAGTTGTTTAACTAATCAACTCAACTTCCGTTGTTTTCTTTACGGCTTAAGTTCTTCAACTTTTCAGTTTCTAAGAACTTTTCAAATTCTTCAAAAATTTGGCTAACACCCTAAATTTTCGAAATTTCTTGCCATAACCTCCCCTGCACCGAGGACTTCGGGATATTTCATATAGCCTCCCATGGCCTTCTTCAATCCAAAAGAAAAAGAAAAAGCCAAGCGGCTAGCCAATCGGCTCATAAAATCATCATCACCCAAACAAAACAGTAAATTATGGTAAACATGTACCTATTTGTCGGGAAAACAATTTTATTCTTCTGCTCTAACCTCCTTGCTATGACCTGTTCAATGTAAGTACATGTATATGCATGCCATTTGTAATAATTTTTCTATACAGTTCAATATTCGATTCAATTTGGCTAAATGGTTCAAAATATCAAACAAATAATCAAACGACACAACCATCAATCAATTAGTGGATTAGAATTTCAAACACATAACTTTAATACATAGTCAAAAATCATATTTTTGACGCCAAATCACAACAAATAACCCTATTTAAGTTTTGGTTCTCATACCAGTCTGATGGAAATATATAGATATCACACCTTCGTCACTCGAACATAAATACTGATAATGTGGCCGCATTACCAGAATTATCTCCGAGCGAATAGAGTGCGAATCTATATATATCCAATATATTAAAACTTCAAATATACGTTCATGACGCGTATATGCAAAACCTTTATATACTCGATTTCCCAAAATCAATATAAATAAAATATTCAAATACGTTGAATAAGTTTAAATCTTCAAAACAAAATTTGTTTTTATTTGAAAAATATACTCTTCACACTCGTTCTAGGATACTACTGATCCTATCTCTAACGAGTCATTCTAATTGGATCTACTAATCCAATATCTGATGAATTCTTTCGTTCGGTTCTAATGTGTCTTGTTCTCGAGCTCTATAAACCAAAGCTCTGATACTAAACCCGTAACTTCCCGGTAAGGAAAGCACGGATTGCTTTGAGGACAACACACATCAGAACACAAACAGAAGAACATTTCATTGTTTATTACAATAATTCCATCAGAATACAAGAAAATACAGAGTATGAATAAATATTAGACATTCGGTAAATATCAGATATTACAATAAATTACATAGCAGCGGAAAAATATTACAAAACGCAACTGAAAGTAATACACGGATACAGAGCTTTCCGAGCATCGTTCCAGTTGTAAATCAGGATCCTGTGAATATAAATCTGCAAAACCAAAACTACTAGCTGCCCATGTGGAAAATAGGGGCACCCAGAGTTTAGGTTAAAACAATAAACTCCAGGCCAGTCATGTGACTGGTGTGAGAACTAAAACAGTTATTAATTAGATTTTTAAAGTTCGGTAAATCAAGGGACCATGCCGTATAACACGGAATGGGTTTTTACCCCAAGAATACCGGTGCATAAAAGAAACAGCGCACTGATAAATGAAGAAAAATGAAGCTATTATAAGACCCAGGTCCCATCACACAATGCAACGCAAACCGGAGGATAGGGTTTTTACCTTATAATAGCCAAAGAATGCTTGATACGCTTAAAAACAGATTATTTGATACTATTATAAGTGTATAGTGTCAAAACAATTTCAATCATAAATATCAATCATAGACGGCATGGGTACCACATATCATGTCGCCATACTAGGCTCTACAAACAAAACCGCAATATCACGTATTGGAAATTGGATTTCCATCATGAGTCAAGGCAAGGGGCAAGCTCCTCTCCGTTCGAGACACTCTAGCAAATGTCTTAGGACCACACACATCGATCCTTGGATCTTCAGGGCCGGTCCTCTCTTACTTTTGAGGATTGGCAATTCCTGAGCACACGTTTCCTGGTCCTAACAGACCTATATCCGAGGCACCTCGCATTCCAATAACCATACAGGTGAAGAGTATATAAATGTCAGCCAGTTTAAGCACTGACACCACAACTAGCAAGAAAGAAACGTCGTGCTCTCACAGCAGTCACTATCCTATTTTGAATCACACCGAGGTGTGAGGCTCGCGAATTAACGCCATACACAAAGCTGTGCCACACAGGCCATGCTTTGATCATTGTAACACCCACTACTTTCTATGAACGTATAAGTAACAAATCAGAGAATAATTAATTTTTAAAATAAGAATCGAGGGAAACGGGTTGCGCCATTGCGTTCGTCTCGAAATTCTTCTTGGAAACAAGTCCAAGTTTTCGAGAAACGGAGCCCGTATGAGAGAGATATGACCCTCTGAAGTTTCAAGAATTTTCAGAACCGAAAACAACTCGAAATTCGAAATTCAAACGCCAGCGCAGACTGGGCGGGAATTTTCCTGCCCAGGACCAGGTCACCTGGGGGTCGACACTATGGTCAACCTCCCAGGGACCAGGTCGACCCTATGGTCAACATGGGGGTCGACCTGGTGACAGGACCTAGTTCTGAGCCTGGGTTCGTTCTGATGTATTTGGTCACGTTTTCTGCCTAGCTTCGTCCGCCTAATCCTATATAAACAGCCTCCTAGCCTCATTCTCTTTACACCATTTCATTCTCTCCTTATGCTGCCTCTGAAATATTATAAATAAATAAAATAATGGCGTCGCTACTCTGCTGGAATCAAATATAGAACTAGTGCATCTTCTTCCAAATCTGAATTAGGTTAAAAGAGAACTACTGCAACTCTTCTTCAATAATCCAATCAAGTCAAGTGCAGTTATTTTCCGATATGAAGTTAATTATGATCTTGAAATAATTATAAAACTGAATCTGAGATTATGCCCTTTTTCTATTTATCAGATCTATTTCTCTGTTTTATTATTCTGTTTGTTCTGTATTTCTTCCTCCTTTCTTTCTTTTTGTTTAATAGCCAGGCTACCACGAGCCTGAGCAAAGTCTCATAAGAGATAAACGCATAAACGCTAAATTTGGGAAGAATATTGAATGAGACATATTTGGGCATAATTGATTTGTAATTAGTTTGAGGATACAACGCATGTTGTAATTCTGGACATAAATTTGTGGCATATTGCATAAGATGATCTATGACTTGGAACAAGAGGAATATTGTGACTTAGAGCATAAAGAACATAGGTTGTAACTTAGAACATAAATCTGAGGTATGTTGTATTTAAAACATAAGGTGTATTTAACATATGTCTTGAGTTTTGAGGCATAAAGAATATTGGACATATGATTTGGGATTTGGGGCGTAAAATTTAACTGTGAACATGTAACTGATTTGGATGCATAGTACAAGTTGTAATCCAAGATCTAGATCTGGACATACTATATATATATTATATTATAGTCCGTAATTTGGAAAAAGAAGAATTAATTTGCATATAACTTAGGTGTAAAGATCCATATTAAGATTTGATGATTGTTAAGTGTGAATACACCTAAGTAAAGGGGAGGTTTTTGGATATATGACATGCATTGTAATCCATGACTATATTTGGCATAATTTATATGTAAGGTTTTTTGGAGAATATTCTGAACTATGCAAGTTTAACCAAAACTTGAGACATATGTTATATGGTAAATTATGACCATAACTTAGGAATGTAAGTTTAGGCTCACTCCATGATTAGGCAAGATATGTGAATAAGAATTTGAGAAATGTTTAAATCTGCTATCTGCTTAATATGTTAAATTTGCCTAATCTGCTAAATATGTTACTTGTTTAATTGCCTAAACTGTTAAATATGTTGAATCGCCTAATCTGCTAATTATGCCTAATCTGTTAAATCTGTTGAGTTGCCTAGACTGCTAAATCTGTTGAACCGTCTGAGCTTCTAAAACTGTTACATCTGTTGAAAAGCTGAATGATTGTAATTTGTGTAGGCTCGATTTAAGATTGTGTAAAACATGTTAATTTGTTTAATCTGCTGCGACTTGAAAAGAAGTCAAATCTGTTAAATTGACATTATTAGTCTGATATTTGTAATAGAATAAATGGGTTATAATAAAAATGCTGAGACACGAGGTTAGACTCATGTTTGCGGTAGAAGTCCGCCCGGACCCAACCGGCTTAACCAGCAACCGCAAACTGCTAGTCTAATGTGAGAGGTCGTAGGCATAACTAAAATATGCTTAGACACGTGGTTAGGTCTGGCTTGTGGCAGAAGTCCGCCCGGAACCGCCCGACTTATCCAGTGGCCACAAGCTACCGACCTAATGTGAGAGATCTGCGCATTAATATTTAATTAATGCAAATCTGAGATAAATATGATGTCTAAAACATGTTGGGTAGATAAGGCTGAACCAACTGGACTGATGAATTAATAAACCTGTTTCGTGAATCTATGGGCCCAGTACAAAGTTAGACAATCTGTAAGTCTGATAAACTATAATCTGATCCGTTAATCTGAAAACCTGTTGACTTGATTTTCTGGTCTGTGAACTAGTTGATTCTGAACTATGTAGGCCTAAAACTTGTAAACAAGTTAATCTGAAATCTGTTAGTCTGGGGACACAAGGTTAAGAGGGAAAATACTTGTGTTATCTTTGTTTGGGACCCATATTAGTCAGTAATCCTTTCTGGTATCAAAACTATGACCCAACAGTAGGTAGGGTCCGGGCACGCTTACTGAACTAATTATAAGCGGTTCATTCTGATAATGGCGAGGGGTGTTGATGGTGCGTTCCAACCGGGTCATGTGCGTGCATGGATCCCGGTCTGCCTCTGAGGATGTAAGACGTCGTGACATCTGTAAATAGGCCTGTGTCATTCAAAGGTTTCCATTTTAGGGAGTGATACACCCTTCTGTGGGGCTGGCACAGGGTATTTATGTATTAGGGAGCCGATCGCTTGGGGTAGATTTAGGGTAAACTTAGTTCTGTCTGTTACCGTTGGGGTATCGTCTGTTTCTGTTGGGTGGCAACACCTGTCTGTTTCTGCGTGGTACCGACTGTTGGGGTGGTAAAGGCCCATTTACTAGTGTACACCTAATTCTAACATTCTGTTTCCATATTATTATGTTTCTATTCCTGTACCTTCTGTACGGGTGGTAAAGGCCCATTATTCTGTTTCTGTTTAGACATTAGGGTAACACCTAATCCTGTTATACTAGTATTAGTGCAGAGAAGAATAATATAAGTAAGAAGCATAACTTGGGCTATATCCTTCTGTTTCTTTTGTTTAGCTTAATTATATTAGTTACCCCTGTTGATATTGCCTCTTATCCAGCTTTATTTTCATGTCATGACATTATTATCTGTTCATATGCTGAAAGTCACTGGACTTGCCAGACTTTATGTCTGACCTTGCTTGTTTTCTCCCCCTTCTCTTTCGTTCCCCCCAGGTTTGTAGGGAGGAAATCTAGGAGCTTGATTTGGACTTTCTCTGCTTGATGTATCGCTTGGCCTTGGCTCTATCTTTTCATGGCAGTTTATGTTGGGGATTATGATTTTAAAAACTATGCATTCTGAAGGATTTTGTACAAGACTGATATTTTTGTACTTGAATTCTGATATTGTGATTTGAAAAGATGTAACCAAACTTGCTTCGGTTTCTGTTGTAATAAAGTTATAAAATTTTCAAGTACTGTTTTATCTGTCTTGTAAATTTCTGTTATGTCTACTAAAACACTCCATCAAAGTTAAGGCATTCCCTTTGTGAGTGACCTTAACGGAGGTGGGGTGTTACACTTGGTATCAGAGATGAAGGTTACCAGATTTGATAAAAAGTTTTGGAAAGCTATTTTCAAAAAGGTTTTGAAAAAGGAAGTATTTTCAAAAGTAGAGTTTATTTTGAAAAACATAATCCCCAAAGCCATAGCCTATCTTTCTATCCTTTGTTTTGAACTTTCCTTTTTCTTTCGTTTCAGCATGTCTGGGGATCTTAACCTTCCTGAGGGTGTACCGGTACCTGCCTGGTTCAGGAGGTACTTAGAGGCTAGGGCCAACGATGCAGGCCCAACAGATATTCCTCCTCCAGCCGCAGCGATACCCCCTCCTCTGCCCCTTTCTCGTGCAATTGCTTTCTTAAAGATCTGTAAAGATTTTAGGGCCATGAGTGGAAAGGATTTCAAGGGAACTGAATCATTCGTAGAAACGAGAAACTGGCTCAAAGAAACTGAGGATCTGTTCGTTATCTTCGAGGTGGACGATAGGCAGAAGGTACAATTGGCGGTATGGTTGCTCAAGGACGAAGCTTCCTATTGGTGGGAAGTCACTAACGCCGAGAGGCCGGTTGAATCATGGATGGATTTCAGAACAAGGTTTGAGACGAAATTCCTCTCGCAAGCTGAGCGAAGTCTACAACTGGAAAAGTTCTTATCTCTTAAGCAAGGAGGTATGACAGTCAAGGAATATGTCAACCAGTTCAACCAACTGGCTAGGTTCGAACTAGATTTAGTCAACACCCAGCATAAAAAGGCCCTCCGCTTTGTTAAAGGATTGAACGAGCCACTGCACAGCCTAGCCATGACCCATGTACCCATGGGAGCGACTTACGAGAGATTAGTTGACATGGCACCACTCACGAGGAAGACAAGGGCAAGAAAGAGGCAAAGAAGGAAGAGCCACAGAACAAGAAAGCATGGCCCAAAAAGGAAACACAAAAGAAGGATGAGAAGTCTAAAGATAAGAAGGAGAAAAAGTTCTTTACTTGTGGAAGCTCGACTCATCTGAACAAGGATTGTAGAAAAAGAAAGGGCACTTGCTTCAACTATGGTGAGAGGGGACACTTCACTAGGGACTGCCCGAAGAAACGAGGGCAAGGACAGAGGGCAGGACCAACTTCTGGAAGGCAGGAGAACACTCTCGAGGCTAGTGGATAGGATAGAAACAAGGAAACTTTCTGTAGGAGGTTTAATTTCTTTATTTGGTTGTTGATTTAAAGCTCTTTTATGATTCTAGCATTTTTTCTGTAATCGATACTCTGCACTTTAATACTAGTATTGTTTATGATTCCGCTGTAGACTCAGACCCATAAGGGTTATGACTCATCTAATTGTGATAAGCTGGGTATCTGTGTTGAGCGTTAAGTTGACTATGACACATACATTCTGAGTTTTTATCATGTTTAGCTTCCTAAGAATCATTTGTTGATCTGATCTGTATTAGTAGCCTGTAGGATTTTTTACTCAAAGTGTGAAATAGATTTCCAGTTGGGCATTTGTTTAATGGGAGTGATTCTCTGAGTATTAATCTCATGTTGATTTCGGTCTTCGGGGTTGATACTTAGGGAGTTATTCTCTTAAACCGATGTCTAATAGGAACCTGGCTTTAGTTTCAATTGTACTTGCTTCTATCACTATCCTTCGACCTTTAGGTAGAAACTAATGGGTGTAAACATGTGTTTGAGACATGTTATGTTTGATGGTTGCAAGTGGATGCAACTGGTTGCTAGTGATTGCTCGTGGATGCATATACACAAACTAGGCACTAGATCGGCTCAAAAACAGTCTCATACTGCATATGGATGTGTGTGCATTTTTTTATCAATACAAAATGATTGACTCAGCACATGGATGTAGCATATGAATGAACGGTTGTGCACTCATATAGAAATGATATTTATCAAATAGGAAAATTGCATACATGTGGAACTCATGGCACTGACATAATTCGAATTAAGGAGGTCAACTGAATCATGTGACCGCCTGATCTTTGCATTAGATAAGGAACATATACACACACTTTTGCATATGTTCGTACAACATTGGAAGTTTTCTAAGGACAGTGGATGCTTGTGGATGATGGTTGAGTAGATGGATGACTGGATGGTAAGACACATTCTTCTTAACTTGAAGATTTCGGGGACGAAATCCTTTAAGGAGGGGAGAATGTAACACCCCGTACTTTCTATGAACGTATAAGTAAAAAATCAGAGAATAATTAATTTTTAAAATAAGAATCAAGAGAAATGGGTTATGCCATTGCGTTCGTCTCAAAATTCTTCTTGGAAACGAGTCCGAGTTTTCGAGAAACGGAGTCCGTATGAGGGAGATATGACGTCTAAAACGTGTTGGGTAGATAAGGCTAAACCAACTGGACTGATGAATTAATAAACCTATTTCGTTAATCTGTAGGCCCAATACAAATTTAGACAATCTGTAAGTCTGTTAAAACTATACATCTGATCCGTTAATCTGAAAACCTGTTGGCTTGATTTTCTGGTCTGTGAACTAGTTGATTCTGAACTCTGTAGGCCTAAAACTTGTAAACAAGTTAATCTGAAATCTGTTAGTCTGGGGACACAAGGTTAAGAGGGAAAATACTTGTTTCATCTGTTATTTGGGACCCATATTAGTCAGTAACCCTTTCTGGTATCAAAAATATGACCCAACAGTAGGTAGGGTCCGGGCACGCTTACTGAACTAATTATAAGCGGTTCATTCTGATAATGGCTAGGGGTGTTAATGGTGCGTTCCAACCGGGTCATGTGTGTGCATGGATCCCGGTCTGCCTCTGAGGATGTAAGACGCCATGACATCTATAAATAGGTCTGTGTCATTCAAAGGTTGCTACTTTAGGGAGTGACACACCCTTCTGTGGGGCTGGCACAGGGTATTTATGTATTAGGGAGCCGATCGCTTGGGGTAGATTTAGAGTACACTTAGTTCTGTCTGTTTCCGTTGGGGTACCGTCTGTTTCTGTTGGGTGGTAACACCTTTCTGTTTCTGCATGGTACCGTCTATTGGGGTGGTAAAGGCCCATTTACTAGTGTACACCTAATTCTAACATTCTTTTTCCATATTATTCTATTTCTGTTCCTGTACCTTCTGTACGGGTGGTAAAGGCCCATTATTCTGTTTCTGTTTAGACATTAGGGTAACACCTAATCCTGTTATACTAGTATTAGTGCATAGAAGTGTAATATAAGTAAGAAGTATAACTTAGGCTATATCCTTCTTTTTCTTCTGTTTAGCTTAATTATGTTAGTTACCCCTGTTGATATTGTCTCTTATCCAGCTTTATTTTCATGTCATGACATTATTATCTGTTCATATTCTGAAAGTCACTGGACTTGCCAGACTTTATGTCTGACCTTGCTTGTTTTCCCCCCTTCTCTTTCGTTCCCCCCCAGGTTTGTAGGGAGTAAATCTAGGAGGTTGATTTGGACTTTCTCTGCTTGAAGTATTGCTTGGCCTTGGCTCTATCTTTCCATGGCAGTTTATGTTGGGGATTATGATTTTATAAACTATGCATTCTAAAGGCTTTTGTACAAGACTGATATTTTTGTACTTGAATTCTGATATTGTGATTTGAAAAGATGTAACCAAACTTGCTTCGGTTTCTGTTGTAATAAAGTTATAAATTTTTCAAGTACTGTTTTATCTGTCTTGTAAATTTCTGTTCTGTCTACTGAAACGCTCCAACAAAATTAAGGCATTCCCTTTGTGAGTGACCTTAATAGAGGTGGGGTGTTACAATCATCGACCACAAAACTTTGCTTTTCAACAGAAGCCTTAATCATCTTCCACTTAGGTGTGCCACACAGGCAGTTCACTCCATGCGACTGATGTCCATTGATATACAACCTCTGGGCTCGTACGTCTCAGAGAAGGGCTTTAAGCAAGAGAATAAATTCTTCGCCGCCAAACAGAGGTATATTTAATAGAGATCAATCAACTCAGAATAAAATCCAATGTCAGACACACAGTCCATTTACAAGTTCGTTCTGGGTCTGAACGAAACCGGAGGCACTTTCCTCGCATATCCATCGATCTCCAAGTACGTCTGGACGATCACCAACTGATTCCCTCATCTTGTGTGTACAACCCAATCAAGATCATCAGTAATCACCCAAACGATGTGAAGACTTCCGGTCTTCAACCACCATCTTCATCTTCGACTTATCGTCGAATCAGTTATTCAGAATGGGTATAAACCTGGCCTTTACGAATAACCCGCGTATATAATAAACACGCGTTACACAAACACAACGTACGCCTCATTCCAGTTTAGAATATTCTTTTATTCAAAATTTCACATTCTTAGGGAAAGGTTCCCATTAATTTTATCAAAGATAAATTCTTCTAAATTTATTCTTTAATCTTCCTTTGGATATCATTTCAAACCATATTATGGTTTTCCAAACTAGTCGGGATTAGCGAACCACACCGGAGTAATTATTTATTTTATTTCCCAGTCCCAACCTATTTACCCCGTGGAGCAAAACTGGTAATACTCCATATCTAACACCACGGTTATCGGTAAAATTAATTACCATTTCACGTTCAAATCTATTTAAAGATTTAACAATCGCCTTGGAGCAAAACTGGTGATACTCCATTCTCGATCACTTTCCGAATTTGATAATTTAAATTCTCAATTCACATTCCAATCTAATTACATTTTCATTAAAACTCCACTTAGTTTTAATCTTCCCACAAATCAATATCTTTTCTTTAACTGGGTTAAAGAACCATTGTCATCTAAAACACGGTTCACGATAAACCCAAAATCATATTCAAATTCAATTCCAATTAAATATTATTTAATTGGTACACTTCATTAAATCTGAATAGAAAATTTTAGTCTATTTCTCTACTGGGCTTAAGAATAGTGTTAATGAAGACATCATTCACGACAAAACCAAATCACGTTTGATATTAAATACAAGGCTCTGAATAGAAAATATATCGGCTTATATTCAATATCAAATTCTAAGACCAACAAATATCGTATTGGAAATAACGATATGAATATATCTTTCAAATTTCCACAACCATATCTGTATAATCACAAAATCCAACATCGAAATATTCCGAAGAAAATTTTGACTCAAATCCATTCCAATTCACGTATTGGAAATTCTGATTATTTTTAAAACCACTTCCAAATTCAATTTATTTATTTCAAAAATAAAATGATTTTAATTCTAGTTCAAAACTAGTTCATTTTGATAAAAATCTATTTTTATCTTTTCAAATATGGACATTTTCATCCCAATTCTTCACAAATCACTTCTTATGATTTTACACAAATTATTTTTATTTTTAATAATTTTATCAAGGTCTGTACAGTCGGTTTTCAATAACGGCCACCGAACTGCACTTACAGCAACCTTTTCCAAATTTGATTTGGATGTAACTCCAAATCCAACCGTTAGATTTCAAATTTCTAATATTCATTGGAAAGCTCTTTTCGATACGAACCCATCGGTTCTGGTTTCTGGAGAATCTGACTGTCGGATCTCCCGCAATATTCATTCGAAGTCAATGGTCGAAATTCGCGAACTGCCACGCCGCGGCGCGTTCTGTTCAGGCCATTATATATTTATAATATATATATATTATATATTTCGTCGATTTCCTTTTAAAACGTATTTTATAAATCGTTTTAAATTCAATTTCGAAACGATTTCAACTTCATATTCAATTTCGAATCGAAATTGAATATTCCACATCATTGACATACAAATGATAATATTTCCAAAACGTTATATTTTGAAACCACTTCCTTTTTTATATTCATTTTGAAAACGAATATAATCGATATAAATATCACTCACTTCAAAATAGCGCATCTCTAATCAACATGGCTTTATATATTTCAATAAATTCGTTATTCTATTCAACAAATGAATATTTATTCTATTCAACACTGAATCTATATTTCTTTCAACACATGAATATTCTCAACACATGAGCACTGTCAACACATGACTATTTATATTATTTAATATATTTTATAAAATTATGATAAAGATGTAAATTTTATTGTTTAAAATATTTTACTCAACACATGAATATCTTCAACACATGAATATACATTTATTCTATCCTTTATTTTCCCAATTGGAATGAGGCCCAATCAATTACCATATAATGTTAATTATATGGATTCCATACAACACATGTATATAATAGCAATGATAAATAATCAACCATCATCCAAAGTGCACCACACAACTGCATAAGCATTAAATATAAATATCTAACGCTTATAACAGCCTGTCAATCAATCGATCGACATACAACTAATTATTGGGATTAGTGTATGTCGTATATTATCCCAATACCCGTGTGGGGTTTCAAATCAACAAACACATATATTTTTATTCACACACACGTTAAAAATAATATTTTTAACAATAAAATATTTTTAACAATAAAATATTTTTAACAATAAAATATTTTTAACTATATAAATATTTTATTTCATTTCACATCACACAATCAATTTTCACCACAACAAACAATCAAACATACAAGCCATCCATGGTCTTTGGATGACGGGTGTCGGGTGCTGTTAAGCACCGTCTGCATCCTAGTATATATTTTAACTAGAAAAACAAGATTTAAAGTGAGAAGTTCTCACCGACTAGCTAATCCAAACGCCACGACTCTTCTTATGTAGAAGTCTTCGCCGTGCTCGCCTTTTTGTCACTTTCGTTGTCCGTAGCCACTACATATATAAAAATCACGTTTTTATATCTACGCTCTATGGATAAAAATTCTATTTTCATACCACTGCTATATAGATAAAAATTCTATTTTTATACCGGTGTTCATATAATAAAGATCATATTTTTATCTCGCTATTCTCTATATAAAAATTATATTTTTATATATCTATTTCTAATATAAAGATCGAATTTTTATATCACTACATATATAAAGATCAAATTTTTATTATCTAAATAATATAAAAATCATATCTTTAACCTTTTACCAATATAAAAATTATACTTTTTAATCTTCTACCAATATAAAAATCCGACCTTTCATGTAAATAAAAATCGACCTTTTACTTTCCAAAAACCCCTTCTTTTCACTTTCAAAAATCCTATAATGAACAATCTATATTTTCTATAGCTAAAAATTATGTTTTTACTTCGCTACTGATTTTTTAATGTGTTTTAACATATAAGAACTAATTTTAACTATGAATACAATCAGATTTTAAATAAAATAAACTAAAAATCTCACCTTTGGCTTCAACGTTCATCTCCGACAGTGAGGGGGGGTAATGGCGGCGCCAGATAGAAGGGGGGAGAACCAAGGCGGCACGGCGCGTTGGGGAGGTGGGCGGCCAGTCAGAGGCACGGCGTGGGTTTTCTCGAGGGTTGGAGGGGTCTCGTCGATCGAAAGGGGGCTGAGGTGGCGCGATGGGGAGGCCAGGGGGTGGCGATCGGCGCCTGAGGGGGGGCGCGACTGGCGTGGTGGACGGAGGGTGGGTGGCAGCGTCGATTTGGTTGTGTTTTTTATTGATTTGGAAAGTAATGGGGGTATAGGAGATAATTTTTTTTTATTAATTAATTATTTATTTAATTTCATAAAGCAACTTTTTATTTCGACCTCAAAACGAGACCCACCACCTGTCATCCCTAGCTAATTACCCCCATTTCGAACACAATGGGATATGCATCGTAGGCTGATTCGATTGTTTCGATCAGTTTTCGTCCAAATCAAAATGTAACTCTATATATTGAATTTGAACGCACATTTCAATTTACCGGGGCCACATACTGACTAGAAAAATTCCCGAAAAATTATTTCAAGATTTGTATTGATGATACGGTCCTAAAAAAACTAATTTCGTCAAATTCTGAGAACGTTTGAAAAATAGCCATTTTCCAGTCGATTAAAATCAACTGAAACTGGTCAAACGCGTTTTATTTCGCCACGCTCACATATTGATTTGAAAATTTATGAATTTTGAAACCTAGCAATAACTTGACATCACGAATCCAACAAAAGTGGTTTTGTCGAAATCCGAGGTCGTTTGCAAAATTTCCATTTTTAAGGGCCAGAATTCCATAGCGACTATTCTGAATTTTCAACTGGGCATAACTTTTGATTCCCGCTATGAAATTTCAATTTTTCGGATTTGTTGGAAAGATATTCTCAAATAGATTCTAATATTTTTGTATTATTTTCGCTAAAATTTAGTTTATTTTGCACCTGGTATGTTCAATTGAAATTTGAAATCTAATTATCGAACTACCGCGCCATTTTCAATTCATTTTATAATTAAAATAAAATATTTATATTCTAACGACGATCTATATAAATATATACGTTCGAATTCTATTCAAAATAAATTTCTTGTCGCTATTATTAAAAATAAATCATTTTAAATATTCAAAATTCATTAAATTTGCCAAAATAAAAATTTTAAACTGGCTCGCATTTTCGGGTTATTACAGTGTGTATATCTATGGGTATATGTATATTTCAAAAACACTTCAATCATAATGTATCAATCATAGACGGCATAGTGCCCCATCCTACTATGTCGCCATACTAGTTCTATAATCAAAACCGCAAGGTCGTATTGAAAATTGGATTTCCATCATGAAATCGAGGCTAGAGATCGTCCTCTTCGATTCGAGACACTCTAGCAAATGCCTCAGGATCCCCCGCAGTGAACCCTTGGAGAGGTAGGGCCGGTCCCCACCTAACGGTAGTGGATTAGTTATGCCTGAACACACGCTTCCCAGACCCTTTGGACCTCCATATGACCACTAACGGCCTATAATCCCGAGGCGCCTCAATCCATCATCCACATAAGTAAAATGCTAGCCAGTTTAAGCACTGACACTACCCCTAGCTAGAAAGAAACGTGTGTACTCCCTACGGTCCATATCCCGTTTTTGACTCATACCGGGGTGTGAGGCTCGCGAAGTCACGCTATACACAAAGCTATGCCGTAATAGGCTATACTTTGATCATCCCACAAGGCTCTTCTTTTCAACAAAAGCCTCGATCAATTGCATCTTGGCGTGCCACATTGACAATTCACGCCATGCGATCAATCACTATTAATATATACCGAGGTGTTAAGCAGAGAATAAATTCTCCACCACCAATCAGATATACATTAATAAAAATCAAATTAATTCACATGGAATGAAATCCAATGTCAGACACGCATCCATTTACAAGTCCGTTCTGGGTTTGAACGAAACCGAAGACACCTGAGAGGTCCTTGCATATCCGAAACAATCAACAATAGTCCGGACGGCTACCACTGAAGCCCCTTCAAGGTAGCTACTCCCATCACGGGTCTCAATAGCAACACATCCATTCGATGTGAAGATCGTCGGTCTTCAACCACCGTCTTCATCTTCGACTCTTCATCGTCGTAGTAATTATTCGGAATGGGTTAAACCCGGTCTTTCCGAATAATTCACGTATTTTTATAATTAAAAATCAAGTACTATAAAAGCACATCCAACGTCTCATTCCAATTCAGAAAATTCTTTTAAATAAAATATTCACATTATCTTATCAAAGATAAATTCTTCAAATTTATCTTAAATCTTTCTTTTAAAGATTTATTAAAACCCAGTTTGGTTTTAACTATCAAAAATCATTATTCAATGATTATTTAAATTTAAGAAATTAATCTTATCTTAAACTGGGTTAAAGAACTAATGTCATTTAAAACATGGTTCACGGTAAACATAGTACGCGTTGTATACCTCATGTACATGTGATGTATAAGTTATATTAGCGATGTATAAATTATACAAGCGTTGTATGAAGCATATATGTTTTGAATTGTGTTTAAATGCAAGTGAAATATAGAAATATATATATATATACTCACCTCGTCCACAGACCGTGGACGATATTTATTGCTTGTGATTGGCGTGAAAATATATAGTATGACGAATGGTTGGAACTAATTGTTTGTGGTTGATATTGTGGTTGAAAAATACTTTGTGGTTGAAAAATACCCTCTTGTGGTTGAAACAAATTAGAATAGGATTGTGGAAATGAAAATAAAACTTTCCGCCTGCGTGCGAACTAGATGCATGATTCCCCATTGTCAAAAACCGCGAGGTTTTAAGGTAGAGCGAGGAGCCGTACTAGGGACGGTCCCGGTTTTAACTACCCTGCCGTTATGCTGCCGAAATTTTCTGAATTATTCATGTGTTAGAATAATTTTCATTTGTTGAAATTATTTTCATATGTTGAAACTGATATTCATGTGTTGAATTGGAATTCATTCGTTGAATTGAAATTCATGTGTTGAATGTTATTCGAATTTTAAATAAATAGCTTTAACAATAAAAATCACATTTTTATATATATACAAACTGTAAAGAATATTCATGTGTTGAATTGAAATTCATTCATTGAATTAAAATTCATGTGTTGAATGTTATTCGAATTTTAAATAAATAGCTTTAACGATAAAAATCACATTTTTATATATATACAAACTATACAGAATATTCATGTGTTGAATTGAAATTCATTCGTTGAATTGAAATTCATGTGTTGAATGTTATTCGAATTTTAAATAAATAGCTTTAACGATAAAAATCACATATATATATATATACAAACTATACAGAATATTCATGTGCTGAAATTAAATTCATTCGTTGAATTGAAATTCATGTGTTGAATGTTATTCGAAATTTAAATAAATAGCTTTACCGATAAAAATCACATTTTTATACATATACAAATGGTAAAGAATATTCATGTGTTGAATCGAAATTCATTCGTTGAATTGAAATTCATGTGTTGAATGTTATTCGAATTTTAAATAAATAGCCTTAACAATAAAAATCACATTTTTATATATATACAAACTATAAAGAATATTCATGTGTTGAATTGAAATTCATTCGTTGAATTGAAATTCATGTGTTGAATGTTATTTATATTTTAAATAAATTGATTAGACAATCAAAATTACAATTTTATTGTGAATATGAAGTGTTAAAAACATTCACGTGTTGAATAAATATTTTTGATGATAAAAATATTACTTTTATCATGTATACGCTTTGATAAAAATACACACGTGTTGAAATAAATACTAGTTAGCTAGAAATATTATTATTAGCTTTTCTCTGCATATATATACATGTGTCGAACAGGGAAAATGGATTAGCTCTAGAGTAAAGAAATTATTTGTGTGCCCGACAAATAGGTAAGCCTTGATGAGTTGGCTGCGCAATTTTATTTTTATATCAACTCCTGTGAATGCCATTGGATGCGGAGTGCTGGTTATTCTGTGTGTAATAATAAACATCGCCATAAGATAGTAACAATTAATTTTGAACTACACTACATGGCATACTTCTTGACGATAGGCATACTTCATCATATTCCACATAAGCATTTGGAGCTTATGTGACGAAGTTGAAGATTTACCATACCAGCGAGAGGCTTGTGTGGCGATGATTATATATTACAGGTTGAACTGATGACTGATATGGACTATATAAAATATAACGATAAATTGCCAGATTAATAAAAACCCCACACTGGTCTGGAGTTGACAATAATCACGTCTCTCTAGTCATTAGTTATGGCACATGGACTATTTATTCACACACAGGACGAGGTGACGAGGATTTATCCTCTCGAGTAATTAAAAATACACGCTCCCTCAGGCTTGACAGGGTAACGAGAATTTATTCTCTGGAGTTATTATCTATATACGCTCCCCTGTAAACACCATAATATATCACTATAAATATGTGTATGCTTTATAGGATTTATTGGGTACCTAACACGGCCCAATAAATTTCCAAAACCCTTCCCGTACAAAGGAGGTTATGGCAAAAAAATTCGAAATATAAAGGCGTTAGTGAAATATTTGAAGTGAAAACGATGTTGAAATTAAAGAATGAACTATATTTGTAATTAAAGAAAGAACTATATTTATATATATATAAATATAAATAGAATTGAAAGGATTCAAAGCCGTTCAGTTCGTGTTTTGAAATCGTAATTTGAATCGATTATTATGAGAGATCCGACCATCGGATTTTCCCGAAACCGCAACCGTTGGGTTCGCCTTGGAAATATCTTTCCAACGGCACCAACTTTGTAAAAATCCAACGGTTGGATTGTCTGGAATGTTTAATTCAAATCTAAAGAAAAACAGCGCCAGAATCATTTATATATATATATATAATTAAATTAAATCGAATAACGATGATGTAGTTCGTATTTTGAAACCGTAACTTCAAACGACTAGTGTGGAAGATCCGACCGTTGGATTTTCACGAAACTGGAACTGTTGGATTCGCTTTGGGAATATCTTCCCAGTGGTACAGATTTTGTTGAAATCCAACGGTTAGATTTTCCGATATATGTAAAACAATTTAAGGGAAAAACAGCGCCAGTGCCAAGACACGACCTGAAACGTCGTTTAATTAAATATGGCCATTTTTAAATAAATAAAAATGGCGAAAAATCGTTATAAAATATTATAAGCAACATGGATTGGAAATAAACCAATTTTACTTGACCTGCTTGATATTTGATGGTTGTATGTGTTCTACATGGCATACTTCTAGAAGATAGGCATACTTCATCATATTCCACATAAGCATTTGGAGCTTGTGTGACGAGGTTGAAGATTTACCAAACGAGCGAGAGGCTTGTATGGCGATGATTATATATTACAAGTTGAACTGATGACTGATATGGACTATATAAAATATAACGATAAATTGCCAGATTAATAAAAACCCCACATGGGTCTGGAGTGGACAATAATCACGTATCTCTAGTCATTAGATACGGCACATGGACTATTTATTCCCACACGGGATGAGGTGACAAGGATTTATCCTCTGGAGTAATTAAAAATACACGCTCCCTCAGGCTTGACAGGGTGACGAGAATTTATTCTCTGGAGTTATTATCTATACACGCTCCCCTGTAAACACCAGAATATATCACTATAAATATGTGTATGCTTTATAGGATTTATTGGGTACCTAACACGGCCAAATAAATTTCCAAACCCCTTCCCGTACAAAGGAGGTTATGGCAAAAAAATTTGAAATATAAAGGCGTTAGTGAAATATTTGAAGTGAAAACGATGTTGAAATTAAAGAATGAACTATATTTGTAATTAAAGAATGAACTATCTTTATATATATAAATATAAATAGAATTGAAAGGAATCGAAGACGGGCAGTTCGTGTTTTGAAATCGTAATTTGAATCGATTAGTACGAGAGATCCGACCATCGGATTTTCCCGAAACCGCAACCATTGGGTTCGCCTTGGATATATCTTTCCAACGGCACCAATTTTGTAAAAATCCAACGGTTGGATTATCTGGAATGTTTAATTCAAATTTGAAGAAAAACAGCGCCAGAATCGTTTATATTTATATATAAATATAATTAAATTAAATCGAATAACGACGTTGTAGTTCGTATTTTGAAACCGTAACTTCAAACGACTAGTGTGGAAGATCCGACCGTCGGATTTTCACGAAACTGGAACCGTTGGATTCGCTTTGGGAATATCTTCACAGTGGTATAGATTTTGTAGAAATCCAACGATATGTGTAAAACAAATTAAGGGAAAAACAGCGCCAGTGCCACGGCACGACCTGAAACGTCGTTTAATTAAATATGGCCATTTTTAAATAAATAAAAATGGCTAAAAATCGTTATAAAATATTATAAGCAACATGGATTGGAAATAAACCAATTTTGCTTGACCTGCTTGATATTTGATGGTTGTATGTGTTTGACATGAAAATAATACTAAAGAACTGAAATGTGAATGTCGAATAATATAACCATGGAAAGAATTGATTTGAATTCTAATTATATGTGAATTATTTGAAAAGGCCGAGCTAACCCTCATTTCAAATAATTGTTCGAACGACTCGAAGTTGAAAATACGAAGACGGTTCGAGACCGACGATCTTCGTATCATTTGGATGGGCGCTGCTGAGTTTCCTTATTGGAGTAGCTACCGTGAAGGAACGGAAGTAGTAGCCGTCTGAACGTATGTGATGATTGTACGGATATACGAGGAATATGGTGCCTCCGGTTTCGTTCAGATCCAGAACGGACTTGTAAATGGACTGTGTGTCTGACATTGGATTTTGTTCTATACTGATTGATCTCTGTTAAATATATATCTGTTTGGCGGCGGAGAATTTATTCTTTTGCTTAACGCCCTTCTCTGAGACGTACGAGCTCAGAGGTTATATATCGATAGAAATCAGTCGTATGGAGTGGATTTCCTATATGGCATGCGAAGATGCAGAGACCAAGGCTTCTGTTGCAAAGCAAAGTCTTGTGTTTGATGATCAAAGCACGACCTACGTGGCCTGGCTTTGTGTATAGCGTGGATTTGCGAGCCTCACACCTCGGTATGAGTTAAAAACGGGATAAGGACTGCGGGGAGAGCACGACGTTTCTTTCTAGCTAAGGTGGTGTCAGTGAGCTACCAGTCCTGACATTTATATCTATTTTTCACCTATGTGGTTGTTGGAATGCGAGGCGCCTCGATTTTAGGTCTGTAGGGACCGGGAAACGTGTGTTCAGGAATACTAATCCACTAACGTAAGTGCGGACCGGCCCCGAAGATCCAAGGGTTACCCAGAGTGTGTAGTCCTGAGGCATTTGCTAGAGTGTCTCGAAGCGGAGAGGAGCTTGCCCCTTGCCTCGACTCATGACGGAAATCCAATTTCCAATACGAAATAATGGATTTGATTGTAGAACTAGTATGGCGACATAGTATATGGTAGCTATGCCGCCTATGATTGATATTTATGATGATATTCGTTTTTGAAACATATATGCACTAGTAATAATATCAAATGATTTTGCTTTACACGTATTAAGCATATTTGGCCATTATAAGGTAAAACTCTATTCTCCGGTTTGCGTTGCATTGTATGATGGGACTTGAGTCTTATAACGACTACATTCTTTTTAAAAGCATTGCGTTGTTTTAAAGAATTTACTTTGTTTTAAATGCACCAACAATCATTGGAGTAAACCCGTTCCGCGAAAGTGGCGTGGTCCTATGATTTGCCTTATTACTGTTGGTTAAACTGTTAAGTAGATTTCTCATACCAGTCTCATGACTGACTCATTGTTTGTTTCACTTTGCAAACTCGGGTGCCCTTATTTTTACACGGGCAGCCTAGTTCATAGATGACAGATTGTTTTGGCTTGGCACTGCAATACGAGGTGCACTTTTGGCTTGGTGGCAATGGATTAGATTTGTATTTTGGCTATTGACTTTCCGCCTATTTTATGTATATGATTCCGCCTATGGCGATGAAGACTGTTTTACTTCCAGTATTTATTATCGTATGTATATGTACCGCCTCCGGCGATGTAGACTGATACCCTTATTATGTCTTACTGTATGTATATATTCCGCCTAAGGCGATGGTGACTGATCATCTCCCCTTTTATTTACTAAGTTATATCCTACGTTGTGCTATTCTGATGTTGTTACATATTATGATTCCGCTGTCATATCTATGTAAAATTATTCTATTTATTGTTTTTGCTATTATCTGTACTCTGCTATGATGATTGATGTGTAATATTCCAATGATTATCCTTAATACCGTTACATGGGTTTTGGGATCATCACAGTCAAGCATCCAAATAACACCCAAAGTGGATTCTACACTAAATATTGGGACTAGTGTAGATCAAGTATCATCCCAACACCCGTGTGGGGTTTCATCCAACAAGCAAATAATAAATTATTTGTGCATTTAGGCTATGTGTAAAAATCATCGACCCGATCACGTAAACAAGTCGGATGACTTGTAAATGGAAGTGTAATATTCAAATTGGAATATACTAAACATTATATTTATCACATCAAACATTTCAACATCATAGACATATATTTTAATTCTTTTTATTGTGAACAAATGACAATAAAAATCTAGTCTTTTAATTCAATTTATTGTCAACAATGTTATAATAAAATATAATCCTTTAATTCTATTCCTTCTTACGAAAACAACATTACATAAAAATGTAATCCTTTAATTCTTTTAATTGACATTTAATAATGAATATAAATGACGTCTTATAATTAACATATATGTCATCGTTGTTTTGCATGCAAATTCTAATGTATGCATTTACATTAGAATGATATATGTTCATTTTGAATATAATCCTAATGTATATATTTATGCTAAAATGACATTTTTTTAATACTTTTAAATAAACAAAAATGTATAGATTTTTAACTAATCCTTTTAAATATACAAAAATGTATATTTATAACTAATCCTTTTAAATGACCAAAAACAAATATTTTGGTGTAATCCTTTTCAATGGCCAAAAATGATTATTTTTGGTTAAACTCTTTTTAATAACCAAAATGCTTATTTTTATTTCTCTAACAGGTTTTAACACAAAATGTAGTTTTTCTTCACTAATAGGTTTTAACACAAAAATGTATATTCTTATTACATCCTTTTAATATGAGCAAAATGTACATTTTTGTTTAATTCTTTTTGATGACCAAAAGTGTACATTTTTGGTTTAATCATTTCTAGTGACCAAAAATGTATATTTTGGTCTTATTCATTTTTAAATAACCAAAATGAATATCTTTATCTTATTCCTTTTTAAATGACAAAATGACTATATTTTGATCTCATTCTTTTTAAATGATAAAATGAATGTTTCTATTCACATTCTATTACATTCGACAAAAATGAATGTTTTTATTTCATTCTTTTACATTTGACAAAAATGAATATTTTTATTCATTCTTTTTATTTGCAATTTCACATTCATTCTTCTTAGATTTGCCTAAACTGGTAAATTTGTCTAATTCTTTTAATGTAGACAAAAATAATTATCTTGTCTAATTCTCTTAATGTGAACAAAAATGTCTTATTTTTGTTTAACTCTTTTTAATGCACAAAAATGTTTATTTTGATTTAATCCTTTTTAATATATAAAAATGTTCATCTTTATGTAATCCTTTTTAATGATCAAAAGATAATCTTTCTTCTTAATGAACAAAAATGTATTTTTGTTTAAATTCTTTTTAATGTATAATAATATACATTTCAAATTCATTCTTTTTAATGTATAAAAATATACATTTTCAATTCATTCTTTTTAATGTATAAAAATATACATTTTCAATTCATTCTTTTTAATGTATGAAAATATACATTTCTAGTTCACTAACATGTTAACACAAAAAATGTTATTTTATCTCAATAATTATGTTTGACAAGAATGTTATTCTTATTCCAAAAATCATGTTTTGACAAAAGTACTATTTTTATATAATCCTTATAAAATGACAAAAACATGATTTTTGTAAAATCCTAATTTAATTACAAAAATGTGTCTTTTTTATTTCCCTTCTTTTAAAAGTGACAAAATGAATGTATTTACTAATTCATTTCTCTAAAGTGACAAAAATGAATTTTTATTTCTAACAAATTTCTAGTCAAAAATGTCATCATGATTTGCAATAACACATTTCAAATAAAAATGCTGATTTTATTTTCATTACAAATTCTAATCAAAAATGATATTTTGTCTTATCTAAATTTAACAGAACGATGTTTCATGTTGACAATAAAAGTAAGATCTTTATTGTTAACATAAACTTAACAACCGATGTCATGTTAATAATAAAAGTGATATTTTTCTTATTAATCTAAATCTAAACAGACCATGTTCTATATCTAAATAGAAGATGAAACACATATGAATTATAGATTCAAATAAGAGAACCTCCATTCTAGATTCAGATCTAACACACATGAGCATCAACGATCGATAAATTTCAATCACAAACATCACAGATCAGACTTGATAAACATTCGTACATGGGTTTTCAAATAGCGAATAATAATTAAATTTTAATTAATTATTAAAATAGAACTCTCACCGATAGCTTTTAATTCTGAATAACTAGGATCTGGATTTTGACCAAAATCTAGTGTGCTCAGTTTCAACTCTAGTCTTTTCCATGACGTAGTGCTCGCTGTTGTGATTCCAACGCAACTGACGGTTCGCAAAACGGACCTCGTATGAAAGAGATATGAATTTTTAAAGATTGGTTAACGTTAATTGGATAATTAATTAAAAACTTAAACTAATTACTCATGTTCATCTCTTCCTCCTTCTTCTGGTTCACGCCCAAGCTTCTGAAATAAACCGAACCCAACGACCAGACCTAGGGTTCAAAACTGGTCGCCATACCGGGCACTGGAACCCGATCTGAAAACGCCACTTCGAAGCCCTCCTCCAGTTCCTCCTACGCCGACGACCAGCTCCAACTCGGTGGACCCATTTGTCCTCAAAACCACCTCGAAGCCGCCTCTTTGCTCGCAAATTCCGGCCACCCAAGTTCGCCAACGGCGATCATAGCCGTACCAATCTGACGGCCTCTCCTAGCTTTTCAATTTGATATGCGGGTTGAAGTCTAATTCGGTGTGGTTTGGGATTGATTAAGGTTTTAATTTCGGATCTTTATGGCCATTGCTTGATGAATACGGCGGCTGGAAGAAATAGGAAGTAGGGTTCGTATGGTATAGCGTATTTATATGCGTATTTTCTTATTTATTTAATTTATTAATTCAAGAATTATTAGTGTATCGTCCTGAACTCCAAATTAAACCCAACGAGTGTTGCCCCTAGCTAAATACCCCCATTCCAAACACAATGGAATATGTTTCGTAACTCAGTTCGGCTGTTACAATATGATTTCCTTTAAATTAAATTATAAATCATTTATATATTAAATTTAAACGTACATTTTAAATTACCGGGGCCACTTACGGACTCTAAAAATTACAGAAAAAATATTTCTAGCTTTATTTTGACAATACGGTTCTAACGAGACTAATTTTGTCGAATTCTGAGACCGTTTGAAAAATGGCCATTTTCAAGTCGATTAAATTTGACTGAAACTGACAAAACACATTTTCTTTTGCCACGCTCACATATTAATTCGAAAAATTCTAGAAAATTAAATTTAACAATAATTTCATATTCCGGTTCCAACAAAAGGGATTTTGTCGAAAACCGAGGTCGTTTGCAAAATCACTATTTTCAAGGGCTATTTAATATAATAAAATATATATAAATTTTACAGCGACTTATCTAAATTTTAAACTGGGCATAACTTTCTATTTTCAAAGTGAAATTTCAATTTTTCAGATTCGTTAGAAAGATATGATTAAACAGATTTTATTTCTTGTTTCGCTCAATTCTGATTTAAAATGAATCCTGTATATTCTGTTAAAGTTCAAATTCAAAATTTCAAACTATAGTGCTGTTTTAAACTCCTTTTAGAATTAAATTAAATTTATTCGTTTTAAAATAAATTTTTAGTCGTTATTATTTAAAATAAATTATTTTAAATATTAAAAATTCATTAAAATTTCTAGAATAAAAATTTTAAATTGGCCCCAAAATTCTGGGTTGTTACATATTATAATAATATCCAATATTCCATTTGACTAACATTTGCATAACTTTTAATATAGCATTATACATTATCTATAACTGAGAAATTAGTTTAACTTATTATTTGTAAAACGACATTGCGCAACTCTTTTTAATTCCGTTACTTTGAAAATCCCATCATACCTTCTCTTATCTTTTTATTCCCATTACTTTTGAAATTCATATACATGAACTCGAGCCCTTTTTGTTTCCCTTTTCTTTGGAAATTCTTTTTTTATACAATCTCAAATCATTCAACTAACACTCTTACCATTACCAACTAATATCATCCTTGGATAATCCCGAAGTCGTTCAAGTTGGGGTATTATAATTACCTCTCAGACCTTGATCAACAACGTTCTTATCTTAAGATAAATACGAGTTATAATTCAAAGACTCATATCATTCTCATATCAAAATACATTTCATTTAACTAGTTTATTAAAGTATAGCTTTATACTTCTTCTTATCTTTTGGAAGTCTCTTTTTAAAATATAACTAATATTACTTAATTTAATGATTAAATAATCGCTCATCAAACCTTACCCCTTTAACTCTCAACTTATTTGAATCATTCTTTTACTAAACCGTATTTTTATTACCAGTCCAATCACCAACTTCTTTTACCAACTTAATTACAATCCCTTTTACCAATCCCCTTCTTCTTTTTGGAAATCTCTTTTCAATTCCCTTTATTTAACTTAATTCCATTATTAAGTATTTCTAATTCAAAATCATTGCTTTAACCTCACATTTCTATTATAAACCATGTTTATAATTCCAGGTTTTTCATAAACCCCTTTATATCTATATTTCCTTTTTATTTAATCCAAACGTTAAGCAAACATTGCATTTAAGCTATCGTATCTGCTTAAATCTCTTTATTACCTCAATATAAAACTCGAGTTCAAATATAAAACTCATCCATAACTTCTTTTCAAAACTTAACTATATTTCATACCAAAATCGGTTAATTACATAAATGTATTTCATCAAAGAGGTAATTACTTATATTAAAACAAATAATTTACTTCAACATTAACTACTATAAAAATCGGTTAACTGCTTTATAAATAATAAATTTCTTTTTAAAATCTTATTAGGATCAAACAATTATTTGTTAAGTTATTTCATTTACTTCATTAGCAACCAATTAATTTAAAAGGCAAACTTAGTTAAAACGGTCGACTTGGCCCACTCAAAACATGATTATTGCTTTAACCAGTTCTAGTTAATTCCTCCTTTAAACTTATTAAAATATAATTAATTTAAATAACTTCATTTGATTGTTCCTTAGACACAGTTAATAGAATTCTTAACCGTTAGGTTATTTCTGGCTCATTTACTTATAATTTTTATTAAAATAAGAATTTGCTTTATAAAACAACTTAATTATTACTTATAATCTTTTAAATAATAATAAAAATACTGATTTTCTTTTAAAATTGCCCCATTCAAAATAATAAATTTAAAACCTATTTCAGTTGTAAAAATAATTTTTTTAACTTCATTAGGGTCGATTCACTTGACGATAAAATCCATATTTGTATAATGATTTATTGATGAACCATGTGATGCCAACTACCCAACCAATACTATCCATTGGTTCATATCATATCAAATGTTGAAATACGATTCAACAATCAATAATAATTAGTCATTCAACCATACTGGGTAAACAGTTCATATAAGGGTAATATGAAAATAAACAACAAATTTGAAGAATCCGGTTGGATCCCTCCAACCTGTTCTTCCCTACATCAAATATGTTATCCCAGTATAATAATTCAATTCCAATAAATTAGGGTCTCATAAATGATAATTTAATATCAACCAATTTAATTAACATAACAAACAATTCGAATAATTCAGATAACTTATTCAACTAAACACGTTTATGTTATAAAACGTGACCAACAAGGTAAGTTACCTTGATTTGGTCAAATCGTTAGAATAACGATTTGGTATTTCATTGAAATCAAGCAAACGTTTAATTTTATCGATTCAATATATTGGGATATTTTTAACTAACAGTCAATCATTAGCAATCATTAACAACCATAGCACATGAACAATAAAACCCAACTTATATAAAATATAAGTGGGGAGAACTGAGTGAGTTTAACACACTTTGATCCGATTCCGTAGTCAACAGTTTGTTTTAATTAAATTAAACAGTCATTTAATTTAATTAAAAACTCCAGTTGATTCTATTTCCATCCAATTATGTTCCATGGTGTAGATCTCATTAAGACGAGTCCAATGTCTCTTGAAGTGTCCAATTCTGATCATATATGAATATGTTATTTAAAGTTCAACAATTTAATTTTAGACATTATAATGCTTAGCCACTTCAATTATAACTAATTAATGACTTAATTGAAAATATCAGCTGACTCCTAAAATTCATTCTCTGCTTTTTTCGTTGATTACAGGTCCCTAAAACAAGATTCAAATCAATTATTTAAGTTCTAATTAGGGTTTAAAATCTAATTACTTTATTAAGTAATTTAAAATGGGCCACATATTTACATTTGGGTTGAGCAAAAGATGGCGCGACCCTCTTCTATACTTCGTTTCACGCCCGTTATTCTTTGTTTCCACTTATCTCGGCCCTGAAATGCACCCAGGTGGATGAGTTAACATTCTAACAAATTATTATATTATATTATACTAACCAACTATTAATTATAGTTTAATTATACCAATATAGTTTTATTAGGCTGATTTAATTCTAACAGCATCGTTTCCTCTTCGTCGTGCTTCGTACCTCCAGAAGACACCACGCCCAAAAAGATCACCGCGCCACCCATCTTTATCGGCTCTACAGCGCCAGCTTAGCTCCTCCCCTTTCCCCCACAAAAGCAAAAGCACATACGAGCCCTACTCGCTCCAGACGGTAAAAAAAAACACCCCATCCTGGAGATCCGCCAAAATCCACGCCAACTGGCCTTCACGACACCCAGTTCCCAAGTCCACATCTACTTCGCAACTTCCCCCACTCCACCATCCATCGTTTTTGCAACCCACGGCACTCGCTGGACCTTCACTCACCCTTGCTGTTGGGTTTCTCGATGAACAAAACAGTTGGAGGTTTGCGATTTTTTGTTATTACAGAGATGACTTTACTTTGTTGATGCTTGCATTATTCTTTGATACAGACAAGAGTTAATATTTATGAGGTGAAGTGCTTTTCAGTTATAATTTCAGATGAAGAAAGTTTTGTCCTTCCTTGCTGAGAAAAAATGAAGATGGTTGAGCTGTATTTATAGTAGAAATAGCAAAGAGAGAGGAACATTGTCACTCACGCAAGGTACAAGTGTAGAGTAAGAGGATTAGGGTAGCTGCACTGTAAACACCCATCTTTGGTTACATTTGTAGAGAGAGGAAGGAGGCTGATGAAAAAATGGGTTGCAGTGTACTTTGCTGGGGTAGGAATGTGTGTTTTTCTTAGGCCAGTGATACTATTGTATGGGTGAAGCATGGTTCCAATGTGTTTTCATTTCAGTGTACAGACAAAACGATTTATATTAACGTATATATTGCTTCCAATAGGTGCTGTTTTGTCACACGTACAGCGTACACTTGCTGGGTTCAGCTATATTTTATAGCACAGGCCGTACACTTTAGTATAGGTTTGTAGGTGCACATATAAACGTGAGATGATGTATTTAGGGCTGCTGCTTGAAAACATATGGCAAGAAAATGTTCAGCAATAGGAATGTGTGTGCATTTTGTATATCAAAAATAGGCATGTGCGAAGGCTCTTATATTTACTTGGAAGCAAAGGCACAACTGCGTACAGAGGTTTTTCAAAGAATTGTATAGGATTGCCTCGGATTCTGTAATATTGTGAAGGCTTTTGTTAGAGATTTGGTGCAGACTTTTGTTTTAAAAAAACAAGCTAATCACTAAATAGCTATGCGATGGGATATGGGGATGTGCTCGGGCAGAAAAGAAAATGGGCGAAGATAGTATAGGGTGGGTACTACATGTGCCCGTGCATGTATTGATTTGAAGAAAAATGATACATGCAGTTTTTAATAGCTAAAAAACATAGGATAGGGATGCGCATCTACGGTTTCAAGTTATAAAATTATCTTTGATTCAGTTTGGTACGTTTTACTTTTATGCAGTTATCGCTATTTAATGTCGACCACTAAATTCGTACCGACACACATGAATTTGAAATCTGATGAAAATAGAATTATTGTTATGTTTTGATGTTCCGATCCCAATGAAATTCGTTTCGTCGGAACGGATGTCGTTTGAAAAAGGCTATTTCTAAAACGTACATAATATCGATAAAATATATCAAAATAGTTTAGTTTAATGTCAATAAATTTATTATTGCCAAATATATTCAAATCGAACAATATACGGCTTCAAATATAAAGTATACAATTTAATATCATCAGTTTCAAGTTAAACGATGTCCAAATTATATTAAAACCATATTATATTAATTAATAAATGTTATATTTTAATAACGATTTCCATAGCGACTATTTCAAGATTATATTTGGGAGTAACTAACAATTTATAACACAAAATCCCGAATTTTCTCTTCTACATGAAAATTATAATCCACTAGATTCCAACGTTTCTTGTTTTACAAAAATCGGACCTAAAACGGATTTTGTATATTCAATTAAAGTTTGAATCATAAAATATGAACTACCACATCGTTTTGAGTTCGTTTTAATTATATTATAAATAAATATATATATTCGAATTTCATTTATAAAATAAATTCAATATAAAATTCATTATATTTCAAGTATAATATATAAAACAGATTTAAATATTCCTATTTAAATAGCAGAAAAATCTAGGATGTTACATTATCCCATTCTCAATCTACTTGAAGATTCATTAAAACTCTAGTTTAGTTTTAATCTCAAAAATCGTTACTTAATGATTATTCAACCTTTGGAAATTAATCTTGGCTTTACTTGTGTTAAAGAACAAATGTCATGTAAAAAAACAGTTTATAGTAAACCTGTAACGACCCATATTTCTACAGTATAATAATTTATTTAATTATTTAAAATATGAATTAGAATGTTAAATGGTCGTTGAATTAAATAATAGTGAATATTTAATTAATATAATAATTAAATAAAATATTTAATTTTTGAAATAGCAAGAGATAGTGAATTGACAATATAATGTGAACTGGACAATTGAAAATATATATATATTCAGTTTAGAGTTGAATTATATTAACAAATTTAATTATAACTATCAGTTGAACGTATAATTTATATTATAATTACAATCGAGCTCAAAATGGCGCTGCAATTCAATATTTGGTGATTCGAACCTCAACTGAATGTACAGGGTCCGTTTTAAATCGGATTTCTGTGAAATAAGAAATGTTCGGAACTGGTGAAGTATATTTTTGTAGTGGAAGAGAAAAATCGGGATTTCATTGTGTAGATTTTGATTTATGTCCAAATCAAATTTTAGAAAAGTCTTTATGGAATTCCTTTATAATTTATAAAGGAATTATTTATGTTTTATAAAGGGATTTCATTATAAATCGAATATCGATTTAATCAGGATTTAAATATCGAGTTAGAAATGCATATAGGAATATTGTGGAGCTATATGATAGCGTATGTGAATATATACGATAGTATTAATTTATAAATATTTAATTTAATTATTTTTAAATATATTTACATGGATTATTTATAGCTTTAAAAATAGCCAGTTTTGCAAACGAACTCTGTTTTTGACGAAACTAATTTTGTTGGATCCGCAATGTTAAATTATTGTTAGATGTCAAGTTTCATGATTTTTGAAGTCAGTATGTGGCCGTGTGGGATTTTAATGTGAAGTACAGTCGATAATTTGACCTTTAAAAATACGCTGTGTGAGCAAATGGAGTCGGAATTTGACGAAACCAGTTTCCTTGGGACCGTAATGTCGAACTGTAGGTGCATGTCCATTTTCGTGATTTTTGGATTTCGTGTGTGATCACACGGATTTTTCGAAAGCAAAAATGGATTAAAATAAAATATAAAAATAATATCCCCTCACTATAAATACCCTTCTCTTTACTCTAAATCCTTATTCTTTAACTCCTCCAGTCAAAGTTATTTCCGCCGCCAGTTTCCTCCTCAAAAACCAAATCGTGACCTTCATAAAATAAAAACAAATTCAAATAAAATTCTGTAAATGACCAAACTAGTTTAGTTCGATTTGCAAGATGATTCTGGTTAATCGTATGTATGTATTTCTGGGTTCGATACATGTTTTGGATCGCTGAAAAATTCCGGCATTGGTCGAAAGTGCAGTAGCATCCTCGGGCTAAAGTTTTCGAAGCCTTTAGGCTTTAATTCATGTTTTGGATGGTATATGTGGACTCTGGAGATCGAATGGCTTCATGTATGTTTTATTGGGATTTTATTAAAATAAAAAGTGTCGAGCTTTTGCTGTGTACTTCGTGGATGGAGCGGGAGACACAATCTCACCTTAGCATGTGAGATGAAGTGTTAGGTGATGGAATCATAGAGGATGGCAAGAGGAAGCTAATGGCAATGGCCTTTCATTGATCGGTGGAAAGGAGGGTGAGATAAGGGAGCTTAATCGAACGGAATTGGCCAGGAGAAAAGAGGAGCAGCTATCATCTGAGTTCGGGGAAGAAGAAATCAAAAAGGGTCAGGTTTTCAAAAGAGGATGGGCCGGGGAAAAGGGTAAAGCCCAATAACTAAAATAGTTGGTTTAATTTAATTTAAATGTTTGTACAAACTTTTAGTTACAATATCTTGATCATACGACATCAGAATTTCGAACGGTTAGATCCGTTGGGATCGTATGGATGGTGGCTACACCATGGAACTGACCAGGAGTCAATTGGAGCTCGTTATAGTTTATAGCAAAATAAATTGTCTGTCAGAATCAAGCGATGGTTATCGTTATTAACAATGATCGTCCAATGTGAGTAAAACTCACGAACTCTGAACAGTTATATTTTTACAACATATTGTTAGAACTGATAATTTTCTGTTGATTGTTGTGTGTTAACTGTTTGGTTGAATTGCTTGTGTATTGGTTGAAATTATATATAACGATATATGTATAAATCGTTAATAAAATATTAATTTTGTTTAACAGAATATTTCATATTGAAATGAAATCGATGTTAATTATGTTGTTTAACATCTGTGATGCAGGGAAACAGGTTGGAGGAATCCAACTGGATTCCTCAACATTTATTTTACTGTTTTTCATATATTGTGATGTATGATGTGATATATAATATGTTGTTGATTATGTGTGTTTGAATGATATCGATCACTGTTGTTTGGTATTTTAAATACCATAAGAAAACCCTGGGATGAAAAAGGAAAATTTCAATAACTATATTGAAATAAAATATTTTATAAAATCAAAAGATTTTATATAGAAGGAAGATTTCAAACTGTATATTGACATAGAATATTTATAAAATCGAAGGATTTCATATAAAGGAATATTTATAAAATCAAGGGATTTTATAAAGTAAATTATTTGTAAAACAAATATAAAGGAAAATATTTGTAAAACAAATATAAAAGGGAAATATTTGTAATACAAATAGAAAGGGTATATTTGTAACCATTTACAAACAGAAATAGAAAGGGTATATTTGTAATTCATTTACAAATAGAAATGAAAAAGATATTTTTGTAAACCATTTACAAATAGAAATAGAAAGGGTATATTTGTAAACCATTTACAAATAGAAATGAAAAGGATATATTTGTAAACCGTTTACAAATAGATTTGGAAAGGGAATATTTGTAAAACATTTACAAATAGAGTTGAAAAGGAAATATTTATTTGTTAAATAAATAGGATTGGAAAAGAATATTTATTTGTTAAATAAATAGAGTTATAAAAGGAATTGATCGTAAAATGAAAAGAATGTTATATAAGGATATATTTGGCAAATGAATAGAATTTTACATCAGGAAAGTTTAGACCCGTGCTTCGCACACGGTTATAACATGATATGGATTTAAAGCAAAGATTTTAAATAGAATCTGTTGTAACCAATAGATTGAGAAGATTAATTTATAAATAATATTTTATAAATTAAATAAAATATTTATCATTGGATAAATAGAATATATAAGTCAGGGCTTATATAGAAAAGTAAGAATCAATTTCAACATCGATATTTGAAATTGAATATGGACGTAGAGTTAATCAAAGGAGTTATTCAAAATGTGTTAATCAAAATGAGTTAGAGAAGTTAATCGGTTAGAGTTAATCGATTAGAGTTAGAGTTAATCGACTAGAGTTAGAGTTAATCGATTAGAGTTAGAGTTAACCAGTTAGAGTTAATCAGCTAGAGTTAATCAGTTAGAGTTAATCGATTAGAGTTAAATCAAACTAGAGTTATTCGAATAGAGTTAATCGAACAAGTGTTAGTCGAATATTTGTTGTATTGAATACAGTTAATTCAAATATAATTAGTCGGATTAGAGTTATTCGAATATAGTTTATTCGAAGAAAGAGTTATCGAATGAGGTTATTCGAAGAAGAGAAGTAATCGAATATTAGTTATTCGAAAGGAGTTATCGAATATTAGTTATTCGAAAGGAGTTATCGAATATTAGTTATTCATAAGAAATTATCGAATATTAGTTATTCGAAAGGAGTTATCAAATATTAGTTATTACAAAGGAGTTAATCGAATATAGTTTATTCGAAAGAAGTTAATCGAATATAGCTTATTCGAAAGGAGTTAATTTATAAGAGTAAATTAGTTAGAGTTAATCCAATAGAGTTAATCCAATAGAATTAATGTAACACCCCACCTCCATTAAGGTCACTCACAAAGGGAATGCCTTAACTTTGGTGGAGCATTTTAGTAAACAGAACAGAAACTTACAAGACAAATAAAACAGTACTTGAAAAATTTATAACTTTATTTCAACAGAAGCTTGGTTACATCCTTTCAAATCACAATATCAGAATTCAAGTTCAAAATATCAGTCTTGTGCAAAAGCCTTCAGAATGCATAGTTTAAAATCATAATCCCCACAGAAGAAGACAAGCCATACTTTAAGCACTGCATACGGAAGAAATCTGGATCAAGCTAGAGTATTCCCTTCTACAAAACCTGAGGGGGGAACGGAAGAAAGGAGGTGAAACAACAAGGGTCAGACAAAAGTCTGGCAAGTCCAGTGATTTTCAATTATGAACAGATAATAATAACATGACATGAAAATAAAACTGGATGAGAGATAACTGTAACAGATGTAGCAGATATAACAGAAGAACAGAATGATATAAGCTATTGCTTTACCCTTCTTTGCACTAATACTAGTATAACAGAATTAGGTGTCACCCTAATGTCTAAACTGAAACAGAGACGGGTACAGAATAATTTCCACGCTAGTAATGGGCCTTTACCACCCGATCAGAAACAGACAGAAGCAGAATGTAGCATAAGGTGTACGCTAGTAATTGGGCCTTAACCACCCGAACAGACGGTACCACGCAGAAACAGATAGGTGTTGCCACCCAACAGAAACAGACGGTACCAACAGAAACATGCATAACTAAGTGTACCCTAAAACCCTACCCCAACCGATCGGCTCCCTAATACATAAATATCCTGTGTCGGCCCCACAGTAGGGTGTATCACTCCCTAAAGTGACAACCAATTGGCACAGACCTATTTATAGATGTCACGGCGTCTTACATCCTCAGAGGCAGACCGGGATCCATGCACGCACATGACCCGGTTGGAACGCACCATCAACACCCCTCGCCATTATCAGAATGAACCGCTTATAATTAGTTCAGTAAGCGTGCCCGGACCCTACCTACTGTTGGGTCAAAGTTTTGATACTAGAAAGGGTTACTGACTAATATGGGTCCCAAACAACAGATGACACAATCAAATTCCCTCCTAACCTTGTGTCCCCAGACTAACAGATTTCAGATTAACTTGTTTACAAGTTCAAACATACAGAATTCAGATCAACTAGTTCACAAACAAGTTTTCAGACTAACGGATCAGATATATAGATTAACAGTCTTACAGATTAACTGGTTACAGATTGTCTAACTTTGTATTGGGCCTACAGATTCACGAAACGGGTTTATCAGATTCATTGGTCCAATTGGTTTAACCTTACCCACCCAACACGTTTTAGACATCATATTTATCTCATATTTTCATTAATTAAATATTAATGCCCAGACCTCTCACATTAGACTGACAGTTTGCGGCTACTGGTTAGGTCGATTGGTTCCGGGCAGGTTTCTGTCGCAAACTGAGTCTAACCTCGGGTTTCAAGCACGTTATGACTAACTTCTCACATTAGAACCTATAGTTTGCGGCCACTGGAATATGCCAGGCGGTTCCGGGCAGAATTACGCCGCAAACTCATTCTAACCTCGAGTTAGCCATGTTCCTCTTTGCGGCCAATTAATTAATAATTTACCATTTATACCCACGCCCAATATACATGTCAATTATTCATGACTATAGCCAATTCAGATTATGTCAATAATGGACTAATTATATCAATTCAGTAGATATAGTAGATAACGGGTTTCTCAGATTAGGCGACCTAACGGATTTAGCAGATTAAGCGAACTAGCAGATTTAGCAGACAACAGATTAGGCATCTCAACAGATTTAGTTTAGCGGATTTGGCATTTTCAACAGACTTAGCAGATGACAGATTTGGCAGATGAAAAGATCTAACAGACTAGGCAGTAGAGCAGAACTAGCAGATTAGGCAATATAACAAAACTAGCAAATTAGGCAAATATAACAGATTTAATCATTCCTTAAAGTTTCCCAAACATATCTTGCCTAATTATAAATCTTGCCTAAGTTCACACGCAAAAATAATAGTCATGATTCACAATATGATCATATACCATATATTATATGTTTCAATTTTTACTAAACTTGCATAGCACAGAAGATCCATATATATATATATATTATACCAAATATAGCCATCGATTACTATGCATGTCATATATCCCAAAAATCCCTTGCTTAGGTGTTTATTTAATAGATACCCTACTTTCATGTAAATCTTTATACCTAAGCCATATTGTCTTTATCTCAAATCATATGTTCAATACAGTCTATATTTATGTCCAATTATATACCTTTCTATGTCATGTCCTCAAAACATATGTTCAATACAGTCTATATTTATGTCCAATTATATACCTTTCTATGTCATGTCCTCAAATCATATGTTCAATACCCTTTATGTTATAAATATAACATGTCTAGTCATATGTCTCAGATTTACGTTCTAGCTACAGTCCATGTTCTTTCCTCAAATCAGTCACCTATTGGTCATGCCCAATTTATGCATCATTCATTTTACTGTCCCAAACATTTTAGCGTATGTTAACCTCTTATGAGATTGGCTCAGGCTCGTGGTAGCCTGGCTATAGAACAGAAAGAGGAAAGAGATACAGAATAAGATAGATCTAAACAGAACAGAACAAATATAACCTCAGATTCAGATTTACAATTCATGTCACAATCAGAATTAACGTTTATATTGGAAAATAACTGTACTTGCCTTGATTGGATTAAAGAAAGAACTTTAGTTGTTGCAGAATCATTGCACAAGCTTTAATCTCTAATTTGAATTGAGTTGCTTAGGTTGATGTTGATTAGCCTATAGTTTTGATTTCAGCAGAGTAGCGACGCCATTTTTATTTTTATTAGAACAGAGGCAGAAAAGAAGCAGAATAAAATTGTGTGTAGAGAAGGCTAGGTCTTAGGATGTATTTATAGGTGTAGGAACTCATCTAGGCCCTCAGATTAACCTTAGAACAGATCTGAGCCCTCAAAATTCGTCACAGACCAACAGAACAGAGCACAAGGCCAAGCAGGTGCACCCAGGCCAACATGGCTTGACCAGGCAAGTCGACACCCGTGTCGACTGGGCAGTCGACACGGGGGGGGGGGGGGGGGGGGTGTCGACTGCACAGTCGACACCCCTGTCGATTTGACCTGGGCAGGAATTTTCCCGCCCTGCCCCCTTGTGTGTTGAATTTGAATTTGGCTCTCGTTTTTAAACTGTTTTGAACTTGGAATTTTCTGAAAACTTTGACGGGCCATAACTTGGTCATACGAACTCCGATTCTTAAAAACTCAGACTCTATTTTGCGTATTTTTCCGAGACGAATGAAATGGCGCAACCCATTTCCCTTGATTTTTATTTTAAAAATTAATTATCCTCTGATTTGTTACTTATACGTTCACAGAAAATACGGGGTGTTACATTCTCCCTTCCTTAAAGGATTTCGTCCCCGAAATCTTCAAGTTAAGAAGAATGTGTCCTACCATCCAACATCCATCTACTCAATCATCAATCACTGGCGTCCATTATCCTTAGAAACCTCTAATGTTGTATGAACATATGCAAAGGTGTGTGTATATGTTCCTCATCTAATGCAAAGATCAGGCAGTCCACTGATTCAGTTGACCTCCTTAATGCGAATTATGCCAGTGCCATGAGTCCAACATGTATGTAATTTTCCTACTTGATACATATCATTTCTATATGAGTGCACAACCATTCAGTAAAATGCAACAAACATGTGCTGAGTCAATCATTTTGCATCCACAAAAATTGAAAAATGATCACACATCCATATGCAGTATGAGAGTGTTTTCGAGCCGATCTAGTGCCTAGTGTGTGTATATGCATCCACGAGCAACCACTTGCATCCACTTGCAACCATCAAACATAATATGTCTAAAACACATGTTTACACCCATTAGTTTCTACCTAAAGTTCAAAGATTCGATCGATAGGATACAGTCGAATGATGGAAGCGAGTACAGATAAGACAAAGACTTGGTTCCCATTAGACATTGGTTGAGAAAATAATTCCCCTAAGTATCAACCCCGAAGACCGAAATCAACATCAGATTGACACCCAGAGGATCACCTCCTTTAGCCAATGTCAAAACTGGAAAGCAGAATTATTCAAATATTTACATACTACTGGTACAGACCAGGTTCCCTAATGATTCTTAGGAAGCTAAGCATGATAAAATCATATCCCAGAAAAACTCAGAATGTATGCGTCATACTTGACGTCTAACACAGATATCCCTCAAACCCCAATCTATCATAAACAGATGAGTCATAACCCTTATAGGTTTGAGTCTACAACGGAATCAGAAACAATACTAGTATTAAAGTGCAGAGTATCAATTACAAAATCAAAATACCAGAATCAGAAAGAGTCTTAACTCCATAATCAGATAAAGAAATTAAACCTACTATAGGAATTTTCCTATTTCTATCCTAGCCACAAGCCTCAAGAGTGTTCGCCTGCCCTCCTTGTGCTCGCCTCTTCGGGCAGTCCCTAGTGAAGTGTCCCATCTCCCCACAGTTGAAGCAAGCGCCCTTCCTTTTTCTGCAATCCTTGTTTAGATGAGTCGAGCTTCCACAAGTAAAGCACTTTTTGACCTTCTTATCTTCAGACTTCTCATCCTTCCTTTGTGTTTCCTTTTTGGGCCCTTCTTTCTTATTCTGTGGTTCTTCCTTCTTTGTCTCTTTCGGGCCCTTGTCTTCCTCGTGCAGTAGTGCCATGTCCACCAATCTCTCGTAAGTCGCTCCCATGGGTACATGAGTCATGGCTAGGCTGTGCAGTGGCTCATTCAATCCCTTAACAAAGCGGAGAGCCTTTTTATCCTAAGTGTTGACTAAATCCAATCCGAACCTAGCTAGTTGGTTGAACTGGTTGACGTATTCCTTGACCGTCATACTTCCTTGCTTAAGAGATAAGAACTTTTCCAGTTGTAAACTTCGTTCAGCTTGCGAGAGGAATTTTGTCTCAAACCTTGTTCTGAAATCCATCCATGTCTCAACCGGCCTCTCGGCGTTAGTGACTTCCCACCAGTAGGAAGCTTCGTCTTTGAGCAGCCATACCGCCAACTGTACCTTCTGCCTATCGTCCACCTCGAAGATAACGAATAGATCCTCAGTTTCTTTGAGCCAGTTCCTCGCTTCTACGAATGATTCAGTTCCTTTGAAATCCTTCCCACCCATGGCCCTAAAATCTCTACAGATCTTTGAAAAAGTAATTGCACGAGGAAGGGGTGGAGGAGGGGGATCATTGGTTGGACCTGCGGCGGCGGTCCTAGCCTCAAGATTTTGACGAAACCAACCGGGTACGTGAACACCCTCTGGTATCTCAGATGCTCAAGACATGCTGAAACGAAAAAGGAAAGGTTCAATACAAAAAGGACTGAAAGAAAGATATATGGCCCTTAGGGATCATGTTTTTCAAAATAAGCTTTATTTTTGAAAATACTTCCTTTCAAAACCTTTTTGAAAATAGTTTTCAAAAACTTTACCCAATCTGGTAACCTTCAGCTCTGATACCAAGTGTAACACCCCAACTCCGTTAAGGTCACTCACAATGGGAATGCCTTAACTTTGGTGGAGCATTTTAGTAAACAGAACAGAAACTTACAAGACAGATAAAATAGTACTTGAAAATTTTATAACTTTATTTCAACAGAAGCTTGGTTACATCCTTTCAAATCACAATATCATAATTCAAGTACAAAATATCAGTCTTGTACAAAAGCCTTCAGAATGCATAGTTTAAAATCATAATCCCCACAGAAGAAGACAAGCCATACTTTAAGCACTGCAAGCGGAAGAAATCTGGATCAAGCTGGAGTATTCCCTTCTACAAAACCTGGGGGGAACGGAAGAAAGGAGGCGAAACAACAAGGGTCATACAAAAGTCTGGCAAGTCCAGTGATTTTCAGTTATGAACAGATAATAATAACATGACATGAAAATAAAACTGGATGAGAGATAACTGTAACAGATGTAGCAGATATAACAGAAGAACATAATGATATAAGCTACTGCTTTACACTTCTCTGCACTAATACTAGTATAACAGAATTAGGTGTCACCCTAATGTCTAAACTGAAACAGAGACGGGTACAGAATAATTTCCACGCCAGTAATGGGCCTTTACCACCCGATCAGAAGCAGAATGTAGCATAAGATGTACACTAGTAATTGGGCCTTTACCACCCGAACAGACGGTACCACGCAGAAACAGACAGGTGTTGCCACCCAAAAGAAACAGACGGTACCAACAAAAACAGACATAACTAAGTGTACCCTAAAACCCTACCCTAAGCGATCGGCTCCCTAATACATAAATATCCTGTGTCGGCCCCACAGTAGGGTGTATCACTCCCTAAAGTGACAACCAATTGGCACAGACCTATTTACAGATATCACGGCGTCTTACATCCTCAGAGTCAGAACGGGATCCATGCACGCACATGACCCGGTTGGAACGCACCATCAACACCCCTCGCCATTATCAGAATGAACCGCTTATAATTAGTTCAGTAAGCGTGCCCGGAACCTACCTACTGTTGGGTCAAAGTTTTGATACCAGAAAGGGTTACTGACTAATATGGTTCCCAAACAACATATGACACAAGTAAATTCCCTCCTAACCTTGTGTCCCCACACTAACAGATTTCATATTAACTTGTTTACAAGTTCAGACATACAGAATTCAGATCAACTAGTTCACAAACAAGTTTTCAGACTAACGGATCAGATATATAGATTAACTGGTTACAGATTGTCTAACTTTGTATTGGGCCTATAGATTCACGAAACGGGTTTATCAGATTCATTGGTCCAATTAGTTTAACCTTACCCACCCAACACGTTTTAGACGTCATATTTATCTCAGATTTTCATTAATTAAATATTAATGCCCAGACCTCTCACATTAGACTGATAGTTTGCGGCTACTGGTTAGACCGGTTGGTTCCGGGCAGGTTTCTATCGCAAACTGAGTCTAACCTCGGGTTTCAAGCACGTTATGACTAACTTCTCACATTAGAACCTATTATTTGCGGCCGCTAGAATATGTCAGGCGTTTCCGGGCAGAATTACGCCGCAAACTCATTCTAACCTCGAGTTAGCCATGTTCCTCTTTGCGGCCAATTAATTAATAATTTACCATTTATACCCACGCCCAATATACATGTCAATTATTCATGACTATAGCCAATTCAGATTATGTCAATAACGGACTAATTATATCAATTCAGCAGATATAGTAGATAACAGGTTTCTCAGATTAGGCGACCTAACGGATTTAGCAGATTAAGCGAACTAGTAGATTTAGCAGACAACAGAATAGGCATCTCAATAGATTTAGTTTAGCGGATTTGGCATTTTCAACAGACTTAGCAGATGACAGATTTGGCAGATGAACAGATCTAACAGACTAGGCAGTAGAGCATAACTAGCAGATTAGGCAATATAACAAAACTAGCAAATTAGGCAAATATTACAGATTTAATCATTCCTTAAAGATTCCCAAACATATCTTGCCTAATTATAAATCTTGCCTAAGTTCACACGCATAAATAATAGTCATGATTCACAATATGATCGTATACCAAATATTATATGTTTCAATTTTTATTAAACTTGCATAGTACAGAAGATCCACATATATTTAAATTATACCAAATATACCAAATATGCATGTCATATATCCCAAAAATCCCTTGCTTAGGTGTTTATTTAATAGATACCCTGCTTTCATGTAAATCTTTATACCTAAGACATATTCTCTTTATCTCAAATCATATGTTCAATACAGTCTATATTTATGTCCAATTATATACCTTTCTATGTCATGTCCTCAAATCATATGTTCAATACAGTCTATATTTATGTCCAATTATATACCTTTCTATGTCATGTCCTCAAATCATATGTTCAATACCCTTTATGTTATAAATATAACATGTCCAGTCATATGTCTCAGATTTACGTTCTAGCTACAGTCCATGTTCTTTCCTCAAATCAGTCACCTATTGGTCATGCCCAATTTATGCATCATTCATTTTACTGTCCCAAACATTTTAGCGTATGTTAACCTCTTATGAGATTGGCTCAGGCTCGTGGTAGCCTGGCTATAGAACAGAAAGAGGAAAGAGATACAGAATAAGATAGATCTAAACAGAACAGAACAAATATAACCTCAGATTCAGATTTACAATTCATGTCACAATCAGAATTAACGTTTATATCAGAAAATAACTGTACTTGCCTTGATTGGATTAAAGAAAGAACTTTAGTTGTTGCAGAATCGTTGCAGAAGCTTTAATATCTAATTTGAATTGAGTTGCTTAGGTTGATGTTGATTAGCCTCTAGTTTTGATTTCAGCAGAGTAGCGACGCCATTTTTATTTTTATTAGAACAGAGGCAGAAAAGAAGCAGAATAGAATTGTGTGTAGAGAAGGCTAGGTCTTAGGATGTATTTATAGGTGTAGGAACTCATCTAGGCCCTCAGATTAACCCTAGAACAGATCTGAACCCTCAAAATTCGTCACAGGCCAACAGAACAGAGCACAAGGCCAAGCATGTGCACCCAGGCCAACATGGCTTGACCAGGCAAGTCGACACCCGTGTCGACTGGGCAGTCGACGCGGGGGGAGGGGGGGTGTCGACTGCACAGTCGACACCCCTGTCGACTTGACCTGGGCGGGAATTTTCCCGCCCTACCCCCTTGTGTGTTGAATTTGAATTTGGCTCTCGTTTTTAAACTGTTTTGAACTTGGAATTTTCTGAAAACTTTGACGGGCCATAACTTGGTCATACGGACTCCGATTCTTAAAAACTCGGACTCTATTTCGCGTATTTTTCCGAGACGAACAAAATGGCGCAACCTGTTTCCCTTGATTTTTATTTTAAAAATTAATTATCCTCTGATTTGTTACTTATACGTTCATAGAAAATACGGGGTGTTACAATTAATCAAATAGAGTTAATAAAATTGAGTTAATCAAATAGAGCTAACTGATAAGAGTAAATTGATTAGAGTTAATCGAATAGTGTTAATTGAATAGAGTTATTCGAATATAGGTTATTCGAAGAAGAGAGATTATTGAATATAGTTTATTTTAAGGAAAGAGTTATCGAATAGAGATTTATTCGAAAGAGAGTTACGTAAGGAAGTTTGTTAAAGATTTAAAAGATAAACTTTGACTATTTCGAAGTTAAAATGTTGTTCAGTTAAGGTCTGAGAGGTAATTATACCCCAACTTAATTGACTTCCTTCTTAGCTAATGATTGGTAAGGTTTGATAGTGAAGGTTGGTTAAGTGAATATAGTTAATGAAGGTAATATTTTGAATTGGCATAGCGATGTTTTATTTAAACATCTGTTTAAATCCAAGGAATGAGTTTTGGAAATGTTTTCCAAATATAATCAGTGATATTTTCTAATCATAGAAAATGAAATGTTGGATGGTAAAGAATACTGGAATGACAGTGATACGTGGAAAGGAGATGGAAATGTTTTCCAATGATTAATAACGTATATTTTCTAAATTTAGGAAATAAGAATTTCTGTATATATATGGAAACAGGAAATGGAGAATGAATAAATTAATGGTAAATTAATTTAAGAGAGAAATGATGATTGATCGATATAGTTTCCATCTGGAAATAATATCGCTGTTAACGTGTTTTTATTTGATAGTTAAATCACAGACTATCAAAGTTTTGACCATTTTTCCGTCGTCAATACGGAGAGACCGGTTGGATTCTTATCCAAAGAACCACTCCGTATGGGCGTTAGTGTTTCGAATCAAATAGATCGAAGACAAATTGAAGACGGAGTAAAGTGCAAGGGTTGTTGTATAAGTCCTAGGTAGAGATTGCCTAGGATGGATGTACGGAATAGTGCCTTCGGTTTGTCCAGTCCCAGGACAACTTGAATGGAAGAATGTCTGACAGAGTATATCTGGTAGATCGTGTAAGTTGACTGTTTCAAACGTATTTACGTTGGTGGCTGAGGAATTCGTTTCTCTTAGCTTATACCCGTGGTATTTTTTAGGAAATCAATTTGTGATTTGGCAGGTATAATGATGTGGCATTAAAGTAAATGAGGATGATCTGTTAAAAGATACATTATAACCTCAAGCCTCATCAACTGTGAAATGACAGAAATCAGGCAGGCAGCATGGCTAAGTGGTTCGCAACCAAGTAGGGTATATTGTCACCATCTAGAGAATATTCATATTTGTTACTTCTTTCAATTCTGTATCTCCCGGGAATGGTTATGTTGGTTTACCAACTGTAAGGTGACAATATATTTGATACACTCAAGCGAAATGAGTGGTCGGTCATGTGTGGCCGAGTTGCAAGATGTTCTTGTTAAACTCCAGTGTATCGCTTCTAGAGTACACTGAGCAGAAGGTGGATCCATACCTTGTCATAGTTGGAAATCCATTACCCAATAAGAGCCCACGGTTTTGATTGTATATTATATATGTGTAGAACGTTAGATGCAAGCGTTTCTACTAGATTGATATTACTTGTGTTAGACATTATTATAATATCAGAACAATATTGTTTTACAAATGATTATCCTTTGTTTCAAAAGGATTTTTGAAAGTTAAATCAAATAATTTGAGTTTACTCACACCAGTCACATGACTGACCCGGAGTTTATTTGTTTTGTTTTTCCTAAACCCTTGGGTACCCAATTTTGTACGGGCAGTCAAGTAGTCGGGTTTTACAGATACCTGAAGAGCTGGAGCAGGAGGCTTCAGAAATGATATAACTATGGTTATTTTCCGCTGTGTTGTAAGTGCTGTACTTTGGAAATGATATGTATACTCAAGTACAAATTTATATTTCAAAGTTATGTTATGAAATATATTTATTCGTTCTGCTGTGAGATTCGTGTTTACTCTGATGTTGTATGTTCTTCTTCTTCTATTCTAAATTTCCTCCTTATCTATTCTAACCCTCTAATTTCTTTCATGGACTATCTGGTATTTTCGATGCTTGAGTAGTCGACATTGAGTTTATGTCGAGTACTCAGAATCGCAAAAACCCGGGTCGTTACAAAACCCAAAATCCTCATCCATTTAATATGGAATCCTCACGGAAATTTAAGCAATTGATAATCAATATAAATTTCTGCATCGGACAAATACTATAAATGGAATAACGGCAAAGCCTTTTAAATTCCATAAATAGTAAACGTCTTCCATCACAAAAGCTAATCCCGATTATTATTAATCGAATTCCATTCAACTCCAATTTAATTAAATAGACTGGAAAACTTCCTCAAATTTTAAATAAAAGATTTATTCCTTTCATAAATGGGTTTAAGAACAATATTTTTTAAGATAACATTCAAAACGAACCCAAAAATCAAATTTGGATATTAAATATAAGATCTTAAATGAAATCATGTTGACTTATATTCGATACCAAATTATGGAACTAACAGATATCATTTTGGAATAACGATATCAATATCTTCCAAATTCCTCAACGATGTCCGTATAATCATGGAATCCGATATCGAAAATATCTGAAGATAATTTTCATTCAAACCCATTGCAATTTATTAATTTGAAATCATTGGATTATTGCTCTAGTTGTTAACTAGTTCATTTAGACAAAAATATCGTTTATCATTTCAAATATAGAATATTTCATCTAAATTTTTTTGAATAATTAATTATAATTTTACATTAATTTTATTAAGGCCCTTACAGTCAGTTTCCAATATTGGTCAATGAACTACTTCCATAACGACCTTTTCTAAAATTGATTTGGTGATATTTTAAAATTCAACCATTCAAATTTAAATCTCATATATTCATTTGAAAGATCATTTCGATATGAACCCAACGGTTCTGATTTTAGGAGAATCTGACATCGGATCTCGCGTTACGTCTATTCAAAGTTAATGGTTGAAATTCGCGAACAGTCACTGCGCCGACACATTCTATTCAAACCATTCAAATATATATAATATATATCGTCAATTCCCATGAAATTTATAAAATGTTTATAAATTCTTTTATAAACGATTCCAACTTCCGTTTCAATTTTAAATTAAAATTTAAAATCTTATATTGTTATAATCTCAAACTAATAATGTTTTCAAATTGTCAGATTTTGAATTCCAGTTTCTTGATATTCATTATAAAAATGAATAAAATCGATATAAAAGTCCGTTCGAGTTAAAATAGGATTTTTATACTTCACTCGGCTTCAGATTTTTATATTTTCGTGTCCATCCAAAATCGGACATCAAAATCCAACTTCTAATCTTCATTGAATATTATATTATAAAAATATTCATATTTATTCAGGATTGGAATAAAATCTCAACCAATATCCATATAAATAAATTTACATGAATTATATTCATCATATACATTCAACAATAATTGCAAACAACTATCAACATCCAAATTGACATCCAGTGTGCATTTATTTTCATATAAGCTCCAATCAAATAATTAACGCTTGTATAAATCTGTCAATCAACCGATTAACAACAATTTCACACAAGGGAGATGTGTGAGTCAAATATCATCCCAAGACCCGTGTGGGGTTTTCAACCAACAAAAATGTAACATCCCATAATTTTAGCGATTTAATAATTAATTTATTTAGTTATTTCATATATATTGGTTTGATAATTCAGAATGGCTTGAATTCAAATATTTGAAAATTTAAATTAATATATATAATAAATGAGATAATAAATTTAATTTCTGAAACAGTCAAAAATAGCTGAACTGATAATATTGTATGAATCGGATAAGCTAACATATTTAATCTGGTTTATGTTTGAGTTATAATAGTGAATATATTAATAAACGACAGTCGAATGTATTAATTATAATATGAATTATAATCGAGCTCGTAATGTCGCGGTAGTTCGTAATATTTCAATTTGAACTTCAATCAAAATATACATAATTCGTTTTTAGTCGGAATTCTATGAAACAAGAAACGTTTGAACCTATTAGATAATATTTTTCTAACGAAAGTGAAAAATGGAGATTTCGCCTTATAGATTGTAAGTTATGTCCAAATCAAATTTTCAAATAGTCGCCATGGAACCGTTTATAAGCCATAACGAAATATTTGATATAATTAAATATTGGTTTTAAATTTTGACAAGATTTTTGAGACGTATTATTAATTTAATTTATAAAAAAATTCTTTAATTTTTATTTTGGAAAATAAGCAACTATTTGTTTGAAGTATTTTACGTCCTATATCAACATTTCGGGATTTCACAAAATAAGCTAACTTGTCTATATTATTAAATTTTTGGAATTGAGGCACATTGCTAAACACAATGGTATTTTTATTTTTGTCTATAGTTGTCCGTAAAATGAAAATAACTGCACATTACCGCAACTAAAACTAATTAACAACAGGTTCCAGTTCCAACACTTGCGATTTTTTCATGGGGAATATTATATGTAATTTGAACGTTCAATGGTATAATATAATATATGTTACATTCTAAAATAAAAACAATTAAAATAGGAAATCCTTAGCTTTTAAGTTTTCGATCAAGTCCTTACGTAGTGCTACCCTAAGCTAATTTATTCTTCCTTGTATAATCAAATAAAACCAGTTACTATAATCTCAAATCAACATTTATAAATATTTGCAAGCCTAAAGCTTGGGGTGTACACCCTACCAAGCTATTACTTCTCATAATCACTTCTTCGGGAATTTGGCCGAACTTTTAGATGGCCATCCAAAATTAACTCAAACAAAATAAATATATTACAGTCCTCAAGTTTTATGATCCACGCATAACATTTTAATAGGTCCGAATGTTATTCTATACGCTGGATTTGGATTCAGAAAAAAAATAAAGCTCATCTATTTTCTTTAAGGTTTTTCATGAGCAAAAGTTTCGCAACCCTATACATGCACATGTAGAAACTGATGATAGTGAATAGGGTTCCAGGACGCTTGAGTTTAGGAGATTCAAATTCGTGGTTCCCAGGGTTGGATACAAGTTTGTAGCAAATAGAAGTCACGCGCGAAAACTGCTATGTGTTGGAGGAAGCAGTTTATGGCGGTGTGACAAGGAATTTCGCTCGATCTGAATCAGCCGCTAAACCGATCTAGACCGTTCGAAACGCCTGATTGTTCGAGAGCACGACTAAATAGAATGCAGACGGAAGAACATTTCATTGTATATTACAACAATTCCATCAGAATACAAGAATATACAGAGTATGAATAAATATTACACAGAAATATCAGAGATTTAAATTACATTTAAATACATCGCAGCGGAAAATAATACAAAACACAACTAGAAGGAGATATGCGGATACAAAGCTTTCCGGATATCATTCCAGCTGTAAACCAGGATCCTGTGAATATATATCTACAAAACCAAAACTACTAGCTGCCCGTGTCAAAATAAGGGCACCCAGAGTTTAGGTTAAAACAGTAAACTCCAGGTCAGTCATGGGACTGGTGTGAGAACTAAAACAATTATTAATCTTTATTTTTATAGTTAGGTAAATCAAGGGACCACGCCGTATAACACGGAACGGGGTTCCTCCCAAGAATACCAGTGCATAAAACAAACAGTGCAATGCTAAATAAAGAAAAATGAAGCTATTATAAGACCCAGGTCCTATCATACAATGCAACGCAAGCCGGGGGATAGGGTTTTTAGTTTTTACCTTATAATAGCCAAGAATGCTTGATACGTTTAAAACAAATCATTTGATACTATTATAAGTGCATAGTGTATAAAACAACTTCAAATCATAAATATCAATCATAGACGGCATAGCATCCCATGCTATTATGTCGCCATACTAGGCTCTACAAATAAAACCGCAAAGTCACGTATTGGAAGTTGGATTTCCATCTATGAACCGAGGCAAAAGATAGTCCTCAACAGATTCGAGACTGTCTAGCCCGAGCCTCAGGATCAGAGCTCGAGTGACCCTTGGATCGTCAGGGCCGGTCCACCGATGTGGATTAAAACGCCTAAACACTACGTTCCCCCCCCCCTTTGGGGCGTAAATGAGCCAACGAATGGCTCCATCGGACCCGGATCGTCCGATCTAACCGAGGCGCCTCGCAACAGCAAAAACCACACTGGTAAAAAGTATATAAATGTCAGGGCTGGTAGGTCACTGACACCACTCTAGCTAGAAGGAAACGCATGCCCTCCCTGAGGTCCTTTCCCGTTTTTGGTTCACCACCGGGGTGTGAGGCTCTCGAATCAACGTTACACAAAGCTATGCCACATAGGCCGTGTTTTGATCATCACCACAAGACTTTGCTTTTCAACAGAAGCCTTAATCAATTGCCACTTAGGCATGCCACACAGGCAATTCACTCCATGCGTTTGATATCCATCAATATATAACCCCTGAGCTCGTACGTCTCAGAGAAGGGCGTTAAGCAAGAGAATAAATTCTCCGCCGCCAAACAGATATATATTTAATAGAAATCAATCACACAGAATAAAATCCAATGTCAGACACACAGTCCATTTACAAGTCCGTTTTGGGCCTGAACGAAACCGGAGGCACCTAGTACCCAGCATATCCATCGATCTCCAAGTACGTCTGGACGATCACCAATTGTTTCCATCTTCTTTGGTGTACAGCCCAATCAAGATCATCAGTAATTAACCAAACAACGTGAAGACCTGCGGTCTTCAACCACCGTCTTCACCTTCGACTCATCGTCGTATCAGTTATTCAGAATGGGATAAACCTGGTCTTTCTGAATAACTCGCGTATATAATAAATACGTGTTACACAAACACAACATACGCCTCATTCCAATTTAGAATATTCTTTTATTCAAATATTCTTATACTTTGGGAAAGGTTCTCATTAATTTTATCAAAGATAAATTCTTTAAATTTATTCTTTAATTTTCTTTGAATATCAATTCAAACTAGTCGGGATTAGCGAACCACACCGAAGTAATCATTTATTTTAATTTCCCAATCCCAACCTATTCATCCCATGATGTAAAACTGGTAATACTTCATATCTAACACCACGGTGTTATCGGTAAATTCAATTACCATTTCACGTTCAAATCTAATTAAAGATTTAACTATCGCCTGGAGTAAAACTGGTGATACTCCATTCTAACACCTTTTCAATCTAATTAAAGATTCATTAAAACTCCACTTAGTTTTAATCTTTAACTGGGTTAAAGAATCAGTGTCATTTTAAAACACGGTTCACGATAAACCCAAAATCACATTCCATTGATTATCGGGTTAAAGAACAAGTGTTATTTAAAACATTGTTCACGATAAACCCAAAAATCAATATCAATTCAATTAAATATTATTTAATTGGTACACTTCATTAAATCTAAATAAAAAGATTTAATATTTTCTCAACTGGGTTCAAGAGCAGTGTTAATGAAGACACCATTCACGACAAACCCAAATCCCATTTGATATTCAATACAATGCTCTGAATAGAAAATATATCGGCTTTTATTCAATATCAAATTCTACGACCAACAAATATCGTATTGGAAATAACGATATATATACATATCTTTCAAATTTCCCTAACAACATCTGTATGATCACGAAATCCAACATCAAAATATTCCAAAGACAATTTCGATTCAAATCCATTCCAATTCAATTATTGGAAGTTCTGGTTATATTTTAAAACCATTTCAAACTCACTTTATTTATTTTAAAAATAAATAAATTACTATTCTAGTTCAAAACTAGTTCATTTCGATAAAAATCTATTTTTATCCTTTCAAATATGGAATTTTTCATCCCAATTCTTCCCAAATCATTTCTTATGATTTTACACAAATTATTACTATTTTTAATAATTTATCAAGGCCCGTACAGTCGATTTCCATCAACGGCCATCGAACTGCACTTACAGCGACCTTTTTCAAATTTGATTTGGACATAATTCCAAATCCAACCGTTAGATTTCAAATTTCTAATATTCATTAGAAAGCTCTTTCCGATACGAACCCAACGGTTCCGGTTTTAGGAGAATCCGACGGTCGAATCTCCCGTAATATCCATTCGAAGTCAATGGTCGAAATTCGCGAACTGCCGCGGCGTGGCACTTCTATTCAGGCCATTATATTATATATATAATATATAATATATACTTCATCGATTTCAATTCAAATCGTGCTTTATAAATCGTTTTAAATTATTTTCAAAACGGTTTCAACTTCATATTCGATTTCTAATCAAAATTGAATATTCCAGTATAAATTCGTTTTAAATTCATTTCAAATTGATTTCAATTCAAATCGATTTTAATTCAATTTGAATTCATTTTCTTTTAAATTCAATTCAATTCGAATCCGTTTTATATTCAATTCAATTCGAATTCGTTTTACATTCTATTCAATTCGAATTCGTTTTATATTCAATTCAATTCAATCTAATTCGAATTTCAAATCTATTTCAATATTCATTGAAAAATGAATAAAATCGATATAAATATCATTCACGTCAAAATGGCGTCAATCTAATCAACACGGCTTCGTATATTTTCTATTTTCAAATATTCTATATCAAATATTTCTTTTTCAAATATTTCTTTTTCAAATATTTCTATTTCAAATATTTCTTTTTCAAATATTTCTTTTTCAAATATTTCTATTTCAAATATTTCTTTTTCAAATATTTCTATTTTAAATATGGAATGAGGCCCAATCAATTACCATATAATGTTAATTATATGGATTTTCTACCACACGTGTATACAATAACAACGATGAATAATTAACCATCATCCAAAGTGCATTCTACACTGTATAAGCATCAAATATAAATATTTAACGCTCATAACAGTCTGTCCATCAATCGATCGACATACAACTAAACAATCGGGATTAGTGTACGTCAAATATCATCCCAATACCCGTGTGGGGTTTTCAAACAATCAAACACTTATTTTATTTGTGCAGTTGGGCGATGTGTAAATTTATCATCCCAATCAATATCAATCAAATGTGTGTATATAAACAAATCGTCCGGTTTGTTTATTTTTATTTCATTTCATATACACGTTAAAAATTCTATTTTTAACTATAAAATATTTTTAACTATATAAATGTTTTATTTCATTTCACATCACATCACACAATCAACTACACATCAAAATCAAACAAGCAAGCATACAAGCCGCCCATGGTCTGTGGACGATGGGTGTCGGGTGCTACTAAACACCGTCTGCATCCTAGTATATATTTAAACTAGGAAAAGTAGATTGAAGAGTGAGAAATTCTCACAGAATTGCTAATCCAACGCCACGACTCTTCTTTGTAGAAAATCTTCGCCACTCGCCCTTTGTCACTTTCGTTTCCTGTATTCACTACATATATAAAAATCGAATTTTTACTTCGCTATTCAATATATAAAAATCGAATTTTTACTTCGCTATTCAATATATAAAATCGAATTTTTACTTCGGTTAATAAAGATTATATTTTTATTACTTTCCATGAATAAAAATCATATTTTTACAATGCCACTAGTATAAAAATTATATTTTTAACCTTTCTATATTATAAAAATTATATTTTTACTATCTACATTAGATAAAAATCATATCTTTATATCTTCTATAAATTAAAAATCGAATTTTTTATTCTTTCTAAAATATAAAAATCCTATTTTTATCCTCTACATCACATGGAAAAATATATTTTCAACTTCTTTCTATAATATAAAAATTTTGCCTTTATTTTCAAAGCTAATCATATATGAAAAAAAAAATCAGTTTTTATAACTAAGTAAATAAATAAATGAAATCATAAAAACATACCTTTAATCGTTGGTGAATGGGGGATCGGAGGCGAAGCAGGTGGTTCTGAAGTGGAGGGGGGCGTCGGAGTGGGTGGAAGAAGAAGAAGCAGCGGCCGCAGCAGCAGGAGGAGGGGAGTTTAGCGCGTCGCGCGGTAGGAGAGAGGGGGGGGGGTGTCGCGGTCGGCTGTAGGGGGTGTCGCGGTCGGGTGTAGGGGGTGTCGCGGTCGGCTGCAGGGGGTGCGATCGGCTGCTTGGTTTTTTTTCTTTCTCTGAAATCGATTTGGAAAATGAGGGGAGAGGGAGAGAGAATAAAGAAGGGGGCCATATAATATAGTATATATTTAATTATTTTATTTTCCACTAATAAGTAACTTTTTCATTCGAACTCGAAACGAGGCCCACCGCCTGTCGTCCATAGGTAATTACCCTCATTCCGAACACAACGGGATATGTATCGTAAGCTGATTCGATCGTTTCGATCAGTTTTCGTCAAAATCAACATATAACTCTATATATTGAATTTGAGCATGCATTTTAATTTACTGGGGTCACATACTAACTCGAAAAATTCCCGAAAAATATTTTCTAGCTTCGTATTGACGATATGGTCCTAACAAAACTAATTTCATCGAATTCTGAGACCGTTTGAAAAATAGCCATTTTCCAGTCGATTAAAATCAACTGAAATTGGTCAAACGCGTTTTCGTTTGCCACGCTCACATATTGATTCGAAAAATTATGAATTTTGGAATCTAGCAATAACCTTACATCCCGGATCCAACAAAAGTAGTTTCGTCGAAATTCGAGGTCGTTTGCAAAATTTCCATTTTTAAGGGCCTGAATTCTATAGCGACTATTCAGAATTTTCAACTGGACATATCTTTCGATTCCCGCGATGAAATTTCGATTTTTCGGATTCGTTGGAAAGATATTCACAAATAGATTCTAATATTTTTTGTTTCACTAAAATCCGGTTTATTTTGAATCCTGTACATCCATTTGAAGTTTGAAATCGAATTATCGAACGACCGCGCCATTTTCAATTCCCTTTTAAAATTATATATAAATATGTATATTCTAACGACGATCTATATAATATATACGTTCGAATTCTATTCAAAATAAATTTCTCATCGATATTATTTAAAATAATTCATTTTAAATAATCAAAATTCGCTAAAATTGCCAAAATAAAAATTTTAAACTAGCCCAGATTTTCGGGTTATAACAATCTCCCCCACTTAAAACTTTTCGTCCCCGAAAAGGAACAAAGCCGAAAGTTGTTTAACAATTCAACTCAACTTCCATTATTTTGACTACGGCTTAAGTTCTTCAACTTTTCAGTTTCTAAGTTTTTTTCAAATTTTTCAAAAATTTGGCTAACACCCTAAATTTCCGAATTTTTTTGCCATAACCTCCCCTGCACCGGGAGCACGGGAAAATCCCGAAATCGCCATACAGGCCTTCTGATCTCAAAAAGAAAAAGAAAAAGCCAAGCGGCTAGCCAATCGGCTCATAAAATCATCATCACCCAAACAAAACAGTAAATTATGATAAACATGTACCTATTTGTCGGGCAAACAATTTTATTCTTCTGCTCTAGCCTCTTTGCTATGACCTGTTCAATGTAAGTACATGTATATGCAAGAAAATGCGACAAATTTTCAATACAATTTCCTATTTGGTTCAATTGGGCTATATGGTACCAATTTTAATAAATCAACCAATAATCAACAACACAACCATCAATCTATTAGTTGATTTGCTTTTGAAATTCACAACTTTGATACATAGTCAAAAATCACATTTTTGATGCCAAACCACAACAGTAGGCCCTATCTAATTTTGGTTCTCACACCAGTCAATAGGAAATATATAGAAAGCCCACTTTCGTCATACGAACATTAATTCTAATGATGGAGCTCCATCATCAAAATCATCTCCGGGCAATTAGAGTGTAATTCTATATCTATCCAGTATATTAAAACTTCAAATACATGTTTGCAAGGCGTATATGCAAAATCTTTATATACTGGACTGTCCAAATCAATACAAATAAATAATCAAATACAAATAATTGATTTAAATTTTCAAAACAAAAATTGTTTTCATTTTTTTTTTAAATATACTCTTCACACTCGTTCTAGGATACTACTGATCCCATCTCTAACGAGTCATTCCCATTGGATATTCCTAATCCAATATCTGATGATTTCTTTCATATGGTTCTAATGTGTCTTGTTCTCTGAGCTTGGTAAACCAAAGCTCTGATACCAAATGTGACAACAAGGAATTTTGCTCGATCCGAATCAGTCGCTAAACCGATCTAGACCGTTCGAAACGCCTGATTGTTCGAGAACACGACAAAATAGAATGCAGACGGAAGAACATTTCATTGTATATTACAACAATTCCATCAGAATACAAGAATATACAGAGTATGAATAAATATTACACAGAAATATCATAGATTTAAATTACATTTAAATACATCGCAGCGGAAAATAATACAAAACACAACTAGAAGGAGATATGAGGATACAAAGCTTTCCGGATATCATTCCAACTGTAAACCAGGATCCTGTGAATATATATCCGCAAAACCAAAACTACTAGCTGCCCGTGTCAAAATAAGGGCACCCAGAGTTTAGGTTAAAACAATAAACTCCAGGTCAGTCATGGGACTGATGTGAGAACTAAAACAGTTATTAATCTTTATTTTTATAGTTAGGTAAATCAAGGGACCACGCCGTATAACACGGAACGGGTTTCCTCCCAAGAATACCAGTGCATAAAACAAACAGCGCAATGCTAAATAAAGAAAAACGAAGCTATTATAAGACCCAGGTTCTATCACACAATGCAACGCAAGCCGGGGGATAAGGTTTTTAGTTTTTACCTTATAATAGCCAAGAATGCTTGATACGTTTAAAACAAATCATTTGATACTATTATAAGTGCATAGTGTATAAAACAACTTCAAATCATAAATATCAATCATAGACGGCATAGCATCCCATGCTACTATGTCGCCATACTAGGCTCAACAAATAAAAATGCAATGTCACGTATTGGAAGTTGGATTTCCATCTGTGAACCGAGGCAAAAGATAGTCCTCAACCGATTCGAGACTGTCTAGCCCGAGCCTCAGGATCAGAGCTCGAGTGACCCTTGGATTGTCAGGGCCGGTCCACCGATGTGGATTAAAATGCCTGAACACTACGTTTCCCTGCCCTTTGGGGGCGTAAATGAGCCAACGAATGGCTCCATCAGACCCGGATCGTCTGATCTAACCGAGGCGCCTCGCAACAGCAACAACCACACAGGTGAAAAGTATATAAATGTCAGGGCTGGTAGGTCACTGACGCCACCCTAGCTAGAAGGATACGCATGCCCTCCCTGAGGTCCTCTCCCGTTTTTGGTTCACCACCGGGGTGTGAGGCTCATGAATCAACGTTACACAAAGCTATGCCACACAGGCCGTGCTTTGATCATCACCACAAGACTTTGCTTTTCAACAGAAGCCTTGATCAATTGCCACTTAGGCATGCCACACAGGCAATTCACTCCATGCGTTTGATATCCATCAATATATAACCCCTGAGCTCATACGTCTCAGAGAAGGGCGTTAAGCAAGAGAATAAATTCTCCGCCGACAAACAGATATATATTTAATAGAAATCAATCACACAAACTAAAATCCAGTGTCAGACACACAGTCCATTTACAAGTCCGTTCTGGGTCTGAACGAAACCGGAGGCACCTAGTACCCCGCATATCCATTGATCTCCAAGTACGTCTGGACGATCACCAACTGTTTCCATCTTCTTGGGTGTACAACCCAATCAAGATCATCAGTAATTACCCAAACGACGTGAAGACCTCCGGTCTTCAACCACCGTCTTCACCTTCGACTCATCGTTGTATCAGTTATTCAGAATGGGATAAACCCGGTCTTTCTGAATAACTCGCGTATATAATAAATACGTGTTACACAAACACAACATACGCCTCATTCCAATTCAGAATATTCTTTTATTCAAATATTCTTATAATTTGGGAAAGGTTCTCATTAATTTTATCAAAGATAAATTCTTTAAATTTATTCTTTAATCTTCTTTGAATATCAATTCAAACTAGTCGGGATTAGCGAACCACACCGAAGTAATCATTTATTTTAATTTCCCAATCCCAACCTATTCATCCCATGAAGTAAAACTGGTAATACTTCATATCTAACACCACGGTGTTATCGGTAAATTCAATTACCATTTCATGTTCAAATCTAATTAAAGATTTAACTATCGCTTGGAGTAAAACTGGTGATACTCCATTCTAACACCTTTTCAATCTAATTAAAGATTCATTAAAACTCCACTTAGTTTTAATCTTTAACTGGGTTAAAGAATCAGTGTCATTTTAAACACGGTTCACGATAAACCCAAAATCACATTCCATTAATTATCGGGTTAAAGAACAAGTGTTATTTAAAACATTGTTCACGATAAACCCAAAAATCAATATCAATTCAATTAAATATTATTTAATTGGTACACTTCATTAAATCTAAATAAAAAGATTTAATCTTTTCTCAATTGGGTTCAAGAGCAGTGTTAATGAAGACACCATTCACGACAAACCCAAATCCCATTTGATATTCAATACAAGGCTCTGAATAGAAAATATATCGGCTTATATTCAATATCAAATTCTACGACCAACAAATATCGTATTGGAAATAACGATATATATACATATCTTTCAAATTTCACGAAATCCAATAGCGAAATATTCCAAAGACAATTTCGATTCAAATCCATTCCAATTCAATTATTGGAAGTTCTGGTTATATTTCAAAACCATTTCAAACTCACTTTATTTATTTTAAAAATAAATAAATTACTATTCTAGTTCAAAACTAGTTCATTTCGATAAAAATCTATTTTTATCCTTTCGAATATGGAATTTTTCATCCCAATTCTTCCCAAATCATTTCTTATGATTCTACACAAATTATTACTATTTTAAATAATTTATCAAGGCCTGTACAGTCGATTTCCATCAACGGCCATCGAACTGCACTTACAGCGACCTTTTTCAAATTTGATTTGGACATAATTCCAAATCCAACCGTTAGATTTCAAATTTCTAATATTCATTAGAAAGCTCTTTCCGATACGAACTCAACGGTTCCGGTTTTAGGAGAATCCGACAGTCGGATCTCCCGTAATATCCATTCGAAGTCAATGGTCGAAATTCGAGAACTGCCGCGGCGCGGCGCTTCTATTCAGGCCATTATATTATATATATAATATATATAATATATACTTCGTCGATTTCAATTCAAAACGTGCTTTATAATCGTTTTAAATTATTTTCAAAACGGTTTCAACTTCATATTCAATTTCTAATCAAAATTGAATATTCTAGTATAAATTCGTTTTAAATTCATTTCAAATTGATTTAAATTCTAATCGATTTTAATTCAATTTGAATTCATTTTCTTTTCAATTCAATTCAATTCGAATCCGTTTTATATTCAATTCAATTCGAATTCGTTTTACATTCTATTCAATTCGAATTCGTTTTATATTCAATTCAATCTAATTCGAATTTCAAATCTATTTCAATATTCATTGAAAAATGAATAAAATCGATATAAATATCGTTCACGTCAAAATGGCGTCAATCTAATCAACACGGCTTCATATATTTTCTATTTTCAAATATTCTATTTCAAATATTTCTTTTTCAAATATTTCTTTTTCAAATATTTCTTTTTCAAATATTTCTTTTTCAAATATTTCTATTTCAAATATGGAATGAGGCCCAATCAATTACCATATAATGTTAATTATATGGATTTTCTACCACACGTGTATACAATAACAACGATGAATAATCAACCATCATCCAAAGTGCATTCTACACCATATAAGCATCAAATATAAATATTTAACGCTCATAACAGTCTGTCCATCAATCGATCGACATACAACTAAACAATCGGGATTAGTGTACGTCAAATATCATCCCAATACCCGTGTGGGGTTTTCAAACAATCAAACACATATTTTATTTGCGCAGTTGGGCGATGTGTAAAATTTATCGTCCCAATCAATATCAATCAAATGTGTGTATATAAACAAATCGTCCGATTTGTTTATTTTTATTTCATTTCATATACACGTTAATAATTATATTTTTAACTATAAAATATTTTTAACTATATAAATGTTTTATTTCATTTCACATCACATCACACAATCAACTACACATCAAAATCAAACAAGCAAGCATACATGCCGCCCATGGTCTGTGGACGACGGGTGTCGAGTGCTACTAAACACCGTCTGCATCCTAGTATATATTTAAACTAGGAAAAGTAGATTGAAGAGTGAGAAATTCTCACAGAATTGCTAATCCAACGACATGACTCTTCTTTGTAGAAAATCTTTGCCACTCGCCCTTTGTCACTTTCGTTTCCCGTATTCACTACATATATAAAAATTGAATTTTTACTTCGCTATTCAATATATAAAAATCGAATTTTTACTTCGCTATTCAATGTATAAAAATCGAATTTTTACTTCGCTATTCAATATATAAAAATTGAATTTTTACTTCGCTATTCAATATATAAAAATCGAATTTTTACTTCGCTTAAAAAAGATTATATTTTTATTACTTTCCATGAATAAAAATCATATTTTTACAATGCCACTAGTATAAAAATTATATTTTTAACCTTTCTATTTTGTAAAAATTATATTTTTACTATCTACATTAGATAAAAATCATATCTTTATATCTTCTATAAATTAAAAATCGAATTTTTTATTCTTTCTAAAATATAAAAATCCTATTTTTATCCTCTACATCACATGAAAAAATATATTTTCAACTTCTTTCTATAATATAAAAATTTCGCCTTTATTTTCAAAGCTAATCATATATGAAAAAAAAAATCAGTTTTTATAACTAAGTAAATAAATAAATGAAATCATAAAAACATACCTTTAATCGTTGGTGAATGGGGGATCGGAGGCGAAGCAGGTGGTTCTGAAGTGGAGGGGGGCGTCGGAGTGGGTGGAAGAAGAAGAATCAGCGACCGCAGGAGGAGGAGGAGAGGGGAAGGGTTTAGCGCGTCGCGCGGCAGGAGAGAGGGGGGTGTCGCGGTCCGCTGCAGGGGGTGTCGCGGTCGGCTGCAGTGGGGGGGGGGGGGGGGTGTCGCGGTCGGCAGCAGGGGGGTGCGCTCGGCTTCTAGGTTTTTTTTTCTTTCTCTGAAATCGATTTGGAAAATGAGGGGAGAGGGAGAGAGAATAAAGAAGGGGGCCATATAATATAGTATATATTTAATTATTTTATTTTCCACTAAAAAGTAACTTTTTCATTCGAACTCGAAACGAGGCCCACCGCCTGTTGTCCATATCTAATTACCCCCATTCCGAACACAACGGGATATGTATCGTAAGTTGATTCGATCGTTTCGATTAGTTTTCGTCAAAATCAACATATAACTCTATATATTAAATTTGAACGTGCATTTTAATTTACTGGGGTCACATACTAACTCGAAAAATTCCGGAAAAATATTTTCTAGCTTCGTATTGACGATACGGTCATAACAAAACAAATTTCATCGAATTCTGAGACCGTTTGAAAAATAGCCATTTTCCAGTCGATTAAAATCAAATGAAATTGGTCAAATGCGTTTTCGTTTGCCACGCTCACATATTGATTCGAAAAATTATGAATTTTGGAATCTAGCAATAACCTTACATCCCGGACCCAACAAAAGTGGTTTCGTCGAAATCCAAGGTAGTTTGCAAAATTTCCATTTTTAAGGGCCTGAATTCTATAGCAACTATTCAGAATATTCAACTGGACATATCTTTCGATTCCCGCTATGAAATTTCGATTTTTCGGATTCGTTGGAAAGATATTCACAAATAGATTCTAATATTTTTGGTTTCACTAAAATCCGGTTTATTTTGAATCCTGTACATCCATTTGAAGTTTGAAATCGAATTATCGGACTACCGCGCCATTTTCAATTCCCTTTTAAAATTATATATAAATATTTATATTCTAACGACGATCTATATAATATATACGTTCGAATTCTATTCAAAATAAATTTCTCGTCGATATTATTTAAATAATTCATTTTAAATAATCAAAATTCGCTAAAATTGCCAAAATAAAAATTTTAAACTGGCCCAGATTTCCGGGTTATTACAGGCGGTCATCTGGAGGAGGGGTTGAACTAGAGGTCGACACAGATTTAAGTTGGAAGAACGGGGGTGAGTCCCATGGAGTGTTAGATGATAAAAAAACGAGTTTTCAGTGGAGGCATATGACGACCACATTCCCGATAAGACGGTGGCAAGGGTAATCTTTGGAATATAACACATAAACAGATAACAACAGAACAGAAATAAATAAATACACCAGAGAATGTACAATAGAATACACTGGATAAATATCATCATCAGAGTTACACAGTATATAGGATCATACTTAGTACAAAGTACAGTTCGGCTATACATAAATGTCTACTGCGGAAAAGAAAACATAATATGTACAACAGGAGCTGAACAGCATAAAAAGAGATAAATGATAGAATCCATCTTCAGCTCCATCTATCCAGAAAGAGCCTGCTAAAACCTGAATACAAGGCTGCCCATGTAGAAAAAGGGGCACCCGAGTTTGCAAGTGAAACAAACTACGAGTCAGTCATGGGACTGGTATGAGAAATCTACTCAACACATTATTAAATATGGCAAATCACAGGACCATGCCACTTTCGTGGAACGGGTTCACTCCATTGGATTGCCAGTGCTTTAAAACAAATAATTCTTTTAAACATCGCAATGCTTTTTATAAAAATGAAGCCATTAAAAGACTCAGTTCCCATCACACAACGCAACACACACCAGAGGATAGAGTTTTACCTTATAATGGCCAAAATATGCTTGATATGAGCAAAACAAATAATTTGATATTATTGCTATTGTATATAGGTTTCAAAAACAATTTCAATCATAACTATCAATCATAGACCTCATGGGTACCATATATCATGTCGCCATACGTATATATATAAAATCAAAACCGCACGATGTCGTATTTGGAAATTGGATTTCCGTCATGAACCGAACCAAAAGATAGTCCTTACCGAATTCGAGACAATCTAGCCCATGTCTCAGGATCAGAACGCATCGACCCTTTGGAGCCACAGGGACGGTCCACCGATGTGGATTAAAATTTCCGAACACTGTGTTTCCCCGCCCTTTGGGGCGTAAATGAGCCCAATGACTCCATCAGTCCCGGATTGACCGATATATCTGAGGCGCCTCGCAACAGCAACAACCACATAGGTGAAAAGTATATAAATGTCAGGGCTGGTAGGTCACTGACACCACCCTAGCTAGAAAGAAATGCATGTCCTCCCTGGATCCTTCTCCCGTTTCTGGTCCATCCCGGGGTGTGAGGCTCGCGAATTCACACTATACACAAAGCTATGCCACACAGGCTGTGCTTTGATCATCAACCACAAGACTTTGCTTTTCAATAGAAGCCTTGATCATCTATCACTTAGGCGTGACACATAGGCAGTTCACCCCGTGCGACTGATTTCTACCGATATAAAACCTCTGGGCTCGTACGTCTCAGAGAAGGGCATTAAGCAAGAGAATAAATTCTCCGCCGCCAAAAAGATATATATAATAGAGATCAATCAGCACAGAACAAAATCCAATGTCAGACACACAGTCCATTTACACGTTCGTTTTGGGTCTAAACGAAGCCGGAGGCACTCAATACCTTGCACATCCGTACAATCAACAAGTACGTCCGGGTGGCTACTACTTCAACCCCGTCAAGGTAGCTACTCCCATCATGAGCATCAGTAGCACCCCTCCATTCGACGTGAAGATCATCGGTCTTGCACCGTGTTCATATCTTCGACTTTCACTCATCGATCAATTATTTGAAATGAGAATTAACTCGGCCTTTTCAAATAATTCACGTATATCTCGAATTTCAAATCAATTCATTTCAATGGTTAAATTATTCGACAACACCGATTCGGTTCTTTAATGTAATTTTCACGCCAAACACATTCAACCATCAAATATCAAATAAATCAAACAAATTCAGTTTATTTCCATTCCATATCGATTATAATATTTTATCACGATTTATCGCTATTTTTATTTATTTAAAAATAGCCAATCCATCCAAACAATGCTTCAGGCCATAACGTGGCCGTGGCGCTGTTTTTCTCCAGATTTGATTTACATATATCTGAAAATTTAACCGTTGGATCTTCACAAAATTTATATCATTAAAAAGATCTTTTCAAAACGAATCCAATGGTTTCAGTTTTGGGAAAATCCGACGGTCAGATCTCCCACACTAATCATTTGAAGTTATGATTTCAAAATACGAACTGCCGCGTCGTTATTCGATTTAATTTAATTATATATATATATATATATTTATATATATATATATAATCGATTCTGGCGCTGTTTTTCTTCAGGTTTGAATTAAACATTCCAGACAATCCACCCGTTGGATCTTTACAAAATTGGTGCCGTTGGAAAGATATTTCCAAGGCGAACCCAACGGTTGTGGTTTCGGGAAAATCCGATGGTCGGATCTCCCGCACTAATCGTTTGAAATCACGGTTTCAAAATACGAACTGTAGCTTCGTTATTCGATATATTATAATTATATATATTTCTATATATTTCATTCTTCAATTTCAAAACCATTTTCACTTCGCACTATCGATAAAAATGATATTTTTATCTAACAGACATTTATTCCAACACTTCACTATTTTCAACAATTCATGTATATAATAAAAATGAGATTTTAATTGTAAAACAATTTATTTCAAAACACGACTATTTTATATAGTTCATATAGATGATGAAAATATGATTTTTATTATAAAACAATTTATTTCAAAACACGGTTATTTTTCAATACATGAATTTCTATTCAACACATGAATATAGTTTCAACACATAAAAATAATTCTAACACATGAATATTATTGAAAATTTCGGCAGCATAACGGCAGGGTAGTTAAAACCGGGACCGTCCCTAGTACGGCTCCTCGCTCTACCTTAAAACCTAGCGGTTTTTGACAATGGGGATCATGCATCTAGTTCGCACGCAGGCGGCATGTATATTTATTTCATTTCCACAAACTAATCCTATGTGGTTTCAACCAAATATTTCTCAACCACAAATGGGTATTTTTCAACCACAATCAATCAATATCAACCACAAACAATTCCGATCAACCATTTGCTATCAATCAATTTTCACACCAATCACAACCAATAAATATCGTCCATGGTTTGTGGACGAGGGGCATATATGTATATATATATATATATATATATATATATATATATTGCAATTCACTTCTATTTCAACACATATATAATTTTTACAACGCATATATAACTTATACGCAACTTATACAACGCTTATACATGAGGTGTACAACGCTTATATAACTCATACATCGACTATATAATTTATACGTCGTCGATTTCTATATCGTTTATAAATTAGAAATCTCACATTGGGTTTCACTCCACCAAAAATAACAGAAGGCTCAGAAAAATATACGGTCTCTTCTAAAATGTAGAAGATGTCTACACTGTCATGATGTTTCCTGTTTCATCGAATTTTGTCAACACACGAAAAAGATATGATTTTTCAAAGTTTGCAACGGTTTAAAGGTGTTAAAACGGTTGAAAATATATATAGCCGATTACCTCAGCAAATCGTTCGAAACTAGGGTTGTAATTTCCTCTCAATCCGTGAAGCTAGAGGACGATCGGCGTTCGCAGCGTCGAAGGGCTAGGAGAGGGCTTCGCGTGCGTGGGGGAGTGGGCCAGCTCGGTGGACCCAGGTGATGGCGGCGGCGGTCGAAAGGCCGCAACTTTGAAGGCCTGGATCTCGCGATTCACCTGACGAGAGGGGGTGCCATGACCATGGATTTGAAGCTTGAGGGGAGCTCTTCAAAAACCCCAACCGGGTCGAAGGCTACCGATGCGTGTAGGAGTGGAAAACGAGGGGGAAAGCTTGGAATCCTCTTCCGTCGTTCGCGATTTTAGATTATCGGGGAGAGAGAAATATTATGACCAATGATACTTTTTTATTTATTTATAAATTTTCAAAATCCAAAAATACCCCTCTTCACGTACTAACACCAATCCAAACCCAACGACTGTCGTCCCTAGCGTTTTACGCCCATTCCGAAAACAATGGGATATGTTTCGTAGGCCCATTCGACTGTTTCAGTCAGTTTTCATTCAATTTAAAATATATAACATTCGATATTTCATTTGAACGTACAATTCAATTTGCCAGGGCCACAAACTGATTCGAAAAATTCCATAAAAATAAATCTAGCTATGTTTTGACGATACGGTCCCAACAAAACTAGTTTCGTCGAATTCTGAGACCGTTTGCAAAAAGGCCCATTTCTGGTTGATCCAATTTAACTGTAATTGACCAAAACACATTTTCCTTTGCCACGCTCACATACTAGCTTAAAAAATTATGAAATTTGAAACCTAGCAATAACTTCACATCTTGGATCCAAAAAAAGTGGTTTCGTCGAATTCCGAGGTCTAGCGACCTTTCTGAAAATTCATGCGGCCATAACTTTTGCTTTCCGCTATGAAAATTCGATTTTTCAGATTCGTTAGAAAGGTATTCACTAACAGATTTAAATATTTTTGGTTTCACTAAAATCCATTTTGTTTTGCACCCGGTATAGTCCGACAAAGTTTGAATTCAATTTTTGAAACTACAGCGCCATTTCAGGCCTTGTTTATAATTAGAATTAATTATATTCATTTTCAAACGTTGATTCAAACTCACTTTTCATTGCTATTATTTAAAATATTTATTTCAAATGTTTAAAATCCATTATTTTACCAATTTAAAATTTTTAAATTGGTTCAGATTTTCCGGGTCGTTACAATCTCCCCCACTTAAAACTTTTCGTCTCCGAAAAGGAACTAAGTCGAAAGTGGTTTGATTAATCAACTCTACGTTCGATCTGGCTTCCATTCTCCCACTTTTCAGTTTCTAAGAATTTTCAAATTCTTCAAAAATTTGGCTAACACCCGGAATTTTCGAAAAATTTCGCCATAACCTCCTTTGTACGGAGAGAGGTTTGGAAATTTATTGGGCCGTATTAGGTACCCAATAAATTCTAATAAGCATACACATATTTATAGTGATATATTCTGGTATTTACAGGGGAGCGTGTATTGATAATAACTCCAGAGAATAAATTCTCGTCACCCTATCAAAGCCTGAGGGAGTGTGTATTTTAAATGCTCCAGAGGATAAATCCTCGTCACCTCGTCCCATGTGGGAAATAAATAGTCCATGTGCCGTATCTAATAACTAGAGAGACGTGATTATTGTCAACTCCAGACCCGTGTAGGGTTTTTATTAATCTGGCAATTTTATCGTTACAATTCAAATAGTCCATATCAGTCATCAGTTCAACCTGTAAAATATAGTCATCGCCATACAAGCCTCTCGCTCGTATGGTAAATCTTCCACCTCCTCACACAAGCTCCAAATGCTTATGTGGTATATGATGGAGTGTGCCTATCTTCTAGAAGTATGCCATGTAGTGTAGTTCAAAATTAATTGTTACTATCCTATGGCGACATTTATTAATTACACACAAAATAACCAGCACTCCGCATCCAATGGCATTCACAGGAGTTGATATAATAATATTTCGCTTCCAACTCATTAAGGTTTACCTATTTGTCGGGCACGCAAATAAAATCTTTACCCAACAGCTATTCATTTACCTATTCAAACATATATAATGCACATGTATATATCTCTATCTATTTTCTAATCAGTTAAATGCGTGATATAATCGAATAAACTCTACCATTCATTCTAATATTGATTAAATTAACTATCGTTTTACTAATTCAATTAATCAAATTTATTATCACACAACACAAACAACAATCAAATTGTTTTTAACTTTTCAAAATCATACAAATCAATTTCTATACTCTTTTCAAATCGTTCAGAAAATAGAATTAAAAGTGCACATCCATGGAAAGAAATGACAATAGAGTAGAGAACTAAATGGTAATGCCAAGTATGGTAAATGCACCTTGCACCGGAGTCAATCAGAGATATCCACTCGACACCTAGGATAGGCTTTCTGAACGCTCTCCTCTATTTCCCAAGTACAATCTCGTGGATCCCCACTCCATTGCACTTTGACTAAGTGAACCCTTTTGTTCCTCAGCTCCTTGGTTTCTTTGCCAATTATCTTTAGCGGCTCTCTTCTAACTGCCAATTCTGGAGTGATTTCTATATCCTGTTGCGCTGCTTCTTCCACGATCAAGTCTGGATCTTGAACGTGCTTTCTAAGTTGAGATACGTGAAATACATCATGCACTCCAGGCAACCAATTAGGCAATTGAACCTTATATGCGAGAGTTCCAATCCGTTCAAGAATAGGAAACATACCAATGAATTTGGGTGCCAATTTCCCTGTTTTACCGAACCGGATAACTCCTCTCATCGGAGATACTTTCAAATATACATGGTCGCCAACGGCAAATGATATATCCCTTCTTCTCTTATCTGCATAACTCTTTTGTTGGCTCTGGGAGGCTAGTAATCGTTTCTTAACAAAATCGACTTTATCTGCAGCATCGCAAATCATATCTAGCCCCAATACAAGTCTGTTACCAGGTTTGACCCAACAAGCAGGGGATCGACACGGTCTACCATACAATGCTTCGAATGGTGACATTGTTAGGCTCGCTTGGTAACTGTTGTTATATGAGAATTCGGCCAAATGTAAATGGTCTTGCCACGATCCGCCAAAATCAAGAATACAAGCCCGCAATAAATCTTCAAGAATACGATTCACCCTCTCAGTCTAACCATCTGTCTGAGGATGATATGCGGTGCTCAAGTTCAGTTTCGTTCCCAATTCTGCTTGGAATGCTTCCCAGAATTTACTGGCAAAAATCGGGTCACGATCACTAACGATGCTCATGGGAACTCCGTGCAGTCTAACAATTTCCTTGAAATATACCTGCGCCAGACTCTAAGCAGTCCTATTCGATTTGACAGGTATGAAATGGGCGGTCTTCGTAAAACGATCTACGATCACCCAAATACTGTCATTTCCTTTTCTAGTTCTGGGCAAACCATCTATGAAATCCATAAAAATATGTTCCCACTTCCCACCGGAAATTTCCAAAGGTTGCAACAATCCAGCGAGCTTTTGCTGATCGCTTTTGATTTGCTGACAAGTAATACACCGGCTAACATATAAGGAGATGTCTCGTTTCATAGATCTCCACCAGAAAGTGCGTTTGATATCATTATACATCTTGCTCACCCCCAGATGGATACTAAGCTTGGCTTTGTGACATTCATCCAATACTTCTCTTCGAAGTTCTGCAATGTTTGGCACACAGATTCGGCCTTTCAACCTTAGGATTCCCTCGTCATCTATTTGAAAACTCAAGGTCTCGCCTTTCTGTATTCTTTCTTTGATTCTTTGAATGAAGTGATCATCCTTCTGAAGAGCAAATATTTTATCAATCAATGACGTCATAATGATAAAACTGGCGATTATTACATTCTTTCTACTCAGCGCATCAGCCACAACATTGGCTTTCCCTGGAGTGTACAAAATCTCAAAATCGTACGCCGCAAGAAATTCTAGCCAATGCTGCTGTCTTAGATTCAAGTCCTTCTGGGTGAACAGATACTTCAATGACTGATGATCAGTATACAATTCGAATTTCTCACCCAAAAGATAGTGCCTCTAGATTTTCAAAGCAAAGACGATGGCTAATAACTCAAGATCATGAGTCACATAATTCTTCTCATGTGGTTTCAGCTGACGGCTAGCATAAGCAATCACTTGACCTCTTTGCATTAACACCGCGCCAAGGCCTTCTCTAGATGCGTCAGTCCAGACTTTCAAGTCCTCATTGCCATCTATTATTGTTAACACTGGAGCGGTCGTCAGTTTTAATTTCAGCTCCTGGAAAGCTTCCTCACATACCGGAGTCCAATTGAACCTCGAATGTTTCTTAGTTAATTTCGTTAAGGAACTGGATGTCTTCGCAAAATCCTTAATGATTTTCCGATAATAACTAGCCAACCCGAGAAAACTTCTAACTTCTATGGGTGTACGAGGATGTTTCCAATTCTGAATAGCAGTGATTTTACTGGGATCTACTGAAATTCCTTGCTTTGACACGACGTGGCCAAGAAATTTAACTTCTTCCTGCCAGAATATACATTTGGAAAACTTTGCTTTTAAAACATTCCTTCTCAGAATTTCTAACACTTGTTCCAAATGTTTTTCGTGCTCGCTTTCTGACTTAGAGAAGATAAGGATATCATCAATGAAAACCAAAACAAATTTATTCAATACTCCTCTGAATACTTGGTTCATTAGATCGACGAAATAGGCTGGAGCATTACATAAGCCGAACGGCATTACTAACCACTCGTAGAATAAGTCCAGACCTCTGAATGCTGTCAAAGGAACACACTCTTTGGCAATACGAAGCTGATGGAAACCTGTAGCTAGGTGCATTCGTGAAAACACTTGTGCTCCATTCAATCAGTCCAATAAATCATCAATCCATGGCAATGGATATTTGTTTTTCAATGTCTGCTTATTCAAGTCGCGATAATCCACACACAAGTCTGAGAGTACCGTCGGACTTCGGAACAAATACCACTGCTGCTCCCCAATCAGAAAAACTAGGCCTGATTAGACCTTTCCATACTAGCTGTCTAGTTTGATTATCTAACTCTTCTTTCTCCTTCAAGGTCATCCTTCGAATTGCGTGAACCACTGGCCTTGCATTTGGGACTAAAGAGATTTTAAAATCAATTTCTCTTTGCGGAGGTAAGCTAACAACTTCTTCGAACACATCCGCATAGTTCTTGACAACAGGGATATTTTCTATGTCGACTGGGATATTCTCTGTAACTACAAGAACAGGTTCTATTAGAGCAGGAGAAATATCTAATGTTGCCCAGAAGTCCTTTCTATCAGAATTCAGGCCTGCACAGGGAATTACAATATTGGCGAGCTTCGTTTTAACCTTGACAACCCTTTCTGCACATTTAACCTTAGCTTCGTATTTGGTTAACCAATCCAATCCTAAGATAAGATCGAATTCGGTAAAATTCATGACGATCGAGATACAAGGAAACCGATAATGAGAAAAGGAAATAGGTACCCCACAAACCCAACTAAGATTGAGGGAACCCCCAACCGGATTCTGGACAGTGATGGGTTCTTTGAGCTTTTTCAATTTCAAATCTAATTTCTTAACCGCATTCTTTGCAATAAAGCTTCTCGACGCGCCTGTGTCAAACAGTACTGTAACCGGAATGTTTTTGACAGTAAGCGTGTCTTCTAAAACATCTGACCTTTCCTGACTAGACGAGGATGCAGGAACTTCTACCACTTTATTTACTTGTACTATTTCAGATTTCTTTGATAACTAGCATTCCTTTGCAAGATGCCCCGCCTGATGGCATTGACTGCATTTTCTATTTTCCTGAAACTTGTTCTTGGGTTTTGACCCAACATTTCTTTCTTTCTTCGAGGATTTGCAATTCCCTTGAAAATGGCCTGGCTTCCTACAGTTGTTGCATATTGTAGTCGTTACTAGTCCTTTCTCAGACTTAGCCTTTTCCCTATTGAATCTAGGCTTCTTTCTGGCCCCAGACGTCGTACTGGCCTCAGGCTGTGCACCTGTCTCTGGGCTATCAGCTCCAGATTTCCTTTTACTGCTAGTGCTGACTTCCTCCTCGTCGACAAAAAGGCCTCGCCTGTCAAGATCTTCATATTGATAAGCCATATATATCATTTCAGAAAAAGGAAGCTTCACATGGCCCATCACACTATTCTGGTATTTTCTCTGAAGACCATTAATAAATCTCAGATTCTTCCTCTTTGGATCCCATATTAGATGAGGGGCGAAGTGAGAAAGTTCATTGAATTTCTTATGATATTCTGGGATATTCATATCTCCTTGTATCAAATAGTAGAATTCATCACAGAACCGCTCAGTTACTTCTGGAGGAATAATTTTTTTATTGAAAAGTTGTTTGAACATACCCCAGGTGATATCACCTTTTGGATTATCTTTAATGATTGTTTCCCACCAGATTAAAGCTTCTTCTTTGAGTGCCCAAGATGCCACTAATCTTTTCTGGTCATCTCTCACCTGGAAACTTTCAAAAATTCTTTCAGCAGAACACATCCAAGCCTGAGTTTGAATAATAGATTCATTGCCCGTGAATGGTACTCCTCCCAGATTTCGATATCTTTTCAATAGAGCTTCTATATCCGATCATGGCTGGTGGAGTACAACTGGCTCATTAATTTGTTGAACCATAGGATTATTTCTCCTGCTTCTGCCACTCATTTTCTATGTCTGCAAATAGCAGATAAAGTGTTAGGCCAACAGAAAAGGTAATTTTGAAACATAGAGACATATACTTGTATGTAAATGTGTCTATCGAAGTGCATTTCACTCTGTTATACTCATACTAGGATATTACTGATCCTATCTGTAATGAGTTACTCGTCCTAGAGCACTACTGGTTCTATTTCTGATGAGTTCGTTCATATGTTATATTCCAGGCTTAGCCAAAGCTCTGATACCACGTTTATGATGACCCCATTCCCGATAAGACGGTGGCAAGGGTAATCTTTGGAATATAACACATAACCAGATAACAGCAGAACAGAAATAAATAAATAAATAAATACACCAGATAATGTACAATAGAATACACCGGATAAATATCATCATCAGAGTTACACAGTATAGAGGATCATACTTAGTACAAAGTACAGTTCGGCTATACATAAATGTCTACTGCGGAAAAGAAAACATAATATGTACAACAGGAGCTGAACAGCATAAAAAGAGATAAATTATAGAATCCATCTTCAGCTCCAGCTATCCAGAAAGAGCCTGCTAAAACCTGAATACAAGGCTGCCCATGTAGAAAAAGGGGCACCCGAGTTTGCAAGTGAAACAAACTATGAGTCAGTCATGGGACTGGTATGAGAAATCTACTCAACACATTATTAAATATGGAAAATCACAGGACCATGCCACTTTCGTGGAACGGGTTCACTCCATTGGATTGCCAGTGCTTTAAAATAAATAATTCTTTTAAACATCGCAATGCTTTTTATAAAAATGAAGCCATTATAAGACTTAGTTCCCATCACACAATGCAACACACACCAGAGGATAGAGTTTTACCTTATAATGGCCAAAATATGCTTGATACGAGCAAAACAAATCATTTGATATTATTGCTAGTGTATATAGGTTTCAAAAACAATTTCAATCATAACTATCAATCATAGACGGCATGGGTACTATATATCATGTCGCCATATGTATATATAGACAATCAAAACTACACGATGTCGTATTTGGAAATTGGATTTCCGTCATGAACCGAGGCAAAAGATAGTCCTCACCGAATTCGAGACAATCTAGCCCATGTCTCAAGATCAGAACGCATCGACCCTTTGGAGCCACAGGGCCGGTCCACCGATGTGGATTAAAATGCCTGAACACTACGTTTCCCCGCCCTTTGGGGGCGTAAATGAGCCCAATGACTCCATCGGTCCCGGATCGACCAATATATCTGAGGCGCCTCGCAACAGCAACAACCACACAGGTGAAAAGTATATAAATGTCAGGGCCGGTAGGTCACTGACACCACCCTAGCTAGAAAGAAACGCATGTCCTCCCTGGATCCTTCTCCCGTTTCTGGTCCATCCCGGGGTGTGAGGCTCGCGAATTCACGTTATACACAAAGCTATGCCACACAGGTTGTGCTTTGATCATCAACCACAAGACTTTGCTTTTCAACAGAAGCCTTGATCATCTATCACTTAGGCGTGACACACAGGCAATTCACCCCGTGCGACTGATTTCTATCAATATATAACCTCTTGGCTCGTACGTCTCAGAGAAGAGCGTTAAGCAAGAGAATAAATTCTCCGCCGCCAAACAGATATATATATATAATAGAGATCAATCAGCACAGAACAAAATCCAATGTCAGACACACAGTCCATTTACACGTTCGTTCTGGGTCTGAACGAAGCCGGAGGCACTCAATACCTCGCATATCCGTACAATCAACAAGTACGTCCGGGTGGCTACTACTTCAACCCCGTCAAGGTAGCTACTCCCATCATGAGCATCAGTAGCACCCCTCCATTCGACGTGAAGATCATCGGTCTTGCACCATCTTCATATCTTCGACTTTCACTTGTCGATCAATTATTTGAAATGAGAATTAACTCGGCCTTTTTAAAATAATTCACGTATATCTCGAATTTCAAATCAATTCATTTCAATGGTTAAATTATTCGACAACACCAATTCGGTTCTTTAATGTAATTTTCACACCAAACACATTCAACCATCAAATATCAAATAAATCGAGCAAATTCAGTTTATTACCATTCCATATCGTTTATAATATTTTATCACGATTTATCGCTATTTTTATTTATTTAAATATAACCAATCCATCCAAACAATGCTTCAGGCCATAAAGCGGCCGTGGCGCTGTTTTTCTCCAGATTTGATTTACACATATCTGAAAATTTAACTGTTGGATCTTCACAAAATTTATATCATTAAAAAGATCTTTTCAAAATGAATCCAACGGTTTCAGTTTTGGGAAAATCCGACGGTCGGATCTCCCACACTAATCATTTGAAGTTATGATTTCAAAATACGAACTGCAGCGTCGTTATTCGATTTAATTTAATTATATATATATATATATATATATATAATCGATTCTGGCGCTGTTTTTCTTCAGGTTTGAATTAAACATTCCAGACAATCCAACCGTTGGATCTTTACAAAATTGGTGCCGTTGGAAAGATATTTCCAAGGCGAACCCAACGGTTGTGGTTTCGGGAAAATCCAATTTCGGATCTCCCGCACTAATCGTTTGAAATCACGGTTTCAAAATACGAACTGCAGCTTCGTTATTCGATATATTATAATTATATATTTCTATATATTTCATTCTTCAATTTCAAAACCATTTTCACTTCGCACTATCGATAAAAATGATATTTTTATCTAACAGACATTTATTCCAACACTTCACTATTTTCAACAATTCATGTATATAATTAAAATGAGATTTTAATTGTAAAACAATTTATTTCAAAACACGACTATTTTATTTAGTTCATATAGATGATGAAAATATGATTTTTATTATAAAATAATTTATTTCAAAACACGGATATTTTTCAACACATGAATTTCTATTCAACACATGAAAATAATTCTAACACATGAATATTATTGAAAATTTCGGCAGCATAACGGCAGGGTAGTTAAAACCGGGACCGTCCCTAGTACGGCTCCTCGCTCTACCTTAAAACCTCACAGTTTTTTACAATGGGGATCATGCATCTAGTTCGCACGCAGGCGGCATGTATATTTATCTCATTTCCACAAACTAATCCTATGTGGTTTCAACCAAATATTTCTCAACCACAAATGGGTATTTTTCAACCATAATCAATCAATATCAACGACAAACAATTCCAATCAACCATTCGCTATCAATCAATTTTCACACCAATCACAACCAATAAATATCGTCCATGGTTTGTGGACGAGGGGCGTATATATATATATATATATTTATATATTTATATTTAGCAATTCACTTCTATTTCAACACATATATAATTTTTACAACGCATATATAACTTATACACAACTTATACAACGCTTATACATGAGGTGTACAACGCTTATATAACTCATACATCGACTATATAATTTATACATCGTCGTTTTCCATATCGTTTATAAATTAGAAATCTCACATTGGGTTCCACTCCACCAAAAATAGCAGAAGGCTCAGAAAAATATGCGGTCTCTTCTAAAATGTAGAAGATGTCTACACGGTCACGATGTTTCCTGTTTCATCGAATTTCGTCAACACACGAAAAAGATATGATTTTTCAAAGTTTGCAACGGTTTAAAGGTGTTAAAACGGTTGAAAATATATATAGCCGATTACCTCAGCAAATCGTTCGAAACTAGGGTTGTAATTTCCTCCCAATCCGTAAAGCTAGAGGACGATCGGCCTTCGCAGCGTCGAAGGGCTAGGAGAGGGCTTCGCGCACGTGGGGGAGGGGGCCAGCTCGGTGGACCCAGGTGATGGCGGCGGCTGTTGAAAGGCCGCAACTTTGAAGGCCTGGATCTCGCGATTCACCTGACGAGAGGGGGTGCCACGACCATGGATTTGAAGCTTGACGGGAGCTCTTCAAAAACCCCAACTGGGTCGAAGGCTATCGATGCGTGTAGGAGGAGAAAACGAGGGGGAAAGCTCAGAACCCTCTTCCGTCGTTCGCGATTTTAGATTATCGGAGAGAGAGAAATATTCTGACCAATGATATTTTTTTTATTTATAAATTTTCAAAATCCAAAAATACCCCTCTTCACGTATTAACACCAATCCAAACCCAACGACTGTCGTCCCTTGCGTTTTACCCCCATTCTGAACATAATGGGATATGTTTCGTAGGCCCATTCGACTGTTTCAGTCAGTTTTCATTCAATTTAAAATATATAACATTCGATATTTGATTTGAACGTACAATTCAATTTGCCAGGGCCACAAACTAATTCGAAAAATTCCAGAAAAATAAATCTAGCTATGCTTTGATGATACGGTCCCAACAAAACTAGTTTCGTCGAATTCTGAGACCGTTTGCAAAAAGGCCCATTTCTGGTCGATCCAATTTAACTATAATTGACCAAAACACGTTTTCCTTTGCCACGCTCACATACTAGCTTCAAAAAATATGAAATTTGAAACCTAGCAATAACTTCACATCCCGGATCCAAAAAAAGTGGTTTCGTCGAATTCCGAGGTCGTATGCAAAATGGCCAATTTCATGGGCTATATAAATTCAATAGCGACCTTTCTGAAAATTCATTCGGCCATAACTTTTACTTTCCGCTATGAAAATTCGATTTTTCAGATTCGTTAGAAAGGTATTCACTAACAGATTTAAATATTTTTGGTTTCACTAAAATCCGTTTTGTTTTGCACCCGGTACAGTCCAACAAAATTTGAATTCAATTTTTGAAACTACAGCGCCATTTCAGGCCTTGTTTATAATTAGAATTAATTATATTCGTTTTCAAACGTCGATTCAAACTCACTTTTCATTGCTATTATTTAAAATATTTATTTTAAATATTTAAAATCCATTATTTTAGCCAATTTAAAAATTTTAAATTGGTTCAGATTTTCCGGGTCGTTACAAGGCACCTTTCAGTTTGAAATTTGGTTAAGTAAAGAGGAAGTTGAAAGTAAAAGGTATGCGGAAATGCCATAGGGAGTAAAGCTGGAGCTCGCGTTGTTTTAACAGGAGGAAGCATGACTGCAACTTTTCAAAGGAGGATCAGGTTACCCCATTTTGGGTTCGTGTGGGAGAGGATTCGAAGAGAAATCGAATAATGATTACGGTCTAAGATTTCGCGGTGTATTCGGAGAGATGAGGGGGTCTGAAGAATCAGAAATCGTGAGTACGAGATTGGAGCTCATTTTTTTTTCATCTAGGAAGGAGATGATTATTGTGGAGATGGGTTTTTAATTCTTTTGGATGGGCTGGGTTTAAAATGTTAAGCCCGGATTTTAAATAAAAAGAAAAAATATATATAAAGGGGATGAGGAACGAAGCTTATTGAAGGGTGGGTTCAAGATAATTGTGCAGCGGGATGTATTATCGGGAAAAAGGGTTTTATGCGGTTAGGTGTTAAAAGTTTTGGATAGGTTAAAATGGCTTTGGGCCGTATTAATTAAAGGTATTGCCCAAATTAAATAAAAAGAAAATTTTAGTTTATTTAACATTAAATGGTATACAACTTATTAATATCATATATTGTGTGTACAATATCAGGTTTACGAAAACGTTGGAATCGTATGGACGCCCTCTACACAATGAAGCTGGTTTGGAGCGAGTTAGAGTTCGTTAGGAATTATGGAAGAATATAACGTCTGATATAAATCAACTGACGCTAATCGTTATTTAACGATTAACGATCAAGGTGAGTAAACTCACTAACTCTGTCCAGTTTTATAATTTTATAAACATTATTTAATATTGGCAAAAAATGATTGAATGCTATGAGTGATGGTTGTTTGGATGTTTGTTAGTTGATCGATTGAAATTATAGATACCATTATATATAAAATGTTGCTTAAATACTAAATCTATTTATTTATAATATCTCATATCGATATGAAATTAGTGTTATTATTAGTAATTAACATCTGTGCATGTAGGGAAACAGGTTAGAGGGATCCAACTGGATTCCACAACAATTATATTATTAATTTTCATATACTATATTATATGATGTTAAAAATAATGTGGTATTGATTATTGTGTGTTTGGGATGTTTGATCATTGACCTGAATAATTGGTATTTAAAATACCGTGAAATATATTAGAAAATGATTCGAGTTTTATATAAAGCAAATATTCTATTTTTAAAGTAGAAACCGAATTTCAAATGGCTAGAATATAATAACTTGTTTTAATTATATTAAAACAAGTAGCTTGATTTATAAATGATGTTTAGAAATAAAGTGGGATAATTATTATTAAATAATTAGGAGATATAAGATGAATTTATAAAGGAAAAATTGGGTAATCGTTTCAAACGGAAACGATGAAATTTATGTCGATGTTCGAAATGTAAATATATTTGAAATAAACCCATAAGGATTTATAATTTGATGTCAACTATGTCGAATATTATAAAGATAATTTATTTTAGAAATTATAGATTATAAAACTTAGAAATAGACGAGAGAGTAATATTTAGTTTAAAAACCAATAATTTGTAATAGAATGTGTAATCATGATTTAGTTATAAACTTGATCTATTATTAACAAAAAACTGACTTATAAATGGAGTTTATAAAGTGAAATATGAATATGAATTTATAAAATAAGTCAATAAACAGGATTTGAACCTGTAACGGTATGTATAAATAAAATTTAAGATTTGATTGATATAACGGTCCAGTTTTCTGTAAAGGAATATTATTCACGTTTTAAAGTGAAATGATGGTTTAAAAGCAAACATTTTGCAGACTGAAATGATGTGGTTGATATGAAGTTAAGAAATGGAATTAGAAACTGACTAGAAATTAGTTAAGTTGAATATATTTCTGAATATCGATCTAATATTGGCTTCGGCCTTCGCAGTTGATGTTTTAGGGAGTTATTCTCTTACTAGTTTACGGTTAGGGACCGATGGATGTGAATGAATAGTGGTGCGTGAATAAGATATGGAAATGTTTTCCAAAGTTAATAACGTATATTTTCGAAATAGGGGAAATAAGTAGTTTCGATTATATGGAAACATTTTTGAAGAAATCATGAGAGGCTAAGTGAGTTGGAAAATATTCGGTACAAAAGGTGAAATTAGGAAATGAAACGATGATTGATAAATCTATATAAAGGGGCTCAGTTTTGATTGATGATTGATTGGTAAAATTTCCGTTTGGAAATTAGATCGTTGGTTGTATGGATGTTTTGCTTTGATAGTTAAATCACCGGCTATCAATGTTTTTAACCATTTTTTCGTAGTCGATACGGAGAGGCCGGGATCGGATTTATTATCCGAAACCCACTCCGTATAGGCTTTAACGTTGCGAATCAAATAGGATGAAGATAATTGAAGACGAAGTTTATTCAAGGGCTGTCTGGCTATCCTAGGTAGAAATTGCCTAAGACGGATTTACATAATAGTGCCTTCAGTTTGTCCAGACCCAGGACAACGTTTATGGATGAATGTCTGATACAGTATATCTAATAGATCGCGTAAGTTGATCTCTTCAAATGTATATACGTTGGTTGCGGAGGAATTCGTTTCTCTTAGCTTTATACCCGTGGTATTTTTGGGGAAATCAATTTGTGATTTGGCAGGTATGACGATGTCGCGTACAAAGTAAATGAAGACGATCTGTCAAGTGATACGTTATGGCCTCAACCCTCATCAACTGGAAATGACAAAAATCAGACAGGCAACATGGCTAAGTGGGTCACACCTAATTAGAGTATATTGTCACCATCTAGAGAATATTCATATTTATTACTTTTTTCAATTCTGTATCTTTCGGGAACGGTTATATTGGTATACCAACCATAAGGTGACAATATATTTGGAAATTCAAGCGAAATGAATGGCCAGTCATGTGTGGCCAAGTTACAAGATGTTCTTGTTGAACTCCAGTGTATCGCTTCTACAGTACACCGACTGGAAGGTGATTCCATACCTTGTCATAGTTGGAAATTCATTCTCCAGTAAGATCCCATGGTTTTTGATTGTATTTTATATATGTAGAGCGTGAGATGAAAGCATTCTGCTAGATTATTATTTACTTGTATCAGACATTATTATAATATCAATACAGTATCGATTTTTGGAAAGTGTTTTGGGTTATCGTAAGGTAAAAACCATCCGTGTTTATGTTTGGATCGGTCTTATGATTATCTTTTCTTTTGAAAAGTATTTTAGAAAAATTAAACCGAAATGATTAGAGTTTACTCACACCAGTCCCATGACTGACCCATAGTTTATTTAGTTTTGTTTTACCCTAAACTCTTGGGTGCCCAAATTTGTACGGACAATCAAGTAGTCTGGATTTTACAGATATACCTGGAAGATCTTGAAGGAGTAGGCTTTAACATTTCTTACATATAGAGTTTATTTCCGCTGTGAAGTTATGAGTTGAACTCTGAATTGGTATGTGTATACAAAGATAAGATTGTATTTCAAAAGTTATGTTATATAATATATTTTATTCATTCCGCTGAGAGATTCGTATTTACTCTGATTATGTTCAGTTGTGTCTCCTTCTTCTTCTTTTATTCTAATTTTCTTTCTTTCTATTTCTTACCCTCTAACTTCTTGCTATCAATGATCAGGTATTTCTGATGCTTGAATAACCAACATAGTGTTTTATGTTGATTTTCAAGGTCGAAAATTCCTGTTCGCTACAAACAATCAATTTAAATTCATCACTGGTTAATAAATTTAACTAAGTCTAATTTGATTCGAATTATTTTTCTAGCTAACCAATTTTCACTGTTCAAATTATAAATGGATATTTATATCCAATTTCAACAACCACAAATATATTAACATTATTCTAACATGTTAAACAAATTAAAATCACGATCAAAACTTAACAAAACAAGTCAACAATTCATCTATGGGTTTGCAAACAAATGTGATGTGAGCTACCAGACACAGTATAACATTTTGTGATAATTAAACAGATAAAAATAAGCATACAGTCAATATATGTTTTTCTATATAATCTAATAACATAACAAAGTATTTGAGTAAGAGAGAGTTCTCACATTGATCGGATAGAAAATTGTTTAATAACGATTTCTTTCATTAAATTAAACTTGTTGTTTAATTTTACTAGAAACTGTAACTAGCTCTGTTTATGTTCTGTTCAGTTACGTATTGTAGTGTTCGATGTTACGATCGCATTGCAACTTGTTTCGTATGATTCTGTTTCCGAACGAAAAAGTTATTAACGTTCGAATGTTTAGTCTCATAAACTATATCATTAACCTTTAATTATCAAATAAGTAGTGTTAACCTTCTCCTTAATTATCGTTCTTCCATCGTTATATTCCGAGCACCAAACACAAAGAACCCTCGCAGCCTTTCTCCATCGCGTGCCGCCACTTGAATCGACCAGACGTCGATCAAGTTATACCACGTCGTCTCCCTTGCCATGAGCCATCGCTGCCGCCAATATAGTGAAGCTTGATGATCTATGGTGCTGTGAATACGGGTATGAATGGCAGCGGCTTTCACACCAAATTCGAGAAAAATACGGTACTATAATTGATCATAGCCATTCAGGTTGGAGAGCCTGTTGAGTATAACAATTTTCACTTTGGAGAGTTATCAGTTCGATGATAGGATTGATCAGATTTGGAAAAGGATATTTCGAAAATACTGGCTATTGATAGATTAGGGCCGGCGCAGTTCTAAGGGGGGCTGAAGTTTAGTTATTTTAGGGTATTTGTTTGTATATATACTACAATATATATTAATTATTTAATTCACAAATTGCTTATTTATCGCTCCAAACTCCAAATGAATCCGAAGGCTATCATCCCTAACCAAATACCCCTATTCCAGACACAATGGGATATGTTTCGTAAGCTGATTCGACTATTTCGATCAGTTTTTATTAAAATTAAAATATAATTCAATATAACGTTCAATATTAAATTTCAACGTACATTTTAATTTACCGGGGTCGCATACTGACTCTAAAAATTATGAAATTTGAAATCTACCTATGTTTTTCAATTATGGTTCTAAAAAATTTAGTTTCGTCGAATTTGGAAACCATTTGAAAAATAGGCTTTTAACTAGTTTATTAAATTCAACTGAATTTGCAAAACGCATTTTAATTTATTACGCTTACATATTAATTCCAATTAACTTGAAATTTTAAACCTGACGATAATTTGCCGCTTTGGATCCAACAAAATTAGTTTCATCGAAAACACAGGTCGTTTGCAAAATGGCTATTTTAAGGGCTATATATATAATATTAAAATATTAATAAATTCCATAGCGATTATTTTAAATTTCAATCTGGACAAAACTTACAGTTTACAACATGAAATCTAAATTCTTCACATTCTGTAGAAAGATATAATTAAATAGATTCTAATTTTTCTTGTTTTATCAAAATCTGACTTATAACGAATTCTGTATATTCATTTAAATTTTAAAACCAAATTTTCAAACTACCGCGATGTTATGCGCTCGTTTTAATTAAATTTTAATTTTATATGTTCAAACTTCATTTTAAATAAATTCTTATCCATTAAAATTTCAAAATAAATCATTTCAAATCTTTAAAATCCATTAAAATCTATAAAAAAAATTAAATTATTTCCAAAAATACGGGTTGTTACAGTCTCCCCCACTTAAAACTTTTTCATCCTCGAAAAAGGAACGGAGCTGAAAGTCATTTAACTAACCAACTCAACTTTCATTCTAGCTTGAGTTCTTCAACTTTTCAATTTCTAAGAACTTCCAAATTTTCCTGAAATTTGGTTAACACCCTAAATTTCTGAAAAAATTCGCCATAACGTCCTTTGTACGGGTTGATCTGAACAAATTTATTGGGCCGTATTAGGCACCGAATAAATCAATATATCGCATACAAATCAAATGTGAATTATTTGAGCTCAAGGGAGATGTGAAAAAGAATCATTTCTTGATCCAGTGGTGGGAATTAATCATAATCAATGTCCCGTATCTAAAACAAGAGAGATGTGTATATTTTTGTCATCTCCTGTCTAATGTAGAGTTTGTTATTTAATACTGCAAATTATCTTTATAGTTATTAAGTCCATAATCACTCCTCAGTTCAACCTGTAACTCAGTCCTCTCCATACAAGCATCTTGCTCATATGGTCATCCAAACCTCGTCGCATAAGCACCAAATGCTTATATGGAATATGCTATGTTATTCTGTCTTCCATAATGTATGTTATGCGGCGTCGTTCATAATTTATTTGTCACTATCCTATGGCGCATGTTTAATTTCACGCAGAGCAACCATCACAGCGCATCCAAATCATTCACTATAGTAATAAAAATAAAATTGGGCAACCAGCTAATTAAGGTGCACCTGTTTACTAGGCACACAATTTATTTCTCTACTCAACTTGCATACAATAACCTGTTCAACATATATATATATATATATATATATATGTATATATATCCAATTGCAACTAATTTCAAGTTAATTCATCATTAAATTTGATTTGTCTCAATTTAGCTTCTATACTCATATTGGTTTGATTATTCCAATTTTTATTTAACTTCACTCGAGTTAAATTTTAATTTGTTTGATTTACCTGTACACTTTCAATCTAATTAACTTATATTAGTTAAATTTTAAAACTCAAATCATTTCTAAATACTTACTTAAATTAGTTTAAATACATTTGGATGTTTTAATTGGAATTATATGGTCATCCCACATTCGAAACTCGAAAATAAACACTGATGATGTCATGATCATCAACAGAATCATCCTCAAGCGACTAGAATGTGATTCTACATCAAGCAAGTATATCCAAGACTTCGTATATACGCTAGCTATGTGTATATGCAAAATTTTCTTATACCCGATAGTCCAATTTCGACATCAAAATAACACCCAAAAACATATTATAAAATATAATATTTCAAAATAAAATTCGTTTATATAGATAAGAAAATATATTCTTCTCTATATATACTATTCCAACTCATTCTAAGGCGTTACTAACCCCATCTCTAACGAGTTACTCATTCTATCTCCAATAAGGATTCTTTAATAGGAAATTACTAATCCTATCTATGATGAATTCTTTCATTTAGTTCTGATGTGTCTTGTTCTTGAGCTTTGTAAACCAAAGCTCTAATACAAAGTTGTCACGCACCGAATTTCCCCTATCTCAGAAGAGACGGAAAAATGCGGATTGTATGAGAACACGATGCATTGGAACACAAAATGACAGAACTTTTCATTGCTATTACAAAAAAATTCAATAGAGTACAAGAATATCAGAGTATGAATAAATATTACCCAGCGAAAATAGAAATTTCAGAGATTAAAATACATAGCAGCGAAAATAAAAATGTATAAATACATGAATAGCGGAAATACATCGGCTAATACAACTGAAAGAAATACACGCATATAAAGATTTCATAATATAGCTCTAGCTGTAAATCAGGATCCTGTTAAATAAAAATCTGCAAAACCAAAACTACTAGCTGCTCGTGTGGAAAATATAGGCACATCCAGAGTTTAGGTGAAAACAATAAACTCCAGATCAGTTATCGAATTGGTGTGTAACTAAAACAGTTATTAGAAACTTACTTTAAATGTTGGGAACAATCATGGGACCACGCCGCGTAACACAGAACAGGTTTACTCCACATGAGTATCAGTTTAGAAATAAAACACAATGCTTTTTCAAAAATTAAGCTATTATAAGACTCAGGTCCCATCACATAATGCAACATAAGCCGGAGGATAGATTTTTACCTTACAATAGTCAAACATGCTTGGTACGCTTTAAAACAAATCATTTTGATATTACTATAAGTGCATAGTGTCAAAAACAATTTCGAATATAAATGCAACAATCATAGATTGCATAGGTAACAAATATAATGTCGCCGTATAGTTTTATAACTAAAATCGAAAAGTCGTGCATTGGAAATTGGATTTCCATCATGAGTCAAGGCAAGGGTGGTCTCCTTACCGATTCGGATCGCCTCTAGCAAGGTGACCCAGGATAACACCTATGGGAAACCGTTGGATCCTATAGGGCCAGTCCAATATTACTTTTGTCGATTGGTTATTTGTAATAACCTGGGAAATGCGAGCCAATTTAAAATTTTTATTTTGGCTATTTTAATGAATTTTGAATATATAAAATGAATCATTTTAAATAATATCGACGAGAAATTTAATTTGAATAGAATTCGAACGTATATATTTATAACGTCGTCGTTAGAATATAAATATTTATTTTAAATTATAAAAGGAATCGAAAATGGCGCGGTAGTTCGATTATTCAATTTCAAATTTCAATTGAATGTACTGGGTGCAAAATAAACCGGATTTTAGCGAAACCAAAAATATTAGAATCTAATTGAGAATATCTTTCCAACGAATCCGAGAAATCGAAATTTCATAGCGGGGTTAAAAAGATATGTCCAAATGAAAATTCAGAATAGTCACTATGGAATTCAGGCCCTTAAAAATAGCCATTTTGCAAACAACCTCGATTTTCGATGAAACCACTTTTGTTGGATCCGGATGTCAAGTTATTGCTAGGTTTCAAAATTCATAATTTTTCGAATCAATATGTGAGCGTGGCAAAGGAAAACGCGTTTGACCAGTTTCAGTTGATTTTAATCGACTGGAAAATGACCATTTTTCAAATGGTCTCAGAATTCGACGAAACTAGTTTTGCTAGGAACGTATCGCCAATACGAAGTTAGAAAATATTTTTCTGGAATTTTTCGAGTTAGTACGTGACCCCGGTAAATTGGAATGCGCATTCAAATTCAATATATAGAGTTATATGTTGATTTTGACGAAAACTGATCGAAACGATCAAATCAGCTTACGATACACATCCCATTGTGTTCAGAATATGGGTAATTAGCTTGGGACGATAGGCGGTGGGTTCGATTTTGAGTTCGAATAAAAAAGTTGACTTTTAGAGAATAAAATATTAATTAAATAAATTATAACTAGGCCCTCCCCTTTACTTCTCTCCCTCCCTCTCTTTAGTCGTTCACAGTTTAAAAAAAAGGAGACCGACGAAGCACCCTCCCTCGCGATCAACGCCACCCCACCGTCCGTCACTCCACCCTAGGCTGCGCCACCGTCCATCCAATCAGCCGCCAACCACCTCCTGGGCGCCACCAGCAACCGCGTCAGCCTCACCTCCCCCTCAACGCCACATCGCCTGAAACCGCCACCCCCTTTAAAACCCTAATCCACCACAAAAAACTCCACGTGCCCCTTTTCTGCTCCTCCCTCCACCGTTCTCTTCTGAATCGAACCCATCCCCCCTTCCAATCAAAGACGCGAGCGCCGGAGCCCTCACCACCCCAAACTCCGACCACCGCATCTCGCCCACGACCCCCCCGACCTCCTTCCAGCCATTGCTCGCAGAAACTCCCCCCTCCCCCCCTTCGCTGTAAGATTTTTGCTTATACCTTTTTATATTTATTTTATTTAATGTGTTAAACTTTGTTTTTAAAAAACGCTATTAAAATCTGAAAATTTAGTGAAGTAAACGATGAAAAGATGGTATTAGGAAAGACGAAATTTTTATAGTGTTAAAGATGAGATTATTTAGTGTTAAAGACGAGATTTTTATAGTGTTAAAGACGAGATTTTTAAAGTGTAAAAGACGAAATTTTTATAGTGTAAGAGATTTGATTTTTATTATATATATGTTGAGATAAAAATGTGATTTTTATAGCAATGATATAAAAATTCGATCTTTATATTAGGAGTAGATATATAAAAATATAATTTTTATATAGAGAATAGAGTGATAAAAATATAATCTTTATTATATGAACACCGTTATAAAAATAGAATTTTTATCTATATAGTAGCGGTGTAAAAATAGAATTTTTATCTAAATAGTAGCGGTGTAAAAATGTGATTTCTATATACATAGCAAGAAAATAAAAATGAGATTTTTATATATGTAGTGGCTACGGACAGTGACAGTGACAAAAGGCGAGCACGACAAAGACTTCTACATAAGAAGAGTCGTGGCATTTGGTTTAGCTAGTCGGTGAGAACTTCTCACTTTAAATCTTGTTTTCTAGTTAAAATATATACTAGGATGCAGACGCTGCTTAGTAGCACCCGACACCCGTCGTCCACAGACCATGGATGGCTTGTATGTTTGATTGTTTGTTGTGGTGAAAATTTATTATGGGTTGTGAGATGAAATAAAATATTTATATAGTTAAAAATATTTTATCGTTAAAAATATAATTTTTAACGGGTATGTGAATAAATAAAAATCTGTGTTTGTTGATTTGAAACCCCACATGGGTATTGGGAAAAAATACGGCATACACTAATCCCAATAATTATTTGTATGTCGATCGATTGATTGACAGGCTGTTATAAGCGTTAGATATCTATATTTGATGCTTATAGAGTGTAGTGCACTTTGGATGATGGTTAATTATTTGTCAGTTCTATTATATACATATGTTGTGTGGAATCCATATAATTAACATTATATGGCAATTGATTGGGCCTCATTCCAATTGGGAAATAAAGAATATTATAAAATATAAAGATTCATGTGTTGAATAGAATAAATAGTCATGTGTTGACGATGCTCATGTGTTAAGAAAAATCATGTTTTGAAAGAAATATTTTAACAATAAAATTTACATCTTTATCATATTTGAAGTTAGAAACTAACTGGAAAATAGATAAGATGAGTGGTTTCCTGGGCATTGATCTGATATTGGTTTCGGCCTTCAGGGTTAATACTTAGGGAATCATTCTCTTACTAATTTACAGTTGGAGTCTGATAAAAAATCAATTGATAGATACCATAATTATTTAAAATATATTAAATAACAAAAATAGTCATGTGTTGACGGTGCTCATGTGTTGAGAATATTCATGTGTTGGAAGAAATATAGATTCATGTGTTGAATAGAATAAATATTCATTTGTTGAATAGAATAACGAATTTATTGAAATATATAAAGCCATGTTGATTAGAGATGTGCCATTTTGACGTGAGCGATATTTATATCGATTATATTCGTTTTTAAAATGAATATAGAAAAGGAATTGATTTCAAATTATAACGTTTTGAAAATATTATCATTTGTATATCGATGATGTGGAATATTCAATTTCGATTCGAAATTGAATATGAAGTTGAAATCGTTTCGAAAACGAATTTAAAATGATTAATAAAATACGTTTTAAAAGGAAATCGACGAAATATATAATATATATATAATGGCCTGAATAGAACGCGTTGCGCTGCGGCAGTTCGTAAATTTCGACCATTGACTTCGAATGGACATTACGGGAGATCCGACCGTCGAATTCTCCTGAAACCGGAACCTTGGGTTCGTATCGAAAAGAGCTTTCCAATGAATATTAGAAATTTGAAATCTAACGGTTGGATTTGGAATTATGTCCAAACCCAATTTGGAAAAGGTCGTTGTAAGTGCAGTTTTATGGCCGTTGATGGAAATCGACTGTATGGGCCTTGATAAAATTATTAAAAATATCAATAATTTGTGTAAGATCATAAGAAATGATTTGGGAAAAACTGGAATGAAAAATCCCACATTTGTAAAGATAAAAATAGATTTTCATCGAAATGAACTAGTTTTGAACTAGAATTAAAATCAATTTATTTTTGAAATAAATAAATTGAATTTGAAAGTGGTTATAATAATAATCAGAATTTCCAATATACGAATTGGAATGGATTTGAATCGAAATTGTCTTCGGAATATTTCGATGTTGGATTTTGTGATTATACAGATATGGTTGTGGAAATTTGAAAGATATATTTATATCGTTATTTCCAATACGATATTTGTTGGTCGTAGAATTTGATATTGAATATAAGCCAATATATTTTCTATTCAGAGCCTTGTATTTAATGTCAAATGTGATTTGGGTTGTCGTGAATGGTGTCTTCATTAACACTGTTCTTAAGCCCAGTTAAGGAAAAGATTAAATCTTTCTATTTAGATTTAATGAAGTGTACCAATTAAATAATATATAATTGGAATTGAATTTGAATATGATTTTGGGTTTATCATGAGTCGTGTTTTAGGTGACATTGGTTCTTCAACCCAGTTAAAGACAGGATATTGATTTTAGGGAAGATTAAAACTAAGTGGAGTTTTAATGAATCTCTAATTAAATTGAAATGTGAATTGATAATTTAAATTATCAAAATTGGAAGGTGATCGAGAATGGAGTACCACCATTTTTTCTCCAAAGCGATAGTTAAATCTTTAATTAGATTTGAACGTGAAATGGTAATTAATTTTACCGATAACACCGTGGTGTTAGATATGGAGTATTACCAGTTTTGCTCCAGGGGATGAATAGGTTGGGATTGGGAAATAAACTTAATAATTACTTCGGTGTGCTTCGCTAATCCCGACTAGTTTGGAAAACCATAATATGGTTTGAAATGACATCCAAAGGAAGATTAAAGAATAAATTTGGAAGAATTTATCATTGATAAAATTAATGGGAATCTTTCCCTAAGAATGTGAAATTTTGAATAAAAGAATATTCTAAATTGGAATGAGGCGTATGTTGTGTTTGTGTAACACGTGTTTATTATATACGCGGGTTATTCGGAAAGGCCGGGTTTATACCCATTCTGAATAACCGATTCGACGATAAGTCGAAAATGAAGACGGTGGTTGAAGACCGGAAGTCTTCACATCGTTTGGGTGATTACTGATGATCTCGATTGGGCTATACACCCAAGATGAGGGAATCAGTTGGTGATCGTCCAAACGTACTAGGAGATCGATGGATATGCGAGGAAAGTGCCTCCGGTTTCGTTCAGACCCAGAATGAACTTGTAAATGGACTGTGTGTCTGATATTAGATTTTATTCTGTGCTGATTGATCTCTATTAAATATACATCTGTTTGGCGGCGGAGAATTTATTCTCTTGCTTAACGCCCTTCTCTGAGACGTACGAGCTTAGAGGTTGTATATCGATGGACATCAGTTGCATGGAGTGAATTGCCTGTGCGGCATGCCTAATTGGCAAATGATCAAGGATTTTGTTGAAAAGCAAAGTTTTGTGGTTGATGATCAAAGCACGGCCTATGTGGCGTAGCTTTGTGTATAGCGTGAATTCGCGAGCCTCACACCTCGGTATGAGTCAAAAATGGGATAGTGACTGCAGGGAGAGCACGGCGTTTCTTTCTAGCTAGTGGTGGTGTCAGTGCTTAAACTGGCTGACATTTACATACTTTTCACCTGTGTGATTGTTGGAATGCGAGGCGCCTCGGATATAGGTCTTTTAGGATCGGGAAACGTGTGCTCAGGAATAACTAATCCTCCAAAGTTAGGTGAGGACCGGCCCTGAAGATCCAAGGATCATAGTGGGGTCCTAGGACATTTTCTAGAGTGTCTCAAACGGAGAGGAGCTTGCCCCTTGCCTCGACTCATGACGGAAATCCAATTTCCAATACGAGATATTTTGGTTTTATTTGTAGAGCCTAGTATGGCGACATGATAGATGATACCCATGCCGCCTATGATTGATATTTATGATTGAATCGTTTTGACACTATACACTTATAATAGTATCAAATGATTTGTTTTAAATGTACCAAGCATGTTTGGCTATTATAAGGGAAAACCCTATCCTTCGGCTTGCGTTGCATTGTGTGATGGGACCTGGGTCTTATAATAGATTCATTTTTTGAAAAAGCATTGCGCTATTTATTCTATGCACTGGTATTCTTGGGAGGAAACCCATTCCGTGTTATACGGCGTGGTCCCTTGAATTACTCTCTTTTAAAGTAAAGTTTTAAATAACTGTTTTAGTTCTCACACCAGTCACATGACTGACCTGGAGTTTATTGTTTTAACCTAAACTCTGGGTGCCCTTATTTTCGATACGGGCAGCTAGTAGTTTTGGTTTTGCAGATTTATATTCACAGGATCCTGATTTACAGCTGGAACGATGCTCGGAAAGCTCTGTATCCATGTATTACTTTCAGTTGTGTTTTGTATTGTTTTTCCGCTTCTATGTAATTTATTGTAATCTATGATATTTTTCGAATGTATATTTATTCATACTCTGTATATTCTTGTATTCTGATGGAATTGTTGTAATTAACAATGAAATGTTCTTCTGTTTGCGTTCTGATTCGTCTTGTCCTCAACTCAATACGGGCTTTCCTTACCGGGGAAGTTCGGGTCGTCTCATTATTCTTAAACAATATGTTTCATGGTTCTATCAGACCTCCAAAATGGTCAGTACGTCAACCATATGAGCCTTTTAGTCGGCTCTATATCAGAGGCTCCGCGCATTCCATCAACTACATAAGTAAATATGCTTGGGCTCCTTACCATGACACTACTTCTAGCTAGAAAGAAACGCATGCACTCCCTGTGTCCCTTATCCCGCTTTAGACTCATACCGGGGTGTGAGGCTGCGAATTAACGCTATACACAAAGAGGTGCTACTTAAAGCTGTGCTTTGATCATCAACCACAACGCCCTGCTTTTCAACAAAAGCCTTGTTCACCACATCTCAGCATGCCACATTGTCGGTTTATACCACACAACTAATGTCTATTGATATATAACCTCTGAGCTCGTACGTCTCAGAGAAGGGTGTTAAGCAAGAGAATAAATTCTCCGCCACCAAACAAATATATATTAAGTAGAGTTCAATTAATATAGCACAAAATACAATGTCAGACATACAATCTGTTCACAAGTCCGTTTTGGGTCTAAATGAAACCGGATGCACCTTATTCCTCGTCCTATATGTCCAATACAAGAGAGAGGTTCTCACAACGGTCGATCTCCAAGTACGTCTGGACGATCACTGCATATAACCTCTACTTGGGTGTACTTTCCAAGCGAGACATTAGCAATAGCCCAAATAATGTGAAGATCTCTGGTCTTCAACCACCGTCTTCATTTTCGACTTTTAATCGTTGTAACAGTTATTTAGAATGGGTTAACCCGCTCTTTTTAAATAACTCGCATATCTTATAATCAAGTGATAAAAATACATCATACGCCTCATTCCAATCTAGAATATTCTTTTATTCAAATATTCTTATCTTTGAAAACATTTCAAAAAAATTTATAATATCTTTTCACTACTTAAACCAAATTAAGGTATATCAACTAGTCGGGATTATCGAGCCTTACCGAAGTAATCATTTATTTTATTATCCAAATCCCAACCTATTCATCCCATGGAGCAAAACTGGTGGTACTCCATATCTAACACCCACTGTGTTATCGGTAAATTTAGTTACCACTTAACATTCAAATCTAATTAAAGATTGAACTATCGCATGGAGTTAAACTGGTGATACTCCATTCTCGAACACTTCTAGAATTCGATAAATTTAATTATCCCATTCTCATTTTAATCTACATAAAGATTCATTAAAATTCTAGTTCAGTTTTAATCTCGAAAATCATTACTTAATGATTATTCAACCTTTGGAAACTAATTTTGTCTTTACTTGGGTTAAAGAACAAATGTCATGTAAAAACACCGTTCATAGTAAACCCAAAATCCTCTACCATTTAGTATGAAATCTTATCGGAAATTTAAACAATTCATAATTGATATAAATGTTCGTATCGGACTAATACTATAAGTGGAACAACGGGAAAGCCTTTTAAACTCCATAAATAGTAAAAGTCTTCCTTCATGGAAACTCATCTCGATTATTATTAATCGAATTCCATTCAATTCTAATTTAATTAAATAAACTAGAAAACTTCCTTAAATCTTAATTAAAAGATTTATTCCTTTCATAAATGGGTTTAAGAACAAAGTTATTTAAGATACCATTCACAACAAACTCAAAACCCAATTTGATATTAAATATGGTATCTTAAATGGAAATCATGTCGACTTATATTCAATACCAAATTCTGAAACTAACAAATATCGTTTTGGAATACTGATATCAATATCTTCCAAATTCCTCAACGTCATCCGTATAATCATGGAACCCAATAGCGAAAATACTCGAAGATAATTTTCATTCAAACCCATTCCAATTTATTAATTTGAAATCATTGGATTATTACTCTAGTTGTTAACTAGTTCGTTTAGATAAAAATTTCTTTTATCTTTTCAAATATGGAATATTTCATCCAAAAATTTTCCAAATCATTAATTATGATTTTACATAATTTATCCATATTTTTAATAATTTTATTAAGGCCCTTACAGTCGGTTTCCAATATCGATCACCGAACAACATCCATAGCGACCTTTTCTAAAATTGATTTGGACATATTTTAAAATCCAACCATTCAAATTAAATCTCATATATTCATTTGAAAGGTATTTTCGATACAAACCCAACGGCTCCTATTTTAGGAGAATCCGACTGTCGGATCTCTCGTTACGTCCATTCAAAGTAAATGGTTGAAATTCGCGAACAATCGCTGCGTGACACGTTCTATTCAAGCCATTTAAATATATATATATATATATATAATGTATATCGTTGATTTCCATTCAAAATGTAATTTATAAAACGTTTATAAATTCGTTCAAAAATGATTCCAACTTCCATTTCGATTTTAAATTAAATTGAAAATCCCATAATATTATAATCTCAAAATAATAATGTTTTCAAAATGTCAGATTGTGAATTCCAGTTTCTCGATATACATTATAAAAATGAATAAAATCTATATAAAAATCCGTTTGAGTTAAAATAGCGTTTTTATACTTAACTCGGCTTCATATTTTTATATTTTCATGTCCGTCCAAAATCCGACATTAAAATCCAACTTCTAATCTTCATTGAATATTATATTATAAAAATATTCATATTTATTTAGGATGGGAATAAAATCTCAACAAACATCCATATAAATAAATTTATGTGGATTACATTCATCATATACACCCGATAATAGTTGCAAACAACTACCAACCTCCAAAATGACATCCAAGGTACATTTATTTTCATATAAGCTCCAATCAAATAATTGACGCTTATATAAATCTGTTAATCAACCGTTTAACCGCAATTTCACAAAAGGGAGATGTATGAGTCAAATATCATCTCAAGACCCGTGTGGGGTTTTCAACCAACAATCAATTTAAATTCATCACTGGTCAATAAATTTAACCAATTCTAATTTGATTCAAATTATTTTTCTAGCTAACCAATTTTCACTATTCAAATTATAAATGGATATTTATATCTAATTTCAACTAGCACAAATATATTAACATTATTCTAACATGTGAAACAACTAAAAATCACGATCAAAACTTAACACAACAAGTTAACAATTCATCCATGGGTTTGCAAACAACTGTGATGTGAGCTACCAAGCACCGTATAACATTTTGTGATAATTAAACAGATAAAATCAGCATATAGTCAATATATGTTTTTTTGTATGATCTAATAACATAACAAAATATTTGATTGAGAGAGAGTTCTCACATTGATCGGATAGAAAATCGTTTAATAACGATTACTTTTGTTAAATTAAACTTGATGTTTAATTTTACTAGAAACTATAACTAGCTCCATTTTTGTTCTAGTCAGTTCCATATTGTAGTGTGCGACGTCACGATCGCATTGCAACTTGTTTCGTCTGATTCTTTTTCCGAACGAAAAAGTTATGAATGTTCGAATATTTAATCACATAAATTATATCATTAACCTTTAATTATTAAATAATTAGTGTTATCCTTTTCCTTAATTATTGTTCTTCCATCCTTATATTCCACGCACCAAACACAGAGAGCCCTCGCAGCCTTTCTCCATCGCGCCCCGCCACCTGAATCGACCGGACGTCGATCAAGTTATACTAAGTCGCTGCCCTTGCCACGAGCTACCGTCGCTAGTATGATGGAGGTCGATGATCCATGGCGCTGTGAATACGGCTATGAACAGTAGCGGTTTCCACACCAAATTCGAGAAAATTACAGCACTATAATTGATCATAGCCATCCAGGTTGGAGAGCTTATTGAGTACAACAATTTTCACTTTGGGGATTTATCAATTCAATGATAGGATTGATCGGATTTGGAAGAGGAAATTTCGAAAACACTGGCCATTGATATATTAGGGTTGGTGCAGTTCCGAGGAGGGATGAAGTTTAGTTATTTTAGGGTATTTGTTTATATATATACTACAATATATATTAATTATTTAACTCACAAATTGCTTGTTTATCGCTCCAAACTCCAAAAGAATCCCAACGACTGTCATCCCTAACCAAATACCCTTATATTGGACACAATGGGATATGTTTCGTAAGCTGATTCGACCAGTTATTATTAAAATTAAAATATAATTCAATATAACGTTCAATATTAAATTTCAACGTACATTTTAATTTACCGGGGTCACATACTAACTCCAAAAATAATGAAATTTGAAATCTAGTTATGTTTTTCAATTACGGTTATAACAAAATTAGTTTCATCGAATTTGGAGACCATTTGAAAGATGGCATTTTAACTAGTTTATTAAATTCAACTGAACTTACAAAATGTGTTTTAATTTACTACGATTATATATTAATTCCAATTGACTTGAAATTTTAAACCTGACAATAATTTGCCATTTCAGATCCAACAAAATTAGTTTCGTCGAAAATGAAGGTCGTTTGCAAAATGGCTATTTTTAAGGGCTATATATAATATTGAAATATTAATAAATTCCATAGCAATTATTTTAAATTTTAATCTGGACATAGGTTACAATTTGTAACTTGAAATCTAAATTCTTCGCATTCTTTAGAAATATATAGTTAAATAGATTCTAATGTTTCTTGTTTTATCAAAATCTGACTTATAACGATTTTTGTATATTCATTTAAAGTTTAAAACCGAATTTTCAAACTACCACGACGTTACATGCTCGTTTTAATTAAATTTTAAATTTATACGCTCAAACTTCGTTTTAAATAAATTTTTAGTTGATAAAATTTCAAAATAATCATTTTATATCTTTAAAATCTATTAAAATCAATCAAAAAAATTAAATTTTAAATTGGTTCCAAAAATACGGGTTGTTACATTAGATTTGATCAATAATATATATATATATATATATATATATATATCGTCTCTAACTTGTTTACTTCTTTTTACTTTGCACAATTAAAGTAAAGTTTGACACAATTGGTTTTGCATCTCTTTTTCTACAATTTTCTGTACTGTTTCCTTTTAAATCTGAAATGGGATTTCTTTCAAATAATATGTACATTCACAAATCTTTCCATTTATTATAATATTGACACAATTTGTTCTTTTAGCCCCAAATCACTAAAATTTCCATTTTTGTTTATAATTTCAATTTGTACATAACTACAACTCAATAATTTTCCACAACCCAATTATCCAATTTGCGCATAACCACTATTTTTATTTAATTTTCGCGCATAACTAAAAATTTGACAATAACTGTATATTCTGAAGTGCAAGAGAGAAAAAGAAGAACATATTGCAAATTTGAACAGGAATCAAACGATATAAAATACTATTATCGGAAAACGTAATTTGATCCACTCACTTGACTGTGTGCAATTCTTGAATCTGATTTAGATCTGCTATCCATGGCCTTCCTAATAGGATCTCACGTCGACGAGAAACCGAAGCATCAATAGCTTATATCTACATTCTTTGTCTCCAAATCTTGAATCTGAATTCTAAAATTAATATATTCTTGTTTCTAAAGGATTTGAAGGAGAAAGAAAATGTAGAGCCTCGGCATCGTTCGAGAAAATATGAACTGATAGCTAAGCGTTGCGAGTTTATTTATAGGTTTACTGAAGAATCTCGTTCATTGGATTGAATAAAATAAAATCAAAGCCATAAAAAAGTTAAATCCACGTCACTTTGCCTAGTATTTGCTCGACTCGAACTCCAAGTGAGTCGACCCCTCTGTTGACCCACTTATGGCATGGGTCGGCCCATTTACTAGATCACGAACGTTAACTTTGCTTCCCTTTATTTCTTGATTAACATTGCACTCAACGTTACTTTTCTTTCTAGGTATTACTCCTATATTATTTTCTTCCATTTATAATGCACGTTTTAGATTTCTAATTCAAACTTGCGCGTACATATTCACGCATGACTTCATAAACCTTTGTTTGTAAATAGTTGTGTAATAAATGTAATTACTAATGTTATTCTCTTGCCTAATTTCTTTCTAATCTATTTAATTATTTCCAATCTTTAACGTGCGTTCACACACATAAATAAATGTGTGCATTAATTTCATCATTATTTTCCACTTTTAATTTATGCTTTAAATTTCAATTTTGAATGTATGCGTATATATCTATGTACAACTCTATTTATTTCAAAATTCAAACAGTGTTACCCCGACATTCATTTCTTACTTGTTTTGATTAATTGCATGTTATTTTTGAATTTCATGATAATACATATACACTTACACACACATACATAATTTTTCCTTATATGTACATAACCATATATTTTTCTTTTAGAACATGCATCTTTTTAGCTGGCCTTCTTAAGATTTAAAAACATGAAGTTCGTGGGATTCGAACTAGCGCGCCACAACTTGGAATGGAAGTGTCTAACCACTCTACCTAACACTTATTTTGTTCACAAAATTAAATGCTATTGGCCATATGTGTACTTCTCTTATTTTTTTTTCATGTTTGCTCTAAAACTAACTTAATAATATCTTCTTCTTTTTAAGTCCTTTTTTGCAATCCATAAGTTTGAATTGATTAGAAAATCGACACAGATGCAATAACGCTAGTCCCGTGACCAGATTCTGAAAAATTACGAATTTTATTTTATTATTTAGTTAAAAGTGAAGGATGTTATATTCTCCCACCCTTCAGGAAATTTCGTCCCTAAAAATTAATAAGGGTAAAACTATGTACTTGGTCGCATAATTTGAAACCGTAATGTGTACATCCAAATTTTGCAACCATTTATGCACTTGTGCAAAGTGTAACACAACATGAAAATACATGAATGCGATGAATGCCTAAGCGGTATCTTCTATATGAATGCAAATTTTCTTGAAATATTTTGAAAACATGATTCACACATCTTAAATATACTGGCAATTTTTGTATGAATACAATATTTTGAAAATTACAAACATTTTTTCATCTAATTTTACCACACTCTTATAGAGTAAGAGCGTAGTTCATTCAATTTTTACATCTGAGTCCTACCAATAAACCTTAAATTTGCGAATTTTAGAAAACTCTAATTTTTTAAATTTAATTGCTTATGATCGAAAGAGGTAGAAAATGGAAAATTACAAAATTTCCATAAATTTTTACACATGTTTTTCTTTATACTAAGAAAACTTAATTGATAATCTTACAAAAATTTCTACTTTTCTATTCCAAGCACGGTTTACATAAGAAAAAATTCTTTTTGGTTTTCCAAGCTTACTTAGAAGAATTCATTTTCTTTTATTGGTCCCAATTTTTTTCCTTTGTAGTTGTTGTCTTTGTCCGTTTTTCTTTTAGTTGTTCATCTTTAACCTTCATTTTCGTTTTAATCACAATATCCTATGTTTTTGTTTTCACCTAATGATCACCACAAACACCTAGGAATAAAATATCCCACTAAACTATTCTATTTTTCTAAAACAGAACAATACATAGGAATGCAAATTTGTATAAAAAGAAAACTTTCCTATTTCCTCGAAGGGTATTAAAAAGGACTTTTATTAACTAATAACTACATCGTAAATTTACTTATAAAAATCTCAACTTGCTTTTCCCTATTCATTCCCTCATTATTCTCTTCCCTTGAACCATGCAAGTTTTAAATTTAGTTTTTTCTTCTTTCCATTCAACAATAACTACTTGAAACATCTTTTTTAAACTTCCTCAAACCATTACTGGCTGTCCATTCACACTAACGGAACCATTTCTCACTGGGTTATTTTTAATTAAATAAGAATAAGTTTCTATGAACCTTTTCTAAAGAGGGCTCTTATATTCTATGTAAAGTAACAAGGAAGCTTCAAAACTCTTTTTTTAATAGGTTGCACAAAATTATGGTGCTTTATCTATATTTTGTACACCTCTTTTGCAGCACACTTCCTTTCCACTTTAACAAAACATGTTTACTTAAAAGACTATTGATCCATGGAAACTTATCTAATAATTATTCTTAGCCTAAAAAGTTAATGTGTGTCAGAATCTTCTCTTGCAAGCTTTTATATTTTATTTCACCTAAGGTCACCTATGCACCCAATAAGGCCATTTCATTTATTCATGTTTTCTTTTAACCACTTATGTCGCTTAACCCACAACTTGCTTATGCATTTAATACTTTTGAAAACAAGTTTGCACAATAAATTCAAAAATTCTTTTAATGCAACTCTTAATATTGCAAGCCAATAAATTTCTACAATTGTTAACTTTTGAATTTATGAAACTTGATAGCTTTTTATAGAAATCTTTTCTGCATTTACATTTTTTTTCAAGTTCTGTTTAGAAGTTCCAACTGTGGGGCTAATTACAAATTGATTTCTAACTTTTGCATTTTCCAAACTCTTTGTGTGGAATTACATTTCTTTGTCCTATATTTCTTCGTTACATAAATTTCTACCAAACTATGCCTGAACTGAAAAATAAGACAAGCGCCACTTTTGCGCCAAATATATACATATAAATTCCTAATTCGTTTTTCTCTTTCTTAATCTTTTCTCAATTCAAAAGGTCTTACTCCCTAATCCATTAATTTGAAATACCAAAATTTCAAATATTAACATATGGAATCCTATTTTTCAAACATTTTTGTACACTTTCCACCCTAACCACTCATGTGTCTAAAATCCTCAAATTTCAATAACTTCTCCTAAGTGTACAAAATCAATAAACCAACTTCCTCCATGCGTTGCTCACTTAATTAGTGGGTTCCCCTATGGATATAGGTATATATATAATATTTTAATTTTAAAAAAATGAATATTCTCACTCAGTATCTATATAGGAATCCTAAACCTAAGCACTGATACCAGATGTAATAGCTCGAATTTCGATGGACCCAAATTTCAAAAATCCAAATATGTCGAAGCTCAAGTCGGTTTATCTAATATCCTGTAGAAAGGAAAATAAAAATATATAAGAACTCACGATAAAATATCTCATAGTGGAATGAAGTAAATATAATAGTAAATACATACTTACCAATATAATGAGACTAATTGGCATTGTCTCTAAGTTGTAGAATCTCAACCACCTATCTAACCTGGGGGTTTGTTATGAGTAGGGGATCAAAACAAAAATTCTGGTGAATGGAAAAATTACACTTTCTACAATATCACTGCATATACCGTTCTATTACAAGTTATTTATTTATTTAGTTATTCGGGTTTATTTCTCATTATACTTTTGCTTTTTTCACATAGATCATACCCATCTACTTCTCAGCAAAATAAACTAATAAGTGACATATATATAGTTGTATGCCTAATAAACCGAGGGACTCTCCATAGTTTACTCCTTGAGTAGTCCCCATTGTCTACTAGGAAAACATATTGGACCTCCATCTTCAGGATATGAAGGCATACAGAGTCTTCAACGCTGCACCACCAAGGTGCCCAAATACCTGAGTTCTTAACGTAACTTAGTTGAGGGATTTACTATATTTTACGAGAATGGCCTCGGGATGGCCAAACAAAATGGCTTTGTTAGAGCCGAAACACAGATATCTAAAGTTGTTATGTTTCTTCTATCACTTTTCAAGGCCCAACCAACCTACCCTCTGATGAAAGAATATTCAAAAAGGGCTAAGTGACTGATCCTAACAACCAATCTAAAGGATCATGTGGTCCCTCATCCAATTACCCGATAGTGAAGATCATTGGCCTCTTGGTTATGCTCCAGTCTTTCTAGTACATGCTTTGACTGACAATGATAGGCGTCCGACGACCAAACGCATATCATTATTTTACTATACCCTTTGTCTAATTTTTTATTATGTGTTTAGCTTACTTCACTTTTTCATTGATTTACAATATTCATTAATCTATTTAATCGAATACTATTTATTTATAAATCAACTTTGCTAGTTACCACAAAATACTTCTTAATTACAAGGATACCATTGAATACGTTTAGGCTTATTAGACTTAAATTCCCAATTTCATGTTTATTTATAATAAGTTTAGTTCATTTATTTTCACTTTCCAAATTATAAGTTTACAATAAGTCTTTATCTTTTTATAACTTCTATCGGTTATGATGCATTTCCCTTTCATCTTTACCATTTGTTCTTTTTAGAAAGTTAAACATACTCCAAATCGATTGTCTACTAAAACTGTATTGAAATACATTTCCATAATTATAGGTAATATTATAATAGGAACCCATGATTGCAATATGTTTCTTTTCTTATTTTTGAGGTTGTCAAATTAGTGCGCAATACGGTTAACTCCCTATTTCACACTAATATTCATAATTTCAGTTTGCAATTATATTTCCTGTTTTTGTTTATTTACCCAAACCAAGCAAATACATTCCTCTTTTTTTCCTAACCAATCAATATGGGCTACTACTAACTTTTAGATTTGATTAATAATATATATATATATATATATATATTACCTCTAACTTGTTTTCTTCTTTTTGCTTTGCCCAATTACAGTAAAGTTTGATACAATTGGGTTTTCATCACTTTCTCTAAAATTTTTGTATTATTTCCATTTAAATATGAAAAGGGATTCCTTTCAAATAATATGTAAATTCAGAAATCTTTTCATTTATTACAATATTGACCCAATGTGTTCTTTTAGCCCCAAATCGCTAAATTTTCCTCTTTTATCTATAATTTTTAAATTGGCATATAATTACAATTAAATAATTTTGCGTCAATCCATAAATCAATTATCCAGTTTGTGCGTAACCACAATTTTTATTCAATTTTCCTGCATAACTAAAATTTTGAACAAAACTATATATTCTGACAAAGAAGAGGTGAAAAGAAGAAGAATAAGAACATTTAATAAATTTCAATAGGAATCAAACAATACAAAATACTATTATTGGAAAATATAATTTAATTCACTCACTTGAATGCATGTAACTCTTTAATTCGATTGAGATCCGCTTCTGTTGCCTTTCTAATGGGATCTCACACATACGAGAAACCAGAGCACCTATAGCTTATATTTACATTATTTGTCTCCAAATCTTGAATCAGAATCCTAAAACTAATATTGTGACGGCCCGCCCCGCACCAGCCGACATTTCCCATGAAAATGCGTTGTTCCGATGTCCAACCGGCATGGGACGGTCGCCAAAGAAAGGGAAAAGAAAAGGACTTACTGATGAACTAACAAAGAACTTGTAGATTGTCTCACAGCACAAGGAGTAAAATATAATAATAACATACTTGACATAAAACAGGTGAGACAGTGCATAAGCAGAAACTAAACATCATAGCAGCGGAAAATCCAAATACAACTTATGTTCCACATCATCATTATTACAACTTTAAAACTGTCTCTAAAGAAAAAGAAAGGAAAGGTACACTACTAATGCCCAAAGTAGTGACCAGCAGCGACACAGGGAGAATATATATATATATATATATATATATATATATATAAATCATACGTGGGAGCTTCCTGCTCATCTCCAGTACAGCTACCCGTGCATACCACCTAACCTGTCTCTAGTCTGCTCGTGAGAGCACCCAGAGTAATAAGAAGAGAAATAAAACTCTGGGTCAGACAAAAGTCTGGTATGAGTGATAAGCAGCAAAACAGAACAATAACAGGTATACTAAACCATACCTGAAGCTGGACCTGCAACCAAAGAGTTAGCACTATATATTTTACAATACTCTAAGGTGCCACTAACATATAGTGTAAAGAATACGGGGTGGGGTGTGCATGTCATAGTGATGGCAAACAAATCAAGCATAGCAACCATCCTCACATCTCTCACTCAGTGCGTAAAGCATACGATATCCACCACTTTGATCACTAGACCCATCGAGGTAATGACAGAGTTCGACTTGTACAACTACTGCGACCACCAAGCTTATCCCATGGGATCATGACCAAACCTTTTCAAATGACCCACTTCATTGGTCTATAGCCCACTAGTCGTACCTAAGCCACTGTGGTCCTGAATCCGTCCACGTGCCTCCCATACATAGTGATCCAAAGTCATAGACATCGACAACCCCTTAGCACACGTCCCGCAACAAAGCCCAACTCATGAAGTTAACTCGTTGGTTCCCAACTGGATCCTGAGTTCTACTTCCTATTTGGACTTCCTTTGCATCTTGGGTATTGGTCGAGTTGGAGCTAGTCTTCAAAAGAGTCGTCGCGTAGAAGTAGCTTAAGTCTAGTTCAGTTCGGCTATACATCATCTTCAGATTTCTCGTTCGGTTCGGTTATACATCATCTTCAGGTTTCTCATTCGGTTCGGTTCGGATTCTCCATCGTGGTTTGGCTCAGCTCCTTCATTCGGTTCGGCTCGGGTGCCATCCTCCAACTCGGTTCGGGTGCTTCTTCTTAGATATGGCTTGGTCCTCTAGCCCTCCAGTTAGTCTGATCTGATCCCATGTCCTCCTATCATTCCGATCAGATCCCGCTCTCTAGCTCCAATCTGATCTAATCCCCATGCCTAGCTTCAGCACGATACCAACTCCAATACGATCCTAATGGCCTTCCTTTTCGCCATGCTTTATCTTGTGCTAAGTTCCAATTCGGTTCGGTGTTCCTTTGCCCAGTCCATTATCCAAACAGAGCCCCTTCAACCGATCCGATCCGAAACCCTGCACAATTTTCCTGCGACTTTTTCCAACGACTGTTTTACACCATACGACGGTGGTTTTGACCATTCTAACTCTTCTAATCAATCAAAAAGAATACCATACAGTAAGAGCAACATGTATAATCAACCACAAACACCAAAAACAATAATTTGATAGGTTAAAATGGATCAAACATAGCCAAAATCCCTTTTTTCCCTTAAGCATGTTTAAACAAAACTAATGATAGGATAAGTAAAACTTAACCAAATTAACCAAACTTTCTAATAGGGGCTTAAAACAATATTTTGAAATTTATCAATATTTTTCCAGATTTTTTACATGTATAAATTCGCTAATTATCACTAATTACCCTTAATTAACCATAATTAGTGAGGGATTAAGCAAATCACTCACCTTAGCCACAAATAAAATTTCAAATCTGTAATGATTCTATGTTTGGCGCTATACAGTAGTTCTACCTCGATTCTTGTGCAAATCCGCTTTGATTTGATGTAGATTTGGCTTAATTAGCGATTAGAAGGTGATTTGGGGTGTTTTAGTTGTTGGAGGCCATTACTAGGGTTCCAAGAATGAAAGTGGCGGCTGTGGAAGTGAGAAAAAGGGTGTTCTCTAAACCCTAACAGCCCTTGAATACTCCAAATCCCGAAATTCTCCATTGGGCCTAGCTCTTAATCACCCGGTTAAGCCCAATTAAGTTGTTTTTCACTACGTGAAACTTGTTTCAGCCATATCTTCCAAACAGTGAGTCCGTTTGGCTAATGTGACCACTCTACAGAAAGGTAAACCATCATCGGGATCTAATGGAAGTGGTTTCAGGTTAAAACTCCTTTCCACTCAAAAGTTATGGCCGAAACAAGATCAGCTAGGGGCAAAACGGTCATTTAAAAATTGGTAAAAATCATGAACATGGGAAATGACCCCAATAGTCGTCTCCTAAAGTTACATGACCATACGACTTCGTATGCGAAAGAAATAAATATTCTACGATCCTTCGATGCATAGAATGCGGGTCGTTACATTCTCCCCCCTTAGGAAATTTCGTCCCCGAAATTCCTTAACTCGAAACATACAAAGGATCTCGCATGCCTACCAGCCACATACAACAATCAAACATGCAAAACAAACAAAACAAGCCTATCCTAGCATGCGGAAAGACTAAATCGAAACTGAAATCTTACCAGGCGAAGAGTTCTGGATACGTCTTCCTAATGCTCTCCTCTGTCTCCCAAGTACAGTCATTCTCATTCTCGCCCCACTGAATTTTTACTAATTTCACCGCCTTCCTTCGAAGCTGCTTAGTATCGTTCCAACAATACGCATAAGCCTGCGGTTCCCAACCGCCTCGGATTCAACTTCGATATCATCCAACTGATCAGGTGAAATAGTCACATCGGGTCATGTACGAACTTCCTTAACTGGGAAACATGAAACACGTTGTGAACTCCTGCCATCTTGTATGGTAATTCAAATTTATATGCCAAATTCCCAATTTGCTCAAGAACTGGGAATGGACCAACAAATCTTGGTGCTAAATTGCCTCTCCTTCCAAATCGTATCACGCTCTTCAACGGAGAAATCTTGACAAACACCAAGTCGCCAATGGAGAACTTTAATTCTCATCTCCTCTTCTCCTCTTATCAGCATAGCTCTTCTGCCTATCTTGGGCAACCTTCATTCGCTATTGGATAACCTTAATCTTAGCTGAAGTTTCTCTTATCACATCTGGTTCAAGCACCAACTTCTCACCAGTTTCTAATAAACATGACGGTGAGTTGCACGGTCTTTCGTACAAAGCTTCAAATGTAGCCATACTAATACTGGATTGATAACTATTATTATATGCAAACTCTACTAGATGCAAATGGTCATCCCATGATCCACCAAAATCCAATACACAAGCTCGCAAAAGATCTTCTAACACTCGATTCACCCTCTCTGTCTGTCCGTCGGTTTGAGGATGATACGCGGTACTAAGATGTAATTATGATCCTAACGCCTCTTGTAAGCTTTTCCAAAATCCACTAGTGAACAACGGATCTCGGTCACTCACAATGCATTTGGGTATTCCATGAAATCTCACTACTCACTTTACATATAGTTCAGCTAACTTAGCTGTCGTTCTATTCGACTTGACGGGTATAAATCTTGCACTCTTGGTTAATCGGTCCACAATCACCCAAATGCTATCATGGCCCGATCTAGTCCTTGGTAACCCATCAATGAAATCCATTGAGACTTGTTCCTATTTCCATTCTTGAATCTCTAATGGTTGCAACAAACCACTAGGCTTCTTTTTCTCAGCTTTAACTAGCTGGCAATTCATGCATTTGGATATAAACTTCCCAATGTCTCTTTTCATCCCTTCCCAGTAGTAGGTCTGCTTCATGTCTCGATACATCTTGTTACCGCCGGGGTGTATAGTCAGTTATGAGTGATGACATTCTCTAAGCACTTCATCTCTCAGTCCATTGACATTGGGTACAACTAATCTTCCATTCTTTCTAAGCCATCCATTTCGATCAAGCCCATACTTGCTCATCTCTTCGTCGATTCCCATCTCTAACTTTGAGATGATTTCCAATAGGTTAGGATCGTCCCTCTGATTAGAACCAATCCGCTCAATCAAAGTGGGTCTGATCGTCAAACTTGCTAACATTTCAGGATCCAATTCGCACTTTGGTCTGAAATCATACCTAGCGGTGTACTTCAGTTGCTTCCACTCTAGAAACATAGCCCCTAAACTGGCATGTCTTATACTCAATGCATCTGCCACCGCATTGCCCTTTCCTAGTGTATATGTGACGTCGAAATCATAGGAAGCCAAGAATGCTAACCATCTTTGTTGTCGGAGATTTAGATCCTTTTGAGAGAAAAGATACTTTAATGACTTATGATTAGTAAACAACTTGAATCTTTCTCCCAAGAGATAATGTCTCCACATCTTCAATGTGAATACGATCGCTGCTAATTCCAAATCATGGGTAGGGTATCTTCTCTCGTGCGGTTTCAATTGCCGACTTGCATAAGCTACGACCCTACCTCCTTGCATCAATACAGCACCTAGTCCGGTACCACATGCATCTGTATATACTGTCATCTCTTCATTCCCCTTAGGAATGACTAACACTGGTGCACATGTCAACTTCTTCTTCAGACTCTTGAATGCATTCTCTCACTTTTCGTCCCAGACGAAAGCTTGATTTTTCTTAGTCAACTGAGTCAACAGTGCTGCTATCTTGGAGAAGTCTTGGATAAACTTATGATAATATCCAGCTAATCCCAAGAAACTTCTTATGTCCATTGCATTCTTGGGCGTGGACCAATCTTGTACCGTAGCCACCTTCGCAGGGTCCACGGCAATACCATTCTCTGAAACAACATGGCCCAAGAATCTCACTTCTCTCCTCCAAAAGTGACACTTAGAAAACTTTGCTTTCAATTGGTGTTTTCTTAACACCTCCATCACTATCCTCAAGTGTTCCTTGTGTTCTTCCTCTGTCCTCAAATAAACAAGGATATCGTCCACGGACACAAGAACAAACTTATTCAACTGATCCCTGAATATTCTATTCATAAGATCCACAAAATATGTTGGTGCATTGGTCAACCCGAATGGCATGACCAACCACTCATAAAATCCAGACAACGTCCGAAAGGCCGTTTTAGCTATACTCTCAGCTTCCACTCTAAGCTGATGAAAACCTGTCATGAGATCCAACTGGGAGAATACTCTCGCGCCACTCAATTGATCAAACAAATCATCTATCTGCGGTAGAGGATACTTATTCTTCCTCGTCACCTTATTCAATTCACGGTAGTCCACACAAAATCGAAGGTAACCATCTACCTGGTAGCAAACACAACTGGTGCTCCCCACTCAGAAACACTTCTTCTGATAAATCCCTTCCTTAAAAGATTGCGTACTTGCACCATGAGCTCTCGCTGCTCCCTTGGCGCCATACGATGAAGTGGCATCACTATAGGTCTGGCATCTTTCACCAAATCAATACGGAACTCAATCTCTCGGTGTGGTGGAAGTTCGGTCACTTCCTCGAAGATGTTCGGATAATGGCCAACCACGGGCACATCTGACAACTCATCATGCGGGATGTCGAGAGAATTTAGAAAACTAGCCATTACCCCATCATTAGGTAGACCACCAAACACTACCTTCCGCCCATCATCCGCTCTGACTGTCACCAAAAAGCCATCACAATTTACCACCACCCCATATCTTTGGAGCCAATCGACTCCCAAAATAATGCCAAACCTAGTAAAAACCAAAACAAAGAAATCACAAACAAACATGCATCCATGACTCGATAAGACCACATTACGACAAATCATGCTAAGGCTAGTCGAACCACCAATCGGGGTCTATCGACAGTCTCGGGCTCTAGTCCAAACCTATCTACCAGGTCACTAGATATGAAGGAACTGGAAGCTCCGGTATCAAACAATACTCGAACAGGAACATCATAAACAGAAAGCATACCTTGGATAACAACATTCTTTCCTTTCTCTGCTGCAGTTGGGGCATTCGACGAAGAAGGAACAACATTGATAGCATATGCTTTCACAATCTACTTTTCCTTAGGGGGTTGCAGACACTTGTCCTTGTGATGTCCCATTTGGCCACAGTTGAAGCATTTCCTATCCGCTGGCTTGGCCCGACATTCTTTGGAATAGTGGCCCTTTTTACCACAGCTGAAGCACTCAACATCTTTCTTATTCTTTTTCTTCTAGCCATTCTTGGTCTGATTCTGCTTTCTCTTATTTTGAGAACCATTCTTGCCTCCACCGCTTGCTTGCAGCTTTGGCTCCTCTGCAGATGCAACCTCAATCTTCGACTTAGGGTGAAGACTCTCTGACTTCAATGCTTTCCCCATAATCGATTCAAACGTCTCATTGATGTGGTTAATAAGCCTTTCCCGCAAGTACCGATCCAAACCTGTTATAAACTTCTCATTCTTCTTCTCGGGAGTGTTAATGAGGGATAATCCATACTTCGATAAAGTATCGAATTCTGCAATGTACTCCGAGACTGCCCTACCATTCTGCTTGAGCTCCAGGAATTTCCTAAACAACTCTGACTTCTGGGCAGCTGGGATATATTTTTCACCGAATCGGGCCTTAAACTGATCCCATGTAACCTGGTCCTCTGGAGAAGCTGCCTTAATAGCATTCCACCAATTCATTGCATGTCCTTACAGCTGATGGGACGCTAGCTTTTTCTTCATCGCATCCTCGATACCCAAGTCTTCGAAGATACGCTCACAGCTATCCAACCAATCTTGAACATTCGTGGCCGATTCCATTCGATGGAACAGCTTTCCACCAAGACTAGTATAATCCCTGCATAGCTTGGCAAAATCGGCTCTAGGCGCCTGCACCGCTGCACCACCACCATTAGCAGTATTAGGGACTGCCCTTTGAATGTCCCTAAGCATCTCCCTCATGCAGTCAGTAAACATAGCCCTCATGTCAGGAGCATTCCCATTATTGTCTCCTCTACCAGCACCCCTCGTATATTGGCTCATCGTTCAATCTGTAAAGAGAAACGATTAACCATCCTCTTTGTGGTGTCAATGCAGTGCGACTTCATCCTTAGCTATACTAATAGTATATATATAGCTTTTGAAACCAAAATAATCACAAATACGTGCTCTCATATACGTACTATCTCTCCCTGATGGCTTTCCCTAGGTTAACTACGCAACCTAGAGCTCAGATACCAAATGTGACGGCCCACCCCGCACCAGATGACATTTCCCATGAAATTGGGCTGTGCCGATGTCCAACCAGCCTGGGACGGTCGCCAAAGAAAGGGAAGGAAAGGAAACTTAACAGTGGACTAACAAAGAACCTATAGAAAGACTCACTGCGCATGGATTAATATATAATAATAACATACTTTGACATAAAACAGGCGAGACAGTGCATAAGCTGAAAACTAAACATCATAGCAGCGGAAAATCCAAATATAGCTTATGTTCCACATCATCATTATTACAACTTTTGAAAACTGTCTCTAAAGCAAAAGAAAGGAAAGGTACACTACTAATGCCCAAAGTAGTGACCAGCAGCGACACAGGGAGAATATTATATATATATCATACGTGGGAGCCTCCTGCTCGTCTCCGGTACAGCTACCCGTGCATACCACCTAACCTGTCTCTAGTCTGCTCGTGAGAGCACCCAGGGTAATAAGAAGAGACATAAAATTCTGGATCAGAAAAAAGTCTGGTATGAACGTTAAGCAGCAAAACAGAACAATAACAGGTATACTAAACCATACCTGAACCTGGACCTACAACCAAAGAGTTAGCACTACATACTGTACAATACTCTAAGGTGCCACTAACATATGGTGTAAATAATACGGGGTGGGGGTGTGCATGTCATAGTGATGGCAAACAAATCAAGCATAGCAACCATCCTTACATCTCTCACTCAGTGCGTAAAGCATACGATATCCACCACTTTGATCACTAGACCCATCGAGGTAATGATGGAGTACGACTTGTACAACTACTGCTACCACCAAGCTTATCCCATGGGATCATGACCAAACATTTTCAAATGACCCCACTTCATTGGTCTATAGCCCACTAGTCGTACCTAGGCCACTGTGGTCCTAAATCAGTCCACGTACCTCCCATACATAGTGATCCATAGTCATAGACATCGACAACCCCTTAGCACACGTCCTGTAGCAAAGCCCAACTCATGAAGTTAACTCGTTAGTTCCCAACTGGATCCTGAGTTCTACTTCCTATTTGGGCTTCCTTTGCATCTCAGGTTTTGGTCGAGTTGGAGCTGGTCTTCAAAAGAGTCGTCGCGTAGAAGTAGCTTAAGTCTAGTTTGGTTCGGCGATACGTCATCTTCAGATTTCTCATTCGGTTCGGTTATACATCATCTTCAGGTTTCTCGTTCGATTCGGTTCGGATTCTCCATCGTGGTTTGGCTCAGCTCTTTCATTCGGTTCGGTTCGGTTCGGTTCGGGTGCCATCCTCCAACTCGGTTTGATTCGGGTTCTTCTGCTTAGATATGGCTCGTTCCTCTGGCCCTTCAGTTAGTATGATCTGATCCCATGTCCTCCTGTCATTCCGATCTGATCCCGCTCTCTAGCTCCAATCCGATCCGATCCCTATGCCAAGCTTTAGCCTGATCCCAACTCCAACACGATCCTAATGGCCTTCCTTTTCACTATGCTTTATCTTGTGCTAAGTTCCAATTCGGTTTGGTGTTCCTTTGCCCAGTCCATTATCCGACCCGAGCCCCTTCAACCGATCCGATCCGAAGCCCTGCACAATTTTCCTATGACTTTTTCCAGCGACTGTTTTACACCATACGACGGTGCTTTTTACCATTCTAACTCTTCTAATCAAACACAAAGCATACCATACAGTCATAGCAACATGTATAATCAACCACAAACACCAAAAACAATAATTTGATAGGTTAAAACGGATCAAACATAGCCAAAATCCCATATTTTCCCTTATGCATGTTTAAACAAAACTAATGATAGGATTAGTAAAACTTAACCAAATTAAACAAACTTTCTAACAGGGGCCTAAAACAATATTTCAAAATTTATCAATATTTTTCCAGATTTTTAACATGTATAAATTCGCTAATTATCACTAATTACCCTTAATTAACCATAATTAGTGAGGAACTATGCAAATCACTCACCTTAGCAACAAATAAAATATCAAATCTAAAATGATTCTCTGTTTGGCGCTATTCCCAAGGCTATAAAGCAGTTCTACCTCAATTCTTGTGCTAATCCGCTTTGATTTTATGTAGATTTGGCTTAATTAGCGATTAGAAGGTGATTTGGGGTGTTTTAGATGTTGGAGGCCATTACTAGGGTTCCAAGAATGAAAGTGACGACTGTGAAAATGAGAAAAAGGGTGTTCTCTAAACCCTAACAGCCCTTAAATACTCCAAATCGCGAAATTCTCCTTTGGGCCTAGTTGTTAATCACCCGGTTAAGCCCAATTAAGTTGTTTTTCACTACCTGAAACTTGTTTCAATCATATCTTCCAAACGGTGAGTCCGTTTGGCTAATGTGACCACGCTGCGGAAAGTTAAACCATTATCCGGATCTAATGGAAGTAGTTTCAGGTTAAAGCTCCTTTCCACTCAAAAGTTATGGCCCAAACAAGATCAGCTAGGGGCAAAACAGTCATTTAAAAATCGGTAAAAATCATGAACATGGGAAATGACCCCAATAGTCGTCTCCCAAAGTTATATGACCATACAACTTTGCATGTGAAAGAAATAAATATTCTACGATCCTTCGATGCGTAGAATGCGGGTCGTTACAAATATATTCTTAATTTTGAAGGATTTGAAGGAAAAAGAAAATGGCAGAGTCTTGGCGTCGTTCCAGAAAATATGAACTGAAAGCTAGGCTCTTCTAGTCTATTTATAGGTGCATAGAAGAATCTCATTCGTCGGATCAAATAAAATAAAATCAGAGCCATACAAAAATTTAAATCCACATAACTTTGCCAGTAGTGGGTTAACCCGAACTCCAGGTGGGTCGACCCAGTCCTTAAATGGGTCGACCCTTTGGTCGACCCATTTATGGCATGGGTCAACCCATTTACTGGGTCACAAACATTAATTTTACTTCCTTTTATTTCTTGTTTAATGTTACATTCAGCGTTACTTTTCTTGTGTGTTATTCTTCCTATATTATTTTCTTCCATTTATAACCTATGTTTTAGATTTCAAATTCAAACTTGCACATTTTTGCGCATAACTTCATAAACTTTTGTTTGTTAATAGCTGCACAATAAATATTATTATTAACGTTGTTCTCTTGCCTAATTTCTTTTTAATCTATTAAATTATTTCCAATCATTAACGCGCGTTTACCCACGTAAATAAATATGCGCATTCATTTCATTATTATCTTCCGCTTTTAATTCACAGTTTCAATTTCTATTTTGAATCTATGTGTATACATCTACATACAACTCTACTTATTTCAAAATTCAAACAGCGTTATCTCAACATTTATTTAATACGTGTTTTAATTAATTGCATGTTAGTTTTGAATTTCATGACAATATGTATATACACTTACACATACACACACATATATGTGTACATATATATATACATACACATATAATTTTTCCTTATATGCACGTACATATATATTTTTCTTTTATAACATGCATATTTTTAGTTGGCCTTATTAAAATCTAAAAACATGACGCTGGTGAGATTCAAACTTGCGCACCACAACTTGGAAGGCAAGTGCTTGACCACTCCACCTAATGCTTCTTTTGCTCACAAAATTGAATATCATTGGTCTTATGTGTGTTTCTCTTATATTATTTTTTCATGTTTGTTGTAAAACTAATTTAATAAGATCTTCTTTGTTTTAAGTCGTTTTCTTCAAACCATAGGTCTAAATTGATCAGAAAATCACCATAGATGCAATGACGCTATTTCCATGACCAAATTCTGAAAAAGAATTCATATTTTATTTTATTATTTAAATAAAAATACGGGTAGTTACATATGACTTATTTTGTTACTGCTTTTGAAATGCACATGATGTCTATTTAACATAATTTTGAGCATTTCATTTTACGTAATCCATTACCATCTTTTAGTGGTGCCTTTGAGATTCACTTGATAAATTATGTTATTTTATATGAGTTTAAGTTATGTTACATTTTTTATGTATGACCAATTTGACAGTATTTTTGAGACGTACTTGATGAATTTTTCTTGTTTAGTATAATTTTGAGAATTTTATAATTATTATCCATAACCAGTTTTGATAGTGCCTTTGAAATGCACTAGACTGATACTATTATTTATTAAATGGTTTTTATCTTTTATATAATAGGTTCGATGGTGCTTTTAAGATGATTTGATGGACTCTAATGTTTTTTTTGAGTTCCATCTTTGCTTTTATATATATTCCACAATAAGTTTGGGTGATGCTTTTGAAACATATTTGATGGATACTATTATTTGTCTTTATATAATCCATAATAAATTTTGGTGGTGCTTTTAAGATGCACCTGATGGATTCTATTACTTCGCTTTATATAATTCATAACCAGTTTTGTTGGTGAGTTTGAGACGCACTTGATAGATTCTATGATTTTCTTTTATTTACTCGATAACCAATTTTGTTGGTGCTTTGATGATGCACTTGGTGGGTATACCGATTTATCTCATCTTAAGTCATTTTGCTCTTATTATATATTCGATTACCAGTTTTGGTGGTGTTTTTAGATGCACTTAAAGAATTTTATTATTCATTTATGTATATTCCATAACCAGTTTTGGTGCTGCTTTTGTGATGCACTTGATGAGTATGCTAAATTATTCAGTTTGAGCTCGTTTTCTCTTTTGAATCCATAGTCAGTAGTAGTGATGCTTTTGAAGCACACTTAATGGATATTACTGATTTGTTATGGTAATGCTTTACTATTAATCCATAGTTAGTATTGTTGATGCTTTTGTAATTCACTTGATGAATTATGCTTATTCACTTTGTGAGATTGAGCTTTTTTTCTCTTACTGGGTCTGTAGCCACTAATGGTGGTGCTACAATAGAGAATTCATTAGACTCGCCTACTTGGATGTAAAGGCGGCGCAATCTATGAGAGAATAAGCTCTCTAGAGCACACATGGGTTCCAAGGTAGGAAAATGACAATTTAAAGCGCATATTTATCCCCAGAGTTCATAGAATTTGAAAGTACAGTAGGTGGTGAGATCTTAATCCAAATATTTGTAATTCAAAAAGAAATTCACTACTTTGAATAAGTTTTGAACTCACTTGTTAAGTATCAATTCAATCGAAAGACATTGGTACTTACATAAGAAACTTCTTTTTAGTCTAAGTCATTTTCTCCATCTTGGAAGTTGTTGGATTATTAAAACAAAAACAGAAGTATTGTAATTGTTTGTCATTTTGCATTCCTCGTTAATATGAAATGTTGTATTTACAGAAACTATTAATTTTAATCTATCATCTTATGTGAGAGAAAAATATTGTATGTTTATTTCCTTCTTTTCCTTTTTTTTGAAAAAAAATTGTTAGAAAACAAGTCCTTTTATTTTTTGACCTATTGTATTCTCTATTACTGAGGAAATGTTTTTATTTATGAAAGATTTATTTATTGATATTGATTGACTTAAGGCAACAAAGAATAAACGTTTATTTCAATTCTCTTTGAATTTTTCTCTCTTCCAGCAAAAGAACTCTACAAAATTGTATCTTCTTCTTTCTCATTTTCCTCCCTTTATTTTTCTCCAAATTAAATTTTTCTCTCAACATACCTAAAATTCTAAGCAATGTCTTATACCAATCTCTGATTCTTCAATCTTGAGAGCACAAGTTTGAAGGATGGTTGTTTAATCCTTGGGGTGCTGATGATAATTAATGATTGCACCATAGTTTTGTTGAATTTCACTTTCAAGCCAGTGCCATCATCCCTGACATAACTTCTTCATTTCCTCTCTCTTGTTTTGACCCATCAAATTTTTCAATAGAAAGGACGCGTATGGAAATGAAAGTTAGAATGTCGCATTATAAAGTAATGATTTTATAAAATGCAAAAAATAGATAAAGTTAACTTGTTTTATTTTTAACTATAGGGGCAATTTTAATGTAGCTTGATTTTCATATGAAAGATTGTCGAGGGAAGGGAATTTTGATGCTATAGAATTATTTGACTTGTTTATTATTAATGGTAATTCAATTGAAACAAAACTAAGTAACACATAGTTCACTTAGTCATAGGGTAGAGAGACTTCATCAATTGTTTTGTTAGACAAATTCTAAGAACAAATTTCCAACATGTAAGTTATAGTGCTTCCAAGTATCCATTCGAATCATTGTCCAATTGCATTATCCTATTCTAATATAAGTATTGGTAATGTAATTTAGATTTGAAAAGATGTGTTTATTAGAAAATAATTTTGAAAAACAAGTTGAGAAAAATGGATTTCTATGAATACCTACAATTACATATATTCAGGTAATATAGCCACAAAGTTGGTTAAAAATTTAGAGATATAAGCTTATATCCCAAAAATGGAGTAAATGTACTTTTGGCAATATTAGAATTAAAAAGGGAAAATTAATGAACGTAATATTAAATCTAAAATAAAATTGAAAAAATAAGGAAATTAAACATTTCAAAAAAAGTACTTTAAAATTTGAAAAGGGAATTAAATAAAACTATTGTTCAAGAAGAACTAATATGGAAACAAAGATCTAGAGTTTAATGCATGGATGAAGTGGCTAATGATAGAAAATGTAGTAATATTACTAATTTCATATTAATTAGTGACATAGATATTTTTGACCAAGCAGAACTTAAATATGGATTCACTAATAATTATAGAGATATTTTTGGAACTTCTAATAGTCACAGAATTAAATCTAAAATGAGTACGCTTTACAAAGAGGATACTAATTATTAATAGGGTTAGATGATCCATTTATAGTAAACAAAATTTGGAAGGCTTTAAAGGATACGCATGATGATAAAGCTGTATATTCGAATGGATTTTCCTATTATATTATATGAATTTTTTTAATGTGCTAGAAAATGATATAACGAAAATATTCGATGAATTTCATGGTGGTTCGCATTAGTTATATAGATTTAAATTTTCTACCATTATATTATTGCATGAAAAATTAGGTGGTAATAGAATTTTGACTTATTTCATTACTAAAAAATTTCTTTTAAAATCATTTCAATTTTGCTAAAGCTTTTGACTCAACTAATTGGTTTTTTTTTCAAAGATTTATTAATGGCTAGGGATTGTAGTAGAAGATGGATATGTTGGGTTATGTCTTTACTTAAAACAAGAAAGTCTGTTATTTTCATGAACGGTATTCTTGAAAATAATATTTAGTCAAAGGTGGACATAGACAAGGCAATCCTTTACCACCTTTATTACTTAATTTTCTTGTCGATGTTTTCGCAAGAATCATTAAATTAACTATTAGTAATGGGATACAGATGATATTGGATTACTAGTAATGGACTTCCCTTTCTTTAACGCGCAAAGGATACTATTAATTTACATCTTGTTTGCCTAATCATATTACTTCTCTTAAATTTATTTCAACTTCAATCTGGTTTGAAGATAAATTTCAATGAAATTACAGTACTAGTTTTAAACGACATAAATAATATAAAAAGTCAAATTGTGTGAATATTGAATTGCAAAACAATTTAGTTTCTCTACAGAATATCTAAGCTTTTTAGTTAGACCTCAGAAATTTAAATATGATGATTGGATAACTATAATTGATAAAATCAATAAAAGATATGCAATGGAAATTTCTTTCTTATAGAGGGCTAGAAGAATTATTCTTATTAACGAAGTTTCAGTTGGTTAACCATTTATTGGATGTCATTTTACCATTTTTCCAAATGGATAATTGATAAAATTAGAAGGAATTCATTGCGTATTGATGATAATTCAAACAATAGCTCTAAGTATCTTGTTAACTAAGAAATGGTTTGTAAATCTTAAATGAAGAGAGATTAGGAACTACTAACTTACACAACATAAACATATATTTATTAGGAAAAAGAAAAATTTCAAAATAGACTAGTTTTTAAAACTAATAGCAGATTTAGGCTAGTTTTCAAACTATTCGCAGAAATAGGCTTGTTTTGACCATCTCAGCGCTAAGGTGGCCATGTTTTAAAAAAATATACGTGGGGGCTCACTTAGGGAGTGCACCCCTTAAAAAATATAAGGGCACACTTGTCAAGTGTGCCCTTGCTTATTTAGACTATCATCACACATCTCATGCACAAACACCATCTCAACAATTCACAAACCATACTGCTTAAAAACTCAGACCATCACGTTCCAAAATCACTGCCTCAAACACATACCGTTCTCCAGTCAAATCTTCCATCTTCTACTTTAGACTCCACCACCAATGCAAAACCATCAATTGGATTCACCACATCAACCCCGATCATCCTTCAACAATCCATTCTTTCACTACAAACCAGCCTTGAAATTACATAGACACCACCTCCTCATCAACCATGACCAATTCGCAAGCCTGAAGTCAAATATGCAATGTAAATTTGGCTTTCTTTCATGGAGATTTGGATTTTATAAGGATCGTTGAAGATTGATGAAAACGTAGTTGTTTGTTTGAATAAGAAAGAATGAAGGCTTGTTTTGTTTGCTGGGAGAAGACGAAGCAGTGATGTTGATTTAGTTTTGAAATAGAATAGAACAAAAATGAAGATGTTGTAAACAATTCCAAATGGTAGAAACGGGGATATGTACTAGCGCTTATTTGTTGAGATTTATTATTCACTTGTGGTATAGTTGAAATAGAAAAGAATGACACATGGATGCCAAACAATCCGTAGCTAAATAAGTTAGGGGCACTTGACAAGTGCACCCTTACATCTTTTAAGGGGCGCACTTTCCAAGTGCGCCTCCGAGTATTATTTTTAAAAGTTGACCACCTCAGCGCTGAGGTTGCCAAAACAAGCCTATTTCTGCAAATAGTTTGAAAATTAGCCTAAATCTACTATTAGTTTTAAAAACTAGCCTATTTTGAAAATTTGTCCTTAGGAAATTTGATATGGAAATTCTTGATAATAATAAAAAGTTACTTTCAAAAGAAATAATATTAAATCTGCGATATGGGGGCATTTATAACTTATACCACATTCACTAATTAACTAATAACTTGTTTAATTTTTGGAGATTGATTATTTTAAATTTTGATATTTTGATTTTGGCATTATTGGCGTAGTTCACTCCAGTAATGTAACAACCTGCTATTTTTAATGATTTAAATCAAATTTTATTTTGAAAACATTATGCAATTTCTTGTAACGGGAATTTGTAATTTGAAATACGTACAGTGAGATGTAGCAACTGTAAAAACTTCATCGAAAAATTTGAATGTTTGTCGATCGCGCATTTTTCAGGGCAAAGCTGCGCATATCAGTTCAAAATTTAACGATTTTAAAATTTCTTCAAAACCAGTTCGGACAAACACGAAAAATATTCTATTCGTTGTCACGAATCCGACGGTGAAATTCGTTTCGCGAAAATCGGACGTTTTGACCTCCGTTTTCCGTCCGCATTTTTACGTCAAAGGGGTCCGTAACGCGCTTTTGAACGGAGCATCCTGACACTGCAAATTATACACCGTTGTGTCCGTCTCGTCGAGCTGATTACCAAAATATATTTATTTGTCAGTTTCGGTGTTCGGTTCGCGCTGGAATTGCGAATAGTCTTGTGAAGTTCATTTTTGAAACAAAGCCATTTGAGTTCGATGTGTCCCTATTTCGATTCAGCATGTTTTTCTAATTGTTTTGGGTCTGCAAACCCAGTCTGTAATGTTCGCATGATGCTAGGAAAGACAATAATGTGAATAGTCTTATGTTGATAATACGTGAACCATGCATGCGTTGTACCCCTTTCTTCCAATTTGCAAAACCATGCTACTTGTTTTCAAACCATTCAATGCATACGTTGGTTATGTTGCCTTGCCTTTTCCTTTCCAAATGCATGGACTTCTCTACCTATTCCAATCCATTTATTCCATGCGTTTCTTCACTATATTTTTCCCAATTCAAAAGCTACCCTTTCCTTTCCATTTTTGCAATGCACGTTGCCTTTTTTGTTTTGTTTTTGTTACATTTTGACAATAAAACGCCTAGTGTATATAAAGCAAACCATGCATAGTTGCATGTTCTAATAAGCAAATCTCAGCAGTTTCTTTTCAAGAGAATTCCCGATGCCTTTTTTTTTCCTGTTTGGATATATAGCATGTTATGTAAGTCGATTTAAAATTCAAAATTTCGGTATGCACTGAGTTAATTATATACGTTCGTTCTTTTGTTCATGGATGCGCTCAAGAATCGGTAATCACAGTCCTGGTCTATAGGAGTGATGATCTCGATATTTTTCCATCACCTCGAGTGTATATAAGCTAATAAAAAAAAAAAAAAAACCCACGATCAGAAGCTGTTGCCCACACCTTTCTTCCAAAACTTCCTCACAATAAAAAAATGGACACTGCAGTTCTCCCCTTTGTTTCATGTTTCTTCCCCAACGCCTTATCATTTTTCCCCTCCGCCATATTTATTTGTTCCATCCCCTCAACCTCCGCCGGAGCCGTCCCACTCAACTCGAGACTCCACAGCCTGCGGCGCTCCGCCTCCACTCAAGCCTCTCCTCCAACCGAGCTAACCTCAGATCCGAACAGCCACTGACCCGTGTACCCCTCGTCACCACCTCCGCGCCGAGATCCGCCACCGTGAAGCTCGCCTGACCAACCCTCCCCTCTCGCCTGCGGGTTCACCAGCCATTCGACGCCGATACCCATCAGCCCACTTCGCCAAAGCCTCCGCCCAACAGCCTTCCCACTTTGACAGTAGTAGCCGCATCCATCGAGTCTGCCATTTCTCAGACTTGCTAGTCGACCCCTGTTCCACTCTCCCGCCTCTCTCTTCCCGGGTGTTATGTGTGTGAGTATTGGTTTATATTTGTTTTTGTTTTGGTTTGTCATACTATGATTTGCTGTGTTTGCATGAATGTGTAAGCCTCTGCGTATGTATATAAAATATTAAAATATTTAGAGTTTTGGGTTTGTGTTTGTATGTACGTGCGTGTTGGTGGAGTTCTGTGACTATGTGTGAGTGTCCGTGTGTGTTGTGTGCGTGTGTAATTATGTGTGTATTGGCCTTAAGCTATTTTGAAAAATAATGTTATTTCTAAATATATATAGTATATGATATACCAGCATGTGTATTTAAATATTTATAGGTATATAATGATTTTGAAGTATTTCGTATGTATTTGTTTCAAATATAAATTTATTTATTTATATAAATATATGATATTTTGTAAAGAAATTTATTGCGTTTATTTTGTGTCGAGATTGGTGTTGAGTTCCGAAATCCGTCCCAAAACCCAATAGCCGAACCAATCCACTGATAAATTCCCTGGCCTCCTCTTATAAAATAAAATAAATATCGAGTGGTTACCGAATTGAATCTATTCTGAATTGTGCCAGGAAGTCGTCGGTTGATTCAGTGTCAGTCTGTCTACTGTCTCCATTTCTGTGCCACGAAAGGTGAGTTTATCTCACACCTGACTCGCATTTTTTCATGGATGTTAGATCAATAATGAACTGTTATATGAAATGTACATGATTGCTCATAGAAATTGTTTGATTTGATATATATGCACATTTCATATGTGACACGATTTATTCACATGACACGTAGTTACACTGACGATATATATGCTGTGATTTGTTGCTATGTGATTGTTGATACCCCTAGTTCAGGAAAAATCACTAAGGGTTGAAATGATACATACCCGAACGGACATCAGAATAGGGAAAAATCGTTATGGGTTGAAATGATAGACCCGAACGATTTTTACTGAATTTGGGATCGCGGGTTGAAATGATAGACCCGTAGAAATTTTATAAATTGCGGATTGAAATGATAAATATCTGTATCACTTGACCGTAGGGTAGAAAACGATATACGGACACCGTTGGTCATATTTTCGAAGTATAGTGATTTGGAAATTTTGATTTAAAATAATAATTTAAGATTTTATAGTTTTATATTTAAATTGTACTATTTTAAATTATATGCTTAAAATGATTTCATAAGTAAATATAGGTTTAAATACTTATTTTAAACTTATTTTCTATATTATTTTAATCTTATATATGTTTATAATCTATATTCTAATCATTTTCAGAATTTTATAAACTTATGTATATAATATATCTATTTTCAAAATAATTTTTCTTATATATATATATTTTATAAACTTTAATAATAAACTCAAGATGGATAAGTTAGATTTCGCGATTTAAATTCGAAGTTTAAAGATGTAAATTTATATAACGATATTTGAATAATGAATGAACTCATATTAAGTTATGAATTCTACTTGATGCGAACTTTCAGTAAAGATGAATTTGAATTGGAATATTTGTGAAATCGTAAGAATGATTTTAATTTTTTTTTTTAACTGTTTAAAATTGGAATATGAGATTTTGACTTGACTTTATGTAATAAACTGAAATTTTTGACTTGAGTTATAAATTTTGATATGATTCATTGAAATTGAAATTGAAATGTAAGATTGATTCGAATTATATTAACTGAATTATATGAACTATTTGAATTTATTTAAATAACGATTTCAAATTTCATGACTTGAAATGCGAACCACGATATGTTTTGTTTAAATAAAAATGTAAATCTTTGACTTGAAGTATACATTTTGAATTCGAAGCAAAATGTTGGATTTAAATGAAACGACTTGAAAGGATTTCTTATAAGGGAAAATTTTGAATTATTTGAATTGTTTTGACTTGAATTTTTTTCCGAATATAAACCAAACCAAATTATTATCGAAGTTAAATAGTATAGTAAAGTTTATACTATATTTTGAGATCTTTTCGATGTGGTTTTGAGAGCGATTTGATTTAAGTTAGTTATTTTCAAAATTGAATGTAATCGAAGTTAGACATATAAAATTTGATTTCAAATTCGAATATGAGAATTCATATAAACTGTTTATAAAGTGATTTATAAAATAATGACCACGGTGTGAAAAATGTAAACAATTGGTTGTTAAAGAGACCGGGATCGGCTATTGTCATACTCTCTGCCAATACCGAAAACCACTTTGACAACTGTGTACGCGGTGGAGTTCCAGAATGAATGGGATGATTTGGCGAACGACTCCATTTTTATTTCATATTAATTACGAGACCCTGACTACCTTGAGTCAGCTTGATGTGGCTAAAACAGGAGCTACGCACGGACCAAGTGAGGTCATACCTCTTATCGAGCACACTTCTTCGATATTATTCTATTACTGTTGAGATTCGATTTGGGCCCTTTTGATATGGGAGTGTGTCTCGAGGTGGGCGGTAGTTGCGGCTATGCGTTACCACCAGTCCGGCTTTGCAAATGGTGAATCCACCCTGGCATTCCTTGCGTGCCTTGTCACATGCCTTATACGAGCCCACTACAATTTTGTTTTGTACTGTTTTATATGGAGTGCCCTCTGATCAACCTCCAGTTTACGGAGGAATTACGGTACTGTATATACTATGGGAATATATAAACGGTGTAAGGGTAATCATGGTAATCCCGCTTACGCTATTTTGATATTTTACTTTACTGATAGACACTATTGTATATATCGTATTATACTATATAGTATTAGTTTGACGGATCCTTAGAGGATGGTGATCCCAAACATCCTCTAAGTTACTATTTGCATTTCATCGAACATTTCATTTGAATTGATTTACTTCCACGAGAATGTTAGTCCTGATTCGAGTTGTTTTGTTTTGCATTATTGCTCGGGTCAGATCGATTATCACAGCTTTCGAGATCCACTCTTGGAGTTTGAAGATTATTGGGTTTTCTCATTTATATCTACCTGTTCAGTTATCTTTGTCATTCTGTTTCAGATTGTTATTAGTTATTTATTGTATTAGACTTCCGCTGAATTATTTATGTAAACTCTGATGTAAAGCTTCATGAACTACTATTGTATTTTAATTTTTCCGCTGTGAGATATTATATTGCTTTGTATCTGTGTCTGTGATCTGTGATTTGTTCTATTTACCTCAGAAGCTAATAACAATCTGTTGTTTTGGACGTTTCGAGTTGGCATATTTTGTCAATTCGGCACGGTCAAAATGGCGGGTCGTTACAAGTGGTATCAGAGCTTTGGTTTTATCAAAGCTTTAGCTTATGGGGTAAACACTCATTAGAGATAGGGTAGCGATACACTAGAATGAGTGGAATTAATCGTAGAATCCTTCTTGAGAGAGCGTATTTTGGAAAGTATAAATGTTTTAAAATGTTTTTAAATATTTATTACAAATATAATATTCTGTTTAATATTTAAATCTTCTTCTGAGTTTCCTTTCCATTTGAATCTATCTTCTTTCGTAGATCCTCTTTGATTAGGTTCTTTTGCTCTTTCAGCTTTTACCTTGAATTATATAATTTATACTTGTCCATTTCAAGGTAAGAAGTAGTAGAAGAGTGTAAGTCTTCTAGCCAGTCTGTCTTTATTAAATATTGGTTTGAAATTTATATTTTGAAAGATATTATTATATAAGATCTTCTTAATGTAATATTTAATTTGATATTTGTAAATAATTTGGTAATACCAATGGTTTGTAAAGATTTTATGTGTAATGTATTCATATGTTAACTTATATAATTAATTAAGTGTTGTAAGTTTAATTATTGATAACATGAATTTGAAAGATTTAGATATAGCATAGAATGATTTTGTTATATATTTGATTTAATAATAATATTGTTGTATATTTATTAAGAATTGTAATTGAATTTTAACAAATAAATGAGTAGGGGAGAGATACATTTTCCCTACTTGAAATTTTAATGATTTGAAATATATTATTTATAATATATGATTTAGAGTGTGGTATATATTCTATTTAAATATAAAAAGATGTTTTGAGTACTTATTTGACGTTAAAATTGGCCTATCGAATACTTAGTGACTTAGTGTATATGTCTGATCAACGTATATGTTAAATCCTATATGTATTAGATAGATATAGAGTCACACTCTAGTCGCTTGAAAATGATTTTGGTGATGACTGCAGCATCATCGATATCTATTTTCGGGTTTCGAAAGTGGGATAGATATATATCGCCAGTCGAGACGTCAAATAAATACTTAAAACTGTATTGAAATATTCGAAAATATTTTAACTTTTGATTTATATATATTTCAAATTTTTTTTTTATATATATATGTATATGTATGATAATAAATATGAATCATTTGTTTAAATGTATTAATTATTCAATTGCTAGTTCTCGGCCTCGTTCCTTTTCGGGGACGAAAAGTTTTGTGTAGGGGAGATTGTAACAACCTGCTATTTTTAATGATTTAAATCAAATTTTATTTTGAAAACATTATGCAATTTCTTGTAACGGGAATTTGTAATTTGAAATACGTACAGTGAGATGTAGCAACTGTAAAAACTTCATCGAAAAATTTGAATGTTTGTCGATCGCGCATTTTTCAGGGCAAAGCTGCGCATATCAGTTCAAAATTTAACGATTTTAAAATTTCTTCAAAACCAGTTCGGACAAACACGAAAAATATTCTATTCGTTGTCACGAATCCGACGGTGAAATTCGTTTCGCGAAAATCGGACGTTTTGACCTCCGTTTTCCGTCCGCATTTTTACGTCAAAGGGGTCCGTAACGCGCTTTTGAACGGAGCATCCTGACACTGCAAATTATACACCGTTGTGTCCGTCTCGTCGAGCTGATTACCAAAATATATTTATTTGTCAGTTTCGGTGTTCGGTTCGCGCTGGAATTGCGAATAGTCTTGTGCAGTTCATTTTTGAAACAAAGCCATTTGAGTTCGATGTGTCCCTATTTCGATTCAGCATGTTTTTCTAATTGTTTTGGGTCTGCAAACCCAGTCTGTATTGTTCGCATGATGCTAGGAAAGACAATAATGTGAATAGTCTTATGTTGATAATACGTGAACCATGCATGCGTTGTACCCCTTTCTTCCAATTTGCAAAACCATGCTACTTGTTTTCAAACCATTCAATGCATACGTTGGTTATGTTGCCTTGCCTTTTCCTTTCCAAATGCATGGACTTCTCTACCTATTCCAATCCATTTATTCCATGCGTTTCTTCACTATATTTTTCCCAATTCAAAAGCTACCCTTTCCTTTCCATTTTTGCAATGCACGTTGCCTTTTTTGTTTTGTTTTTGTTACATTTTGACAATAAAACGCCTAGTGTATATAAAGCAAACCATGCATAGTTGCATGTTCTAATAAGCAAATCTCAGCAGTTTCTTTTCAAGAGAATTCCCGATGCCTTTTTTTTTCCTGTTTGGATATATAGCATGTTATGTAAGTCGATTTAAAATTCAAAATTTCGGTATGCACTGAGTTAATTATATACGTTCGTTCTTTTGTTCATGGATGCGCTCAAGAATCGGTAATCACAGTCCTGGTCTATAGGAGTGATGATCTCGATATTTTTCCATCACCTCGAGTGTATATAAGCTAATAAAAAAAAACAAAAAACAAACCCACGATCAGAAGCTGTTGCCCACACCTTTCTTCCAAAACTTCCTCACAATAAAAAAATGGACACTGCAGTTCTCCCCTTTGTTTCATGTTTCTTCCCCAACGCCTTATCATTTTTCCCCTCCGCCATATTTATTTGTTCCATCCCCTCAACCTCCGCCGGAGCCGTCCCACTCAACTCGAGACTCCATAGCCTGCGGCGCTCCGCCTCCACTCAAGCCTCTCCTCCAACCGAGCTAACCTCAGATCCGAACAGCCACTGACCCGTGTACCCCTCGTCACCACCTCCGCGCCGAGATCCGCCACCGTGAAGCTCGCCTGACCAACCCTCCCCTCTCGCCTGCGGGTTCACCAGCCGTTCGACGCCGATACCCATCAGCCCACTTCGCCAAAGCCTCCGCCCAACAGCCTTCCCACTTTGACAGTAGTAGCCGCATCCATCGAGTCTGCCATTTCTCAGACTTGCTAGTCGACCCCTGTTCCACTCTCCCGCCTCTCTCTTCCCGGGTGTTATGTGTGTGAGTATTGGTTTATATTTGTTTTTGTTTTGGTTTGTCATACTATGATTTGCTGTGTTTGCATGAATGTGTAAGCCTCTGCGTATGTATATAAAATATTAAAATATTTAGAGTTTTGGGTTTGTGTTTGTATGTACGTGCGTGTTGGTGGAGTTCTGTGACTATGTGTGAGTGTCCGTGTGTGTTGTGTGCGTGTGTAATTATGTGTGTATTGGCCTTAAGCTATTTTGAAAAATAATGTTATTTCTAAATATATATAGTATATGATATACCAGCATGTGTATTTAAATATTTATAGGTATATAATGATTTTGAAGTATTTCGTATGTATTTGTTTCAAATATAAATTTATTTATTTATATAAATATATGATATTTTGTAAAGAAATTTATTGCGTTTATTTTGTGTCGAGATTGGTGTTGAGTTCCGAAATCCGTCCCAAAACCCAATAGCCGAACCAATCCACTGATAAATTCCCTGGCCTCCTCTTATAAAATAAAATAAATATCGAGTGGTTACCGAATTGAATCTATTCTGAATTGTGCCAGGAAGTCGTCGGTTGATTCAGTGTCAGTCTGTCTACTGTCTCCATTTCTGTGCCACGAAAGGTGAGTTTATCTCACACCTGACTCGCATTTTTTCATGGATATTAGATCAATAATGAACTGTTATATGAAATGTACATGATTGCTCATAGAAATTGTTTGATTTGATATATATGCACATTTCATATGTGACACGATTTATTCACATGACACGTAGTTACACTGACGATATATATGCTGTGCTTTGTTGCTATGTGATTGTTGTTTGTGATTGTTGATACCCCTAGTTCAGGAAAAATCACTAAGGGTTGAAATGATACATACCCGAACGGACATCAGAATAGGGAAAAATCGTTATGGGTTGAAATGATAGACCCGAACGATTTTTACTGAATTTAGGATCGCGGGTTGAAATGATAGACCCGTAGAAATTTTATAAATTGCGGATTGAAATGATAAATATCTGTATCACTTGACCGTAGGGTAGAAAACGATATACGGACACCGTTGGTCATATTTTCGAAGCATAGTGATTTGGAAATTTTGATTTAAAATAATAATTTAAGATTTTATAGTTTTATATTTAAATTGTACTATTTTAAATTATATGCTTAAAATGATTTCATAAGTAAATATAGGTTTAAATACTTATTTTAAACTTATTTTCTATATTATTTTAATCTTATATATGTTTATAATCTATATTCTAATCATTTTCAGAATTTTATAAACTTATGTATATAATATATCTATTTTCAAAATAATTTTTCTTATATATATATATATTTTATAAACTTTAATAATAAACTCAAGATGGATAAGTTAGATTTCGCGATTTAAATTCGAAGTTTAAAGATGTAAATTTATATAACGATATTTGAATAATGAATGAACTCATATTAAGTTATGAATTCGACTTGATGCGAACTTTCAGAAAGATGAATTTGAATTGGAATATTTGTGAAATCGTAAGAATGATTTTAATTTTTTTTTTTTAACTGTTTAAAATTGGAATATGAGATTTTGACTTGACTTTATGTAATAAACTGAGATTTTTGACTTGAGTTATAAATTTTGATATGATTCATTGAAATTGAAATTGAAATGTAAGATTGATTCGAATTATATTAACTGAATTATATGAACTATTTGAATTTATTTAAATAACGATTTCAAATTTCATGACTTGAAATGCGAACCACGATATGTTTTGTTTAAATAAAAATGTAAATCTTTGACTTGAAGTATACATTTTGAATTCGAAGCAAAATGTTGGATTTAAATGAAACGACTTGAAAGGATTTCTTATAAGGGAAAATTTTGAATTATTTGAATTGTTTTGACTTGAATTTTTTTCCGAATATAAACCAAACCAAATTATTATCGAAGTTAAATAGTATAGTAAAGTTTATACTATATTTTGAGATCTTTTCGATGTGGTTTTGAGAGCGATTTGATTTAAGTTAGTTATTTTCAAAATTGAATGTAATCGAAGTTAGACATATAAAATTTGATTTCAAATTCGAATATGAGAATTCATATAAACTGTTTATAAAGTGATTTATAAAATAATGACCACGGTGTGAAAAATGTAAACAATTGGTTGTTAAAGAGACCGGGATCGGCTATTGTCATACTCTCTGCCAATACCGAAAACCACTTTGACAACTGTGTACGCGGTGGAGTTCCAGAATGAATGGGATGATTTGGCGAACGACTCCATTTTTATTTCATATTAATTACGAGACCCTGACTACCTTGAGTCAGCTTGATGTGGCTAAAACAGGAGCTACGCACGGACCAAGTGAGGTCATACCTCTTATCGAGCACACTTCTTCGATATTATTCTATTACTGTTGAGATTCGATTTGGGCCCTTTTGATATGGGAGTGTGTCTCGAGGTGGGCGGTAGTTGCGGCTATGCGTTACCACCAGTCCGGCTTTGCAAATGGTGAATCCACCCTGGCATTCCTTGCGTGCCTTGTCACATGCCTTATACGAGCCCACTACAATTTTGTTTTGTACTGTTTTATATGGAGTGCCCTCTGATCAACCTCCAGTTTACGGAGGAATTACGGTACTGTATATACTATGGGAATATATAAACGGTGTAAGGGTAATCATGGTAATCCCGCTTACGCTATTTTGATATTTTACTTTACTGATAGACACTATTGTATATATCGTATTATGCTATATAGTATTAGTTTGACGGATCCTTAGAGGATGGTGATCCCAAACATCCTCTAAGTTACTATTTGCATTTCATCGAACATTTCATTTGAATTGATTTACTTCCACGAGAATGTTAGTCCTGATTCGAGTTGTTTTGTTTTGCATTATTGCTCGGGTCAGATCGATTATCACAGCTTTCGAGATCCACTCTTGGAGTTTGAAGATTATTGGGTTTTCTCATTTATATCTACCTGTTCAGTTATCTTTGTCATTCTGTTTCAGATTGTTATTAGTTATTTATTGTATTAGACTTCCGCTGAATTATTTATGTAAACTCTGATGTAAAGCTTCATGAACTACTATTGTATTTTAATTTTTCCGCTGTGAGAAATTATATTGCTTTGTATCTGTGTCTGTGATCTGTGATTTGTTCTATTTACCTCAGAAGCTAATAACAATCTGTTGTTTTGGACGTTTCGAGTTGGCATATTTTGTCAATTCGGCACGGTCAAAATGGCGGGTCGTTACAAGTAACAACACTTCTTTTGGCATGAATGTAAAATTTTAGTCATTCCACTTAAAGTGGAACTTAAAGAGTTGTATGAAATGTACAACCTCAAATATATGCTATTATCTGACATTCGTATGTTTGACTTAAATTAGAAATTTAGATTTAATTACTCGCTCATGGAAAATACTTTAGAAAATTTGGCTTAATCATGTGATAAATTAAAATTATGCACTTGATATAACGAAAAGGACATTAAATTTGATATTAGGATGTTATTAAGTGTTGATATCAAAATTGGTATCAACACCCCAAAAGTTTAATCAACACTTTAAAGTATAATCCATTACAAAGTGAAGGGTGAGAATAGTGGGGAAAAAATAAAGTGCACACGATTTTAGAGTGGTTCGGCTTTAAAAGAAGCCTACATCCACTATGGAGGAAGCTTTGATTATCATCATGGCAATTACAAAGTACATGGCTCACAATTTCATATACATTCTCTCTCTTTTGCAATAGATTCGGTAAATCTCCCGAAGGAATAGCTTGATATCTTTAAATTCAAGGTTAAAGGATGACTATCTTCAATGCATGCACACTTGAGCGATTTAAATGAATTCCATTGTTGATTTTGTGTTAGATCTTTATTTGGAGATGATTAATGAATGTAGAATCACTTAGAGTAGTGGAGAATATAGTTGAACGGCCGTTTGGGGTCTTATAAATCGATCTCCATTAATGTAGAGGTCATAGGGTCTTTATAGGAGTGAGGAGAAGCTAAAATATAGTGTGCATAATTTGGGTCCTTCGCTCAATAATTACGAAAATGCCACTGCCAGCTGTTGCAAGCTGTTAACAGCTATTGCCAGTAATCCTATCCCAGATGTGCGACCGAATGGACATGCGCGAACGACCAACCACGAAATGCTCAACCAAGTGTAATGTGCAACTGAAGTTGTGCTCGACCAACCTAAGATATGTGCGACCTGGAAGCTGCTTAACTAGATGTTGCACGATCGACCAGAACGGTGCACGCCCTCCTTGTGCTCGACCCTTGCTTCTGTACGACCCACACAATGCGTGCGAACCATTCTCCTGCTCGACTGTAGTCCTTCTTCTCAACCTGTAGGTGCTCGGCCCTTATATTATTTGAGTGCTCGACCAACCCTAGTTTTCCATGCTACATGAATTCTTCAGTGCTCGACCAATGGATAATGTTCGACCCATATTGATGGCTAATCAATGAAAATGCTTATTTTATTGTTTCGGTATGGATTTAATCTATCAAAGCATGCATGATTTTTAAGGGATAAACATTAAGAAATTTACATCTAATTCATTTTACAATTGCATAAACTTTTCGGGGCCTAAGTTAAAATTTTCCAAGTAGATCTAAAAAGATAGCAACCCATCTAAATCTATGGTACAATTGTAGTTTATCTTACATGGGACATTAAATGCAGTAGAACTTTTTAAAAAGAAAAATATGATTAATGATAAAAATTTCATTTTGTAAAACTAAACAGGAAGTATTATGTGCTTATACTATGCATGTCATATAACTAAATTTATACATGTATATACTCTTAATTAATTAGATGTTAACATAAATTTTAGACATACTAATTATGAGAAATATCTATAAAATCTTAGATTTTATTATAATAGTCATAATACGTTGTCTCTTGACTCTGTTTGTACTATTACATGTTTCGATGTTCGTATAGTTGGTTTGAAAGAAAACAATGAGTGTTTAATACCATTAATATTGATTTCAAATTTTTGATAAATATAATCTCTTTATAATGTTTTGTCAGTCCGGCCTAATACTGGTCCTTCCGGCCTGATGTTGTACTTCCAGATCAGGTTTGTCGGTCCTTCCGACATGGTGCTGGTCCTTCCAGCTTGGGTTTTCCGTCCTTTCGGCCTGATACTGGTACTTCTAGATCAGGTTTGTCGGTCCTTCCAACATGGTGCTGGTCCTTCCAGCTTGGGTTTGTCGATCCTTCCGGAGTGATATTAGTACTTCCAGATCAGGTTTGTCGGTCCTTCTGACATGATGCTAGTCTTTCCAGCTCGATGTTGCATTGTTCCACGGGGCAGGCGTCGGTTTTTATCGGGAATTATCACGATTTATGGAACTGAGGTCCTGAACCATTTATTTAAGAAGATGCCCCTACGGTGGAACTTGCAACCTTTTATTTATTGGTTTGGTTGGGCAGCTTTCACCTTTGCATCACTTTACAAGTATTGATGCCAAGCCTTCTACTGGACGCTTATTTTGACAAGCGAACATAGGTAGGAATGGTGTCTCAAACCTCTTGCTTGAGGAAATGTTTTCCTTGATGAAAGGTGCACTTTCTGGCTTTATGCCCATTTGTTGCACTTTTCACCATTTGACCCTGGATAGCTCATTCCTTTTTGATTTGCAAGGTGGTGTGTCACGTCATCTTGTCTAGTTTGTATGATGCTTTTGGCACTCAATGCTTGAGCTGTCCCAGCTAGGATATGCTTAGGAAGCTTCCAGGCCCTATTGAACTGCGAGTGAGTTGTTACTCTTATATTGCCTGCATTCAGAAAATCAGCTTTAGAAAACTTTGAATTTTTAAACAAAAATTCGCAAATGTGTGATTCAGGCAAGCAAATAGATTTTCTTATTCATGACTTTTCATATGTACATAGCTCAAATATAATGCTTGCAAATATTTACAACTTTATACAACATGCTGGAACAATGTACCATAGAAAGTAATGGCGGAGATGCTCGCTATTCCAGACTCTAGGAGTCTGGATTCCATCTGTGGTGGATAAGTTGAAGGTGCCATCTCGGAGCTTCTGGCTTATAACATATGGTCCTTCCCAATTTGGCCCAAAAACCCCGATTCTAGTCATTACTTTCTTAAGAACAAGGTCCTCGATCTCGGAAGTCCTATGTCTGACTCTAGAATTGAAATTTCTGGGCCACTCTTCGTTGATGTGCAGCAACTCTGAGTTCTGCCTCATTTCTCTTTTCCTCGAGTTGATCGAAGGCCTCAAGTTGTAGCTTATCATTTTCCTCTTAGTTAAAGTGAATCCTTCTGTGAGTGGGGACTTACAGATCTACGGTAATCATACTTTCAGAACCAAAATCCAAGGAGAAGGGGGTATGCCCAGTTGCAGTTTTATTAGTTGTGCGGTACGCCCATAGTGCAAGCGGAAGCTCATCTACCCAACCACCCTTGGACTTCTCTAAGCGCATTTTGATGGCTAACTTTATGATTTTATTCTCTGCTTCTACTTGCCTGTTTGCCTATAGATGAGCCACTGCTGCGAAGCTCTTCTGGATTTTATACATGGCATAGAAGCTCTGGAATTCCTCACTTTCAAACTAGGTTCCATTGTATGTGATTATCTTCTAAGACACACCAAACCTGCAAATGATGTTCTTCATGACAAAGTTGATAACTTTATTTGAGGTTATGGTGGCCAACGGTTCTGCTTCAGCCCATTTGTTGAAGTAATCAATGGCTACAATGACATACTTACAACCGAAATTTGCTGTGGGTAATGCCCCAATAAGATCGATGCGCCCAGACAACAAATGGCTATGGACTGACCATTTGAGTTATCACTGTGGATGGTGCTCTTAGAATCTTTGAAAATCACTGACATCTGTCGCATTTCCTGGTGTATGCCGCGGAGTCTCGATTTACATTTGGCCAGAAGTAACCGTACCGCATAAAGGAATACGATGTCTAACATACTATCCATTTGCAAGTCCTTTCTGGGTCTGAATGAAACCGAAGGCACCTTATTCCTTATCCCATATGTCTAATACTGGAGAGAGGCCCTCGCGTATCCGACCAATCTCCAAGTACGTCTGGACGATCACCACTTATTACCTTGTCTTGGGATGCCTGAGAATCAAGACATCAGTAATTGTAACAACCCGAAAATCTGGGCCAGTTTAAAATTTTTATTTTGGCAATTTTATCGAATTTTGATTATTTAAAATGAATTATTTTAAATAAAATCGACGAGAAATTTATTTTGAATATAATTCGAACGTATATATTATATGCGTCGTCGTTAGAATATAAATAATTATATATAATTATAAATAGAATTGAAAATGGCGCGGTAGTTCGATAATTCGATTTCAAACTTCATTTGAATGTACCGGGTGCAAAACAATCCGGATTTTAGTGAAACCAAAAATAATGGAATCTAATAGTGAATATCTTTCCAACGAATCCGAAAAATCCAAAGTTCGTAGCGGGAATCAAAAGATATGTCCAGTTGAAAATTCTGAATAGTCGCTATGGAATTCAGGCCCTTAAAAATGGACATTTTGCAAACGACCTCGGATTCCGACGAATCCAGTTTTGTTGGGTCCGGGATGTGAAGTTATTGCTAGGTTTCAAATTTCATAATTTTTCGAATCAATATGTGAGCGTGGCAAAGGAAAACGCGTTTGACCAGTTTTAGTTGATTTTAATCGACTGGAAATTGGCCATTTTTCAAACGGTCTCGGAATTCGACGAAACTAGTTTTATTAGGACCGTATCGTCAATACGAAACTAGAAAATATTTTTATGGGATTTATAGAGTTAGTATGTGACCCCGGTAATTTGAAATGTACGTTTAAAATTCAATATAGTGATTTAAATGTAAATTAAACGGAAACGGATTCAAATGGTCAAATCAGCTTGCGATATATATCCCATTGTGTTCGAAATGGGGGTAAAACGCTATAGACGACAGGCGGTGGACCTCGTTTCGAGGTCATATGTAAAAGTACCTTTTTAGTAATTAAATAATTAAAAAAAAAAAATTCCTCTCTCCTCCCTTTTATCTATCTGGCACCCCCTCTCTTTTTATAATCGAATCAAAAAAAAAAAAAAAAAAGAAGAAGGGGAAAGGGGCATCGCGCCCCACCAGATGTCGCCGCCGCGCCTAGGCGGCGCAGCCACCACAGCCGCCCCGCCCTCCTCTTCTTCCCCCTCCCTTCTTCCTCTCCGCCGAACCCGCATCGAACCCCACGCCCTCGCGATAACCCGATAGCCCCAGACCCCGAGCCCTAGCCGCACCCCTCCCCTCCGACCACCCCAGCCCAAGCCGCACCCCTCCCCCGACGTCGGCTGCGACCCCGCAAGGAACCCCCCCTATCGAATACAGTAAGTTTTTTTCTTTATTTTATTTTTATTTTTTTTTATTTCGATTTTAGAGAAACTGGTTTTGATTTTAAAAAAGAAACTGACTTTGAAGTTTTAAAAGAAACTGATTTATTTTAATTAAGGGTTTAATTCTGATTTTTTTTAAAAGCATTTAAAACTGAAATTTTATAAAGAATAAAAACTGATTTGCAAAAATAATTAAAACTGATTTGTTTAAAGAATTAAAACTGTTTTTAAAGAAAGTTTAAAACTGATTTTTCGAAAAAGATTTGAACTTAGAAATAAAAATTCAATTTTTATATATTGAACTTCGATAGAAAAATAGAATTTTTATATATTGAACTTCGATAGAAAAATAGAATTTTTATATATTGAACTTCGATAGAAAAATAGGATTTTTATATATTGAACTTCGATAGAAAAATAGGATTTTTATATATTGAACTTCGATAGAAAAATAGGATTTTTATATATTGAACTTCGATAGAAAAATAGGATTTTTATATATTGAACTTCGATAGAAAAATAGAATTTTTATATATTGAACTTCGGTAGAAAAATAGAATTTTTATATATTGAACTTCGATAGAAAAATAGAATTTTTATATATTGAACTACGTAGTAAAAATTCGATTTTTATATATTGAATAGCGAAGTAAAAATTCGATTTTTACATATGTAGTGGCTACGACAACGAAGCGGTCAAAAAGGGCGAGAACGACGAAGATCTCTACAAAAGAAGTGTCGTGAAGTTGGATAGCTATTGGTGAGAATTTCTCACTCTAAATTTCTTTTCTAGTTATATATATATATATACTAGGATGCAGACGGTGTTTAGTAGCACCCGACACCCGTCCACAGACCATGGACTTGTTTGTTTAGTTGAATGTTGGGTGATTGATTTATTCGTTTGGTTGAATGAAATTGATTTGATTGATGTGTGAATGGCGTGGGCCTTCACTAGACCGGGGATAAGGCTAGGCCTTGTCCCGTTTCTAGTATCGTGCCGTTATGCCGCCGAAATTTTCTAAAATATGTTAGAAAAATAAAAATATCATTTTATTGTGTAAATGAATTGAATAGAAATTCATAGGTTGAAATAAAATGTTTTATCGTTAAAAATATAAATTTTTAACGTGAAGTGAATAAAATAAAATATTCATTTATAAGCCGGACGGTTTGTTTATGTACACCTATTTGAATGACATTGATTGGGTCGATAAATTTTACACATCGCCCAACTGCACAAATAAAATATTTGTTTGATTGTTTGAAACCCCACACAGGTGTTAGGATGAAATATGTAGTTCACTCATCCTAATTGATTAAATATGTCGATCGATTGATTGACAGGCTGTTATAAGCGTTGAATATCTATATTTGATGCTTATACAGTGTAGTGCACTTTGGTTGATGGTTGATTATTTTTCAATGCTATTATATACATGTGTTGTATGGAAATCCATATAATTAACTTTATATGGTAATTGATTGGGCCTCATTCCGATTTGAAAAATAAAGAATATTATAAAATAAAAGTTCATGTGTTGACAGTACTCATTCATTGAGATTGGTCATGTGTTGAACGAAATATTTTGATAATAACAACTATTTTGAAAAAGAAATATTTGAAATAGAATATTTGAAAATAGAAATTTATGAAGCCGTGTTGATTAGATTGACGCCATTTTGACGTGAACGATATTTGAATCGATTTCGAAATGAATTGAAAACGATTTCGAAATGAATTGAATTGAAAACGATTTCGAAATGAATTGAATTGAAAACGATTTCGAAATGAATTGAATTGAAAACGATTTCGAAATAAATTGAATTGAAAACGATTTCGAAATAAATTGAATTGAAAACGATTTCGAAATAAATTGAATTGAAAACGATTTCGAAATGAATTGAATATATAACGATTTCGAAATGAATTGAATATAAAACGAATTCAAATTGAATTGAAAACGATTTCGAAATGAATTGAATTGAAAACGATTTCGAAATGAAATGAATTGAAAACGAATTCAAATTGAATTGAAAACGATTTCGAAATGAATTGAATTGAAAACGATTTCGAAATGAATTGAATATATAACGATTTCGAAATGAATTGAATATAAAACGAATTCAAATTGAATTGAAAACGATTTCGAAATGAATTGAATTGAAAACGATTTCGAAATGAAATGAACTGAAAACGAATTCAAATTGAATTGAAAACGATTTCGAAATGAATTGAATTGAAAACGATTTCGAAATGAATTGAATTGAAAACGAATTGAAATGAATTCAAATTGAATTGAAATTTGAATTGAATAGAAATGAATTTTGAAACGAATTTATAAAGAAGAATTCAATTTTGATTTGAATTGAAAAGGAAGTTGAAATTGCTTTTGAAACGAATTTAAAACTATTTATATAATTCGTTTTAAATAAAAATCGATGAAGTATATATTATATATATTATATATATAATATAATGGCCTGAATAGAACGCGCCGCGCCGCGGTAGTTCGTGAATTTCGACCATTTATTTCAAACGGACATTGCGGGAGATCCGACCGTCGGATTCTCCTAAAACCGGAACCGTTGGGTTCGTATCGAAAAGAGCTTTCTAATGAATGTTAGAAATTTGAAATCTAACGGTTGGATTTGGAGATACGTCCAAATCAAATTCGAAAAAGGTCGCTGTAAGTGCAGTTCGATGGCCGTTAATGGAAATCGACTGTACGGGCCTTGATAAAATTATTAAAAATAGTAATAATTTGTGTAAAATCATAAGAAATGATTTGTGAAAGTTTGGGATGAAAAACTCCATATTTGAAAAGATAAAAATAGATTTTTTATCGAAATGAACTAGTTTTGAACTAGAATTATAATTCTATTTATTTTTAAATAAATAAATTGAATTTGAAATGGTTTTGAAAATAACCAAAATTTCCAATGATTGCATTGGAGTGGATTTGAATCGAAATTGTCTTCGGAATATTTCGATGTTGGAATTCGTGATATTACAGGTGTTGTTATGGAAATTTGAAAGATATATATTTGTATCGTTATTTCCAATACGACATTTGTTAGTCGTAGAATTCGATATTGAATATAAGCCGATATATTTTCTATTCAGAGCCTTGTATTGAATATCGAATGTGATTTGGGTTTGTCGTGAATGGTGTCTTCACTAACACTGTTCTTGAACCCAGTTGAGAAAAGATTAAATCTTTTTATTTAGATTTAATGAAGTGTACCAATTAAATAATATTTAATTGGAATTGAATCGATATTGATTTTTGGGTTTATCGTGAACAGTGTTTTAAATAACACTTGTTCTTTAACCCGATAATTAATGGAATGTGATTTGGGTTTATCGTGAACCGTGTTTTAAATGACACTGATTCTTTAATCCAGTCGAAGATTAAAACTAAGTGGAGTTTTAATGAATCTTTAATTAGATTGAAAAGATCGAGAATGGAGTATCACCAGTTTTGCTCCAGGCGATAGTTAAATCTTTAATTAGATTTGAACGTGAAATTTAGAAACTAACTGTCGGTTAGCCAAGCAGAAGGGTTTTCTGGATATTGATCTGATGTTGGTTTCGGCCTTCGGGGTTAATATTTGGGGAATTATTCTCTTGATTAATTTACGGTTAGTGACTAATGAATTGGAATGAGGTGTATGTTGTGTTTGTGTAACACTTATTTAAAATATACGCGAGTTATTCGGAAAGACCGGGTTCATCCCATTCTGAATAACTGATACGACGATAAGTCGAAGATGAAGACGATGGTCGAAGACCGGAGGTCTTCACGTCGTTTGGGTAATTACTGATGATCTTGATTGGGCTGTACACCCAAGAAGATGGAAACAGTTGGTGATCGTCCAGACGTACTTGGAGATCGATGGATATGCGGGGTACTAGGTGCCTCCGGTTTCGTTCAGACCCAGAACGGACTTGTAAATGGACTGTGTGTCTGACATCGGATTTCATTCTGTGTGACTGATATCGGTTGCATAGGATGGTTTGCCTGTGTGGCATGCTAAGATGCAAATGATCAAGGCTTCTGTTGAAAAGCAAAGTCTTGTGGTGATGATCAAAGCACGGCCTTTGTGGCGTAGCTTTGTGTAACGTTTACCTCGCGTGTTTCACACCAGGTATGAACCAAAAACGGGAGACGGACCTCAGGGAGGACTTGCGTTTCTTTCTAGCTAGAAGTGGCGTCAGTGGTTTTACACGCCCTGACGAGTTTGACTTATGTGGTTGTTGCTGTTGCGAGGCGCCTCGGTTATATCGGTTTCGGCCGATGCTTCTGGTCGGCTGACGGACCAGACTTACACCCCATAGGGTGGGGAAACGTAGTGTTCAGGCATAATAATCCACATCGGTGGACCGGCCCTGACGATCTAAAGGCTTGCCTGCGCGCTTGCCTGTGGCTCGGGCTAGAGAGTCACGAATCGGTTGAGGACTATCTTTTGCCTCGGTTCATAGATGGAAATCCAATTTCCAAATACGTGACATTTGCGGTTTTATTTGTAAACCTATATATGGCGACATAGTGGGATGGGGCGCTCATGCCGCCTATGATTGATACTTATGATTTGAAGTTGTTTTATACACTATGCACTTATAATAGTATCAAATGATTTGTTTTAAACGTATCAAGCATTCTTCGGCTGTTATAAGGGAAAACCCTATCCTCGGCTGCGTTGCATTGTGTGATGGGACCTGGGTCTTATAACAGCTTCATTTTTCTTTATTTAGCATTGCGCTGTTTGTTTTATGCACTGGTATTCTTGGGAGGAAACCCGTTCCGTGTTATACGGCGTGGTCCCTTGATTTACCTAATGATTTAAAATAAAGATTAATAACTGTTTTAGTTCTCACACCAGTCACATGACTGACCTGGAGTTTATTGTTTTAACCTAAACTCTGGGTGCCCTTATTTTGACACGGGCAGCTAGTAGTTTCGGTTTTGCAGATTTTATTCACAGGATCCTGGTTCACAGCTGGAACGATATCCGGAAAGCTTTGTATCCGTATATCTCATTCTAAGTTGTGTATTGTATTATTTTCCGCTGCGATGTATTTAAATGTAATTTAAATCTCTGATATTTCTGTGTAATATTTATTTGTTTATACTCTGTATATTCTTGTAATCTGATGCATTGTTGTAATATACAATGAAATGTTCTTCTGTATGCGTTCTGTTCTGTCGTGTTCTCAAACGATAGGGCGTTTCGAACGGCCTGAATCGGTTTAGCGACTGGTTCGGACCGAGCGAAATTCCTTGCCGTCACATTTGGTATCAGAGCTTTGGTTTACAAAGCTAGAGAACAAGACACATTAGAACCATACGAAAGAATTCATCAGATATTGGATTAGTAATATCCAATTAGAATGACTCGTTAGAGATGGGATCAGTAGTATCCTAGAACGAGTGTGAAGAGTATATTTTTAAAATGAAAACGATTTTTGTTTTGAAAATTTAAATCAATTATTCGTATTTGATTATTTATTTTATATTGATTAGGACAATCCAAAATATAAAGATTTTTGCGTATGCGCCTAGCTAGCGTGTATTCGAAGTTTTGATATATTGGATAGATATAGAATTACACTCTAATCGCCCGGAGATGATTTTGATGATGGAGCTCCATCATTAGAATTTATATTCGAGTGACGAACGTGTAATATCTATATACTTCCTATTGACTGGTGTGAGAACCAAAATTAGATAGGGCTAATTGTTGTGATTTGGCATCAAAAACAGGATTTTTGTATATATATCAAAATTATGAATTTGAAAAGTTAAATTCACTAATTGATTGATGTTTGTGTTGTTTGTTCATTTGTTTGCTAATTTTGAACCATTAAGCCTAATTGAATCAAATATTGGATTATATTGAAAATTGGTCGCATCTGCTTGCATATACATGTATATCATTGAACAGGTCATAGCAAGGAGGCTAGAGCAGAGAATAAAATTTGTTTGCCCGACAAATAGGTACATGTTTGATACATAATTTACTGTTTTGTTTGGGTGATGATGATTTTATGAGCCTATTGGCTAGCCGCTTGGCTTTTTCTTTTTCTTTTTGAGATCTGAAGGACCGGGGAAGCTATTTGAAATTCCCCGATGCTCCCGGTGCAGGGGAGGTTATGGCGAAATTTTTCGAAAATTTAGGGTGTTAGCCAAATTTTTGAGATTTTGGAAATTCTCAGAAACTGAAAAGTTGGAGAATGAAAGTCAGATCGAGCGTAGAGTTGAATTAATCAAACCACTTTCGACTTTGTTCCTTTTCGGGGACGAAAAGTTTTAAGTGGGGGAGATTGTAACAACCCGAAAATCTGGGCCAGTTTAAAATTTTTATTTTGGCAATTTTATCGAATTTTGATTATTTAAAATGAATTATTTTAAATAAAATCGACGAGAAATTTATTTTGAATATAATTCAAACGTATATATTATACGCGTCGTCGTTAGAATATAAATAATTATATATAATTATAAATAGAATTGAAAATGGCGCGGTAGTTCGATAATTCGATTTCAAACTTCATTTGAATGTACCGGGTGCAAAACAATCCGGATTTTAGTGAAACCAAAAATAATGGAATCTAATAGTGAATATCTTTCCAACGAATCCGAAAAATCCAAAGTTCGTAGCGGGAATCAAAAGATATGTCCAGTTGAAAATTCTGAATAGTCGCTATGGAATTCAGGCCCTTAAAAATGGACATTTTGCAAACGACCTCGGATTCCGACGAATCCAGTTTTGTTGGGTCTGGGATGTGAAGTTATTGCTAGGTTTCAAATTTCATAATTTTTCGAATCAATATGTGAGCGTGGCAAAGGAAAACGCGTTTGACCAGTTTCAGTTGATTTTAATCGACTGGAAATTGGCCATTTTTCAAACGGTCTCGGAATTCGACGAAACTAGTTTTATTAGGACCGTATCGTCAATACGAAACTAGAAAATATTTTTATGGGATTTATAGAGTTAGTATGTGACCCCGGTAATTTGAAATGTACGTTTAAAATTCAATATAGTGATTTAAATGTAAATTAAACGGAAACGGATTCAAATGGTCAAATCAGCTTGCGATATATATCCCATTGTGTTCGAAATGGGGGTAAAACGCTATAGACGACAGGCGGTGGACCTCGTTTCGAGGTCATATGTAAAAGTACCTTTTTAGTAATTAAATAATTAAAAAAAAAAATTCCTCTCTCCTCCCTTTTATCTATCTGGCACCCCCCCTCTTTTTATAATCGAATCAAAAAAAAAAAAAAAAAAGAAGAAGGGGAAAGGGGCATCGCGCCCCACCAGATGTCGCCGCCGCGCCTAGGCGGCGCAGCCACCACAGCCGCCCCGCCCTCCTCTTCTTCCCCCTCCCTTCTTCCTCTCCGCCGAACCCGCATCGAACCCCACGCCCTCGCGATAGCCCCAGACCCCGAGCCCTAGCCGCACCCCTCCCCTCCGACCACCCCAGCCCAAGCCGCACCCCTCCCCCGACGTCGGCTGCGACCCCGCAAGGAACCCCCCCTATCGAATACAGTAAGTTTTTTTCTTTATTTTATTTTTATTTTTTTTTATTTCGATTTTAGAGAAACTGGTTTTGATTTTAAAAAAGAAACTGACTTTGAAGTTTTAAAAGAAACTGATTTATTTTAATTAAGGGTTTAATTCTGATTTTTTTTAAAAGCATTTAAAACTGAAATTTTATAAAGAATAAAAACTGATTTGCAAAAATAATTAAAACTGATTTGTTTAAAGAATTAAAACTGTTTTTAAAGAAAGTTTAAAACTGATTTTTCGAAAAAGATTTGAACTTAGAAATAAAAATTCAATTTTTATATATTGAACTTCGATAGAAAAATAGAATTTTTATATATTGAACTTCGATAGAAAAATAGAATTTTTATATATTGAACTTCGATAGAAAAATAGGATTTTTATATATTGAACTTCGATAGAAAAATAGGATTTTTATATATTGAACTTCGATAGAAAAATAGGATTTTTATATATTGAACTTTGATAGAAAAATAGGATTTTTATATATTGAACTTCGATAGAAAAATAGAATTTTTATATATTGAACTTCGATAGAAAAATAGAATTTTTATATATTGAACTTCGATAGAAAAATAGAATTTTTATATATTGAACTTCGATAGAAAAATAGAATTTTTATATATTGAACTTCGTAGTAAAAATTCGATTTTTATATATTGAATAGCGAAGTAAAAATTCGATTTTTACATATGTAGTGGCTACGACAACGAAGCGGTCAAAAAGGGCGAGAACGACGAAGATCTCTACAAAAGAAGTGTCGTGAAGTTGGATAGCTATTGGTGAGAATTTCTCACTCTAAATTTCTTTTCTAGTTATATATATATACTAGGATGCAGACGGTGTTTAGTAGCACCCGACACCCGTCCACAGACCATGGACTTGTTTGTTTAGTTGAATGTTGGGTGATTGATTTATTCGTTTGGTTGAATGAAATTGATTTGATTGATGTGTGAATGGCGTGGGCCTTCACTAGACCGGGGATAAGGCTAGGCCTTGTCCCGTTTCTAGTATCGTGCCGTTATGCCGCCGAAATTTTCTAAAATATGTTAGAAAAATAAAAATATCATTTTATTGTGTAAATGAATTGAATAGAAATTCATAGGTTGAAATAAAATGTTTTATCGTTAAAAATATAAATTTTTAACGTGAAGTGAATAAAATAAAATATTCATTTATAAGCCGGACGGTTTGTTTATGTACACCTATTTGAATGACATTGATTGGGTCGATAAATTTTACACATCGCCCAACTGCACAAATAAAATATTTGTTTGATTGTTTGAAACCCCACACAGGTGTTAGGATGAAATATGTAGTTCACTCATCCTAATTGATTAAATATGTCGATCGATTGATTGACAGGCTGTTATAAGCGTTGAATATCTATATTTGATGCTTATACAGTGTAGTGCACTTTGGTTGATGGTTGATTATTTTTCAATGCTATTATATACATGTGTTGTATGGAAATCCATATAATTAACTTTATATGGTAATTGATTGGGCCTCATTCCGATTTGAAAAATAAAGAATATTATAAAATAAAAGTTCATGTGTTGACAGTACTCATTCATTGAGATTGGTCATGTGTTGAACGAAATATTTTGATAATAACAACTATTTTGAAAAAGAAATATTTGAAATAGAATATTTGAAAATAGAAATTTATGAAGCCGTGTTGATTAGATTGACGCCATTTTGACGTGAACGATATTTGAATCGATTTCGAAATGAATTGAAAACGATTTCGAAATGAATTGAATTGAAAACGATTTCGAAATGAATTGAATTGAAAACGATTTCGAAATGAATTGAATTGAAAACGATTTCGAAATAAATTGAATTGAAAACGATTTCGAAATAAATTGAATTGAAAACGATTTCGAAATAAATTGAATTGAAAACGATTTCGAAATGAATTGAATATATAACGATTTCGAAATGAATTGAATATAAAACGAATTCAAATTGAATTGAAAACGATTTCGAAATGAATTGAATTGAAAACGATTTCGAAATGAAATGAATTGAAAACGAATTCAAATTGAATTGAAAACGATTTCGAAATGAATTGAATTGAAAACGATTTCGAAATGAATTGAATATATAACGATTTCGAAATGAATTGAATATAAAACGAATTCAAATTGAATTGAAAACGATTTCGAAATGAATTGAATTGAAAACGATTTCGAAATGAAATGAATTGGAAACGAATTCAAATTGAATTGAAAACGATTTCGAAATGAATTGAATTGAAAACGATTTCGAAATGAATTGAATTGAAAACGAATTGAAATGAATTCAAATTGAATTGAAATTTGAATTGAATAGAAATGAATTTTGAAACGAATTTATAAAGAAGAATTCAATTTTGATTTGAATTGAAAAGGAAGTTGAAATTGCTTTTGAAACGAATTTAAAACTATTTATATAATTCGTTTTAAATAAAAATCGACGAAGTATATATTATATATATTATATAATGGCCTGAATAGAACGCGCCGCGCCGCGGCAGTTCGTGAATTTTGACCATTTATTTCAAACGGACATTGCGGGAGATCCGACCGTCGGATTCTCCTAAAACCGGAACCGTTGGGTTCGTATCGAAAAGAGCTTTCTAATGAATGTTAGAAATTTGAAATCTAACGGTTGGATTTGGAGATACGTCCAAATCAAATTCGAAAAAGGTCGCTGTAAGTGCAGTTCGATGGCCGTTAATGGAAATCGACTGTACGGGCCTTGATAAAATTATTAAAAATAGTAATAATTTGTGTAAAATCATAAGAAATGATTTGTGAAAGTTTGGGATGAAAAACTCCATATTTGAAAAGATAAAAATAGATTTTTTATCGAAATGAACTAGTTTTGAACTAGAATTATAATTCTATTTATTTTTAAATAAATAAATTGAATTTGAAATGGTTTTGAAAATAACCAAAATTTCCAATGATTGCATTGGAGTGGATTTGAATCGAAATTGTCTTCGGAATATTTCGATGTTGGAATTCGTGATATTACAGGTGTTGTTATGGAAATTTGAAAGATATATATTTGTATCGTTATTTCCAATACGACATTTGTTAGTCGTAGAATTCGATATTGAATATAAGCCGATATATTTTCTATTCAGAGCCTTGTATTGAATATCGAATGTGATTTGGGTTTGTCGTGAATGGTGTCTTCACTAACACTGTTCTTGAACCCAGTTGAGAAAAGATTAAATCTTTTTATTTAGATTTAATGAAGTGTACCAATTAAATAATATTTAATTGGAATTGAATCGATATTGATTTTTGGGTTTATCGTGAACAGTGTTTTAAATAACACTTGTTCTTTAACCCGATAATTAATGGAATGTGATTTGGGTTTATCGTGAACCGTGTTTTAAATGACACTGATTCTTTAATCCAGTCGAAGATTAAAACTAAGTGGAGTTTTAATGAATCTTTAATTAGATTGAAAAGATCGAGAATGGAGTATCACCAGTTTTGCTCCAGGCGATAGTTAAATCTTTAATTAGATTTGAACGTGAAATTTAGAAACTAACTGTCGGTTAGCCAAGCAGAAGGGTTTTCTGGATATTGATCTGATGTTGGTTTCGGCCTTCGGGGTTAATATTTGGGGAATTATTCTCTTGATTAATTTACGGTTAGTGACTAATGAATTGGAATGAGGCGTATGTTGTGTTTGTGTAACACTTATTTAAAATATACGCGAGTTATTCGGAAAGACCGGGTTCATCCCATTCTGAATAACTGATACGACGATAAGTCGAAGATGAAGACGATGGTCGAAGACCGGAGGTCTTCACGTCGTTTGGGTAATTACTGATGATCTTGATTGGGCTGTACACCCAAGAAGATGGAAACAGTTGGTGATCGTCCAGACGTACTTGGAGATCGATGGATATGCGGGGTACTAGGTGCCTCCGGTTTCGTTCAGACCCAGAACGGACTTGTAAATGGACTGTGTGTCTGACATCGGATTTCATTCTGTGTGACTGATATCGGTTGCATAGGATGGTTTGCCTGTGTGGCATGCTAAGATGCAAATGATCAAGGCTTCTGTTGAAAAGCAAAGTCTTGTGGTGATGATCAAAGCACGGCCTTTGTGGCGTAGCTTTGTGTAACGTTTACCTCACGTGTTTCACACCAGGTATGAACCAAAAACGGGAGACGGACCTCAGGGAGGACTTGCGTTTCTTTCTAGCTAGAAGTGGCGTCAGTGGTTTTACACGCCCTGACGAGTTTGACTTATGTGGTTGTTGCTGTTGCGAGGCGCCTCGGTTATATCGGTTTCGGCCGATGCTTCTGGTCGGCTGACGGACCAGACTTACACCCCATAGGGTGGGGAAACGTAGTGTTCAGGCATAATAATCCACATCGGTGGACCGGCCCTGACGATCTAAAGGCTTGCCTGCGCGCTTGCCTGTGGCTCGGTCTAGAGAGTCACGAATCGGTTGAGGACTATCTTTTGCCTCGGTTCATAGATGGAAATCCAATTTCCAAATACGTGACATTTGCGGTTTTATTTGTAAACCTATATATGGCGACATAGTGGGATGGGGCGCTCATGCCGCCTATGATTGATACTTATGATTTGAAGTTGTTTTATACACTATGCACTTATAATAGTATCAAATGATTTGTTTTAAAAGTATCAAGCATTCTTCGGCTGTTATAAGGGAAAACCCTATCCTCGGCTGCGTTGCATTGTGTGATGGGACCTGGGTCTTATAACAGCTTCATTTTTCTTTATTTAGCATTGCGCTGTTTGTTTTATGCACTGGTATTCTTGGGAGGAAACCCGTTCCGTGTTATACGGCGTGGTCCCTTGATTTACCTAATGATTTAAAATAAAGATTAATAACTGTTTTAGTTCTCACACCAGTCACATGACTGACCTGGAGTTTATTGTTTTAACCTAAACTCTGGGTGCCCTTATTTTGACACGGGCAGCTAGTAGTTTCGGTTTTGCAGATTTTATTCACAGGATCCTGGTTCACAGCTGGAACGATATCCGGAAAGCTTTGTATCCGTATATCTCATTCTAAGTTGTGTATTGTATTATTTTCCGCTGCGATGTATTTAAATGTAATTTAAATCTCTGATATTTCTGTGTAATATTTATTTGTTTATACTCTGTATATTCTTGTAATCTGATGCATTGTTGTAATATACAATGAAATGTTCTTCTGTATGCGTTCTGTTCTGTCGTGTTCTCAAACGATAGGGCGTTTCGAACGGCCTGAATCGGTTTAGCGACTGGTTCGGACCGAGCGAAATTCCTTGCCGTCACATTTGGTATCAGAGCTTTGGTTTACAAAGCTAGAGAACAAGACACATTAGAACCATACGAAAGAATTCATCAGATATTGGATTAGTAATATCCAATTAGAATGACTCGTTAGAGATGGGATCAGTAGTATCCTAGAACGAGTGTGAAGAGTATATTTTTAAAATGAAAACGATTTTTGTTTTGAAAATTTAAATCAATTATTCGTATTTGATTATTTATTTTATATTGATTAGGACAATCCAAAATATAAAGATTTTTGCGTATGCGCCTAGCTAGCGTGTATTCGAAGTTTTGATATATTGGATAGATATAGAATTACACTCTAATCGCCCGGAGATGATTTTGATGATGGAGCTCCATCATTAGAATTTATATTCGAGTGACGAACGTGTAATATCTATATACTTCCTATTGACTGGTGTGAGAACCAAAATTAGATAGGGCTAATTGTTGTGATTTGGCATCAAAAACAGGATTTTTGTATATATATCAAAATTATGAATTTGAAAAGTTAAATTCACTAATTGATTGATGTTTGTGTTGTTTGTTCATTTGTTTGCTAATTTTGAACCATTAAGCCTAATTGAATCAAATATTGGATTATATTGAAAATTGGTCGCATCTGCTTGCATATACATGTATATCATTGAACAGGTCATAGCAAAGAGGCTAGAGCAGAGAATAAAATTTGTTTGCCCGACAAATAGGTACATGTTTGATACATAATTTACTGTTTTGTTTGGGTGATGATGATTTTATGAGCCTATTGGCTAGCCGCTTGGCTTTTTCTTTTTCTTTTTGAGATCTGAAGGACCGGGGAAGCTATTTGAAATTCCCCGATGCTCCCGGTGCAGGGGAGGTTATGGCGAAATTTTTCGAAAATTTAGGGTGTTAGCCAAATTTTTGAGATTTTGGAAATTCTCAGAAACTGAAAAGTTGGAGAATGAAAGTCAGATCGAGCGTAGAGTTGAATTAATCAAACCACTTTCGACTTTGTTCCTTTTCGGGGACGAAAAGTTTTAAGTGGGGGAGATTGTAACAACCCGAAAATCTGGGCCAGTTTAAAATTTTTATTTTGGCAATTTTATCGAATTTTGATTATTTAAAATGAATTATTTTAAATAAAATCGACGAGAAATTTATTTTGAATATAATTCGAACGTATATATTATACGCGTCGTCGTTAGAATATAAATAATTATATATAATTATAAATAGAATTGAAAATGGCGCGGTAGTTCGATAATTCGATTTCAAACTTCATTTGAATGTACCGGGTGCAAAACAATCCGGATTTTAGTGAAACCAAAAATAATGGAATCTAATAGTGAATATCTTTCCAACGAATCCGAAAAATCCAAAGTTCGTAGCGGGAATCAAAAGATATGTCCAGTTGAAAATTCTGAATAGTCGCTATGGAATTCAGGCCCTTAAAAATGGACATTTTGCAAACGACCTCGGATTCCGACGAATCCAGTTTTGTTGGGTCCGGGATGTGAAGTTATTGCTAGGTTTCAAATTTCATAATTTTTCGAATCAATATGTGAGCGTGGCAAAGGAAAACGCGTTTGACCAGTTTCAGTTGATTTTAATCGACTGGAAATTGGCCATTTTTCAAACGGTCTCGGAATTCGACGAAACTAGTTTTATTAGGACCGTATCGTCAATACGAAACTAGAAAATATTTTTATGGGATTTATAGAGTTAGTATGTGACCCCGGTAATTTGAAATGTACGTTTAAAATTCAATATAGTGATTTAAATGTAAATTAAACGGAAACGGATTCAAATGGTCAAATCAGCTTGCGATATATATCCCATTGTGTTCGAAATGGGGGTAAAACGCTATAGACGACAGGCGGTGGACCTCGTTTCGAGGTCATATGTAAAAGTACCTTTTTAGTAATTAAATAATTAAAAAAAAAAAATTCCTCTCTCCTCCCTTTTATCTATCTGGCACCCCCCCCTCTTTTTATAATCGAATCAAAAAAAAAAAAAAAAAAAGAAGAAGGGGAAAGGGGCATCGCGCCCCACCAGATGTCGCCGCCGCGCCTAGGCGGCGCAGCCACCACAGCCGCCCCGCCCTCCTCTTCTTCCCCCTCCCTTCTTCCTCTCCGCCGAACCCGCATCGAACCCCACGCCCTCGCGATAACCCGATAGCCCCAGACCCCGAGCCCTAGCCGCACCCCTCCCCTCCGACCACCCCAGCCCAAGCCGCACCCCTCCCCCGACGTCGGCTGCGACCCCGCAAGGAACCCCCCCTATCGAATACAGTAAGTTTTTTTCTTTATTTTATTTTTATTTTTTTTTATTTCGATTTTAGAGAAACTGGTTTTGATTTTAAAAAAGAAACTGACTTTGAAGTTTTAAAAGAAACTGATTTATTTTAATTAAGGGTTTAATTCTGATTTTTTTTAAAAGCATTTAAAACTGAAATTTTATAAAGAATAAAAACTGATTTGCAAAAATAATTAAAACTGATTTGTTTAAAGAATTAAAACTGTTTTTAAAGAAAGTTTAAAACTGATTTTTCGAAAAAGATTTGAACTTAGAAATAAAAATTCAATTTTTATATATTGAACTTCGATAGAAAAATAGAATTTTTATATATTGAACTTCGATAGAAAAATAGAATTTTTATATATTTCGATAGAAAAATAGAATTTTTATATATTGAACTTCGATAGAAAAATAGAATTTTTATATATTGAACTTCGATAGAAAAATAGAATTTTTATATATTGAACTTCGTAGTAAAAATTCGATTTTTATATATTGAATAGCGAAGTAAAAATTCGATTTTTACATATGTAGTGGCTACGACAACGAAGCGGTCAAAAAGGGCGAGAACGACGAAGATCTCTACAAAAGAAGTGTCGTGAAGTTGGATAGCTATTGGTGAGAATTTCTCACTCTAAATTTCTTTTCTAGTTATATATATATATACTAGGATGCAGACGGTGTTTAGTAGCACCCGACACCCGTCCACAGACCATGGACTTGTTTGTTTAGTTGAATGTTGGGTGATTGATTTATTCGTTTGGTTGAATGAAATTGATTTGATTGATGTGTGAATGGCGTGGGCCTTCACTAGACCGGGGATAAGGCTAGGCCTTGTCCCGTTTCTAGTATCGTGCCGTTATGCCGCCGAAATTTTCTAAAATATGTTAGAAAAATAAAAATATCATTTTATTGTGTAAATGAATTGAATAGAAATTCATAGGTTGAAATAAAATGTTTTATCGTTAAAAATATAAATTTTTAACGTGAAGTGAATAAAATAAAATATTCATTTATAAGCCGGACGGTTTGTTTATGTACACCTATTTGAATGACATTGATTGGGTCGATAAATTTTACACATCGCCCAACTGCACAAATAAAATATTTGTTTGATTGTTTGAAACCCCACACAGGTGTTAGGATGAAATATGTAGTTCACTCATCCTAATTGATTAAATATGTCGATCGATTGATTGACAGGCTGTTATAAGCGTTGAATATCTATATTTGATGCTTATACAGTGTAGTGCACTTTGGTTGATGGTTGATTATTTTTCAATGCTATTATATACATGTGTTGTATGGAAATCCATATAATTAACTTTATATGGTAATTGATTGGGCCTCATTCCGATTTGAAAAATAAAGAATATTATAAAATAAAAGTTCATGTGTTGACAGTACTCATTCATTGAGATTGGTCATGTGTTGAACGAAATATTTTGATAATAACAACTATTTTGAAAAAGAAATATTTGAAATAGAATATTTGAAAATAGAAATTTATGAAGCCGTGTTGATTAGATTGACGCCATTTTGACGTGAACGATATTTGAATCGATTTCGAAATGAATTGAAAACGATTTCGAAATGAATTGAATTGAAAACGATTTCGAAATGAATTGAATTGAAAACGATTTCGAAATGAATTGAATTGAAAACGATTTCGAAATAAATTGAATTGAAAACGATTTCGAAATAAATTGAATTGAAAACGATTTCGAAATAAATTGAATTGAAAACGATTTCGAAATGAATTGAATATATAACGATTTCGAAATGAATTGAATATAAAACGAATTCAAATTGAATTGAAAACGATTTCGAAATGAATTGAATTGAAAACGATTTCGAAATGAAATGAATTGAAAACGAATTCAAATTGAATTGAAAACGATTTCAAAATGAATTGAATTGAAAACGATTTCGAAATGAATTGAATATATAACGATTTCGAAATGAATTGAATATAAAACGAATTCAAATTGAATTGAAAACGATTTCGAAATGAATTGAATTGAAAACGATTTCGAAATGAAATGAATTGAAAACGAATTCAAATTGAATTGAAAACGATTTCGAAATGAATTGAATTGAAAACGATTTCGAAATAAATTGAATTGAAAACGAATTGAAATGAATTCAAATTGAATTGAAATTTGAATTGAATAGAAATGAATATTGAAACGAATTTATAAAGAAGAATTCAATTTTGATTTGAATTGAAAAGGAAGTTGAAATTGCTTTTGAAACGAATTTAAAACTATTTATATAATTCGTTTTAAATAAAAATCGACGAAGTATATATTATATATATTATATATATAATATAATGGCCTGAATAGAACGCGCCGCGCCGCGGCAGTTCGTGAATTTCGACCATTTATTTCAAACGGACATTGCGGGAGATCCGACCGTCGGATTCTCCTAAAACCGGAACCGTTGGGTTCGTATCGAAAAGAGCTTTCTAATGAATGTTAGAAATTTGAAATCTAACGGTTGGATTTGGAGATACGTCCAAATCAAATTCGAAAAAGGTCGCTGTAAGTGCAGTTCGATGGCCGTTAATGGAAATCGACTGTACGGGCCTTGATAAAATTATTAAAAATAGTAATAATTTGTGTAAAATCATAAGAAATGATTTGTGAAAGTTTGGGATGAAAAACTCCATATTTGAAAAGATAAAAATAGATTTTTATCGAAATGAACTAGTTTTGAACTAGAATTATAATTCTATTTATTTTTAAATAAATAAATTGAATTTGAAATGGTTTTGAAAATAACCAAAATTTCCAATGATTGCATTGGAGTGGATTTGAATCGAAATTGTCTTCGGAATATTTCGATGTTGGAATTCGTGATATTACAGGTGTTGTTATGGAAATTTGAAAGATATATATTTGTATCGTTATTTCCAATACGACATTTGTTAGTCGTAGAATTCGATATTGAATATAAGCCGATATATTTTCTATTCAGAGCCTTGTATTGAATATCGAATGTGATTTGGGTTTGTCGTGAATGGTGTCTTCACTAACACTGTTCTTGAACCCAGTTGAGAAAAGATTAAATCTTTTTATTTAGATTTAATGAAGTGTACCAATTAAATAATATTTAATTGGAATTGAATCGATATTGATTTTTGGGTTTATCGTGAACAGTGTTTTAAATAACACTTGTTCTTTAACCCGATAATTAATGGAATGTGATTTGGGTTTATCGTGAACCGTGTTTTAAATGACACTGATTCTTTAATCCAGTCGAAGATTAAAACTAAGTGGAGTTTTAATGAATCTTTAATTAGATTGAAAAGATCGAGAATGGAGTATCACCAGTTTTGCTCCAGGCGATAGTTAAATCTTTAATTAGATTTGAACGTGAAATTTAGAAACTAACTGTCGGTTAGCCAAGCAGAAGGGTTTTCTGGATATTGATCTGATGTTGGTTTCGGCCTTCGGGGTTAATATTTGGGGAATTATTCTCTTGATTAATTTACGGTTAGTGACTAATGAATTGGAATGAGGCGTATGTTGTGTTTGTGTAACACTTATTTAAAATATACGCGAGTTATTCGGAAAGACCGGGTTCATCCCATTCTGAATAACTGATACGACGATAAGTCGAAGATGAAGACGATGGTCGAAGACCGGAGGTCTTCACGTCGTTTGGGTAATTACTGATGATCTTGATTGGGCTGTACACCCAAGAAGATGGAAACAGTTGGTGATCGTCCAGACGTACTTGGAGATCGATGGATATGCGGGGTACTAGGTGCCTCCGGTTTCGTTCAGACCCAGAACGGACTTGTAAATGGACTGTGTGTCTGACATCGGATTTCATTCTGTGTGACTGATATCGGTTGCATAGGATGGTTTGCCTGTGTGGCATGCTAAGATGCAAATGATCAAGGCTTCTGTTGAAAAGCAAAGTCTTGTGGTGATGATCAAAGCACGGCCTTTGTGGCGTAGCTTTGTGTAACGTTTACCTCGCGTGTTTCACACCAGGTATGAACCAAAAACGGGAGACGGACCTCAGGGAGGACTTGCGTTTCTTTCTAGCTAGAAGTGGCGTCAGTGGTTTTACACGCCCTGACGAGTTTGACTTATGTGGTTGTTGCTGTTGCGAGGCGCCTCGGTTATATCGGTTTCGGCCGATGCTTCTGGTCGGCTGACGGACCAGACTTACACCCCATAGGGTGGGGAAACGTAGTGTTCAGGCATAATAATCCACATCGGTGGACCGGCCCTGACGATCTAAAGGCTTGCCTGCGCGCTTGCCTGTGGCTCGGGCTAGAGAGTCACGAATCGGTTGAGGACTATCTTTTGCCTCGGTTCATAGATGGAAATCCAATTTCAAAATACGTGACATTTGCGGTTTTATTTGTAAACCTATATATGGCGACATAGTGGGATGGGGCGCTCATGCCGCCTATGATTGATACTTATGATTTGAAGTTGTTTTATACACTATGCACTTATAATAGTATCAAATGATTTGTTTTAAACGTATCAAGCATTCTTCGGCTGTTATAAGGGAAAACCCTATCCTCGGCTGCGTTGCATTGTGTGATGGGACCTGGGTCTTATAACAGCTTCATTTTTCTTTATTTAGCATTGCGCTGTTTGTTTTATGCACTGGTATTCTTGGGAGGAAACCCGTTCCGTGTTATACGGCGTGGTCCCTTGATTTACCTAATGATTTAAAATAAAGATTAATAACTGTTTTAGTTCTCACACCAGTCACATGACTGACCTGGAGTTTATTGTTTTAACCTAAACTCTGGGTGCCCTTATTTTGACACGGGCAGCTAGTAGTTTCGGTTTTGCAGATTTTATTCACAGGATCCTGGTTCACAGCTGGAACGATATCCGGAAAGCTTTGTATCCGTATATCTCATTCTAAGTTGTGTATTGTATTATTTTCCGCTGCGATGTATTTAAATGTAATTTAAATCTCTGATATTTCTGTGTAATATTTATTTGTTTATACTCTGTATATTCTTGTAATCTGATGCATTGTTGTAATATACAATGAAATGTTCTTCTGTATGCGTTCTGTTCTGTCGTGTTCTCAAACGATAGGGCGTTTCGAACGGCCTGAATCGGTTTAGCGACTGGTTCGGACCGAGCGAAATTCCTTGCCGTCACAGTAATCATCCAAACTATGTGATGATCTTCGGTCTTCAACCACCGTCTTCATCGTTGACTTATCGTCATATCAATTATTCAGAATGGGATAAACCTAGTCTTTTCGAATAACTCGTGTATTTTATAAACACGTGCTATAAAAACACAACATACGCCTCATTTCAATCTAGAATATTCTTTTATTCAAATATTCTTATCCTTTGGGAAAGGTTCCCATTAATTTTATCAAATATAAATTCTTTTAAATTTATAATCTAATCTTCCTTTGGATATCAATTCAAACCAAATTAAGGTTTATCCAAACTAGTCGGGATTAGTGTACCTTACCAAAGTAATCATTTGTTTTATTTCCCAACCTATTCATCCCATGGAGCAAAACTGGTAATACTCCATATCTAACACCATAGTGTTATCGGTAGAATTAATTAACATTTCATGTTCAAATCTAATTAAAGATTTAACTATCGCTTGGAGTAAAACTAAGTTAAATTACCGATTTCATTCAAAACACAGTTCACGATAAACCCAAAATCACATTCCATTAATCTTCATGGAAAAACAGACCAATATATAATCGATATCAATTTTTGTATCGGACTAATAATATAAATGGAATAACAACAAAGCCTTTTAAATTCTATATGTATTAACAGCCTTCCTCCCTTGAAGTTCACTTTGATTATTATCAAATCGAATTCCATCCAATTCCAATTTAATTTATTAAATTGGAAAATTTTACTTTGGAAAATTTTCATTAATCTTAATTAAAAGATTTATAAATTCAAAATCACATTTCACTATTAATCGGGTTAAAGAACGAATGTCATTAAAAAAACAGTTCACAATAAACCCAATTCACATTCCATTTTATTCCAATCATGAATATAATTGGAAACTCTAATAATCTTAATTAAAAGATTTATTCTATTCACCATGGGGTTTAAGAACAGTGTTACTGAAGACACCGTTCACGAAAAACACAAAATCCAATTCTTTCATTCAATTCCAATTAAATATTAATTAATTGGGAAACTTCACCGAATCTTAATTAAAAGATTTATTCTTTTCACATGGGGTTTAAGAACAGTGTTATTTAAGACACCGTTTACGACAAACCCAAAATCCAATTCTTTTATTCAATTCCAATTAAATATTAATTAATTGGATAACTTCACTAAATCTTAACTAAAAGATTTATTCTTTTCACACGGAGTTTAAGAACAGTTTTATTTAAGACACCGTTCACGAAAAATCCAAAATTCAATTTAATATTAAATACACGGCTCAAAATAGAAATTATATCGACTTATATTGAATATCAAATTCTGAAACTAACAGATATCGTATTGGGAATAACAATATCTGTATCTTCTAATTCCCGTAACAATATACGTATAACCACGGAATCCAATATCGAAATATTACGAAGATTATTTCCATTCCACTCCATTCTAATTTATTCATTGGAAAATTCTGGTTATTTTTAAAACCATTTCAAATCCAATTTATTTCTTTAAAAATATTGGATTATTATTCTAGTTAATAATTAGTTCATTTTGATTAAAAATATATTTTTATCTTTACAAACATGGAATTTTTCATCTCAATTCTTTCCAAATCATTTATTATGATTTTACAAAAATTATTAATGTTTTTAATTATTTTATCAAGGCCCGTACAGCCGGTTTCCAATAACGGCCAACGAACCGCATCCATAGCGACCTTTTCCAAATTTTGTTTGGACAAAATTCCAAATTCAACCTGTTAGATTTCAAATCTCTTATATTCGTTGGAAAGCTATTTTCGATATGAACCCAACGTTTCCTGTTTTTGGAGAATCCGACGGTCAGATCTCTTGTAATGTCAATTCGAAGTCAATGGTCGAAATTCGCGAACGGTCGCGGCGCGACGCGTTCTATTCTGGCCATTAAATATATATAATATACATTTCATCAATTTCCATTGAAAACGTATTTTATAAATTCGTTTATAAATTCATTTCAAAACGATTTCTACTTCATTTCAATTTTCAAATCAAAATTGAATATTTCTTAATAAATTTGTTTTAAATTCATTTCAAAACGATTTCTACTTCATTTCAATTTTCAAATCAAAATTGAATATTTCTTAATAAATTCATTTTAAATTCCTTTCAAAGCGATTTCTACTTCATTTCAATTTTCAAATCAAAATTGAATATGTCTTATCATTATAATATTAAACTGGTAATATTTTCAAAATATCGGATTTTGATTATACACAGAATATTATTTAAAATATTTGTTAATTCTGAATTGGAATTAAACTCGGTCAATTACCATATAATTCCAGTTATATGGATTTCATACATCGCTTGTATACAACGATAATGATAAACAATCATCAAAAATTCATACAACATCTGGAGTGCATTTTACCACTGTATAAGCATTAAAATAAATGAATAACGCTTATACAGTCTGTCAACTCATCGATTGACATGTAGCTAAACAATCGAGATTAATGTATGTCAAATATCATCCCAATACCCGTGTGGGGTTTCAACCAACAAATACTATTTATTATTTGTGTTGTTGGGCAATGTGTAAAATTTATCGTCCCAATCACTGTGAGTTAAATGGGTGTACATAAACAAATCGTCCGATTTGTAAATGAATATTTATTCCAATACATGGCTATTTTATATAATTCTATTTCACATTAAAAATGATATTTAATGATTAAACATTTTATTCAATCACATGAATATTTTATTTTCCATTTCACAATCACAACACAATGCAGTTCAAACAAACAACCATGGTTTGTACAATAAATAGTGTAGGGTGTTGCTAAGCACCGTCTGCATTCTAGTATAAATTTAACTATAAAGTAGTTTGAGTGAGAAAGAGTTCTCACTGTCAGTTTCCACTCCACCGGTTATTTTCTGAATTTTGAACAGTTTGGATTTGAAATCGCCAAAATTTCTAATGTTCTCAAAATTAGACTCGGTTAGTCACGTTGTGAAGCTCTCGACTCCACGATCGAAATGGATCCAGTTTTGCGCGATTTGGACCTCGTTTGCAAAAGATATGAGTTTTTATACGATGATTACAAAAATAAATAAATAAACGATATTTAATTAAATTTGTAACATTTTAAAGGCGTTACCTTTACTGAAATTACCCCCCATCCCCCCCGGAACCCGTCATTCCCAAATTGCTCCCCCTAGGTTGGCAAGCCGCCGCCGCCACAACCACCTCCACCTCGATCAAGACCCATCACAACCTCTGCCTCCGAGAACCGCACCACTACCCCTAGACCCGGCCAACTCGCCACCGCCATCAAACCCAGAAACCTCCACGACCGGCGCAAGTTTGAGAACCAAAATCTGACGATTCACGAGATCGTAGATGATAATATTAGTATGGATTTATAGAGTGGAAGAATCTCTACAAAATTCCCTAAAGAACTAGGGTTTGATTCTCTGTGGACTGTAAGAAAAAAGAGGGGGAAGAATCAAAGAAATTCCGTCGTTCGATCGTGGTAAGCGGCTGCGCATTTTTCGAAAATGGAATTAAGGTTTAAATGGAAAAACGTGATTGGCCAGAGAATATATATTATATTTTAAGTTATTTAATTTAATTCCAAAAATAATTGTTAATCGCTACTAACTTAAAATCGAACCGAACGACTGTCGCCCCTAGCCAAATAACCCTATTCTGAACACAACGGGATATGTTTCGTAGGCCAATTCGACTGTTTTGATCAGTTTTTACATAAATTAAAATATAAATCAATTTATATTGAATTTAAATGTACATTTTAATTTACTAGGGCTACATATTGACTCCAAAAAGTCCAAAAAAATAAATCTAGCTATATTTTGATGATACGGTCCTAACAAAACTAATTTCGTTGAATTTGGAGACCGTTTGAAAAGTGACCATTTTCTGGTCGATCCAATTCAACTGAAGTTGACAAAACATGTTTTCTTTTGCCACGCTCACATATTAATTCCAAAAATTATGAAATTTGAAACATAACAATAATTTGACATTCCGGATCCAACAAAAGTGGTTTCGTCGAAAACGGAGGTCGCTTGCAAAATGGCTATTTTTAAGGGCTATATATTTATTAAAAATATATATAAATTCCATAGCAACTATTTTAAATTTTAAACTGGACTAACTTTCAATTTATATTATGAAATCACGATTTTCACATTCGTTAGAAAGATATAATTAAACAGATTCAAGTATTTCTGGTTTTACTGAAATCCGGTTTATTTTGAATCCTGTACATTTAATTGAAATTTGAAATCGAATTTTCAAACTACCACGCCATTTCAAGTTCGTTTTATAATTAAAATAAATTTATACGTTCTAAGTTCGATTAAAATAAACTTTTAGTCGTTATTATTTAAAATAAATTCTTTTAAAATTTCAAAATCCATTAAAATAGCTAAAATAAAAATTTTAAATTGATTCTGAATTTCCGGGTTGTTACATGTAAAGTGTGACCGAAGCTGTGCTCAACCGATCGGAGGCATGTGCGACCAGGAAACTACTTAACCAGACACTGCTTAAACAGACGTTGCACGACCCCTCCTTGCGTTCGACCCTTGCTTCTGTATGACCCACACAGTGCACACGAGCCATTCTCCTGCTCGACTGTCGTCCTTCTGCTTGACCTGTAGGTGCCCGGCCCTTATATTATTTGGGTGCTCGACCAACCCTAGTTTTCCATGCTACATGAATTCTTCTGTGCTCGAGCTGTGGATGCTCGACCAATGGATAATGCTCGACCCATGTTGATGCCTAACTAATGCAAATGCTTGTTTTATTGTTTCGGCATGGATTTAAACTATAAAGTGTGCATGATTTTTGAGGGATAAACATTAATAAATTTACATCTAATTCATTTTACGATTGCATAAACTTTTCGGGACCTAAATTAAAATTTTCCAAGTAAATCTGAAAAGATAGCAACCCATCCAAAGCTAAGGTACACTTGCGGTTAATCTTACATGGGACATTAAATGCAATAGAACTTTTTAAAAAGAAAAATGTGATTAATGATAAAAATGCTATTTTGTAAAACTAAACAGAAAGTATTATGTATTTATATTCTGCATGCCATATAACTAAATTTATACATGTAAATACTCTTAATTAATTAGATGTTAACATAAACTTTAGACATACTAATTATGAGGAATATCTACATAATCTTAGATTTTATTATAATAGTCATAATAGGTTGTCTCTTGACTCTGTTTGTACTGTTACATGTTTCGATGTTTGTATAGTTGGTTTGAAAGAAAACAATGTTGATTTTGAAAATTTGATAAATATAATCTCTTTATAATGTTTTTATCGGATTTCTAATCTAGTTACAAATTAGATAAAAATTTAAGTTTTAAAGAGTTTTTAAAAACATAAAATCTTGTATTGAGTTATTAAAGAATAAAAACATTATTAACAATATAAAGAATAACGTAGATTTTAACTTTGCTTCCTTAAACTATCCTACTATGATAATGTTTGGTCGATCTTCTTTATTAGAGTTGAAATATATAATCATGTAATTTCTTTGCATTGTTCTTAGCGTTTTGTTGTCTGTAATTGTGCTAAATCTTTAATTTGTCTTTTATTTTAGATTAGTGTTATTTCATAATATGTATATAAATATATCTATGTATATTTATATACATTTTTTTTGAATTTGTCCAAGAGGGAAACCAATCGAAATCGTAAAATCTTCCCTAGTGCACCTAGCCTGGTCCGCTAGCACCACATAAGTCGCTGATCTTAGTAAATGCACATGATAAGCTCTTAGCATGTCATTTCAGGTTTCTAACTCACATCATTGTTGCTATGGCGCAAAGTCCTTAATCGTTGGGTTACTGCTGCGGATGTGTATTCTACAGTAGATGGATTCTCTTATCATAGAAGGTCAGAGTGTTTCCATTATATTGTATTTAATTTTGTTATATGTACATTATACTGGACTTTAGTAATCTATATGGGGTTTTATTTTCATTTATTTTTTATTTTTATAAATTGTACATAAAGGGGAGGTATTGCAAAATTTAAGGCACGTTGCTAGCTCTATTTTTCTAAGTGTGGAATAAAATTACGTGAGTGCTCTCCTCTAAGTATAGAGGAACATCCATTTTCGTTAAAAAAATTACTCATCATAATTTACTTATTTTTCCATCTTTATTTAATTCATAATAATACTAAATTTTAGAGGAAATTCAACATAATTTTCAAAATTCCAAATATCATCTTTTACTACTTTTAAAAGTTTAGAAGAAGACTAACATGATTATAATATAGACGATATTTAGTATGAATCCAAAACAAATATTATTCCAAATTTAAAAAATATAACTCAATGAATAACAATAGACAACATACGTAATCAAGTATTGATATAGAATATCAGTTAAGAATAGACAAGTACAATACATAATTAAGTTGCTAAATTCAATACACAAATGAAATTCTACAAATATCGAATATGAAACTCCGGCCATATAATGAAGTTCCCATCTGAAAATTCTCATAACTTGTACATTCCATTTCGAGAACCAACATAAATTGGTGCATCTGGTTTAAGATCTTTTACTACACCATTAGAACTACCATCCAATTTTCTCTTTTTTCCGCTGCCTTTAGAAGTTCCTACATTCATTTAATATTACATAAAATTGAAAGTTTCAGTTTCTTGTTAAAAACTTGAGTATGCATCACTTTTAGTAAAAATAATTAAATTGTAGGCTCGGTTTAAAACTGAACCGTCAGGCCGGTAAAATTGAGCTCAGTGGCTCAGTTTTAAACTGAGCCTAATGGGTCTATAGCTCAGTTTAAATTGAGCAAGGATCAGTAAAACTGAGCTTACATGGCTCAGTAAAATTGAACCAGGCTCAGCAAAATGAGTCGGCTTAGTTTAAAACGGAGCCTACATGGCTCAGTTAAACTGATCCTAATGAGTAGTGCATAGATTTAACACTCTCCCAATTTTCATTTCAATGCCCTAGTCACATAACTTCGCCTGCACGTATGTTTTGCAATACCATGGTGAAATACACACATGGGAAGTATAATTAAAGGTAAATATGTAATTCTTCTTGCAGTTGTAAAATTTAAAACTGGATCATTTGAAAAAATTGGATTTAGAATTACTAAATTTTGAACAAAGATTCAGGGTTGATTCAATAGCAATGCAGCTAAACCAACAGTAATTTAAGAAAAGAATTGAAGAAACGTGTTGATACACAAGTGACAAGAAATCACCTTTTGATACTAATACAAGAGGCTTAGCTGTAAAAAAGAGAATAATGTGATATGTGGCAACATAAAATTTCATTAACAAAAGTGGTTCCATCTTATTTGTATAGCAGTTATGTAAATTTCAGAACTTATGTAACTACAGTTGGACTACAACAAAATTAAGACAGACCTCAACATCTTGTAATTGGATGTGGAATAAACAAATGGAATTGTAATATTGCAGCATACACACTCTAGGCATTAATACACACTGCAAATTGTTTGAGCAAAATATAAGATCCAAAGAGGAGCGCTAAGCAGTGGAATAGTAGAGGAAAAGCCATCAACAGGGAAGAAGCTTATATGTGAGGAACACAAAAAATGAAATATCATAAGAATGATATTTGATTTCATTTATGCTTATATATTGTTCACACATTCATTTATGCTTATATATTACAGTATAAGATTTGTTGTCCTTGCTCTTTCCATCCTAGTATTTGTTCTGATCACTGCACTTCTTTCATTCTCTTTCGACATTGCATAACTTTTGGATATAATTAAGCCCCCAGCTGCCCAGCATCATATCTAACAATTTCTGCTTATTTAAAAAATATTGGATATCATTCAAAAATATATCTTGATTACGACTACACAAATATACGCTTGGAATTTCTGTAATACTCAAAGTGTTGAGTTTCGGCATTCCCTGCGTACCGTACACGCTTCACCGTGTCTATCGGAGTCAACAGTTGAAGTCTCTCATGCCGGCGTCCCGATTGAACATCCCCATCGCCTCCCATCGAGCATATAATTTGGTATTGGCAAGCACTTATTGTAACAAAAAAATCCCCATTGTTACATGCCACCAATACCATATATATACCACGATCTTTCTTAATATCTTGCGACGTGGGACAATTCACCTGTTCAATCCACGCACCCACTCCATTCCAATGTGAGCCACACCTAACACAAAGAAGGAATCATTCCTTATGCATAGAGAAGTATATAAACATGTCTTGGTTATGACTACACAAATAGAATAATAACTTCTTACACACATAAAACCAGTTCATTTGATGGTCTTTTAAGAGCTTTAGACAAGATGCATAAATATATCTACCTTTTATTTATTTATTTATTTTTATTTTATTTTTTTGTGTGTGTGTGAAAAGAAATCAACACAGTCGGCGTCATCAAGGAGCAAACGACTAGCCCAGCGTTTAAAATTTATTTTATTGTTTGGGGGTGATAGTTGGCATTTTTGTCCAATAGGAGTTTGTTCACACTTTTTTAAGGTAAACGAACATAACACTCAACTCTTATTGGTGGAAATCAAAAGGATCCATATGGACCCCCCTGATTTCCACCAATAGAAGCCGAGTGTTATGGTGACTTACCTTAAAAAATGTAAACAAACTTGCACTCATTTTTGTCCGTATGCCTCGTGAGTTGGCCACATACATAATGGATCCATTCCAACTATATATAGTTTAATTCTGTAAACTATAAATCTTTTAAAGTGACTGCTATTTCAATTATGGTAAACAATTTACAATAACGAAAGACGGGCCATCACACAATAATGTAGGGCAGAAGCGTTTCAAATACAAAACGTAGGGTGTGTTGGTTGGTCCAAAACGGACCAACTGAGCCGTTTGTCAACAGTCCATTTTGAATCAGTTGCCCAATGGCTGAAAATGGAGCCGCTGGGCTCGGAGAATGGAATCGACCCGACTGTTGCTAACAAAAACGCTCAAATTCTCCGTTTAAAGCGTCAAACGCATTCTCCGCTAACTTCCATTCTCCGCTATAATGCTCCACTCAAATTCTCTGCTTCCGCTTGCGTCAAACACACCCTTAGTCCATGGTTCTATATTGTGTGTGTATGTATGTATATATGGTTTTCTAAATTAGATACTTTATTTTAAAAACTTGGTCTATGGTTGCATGTTGTATATTATGTGTATTACATTAACGTTTCCCATTACATTATATATATATATATATGCAACCATGAATTTTTTTTGAACAAGTTAACTTTACAGTTTAAGCAACCATGAAAAAATTATTTAGTGCCTTAAATATACATATGGATAAACCAATAAATTGTTGAGTTTAGGCATTCTCTGTGTACCGTACATTTGTACGGGCTTCACCTTGTCTACACGAGGTCAACGGTCAAAGTTTTCGATGTCGGCGTCCCGACTGAACATCCTCTATCGCCACCTATCGAGCATATAATTGGCAAGCACTTGTTGTAATAAAAGAAATCCTCAATTTTACATGCCACCAACACCATATATATATCACGATCTTTTTTAATTTCTTGTGATGTGAGACTATTCATCCGTTCAAACCACACACCCACTCCAATGAGAATGACGGATCCATCTATAAAACCGTCTTTTATATTTTTTTTGTTTAGTTTTTGGGCCAAGCCCAATATTTCTTTTAGCCTATATAATACAAGGCTATGTACAAACGAACGTTATGTAACATACACAAACTTTGCTTCCGCATCAGTTAATAATAGAAAACATTTTCTTCAGAATTTCAACTTGGTATCAGAGCCAAGTCTGATTCAGGTGAAAGATCATCAGTAGTGTTGATCTTTCAGGCGATCCATCAGATAAAGTTCATCATTTGGATCTCCCTTCATCAAAGTTACAACTTATCCCTTGAAGGTTGTGGCTTTATTCAAGAATCAAGTGCCTCGCCAATTTAATCTGAGCTGCATCTTGATTCAATCATAAAGCTTGTGACAGTCCAGAATTGTGATCAAGAAGCTGATCAGAAAGCACCAAGAAATCATCATATTTGAATCAGTGCCATCACAGATTGCTTATCAGTTCTTTCTTACCTATTCTTATCAGATTTAATCTGTTCCTTCGTCATCATTTAAGAAATCTGAGTTGCATCTTGTTCAACAAAGAGATTTCTTGAAATAATTTACAATTCAAAGCTTTTGACAGCAATTCCTTTCTATACATTTTAGCATCAGTGTTTATCATTCTGTCATCATGGTAGAAACTGATCCTTCAAATATGAATCCAACAAGCCCACAAGTTTCCAGTGCTCAAGTTTCCAGCAATAGAGGTCATCAAACTCAGAGTGATCCAATCCAAGTTTTGATGAAAACTATCATCAAACCGCAAAGCCAATTGATCTCAACCCATCTTGATGAAACAAATTACCTGTTATGGAAATTACAGGTTGAAACAGCAGTTAGAGCATATGGATTAGAAGATTACATTCTTGGAACAAAAATTGTTCCACCCAAGTTTATTAGAGACAGTGAAGAAAGGTTGGTGAGTAATCCTGAATATGTTATGCATCAGAGACAAGATGGTTTGGTGTGTGCATGGTTAATGTCTTCTATTGGCCCAGCAATATTACCACAACTTATTGGAGTTAAAACAACTCAAGAAGTCTGGGAAACTGTACAAAGAAAATTTTCAAATAAATCTTCAGCAAGGGTCATGCACTATAGAAGGCAGTTGCACAGTATAAGGAAAGGTGAATCATCAATGAATGAGTATTTACTCAAAGTAAAAAACATTTGTGATCAGTTAAACTCAGCAGGTCAAAGAATACCTGAATCTGAACAAGTTATTGCAATTGTGAGTGGTTTAGATGATGAATATGAAGCAGCCACAGCAATTATATTGTCAATGGATCCAACACCCTCACTACAGTATGTTCACTCTACTTTATTATCTCATGAAGGAAGAATTGAGCACAAGAAAAATATTAGTTCAGATTTATCTGTTAACTACACAACATATGGTAGAGGCAAGAACCAAGAAAAGGCAAATAATTCAAGAAATCAAGCCAATAATCAAAGAGGAGGTTGGTCAGGCAGAGGTAGAAGAGGTGGCAGAAGCAATAATAATAACAAAACTAGATGCCAAATATGTGAAAAAGTGGGACACAGTGCAAGCAAATGTTATTTCAGGTACAATTCTAATTACACACCCTCACAACAAGGCAGTTCTAGTGCAAATCTGGTCAATACTACAAAAGATGGTAGTAAAACTCAAGCAGAAATTCAAAATACCGAAGCTACAACAAGTGATGATGTGTCAGATGATTGCTGGTACCCAGATTCAGGTGCAACCAACCATGTAACCAACAGCTTAAGCAATTTAAACTTGGGAAACAAAGAGTACAAAGGTATGCAAAATCTTACTGTTGGTAATGGTAAACTTGCACTTATAACACACACTGGAAATGAAGTTTAGATGGAACCAGGAAATTATTTTTAAAAAATTTATTGAGAGTTCCTTCAATAAAGAAAAATTTAATGAGTGTTTCCCAATTTGCTAAAGACAACAATGTCTTTTTTGAATTTTACCCAAATGCATGTATTGTCAAGGACATACTGACACATAAAATTCTTTTGCAGGGTAAAGAAATGGGGGATTATACATGTTTGACTGTAGTTCTATTGACTCTAATCATGAATATGATAAATGTATAATGTCTGTTACTAATGATTCTAATAGATTCAAGGATTTTGATATGTGGCATTGTAAGCTTGGACATCCTAGTGTTAAAATTACTAGACATGTCATGTTGAATAATAATATCTCTGTTAATCAAATCCCAGAATCTTATATTTGCAATGCTTGTCAATTGGGAAAGAGTCATAAACTTGCATTTCCAGACTCACAAACCACATACACTAGACCACTTGAGTTAATTGCCACAGATTTATGGGGTCCAGCACATATTAGTTCTAATTATGGGCACAAGTATTATATTTCATTTATTGATGCTTACTCAAGATTTGTCTGGATTTACATGTTAAAAACAAAATCTGAAACCAGTAGTGTTGTTATTCAATTTATTAATAAAGTTGAAAACAATACTGGAAATAGGGTAAACATTTTTCAGACAGATGGTGGTAGAGAGTTTTTACCACTAAAAACTTTTTTTGAAAGAAAAGGTATCAATCATAGAACTACTTGTCCCTATACTTCTGAACAGAATGGCTTAATAGAAAGGAAACATAGGCATATAGTTGAGACAGGATTAACATTACTTGCTCAAGCATCAATGCCATTTAAATACTAGGCAGATGCTTTTTATACTGCAGTTCACTTGATTAACTTAATGCCTACTAAGGTGTTAAAGTTCAAGTGTCCTCAAGAAATGTTAACTAAAATTACACCTGATTATAAACATTTGAAGGTGTTTGGATGTGAATGTTTTCCTTTCTTAAGACCATATAATAATCATAAACTAGATTACAGGTCGACTGCCTGTACATTCTTGGGTTATTGCTCTAAACAAAAAGGATATAAATGTCTAGATAAAAATGGGAGAATTTATATTTCTAGACATGTAAGATTTAATGAACATGTATATCCTTTTAGCAAATCAAATGAGAGTATTTCAAATAAAATTGTAAGTGCTAGACAAGTTAGATTTGACATACCAGATGAAATTGAAGTATTGGTGCCTGCTCATCATGAACAACATAACACCAATACTAGCTCTCAACACACAATACCTTCAAGTAGACCAGGTCAAGAGCAATCTACTTTCAGTAGTGATCATACTAGCTCTCAACACACCATGCCCTCAAGTAGGCCAGGTCAAGAGCAATCTACTTTCAGCAGTGATCATGGTGCAGAACAACAAAGACAATGTGTTAGTGGAACTCATATTGATCAAGCTGAAGACAATAATATTACGAATGAAAGCCCAAGTACAACAGTAAGAGATGCAGGCAATCAAGTCACTACAGTCAGAGAAGCTGAAAATCAACATCCTATGATTACTAGAGCAAAAAGTGGTATTTTCAAACCAAAAATTTATAATACTACTGCTGATATAGAAGAACCATCATCATATTATGAAGCAGTTCAGAATGATAACTGGAATTCAGCCATGCAGGATGAGTACAATGCTTTAATCAACAAAGGAACTTGGATATTGGTAGAAAAACAAAATCATAAAAATATTATTGGCTGTAGATGGGTTTATAAATTAAAAAAGAATGCTGATGGTTCAATTTCCAAATACAAAGCAAGATTAGTTGCAAAAGGGTATTCACAACAGTATGGATTTGATTTTTCAGAAACATTCTCACCTGTTGTGAAACCAGTTTCAATAAGAAACATATTAACTATTGCTTTGTATAAAAATTGGAGCATCAAGCAACTGGATGTTAATAATGCCTTTCTTAATGGTGAATTGCAGGATGAAGTATACATGGAGCAACCTCAAGGATTTATTCAGCATGAAAACAAGAATTTGGTGTGCAAGCTGAATAAGGCCATCTATGGTTTAAAGCAAGCACCAAGAGTTTGGTTTGACAAGCTCAAGGCTACTCTAGTCAACTATGGCTACATATCATCTAAATCAGACAATTCAATATTTATTAAAATTACTGATACTACTGTAACATATATACTTATTTATGTTGATGATTTTATTGTTACAGGAAGCAGTATTGATGAAATCAAGAACATCACACACATGTTGAATTCAGAATTCTCAATTAAAGATCTGGGTGACTTAAACTACTTTCTGGGAATAGAGGTCAAAAGAACATGTGATTCAGAAATTCAACTTAATCAGAAGAAATATATATCAGAAATACTTCACAGAGCTCAGATGAATAAGGCCAATTCTTTACCTACTCCAATGGTTATTAGCACACAATTATCTAAACACAAAGGAGAAACATTTCAAGATGGAAAATTTTATAGAAGCATTGTTGGGGCTCTCCAATATGCCACAATAACTAGACCTGACATAGCCTATAGTGTTAATAAAGTAAGCTAGTATATGCAAAATCCATTGGACAATCATTGGAGAGCAGTCAAAAGAATTCTCAAATATCTCAAAGGAACTATAGATCATGGTCTAATCCTAAAGACAAGTAATTCATTAAACATTAATGCATATGCAGATGCAGATTGGGGAACAGACTGTGATGACAGAAAATCGACATCAGGTTTCTGTATATTTTTAGGTCAAAATCCAGTGTCATGGTGTGCAAAAAAACAAAATACTGTTTCCAGATCAAGCACCGAAGCTGAATTTCGAAGTGTAGCAAGTTGTACAGCAGAAGTCATGTGGATACAATCTTTGTTAAGTGAATTAAAGATTACTTCATCTAAGCATCCAACAGTATGGTGTGATAATGTTAGTGCAATCTCATTATCTTCAAATCCAGTGTTACATTCCAAAACAAAGCATATTGAGTTAGATCTCTATTTTATCAGAGAACAAGTTATCAAAGGAAAGTTAAAATTTGGATATATACCTTCTGCGAATCAAAAAACAGATATACTTACAAAACCCTTGTCAAAGCCTAGCTTCGTCAAGATTAAAGAAGAACTGAACGTCGATGTGGTCAATAAAGCTCAAAGATCCAACAGATTGATTTATGTTCCAGATGTATAACGAAGCATAAACTTCTCTTGTTGATAGGGCCTCCGATTGTTGTCAGATCAACTCCCTCAGTCAGGTTTTCTTCAGAATCGACATAGATCAACTCTGATTCATCAATTCAAACCTCTCTCAACAAACCCAGAGGTCTTGAGCGTTTTAAACTCAAGCTTAGCTGGATTCATCTGTCGTGGAGGCCTGCCTGAAGGAAGATCGTCCATCAATTGGAGGCGTCGATGATAAAGGAGCCGCCATTTTTCTGTCGAGAGCAAACCCTAAGTAGGGTTTGAAGGGGACAAATGAGAATGACGGCTCCATCTATAAAACCGTCTTTTATATTTTTTTGTTTAGTTTTTGGGCCAAGCCCAATATTTCTTTTAGCCTATCTAATACAAGGCTATGTACAAACGAACGTTACACAAACTTTGCTTCCGCATCAGTTAATAATAGAAAACATTTTCTTCAGAATTTCAACTCGCTCCATTTCAATGCAAGTCATACCTAACATAAATTCCATCTTTTATTGGTTGAAAATGGCTAACTAAAACCTAACATGCAAAGCATGCCGTGAAATGTAAAATCTCCCTTCATACAGCATGTTGTTCTTTATGCTGATTATTGTACTATGCGTATTTACCGAATTAAATTTCATGTATTTATGATGGTGGCAATTTGAAAGTTACAGAATTGCTTAATTATGACGAATACATTCAAATACCTTGAATACTATTGGTCATACTATTTAGGAGATAGCCTCTCTATGGTTGTCAATGTTGAACAGAAAACATGGACCGTTTTGATTATGTAAAGTTTCCCGAATATGGCCTCTTACCGAGTGGTTTATGCTTATTTTTCTTTCTCATTCTATTAATACTAATCACAAAAGAATTTATCGTTGAGTTTGCAGTTTTATTTACTAAAGTTCTTCCTTATCTTTTATGAAATTATGTTTTTTTGGTCTTAACTACATGATAAAATTAGCATACACTCATCTAAGGAGCCTCAGTGAGTATACATTATTTTTCATATTAATTTGATCCGACTCTGTAAGCATATTTTATAAAAGTTAACAACATATTAGGAGAAATGTTACACCACTGACAAATTATTTCACGTTTACCTAGGACTACAATGCGCATATTTGACATGAAATATTCCAATATTTAACATTACAAATAATTTATTTAATATATCGGGCCTATAAGTAATGTTATTTGACACGGAGAAGAATTTGCAAAGAAAGGTCCCAGGACTGTCGACTCTCTGAAATCGTTTGTGCTGAAAGAGGCAGAGAAAGCTGCTCGAAAGAAAATAGAAGGCGACGCGGAAGCCTTATAGTGATTTTGTAGACAATCGTTTTGTTTGTTTGATGACATTATATTTCTATACTTTATTTTTGTACCTTTGGCATTATATTTCTGTATTTTATTTTGTACCTTATCCTATGCATGTGGCCTATCTGGATAGATTAATGTCATTCGGTTAGGTTTGCCCCCCCCCCCCAACAACCAAAAAAAAGAAAAGAAAACCAATGTTATTAAATCAAACCACCTGTATTCAAAATCTCATATCCGCTATATCCAATCAATCGGTACCTACTGATTTTTACATTTTTGCAATTAAGTCATCTTTCTTTTTTTGACTTAATTGCAAAATGGTGGAAATCAAAGATCCTGATTGGTTAGCTATAGGGAAACAGTGAAATTTGAATATAGTGGATTTGCTCTCGTTTTGTTGTTATCTAAGGCAACTTACACGTTGAATCTACATCTCATGTCATGTTCATTACGGCACGACGCTTACATCATAATTTAAGAGTGTGAATGTTAATGAGTTAATAGTATTCAATGTATATTCTGTTATGTAATTTGTGTGTCTAGTAGAGAAATGCAAATGTCCCACATGATAGAAGAAGAAGGAAATGGAATGTATATAATGTTTTATCAAACATGATAAACAAATTGAATAAAGTCCATAAATAACTAATTGGGCTAACAAATTGGGTTTACATTTAAATGGTCATAGATAGGCACTTGGGTCATCTTGGGCCTTGATTGTTCATACATAGGCGCCACCGTACAGATTTCGAATTTTGTTTTTAAAATTCAAATGCGCGACTGTTGAAACAGTTGCGTCTTTTTAAACGGTCGCGACCTTACGCCAACAGGAACCTTCTTCTCTATAAATCCGGCTCTCTCCAGTCAGAAAACAATAACTATTGATCTCTCCTTCTTCCTCTCTCACAGCAATTCTCGATCCTTATTGTATCCTGCGAGCAAGTTTCTTGTACTGCGGAAATATTGTTTTTAGATAGTGACAACACGCCTCAACTGTAACACGCTACCTCCGTTAAGGTCACTCACAAAGGGAATGCCTTGACTTTGATGGAGCGTTTTAGTAGACAGAACAGAAATTTACAAGATAGATAAAACAGTACTTGAAAAATTAATAACTTTATTACAACAGAAACCGAAGTAAGTTTGGTTACATCTTTTCAAATCACAATATCGGAATTCAAGTACAAAATACCAGCCTTGTACAAAAGCCTTCATAATGCATAGTTTTTAAAATCATAATCTCCATCATAAACTGCCATGGAAAGATAGAGCCAAGACCATGCGGTACTTCAAGCAGAGAAAATCCGAATCAAGCTCCTATACTTCCACCCTAAAAAAACCTTTGGGGGGGACGAAAGAAAAGGGGCGAAAACAAGCAAGGTCAGACATAAAGTCTGGCAAGTCCGGTGACTTTCAGCATATGAACAGATAATAATATCATGACGTGAAAATAAAGCTGGATAAGAGACAACAGCAACAGGAGTAACTAGGATACTTAAGCTAAACAGAAGAAACAGAACGATATAGCCAAGTTATGCTTCTTACTTATATTTTACTTCTATGCACTAATACTAGTATAACAGGATTAGGCGTTACCCTAATGTCTGAACTGAAACAAAAACGGAACAGAATAATCTATACAGGAACAGAATGCCAGTAATGGGCCTTTACCACCCCAACAAACGGAAGGTACATAAACGGAATCAGAGAAGGAAATAGAATAATCCCTACAAAAACAGAATGTTAGAATTAGGTGTACACTAGTAAATGGGCCTTTACCACCCCCAATAGACGGTACCACGCAGAAACAGACAGGTGTTACCACCCAACAAAAACAGATGTAGCCCAATGGAAACAGACAGAACTAAGTGTACCCTAAATCTACCCCAAATGATCGACTCCCTAATACATAAATACCCTGTGCCAACCGCACAGAAGGGTGTATCACTCCCAAAAGTGGCAACCTTTAAATGACACAGACCTATTTACAGATGTCACGGCGTCTTACATCCTCAGAATAATCTAAAACTTTATTCCATTTCTATCTTTTTCCCCCCTCCAGGTCCTCAGGGTGGGCCCAGCTCTAGCGGAGTTTGATTGGATTGCTTTATCTCTCTTTTGGAAAGCTTGGACCGTTGAAGTAAAGTCTAGCTTGTTATCTTCTTTAATGACTATTTATGTAATGGGGTTATGTATTTTGTTTTATCAAGATGGATATTGTACTTGACTCTGATTTATGGTTTTATGATGTAATAAACATGCTTAATTTCCGCTACAATGAAATAAAGTTTTAGATTTCCAAGTACTACTTATTATCTGTCATGTTGTAATTTTTCTGTTCTATATTCACTTAAAACCTCCATGGAAGTTAATGCATTCCCTTTGTGAGTGACATTAATGGACGTGGGGTGTTACACGTGGTATCAGAGCTTAAGGTTACCAGAACAGATAATTTTTTTAGAAAAACTATTTTTCTAAAGTATTTTTGGAAGAAGTGTTTTCAAAAACATGTCTTAATGAGTTATTTTAAGAGGAAAGTTTTTATGAAAAACATAATCCCCAATAGCCATATATCTTTATCTTACGAATTCTCCATTTTGAATCTTTCCTTTTTCGTTTCAGCATGGCTGAAGATCCTAACCTTCCGGAGGGTGTAACGATACCAGGATGGTATAAGAGGTTATCAGAGGCTAGGGCCGCTGCAGGTCCAGCCAATGTTCCTCCACCACCAGTTGCACCCGCTCCTCCTCCTCCTCCTCCTCCCCCTCCTCGCGTTGATACTTTTGCAAAGACATGCAATGAATTTAAGGCTATGGGTGGAAAACCTTTTCAAGGGTCAGAAACATTTGTGGAAGCTAGAGATTGGCTTAAGGAGGTGGAAGAATTGCTAGAAATCTTTGAAGAAGAAGAAGGGAGGAAAGTCAAATTAGCAGCTTGGTTAATGAAGGGAGAGGCCTCGTTTTGGTGGGAGGTCACTAATGAGGAGCGTCCTTTTGATTCTTGGGCGGATTTCAGACGTAGGTTTGAGGCAAAGTTTCTCTCAAGGGCAGAAGAGAATCTATATGTGGAAAGGTTCTTGACATTAAAGCAAGGAAGCTCATCAGTGAAAGAGTACGTCAACAAATTTAACCAATTGGCAAGGTTTGGCTTAGATTTGGTTAACACGCAGGAGAATAAGGCTCTGAGGTTCGTTAATGGCTTGAATGAGCCATTGCAGGGGTTGGCTATGACCCACATCCCTATGGGGGCCACCTTTGAGAAGCTAGTAGACATGGCACTCATGCACGAGGAGAAAAGCGCTAATGCTAATAAGGCACCCGAGAAGAAAGGGGATCAGAAGAAACCACAACAGCAAAACAAGAAGGGTGGTAAAGACAATAATGGCAAAGGAAAGAAAAGATGCTTTAACTGTGGGACACCAGGCCATCTCAGCAAGGATTGCATAAAGAAAAAGAAGACTGGTTGTTTTCACTATGGTGAAGCGGGACATCTAGTGAAGGACTGCCCAAAGAAGGGGCAGAGGGCAGGGTCTACCTCGGGAGGACAGGTGCAGGCTCTTATGGCACCAGGGCAGGCAAGGGGACAAGTTCAGGCTCTCGCGGTCCCACCGCTGCAAGAACGAGGTAGAACCATTTCTGTTGAAAGCTTAGTTTTTCTGTTTGATCATCCTGTCCGTACCTTATTCGATTCGGGCGCATCGCATTCGTTTATCTCTACATCATTAGTTGAATCACTGCACTTAAACACTAGTTTAATAGAGGATACCTTAGTTGTTTCGAATCCAATTGGGGGCTCAGCTTATTTGTCCATGATATGTTTGGATTTGAAAATTTCTATACTTAGCGTTGAGTTTAGATGTGATGCTTATGTTTTGGGCTTCACGGGCTATGGGCTAATTTTAGGAATGGATTGGTTATCCAGAAATGGGGTCGTTCTTGATTGTGAAAGGAGAGTAGTTAGGCTCATGACTCGCCTTAGCAACACACTCGAAATCTTTTGTAATCCCATAAATTCCGTTATGCTAAGTTATCTAGAATCGCTTGACGCGTCTGTGGAGAATCTACGATCTGTTAGAGTGGTCCGAGAATACTCGGATGTGTTTGAGGAGGTGAAGGGCTTGCCTCCGAAGCGGGAGATAGATTTTCGAATAAATCTTGTGGATAATGCAAAACCAGTATCTTTGCCAGTACGCCACATGGCTCCTCGTGAAAGGAGGGAACTCAATAAGCAAGTGAAGGAGTTGCTTGAGAAGGGGTTCATAAGACGAAGTACATCGGAGTGGGGTGCTCCAGTAGTATTTGCCATGAAGGCGGATGGGTCGCTTAGACTTTGTGTGGACTATAGAGAACTTAATAAGCTTACTAAGAAGAACAGACACCCACTGCCGAGGATTGACGATCTCTTCGATCAGTTAGTTGGCATCTCAGTGTTTTCGCAGTTGGACTTAGCCACTGGTTTCCATCAGTTGAGAGTGGCTGAGGATAGCATAGACAAAACTGCCTTTAGGACTCCGGACGGTTTCTATGAATGGCTAGTGATGCCCTTCGGTTTGACAAACGCCCCCGCATACTTTGTTGATTTGATGAGTAGGGTGTTTAGGGAGTACCTTAATAAATTCGTGGTGGTCTTTGTAGACGACATCTTGATCTTTTCTAACAATGAAGAAGAGCATGCCCTACATCTTAGGGAAGTGTTGGAGACTCTACGAGCGCATAACCTTAAAGCTAAATTTACTAAGTGTCACTTCTGGAGAGAGGAAGTGCGATTCTTGGGGCACGTGGTTTCCAAAGAAGGGATAGCTATGGATCCCGCGAAGGTGGTGGCCATCCAAGATTGGAAGGTCCCTAAAAATGCTATCGAAGTAAGGAGTTTCTTGGGGTTGGCTGGCTACTATAGGAAGTTTATCAAAGACTTCGCAAAAATATCAGCTCCATTGACACGCCTGACGAAGAAGAACCTAGTCTTCGCATGGGACATAGATTGTGATGATGCGTTCCAACGTTTGAAGAGAGCTTTGACTTTAGCCCCAGTCTTAGTGCTGCCAGACGGGAGTAAGCCGTTTACTGTTTATACCGATGCTTGTGGGATAGGACTAGGCACAGTCTTAATGCAAGAGGGAAGGGTAATAGCCTATGGTGGAAGACAGTTGAGAGCGCATGAGAAAAATTACCCTACACATGACCTAGAGTTGGCCGCTATTGTTTTCGCGCTTAAGTCTTGGCGCCATTATCTTCTTGGGGAGAAATTCGAATTGTTCACTGACCACAAATCGCTAAAATACTTGTTCTCTCAGAAGGACTTGAACTTAAGGCAGCAAAGGTGGATGGAATTCTTAGCGTCCTACGATTTCGAAATAACATATACCCCTGGCAAGGGTAACGTGGTGGCAGACGCCTTAAGTAGGAAAAGGCTGTCCTTGAGTCCGTTGTTTGTTGAACGACGAAACTTAGAATTCATCTCTATGTTTGATTTTAGACCTTCCGTTGACTTTGTACCCGGTTTGCTAGCATCCTTGGAGGTCAGACCTACGCTTTTGGGACGGATTGGTGAGGCACAGCGAGACGACCCACAGTTGGTTGAGTTAGTGGAGAAGCTCAAAAGAGGGGAGTCATCAAGCCATCTCCGTAGGTATACCCTGGATGATAAGGGATGGTTACGTAGGGATAATAGACTTTGTGTACCTCGAGACGAAGGTTTGAGGAAGGCTATTCTTGACGAAGCACATCATTCGAAGATGACCATTCATCCCGGCGGGGACAAGATGTACAAAGACATGAAGCGAGTTTTATTTTGGGCCGGTATGAAGAGGGATGTGGCCGAGCATGTCGCTAGATGCTTGGTGTGCCAACAAGTAAAAGCGGAGCAAAAGAAACCCGGTGGGTTGCTTCACCCATTGGAGGTTCCACTATGGAATTGGGAAAGTGTCTCGATGGACTTTGTGGATGGATTACCAAGATCAAGGAAGGGTAATACGGGGATTTGGGTTATAGTAGATAGACTTACTAAAAGCGCCCATTTTATTCCCGTGAAGAGTAAGAAGACTGCTCCATGGTTAGCTTCTGTATACGTCCGAGAGATAGTTCGTTTACATGGTGTTCCTTCCAACATAGTAACCGACCGCGATCCTATCTTCACTAGCGAATTTTGGAGGAGCTTGCAAGAAGCGGTAGGGACTCAGTTATGTTTGGGCACCGCATATCATCCTCAGACGGACGACCAAACCGAGAGGGTGAATCGTATTCTAGAGGACCTTTTGAGGCTATGTATCCTAGACTTTGGGGTACATGGGAAGAGCATCTTCCATTGGTGGAGTTCGCATATAATAACAGCTTTCAATCTAGCATTGGCATGGCACCTTTCGAAGCTCTTTATGGACGACCTTGTCGTTCACCTACATGTTGATAAGATCTTACTTGGGCCCGATATGATTAGAGAGACTTCGGAAAAGATTGACTTGATTCGAAGGAGGATGAAGACAGCGCAAGATAGGCAGAAATCTTATGCAGACAAAAGGAGGACAGATCTTGAGTTTGATGTTGGGGACATGGTCTTTATCAAAGTGTCTCCATTACGAAATGTCGTTCGCTTTGGGTCCTTTGGGAAATTAGCACCAAGGTTTGTAGGGCTGTTTCCAATTAAGGAGAAGATTGGACAGATGGCGTATAGAGTGGAGTTGCCTGAGAGACTTAGTGGTGTACACGACGTATTCCATGTGTCACATTTGAGGAAGTGCTTGCACAAGACCGCGGAAGTGGTAGAGCCGAGCTTGCTTAGAGAGGTGGAGATAGAGCATGATGCGACGATTCGATGAGCTCCTACATGCATTCTTGGGTCGGAGATCAAGAAGTTGAGGAATCGAGAGGTCAGACTAGTCAAAGTGCAATGGGGAGATGATGAGAGCAACGCTACTTGGGAGACAGAAGCGAAGATGCATTCGTTGTACCCTTTTCTTTTTGAGGGTATGTCTTTTAATTTCTCCTTTATCGCTTAGCTTGTACTTATATTATCTTTAGTATGTCCTCTCGCTAGTATCTTTGACCTTTAGTTAGGATAATCCTATGGTTGAAACATGTGTTTGAGACGTGTTATGTATGATGGATGCAAAGTGGATGCAAGTGTTTTCTAGTGGTTGCTCGTGGATGCATATACACACACTTTAGGCACTAGACCGGCTCAGTCACTTCATATTGCATATTGCATATATATGGATGTATTTAGTAAAATGGATGTATAAGGATTTTTTTTATCATATGGATGCTGCATTCATATGGTGATTATGCACGCATATAGAGATAATATGTAGCATTAAGGAACTTTTGCATACATAATGGACGCATGGCACTATCATGATTTGCATTAAGGAGGTCAACTGAATCAGTAGACCGCCTGATTTTGCATTAGATAAGGAACATATACACAAACTTCATGCATATGTTCACACAACATTAGAAACTTTATAAGGACAATGGATGCCAGTGTTTGATGTTTGAGTAGTTGGTTGTTTGGATGTTAGGATATACATTCTTCTTGACTTGAAGATTTCGGGGTTGAAATCCTTTAAGGAGGGGAGACTGTAACACCCCGTAATTCTGTTAATATTAATATTCACAAATTAAAGAATAACTAATCTCAGACGTAAGAATTGTGGGAAACGGGTTGCACCATTGTGTTCGTCTCGGAATTCTGGTTGAAATAGAGTCCGAGTTTGCGTGATTTGGACTTCGTATGAAGGAGATATAGCCGTCGGAAGTTTCAGAAAATTCAAAATTTGAAGTCAAACAGGCCAGGCGGGAAATTTCCCGCCCAGCACCCAGGTCGACTGGGCAGTCGACACCCCCAGGACCAGGTCGACTGCGCAGTCGACTTGGGTGTCGACCTGGTCAAGTCGGCCAGGTTTTGGCAGAGCCCAATCTTGAGCTGCTGATGTGTCTTTAGGGCTGAGTTGGCTAAATTAACGGTTTAGGTTAGTTCTGAGTTGATCTGACGGTCTCAATAAATCCTAAACTCTATATATACCTAGGTAGTCTCTCACTCTAAATTCACATGAAAAATAGAGTAGCCGCCGTCATACCGTCGCCATGGAACTCAGTGTAGCCGCCGCCAACTAAGAAGGAAGAAAGCTAATCAAAACTCTAATTCTACTCAACGCTAAAGCAAATCAAGACTCTCTTTCTTTTCTAATTGTAAGTATGATGATTTTAATAAGATTATTAGCAAACTAATTAGATTAAGTTGTGATATGGATTATAAGAGGATGATGTGAATTATTGATTATATATGTTGTAAATATTATGCTATCATGTATGTTGTAAACCCTATGTTATGTGATGATGTTATATATATATTGAAAGTTTCTATGCTAAGTTGCGATGTTACAAAGTCATGATGTTATTATTTATGTTATAGTTAGCTTATGCTTGATCAAATCATGATGTTGATTATATATATGTTTGGGGCTATGATGATTCACATGATAAATCACATGTACCTATGCAAGTTTAGATTGATTAGTATGTATAATCTCACATATCCTATGACATCTATTTAGACCTAAAATTAGGTTATAACATGTGTGAGTTCTATGGGTTAGATGCTAGTTTACACCATCATTATGTTGCATAAACCACATATGCAAGTTTATACATGAATTTGGATTATGATCATATTATGTAAGTTGTGATATTTAAGCAAACAAGTTGACACCTTTAGATCCATGACATGTGTAGTTTTATGCGAGTTTCACCCCTATTATGATTAGATCTATTTTATTTGTCTATATGTTGTGATAATTTATCTTTGTGCAATGAGTTAGACTATTCGAGTCTAACGTATATTTTGCGTTGAATAAGCGAACGTATAACATGGGGTAGGGGTAATATTAAGGATTTAATATTAAGAAATTGGGGTGCAATTGATATGATTTTGCATACCGTAAGTGGATGGCCATAATTGAGTCAATTATGGACATCATAAAAATTGGAATTAATTAATGATTTGAATAGGGATATATTTAAAACTGGGGTAAAAGATTATAAGTGTTAATCAATGCTTAGGACACGAGGTTGGACTCGTTTGTGACGTAAAACTGCCCGGACCCGCCCGGCGAATCCAGTGGTCACAAATGTCAGCCCAACGTGAGAGGTCCTAGGCCCAAATTAAAGCATAACAGTTGTAAAGACACGAGGTTAGACTCTTTTATGGTGTAAGACTGCCCGGACTCGCCTGGCGAATCCAGCTGCCATAAATGCCAGTCTAATGTGAGAGGTCTTTATGAGGTTATGGCCTGAATGAATTAAGAAATACTTAACCAGATAAACATGTGAAGTGGGACATGGGGGTTAAGTAGGTGCCTTGGGTGGCATGAGGAATCTAGTGGGTGCCTTTAGTGGCATTTGAAATACGATTAGTAAGACTTAACCAAACACACATGTAAATGAACATGACCAAGAAGAGGGTTAAGTGGGATATACTAGTGGGGACAAGCTTAGGTGGATAGCTTGTGGTAAGTAATTGGGGGCCCATTTCAACCAGTAACTCAAACGTATCTTTGTGGGCTCGACCCAAGTCGAGGACGGGACACGCATACTAGGCTTGACTATAAGAGGCCAAACGGGTTAGCGGTGGCAACGCAAGTCCAACGGGTTTCATATGCGTGTGTGGACCCGGGCTGGTAGGTAAGACGTTGTTGCATCATGTAGGTATAAGCCGTGCATCCTCAAGTTGTATCGGGTTGCCACTTTAGGGGAGTGATACACCCCACTGTGGGGCCAGCACGGGTATCTACGAGTAGGGAGCCGATCGCAAGTGGGTAGTGGGGTACACCTAGCGAAGATAGGGGCAGGCGGCACCTATGTAGTCAGCTAGGGGTACATGAAGTTATTTATAAAATTTCTATGTGAAGCAAGTGGGATCTACCTTTTAGGGTGACTGGTGTGGTGCAGTGTAGTAATTATTCGTTAGTATTAGGTGTGCCTTTAACGTTATCTTTATCTGCTCTTCCATACCCAATAGTTCATAGACATTTCCTTATTTTCCAGCTTGTGTCTCAGTCTAATTATTTTGATAATAGTATTGTTAGAATTATCATACTCGCCAGATTTTATGTCTGACCCCCTCCATTTCTATCTCCCCCCCCCCCCCCCGTCCTCAGGGTGGGCCCAGCTCTAGCGGAGTTTGATTGGATTGCTTTATCTATCTTTTGGAAAGCTCGGACCGCTGAAGTAAAGTCCAGCTTGTTATCTTCTTTAATGTCTATTTATGTAATGGGGTTATGTATTTTGTTTTATCAAGATGGATATTGTACTTGACTCTGATTTATGATTTTATGATGTAACAAACATGTTTAATTTCCGCTGCAATGAAATAAAGTTTTAGATTTCCAAGTACTACTTATTATCTGTCTTGTTGTGATTTTTCTGTTCTATATTCACTTAAAACCTCCATGGAAGTTAATGCATTCCCTTTGTGAGTGACATTAATGGACGTGGGGTGTTACAAAGTATAAAACTAAAGCTAGGTTCCCATTAGACATCGGTTTAAGAGAATAACTTCTAAGTATCAACCCCGAAGACCGAAATCAACATCAGATTAATACTCAGAGAATCACTCCCATTAAACAAATGCCCAACCGGAAAACTATTTCACATTTTGAGTAAAAACTCCTATCCTTTTCAGAAACCTACAGACTACTGATATAGATCAGATTACCAAATGATTCTTAGGAAACTAAGCATGATAAAAACTCAAAATGTATGCGTCACGCCCAACACAGATGCCCTCAAACCCCAACTTATTACAAATAGATGAGTCGTAATGGGGTCTGAGACTAAAACGGAAATAGAAACAAGACTAGTATTAAAATGCAGAGACTCAACTACAGAATTAAAATGCTAGAATAATCAGATAAGGAATTTAAACTTTCTACTGAAAATTTTTCCACCTCTATCCTGTCCACCAACGACGAGAGCATTCACCTACCTTCCAGAAGATTCTTCCCTTTGCCCTTGCCTTCTGGGGCAATCCTTGATCAGATTCACTGAAAACAACCGGTCTTCTTACATGTTAACAAGTCTTTCTCTAAAGTTGCCCCCATCGCGCGGAAAACCCTATGAAGCTCTAAAGAGGATTAGCCGTAGGTGAAATTACTGCGGCTACAGATGGAAGTTAGGCACTTCTTTGCCCTTCGACAGGCGTCGTAGTCTCATTATTCCTACGGAACCATGTCGCGATGAGGTTACCTCCCAGAAAGTCAGGAGCCCCGGAGACTCAGAAAAGAAGGAAACAAGGATTAAACAGAAAATCAAAAGATAGATATATGGCTTTGGGGACTATGTTTTCCAAAATAAACTTTCCTTTTGAAAATACTTCCCTTTTAAAATCTTTTTGAAAATAGTTTTCCAAACTTTTTATCAAATCCGGTAACCTTCAGCTCTGATACCAAGTGTAACACCCCACCTCCATTAAGGTCACTCACAAAGGGAATGCCTTAACTTTGATGGAGCGTTTTAGTAGACAGAACAGAAATTTACAAGACAAATAAAACAGTACTTGAAAAATTAATAACTTTATTACAACAGAAACCGAAGTAAGTTTGGTTACATCTTTTCAAATCACAATATCAGAATTCAAGTACAAAATATCAGCCTTGTACAAAAGCCTTCATAATGCATAGTTTTTAAAATCTTAATCCCAAACATAAACTGCCATGGAAAGATAGCGCCAACGCCAAGCGGTACTTCAAGCAGAGAAAATGCGAATCAAACTCCTATACTTCCACCCTAAAAAAACCTGTGGGGGGGGGAGGGGAAACGAAAGAAAAGGGGCGAAAACAAGCAAGGTCAGACATAAAGTCTGGCAGGTCCAGTGACTTTCAGCATATGAACAGATAATAATATCATGACACGAAAATAAAGCTGGATAAGAGACAACAGCAACAGGAGTAACTAGTATACTTAAGCTAAACAGAAGAAACAAAATGATATAGCCCAAGTTATGCTTCTTACTTATATTTTACTTCTCTGCACTAATACTAGTATAACAGGATTATGCGTTACCCTAATGTCCAAACTGAAACAGAAACTGAACAGAATAATCTATACAGGAACAGAATGCCAGTAATAGGCCTTTACCGCCCCAACAAATAGAAGGTACATAAACGGAATCAGAGACGGAAATAGAATAATCCCTACAGAAACAGAATGTTAGAATTAGGTGTGCACTAGTAAATGGGCCTTTACCACCCAACAGCCGGTACCATGCAGAAACAGACAGGTGTTACCATCCAACAGAAACAGACAGTACCCCAATGGAAACAGACAGAACTAAGTGTACCCTAAATCTACCCCAAGCGATCGGCTCCCTAATACATAAATACCCTGTGCCAGCCGCACAGAAGGGTGTATCACTCCCAAAAGTGGTAACCTTTAAATGACACAGACCTATTTACAGATGTCACGGCGTCTTACATCCTCAGAGGCAGACCGGGATCCATGCACGCACATGACCCGGTTGGAACACACCATCAGCACCCCTCGCCATTATCTGAATGAACGACTTATAATTAGTTCAGTAAGCGTGCCCGGACCCTACCTATTGTTGGGTCATAGTTTTGATACCACAAAGGGTTACTGACTAATATGGGTCCCAAACAACAGATGACACAAGTATTCTCCCTCCTAACCTTGTGTCCCTAGACTAACAGATTTCAGATTAACTTGTTTACAGGTTTTAGGCCTACAAAGTTCAGAATCAACTAGTTCACAGACCAGAAAATCAAGTCAACTGGTTTTCAGACTAACGGATTAGATGTATAGTTTTAACAGACTTACAGATTGTCTAACTTTGTATTGGGCCTACAGATTCACGAAACAGATTTATTAATTCATCAGTCCAGTTGGTTTAGCCTTATCTACCCAACACGTTGAAGACATTATATTTATCTCAGATTTGCATTAATTAAATATTAATGCGTAGACCTCTCACATTAGGTCGGTAGCTTGTGGCCGCTGGATAAGCCGGGCGGTTCCGGGCAGACTTCTGCCACAAGCCAGACCTAACCTCGTGTCTAAGCATATTTTAGTTATGCCTACGACCTCTCACATTAGACTAGCAGTTTGCGGTTGCTAGTTAAGCCGGTTGGGTCCGGGCAGGCTTCTACCGCAAACATGAGTCTAACCTCGTGTCTCAGCATTTTTATTTTAACCAGTTTATTCCATTTAAAATTATACAAATATCAGACTAATTATGTCAATTTAACAGATTTGACTTCTTTTCAAGTCGCAGCAGATTAAACAAATTAACATGTTTCACACAAATTACAATCATTCAGCTTTTCAACAGATTTAACAAATTTAGCAGCTCAGGCGGTTCAACAGATTTAGCAGATTAGGCAACTCAACAGATTTAGCAGATTAGGCAAAATTAGCAGATTAGGCGATTCAACATATGTAACAGTTTAGGCAATTCAACAGATTAAATAGGTAACAGATTTAGCAGATTAGGCAAATTTAACATAATAAGCAAAAAACTGTTTTAGCCAATTTAAACATTCCTTAAAGTCCTATTCACATATCTTGCCTAATCCATAAGGTAAGCCTAAACTTATATGCCCAAATTATGGTCATAATCCACCATATAACATATGCCCCAACTTTTAGTTAAACTTGCAGAGTTCAGAATATTCTCCAAAAACCTTACATATAAATTATGCCAAATATAGCCATTGATTACAATGCATGTCACATATCCAAAAACCCCCTCCCCTTACTTAGGTGTATTCACACTTAATAGTTATCCAATCTTAATATGGATCTTTACACCTAAGTTAAATGCAAATTAATTCTCCTTTTTCCAAATTTCAGGCTATAATATATATAGTATGTCCAGATCTAGATCTTGAATTACAACTTGTACTATGCATCCAAATCAGTTACATATTCATAGTTAAACTTTACGCCACAAATCCCAAGTCATATGTCCAATATTCTTTATGCCTCAAAACTCAAGACATATGTTAAATACACCTTATGTTTTAAATACAACATGCCCAATTATATGTCTCAGATTTATGTTCTAAGTTCAGCCTATGTTCTTTATGTTCTTAGTCACAATAATCCTCTCCTTCCAAGTCATAGATCGTCTTATACAATATGCCTCAAATTTATCTCCAGAATTACAACATGCTTTGTATCCTCAAATTAATTACAATTCAATTATGCCCAAATATGCCTCATTCAATATTCATCCCAAATTTAGCATTTATGCGTTCATCTCTTATGAGATCTGGCTCAGGCTCGTGGTAGCCTGGCTATCAAACAAAAAGAAAGAAAGGAGGAAGAAATACAGAACAAATAGAATAATAAAACAGAGGAACAGATTTGATAAATGGAAAAAGGGCATAATCTCAGATTCAGTTTTATAATTATGTCAAGATCATGATTAAAATTCATATCGGAAAATAACTGCACTGGCCTTGATTGGATTATAGAAGAAGAGTTGCAGTAGTTCTCTTTTAATCTTATTCAGATTTGGAAGAAAATGCACTAGTTCTAGTTTTGATCCCAGTAGAGTAGCGACGCCATTATTTTATTTATTTATTATAGAGGCAGAGTATAGGTAGAATGAAATTATGTGGAAAGAAAGTGAGGTTTGGGGGTGTTTTTATAGGAGAATAGGGTGATTTAGAACCATCAGATCAGTCCAAAAGTCATCAGAACCACCCTGCTCGAAGACAGATCATCCAGCCACTCAAAAGAAGACATGTCATCACAGAACACTCCATAATTCTGTGCTGGATCGGTATAGGAGCACTTGGCAGGTGCGCCAGCGTATTTTTGTACTGGCGCACTTCACAAGTGCGCCAGTGTATTCTGACCTATTTCCGGTTTTTCTGCCTAAATTCGTTCGTCCATATCTTCTTTATACGGTATCCATTTTACGCAAACTCGGACTCTATCTCAAGCAGAATTTCGAGATGAACGCAATGGCACAACCCATTTCCCTTAATCCTTCTCCTAAAAATTAAGTATATTTTAATTTGTTACTTATACATTCACAGAAAATACGGGGTGTTACATCAACGCTCTCTTATCCTTCTCTGTTTCGTTTGTGTCTCATATCCGCTCATAAAATAACAATCGAAAACAATAACCCAATGGAGACAGAACTAAATTCCAAAGTCCAGATTCAACTTCATGGAAAAGAATCCATCAAACTGGAACGGTTTGATGGAACAAACTATACTGGATGGTAGGACAGAATGACATGGCTTTTGCTGTCTATGAATCTTCACTACTTGCTGGATCCATCGCTGCAACCAATTGCAGAACCAAAGCCTACTGGTTCTGAAGAAATTAAAAAGAAAATTGCCGTGGACAAAGCTAAGCGTGAGACGGATGAAATGCTATGCAGAGGCTATATTCTCAACGCACTCACTGACAGGCTTTATGATGTATATCGGAATTACAAAACGCCAAAGGAAGTATGGTCGGCTCTCGAATCAAAATATAAACACATGAAGGAAGGTACCAATCGTTTTCTTGCCTTAAAATATTTTGAATTCAAGTTTGTTGATAACATGCCAATCATTGATCAAATCCGTGAGTTGGAGATTGTAGTTTCCCAAATGTGGGAATTGCATATTGCTATTCCTGATGCTATCCAAGTTGGAGCGATTCTGTCAAAACTTCCTCCCGTTTGGAATGATTACAGAAGGAAAATTCTGCACTCATCGGATAGTTTTTCTATTGACAAATTCTTGACTCACTTGCAAATTGAAAGTGACAATCGTGTCAGAGATATGTTAGGATCCAAAGTTCATCACATATCTTCCAAAGAACCAGTCTCTGGAAATTCCAACGATAGTTTGAAACCCAAAAAGAAAGATTTCAAGAACAAATCTAAGAATCGACCTTGCTTTTATTGTGGTATTAAAGGACATCTTATCAAAGATTGTCGATTCAAGGCCAAGGCAGAAAAGAACTCTAAATCTGGTTCTGCAAACAATAAAGCAAATGTTGTAGAAGATGCTGGACAAGAATTTGTTGCAATGATCACAGAACTTCATATGACTTCTGTGGCAAAATCTGCAGATTGGTGGCTTGATTCTGGCGGTACCATACATGTGTGCAACGGCAAAAACTTGTTCAAGTCCTATAATGAAATGAAAGAGCCTGAAGAAGTTCTCATGGGAAATCATGCTTCGGCTAAAGTTATGGGAAAGGGAAGCGTGGAATTGAAGTTCACTTCTGGCCAAAAACTCACCCTTGTCAATGTGTTTCATGTTCCAGACTTGAGAAAGAACTTAGTTTCTGCAAATCTTTTATGCAAGAAGGGTTTTTAAGTTGTTCTAGAATCTGACAAAGTTATTGTATCTAAGAATGGAGTATTCGTAGGAAAACGATACTCATATGATGGCATGTTTAAGTTGTCAATTAATGAAATTACTACTATTGCTTATGTTGTTGATTCTCCTAGTTCTTTATGGCATGCTAGATTTGGACATTTAAATTTTAATTGCTTAAAGTATATGTCAAAACATGGCTATATTAACAATTCTGTTAATGATTTCGAAAAATATAAAATTCGTGTCGAAGCCAAGATGACTAAAAAAACCATTTTCTAAAGTTGAAAGAAACAGTGATTTGCTAGAACTCGTGCATTCTGATATTTGTGAATTGAATGGTCAACTAACAAGAAGAGGAAAGCGATATTTTATCACTTTCATTGACGACCATACAAGATACACTTATGTATACTTACTGAAAAACAAGGACGAAGCTTTTGAAAAATTCAAAGAATTTAAATCTGTAGTTGAAAATCAGAAAGAAAAAAGAATTAAAGTGCTTCGAAGTGATAGGGGGTGAATATTTTTCAGATATCTTCAATCAGTTTTGCGAGGATAATGAAATTATTCACCAACGAACAACCCCATACACACCCCAACAAAATGGGGTGGCTGAAAGAAAAAATAGATCCTTGGTAGATATGTTTAATTCAATGCTTATGAATGCAAAGTTACCGTTTTACTTATGGGGTGAAGCTTTGTTGACAGCATGTCATATTTATAATAAAGTGCCTTTTAAGAAATTTGGGGCTTCACCTTATGAACTTTGGAATAATGGAAGAAAACATAACTTAAATTATTTTAAAGTGCGGGGGTGTTTAGCATTTTACAAAGCCCAAGTTCCCCATAAGATAAAGTTAGGACCAAGAGGTATTAAAAGTGTTTTTGTTGGCTATGCACAAAATTCAGAAGCATATAAATTGCTTGATTTACAATGCAATGTGATAGTGGAATCTATACATGTGTAATTCTTTGAAGATAAATTTCTACATAGTACAATTGAGCCTATAGTAGAAGAAACTTCTGAAACCATTGTTGGAGGAAAAAGAGTACATAATGAACCAAGCGAACCTAGGAGAAGTCAGCGTGTTAGAAAAGAAAAACACTTGAGTTCTGATTTTATTTCCTCTGATTCAATTACTTTTCTGGTTGAGGCTACTAGATCAAAAATAGTAGAAGTTACACCTATGGTACTCAATATCAATGACGATCCTAAAACTTTTAAAGAAGCTATGACTTCACGAGATTCTGCTTTTTGGAAAGAAACAACAAATGATGAGATGGATTCTATACTATCCAACAAGACTTGGGTTTTAGTAGACCTTCCACTGGTTCAAAGGCAATCGGGTGCAAATGGGTGTTTCGAAAGAAATACAAAACAGATGGTTCTATACAAACTTACAAAGCAAGATTAGTAGCAAAAGGTTTTAGACAAAAAGAAGGTATAGATTATTTCGATACCTATGCTCCAGTTGCAAGAACCACATACATAAGAGTTTTGTTTGCATTGGCATCAATATATAAATTGTATATTCATCAAATGGGTGTAAAGACGACCTTCTTGAACGGTGACTAAACCGAGGAGGTATAAATGGAACAACCTGAAGGTTTTGTCCTACCAGGAAATAAAACAAAGTATGCAAATTGGTTAAGTCATTATATTGCCTAAAGCAAGCTCCAAAGCAATGGCATAAGAAGTTTGATAAGGCAATTCTAGCAAATGGTTTTGGGAATAATAATGCTGATAAATGTGTTTATTGTAAGAAAACCAATGATTACATAGTGATATTATGCTTATATGTTGATGACATGATAATTGCTAGTAATAATATGAAATGAATTACTGATACCAAGAAGTATCTAACTTCTGTTTTTAAAATGAAAGACCTTAATGAATGAGGTAGATACAATATTGGGAATCAAAGTTGAAAAACATGAAAAAGGATATGCCATAAATCAAACCCATTGTATTGACAAAATACTTGATAAGTTCAAACATCTTAATATTAAAGATGCTAGTATTCTAGTTGATTCTAGTGTGAAAATGCAAGAAAATAAAGATCGAATCATAGCTCAACTGGAATATGCCAGTGCCATTGGATGCCTTATGTATGTTACATATTGCACAAGGCCAGATATATCTTTTTCCGTAAACATGATGTCAAGACTCACGTCTAAACCTAGCATACATCATTGGAAAGCAATTAGTAGGATCTTTGGATATCTCAAAAGGACAAAAGAATTGAAATCAGTTTATACCGATTATCCAAATGTACTAGAAGGGTATTGCGATGCAAGTTGGATGTCTAGTACAAATGAGAGCTTATCAACTTCTGGATGGATTTTCTCATTAGGAGGAGGGGCCATAAGTTGGGCATCCAAGAAACAAACATGTATAACACATTCAACTATGGAATGAGAATTTATAGCCCTTGGCGCTGCAGCTAAGGAAGCAGAATGGCTATGAGACTTGTTATTAGACATTGAATTATGGCCACACTCGTTATCTGCTACTTTTATTTACTGCGATAGCTCAGGAGCATTGTCTAGAGCATATAGTGATGTTTACAATGGAAAATCTAGACATATTAGTTTTAGACATACGTTTGTGAGAGAATTAATTACTAAAGGGGTGATCGCCATTATATATGTAAAGTCCGGCGAAAACTTAGCAGATCCTCTCACTAAAGCACTTGCTAGAAATTTAGTGCAAAGTACAACTAAAAATATGGGACTTGAAATTCCAAGCGCCGAGGACGGGAACCCAACTTCATACTAGTATATTAGTCTTCAAGTTAAATGGGTAACAACAAGTTATCGATAAGCGCTTAAAAGAACTAGCACAGTTCCATATATGTTTCATTGATCAAGGCTTGTTTGTGAGCAATTTCATAATGCATAGTTTGTATTTGGTAGGTTTTGAACATACAAGTGGTGCCGCTTCAATAAATGTATGTGTTACATTTATAAATGTTCATGAATTCAGGATTACCACATGGCAGTATATAATAATGCTAAGGTTGTGTTGAGAATCTTATGAGATCTAGCGGATAAACTTGTCTGTGTCATCTGTTCGGTTTTAACGATAGGAGTTGTGGTTCAATCTTTTACAGACACCTACAACTTCGTTAAAACTTTAACAAATGTACATTAATTAAAGGTCCAAATCGAAAGATACCTTTTTGTATGGATAACGTTTATCAAAAGAAAAAGTCATTACACACAAATTAGTGGGGGAATGTTATGTAATTTGTGTGTATAGTGGAGAAATGCAAATGTCCCACATGATAGAAGAAGAAGCAAATGGAATGTATATAATGTTTTGTCAAACATGATAAAAAAATTGAGTAAAGCCCATAAATAACTAATTGGGATAAAAAATTGGGTTTACATTTAAATGGTCATAGACAGGCACTTCGGCATTTGGGACATTTTGGGCCTTGACTGTTCATACACAGGCGCTACCGTTCAAATTTCGAATTTTGTTTTTAAAATTCAAATGCGCGACTGTTGAAACAGTTGCGTCTTTTTAAACGGTCACGACCTTTCGCCAACAGAAACCTTCTTCTCTATAAATCCGGCTCTCTCCAGTCAGAAAACAATAACTAGCGATCTCTCCTTCTTCCTCTCTCACAACAATTCTCGATCCTTGTTGTATCCTGCGAGCAAGTTTCCTGTACTGCGGAAATATTGTTTTCGGATAGTGACAACACACCTCAAGGCTCTCTTATCCTTCTCTGTTTCATTTTTGTCTCATATCCGCTTATAAAATAACATATTCACCATAGCACTTAGCGGGTGTTCAGGGCAGAAATTCTGCCTGGTTTGCAAACTGGCGCGTCAAGTTGCAAACAGGGCAGAATGCCCCGTTTACCCACCGCATAAAAAATGAGCTATTAGCTCCAAAAGGTCGACCGTTTTGATTAATTCAGGTACTTAATTAATTTAATTAGTAAGTTTAATGTTTTATAGATTTTAAAAGTTAATAACTTATGCAAATGAGGTCCATTTAAGATGCAGTTTTTTTGCGTTGCAATCATGTCGAAGTGCTCTATGTAATGGAGTTGGTTTGAACTAAATTGGAGTAATTTATAATTTTCCTATTATACTAAACACCCCGTTAACATTCTCCGCTTAAGTGGTCCACTTAACGTGCCAAACACATTCTCCGCTAAATCCAACTCTTCGCTACAATACTCCGCTGAAATGCTTCGCTAAAATTCATTGCTTTCGCTTGCGTCAAACACACCCTTAGCTTCACTTGTAGGTAAAACTTGTTGCTGCAACCTTGCTGCCATGTGGGGAAGTGTAGACCGGCGGTTTACTCAAAGTTATCATGGAGACATCCAGGGTCCCTTCACTGTCGAGATGTACTGCAAACATGCAGTATGGAAAAATATTTGAATAACAGATTAAACCTGAGTGGGAACACACTGAAACAGGCATCTTATCAAGCAAATGTTGGCTAACGCAAATGGAAGCCAATTGTTTATTGTAGTAGTTCATGCACATTATCTGGAGATACCATATTTGGAAGAGTTTGCAAAGGGATGGAAATCATAAAAAGCCTTGGGTGTGTCATAACTAATAATTCTGACAGCCCCCTTAAGGTGAAGATGGTAAAAACTACGGTCAAAGATTGATGTTGCAGTGTGTTTTTCGTTATAACAAATCAACAACATTGTTTGAGCATGCTATAAAATGCATGCACATGTTTTTACTCTCATAGAACTATATATTTATTGTCATTGTATCTAATATTTGATTTTGATGATCCTTTTTTCATGTTTATTACCTTATATCCATGTCTTAACTTGGTGTTTATGTGTATTTAATGATGTATTTATGAAATCATGAGGAAATATTCGAAGAATCTATAGTTTTTTTCCCTCTTTTATGCAAAGATAGTTGCATGCGCGCTCTTTGCCTATAGAACATTCAGCATGGCAAGGCTAATAATTATACCATCTAGGAACATGTGTACAAAATATGTTTCTCTATTTTGTTGTCTTAATCTCATATAGTTCAGCATAAAAAAACTCAGTTTTTACTGCCTTCCACTTAGTTGTTCCCTCCAATATTGCAAATAAAATCACCTCTACCTAAAATTTTAAATTTTCTGTCCCTCTATACTAACCAATAACACCCCCTAAATTTCATCTTTTTGCAATTAAATCCTTTTTTTTTCTTTCACTTAATTGCAAAAAGGTGAAAATCAGGAATTCCGATTGGTTGGGTAGGTATAGTAGTACAGAGAATTTTAGGTACAAAGGATTAGCTCTTCCAATATTGTTAGTTCTTAAACTATTGCATAAATAAAGAGAAGGCATATTCTTTTGTGCTTAAATGAATAAATCTACGTGCAAGATTTTAATGTTCATGTTTTGTGATGATAAGAATGCATTTTAGTGCAAACCAGTTGATTGATAGAGGCTTCTTGAATTTTGGATCAGTACAATGATCAAAGCCAATAACAATGGTTCAAAAGTATAGCACGCCACTTTTAGTTTATGATTTTGCAACATAAAAATTAACTGCAATTGGCGTCATATTTGCACATGCAATTAATTTGGTTAATAACGAAAAATTTGGGAACAAAGGCTTTGTTTAATTAGCATTGGCAATCAAATAAATATTTCTATGCGTGACACGAAATACTATATTTCAATAATAAAGCATTTACTCTAAATGGCTAATTTTTTTATATTAAGTGATAAATTTGATCATACAAAAAATAATATGAGGTTTTTAATTTTACAACTAATGATAAAGATTGACATATTCTAAGTCAATTCCTGCATGCCATAATATAAGGAAATGATATAAATATCATTAATGATATTATTTCATAACTGTAGCAGTCAGGCCCAGCCTAGGGGACAGCCCACCAAGTCCTTGGGCTGGGGTGATATAAAGCAAAAAAAAAAATTATATTGATTATTTATATATGGGTTGTATAGCAAACACTTTGTAAGTTTGCATGTGGAAGAGTGGTAAGCTTATTCAAGTGTAGTAGGAGGTGTCTAACTCGTTGTAGGTTCAAAATTGGGCACCTACATATTAATTTGAATTTTTTTCACTAGCGTTGTTCCAAACTTGCTCAATGGACTTGGACACCAAATTCCTAGGGCCAGCTCAAGTAGTAGTACGTATAAATGGTATGCCATAATTTGAGGGAACAATATAAATATCATTAATGATATTATTCCATAACTGTAGCAGTACATATAAAAGTATCCTTCTCTATATCCTTCATATGAAAAGAGGTGAATAAATATCATTAATGATATTATTCCATAACTGTGATTAATGAATGGAAAAGTATCCTTCTCTTCAACTCTTCATTATGGTATCAAAGCTCTGATCCAGAACAATTCAACTTCCTCTTCTTTAATGGCTCTCATTAACCAAACTTCATCCTATCACATTCTTAATGGTAGTGATCCCACAAAGCCCTACACTTTTCTTAGCAAATGTCAAAGGTGCTGAGAACAAAGGACATGTGATTTCTCATTGTCTTTTATTTAAACAAAAGTTTTCTAATGTCATTCCTCCTTCTTCAAATTATCAACCTCCGTCAAACCATTCACACCAAAACCTCAAGCAAATATCGCAAATTCCTCTGCCTCTTCATCCTCTTCAACATGGCTTCTCAAAAGTGGTGCTTCCCACTACGTCACGACAAATATAAACACTCTATCCCTCCATACTTCTTATGATGGAACCAAAGAGTTGATCGTCGGTGATGGAAAAGGCCTTAAAATCACTCACGTCGGTCATTGTTTTTTATCACCACTCAAACTAAATAATGTCTTAGTTGTTCCTACCATGTCTAAAAATATAATTTCTGTTTTTCAACTTTGTCATGATAAAAATACCTCAATTGTCTTTTTTTCCACCTCTTTTCATATGAAGGATATAAAAACGAGTGAATCTCTATTCCAGGGGCTGGTTGTAGCAGACATTTATCAGCTCAAATCCACAACCCCTACAGTCTACGCAAGCACAACTAGTTCACTTAATTGGCATCATTGTTTAGGGCATCCTTCTTGTAATGTTTTTAGGCAAATTGTTTCCAAAAATAAAATCCATGTTCCTAGTATCTCCACTTTAGAATGTAATTCATGTGCTTGCAATAAAAGTCACAAACTTCCTTTTTCTACTTCCTCTCTTGTAGCTACTGCCCAACTTGAGTATGTTTATTCTGATCTTTGGACATTACCAATTTACTCTCATGATGGCTTTAAATATTATCTTATTTTTGTTGATCATTTTTCTAAATACATTTGTTTGAATAATTTGCAATGAAAATCATATGCAAAACATGTATTCATTCTCTATAAAGCTCTAATTGAAAAATACTTTCAATTGCCTCTCAAAACTCTCTACTTGGACAACGGTGCTGAGTATGAAAGCCTACGTAACTACATGTCCATCGATGGAATTTCGCATCTCACAGCTCCACCCCACATCCTCAACACAATGGTTATTCGGGTGACGACATCGACACATTGTTGAGACATTTCTATCACTCTTAACTCATGCTAAAATGTCCCTACTTGATTAATCAACTTCCCACGCTGTTAGACCATAAAGTGGTTCTAACACCCAATTGAATGATGATTCTAAGAAAAATGAAAAAAAAAACGAGAACACAAGATTTATAATGGTTCGGCGTTAAAGAGCCTACGTCCACTTTATACTTGTTTGATTAATGAATTGAATACAAGTACAATTACGATATCCACTCAATCTCACAAGCACAATCGATAATTTCTCTCAATTTCCTTGAATTATACTCAAAGATTATAATTACAATATGAAATAATATGAAAAATTCGTTGGTAATGGTGTAGGAGTGAATAATTGACCAAAAGATCCTGAAAACAGTGTGTATTAGGGGTATTTATAGGTTGAAAATCCATCCGGTTCGGGTGTCACGTGGGACCCATCCCATGAACTTCGGATTTGGGAGCTCTGAGATGATGACAGCGTATCAAGAACGTGGGTACATGCATAGTAACCATTTGTAGGAACACGATATGTAACGAATGTAGTTTCAAGTGTCGGTTCGGATCGAACATCAAAGGATCGAACCGACCCGGAAGCGTCATCTAGAATTGGTCTTGTGGCTCACTTAAGTAAATGGGAAAGGAGGTACAGTTTGAGGGCTCCGAATCGATCTGGAAGCCTACTTGCTATACTCCTTGTCCTTAAATACATTTGTTGAATAATTCTTTAGCTTAGTGTAGCCTAACCACAAAGTAGGCTAATATTTTGCCCCTCGAAGTACGTTTTATTGGAGATGATGGGACATTCTTCGAAGCTGCCAATCCATCCATTTTTGAATCGATGTTAATCAATATTTGCTTCTGCCTGTCGGTAGAGTTATGATTTTTTATGGAGTCATGTTTGTTGGTATCTGCAGAGCCTATAAATACATCATGGGATTCAGGAATTATTTATGTTGCTCTCAATAACTTCAAGATTTTGCATAAGGTCCAAGCAAATTTCTCCAGGTAATACTTTCGATGTATACATGCATAAATCATGATTATTGCTTTTATCCTTATTTATTCATATTTTATAAGCTACCATAGTCTTTGATTCGGCCACCATGCTTCGGTTTAGATCGAATTCGCTTGATCCACTTTACATCTGGTCTGTTTCTGCATTTCTGTGTAAAAAAGGCTTTTAAGTTGCCCAATTTTCTCTCCATGCGGGTCAGGCTGGACTGTCAAATCCACGAGAAAATGAATGGTCTTTCTTTCTGCATATAAATTCATACACTTTCTTTTTTCATGCCTCATTTCTTTCCACTGTTTCCCCTAATGCCATCGAAAACCCTAATTCTCGCAAGTCCAAGAATTTTTCTAATTTTCCAAAATAAACCGACAGGTGGGGTTTTAATTCTCATTTTATTCAATTTTCTACCAAATTAAACTAGAAACTAGAATCAATCTAGATGATTTTACTCAATCCAACATCAAACATGATGCTGGTGCCTTTTAATTCACCGCCATCGTCATTGGCAGTTTTTGTTATCGGATTGAGGCGATGGTGAAGATTGAGCACGAGTGTTGAGGACATTAATTCATGAGAGTATTTTCGGAAATGGGTAAAAGGAAAAAATAGAAAATGATGGGTTTGTTATTTTCAGTGAAGTGGGAAGTAAGAAGAGGGTGATCTGTTTGGAAGAGTCAGAGCATACCAGGACGGAACGGAAGGGACTGGATCAGTGAACAAGAGCTACTGGGATCGATTCGGATCGGAAGGGCTGACGTGAAGAGGAACTTAAAAAAATACCAAAGTGAAGTAATCAGGCTTGAAACCATTGGGTCGGTTCGGTGTTCATCGATCTGAGTAGGTAAAACTCCACAAGATCTTATTTAATCTACTCTTACTCCTCTTTAAGTTCCGAACCGACCTGATAAGTTTGTACGCCTATTTCTATTTCGATACAAGGCCTGCACCCAAACTTCCGAACCGAACCGTTATCTCAATCCTGGACATCCAAACCGACTCGAAAGCATTCAATATGAAACATGTGCATAATCTAACTTCATCATTTAAACTTGGTGAAAACTAGTGCCTTAGTGAAGTGACGAGTTTATATACAATTTCATGAAAAACAAGTATAACTTGTAAACTTACAGAAAGTTAGGATAGTGCATCCATAATTGAACATTCTCGGACTGAAAGAACAAATAACCACTAACCTTTCTTTTGTATTTTCTAGTTTCAGCAATGCACACATCAACACATGTTAGCACATATACATCACGGGGGGAACGGGCAACTACACTCTAACTTCTTTTATCACTTGGATAGTACAACGATCATGACTGAAAGACGTTCAGCTAGATTGGCAGAGAAAAAATAGATTGTAGGGCCATCCGAAAATCCCAACCCCGAGGACGTACCCTCTACTTCAGGCTCAGCGTTGGATAGTGCTGGCTCAGATTATGAAATAGAAATTCACGAAAGTGGTGAATCATCTGGAAGTGAATTCTCTGTGGATAAAGAAGAGGAAGGAGGAGTGGGAGACAATCGCGTTCCCGATGAATTCCCGAACGCCACTATCTTAGAATCACCCGACGACTCGATTGAGTCGACAATTGACGATCCCAAGCTTACATGACTATGTTTGAAACACGGGATTCTTCGAAAAGATACCTAGCTGGCTACTAAAACAGACCGACCACATAGTCCACCCGAAGGATATATGTGTAACACCCCGTATTTTCTGAGAATTTTAAAATAACAAATTAAAGAATAATTTATTTGAAAAAGAGGAATGAGAAAAGAATCATGTTTAGCATTGTTCTCAGGTTTGTAAGCAAAAGACTTAGTATCTCATTTGGTTAGAACATGTGACTTGCATACAAGAGGTACAGAGTTCGATCCCCTCCGGCGCCATATTTTGTTTTAGGGGAATGGCTAAAAAGTGGGTCAGTGTGAACGCAGTTCAAAAAGTGGTTTAGTGTGAAAATGGTTAATTATGAAGAAGTTATTAAGCCCTAAAGTTTGTATGCATATGAGAGAAATATATAAATATATAATTAAATAAATAAATATTCAAAAAAAGTTCAAAACAGCGAATCGGGAGGGGGATAGCCGAACATCACCATTTTTGGAGTCGACCCGAGCCCCGTTGGGTCGACTAGAGGTCAATCTAGGGTGTTTGGCTGCCAACCCATGGCTCGATTCGCCCTAAGGGCCGATATGGCATCTAAGTGGTCCAGATTAGTTCTAGGGTTAATCCTAAGGCCTAAATAACTTCCTACACCTATTTATACACCCTAAGACCTAACCCTAATTCATAAATATTATCTATGACACCATTATGTTGTCAAATTCTCTCTTAAACCCTAGCCGCTGCCTCTAAATCAAATCTAAAGTGTTCAACTTCAACTCAAATTAAAGATTAGAGCTTCTATAACAATTCAAGAAGATAAATCAGCAACACCGCAACATTTCTATACCAATTTCAGTGCATAATTCTATTCTTTAACCACGAAAGGTGAGTACAGTGATTTTCACAATATAATGGGATTAAAAGTAACATGATGAAGTTGTAAAGAGGATTCATATGTATGTATGTAATTTAAATCTCATCCAAGTCTTCACCTTTTTGATTTATGTCATCATATGCCTATGTTTCTATGTAAAGTTCATACCTTTATCAGTTTATCCATGTTGAATCTATCATTATGCTTCTATGCCAGTTTGCATGCCTCTTTATTTCATGATGTTGTGTTGATTCCAATTTTTTGTGATTTGATTCTCTCTTCTTATCCCTATTCCTTTTATTTTTGGATCTTGGCTACCTTCGAGCCTATGTTAAAAATAAGCGCGAATGCAAATACGTGGGAACGATGGGAATATGTGAAATATGGAAAATTGGATATTATTGGATATTTTGGATAATTGGATAATATGTGAAATTGGCATATTTGGGTATGAATTACATGGAATTGATGAAATTGCCTATAATTGTAAATTTGTAATTGAGGCTAATTAATATGTAATTAGTGAAAAATTGGAATAGGCAATATTATAAACATGATTATATGTTTAATTGGATATACATGACATGAAAATTGGGTATGAGTGAAATACGATTATTAATAAACCTTTGACACGAGCTTAGGCGTAATTGTGGCGTAAGACTGCCCGAAACCGCCCGAAAAATCCAGCTGCCACAATTGGGCGTCTAATGTGAGAGGTCAAAGGAATGAATTGTAGGCGCAACAGTTAATGACACGAGGTTAGACCCGATTTGTGGCATAAGACTGCCTGGAACCACCCGGCAAATCCAGCGGCCACAAAGCGTTCGGTCTGATGTGGGAGGTCATGCACCATTCATCATAAGGAATGAATTAAGGAATACAAACCATAATAAGACATGGGTATGGTTAGAGAGTTAAGTGGGGTGACATGTAAATATGGACTTAACCGGTATAATATAAGACATGTAAATTATCACATGTAAATATGGACTTAACCATAGCAAGTGTAAGACATGGACATTTAAATTAAAATGGTTAAGTGGGAGAAAAACCTAATGTGGACCAAGCATAGGTGGGAGGCTTGTGTCGGATGGGGGACCCGTTTCAACTAGTAACCCGTTTGAGTATCTAATTGGGCCTGGTACTAGGCCGGGGTTGGGGCACGCTTACTGGACTTGAATGTAAGACGTCAAAACGTGAATAGCGGTGGCAACACAAGTCCAACGGGTTCATGTGCGTGCATGGGTCCGGGCTAGTAGGTAAGACGTTGTTGCATCATGTAGGTATGGCCGTGCATTTTATGTTGGTATCGGGGTTGCCACTTTGGGGAGTGATACACCCCACTGTGGGGCCAGCACAGGTGCCTACGGGGTTTGGGAGCCGATCAAATGGGTAGGGTAAGGGTACCTTAGCGGTGGTAGGAGCAAGCCGGCACCTACGATAGCAGCTAGGTACAAGTAACTACCAAGTTTGTCATATGGGCACAGTTAGTGGGAAGGGATCAACCTTTAGTAAATAGAGACTAGTAGATGTGCGGTGTAATTAAGTAATGTGGTATAACTTAGCAAAAGTGCGGTGTAACGAAATACATGTTGGTTGAGTTGGATAGTCCTTGGGGTGCTAGTCTGATGTTGACTTCGGTCTTCGGGGTTAGTACTTGGAGGGTTGTTCGCTTACCCAAGGTGTAGGATTGTCTTAGTACTTAGGAACGGAATAATCTTGTCCATCCTTTTTATCTACCTTATCTATGTTACAACCATATCATGATGCTTATTTATGTCTTGATCATTTACCTTACCTATTATTGGTTAAAATTACTAGACTCGCCAGACTTTATGTCTGACCCATTTTGTTTCCACCTCTTTTCTTTCCTCCCCCCCCCCCCCCCCCCCAGGTTTGCAAGGATGGAATACTACAGCTTAGTGCCGATTTCTTTCATTTGCTTGAAAAGAGTAAATGTATCGCTTTGGACTCTATCATCTTTATGGCTTTGCTTATGCTCAGTGGGGATTTATGCATTTATGTTATTTAAGTATTTGCTTCTTTATGTACTCTGAAGTTTTTGGAAAAGGCAATTGATCCTGTTGTAATGGTTTTTGGAGACTACTTATGTAAGCTTGTTTTGAAGTTATGATGCTATGAAATATGTTTTATCTTCCGCTGTGTTTTATTTATCTATTCTTGTAATTTATCTATTCTATACTACTATAACACTTCATGACATTAATGCATTCCCTTTGTGAGTGACATTAATGGCCATGGGGTGTTACACGTGGTATCAGAGCTATGGTTACAAGAATAGATAAAAAGTTTTGAAAAGTGTTTTCAAAAGTATTATTTTCGTAGAAAGTATTTTCAAAAACTTGTTTTAAAGAAGCTATTTTCAAGGAAAGTTTGCTTTAAAGATCATAATCCCCGCAAGCCATACATCCTCTTTCGCTTCCCTTATTTTGAAACTCTTTCTTTTTCTTTTCAGCATGTCTAAAGCATCTGAGATACCAGAGGGTGTTCATGTACCCGGTTGGTTTCGTCAATATCTCGAGGCTAGGGCCGCTGCCGCGGGTCCGGTCGACGTTCCTCCTCCTCCTCCCCCCAGCTCCAGTCATTCCTCCGCATGGAGACGCTTTCTTCAAGATATGTAAAGACTTTCGTTCGATGGGTGGAAAACCTTTTAGTGGGTCTGAAACGTTCGTTGAAGCTAGAAATTGGTTGAAAGAAGTGGAGGATATGTTTGGCATTTTCGATTTGGACAATTGTAAGAAGGTCCATTTGGCTGCTTGGTTAATGAAGGACGAAGCTTCGTTTTGGTGGGAGGTTACTAATGGAGAGCGTGCTATAGAGATGTGGGTAGATTTGAGTTGAAATTCCTTTCTCAAGCTGAGGAGAGTATGTACATGGAGAGGTTCTTGACATTGAAGCAGAAAAACTTGACCGTGAAGGAGTTTCTTGGGGTTGGCTGGCTACTATAGGAAGTTTATCAAGGACTTCGCAAAGATATCAGCCCCATTGACATGCTTGACGAAGAAGAACCTAGTTTTCACGTGGGACGTAGATTGTGATGATGCGTTCCAACGTTTAAAAAGAGCTTTGACTGCAGCCCCAGTCTTAGTGTTTCCAGATGGGAGTAAGCCATTTACCATTTATACCGATGCTTGTGGGACAGGACTAGGCGCAGTCTTAATGTAAGAGGGGAGGGTAATAGCCTGTGGAGGAAGGCGGTTGAGAGTGCATGAGAAAAATTACCCTACACATGACCTAGAGTTGGCCGCTAATGTTTTCGTGCTTAAGTCTTGGCGCCATTATCTTCTTGGTGAGAAATTCGAATTATTTACAGACCACAAATCGCTAAAATACTTGTTCTCTCAGAAGGACTTGAACTTAAGGCAACAAAGGTGGATGGAATTCTTAGCGTCCTACGATTTAGAGATAGCATATACCCCTGTCAAGGGTAACGTGGTGGCAGACGCCTTAAGTAGGAAAAGGTTGCCCTTGAGTCCGTTGTTTGTTGAGCGGCGAAGCTTAGAGTTTATCTCTACGTTTGACTTTAGACCTTCCATTGACTTTGTACCCGGTCTGCTAGCATCCTTAGAGGTCAGACCTACGCTTTTGGGACGGATTGGTGAGGTACAGCGAGATGACCCACAGTTGGTTGAGTTAGTAGAGAAGCTCATAAGGGGGAAGTCTTCGAGCTATCTCAGTAGGTATACCCTAGATGATAAGGGTTGGTTACGTAGGGATGGTAGATTTTGTGTACCACGAGACGAGAACTTGAGGAAGACCATTCTTGATGATGCACATCGTTCGAAGATGACCATTCATCCCGGTGGGGTCAAGATATACATGGACATGAGACGAGTTTACTTTTGGGCTGGTATGAAGAGGGATGTGGCCGAGTTTGTCGCTAGATGCTTGGTGTCCTAACAAGTGAAAGCAGAGCAAAAGAAGCCCGGTGGGTTGCTTCACCCATTAGAGGTCCCACAATGGAAGTGGGAGACTGTCTCGATGGACTTTGTTGATGGGTTACCAAGATCGAGGAAGGGTAATATAGGGATTTGGGTCGTGGTAGAAAGACTTACTAAGAGCGCCCATTTCATTCCCCTGAAGAGTAAGAGGACTGCTCCATGGTTAGCCTCTGTATACATTCGAGAGATAGTTCGTTTGCACGGTGCCTTCTAGCATAGTGAGAGATCGCGATCCTATCTTTACTAGCGAGTTTTTGAAGAGCTTGCTTAGAGAGGTGGAAATAGAGCGTGATGCGACGATTCGACGAGCTCCTACATGCATTCTTGGGTCGGAGATTAAGAAGTTGAGGAATCGAGAGGTCAAGCTAGTCAAAGTGCAATGGGGAGATGATGAGAGCAATGCTACTTGGGAGACGGAAGAGAAGATGCGTTCGTTGTACCCTTTTTCTTTTTGAGGGTATGTCTTTTAATTTCTCCTTTATCTCTTAGCTTGTACTTGTTCTATCTTTAGTATGTCCTCTCACTAGTATCTTTGACCTTTAGATAGGGTAGTCCTATGGTTGAAACATGTGTTTGAGACATGTTATGTATGGTGGATGCATGTGGATGCAAGTGTTTGCTAGCGGTTGCTCGTGGATGCATATACACACACTTTAGGCACTAGATCGGCTCAGTCACTTTAATATTGCATATTGCATATAAATGGATGTATTTAGTAAAATGAGTGTACATTGAATGTGTGTATCATATGGATGTTGCATTTAAATGAATGGTTGTGCACACATGTAGTAATGATATGTATAGGGTTCTTTGCATACATGATGGATACATGGCACTATCATTATTTGCATTAAGGAGGTCGACTGAATCAGTGGACCTCCTGATTTTGCATTAGTATACAGACATATACACACACTATGCATATGTACATGAAAAGCATTAGAAATCTTTTATGGACCATGGTTGCTAGTGGTTGATGGTTTAGCAGATGGATGATTGGATGGTAGGATACATTCTTCTTGACTTAGAGATTTCGAGGACGAAATCCTTTAAGTAGGGGAGAATGTAACACCCCGTATTTTCTGAGAATATTAAAATAACAAATTAAAGAATAATTTATTTGAAAAAGAGGAATGAGAAAAGAATGATGTTTAGCATTGTTCTAAGGTTTGTAAGCAAAAGACTTAGTAGCTCATTTGGTCAGAACATGTGACTTGCATACAAGAGGTACAGAGTTCGATCCCCGCCAGCGCCATATTTTTGTTTTAGGGGAATGGCTAAAAAGTGGCTTAGTGTTAACGCAGTTCAAAAAGTGGTTTAGTGTGAAATGGTTAATTATGAAGAAGTTATTAAGCCACGAAGTTTGTATGCATATGAGAGAAATATATATATAGATATATATAAAAATTAAATAAATAAATATTCAAAAAAAGTTCAAAACAACAAATCAGGAGGGGGAATAGCCGAACCGCACCATTTTTGGAGTCGACTCGAGCCCCGCTGGGTCGACTAGAGGTCAATCCAGGGTGTTTGGCTGCCAACCCATGGCCCGATTCGCCCGAAGGGCTGATATGGCATCTGAATGGTCCAAATCAGTTCTAGGATTAATCCTAAGACCTAAATAACTTCCTACACCTACATATACACCCTAAGACCTAACCCTAATTCATAAATATTATCTATGACACCATTATGTTGTCAAATTCTCTCTTAAACCCTAGCCGCAGCCTCTAAATCAAATCTCAAGTGTTCAACTTCAACTCAAATTAAAGATTAGAGCTTCTACAACAATTCAAGAAGATAAATCAGCAACACCGCAACGTTTCTACACCAATTTCAGTGCATAATTCTATTCTTTAATGACGAAAGGTGAGTACGGTGATTTTCACAATATAATGGGATTAAAAGTAACATGATGAAGTTGTAAAGAGGATTCATATGTATGTATGTATGTAATTTAAATCTCATCCAAGTCTTCACCTTTTTGGTTCATGTCATCATATGCCTATGTTTCTATGTAAAGTTCATACCTTTATCAGTTTATTCATGTTGAATCTGTCATTATGCCTCTATGCCAGTTTACATGCCCCTTTATTTCATGATGTTGTGTTAATTCCAATTTTCTGTGATTTGATTTTCTCTTCTTATCCCTATTCCTTTTATTTTTGGATCTAGGCTACCTTCGAGCCTATGTTAAAAATATGCGCGAATTCAAATACGTGGGAACGATGGGAATAAGTGAAATATGAAAAAAATGGATATTATTGGATATTTTGGATAATTGGATAATATGTGAAATTGGCATTTCCCCTTACCTATTATTTGTTAAAATTACTGGACTCGCCAGACTTTATGTCTGACCCGTTTTGTTTCCACCTCTTTTCTTTCCTTCCCCCCCCTCAGTTTGCATGGAGGGAATACTACAGCTTAGTGCTGATTTCTTTCAGTTGCTTGAAAAGAGTATATGTATCGCTTTGGACTCTCTCATCTTTATGGATTTTCTTATGCTCAATGGGGATTTATGCATTTATGTTATTTAAGTATTTGCTTCTTTATGTAATTTGAAGTTTTTGGAAAAGACAATATATCCTGTTGTAATGGTTTTTGGAGACTACTTATGTAAGTTTGTTTTGAAGTTATGATGCTATGAAGTAAGTTTTATCTTCCGCTGTGTTTTATTTATTTATTCTTGTAATTTATCTGTTCTATACTACTGTAACTCTTCATGACATTAATGCATTCCCTTTGTGAGTGACATTAATGGCTATGGGGTGTTACAATATGGCGATTAGCCAGTTAATGTTCCTTGTCGGGGGGATCCCTCCTTTTCCATCATTCGTCGTCGATTTTCTAAGACTGATGCAAATTGCCCCCATGTAGCTCCATCCCAATGCCTTGTTGTATATAATGTTGTTGTGTACACAATTATATGATTTTTGTTTGATGATAACAACCAAATATATATTATTATAAATGTGTTTATACTGTACTGCTTTATATATAAACAACAGACAGGAATATTATATTGATGTTTAAATAAAATACAACTGTACAGAAATTTAAATATCCACACAGTATTTTATTTAAATAGAATATTTTATTTCAATTTCAAACAGTACATCTTTTATAACTCCTCTATTTGATATTCTTCATTTCATTCATATACAAATATTCTCATTACATCTCTGTCATTCACTCTATACAACTCTATCACTACAAAAACACTTAGACACTCATTTTCAGTTTCACTGTTACATTCACTCATTTACAGTTTCACTGTTACATTCACTCATTTACATACTCAACACTTTCCTATTGTCTTCAGTCTTCGGTCTTCACAGCTCAGTCAGTCCTGTCACCATCTTCATACCTGTCATATACAGAAACAAACACACAGTATTTGGAACAGATGTAATTTCTTATTCTAAACAGATATAATTTTTAATTAATTTTTTTTGCCTCAGTTTTTTCTAGTGTGTTTTTTCATCATTTTTCTGACTCAGTCTGATTTGTATTCATCTAGTACTCACTGATCAGCCTCAACTTGCCACACTGGTTTGCTAATCAGGACCAGCGTCAAACTAGCTAATTCTGACCAGCCTCAACACAGTGCACCAGTCTGCTGATATAAAATAATATATATTTCACATGCACAACATATGTACACACACACTGCTGTGTATATATACACATATGGACAGGTGAACATGGTAAAGACAAGCACAAGAGAGTCATAAGCATGTCAATACAAGATCAGTTCAAAATCAACTGAAGTTTACATGACAGATCAATTTCCAAAGCTTTCAATTCAAGACAGAGTGTGTAAATGGTGGAAAGCAGCATACAAGAATCAGCATCAAGATTGGTTTACACAAACAAAATGGTGCAAGAGTAGTCGAGCTACAAATGGGTGAACACAGCATACATGGTCATAGCAAATACATGCAGTCAACATACATGAGGAGAATCATGGTCGAGCTCAAGACTGCAAACAAGTTTCAACAAAACCTCAAAGTCAAGCTGGTGAACAATTTTCAGATGGCATACACAACAAAACAGTTCAGCATATATCAAACAACCAACATGAAGTGGCCAGTGTCGAGCAGATTTTCAAGTTCATATACAAGTGATCTCAGACTCAAGTCAAACAGTAGTGAAGTGGTCAAGCCAGCTTACATAGTGATGCAACATGATACCAGATGGACTCAGCATCAAGTATGGAAAGTTATCAATGCAGTAACTTCTATTTCGATCAAGCATGGTCAAACATGGTAGCAAAAAGGAAAAGATATATAGGTTCAAGTTCATATGCAAGGAGCCTTTTTTTCAAACATGCTCAAGATAGTGGGATGATAAGTATGCACAAGCAATGCAGTGGTGATACAAGAATGCATGGCAAAAAAGTATGTGAATCAATCATGAATGTGTACAGATTTTTTTTCAAACATGAACATACAAATGTTTCAGCACACATATGAACAAGTCAAGGTGGCTTTCACAAGGCTGTGGCATATACATGGAGCACTTCTCAAATGGTCAAAGAAAAATGATTCAGATATGTGATCAGCAAGCATATGGTGGTGGGTTAATGCAAGGCAAGAAATGAACATCACACTTGAAGAGCAAGTTTTTTTTTTGGAAAACATTCATTTCGACAAAGGGCAAGTATTTAATATTTTTCCATAATTAATCAGTGAAGCATGGAAACAGGAAGTATATGTGCAACACTATTTTGGCAAATCATTTATATTTCTAGATATGAAATCACAAAAAGAACCAGTGAATGCGCAGAATTAGTCATGCAACGAATTCAGTGAACAGATTCTACAGCAAATTTTTTTTTAATGTGTTTCCAGTTTTTCTCATCTATTTTAAGTGTGTTTCCAAAAATTCAGGGATCAAAATTGGCAATATTTTATTTCCAGAAATCATTTCATAAAGGCCAAAATCAGCAAGTCTTTTATTTGGCAATTTCTTTAGGGGGACCACAAATTACTTTCCTGAATTGCCATATCAAATCCAAGGAATCCATTATCATTCAAAGCCGTGGAATCAAAAAGGGAAAGCCAAGCAATCAGATAGAAGTCATATAACGAAATCAGAGCACAATTAAAGGACTCTAAATCCTATTATATACACACCCTATTCATCATCGGCTAGATATACAGATCGAAAAACAACAAGCTAACTCTGAAGAGAAAAAATCAAAAAATAAATCTCAGAGGAACTCACTTTTTCAGAGAGATTCGATCAATCTCCTAATCGATTGAGAAAAAGGACAAGAAGAATCAAAATAACAGTGGACATCACTTCATCTCTTTGAGCAATCGGAATCGATTTGGGGAAAGAAAGCATAAACACTAGAAAATTACCAGAGCCGCTGCCATTTCTAAACACAAAGGAAAGAGATCGGGCTAAAGGAAAAGAGCGCACCAAATAAACAAAGGGTCGGCCAAGTTTTTGTTTTAATGTTAAAAGGGGATGACCCTTATATTCTTAAGTCCTAGGGTTTAATTTGCTTCTATTTTTATTACTTTTGTTTTTCGATTTCTTTTGTAAACCGACAAAGCAGTTTATAGATTCTGTAAAAACCTAGGGGGAACCGATTAGGAGTTTAACTGGCAGTTTACTAGTGTCTGTAAAACTAGGGGAAATCTGATCTAGGGGTTTATACAAGTCTAGAGTTTTGAGCGTAGAGTTAGAATAGAAGCGAGGGGTTCGCGAGTGTACATGGTCTTGTATGCTGGATTTGTACTATCATTTAGTAGAAACCTTAGGAATGCAACAGTATGCAAGATTTTGCCGAAGCTGGGTATATCTTGTGTCATTTACTTTTCTGCATTTATATTTATTCTATATTCTGTGATCTGTGAATGTTTTAATATCCCGTAATACTTAAACTCTGCGATAATTTGCAATAAACCCTATTCACCCCCTCCTCTGGGGTTAACCTAGATCCAACAAGTGGTATCAGAGCTTGGTTTTCTTTGACCCTAGAATCATGGATCCTAGTTGTCAGTCGTCTGAGAATTAGCCCAGTCGTATTCCATTTATTTTCAATGGTACAGATTTTTTTAATTGGAAATTAGAAATGGAATTATATTTAAAATCTGTTGATATTAAGTGTTGGGATACCGTTATAAATGGCTATGATATGGTCAATAAGAACGATATTGGATTTAATTCTCGTGCTGCTCACACTTTGTATTCTTATATTGATGATGTCCAATATAATCTCATTTCTCGTTACTTGACTGCATAGGAAATATGGAATTTTCTCGATACGAAGTATGGAAAGATTGACAACAGTAGCTCAAACCCCAAAACGATCAACTCAAATTCAGATCTATGCTCGGAAGAAGAAACAAATGAAAATTCAAGTAGATCAGATGATGGAGACTCAACAGACAATGGGACTGAAAACTTCTCATATGAAGATTTGGTTTATGTGTGTACAGATTTAACAAAAATCATTGTTAAACTCCATCGTAAAAACAAACCTTTAAAATCTAAAACTCATGTGCTGAATAGCAAAATTAACTGTTTGGAATCAAAATTTACAAATGTCATAAAATTAGATAATCCTGATTGTGAAGATTGTTTGAATTTGAAAACTGATCTCGTTCATCTCAATAAAAACATTCAAAAACTTGAAGAAGAAATTCTTATTTTAAAAGATAACGAGATTTAGTTAAAAGATTCCAAAAATAATTTGCAAAAAGAATTTAATAATTTTAAGGCCATCAAAAATTCCAAACATGAAATTGCTGAAAAAGAAAGCTTACTGAAAAGTGATTTGATTTTAAATGATCTTGAAAAAGAGATTGAAAATTTCAAGAAAGTTGAATTTGAAAAACAAATTAATTTTGAATCTGAGATTCTTGAATCCACACCAAAATCAAGTTCCTTGAAAATGTAAATTTGATTTTGAAACAGAATGATACTGAAAAGAAAAAGATTAGCATTAATCGTTGTTCGAATCTAATGAAAGAGAATTCTGACATTAAATATAAAATTCAACAATTTGAATTAACTATAATCAAATTTTCTAATGGAGAAAAATCTTTAAATATGTTTTTGAAAAATCAACTATTTTTAGGAAATAAAAATGGTATTGGTTTTGGGAAAGGAAATGATTTTTTTGAGCTCATTTGATTTTAAAAATCCTTCAAACTATTTCATGATGGGTCATTCTGAAAATTTGAATTGTGAAAATTCCAAAAGGTTTTTAAATCACAAACGAGACAAGAATTAGTTTGATAACAATCCAGTTGAACAGTTGTGGACCACAAAAAGAAATAAAATGATTTTTGGAAAAACTAAACAAGTTTGTGTTCATAAAGGCACAAAGATAGATTCGAATGGGTTGTTATACAAACAGTTTTGGGTACCAAAACAAATGAATACAACTGTGAGTGGTTTTACAAAATTTGTTAGACCACTTGATTCTCTAAACTATTAGGAACCAGAGGAGGTTGAGGAACTGTATTGCGAAAAAGAAACTGAACTCTAGTTGCTTCACATCATCAGAATAGTCACATTTCCTTAGTCGAGTTTGATCAGTCGGAGATTCTGGTTTATACTAATGTCAGGTATGATCTCTGAACCTATCTTTGTAAATATTCACTTTTTTTATATTCTTGTTTATTTCTTCTACTATCTTCTTCTATTTTTGTTTTATATTTGATTTGTCACTGTTATATCATTGTAACCTCTTTTGGGACTTCATTAACTTCCAATTGCAGTATTCATGATCTTTTGGGAAATTCACTTTGTTTTGATAGAACTCTGATGTTTTAATCTTTTCCAGATCTCGAATCTAATCTTGTAAATGTCTAGAATTGTTTTTTGAAGTCTATTTTTTTGTTTTCTAAATCCATAACAGTGTTGATGCATTAATATCATATCTTGAAAACTGTCATTTTGAATCCTAAACTTTTGAAGATCTGAATAATTAATGAAATTTCACACACTTATGCTATTTTGAGTTTCTTCCAATTCATTTTGGAAACGCTTAAAATATTATACTCATTACAGTACACTGCTTCTTATAATTCGTGATAATTTCATTGATTTTAGGGTTGGCTTGAATCACAGTGATACATCTTGAATTTCACCTTTAATCATGATTATTATGGTTGAAATTTGTTTGTTTGAAATCATCTGAAATCCTTGATATTTTGAATATCACATACCTCTTAAATTTGAAATTATCAATCTTGTGTGATTGATTCATTATATCTCAAAATTTAACATTGATTCAAGTGATTTCAAATAAATTTTTTGGATCATGAATACCCTTCAAATTAGATGTAAATGATCTGAATACTCTTTATACTTGTCAAAAATGTTTGTGAAAATTCTTTTGAAAATATGGTCATAAATATCACTGTTATTTCATGATTATTTGATTTGAATATATGTTTGTTTAAAATCATTTGAAATTATTGATTTATTGAATCTCACACATAATTTTGAATCTGAAATATAACCTGCTGTGATTGATTCGGTAAATCCTAATACTTTCACATTTCTTCAAATGATTTAAAATAAAGTATATTTTTTAATCTGGGATCATGAAATATTTATTGTGACCATCATCTTGACTTGTCTTCTTGGAAACCATCTTTGTACTGCTCTGATATTGTTCTTAGATAACTGCTTATTTTTGATCTGTCTGCTGCTCTGTGCTAAATTTGTCTGCATGGGCTTTAAATTTCTGTTGTCTGTGGTATCATGGTTTGTCTCCAGTGTCATGTTACGTTTTTCATTAATAGAGACACCAATTGGTATCCGGGGTATTTTATATTTTTTTAATCCCTCTTGTCCTGTATAGCTCTTCATATTCCTCTTGTAATTGATTTTTAATTTTAAAATTATTTGTTGATTATTCGTTCAGAAGTTGAAATAAACCACCAAAATGAACTGTATTTATAATTCATCAAAATTATTATCAGATTTTGAAATTGTGATGAATTGTGACTGCAGTATAATTCACAAAAAGAGGAGATTTTATTTAGATTTTCACGATGGTTGAATAATTATTACAATATCTTTGAATTGGCGATTATTTCACGACCATCTCCTTTATCTACCATCATTCTTCCATCCATTATAATTTTATATAAATGTGGAGAGTTAAATTTTAAAAAAAAAAAAAATCTTGAATAAACAGTGAAAATATTTTTGATGGAAGTGTGGTTATGTTATTATTCCGAATTAGTGACAATTGGAATTTTAAATGATCTCGGTACAGTTGGTCATATTTCATAATATAATTAATTTAGAAATTTATGTCACAGACCATTTTTGTACCTACCGCATTTCTACCATCCATTTTTGGTTTTATATACTGAGGAGATTTTCGTTTTGAAACTGAAAATAATAAATATATAAGTGTGTCTCTAACCTCATTTAAAAATCCAAGCTCTGGTCATGTATGGTTAAGGGACAACTTATAATTTAAGCTGCGACTGACCTCATTTAAGAATCCAAGCTCTGGTTATGTGTGGTCAGTGTGCTCTTAAATAAAAAAAAAGGAAATATGTGCTATAAATAGAGATTAATTTGAAATTCTCCTTGGTGTGTAAAAACCAGCTGATCAATCCATCTTCTATTTTGTGGAATGTGTTAATATCTTATGACGTATTATGATTTGTTGATTGATAGCTATTGGGATTTGAGATTATTTGATTTTGTCACTTAAATTGAATTATTAATTATAGTCCAAATCCGTCACTGTTTTTTGAACTTCATTTTTATAAAATCTTTTGAAAATAATTGAAATTCATATATATGTAACTCTCCTTATTTTTATAAAATTCATTGTAAATCCATCATTCTACAATGCGAAATATGCCACATGTTCTCAGTTTATTATGATTTTTGTTTGATTGATTGAAATTTATGACGACAGTTCTTCCTCTTAAGCTGAAATTATATTTTTAGTCATTTTTCATTTATATTTTAATTTCTGAATCCTTTTGATGATAACAAAAGGGGGAGAATGGGTTGAGATTTTGATTTATGAGTGAATATTTTATAAATATTTTTATCTTTGAAAATTTATTCAATTTTCATTTTTTTTCACTCATTCACAGTTATAGTGGGAGTTTCTGTTGTAGGGGGAGCATTCAAGTAGCGGGAGCTCAATTTTTCACTGTCAAACACATTCATTATATTCAAAAACTTAAATATTTGTTTGTCATCATCAAAAGGGGGAGATTGTTGTATATAACATTGTTGTATACACAATTATATGATTTTTGTTTGATTATAACAACCAAATATATATTATTATAAATGTGTTTGTACTGTACTGCTTTATATATACACAACAGACATGAATATAATATTGTTGTTTAAATAAAATACAACTGTACAGAAATTTAAGTATTCACACAGTATTTTATTTAAATAGAATATTTTATTTCAATTTCAAACAGTACATCTTATATAACCCCTCTATTTGACATTCTTCATTTCATTCATATACAAATATTCTCATTAAATCTCTGTCATTCACTCTATACAACTCTATCACTACAAAAAACACTTAGACACTCATTTTTAGTTTCACTGTCATATTCACTCATTTACATACTCAACACTTTCTTGTTGTCTTCAGTCTTCGGTCTTCTGTCTTCACAACTCAGTCAGTCTAGTCACCATCTTCATACCTGTCATATACATAAACACACACGGAGTATATGGAACAGATATAATTTCTTATTCTAAACAGATATAATTTTTTTTTCCTTAGTTTTTTCTGATGTGTTTTCTCACCATTTTTCTGACTCGGTCTGATTTGTATTCATCTAGTACCCACTGATCAGCCTCAACTTGCCACACTGGTTTGCTAATCAGAACCAGCGTCAAACTAGCTGATTCTGACCAGCCTCAACACAGTGCAGTAGTCTGCTGATATAAATAATATATGTTTCACATGCACAACATATGTATACACACACTGCTGTGTATATACACACATATGGACAAGTGAACATAGTAAAGACAAGCACAAGATAGTCATAAGCATGTCAACATAAGATCAGTTCAAAATCAACTGAAATTTACATAACAGATCAGTTTCCAAAGCTTTCAATTCAAGACAGATGTGTAAATGGTGGAAAGCAGCATACAAGAATCAACATCAAGATTGGTTTACACAAACAAAATGGTGCCAGAGTAGTCGAGCTACAAATGGGTGAACGCAACATACATGGTCACAGCAAATACATGTAGTCAACATATACATGAGGAGAATTTTGGTCGAGCTCAAGACTGTAAACAAGTTTCAGCAAAACCTCAAAGACAAGCTAGTGAACAATTTCCAGATGGCATACACAACAAAACAGTTCAGCATATATCAAACAGCCAATATGAAGTGGCCAGTGTCGAGCAGATTTTTAAGTTCATATACAAGTGAGCTCAGACACAAGTCAAACAACAGTGAAGTGGTCAAGCTAGCTTACATAGTGATACAACATGATACCAGATGGACTCAGCATCAAGTATGGCAAGTTATCAATGCAGTAACTTCTATTTCGATCAAGCATGACAGCATGGTCAAACATGGTAGCACAAAGGCAAAGATAAATAGGTTCAAGTTCATATGCAAGGAGCCTTTTTTCAAACTTGCTCAAGACAGTGGGATGATAAGCATGCACAAGCAATGCAGTGGTGATACAAGAATGCATGGCAAAACTGTATGTGAATCAATTATGAATGTGTACAGATTTTTGTCAAACATGAACATACAAATGTTCCAGCACACATATGCACCAGTCTAGGTGACTTTCACAAGGCTGTGGCATATACATGGAGCACTTCTCAAATGGTCAAAGAAAAATGACTCAGATATGTGATTAGCAAGCATATGGTGGTGGTTTAATGTAAGGAAAAAAATTAACATCACACTCGAAGAGCAAGTTTTTTTTCGGAAAACATTCATTTTGACAAAGGGCAAGTATTTAATATTTTTCCAGAATTAATCAGTGAAGCATGGAAACAGGACGTATATGTGCAACACTATTTTGGAAAATCATTTATATTTCCAGATATGAAATCACACAAAGAACCAATGAATGTGCAGAATTAGTCATGCAATGAATTCAGTAATCAAATTATGTAGCAAGATTTTTTTTAATGTGTTTCCAGTTTTTCTCATCTATTTTAAGTGTGTTTCCAAAAATTCAGGGATCGAAATTTGCAAGATTTTATTTCCAGAAATCATTTCATAAAGGCCAAAATCAGCAAGTGTTTTATTTGGCAATTTCTTTAGGGGGACCGCAAATTATTTTCCTGAATTGCCATATCAAATCCAAGGAATCCAATTTCATTTAAAGCCGTGGAATCAAAAAGGGAAAGCCAAGCAATCAAATGGAAGTCATATAACGAAATCAAAGCACAATTAAAGGATTCTAAATCCTATTATATACACACCCTATTCATCATCGGCTAGATATATAGATCGAAAAACCACAAGCTAACTCTGAAGAGCAAAAGTCGAAAAATAAATCTCAGAGGAACTCACTTTTTCAGAGAGATTTGATCAATCTCCTAATCGATCGAGCAAAGGACAAGAAGCATCAAAGCAACTGTGGACATCACTTCACCTCTTTCAGCAATCGGAATCGATTTGGGGAAAGAAAGCAAAAACCCTAGAAAATTATCAGTGCAGCCGCTATTTCTAAACACAAAAGAAAAAAGATCGGGCTAAAGGAAAAGAGCGCACCAAATAAACAAAGGGCCGACCAAGTTTTTGTTTTAATGTTAAAAGGGGATGACCCTTATATTCTTAAGTCCTAGGGTTTAATTTGCTTATATTTTTATTATTTTTGTTTTTCAATTTCTTTTGTAAACCGACAAAGCAGTTTATAGATTCTGAAAAAATCTAGGTGGAACCAGTTAGGGGTTTAACTAGCAGTTTACTAGTGTCTGTAAAATAGGGGAAACCTGATCTTGGGGTTTAGACCAGTCTAGAGTTTTGAGCGTAGAGTTAGAATAGAAGCGAGGGGTTCGCGAATGTACATGGTCTTGTATTCGGGATCTGTTCTATCATCTAGTAGAAACCTTAGGAATGCAGCAGTAGGCAGGATTTTGCTGAAGCTGGATATATCTTGTGTCATTTACTTTTCTGCATTTCTATTTATGCTATATTCTGTGATCTGTGAATGTTTGAATATCCCGTAATACTTGAACTCTGCGATAATTTGTAATAAACCCTATTAACCCCCCCTCTAGGGTTAATCTAGATCCAACATGCCTATGCTTATTTGTACACACTGTACAACTCTTATAAGGAAATTCTAGGGATAGAACTTACCTTCGAAGACGTATGCTTCTTCTATAATTTTAAATACTGAACAAAAGATACTCCGTCCTTTGTGTATTTCGTATCAATGCCTAAAAAGAAGATTACTGGCGTACCATTCAGCAGCAAAGTAGGTGATGTGAAGCCTAAATGATTCTATCTAAGGCAACAACCAGGATGCGCTGCACGATGGCTCAAATCAAGTAAGCTTCAGGCTTCAATACTCTAACTTCGATTGTTGTCGCATGGTGCATTACCTGTATTGACCCGGGAATTCGCGACCTTGGGAATCGATATAAACTAAATGTCAACTATCAAGCATCGGAAATACCGGATAGTTAATGAAAGAAGTTAAAGGGTGAGAATAGATGAGATAGAAAATTAGAATAGAAGACGGAGAAGAACACAACAATTTCAGAGTAACACGAATCTCACAGCGGAACGAATAAATATATTATATAACATAACTTTGAAACAAAATTTGTAGTTGAATATACATATCATTATCAAAGTACAACACTTACAACACAGCGGAAATAAACAATTGCTATATAATCCTGAAGCCTCATGCTCCAAGCTTTCAGTATATCTGCAAAATCCCGACTACTTGACTGCACGTACAAAATTGGACACCTAAGAGTTTAGGGAAAACAAAAAAAAATAAACTTCGGGTCAGCCATGGGACTGGTGTGAGTAAACAATTTAAAAAAGTTTGAGAAAATTAACGATATCTCATAAGACAACGCCGTATAACACGGAATGGGTTTTTCCCTTATGAGAATCCAAAACAGTTGATTTAATATTTCAAAATCCTTTTGAAAGAAATAATGATCTTTTATATCACAACTCCCTTGATATTATGATAGTGTTTATCAACCACAATATAATAATCATCTAGCAGAACGCTTTCATCTCACGTTCCACACACATAATATATAATCAAAAACTACGAGCGCTTATTGGTTAATGAATTCCAACTGGCAAGGTATGGGACCACCTTCCAACAGTGTATCTCTAGAGAGGAATACACCGGGTTCAACAAGAACATCTTGTAACCCAGGCTAAACATGACCGGTCACTCATTTCACTTGAGTGTACTGAATGTATTATCACCAACGGTTGGGATCAGCAACTGTTTCCCGAAAGAGACAACATCGAAATACATTATAGAAGTAAAATGGAATTTTTCTAGATCAGGTGACAATACACCCTAATTGGCAGCTAACCACTTAGCCATGCGACCTACCATATTTTATACCATTCCGGTTTGTGAGGCTTAAGGCCAAAACCTACAGATCACACCTTTATTTACTTTAGATGTCACATCGTCATACCCACCAAATCACAAATTGATTTTCTCAAAAATAAAATGGGTATACTGCTAAGAGAAACGAATTCCTCCGCCACCAAACATAAGTACGTTTGAAGAGATCAATTTATGTTATATATTAAATATACTTTGTCAGACATTCTTCCATACAGGTTGTCCTGGAATTGGACAGACTGAAGGTACTATTATAAAAATCCATCTTAGGCAATTTCTACCTAGGATTTACTGATCAGCCCATGCATAACTCCGTCTTCAATTATCTTCATCATATATGATTTGCAACGCTAATGCCATACGGAGTGGTTTTCAGATAATATATCTGATCCCGGTCTCTCCGTATTGACAACGGAAATGGTCAAAATCTTTGACAGTCAGTTATTTAACTATCAAAGGAAAACATGTGTTCAAACAATGGTCGTATTTCCAAATGGAAATCTTACCGATCAATCATCATTTCGTTTCTCAATTTCCCATTTATCGTTCCATATATTCATAAATTCCTTATTTTCTAAAATTAGTAAATATACGTTATTAACTTTGGAAAACATTTCCATTTCTGATTCACGCATCAATATCTTCCTACCTCTATTAGTCTCTAACTATAAACTAGTATGAGAACAACTTCCCAAGCATAAACCCTGAAGGCCAAAACCAACATCAGATCGATACCCAGGATGCCATTCAACTCAACTAATTTCCATGTAGTCTCTAATTTCAGTAATTCTAATTAAATTCCTAATTCAAACCCCAAATTCCTTTATAATATTTTATATGCAAAATATTTACTTAAATCCTTTATTCACATTAAATGTGAATAATATTTCTTTTTTGCAATCAAAACAGTTTGATTTCGTATTTAAAAACAATACCTCAAATCCAATTTCTATTTATACTTTTAATTATAGAATTTTTCATATAAAATCTCATTTTATTCTTCTAACACTTATAATCCCATTTAAAATCACCTTTATAAATGCTGCTCAAATTCCATTTAAAATATCGGTGTTAAAACCGATTCCTACTTCTCTATATAAATTCAGTCTTATATATTCCGTTTACCAAATGATAAATATTTTATTTTATTTATAAAAATTATTTATAAATTAATCTTCTCGATCTATTTGTTAAAACAGATTTCTATTTAATATCCACTTTAAACAATCTTCTCATAATTCTTTTATATCTCGTCAAATATATTTTTATAATTCTATTTACTTTCGAAATAAATATTCCTTTTATAATTCTGTTTACTTTCTAAATAAATAATCCTTTTATACTTCTATTTATTTTCTATATAAATAATCCTTTTATAAAATTCTTTGATTTTATAACTATTCCTTTTATAAAATTCTTTGATTTTATAAATATACTATTTTCAATTTGCACTTTGAAGATTCCTTTTTCACATTCCGGTATTTCTTATGGTATCTGAAATACCAAATAACCATGATCAACATCAAATGCACACCCATAATCAATCACAGATTATATATCACATCATATATCACAATATATGGAAATAAACAGTATTATAAATATTGAGGAATCCAATTGGATCCCTCCAAGCTATTTCCGTGCATCCACAGATGTTAAACAATGTAAATAACATCGATTTCATTTCAATATGAAATATTCTGATAAACAGAATCAATATTTGATTAACTATTTATATCATTATCTATAATTTCAACCAATAAATCAGAACTCAACCAAATAATCAACACACAGCAATCAATCATCATTTATCGATACTAGATTATATTTATAAAAATATAAACTGGCAAAGTTAGTGAGTTTTACTCACATTGGTCGGTTATCGTTAAATAACGATAAGCGATCGTCAATTTGATTCAGATCAGGCAATTTATTTCACTATAAATTTTAACGAGCTCCAATTCACTCTGAATCAATTCCATTGTGTAGTCGTCGTCCATATGATCCCAATGGATCTTGTTTCGTCAAATTCTGTTCATATATGGGAAAATTATGAATTTAACAAGTTTTATATATTTTTGATCATTAATAATTAAATTAAACAATTAATTAAATCTTAACTAATTTCCTTAATCATGTTTACTGTGTTAATACTCCTTCTTCGATCAAAACAGAACACGTTCCCCTGTACTTACCGTGCCATTGCCAATTAGTTCAGCTCCCTCCATCTACCATTTTACTTCATGAATTTCCCAATGAACTTCACCATACCACTCCTCCTCTCGAACTCCTTCCTCCCATCACCATTTTCTTCCACTCGATCTCATTTCTCACCCCACGTCAAACAACCCTTCATCACCATTACAGCAGTTTTCCTCCGCCATAAACTTCCTCCCTACACCATCGATCAACGAAGGACCACTGCCATTAATCATCTCGAATCGAGCTCTACCTGATCATATCCGCTAATTGCCATTTGCACGAACCCTATAGTTTCCGTTCTCTGATTGAAAACGTAGGCCTTTAGTAAATCAGGCGATAGTTTTTATTCAAAAAAAATCCCATAAAAACAAAATCGATTCTAGTCTCTTCGCTGAATCCACATGTCATAACAAAAAAGAGTGTTTTTGCTTCGATTTCCAAATGGCTTGAACCATTGCTTGCGCCCCAGCTTTTCTCGAAGTTCCAGAAAGTTCCGAGTAGCGCGAAAAATACATGAGGTTGTAGCTCATACTATCATGAATCTCTATATATGTGTTTCTGAATTTATGGATTTTTATTTGAGTTTTGGTGAATTTATGAAGATCGAATAAATATACTGGTAGGAACAAAATCACGTCGGATACATTGTTTGACCAGAGAATAATAGCTTTAGGGTTAGAAGAGTTATAAGTGTTGTATTTATAGGGATAGGAAAATATTATTCTAATCGATTATTATATTCATTTTTAATGAACCACTGTTTGTATTTATCTTCTAAAAATCCATATGATCACATACGATACCCAAAAATCACAAAAATGGACATACACCTTCAGTTCGACATTACAGACCCAATGAAACTTGTTTTGTCGAATTCCGACTCTGTTTGCTCATACAGCGTATTTTTAAAGGTCAAATTATCGACTATTTTTCACATTACAATTATGTACGGCCACATAATGATTCCAAAAATCACGAAAATTGATATCTAGCAAAAATTTAATATTCCGGATCCAACAAAATTAGTTTCATCGAAAATGGAGCTTATTTGAAAAACTGGCTATTTTTAAAGCTCTAAATAAATCCATTTAAATATTAAATATATTTAAAAATGATTTAAATTAATATTAATAAATTAAAATTATCATATATATATATATATATATATATATATTCACACAGAATATATTACAGCTCCAAAATGTTCCTATCTGAATTTATAACTCGACATTTCAAATCCAGATTAAATCAGTATTCAATTTATATTGAAAATCCTTTTATAATATAAATAAATCATTATAAATTATAAAGGAATTCCATAGCGACTTTTCGAAAATTTGATTTGGACACAACTCACAATCTACACAACGAAATCTCGATTTTTCTCTTCCATTCGAAAAATATACTTCATTAGCTCCGAATGTTTCTTGTTTCATAGAAATCCGGCTTAAAACGGATTTTGTGTATTCGTTTAAAGTTCGAATCGCCAAATTATGAACTGCCGCACCATTTCGAGCTCAATTATAATTATAATATAATTATACGTTCAAACTTTTTTAAATAATATATTCGTTATTATAATTCAATTCTAAACTGAATTAAATATTATAAATAATCTAATTCACACAATATTGTGAATTCTACTATCCTCCGACTATTCTGGAATTTAAATATATTATTTAATTATTATATTAATTAAATATTCAAAGTTATTTAATTTAAACCATTGAATTACAAAAATATTATTTGAATAATTAAATAAAATTAATTATTAAGTCGTTAAAAAATATGGGTCATTACATTCTTCCCTCTTAAAATAATTTCATCCTTGGAATTGTTAAGGTAGAAAACAAACCCTATTAATTGGGTTAAAAATTATTTGTTTTACTTATCAACTTCAGTTTCAACTAAACCAATTTAATTTCAATTAAATTATTATTTTATTCTTACCAACAAAAGTTTTCAAAAATACTGAAAATTTTCTAATACCCAAAATTTTCGACAAATTTCGCCAGCACCTCCTTTGTACGGCTCAATCGGTGCAACTATAACTCGCCTCTCTAGGCCTTCTCCAACCCAAAAGATAATCAAATAGCTAAGCGGCTTGCCAAAAGGCTCATAAAATCACCAAACTCATATTCAAATAAAATATAAACTTGTACCTTTTTGTCGGGTATTTAACTCTATCACTTCCATCTGTTATCAACTCCGCACATTTTCCAACATTCCCAATTGATCTCCAATCGCTTATCCTCACTCCGATCATTCGCTTGTATTCAAGCCAAATCCATTTCAACTCCAGTTCCAATTTTAAACTTCAAATTCTAACTCAACAATCTAATCTCATTCCAGATTATTCTAATCCCATCCAATTTTATTTAACTTAGTCTAAGTTAAATTCTAATTCCTTTTTTTCTTTTTTCTTCCATTCCAATCTTTTTAACTGCATAAGTTAAATTTTAAATTTCAAAAATTAATTTCCTGGGTTTTATTCCTTTAAACCTGCTTGAAATCATATATAACGATAGCAATTCAAAACTTTTGAATTTCTAACACTCATTTCCTCCAAACAATTCAAAACAAAATCTTTGGCAGTAATCCATCACTTATAAACTCGAAAATGAACACTGATGATGTGGCCAGTATCATCACGGTAATTTCCCAGCAATCGAAGTGAGTTCAGTACTATATCACTTTCAAAACCACTATTTAAACACTTCCATTTTGAAATATATTTCAAAATACCATTCACAATCCTTGTAAAATAATTTAAAATGTCCCAGGATTTTAAAATTCTCATATACTAATCCAAATCCATTTAAAACACTTTTCCAAATTTCCATGGTTTTAATTTCAATTTTTATTTAAATTCAGAATTAATTCATTTCAAAACACTTAAAAGATTTCGGATTGGTTATCTATAATCTTATTTGATTATAATAATGACCAACACATCAAATATAATAATTCCAATATGTAACAACCCGTATTTTTCGATAACATGTTAAAACGAGAATCAAGGCAGAATTTAATTTTAAATTCTGAATCAAGTGAAACAGGCTATGCCATTGCGTTCGTCTCGGAAAAATACGCGAAATAGAGTCCGAGTTTTCGAGAATCGGAGTCCGTATGACCAAGTTATGATCCGTCAAAGTTTTCAGGGTTTTCAAGTTTGAAAATCACCTAGGAAGTTCAAGTTTTGGGGTAGGCGGGAATTTTCCCGCCAAAGCCAATGTCGACAGGGGAGTCGACAGGGCTGTCGACACCCCTGGACCCCAAGTTGACAGGGCTGTCGACTTGGGTGTCGACTGGGTCCAAAAACACAACTCCGTGTTTTGTGGCCTGGTGCACCTGGATGCAGTCTTGGTCTGGTCTGATGGGCCTGTGACGATTTCTGTGGCCTAGATTAATCCTAGATCTAATCCTAGGGCCTAAAACTACCCTAATCTCTATAAAAAGACCCTAAACCTAACCTAAATCCCTAAAAATCAAACCTAGCAACTAAGTGCTGCCAAAATCAATCTTGATCATGGCCTCCATCTCAAATCCCTAGAGCCTATGCACTCAAATCAAGTTCAAATCAAAAGGTGCAAGCTTGCTACACCAAATCAAGGCCAAATCGACGTTGCTATGCGAGTTTCATGGCGAATCTTCATCAAAGGAGCCACCTTTCTTCGCCAAAACGATTCATGCTCCTAGTCCTCTTGCCATGCTATGTAAGTTCTAGCTACTTTTGGATCAAAACGGTATTTTTAATGTTGACATGGGATAAAATGAGGCTAAACATGATTATGCGAATCTATATGAACCTTACCATGCCTCTTGTGTTCATATTTATGATCTTAGGCCATGTGAGTGACTTAATCATGCCTCTCACGCTATGCATAACCTAGTTTAACTTGCAAGTTTGGACCTTTATGCATGAAATGCTAGCATGAACCTTTAGAAACTATTTTACTTGTGAAACATTGGCTAAGACAAGATTTTGGGCCTTATGCATGTTTATGAACCCAAACCCCTTATGCTAACATGCAAGTTTGTGGCCAAATCCTTTATGAGATTATGCATGTTCGTGGCCAATCCCCTCTTTTTAGTTGTGCATGTTTATGGCCAAATCCCTTTTGATAATATGCATGTTTGTGGCCAAATTACCTTATGACACTATGCATGTTTATGGCCAATCCCTTTATGATGTTATGCATGTGGAAGCCAAGCCCTTTTTGGCATCATGCATGTTTTTAGACCAATAAGTGACATAGTATCCTTACTATGTTGACTCGCTTTGCTTGCGTTGGGAAAACACGATTTTGGGTAGTTAGATAAACATGAACATGTCGAAAAATCTTAATTTGAATATGACATGTGTTTATACTTGAAAATATGACTTGAAAGATAACATGGAAGATGACATGTAAGTATGTATAAAACATGAGCTTGGGAATTTACCTATTAAGTTAGGTCTACCCTTTGGGAATTTACCTATTAAGTTAGGTCTACCCAAATGCTTGGAAACTTGTAACATGTTTTGGAAACATGATGAACTTAGATAATATGAGTGTGGCCAACTCGAGGTTGGGTTGAGTTTGCAACGTAAAACTACCCGGAACCGACCGGCCTAACTAGTAGTTGCAAACAATAGGACCCAATGTGAGAAGTCGGTCATGTCGCGCTTAAGACCCGAGGTTAGACTAGGTTGTGGTGTAAATCTACCCGGACCCGCCCGGCTTAACTAGTAACCACAACAAGGTCTAATGTGAGAGGTTGAGGGTGCATTAATTAAATTAATGCCACATAATAGGGTTAAGTTAATTTGATTAATGAGGCTTAACCAAATATGATATGGACAAATGGGTTAAGTAATTTGATTAGGCTAATGATACTTAACAAAACATGATAAGCTTGGGTAGGTTAAGTAACTTGATTTGCCTAATGACACTTGACCATTTGTATACGACTAGTGGACGGGATTAAGTTAACCAACACTTAATCAATCCAACACGATAACGTGATAAGGTTAAGTAAATTTTCCTAATGACACTTAACCGTATAATACAGTTAATGGATGGGTTAAGATTAGGCTTAACTAATCTAAACATGGTAATCGGATGGGGTTAAGTTAGCCCAGACTTAATTAATCCCACTCGGTAATTTAATGGGGTTAAGTTAAACACTTAACTAATTTAACACGATGATTTGATGAGGTTAAGTGACCTATACTTAACCAATCTAACTCGTTATTTTGATGAGGTTAAGTTAATCTATACTTAACCAATCTAACGTGAAAACATGATAAGGCTAAGTCACGAATCACTTGAATACGCTTGACCGATTTGACTCGGTAATTTGACAAGGTCAAGTTAATTTATATAATTAACCAATCTAAAATGATAATTAGACGAGGTTAAGTTATGGATTGCTTGATATACTTAGCCAACTTGACACATGGTTTGTAGGGTTAAGTCTTGGACTTGGATACTTAGCCAATTTTGACATGGTTTGTAGACGGGCTAAGTTATGAACTTAAGTGACACTTAACCCATTAGAAAAACCCTAATTCGGAGGATTAGGTAAATAACCATAGTTAACAAGGGTAATGGAAATAAGGCTAAGTGGTAAACCTTAGTTAAGGGAAACTAAGTAATAATTCTTAGTCAAGGAAATCTGGACCACTTCTTAGATAGATGAGTAACCCGATACGGTAGGTCATCGTTCAAGTATACGCGTAGGAGCAGGCTATCTGATTTAGATAAAGGCTCCAGCGAACTGGGTAACGAAGCAGCGGCTTCGGGGAACGTGAGGATATTCTTGGTATCCCTCTGTGAGGTCGCAGATGATCATCCTGGGCTCACAAGAGGTTGAGGTCTGCGGTAGAAGAACCAAGAATATGCCTTGGTTGCTATGCGAGCGACCTAAAGACTGGGGTGGATAGCAGTGAGTCGATGGATACATAAGGTGCCCGAGATAGCAAGTTCGCCGATCATCTACCATCTTGAGTCAAGCGTGTACGTACGGAAAGGCAGGGAACACCCAACAAACCATAATTGCTATCTAATTATGGGTGAGGTAGGCCGTAGGATGTGGGCTGGCCGGAGTGTAGTTCTCATGCAAGATTTTCTCTTGTGTTGCCTTTCGCTAGTTGAGGGAGGGGTCTCGTGGGACCATAGCCACGTGTAGAAAAGCAGACCTTAGCATCTGCATCGGCAGATAAATCTAAAGCTCCCGACCGAGTCCTGTATTTCTTGTTTTGGTCGGTGACAGGACTCGGATGGCACGATGTGATACATGTGCATACAGTTATAGAAAAACGATTCACGATGAATGCGTGGGAAAAAGGGCGCGGTTGAGGGTTAGCGTAATCCCTAGTGGCCTAGGTGGTTTAACCCAAACCGAAATACGAAAGCGTGCGATAGGTAAGCGTAATCCCTAGTGGTGCTAGGTGGCGTAAGTCCTAGTAGTTTAAACGATGATCCATATGGAAGAACCTAGCTAGAACAAGGGTGACAGTCCAAACGATTTCAAGGAAAATACGACATGAGGAAGCCCGTACGAGGTACGGCGAAGGACTGAACTTATATACCTGGAAAGAAACATATGATTTTGAGTAACCTATATATGCGGTATATTAGGTTGACATGGACCATTGCACGACTTTGGGCAAGGGACATTCATGGTTAACACATGACGCGGGTAGGGATACTAGTACGAGAGGTGCAGAGCAAATATACATGTTAGGACTAGGAAGAATATACTTAATAGATACCGTGGGATGTTAGACGGGGTAGATACCTTGGGGTAATGTACTCGATAGAAATCCGACGATGTGATACCTTGACTTATCATAACACCGCAGTTTATCATGATACCTTGGTTTACCCTGCCACGGTAGTTCAACCGGCTGTCCTGGCTTATCTATCTTGTAGTTATCCTAATGTTTACTTTCAGTTTATGCATGTCATGTTACCTTTACCTGTTTTTATACTGGAAGTAGATAGGACTTACTCAGTCTTTTTGACTGACCCGTTTTGTTTCGCCTCTTTTCTTCCGTTTCCCCCCCCCCCCAGGTTACAGGGGGGAAACAATGCTGTTTAGTTCGGACTTCTTCTGCCTGAAGTACATCATGGATGGCTTGGACTTCTCTTGGCTATGGCTACTTTACTGTTTTTACTTGGGGAATAATTTATGAAAAGGTTTTTATGCTTCTTTATTATTGCAAGACAGGTTTTGATGTACTCTGATGTAAAAGGCTTTAGACCTTATTTATTCATGTTATGAAAGTTTGATTTTACTTCCGCTATTTATATATGTTCTGTCTTGTGATATTTATGTGCATGTTTACCAATAATGCCCCTCTAAAGCTAGTGCATTCCTTTGCGAGTGACCCTAGCGGAGGCGGGGTGTTACATTTGGTATCAGAGCAGAAGGTTACCAGACTGGGCAAAAGTTTTTAAAGACCTTCTGAAAACTATTTGAAAATCGTTTATAAAGAAGCATTTTTCAAGAAAATTTTCTTTTAAAAAGAAAAAGGCTATTCCCCAAAGGCCATTAGCACTATCCTGGTTTCCTTGATTGAATCTCTTTTCCTTTCTTTCCTCCATCTGTAGTCACAATGGTTTTAACTGCGACTAGTCTTTTCTATCTTCGAAAGTGCTTTCCATGCGATGGAGGCTGTTCTCGGGAGACCAGTGGCCGCGTTATAAGAAAGGATAGTGAGAAAGAGGATAAAGGATACGAGTTTAAGGATGAGCAACTTGTTGGTATGACTCAACTCAGAATGAGAGAGAAAGATGAACAATGAAACCCATGACGAGAGGGTACCTTTGGCATGGTGGAACGGGACGGATAGTTAAGTATCATGGGACAAGGACAAGATCATCGGGAGGGCAGTAGTATGCTCTCATTTCTAGGGTGCCTCGGAAGGAGGGTAACGATCTTGTTAAAGGTTTAGTTTTTCTTCTCTATCATCCCGTTAGGACTATGGTTTGATCATTGTATCATTTAAGTCTGCTTCGATAGTTGAGTCTCTGCACCTTAAGTACTAGCGTAACAGAGAATCCCATTTTTGTCTCAAGTCCGGTGGAGAATCGGTCCATTTGTTCATGACTTATTGGATTTGAGAATGACATGTCTCAACTACGGATGGATTCTAGGGGTAAAGCGGTTATCCAATAAGTATACCATTCTCGGTTTTAGAAAGAGGGTAGTTGGACTCTTGACTTGCCTTGGTGATACCCTCGAAGTCTCTTGTAACCCTTTTGGGTTCTGTCATGGCTAGTTACCTAAAATCCCACGATGCAGTTGTTGGTAATCCGTTTGAATAGAATTCAACGCTAAGGCGGATGCTTCGTTTCGACTATACATGAGTTATGGGAATCACCCTAGTAAGAACTCTTGGCAACTTGGATTGGCATCGGAAAACGAGATCCAGAATTCACTAGTGAATTTTGGAGAGCTTGCATGAGTACGCAGATATGTTTGAGCCAAGCATACTAGGGAAAGAATAAGTGAAACGAGAGGCGACGAAGAAATGAGTTCCAGCTCATGTTATGGAAACAGGAAATAAGAAGCTACGAAATCGCGAAGTTAAAGGACGGTCAAGGCACAATGGAATTGAGCTCAAGGAAATATGACTTTGATGGTCAAAGACTAGATACGCGCATGATATCTCTTTTTGGGAGTATATCCTTGATCCCTGTTTTCTGTAGAGCTTACTTGTAGGCTATCTTTTGTGGACATCCTCTCGGTCCTATTTTCTGTTACAAACCCCGTAAGGAGTTTGTCCTGTTTATCTTCTCGACCCTGTTTCAGGGAACCCTAGGTAGAACCCTATGGATGTAAACATGTATTTGAAACATGTTATGATTGATATGGTTGCAAGTGGTTGCTCGTGGATGCGCGAATACACATTAGATATTAGCTCGACTCGGTCACATTTCATATTGCATATGCACGAGTATTTATACTTGTTTATGGATGAAATTGAATGTGTTACCATGTGGACGTTGCATATGGATGAATGTTTGTGCACGCATATAGTATCTATATGACTAGGGCTATTTGCATACATGTTGGATTCATGGCACTATACATATTTTGCATTAGAAAGATTATTCAGGCCTGATCATTACCATTAGCTTAGGAACATGTACACACACGTTTTGCATATATTCATACAGCATTAGAAATCATTTAAGGACAATGGTTGCTTGTGGATGATGTTTTGAGTAGATGGATGATGGATGGTAGGATATGTTCTTCCTAACTTGGGGATTTCGGGGACGAAATCCTAAAAGGTGGGGAGAATGTAACAACCCGTATTTTTCGATAACATGTTAAAACGAGAATCAAGGCAGAATTTAATTTTAAATTCTGAATCAAGTGAAACAGGCTATGCCATTGCGTTCGTCTCGGAAAAATACGCGAAATAGAGTCCGAGTTTTCGAGAATCGGAGTCCGTATGACCAAGTTATGATCCGTCAAAGTTTTCAGGGTTTTCAAGTTTGAAAATCACCTAGGAAGTTCAAGTTTTGGGGTAGGCGGGAATTTTCCCGCCAAAGCCAATGTCGACAAGGGAGTCGGCAGGGCTGTCGACACCCCTGGACCCCAAGTCGACAGGGTTGTCGACTTGGGTGTTGACTGGGTCCAAAAACACAACTCCGTGTTTTGTGGCCTGGTGCACCTGGATGCAGTCTTGGTCTGGTCTGATGGGCCTGTGACGATTTCTGTGGCCTAGATTAATCCTAGATCTAATCCTAGGGCCTAAAACTACCCTAATCTCTATAAAAAGACCCTAAACCTAACCTAAATCCCTAAAAATCAAACCTAGCAACTAAGTGCTGCCAAAATCAATCTTGATCATGGCCTCCATCTCAAATCCCTAGAGCATATGCACTCAAATCAAGTTCAAATCAAAAGGTGCAAGCTTGCTACACCAAATCAAGGCCAAATCGACGTTGCTATGCGAGTTTCATGGCGAATCTTCATCAAAGGAGCCACCTTTCTTCGCCAAAACGATTCATGCTCCTAGTCCTCTTGCCATGCTATGTAAGTTCTAGCTACTTTTGGATCAAAACGGTATTTTTAATGTTGACATGGGATAAAATGAGGCTAAACATGATTATGCGAATCTATATGAACCTTACCATGCCTCTTGTGTTCATATTTATGATCTTAGGCCATGTGAGTGACTTAATCATGCCTCTCACGCTATGCATAACCTAGTTTAACTTGCAAGTTTGGACCTTTATGCATGAAATGCTAGCATGAACCTTTAGAAACTATTTTACTTGTGAAACATTGGCTAAGACAAGATTTTGGGCCTTATGCATGTTTATGAACCCAAACCCCTTATGCTAACATGCAAGTTTGTGGCCAAATCCTTTATGAGATTATGCATGTTCGTGGCCAATCCCCTCTTTTTAGTTGTGCATGTTTATGGCCAAATCCCTTTTGATAACATGCATGTTTGTGGCCAAATTACCTTATGACACTATGCATGTTTATGGCCAATCCCTTTATGATGTTATGCATGTGGAAGCCAAGCCCTTTTTGGCATCATGCATGTTTTGAGACCAATAAGTGACATAGTATCCTTACTATGTTGACTCGCTTTGCTTGCGTTGGGAAAACACGATTTTGGGTAGTTAGATAAACATGAACATGTCGAAAAATCTTAATTTGAATATGACATGTGTTTATACTTGAAAATATGACTTGATAGATAACATGGAAGATGACATGTAAGTATGTATAAAACATGAGCTTGGGAATTTACCTATTAAGTTAGGTCTACCCTTTAGGAATTTACCTATTAAGTTAGGTCTACCCAAATGCTTGGAAACTTGTAACATGTTTTGGAAACATGATGAACTTAGATAATATGAGTGTGGCCAACTCGAGGTTGGGTTGAGTTTGCAACGTAAAACTACCCGGAACCGACCGGCCTAACTAGTAGTTGCAAACAATAGGACCAAATGTGAGAAGTCGGTCATGTCGCGCTTAAGACCCGAGGTTAGACTAGGTTGTGGTGTAAATCTACCCGGACCCGCCCGGCTTAACTAGTAACCACAACAAGGTCTAATGTGAGAGGTTGAGGGTGCATTAATTAAATTAATGCCACATAATAGGGTTAAGTTAATTTGATTAATGAGGCTTAACCAAATATGATATGGACAAATGGGTTAAGTAATTTGATTAGGCTAATGATACTTAACAAAACATGATAAGCTTGGGTAGGTTAAGTAACTTGATTTGCCTAATGACACTTGACCATTTGTATACGACTAGTGGACGGGATTAAGTTAACCAACACTTAATCAATCCAACACGATAACGTGATAAGTTAAGTAAATTTTCCTAATGACACTTAACCATATAATACAGTTAATGGATGGGTTAAGATTAGGCTTAACTAATCTAAACATGGTAATCGGATGGGGTTAAGTTAGCCCAGACTTAATTAATCCCACTCGGTAATTTAATGGGGTTAAGTTAAACACTTAACTAATTTAACACGATGATTTGATGAGGTTAAGTGACCTATACTTAACCAATCTAACTCGTTATTTTGATGAGGTTAAGTTAATCTATACTTAACCAATCTAACGTGAAAACATGATAAGGCTAAGTCACGAATCACTTGAATACGCTTGACCGATTTGACTCGGTAATTTGACAAGGTCAAGTTAATTTATATAATTAACCAATCTAAAATGATAATTAGACGAGGTTAAGTTATGGATTGCTTGATATACTTAGCCAACTTGACACATGGTTTGTAGGGTTAAGTCTTGGACTTGGATACTTAGCCAATTTTGACATGGTTTGTAGACGGGCTAAGTTATGAACTTAAGTGACACTTAACCCATTAGAAAAACCCTAATTCGGAGGATTAGGTAAATAACCATAGTTAACAAGGGTAATGGAAATAAGGCTAAGTGGTAAACCTTAGTTAAGGGAAACTAAGTAATAATTCTTAGTCAAGGAAATCTGGACCACTTCTTAGATAGATGAGTAACCCGATACGGTAGGTCATCGTTCAAGTATACGCGTAGGAGCAGGCTATCTGATTTAGATAAAGGCTCCAGCGAACTGGGTAACGAAGCAGCGGCTTCGGGGAACATGAGGATATTCTTGGTATCCCTCTGTGAGGTCGCAGATGATCATCCTGGGCTCACAAGAGGTTGAGGTCTGCGGTAGAAGAACCAAGAATATGCCTTGGTTGCTATGCGAGCGACCTAAAGACTGGGGTGGATAGCAGTGAGTCGACGGATACATAAGGTGCCCGAGATAGCATGTTCGCAGATCATCTACCATCTTGAGTCAAGCGTGTACGTACGGAAAGGCAGGGAACACCCAACAGACCATAATTGCTATCTAATTATGGGTGAGGTAGGCCGTAGGATGTGGGCTGGCCGGAGTGTAGTTCTCATGCAAGATTTTCTCTTGTGTTGCCTTTCGCTAGTTGAGGGAGGGGTCTCGTGGGACCATAGCCACGTGTAGAAAAGCAGACCTTAGCATCTGCATCGGCAGATAAATCTAAAGCTCCCGACCGAGTCCTGTATTTCTTGTTTTGGTCGGTGACAGGACTCGGATGGCACGATGTGATACATGTGCATACAGTTATAGAAAAACGATTCACGATGAATGCGTGGGAAAAAGGGCGCGGTTGAGGGTTAGCGTAATCCCTAGTGGCCTAGGTGGTTTAACCCAAACCGAAATACGAAAGCGTGCGATAGGTAAGCGTAATCCCTAGTGGTGCTAGGTGGCGTAAGTCCTAGTAGTTTAAACGATGATCCATATGGAAGAACCTAGCTAGAACAAGGGTGACAGTCCAAACGATTTCAAGGAAAATACGACATGAGGAAGCCCGTACGAGGTACGGCGAAGGACTGAACTTATATACCTGGAAAGAAACATATGATTTTGAGTAACCTATATATGCGGTATATTAGGTTGACATGGACCATTGCACGACTTTGGGCAAGGGACATTCATGGTTAACACATGACGCGGGTAGGGATACCAGTACGAGAGGTGCAGAGCAAATATACATGTTAGGACTAGGAAGAATATACTTAATAGATACCGTGGGATGTTAGACGGGGTAGATACCTTGGGGTAATGTACTCGATAGAAATCCGACGATGTGATACCTTGACTTATCATAACACCGCAGTTTATCATGATACCTTGGTTTACCCTGCCATAGTAGTTCAACCGGCTGTCCTGGCTTATCTATCTTGTAGTTATCCTTATGTTTACTTTCAGTTTATGCATGTCATGTTACCTTTAACTGTTTTTATACTGGAAGTAGATAGGACTTAGTCTTTTTGACTGACCCGTTTTGTTTCGCCTCTTTTCTTCCGTTCCCCCCCCAGGTTACAGGGAGGAAACAATGCTGTTTAGTTCGGACTTCTTCTGCCTGAAGGTCATCATGGATGGCTTGGACTTCTCTTGGCTATGGCTACTTTACTGTTTTTACTTGGGGAATAATTTATGAAAAGGTTTTTATGCTTCTTTATTATTGCAAGACAGGTTTTGATGTACTCTGATGTAAAAGGCTTTAGACCTTATTTATTCATGTTATGAAAGTTTGATTTTACTTCCGCTATTTATATATGTTCTGTCTTGTGATATTTCTGTGCATGTTTACCAATAATGCCCCTCTAAAGCTAGTGCATTCCTTTGCGAGTGACCCTAGCGGAGGCGGGGTGTTACACAATATATAAACTTATTCATATCAAAATATAATCTTGGGTAAAGTTATTTCATTTACCCTTTTTTAAAACATAATGTGTCAGTTCATTGCTTTCAAGCATTTAGAAACTCCTACCGATATAGCGGACCAAACTGATCGACCAGAACTCATAAACAACTCAACAAATAAATCTCCATAATATAAAACAATTTTTTATAAAATCTACAAATTTGTTCACTCGTACATATACATCAAACTCAATCTAGGGTATTACTAACCCAATCTCTACTGAGTCACGCCACAGAGACAAGGTAATTACTTAACCTTCAGCTCTAATACCACTATAACGACCCAGGGAATTCACGACCTTGGTAATCGACATAAACTAAATGTTAATTATCAAGCATCGGAAATACTGGATAGTTAATGAAAGAAGTTAGAGGGTGAGAATAGATAAGATAGAAAATTAGAATAGAAGAAGGAGAAGAACATTACAACATTTTCAGAGTAACATGAATCTCACAGCGGAACGAATAAATATATTATATAACATAACTTTGAAACAAAATTTGTACTTGAATATACATATCATTATCAAAGTACAACACTTACAACACAGCGGAAATAAACAATTGCAATATAATCCTGAAGCCTCCTGCTCCAAGCTTTCAGTATATCTGTAAAATCCCGACTACTTGACTGCCCGTACAAAATTGGACACCCAAGAGTTTAGGGAAAACAAAACAAAATAAACTCCGGGTCAGTCATGGGACTGGTGTGAGTAAACAATTTAAAACAGTTTGAGAAAATAAATTATATCTCATAATACCACGCTGTATAACACGGAACGGGTTTTTCCCTTATGAAAATCCAAAATGCTTGATTTAATATTTCAAAATCCTTTTGAAAGAAACAATGATCTTTTATATCAAAACTCCCTTGATATTATCATAGTGTCTATCAACCACAATATAATAATCATCTAGCAAAACGCTTTCATCTCACATTCCACATACATAATATATAACCAAAAACCGCGGGTTCTTATTGGTTAATGAATTCCAACTAGCAAGGTATGGGACCACCTTTCGACAGTGTATCTCTAGAGAGGAATACACCGGGTTCAACAAGAATATCTTATAACCCAGGCTAAACATGACCGGCTACTCATTTCGCTTCAGTGTACCAAATATATTATCACCAACGGTTGGGATCAGCAACCATTTCCCGAAAGGGACAACATCAAAATAGATTATAGAAGTAAAATGCAATTTCTCTAGATCAGGTTACAATACACCCTAATTAGCAGCTAACCACTTGGCCATGTGACCTAGCCGATTTTATATCATTCCAGTTTGTGAGGCTTGAGGCCGAAATGTATAGATTACACCTTTATTTACATTGAATGTCACATTGTCATACTCGCCAAATCACAAATTGATTTCCTAAAAAATACAACGGGTATATAGCTAAGAGAAATGCTACCAAACGTAAGTACGTTTGAAGAGATCAACTTACGCGATATATTAAATATACTCTGTCAAACATTCTTCCATACAGGTTGTTCTGTAATTGGACAGACCGAAGGTACTATTATACAAATCCATCTTAGGCAATTTCTACCTAGGATTTACTGAACAGCCCATGCATAACTCCGTCTTCAATTATCTTCATCATATTTGATTTGCAATGCTAATGCCATACGGAGTTGTTTTCAGATAATATATTTGATTCCGGTCTCTCCGTATTGACAACGGAAATGGTCAAAATCTTTGATAGTCAGTGATTTAACTATCAAAGGAAAACATGTGTTCAAACAACGGTCATATTTCCAAATGTAAATCTTACCGATCAATCATCATTTCATTTCTCAATTTCCCATTTATCATTCCATATATTCATAAATTCCTTATTTTCTAAAATTAGAAAATATACGTTATTAACTTTGGAAAACGTTTCCATTTCTGATTCACGCATCAATATCTTCCCACCTCTACCAGTCTCTAACTGTAAACTAACAAGAGAACAACTTCCCAAGCACAAAACCCGAATACTGAAACCAACATCAGATCGATATCCAGAAAGCCATCCCACTCAACTAACTTCCAACTAGTTTCTAATTTAGTAATTCCATTTAAACTCCTAATTCAAACCCCAAATTCCTTTATAATATTTTATTTGCAAAATATTTACTTAAATCCTTTATTCACATTAAATGTGAATAATATTTCTTCTTTGCAATCAAAACAGTTTGATTTCGTATTTAAAAACAATATCTCAAATCCAATTTCTATTTATACTTCTAATTATAGAATTTTTCATATAAAATCTCATTTTATTCTTCTAACACTTATAATCCCATTTATAATCACCTTTATAAATGCTGCTCAAATTCCATTTAAAATATCGGTGTTAAAACCAATTCCTACTTCTCCATATAAATTAAGTCTTATATATTCCATTTATCAAATGATAAATATTTTATTTAATTTATAAAAAATTATATACAAATTAATCTTCTCAATCTATTTGTTAAAACAGATTTCTATTTTAATATCCACTTTAAACAATCTTCTCATAATTCTTCTATATCTCATCAAATATTCCTTTTTTGATTCTATTTACTTTCTAAATAAATATTCCTTTTATAATTTTATTCACTTTCTAAATAAATAATCCTTTTATACTTCTATTTATTTTCTATATAAATAATCCTTTTATAAAATTCTTTGATTTTATAAATATTCCTTTTATAAAATTGTTTGATTTTATAAATATATTATTTTCAATTTACACTTTGAAAATTCCCTTTTCACATTTCGGTATTTCTTATGGTATTTAAAATACCAAATAACCATGATCAACATCATCTGCACACCCATAATCAATCACATCATATATATCACATCATATATCACAATATATGTAAACAAACAATATTATAAATATTGAGGAATTTAGTTGGATCCCTCCAACCTGCTTCCCTGCATCCACAGATGTTAAACAATGTAAATAACATCGATTTCATTTCAATATTAAATATTCTGATAAACAGAATCAATATTTGATTAACGATTTATTTATATATATATATATCATTATCTATAATTTCAACCAATAAATCAACAACTCAACCAAACAATCAACACACAACAATCAATCATCATTGATCAATACTAGATTATATTTATATAAATATAAACTGACACGGTTAGTGAATTTTACTCACATTGGTCGGTTATCGTTAAATAACGATAAGTGATCGTCAATTTGATTCAGATCAGGCAATTTATTTCGCTATAAGTTGTAACGAGCTCCAATTCACTCCGAATCAATTCCATTGTGTAGTCGTCGTCCATACGATCCCAATAGATCTTGTTTGGTCAAATTCTGTTCACATATGGGAAAGTTATGAATTTAACAAGTTTTATATATTTACGATCATTAATAATTAAAGTAAACAATTAATTAAATCTTAACTAATTTCCTTAATGTTTACTGTGTTAATACTCCTTCTTCCATCATAACAGAACACATTCCCCTGTACTTACCATGACATTGCCAATTAGTTCAGCTCCCTCCATCTACCATTTTGCTTCATGAATTACCCAATGAACCTCACCATCCCGCTCCTCCTCCCGAACTCCTTCCTCCCATCACCATTTTCTTCCACTCAATCTCATTTCTCACCCTGCGTCAAACAGCCCTTCATCACCACTACAACAGTTTTCCACCGCCACAAACTTCCTCCCTACACCATCAATCAATGAATGGCCACTGCCATTAATCATCTCGTCTCGAGCTCTACCTGATCATATCCGCTAATCGCCATTACATGAACCCTACAGTTTATATTCTCTGATTGAAAATGCAGGTCTTCAGTAAATCATGCGATAGTTTTTATTCAAAAAAAATCCCATAAAAACAAAATCGATTCTACTCTCTTCGCTGAATCCACATATCATAATGAAACCGAGTGTTTTTGCGTCGATTTCCAGATGGCTTGAACCCTAGCTTGCGCCCCAGCTTTTCTCGAAGTTCTAGAAAGTTGCGAGTTGCGCGAAAAATACATGAGGTTGTAGCTAATACTATCGTGAATCCATATATATATGTTTCTAAATTTATGGATTTTTATTTGAGTTTTGGTGAATTTATGAAGATCGAATAAATTTACTAGTAGGAACAAATTATGGCGGATAAATTGTTTGACCAGAGAATAATAGCTTTAGGGTTAGAAGAGTTATAAGTGTTGTATTTATAGGGATAGGAAAATATTATTCTAATAGATTATTATATTCATTTTTAATGAACTGCTGTTTGTGTTTATCTACTAAAAATCCATATAATCACATAGGATACCCAAAAATCACGAAAATGGTCATACACCTTCAGTTCGACATTACAGACCCAATGAAACTTGTTTCGTCAAATTCCGACTCTGATTGCTCACACAGCGTATTTTTAAAGGTCAAATTATTGACTGTTTTTCACATTAAAATTCCGTACGGCCACATACTGATTCCAAAAATCATGAAAATCGAAATCTAGCAATAATTTAATATTCTAGATCCAACAAAATTAGTTTCGTCGAAAACGGAGCTCATTTACAAAACTGACTATTTTCAAAGCTCTAAATAAATCCATTTAAATATTAAATATGTTTAAAAATAATTTAAATTAATATTAATAAATTAAAATTATCATATATATATATATATATATTCACATAGAATATATTACAGCTCCAAAATGTTCCTATCTGAATTTATAACTCGACGTTTCAAATCCAGATTAAATCAGTATTCAATTTATATTGAAAATCCTTTTATAATATAAATAAATCATTATAAATTATAAAGGAATTCCATAGCGACTTTTCGAAAATTTGATTTGGACACAACTCACAATCTACACAACGAAATCTCGATTTTTCTCTTCCATTAGAAAAATATACTTCACCAGCTCCGAACGTTTCTTGTTTCACAGAAATCCGGCTTAAAACGAATTCTGTATATTCGTTTAAAGTTCGAATTGCCAAATTATGAACTACCGCGCCATTTCGAGCTCGATTATAATTATAATATAATTATACATTCAAACTTCGTTTAAATAATATATTCATTATTATAATTCAATTCTAAACAGAATTAAATATTGTAAATAATCCAATTCACACAATATTGTGAATTCTACTATCCTCCGACTATTCTGGAATTTAAATATATTATTTAATTATTATATTAATTAAATATTCAAAGTTATTTAATTTAAACCATTAAATTACCAAACCATTATTTGAATAATTAAATAAAATTAATTATTAAATCGTTAAAAAATATGGGTCGTTACATTAACTCATCTTATTTTTACTTGCAGTTGCTAATTCGAAGAAGGAAGTGCATCGCGTGTACTTGGATCGCCTAAACCATTTGCTTTATGGTGATCAGAAAATTTTGACTATTAGAGAATGCCTAGTGGATGACTATCTTCATAGCCATCGTCTACTTGCTATGAGTCGTAGCATAAGCCATGGGGAAGGTTCTTACGTATACATGCCCCAATTGAGGGGCCAGTTGAAACTTTAATAGAGAAGGGAGAAAGATCGAAGGGTCAAAAACTTGTTGGATCCGTCACAGAATTGCAATTAGGTTATGAGGAACGATCAGGGGTGAGGGTCCAACTGCACTGTAAAAGAGTCCCTCTCCTATGCCGATTCAAGACGACATACTATTGAATATACAAGCTGGAGGTAGGCATAAGTATGTTACTCCTGAGGATGCCGCCACCACCACCGAAAAACGGACTTCCCTAAAGACTCCACCATTAACAAAGTCTCAAGCTGTTGACTCTTTCATAAACGACTCCATATATCAGGGTTTTGGGAGGATTCCCCTATCGGATGCCATTTACACTTCACAAGATTTTGAAACCAATTATTTCTTTCCTACTTCCGAGGAAGATACTACTCCCGTGAAAGCCGAGGATACTACACAAATAGTTCTAGCTCTGGGCTCCGGTCTGTTTGGGGGATCACTTAGGATACACACAACACACTTACACTGCACGTCACAGCACTCGTGTACCAATTAATCGTGGTCCTAATATTTTCTTGTGTTACTTTTCTGGGCAAATGACGCGCTACAGCTACCCTCATAGAAATGTTCGTTCAAGCATGCCTAGATTCGACTCTGATACAGAACATTATCGGGATGATAGTCGCGGGAGAGATAGTAGGAGACACTATGATTATGGCTGTCCTTATTCTTCATGCTCCCGTTCTCCCCGTCGGTCAGATCCTAACAAGCATAGGAGCCATCAGGACCGTCGTGAAAGAGATAAAGCATAACCCAATGTTCCGACTCTTCCAAAGGAAAAACATCATCAAGAAAGGCTACCACCAAAACATCCCGACCCACAGGACAAAACCAAAACTTCTGAGAAAGGGATAGAGAAAGGTAAAATAGCCCTTTTATCTACTAAGCGACGAAGAGTTGATCTACCAATAGCAAAGCCTGTGACTCTTGAATCTAAGAATAAAGAAAAATTAAAAGCTCTGAAAAACAATTTTTAGATCATCACTTTGATAATGTTCTCTTTGTTCCCTCCTTTGAGCCAGTGCCTTCGAAGTGGGTGGATGATGTTAAGGCAAAAATAGATTTAGCGGATAAGCAATATAAGGGGATGTTCAAATACTCGTGCAATCTTTCTAAGGTCATTCATCACTTAATCACTGCTGTAAAAAAATCGAGTACGATGATAGCATCTTGAAAGAGATAGAAAAAGAAGTGAAGGACGCACGATCTCAACTTTCTTTTGCTTTGCGAAATGCTGACAATTACAAGAAGCAACACGAGAAGCTACAAAAGCATTATCATAATAAGCTGGAATCTCATAGCCAGGAACACTTGGATTTGAAGAAACAAGCTGAGGATGCTAAATCTGAATGTGCCAAGCCAAAGTCTGCTTGTGCTTGTCTCAAGCAAGAGAAGGCGGAGTTAGTGAAGAAAAAGGCTGAGCTGGAAACCAAGCTAATGGAAATCAAGTCGAGGGAAGTCCTAGCCAAAGGGAATGCAAACATTGCTATTAAATCTGCCGAGGATGCCAATGCCCAACTCTCAGCAGCCCAAAAAGAATTGGACGGCTATAATGAGCTCATGATACAGTTTTTTGCTCAAGTGATCCGTTATCGGGATATCTCTTGGATCAAGGACTACCCAACAACTCTGGTTTATGAGTGGGATCAAGTTATTGAATGGGAGAAGAAAGAGCTCAAGGTGGACTCCATTAATGAAGGGAAACTCTTGGAGAAATATCTAAAGGGTGAGGAGTAGGTACGCTTAGCTGAAGGGCGCAAACTTATCGCTGCTGCTATGGAGGAGGAGACGCGCCAGCTTAAGGGAAAACAAACTATCGAAACCGGCTCTTCGTATGTTTCCACTAGGGCCGAATTATAGGGGTATAACCCAGAGAATCTGGGAATTCCCAAGACATCTTTCTTGTCTCCTTTTATTGAAACGACTTTAGAAACTCCTCCTGCTCATGTTGAGAAGTCATCTGAAGGTATCCCCACCTTTTCACCTCAATTTGTTAGAGCTATTCAACTTTTCGTCATATTGTTGGACAAACAATTGAAGAACCCGAGTTTTATCCTGAGTTAATAATTGTTGCATCTCGTCCTATAGGTGCAAAGCCAGATGAGAAACAAAAAGAATTCACCGATGCATAGTCTGCTGAGAAGGATGAGGAGAAACAGGAAGAGGTCACCGAGCCAAAGTCTACCGAGAGGGTTGAGGAGAAGAAGGAAGAAGCCGCTGACAAAGCCATCATGCCATCCAGTACTGAGACACCCAAGGGGGGTAGAAATTATAGACCTCTAAAGGACGATGGTGGGAATGATGGAGACGAGGGAGACGATGATGTTATCGTAACCGGAGGCTCGAAATAAACTGATGACATGACTTTGGATGAGATGAAGTCGAAACAAGATGCTCTTTTGAAAGTCAAGTATGAGGGAGAGACTAAAGAACCCCTTAGCATTGACCCTCATCCATTCAGTACCTCCTGGTCAAAAAATAGTCGTCAAGCTTTTGAAGTCAATCACTTCTCAGCTAGCATCTCAACCCTCCACTGCTCCCCAAGTTACTCCTCCCAAAGAAAATAAGAAGTCAAAGAAGCACCTTCTGAGAAGGAAGAAAAAGAGAAACAAAAGGCTGCTCGGATGTCCAAGTCTTTGTCCAAATCCAAGTGAAACGTGATTTGGTTCTTTCATTTTGTTTTCCATTGGCCTGCTATTTTTGTAACGAGTGCGGTCCTCGCATCTTTTGATTAGTTTTCTTGTATAAACCTACACCTATGTAAATAAAGTAGCTTGTTTTCCTGCAATTTCTATATTTGCTAGTTGGTCATTCGTTTCAATTAAATGCACTAGCAGTTAAAACATTACTAGCATAAGAAACAAATAATAAATTGCATCACAGATTAAACATAAGTTTCCCTGCAAACAATAAAATATATAGTGCAAGAATCATTGCTAAATTAAAAGTAATAAGCAACTGGGAAATGTGATGTATGTATATGCCCCTAATCAATCTTGAATAAAAGGCCTGCCCAGGGATTGTTCGGGATTAATTAGGATTGTCGTTAAGCTGCCCCCAATCCTTTAGTGGGGTACGGATCTTTTTTCGTTGGCACCTGTTTCTAGTGCCTTTATACTCTCCTGTCATCTGTCCAGATTAGAGTAAGGTCTAGGTGGTCTTAAATCATGATGCACCATCACGCCTTGGGGACGTCGTCTTCTCGTCCTTTATAAACACTCTCGAATTACGAGAGTTAGAGTTTAGGGTGTCATCCTCCCGTCTTTTTCACTCTATTATGGAAACGGTCATCTCGTTCGCTCTGGTTTTCCTTCTATACCTAATTTTCTTAAGGTGGAATTTCATCGGTAGCTCGAGTGTCATATTTGTTTTCAATTTCAACTCAATTTTAATACTTCTTATCCGAAGTAAAATAACTATAGGATATAGAGAGATAAATGCAGGAAAATAAATGACACGTGATATTTTTATAGTGGTTCGGCCAAGTCGTAGCCTACATCCACTTTGTAATCTTTTATTTACATTAACTAGACTTTTCTAGGCAAGTCATGCCTTTTTACATACTTCATAAAATAAAAGAAACTATACAATCTTAAGTTAGGTATTGCTGCAAGTGTTGGTCATTCCATGCTCTGGGTACTTCCTCACCATCTACGGTCGCTAACTTGAAAGCTCCTGTATCAAGTTTCCGCTGAATGGTGTATGGTCCTTCCCATTTTGGGCACGTATGTATGGGAGTTGGGAAGACACGTTTCAAGATCATGTCTCCAGGTTCAAAGGTTCGAGGTCGAACCTTCCTATTATAGTATCGTGCAACTTGGTGTCTATGCCTCGAGGCACGCAATTCCACTTCATCTTTTTTTTCTTCAACCAAGTCCAGGGATTCAAGAAGAAGTTCTTTGTTTGTCATCGGATCATAGTAGGTTGTAATGTGAGAGGGAACTTTCAACTCCACTAGAATGACTGCTTCTGATTCGAAAGAAAGTGAAAAGGCGGTATGACCCGTTGTTGTCTTGTAAGTCGTTCGGTAGGCCCATAATGCTAATGGTAGCTCGTCGACCCACATGGCTTTTGCCTGCTCCAATTGATTTTGCAAAATAGACTCAATGATTTTGTTTATTGCTTTGACTTGTCCATTTGATTGAGGGTGAGCCATTGCGGTGTATCTCTTATAAATCTTGTATTTCTGGTAGAAATCTTTGTATTCAGTGTTATCAATCTGGGTTCCATTTTCAGTTATAATGGTTTTAGGAATCCCAAATCGACAAATGATGTTCCTGACCACAAAATTAATCACCTGCTTTGTTGTGATCATTGTTAATGGTTCGGCTTCTGCCCATTTTGTAAAGTAATCTATGACCACGATTGCATATTTGACTCCACATTTGGCGATCGGTAGACTTCCAATGATGTCTATTCCCCACGTAGAAAATGGCCATGGGATCACCATTGACTTAAGTTGACTGGGAGGTACCCTTGGAATCTCTGTGAATTTCTGGCACCTGTCGCAGCTTCGTAAATAATCAGCTGCATCTCGATTAATGGTTGGCCAGAAGTAGCCATATCGCAATGTTTTCTTTGCCAGTGTTTGACCCCTGGTATGATCTCCACACTCACCCTCATGTACTTCTCTCAGTACACACTTGATGTCATCGTGTGCTATACATCGGAGCAAAGACATTGAAAATCCTTGATGATAAAGAGATTCATCTTGCACAAGATACCTTGTAGCTTTACGAACCACGACATGTTTCTCACTCTTTATTGTCGAGAGTTTTCTGGTTTATAGAAAGTTCTTTTTTGGTGTCATCCATGATTCTTTTTCTGGTTCGGTTTCCAGCACCAGATCAACGTCCATCTGGTCGATGCTTGGGGATCCTAGTACCTTAATCGGAACTATTTCGGTTTCTTCTGGATTGTCATAACTTGCCAACTTAGCTAGTCTATCCGCTTACTGATTCTCCGTCCATGGAATGTGAGTTATGTTATAATGCTCTTAGTTGTCTAACAACTCCTCTACTCTTTCTAGGTAAGTGACTAGTCGAGGTCCCTTAGCCTGGAATTCCTTCCGAACATGGCGAATGACAATCTTTGAATCATAGAAAATGTCCAACGTTGTTATATCTGATTCCTTAGCGAGTTTCGACCCGGTAATCAGGGCCTCGTATTGGGAATCATTGTTTGTCATGGAAAATTATAACCGCAAAGCATAATAAATCAATCGTCCTTCAGGAGTTATTAAAACAAATCCGGCATCGGATTGTCGATTATTCTTCGCCCTATCTGTATATAGTTTCCAAGGACTAAGTTCTAACTTCTGTTCTGAGGGGCCAGCCTCGTCATCTAACACATCCTCCTTGGGGATCGTAAATTCAGCAATGAATCAGCTAATGCTTGCCCCTTATTTACCTTCTGGGTTGGAAATTCAGGTCTAACTGGCTTAACTCAATACTCCATTTAAGCAATCACCCGGACGCTTCAGGCCGTTGTAGGACCTGTCGAAGTGGTTGGTCTGTATACACAACAATTGGATGAGCTTGGAAATAATGACGGAGTTTTCAGGATGCAATCAGGAAGCTATAAGCAAGTTTCTCTATCTTTGGATAATTGCGTTCTGCCGCAGCTAATTTTTTGCTTACACAATATACCGGTCTCTGAACTTTGTCTTCCTCGCGTATTAGAGATGAACTGATGGCGTGAGATGACACTGCCGAATAAACAAACAAATTATCATGGTCTACCGGCTTGGATAATATCAGGGTTTTCTCTAATAGATCCAACAAGTTTTGAAAGGCTTCTACACAGTCTGGGGTGCACTCGAAATTGTGTTTCCCTCGTTTGGTTAAGTCGAAGAAAGGAACGCATTTGTCTGTGGCTTTGGAAATAAACATGCTCAATGCTGCAACCTTCCCCGCCAAGCTTTGAACATCTCTGATGCTTTGTGGCTTTTCTATGTTCCTGATTACCGCAATCTGGTCAGGATTAATCTCGATTCCATGATAACTAACTATGAAACCGAGGAATTTTCCTGATGCAACCCCGAATGAGCAATTCAGAGGGTTGAACTTCATCCCGTATCATCGCAAGATTCCAAATATCTTCTCCAGGTCTTTAGTGTGATTGGACGATTGCCTGGACTTTACGAGTATATCATCCATGTATACTTCCATTGTTTTCCCGATATGGTTGTAAAACATTCGGTTCACTAAGCGTTGATAGGTAGCTCCAGTATTCTTAAGCCCAAAAGGCATCACCACATAACAGTACAACCTCAAGTCCGTGATAAAACTAGTATGTTCTTGGCCAGGCACATGCATAGGAATCTGGTTGTATCCTAAATATGCATCTATGAAGGAGAGAAGTTCGTGTCCCACTGTTGAATCTATTAGTTGGTCAATTCTAGAGAGTTGAAAACTGTCCTTCGGGTAGGCTTTATTTAGATTAGAAAAATGGATACATGTTCACCACTTTCACCACTTCCCATTGGATTTCATAACTAGGACAGGGTTTGATATACAATCAGGATATGTTGAATCTCTAATGAACCCATTGTCTTTTCACTTCTTTACTTCTTCTTTCAAGGCTTGCCGACCTTTTTGGGCATAACATACGCCTTTTTTGTTTCACAGGAGGATGCTTTGGGTTTATGCTTTGTGAATGGCTCATGATCAAGGGAGAAATTACACACATGTCCGCGTGGGTCCAAGCAAACATACCAACGTTTGCTTTCAAAAAGTCTATTAATTCTCTAGTCCGGAGGTGATCCAAATGAGATCCAATCTTCAAGACCTTTGTCAGGTTGTCGTTATCAATCGGAACATCAATGGTTGCTTCGTTAGGTGTCGCCTTCCTGGTTCTTTGTCCTCTCTAGGATCGATATCTTCAGGCAGGACGTCGGGCGACTCCCTCGGCAATATTGGCTTTAGTTGCTATGTTGAGTTCTCCTTAACAGGAGAGGAAGTATTCTTAGGTTGTGCCTCTTTTCAGTTACACAACATCTTTAATGCTTCCATATAGCAGGCTCTTCCAGTAACTTGGCCACCACGAATCATTCGCACTCCAGCTTCAGTCGGGAATTTCATTAACAGGCACTAGGGTGCAATGCAGGCTCTAAACTCTGAAAGGGCAGGTCGGCCTAGGAAAGCGTTGTAAGGTGAATCAATATCCATGATCATGAATTAGAGGATCCTTACTCTTTGGCGATCTCCTTCCCCTAACTCTACCGACAAGTCTATCATCCTAATTGGAGCCGTTGACGATCCATTAAAGCCACGTATCCATCCTCCACACGGCTTTTAATCCTTCATTTCTAATTTCATCAGATCAAAACCCTTTTTTGAATAGGATGTTGACGGAACTTCCATTATCCACAAGGACTTTCTTAACCACTACAGGTCCGATAATAGTAGATATCACTAATGGATCAGTGTTGGGCGCTTCGACACCAACATTCTCTCTGTCTCGGAAGACAACATCATCCGTAGCTGTCTTTTGTTGTTTCACTAGTGAAGTTTCTTTAAGAGTACTACATTCTCCAATTTCAGGATGTTTGGCTGCATTAACATACTACTCCATTGTTCTGTTTCTAGATCCAACTGGATGTGGTTCCCCAATTATGGTGTTGATGACGATATTCTTTCCCTTCTGTTGGGCAGTGGGTTTGGAGGCAGGCTAGTTCTAATTCAGAGCTTGCTCTCCTTTGCCTCTGTCCTTTGGGGTTAATTTGTACTCATCAAGCTTTCCCACACGAAGTAACGACACCTGTTAGGTGGCGACACTCGTTTATGGAGTGGTCATAAGTCTCGTGGAACAAACAAAATTTACCAGTTTCACGCTCTTTCTCGGTCGAATCCCTAGGCAGAGGTTTCTTGTACTGGACAACGTTATAAGTATCCAAATATATATTTTCCAAAGTGTTTCTCAGCGGCGTGTAATTTTCAAAAGTCTGGAATCGAGGTCTCTTTCTGGAATTGTTCTCTCGATTCCTACTTCCTTTTCCACCGTTTCCACCCTAGTTACCATCTCCACCGTTTTTATTACCTGCATTTACTTCGATCTTTCCTGCACTGTCTCCGGATTGCTTGATGGTGAAATTGCTTTGAATATCCTCTATGGAAACTCCGTCAGGTTTTCTTTTTCGGTTTGCATATATTTCTTCTCGCTGTAGGCGAATATTCGTTTTTCATAGAACATTTCCCTTGTTAGAGGTGGTTTTCTGGCTAGGTATCCTCCGAACTCGGTGTCCTTATCAATAATATCTATGAGTGCCATCAAGATGGTCGGTTCATGTGGGTCACTTATTTTAGTTACCACCAGATTGAAGCTATCTAAATCCTACTTCAAAGATTCACCGGGAGCTTGCTTGATCCCGGATAGTTCGATGACACTCTTGGACTTGTGCATGGAGTCGAAATTGGTTCATAAATCTCTCACCCAGCTCTTTGAAATTGGAAATTGATTGAGTGGGTAGTCGAGTAAACCACATCAGCGCGACATCCTCGAGATAAATGGGAAATGCCTTGCATTTTACAGCATCGAGAGTTGTTGTGGCATTCATGTACCATGAATACCACATCAAACGCTGCCTTGGATCGGTTCTTCCTCCATATTGATCCCTTTGAGGCAGGTAAAATTGCCGAGGGAATTAGAAATCTAGGATATCATCATTGAAAGGGGTATAGCTATACTCAATGCCAAAATATTCATTGGTGTAGTGTCTTCTGTCAGCCATAATCTGGCATACCATCGCTTCCACCTCAGCGTTGGTCAGCGCTGGCTCGGGATCTGCACTTATAGTTCTCTTGATATGCCTAGTTCCTATATCAGGCGATGCTCTTCAGTTTCTGGTAGCAGCTAAACTTCCTTGCCCTTTACGATCCCATTCGTTCATGGGACGAGTAGATTGGAGGAGTTTTCCTTGAGTAGGGTTAGTGATGTTGGGATCTCTAGGAAGGACATGAGATCCTTGCATTGGCAACAACATTGGTTCCCTCAGGCACGGGTCGTTAGGTCCCATAAAACGAGTGGCATATTAAGCGGGATCCCAATGATCCAAATGTCAACTCTTCAAGATTATCAGGCATTTCATATGGCCTCCTTTGACGTGGACGCCTCTCATCTGAAGAGGATGAACGGTCTGTAGCAAGGCGATGAGTCGGAGATGATTTTCTCTGCCTGCATAGGTCATCTATTTGCCTAGTCATGTCTTTCATGTTCTCTTGCATAGTGACGCTTTCACGCCTCTGAACATCTAAGGCATCATTAGTTCTATCCAACATGTCGAGCAGACGTGAGAAATCCATGTGTGAGATGGGTGTAGAAGCAGAGGGTTGATCATTAGTTGTCGTGGCTAGTATTGGAGCATTTATAGTAGCACGAGTAGAAGTACCAGCCTCAACTGTATCCGGTTCGGTTTGGATCACATTTGCACCATCAGTTTGGTTCGGGGAGTACTACCAATGGCATTTAGTTCCTCGGTTCGGTTCAGGGTCCCTCCTTCGACTCGGTTCGGAGCTGATCCAGTCCCTTGTGACCTAGTAACAACCACAACCTGTTGATTTTCATTTGCCTCATTTTCCCGAGAAGTTTGAGGTTCCTTTCCTTTCCTTAGAGCCATAAAGTCCGAGTCTTTTGAGATCTATAAAACTTCGAAAAACGACAGAAAGGCGGACTAATTGTTTGGACTTGAGTATCCAAACAGTAGAATGATAGTCCAAAATGCTGAGAATTCAGATTTCTCACTATGGAAGCACCAAAATGTTAGACCGTAAAGTGGTTCTAACACCTAATTGAATAACGATTCTATGAAAAATGAAACAAAATGTAATGAGAACACAAGATTTATAGTGGTTCGGCGTTAACGAGCCTATGCCCACTTTATACTTGTTTGATTAATGAATTGAATACAAGTACAATGATGATATCCACTCAATCCCACAAGTACAATTGATAATTTCTCTCAATTTCCTTGAAATATACTCAAAGATTTTAAGTACAATCTGATGAGAAATTCATTGGTGATGGAGTAGGAGTGAATAATTGGCCAAAAGATCCTGAAAACAGTGTGTATTGGGGTATTTATAGGCTGAAAATCCATCCGGTTCGGGTGCCATGTGGGGCCCATCCCATGAACTTCGGATTCCGGAGCTCTGATATGATGACAGCATATCAAGAACGTGGGTACATGGATGGTAACCATTCCGTATTTGTAGGAACACGATATGTAACGGCTGCAGTTTCAAGCATCGGTTCGGATCGGACATCAAAGGATCGAACCGACCCAGAAGCTTCATCTAGAGTTGGCCTTCTAGCTCACTTGTGTAGAAGAGAAGGGGTCTGGTTTGAGGGCTCCAAACTGATCCAGAAACCTGTCTGTTATACTCCTTGTCCTTAAATACATTTGTTGAATAATTCTTTAGCTTTATGTAGCCTAACCACAAAGTAGGCTAACACACGCCAACTCTAAACAATGTGTCACCCTACTTTAAATTATTCGACCAACATCCTAATTATTCCGAACTTTGAAGTTATGGGTGTCTTTGCTACCCATGGCTTAAACCTTACAGTTTTCACAAACTTGAACTCAAATCTCAACCATGTATTTTTGTTGGTTATTCAATTACTCAAAGTGCATTTTATTGTCTCGAATTAAACACTAATCATGTCTATGTTTCTCATCATGTTCACTTCAAAGAGAACATTTTTCCATTTTCGGAACTTAATAATTCAACTACCTCCTTATCTGACCTAGTGGAACAATGGGCACCTCTCACATTATCTATATTATCAAATACTCAATCTACCTCTTCTCATTCATTGCAAACTAACTCACCTTCCAGCACACCTCCTACCTTATTCCGTGCTTTACCCCTTTCGTCTCCTATATCAGCAACAAACTCATCTCAACCCTAATACCGATGTTGAGCTTTCCTCTACTTCATCTCAATCAAACCTTGATATATCCACACCTACAAATTCAACACCCAACAATCCTGTAAATTCTCCTCAAATGACCACAAGACTGCAGCATGGCATTAGGAAACCAATCAGTAAACTGAATTTAAACGCGGAGGTCCATGAAATGGAGATCCCAAAAAATATCACCCAGGCGCTAAAAAGCACAATTTGGTATAAAGCTATGGATGAAGAGATTAATGCATTGGTGAAAAGTAGAACTTGGGATCTTGTACCTTCATCTATGTCACAAAATGTAGTGGGATGCAAATGGGTTTTTCGAATTAAAAAGAATAAGGATGGTAACATTATTCAGTACAAGGCTCGCTATGTTGCAACAAGTTTTAATCAAAGAGTTGGCATCAACTATGGTGAGACTTTTAGCCTCGTAGTTAAACCCGCCACGGTTCGGCTTGTGCTCTCACTTGAAGTTAGTCAAGGTTGGTCATTGCGCCAACTTGACATAAAAAATGCTTTTCTATAGAGCACACTCACTGATGATGTACACACCACAACCTCCTGGCTACACTGATCCTATACATCTAACACATGTATGTAAATTAAACAAGGCACTGTATGGATTAAAACAAGCTCCAAGAGCTTGGTATAAAGAATTACGACAACATTTAATTGAGTTGGGCTTCAAGAATATGGTCACCCTTGTTCTCATTGCACGAAAATGGTGACATCATTTACCTGGTGGTTTATGTGGATGATATTATTGTTACAAGTAATGCAACTCATGCTCTAGAATCTTTTATAAAAAATTGGCAGCACATTTCTTACTCAAATACCTTAGAGAATTATCTTACTTCTTGGGAGTGGAAGTGGTGCCTCATCCAAAATGCATTTTCTTGAGTCAAAAGAGGTATATTGCTGGTATTTTGTGCAAAGCTAATATGGACGATGCAAAAACAGTTGCAACACCATTAGCAACTTATCCTTCGTAAACTATACATGGAAATCTTCTCAACGATCCTACTGAGTATCGTATTCTGATAGGTAGTTTACAATATTTAAGTCTCACAAGGCCTGATGTGGCATTCGCAGTGAACAAGTTAGCTCAATACATGCAACATCCAACCGAGGAACACATGTAATCTCTACGTCCTCTTCTTTGGTATCTAAGTGGTACATCTAATATGGGTTTATTTATACACAAAGATTCACCTCTCACTCTCCATGCTTACTCTGATGCGGAGTGGGCTCGTGAAAAAGATGACTACAATTCTACAAAAGCAAATATACTCTATTTGGGCAAGAATCATGTCTCTTGGACGTCAAAGAAGCAGCATACAGGAGCTAGATCATCTACCGACGCCGAGTACAGGGCAGTGGCAAATGCTACTGCTGAAATTCTTTGGGCAGGAAATTTATTCAAGGAGCTTGGTCAAAACCTCACTCTCGCGCCAATCATCTATTGTGATAACGATGGAGCTACATATGTGAGTGCTAATCCAGTTTTTCATTTTAAAATGAAGCATTTTGGACTAGATTACCATTTTGTCATGGAGAATGTGCAAAGTGGAAACTTGAGGGTCTCTTACATCTCCACTAATGACCGGCTTACGGATGCCCTTACCAAGCCACTACCACGTATCTCCTTCACAACATTGGTTAGCAAAATCGGTATTTCATCTTGGCCGCCCGTTTTGAGGGGGGTGATAAGGATTGACATATTCTGAATCAATCCCAGCATGCCATAATATAAGAAAATGGTATAAATATCATTAATTATATTATTCCATAACTGTAGCAGTAATGGTATGCCATAATATGACGGAATAATATAAATATCATTAATGATATTATTCCGTAACTATAGTAGTACGTATAAATGGTATGCCATAATATGAGAAAATGGTATAAATATCATTAGTGATATTATTCCGTAATTGTAGCAGTACATATGACTGCATGTATCTTATAACTTTATATATTATGTGATTACTAAATGGAAAAGTATCCATCTCTTCAAATCTTCATCAACTTATACAATCCAAACATCTAGTGGTGTGGATGCGGATAACATGTATCTTCTTTTCATGCAGCTCTAATGAGCTGATAAACTAAATTATTAATTTCATTGCATGGACCACACTAGATAAATTATATTCAGAAACAAGGGTATCGATCAAAATTCTTAAAAATGTTTGTTAAGGCATAAACAAAATGAAATGCTCAAGTTCATTAGTAACATGGTAGAGCAAAATTACTACTGATAGTAAATATATATATATATATATATATATATATATATATGTGTGTGTGTGTGTGTGTGTATTGCTATAGTCCGTATGCGTAGCATGGGTTCACACTAATTAATATAAGTGGGAAACTTTACATTTGGAAAATGTCGTAAGCTCCAGAATCTGGAATCGAATCTTAATCGAGCATCGACCAATTTTGACAACAATGTTGAAGCTGATGTCAGATCTGGAATAACGTCGATTCAACCTTGGTCTATGTGGTGCTTTCAGTTGAATAAAATACTATCATAGATATACGATCAACATAATAAAACTGAAAATCGGGTGCTTTCAGTACAATAAAAATAAAATCACAGATCTAAGATACCTTCGCTTTGAGAAACCCTTGTTCGAATCTCTAAACCTTAGATGCTAATTTGCGGCAAGAAGGAATGGAAGAATATCTATTTACCATCATGCCCCCAACGCTTCCCAAAATATTAGATGTTATAACATTGATAAGCTTTGCGAGTGAAATCGTAAAATAAAAAGTTGGTTTTCTTTATTTTTAGCAACCCTTTTATTGTTAATAACACATAAAAAGTGTTGTCATCTGCCAACGGAAATAAATGTTGGAAGTTAAGAAAAAAATTAAGTGTTCGTAAATCATTGTTTTGGTGTAGCGGTACTGATATGCATACCAAGCCCCTGTTTCGGTGCCGATAACATACGTGCCTATTCCTTGCTTTCTTCATCTTTGTACTTTAGTATTGTTTGTACATCTTCATGGCACTTGTTATCCTCCTTTTGTTTTCGATTTTGGTTGAATTCTCTTCAGGCCCCTGGTTTGGTACCGAAATCACTGTGATACCCCTTCACATTCTTCTGGTTTCGATATCGAAATCTTGTAGTAACACTTTCGGTATTGTTTAATTATTAATAAATTAAATTACCCATGCTAATGTTACTATAAAGAGATATGACATCTTTTTAATCCAAATCAGCATAAACCCATAATTTTAGAAAAAGTGAATAATAAACTTATATATAACATAAATCATGTTAGAACTAATCTAACATTTATAAAAAAGAAAAGCAATGTGAACACAAAATTAGATAAAGTTGATGACATGAGAGATGTCTGTTATGTAACGACGGTCAAAACAAACTCCTCATCTCTAGTACGTGGCGTACGCATGTGAGTTCACATATTGTAACAAAAGGAGTCCTTGTTGTTACATGTTAGACAACTCATATTTATGCATCACTCTCCAAATTATTTAGTGATGTGAGACGTTAGAAATTTGAATCGTCATTCCTCGTTAATGCATGTCAGACAACACTAACAATGAACTGTGAATCTTTTTATCCATATGTGAAGATGAAAATGTAGGGACCATTGATAACAGGGATCTATTTTATCATAAATTGTGTCTTATTTTTTTTTGTCTCAATGGACTTTCCTAAAGAAAAAATATACAATATAAATAGATAAATCAAAAAGTTAACTGTTATACTTGGTAAATGATTTGTTTAAAGAGTAAACTGAGATAATGGTTAGTAGGATGGCATAAATCTTTTAATTTGGTATTTTTTTTCTAATGCTTAATTAAGGGAAATTTTTATTTGTATCCACCTTATTTGTTAGTTAATCCATCCTAATTTATAGGTTACTACATATTTTTATGGGTTTTTTAAAATTTAAAATGCAATTAGATAATCCACCGTATAATTTATTCTTTTCTCAACTTTCGTTCTCTTTATTCCTTTTTCTAAATCTAAAATACATATGAATACATGCCATTTGAATACACTACAGATAATCATTTTACGGAAACTAATGATCAAAACTAAAAGTGTGGAATACATGCCATTTGAATTATCCTTCTTTCTTACACTCAGTGCACTCGTTGGTTTTGCTATGGTTTACTTTTGAAAGGTTTCTTTCTTGATGAAAGTTTCTCAATTTTTAAAATTTATTTTTTTAAATTTCAATTTCAATTGACATTTATACAAATATAATTTGGTTTCATTATCATATATAAGCAACCAAATGTTGTTGGGTTATTGTTTGCAATGGTGCAAATGATTGTGTACTTCACCTATATGACTACAAGAAAAGAAGAAAAAAATTCAAATCTTACTGAGGTGGTTAGTACAACAAATCATGGAGGAACTCCAAATACAAAGATCGAAGAAGTTGAGAAGAATGGAATACCTGAAGCTGCAAAACCTGAAGCATAATACACCGAAATAAAAAGAACGTTTGGACTAGAGTCAGCTATTAACTTTTACTATAATTAATTTTGTGGAGAAATACTACAAATAGATGTAAAATAAGAATTACAAGAATTTTTCGCTATTATGAAAATTTCTAGTACAAAATGAAGTTGAGTCGAACAACAAAACAGCGATGTAATTGACAGTCTTCAATGCAATACATTCCAAATAACAATACTGAGACAATTATAAGATATTATAGAGAAGAAATAAGCAGCTAATATTAACATTAATTAGAAAATATTGTTTACCTGTTAGTTAATCCAACAATTATTAGTTAATCCATCGTGGATTAACTTATAAATAGATTGGTGATTAACTTACTAAAGTCAACTATGCATATGAACTAATAAATTTAGTGGATACAAATAAAAACTCCTTTAATTAAGTTATGAATAAAAGAAAGGTGATAAGGTGCTTTTTAAATAATTTATGACAACTCCTCAACAGACTTAAAATCTTAGCTTTCACCAATACCATTATAAAAGAAGGACGTGACTATTTGAACACAAAAATAAACGTAATCGATGAAACAAGAGATCCACATTTTTAGATTCTTTTGTCAAAAGATGGAAACCAAGGAGTAACCCAATGATAGAGGTCTAATTTACCATCAATTGTGTAACATTCCGCATTTTACGTATCGGAAGATCGTAAAATAATTTTATTTTATTCCCTAACGGTTGGATCATTCTCATCTTATAATATGTTGTTTATGGGAATGTGAGACATGTCTATAATTCTTACCAATTGTTTTTGTGACCATTTTTGCCCCTGTTAGTCTTGTATAGGGCATAACTTTTGACTCAGATCGAATCGGGTACTGAGATCGGTCTCATTGGAAAAAAAATGACGTTTCCCATTCCGTGGAGTGATTACATTAAAGATTTGGTACAGCGGTTTGAGAGGAATCGTTGTTTTTGTGCTTTACAGTTGGTTGTTCACGTTTTTAAAACCATAATGGGCTGATTTGGAGAGGCCCATTAGGGGGTTGATGGAAGGCTAAAAGTAAGGGGAAGGAGGCATGAAGAATAGTTTACTTTCTTCATTCTCTCATTTGAGAGAGCTAGAGGTCCTCCGTTACTCCATCTTCTACACCTTTCCACCATTAGAGCTTAGAGAATCGAAGATTTACATAATTTGAAGCTAGATCTACACCATTCCAAGAGAGAGAGAGAGTTCATCGAATCGAAGTGTTTAGAGCAAATTTTTCGCTCTTCGGATCTAGATCTAAGTGTTTTTGAGTTGTTTTAGAGATTTGGTGAGAGATAAGCATCTCTCACATGGATTCAATCAAGTATATGAGTTGTATAATCGTAACTTCATCATTTTAACTCAATTTCTCCTAGATCTACATCATGATAAGTGTATTGTCATATGAGTCGCCATAGGATCTAATTTAGCAACTTAACACTGGTAATTTCCATATAGTTTCATATATTTATACAAGTTAGATCCATTGTTTTGATCATTTATCCATTTATCATGATTTTGGTAAGTTTTACATAATTATTGATGATAATTGTCAATTTCAAGTTGTTAGTGATTTCATAACATGTTTATGCTTGAATTGGATGAGTTGATTTTGTCGATATTGTCGTTTGGCGAAGTTTTGGTCAAGTTTCAGGTTGAAACTTGATGGATCGGACGTGGAATAGATTGGATCAGTCGAGCAATTATGGATCGGGCAATTACGGATCGGGCGGAGCATTTATGGTATGGATCGATCGAAGTAGAGGGTGATGGGATCGGTCGGGCTTGGATGGATCGGTCGAAGTGTAGAGTGATGGATCGGTCGGGCAATTATGGACCAGGAAATTATGGATTCGTCGGAGTAGCATGGATCGGTCTGACTTCTTTCCCAATACATTATTTGGGTCGGTCACTTATGGGTCTATCAGAACGGAGTGCTATGGATCAGTCATGGTTTCATACTATGAATCGGTAATGATTTGAGTCTATGGGTCGGCCGGAGTCTTTAAGGTTTGGATCGGCCGGTGTCTTTAGGGTATGGATTGGTATGTTTCTTTAGGGATGGACCAGTTTGCACCCTTTTGGTGGATCGACATGTCCAATCCATAATGAATCGGCATGCATTGAAGGTTTTGACAACTGTAACACCCCGTATTTTCTGTGAACATATAGGTAACAAATCAGAGGATAATTAATTTTTAAAATAAAGAATCAAGGGAAACGGGTTGCGCCAATGCGTTCGTCTCGGAATTCTGCTTGAAAACGAGTCCGAGTTTGCAAGAATCGGAGTCCGTATGAGGGAGATATGTTCCTCCAAAGTTTCAGAAATTTTCAGAATCGAAAACGGCTCGAAATTTGAATTCAAAATTCGAATTCAAACCCAGAAGCGGGCTGGGCGGGAAGTTTCCCGCCCAGGACCCAGGTCGACTGGGGAGTCGACTGGGCAGTCAACCCCCCAGGACCCAGGTCGACTGGGGAGTCGACTGGGCAGTCGACCACCCAGACCAGGTCGACTGGGCAGTCGACCTGGGGGTCGACCTCCCTGGTCGAACCTGGTGCGTGTGTGTGCGATTTTGAGGGCTGTGACGTGTTTGGACGGACCTGATGAGTTCTAGGGTTAATCTGAGGGCCTAAATGAGTTCCTACACCTATAAATACATCCTAAGACCTAGCCTTCTCTACACACAATTCTATTCTGCTTCTACTCTACATCTGTTCTAATAAAAATAAAAATGGCGTCGCTACTCTGCTGGAATCAAAACTAGAAGCTAACCAACATCAACCTAAGAAACTCAATTCAAATTAGAGATTAAAGCTTCTGCAACGATTCTACAACAATTAAAGTTCTTTCTTTAATCCAACCAAGGCAAGTGCAGTTATTTTCCGATATAAACGTTAATTCTGATTGTGACATGAATTGTAAAATCTGAATCTGAGGTTATATCTGTTCTGTTCTGTTTAGATCTTATTTTGTATCTCTATCCTCTTTCTGTTTTATAACCAGGCTACCACAAGCCTGAGCCAATCTCATAAGAGATTAACATACGCTAAAAATGTTTGGGACAGTAAAATGAATGATGCATAAATTGGGCATGACCAATAGGTGACTGATTTGAGGAAAGAACATGGACTGTAGCTAGAACATAAATCTGAGACATATGACTGGACATGTTATATTTATGACATAAAGGGGTATTGAACATATGATTTGAGATAAAGAGAATATAGCTTAGGTATAAAGATTTACATGAAAGTAGGGTATCTATTAATGTAAATAAACACCTAAGTAAGGGATCATTGGGATATATGACATGCATAGTAATCAATGGCTATATTTGGTATAATTTATATATATAGGGATCTTCTGTACTATGCAAGTTTAATAAAAAAAATAGAAACATATGATATATGGTAAATTATGACCATAATCTGTGCTATGTAAATTTAATGCGAACATGGGGTATATGATCATATTGTGAATCATGACTATTATTTATGCATGTGAACTTAGGCCAAATTTATAATTAGGCAAGATATGTTTGTGAAACTTTAAGGAATGATTAAATCTGTTATATTTGCCTAATTTGCTAGTTCTGCTATATTGGCCTAATCTGCTAGTTCTGTTATATTGCTTAATCTGCTAGTTCTGCTCTACTGCCTAGTCTGCTAGATTTGTTCATCTGCCAAATCTGTGATCTGCTAAGTCTGTTGAAAATGCCAAATCTGCTAAACTAAATCTGTTGAGATGCCTAATCTGTTATCTGCTAAATCTGCTAGTTTGTTTAATCTGCTAAATCCGTTAAGTCGACTAATCTGCCAAATCTGTTATCTGCTATATCTGTTGAATTGATATAATTAGTCCGCTATAGACAAAATCTGAATAGGCTATAGTTATGAAAAATTGACATGTATATTAGGTGTGGGTATAAATGGTAAATCATTAATTAATTGGCCGCAAAGATAAACATGGCTAACTCGAGGTTAGAATGAGTTTGCGGCGTAATTCTGCCCGGAACCGCCCGATATATTCCAGTGGCCGCAAACAATAGGTTCAAATGTGAGAAGTTAGTCATAACGTGCTTGAAACCCGAGGTTAGACTCAGTTTGCGACAGAAACCTGCCCGGAACCAACCGGCCTAACCAGTAGCCGCAAACTGTCAGTCTAATGTGAGAGGTCTGGGCATTAATATTTAATTAATGAAAATCTGAGATAAATATGATGTCTAAAACGTGTTGGGTGGGTAAGGTTAAACCAATTGGACCAATGAATCTAATAAACCCGTTTCTTGAATCTGTAGGCCCAATACAAAGTTAGACAATTTGTAACTGGTTAATCTGTAACCAGTAAATCTGTAAGTCTGTTAATCTTCGAACTAGTTGATCTAAACTCTGTATGTCTGAAACTTGTAAACAAGTTAATCTGAAATCTGTTAGTCTGGGGACACAAGGTTAGGAGGGGAATTACTTGTGTCATCTGTTGTTTGGGGCCCATATAAGTCAGTAACCCTTTCTGCTATCAAAACTTTGACCCAACAGTAGGTAGGGTCCGGGCACGCTTAGTGAACTAATTATAAGCGGTTCATTCTGATAATGGCGAGGGGTGTTGATGGTGTGTTCCAACCGGGTCATGTGCGTGCATTGATCCCGGTCTGCCTCTGAGGATGTAAGACGCCGTGACATCTATAAATAGGTCTGTGCCAATTGGTTGTCACTTTAGGGAGTGATACACCCTACTATGGGGCCGACATAGGGTATTTATGTATTAGGGAGCCGATCGCTTGGGGTAGGGTTTTAGGGTACACTTAGTTATGTCTGTTTCTGTTGGCACCGTCTGTTTCTGTTGGGTGGCAACACCTGTCTATTTCTGCGTGGTACCGTCTGTTCCGGTGGTAAAGGCCCAATTACTAGTGTACACCTAATGCTACATTCTGCTTCTGTCTGTTTCTGATCGGGTGGTAAAGGCCCATTACTAGCGTGGAAATTATTCTGTACCCGTTTCTGTTTCAGGTTAGACATTAGGGTGACACCTAATTCTGTTATACTAGTATTAGTGCAGAGAAGTGTAAAGAAATAGCTTATGTCATTCTGTTCTTCTGTAATATCCGCTACACCTGTTACTGTTATCTCTCATCCAGTTTTTTTTTCATGTCATGTTATTATTATCTGTTCATAACTGAAAATCACTGGACTTGCCAGACTTTTTGTTTGACCCTTGTTGTTTCGCCTCCTTTCTTCCGTTCCCCCCAGGTTTTGTAGAAGGGAATACTCTAGCTTGATCCAGATTTCTTCCGCTTGAAGTGCTTAAAGTATGGCTTGTCTTCTTCTGTGGGGATTATGATTTTAAACTATGCATTCTGAAGGCTTTTGTACAAGACTGATATTTTGTACTTGAATTCTGATATTGTGATTTGAAAGGATGTAACCAAGCTTATTTCGGTTTCTGTTGTAATAAAGTTATAAATTTTTCAAGTACTGTTTTATCTATCTTGTAAGTTTCTGTTCTGTTTACTAAAATGCTCCACCAAAGTTAAGGCATTCCCTTTGTGAGTGACCTTAATCGAGGTGGGGTGTTACAATAACACTTTGTAAAGCTGTGGTTGATGGCACAAACGTTGTGGTCTGTTTCCATAGTGAATGGATGTAATGTTATAGGTTATGTTAGACCTTATATCGATGTTGTTTGATTCAATAATGTTGTGACTTCGAAGTGTGTTCAAGTGAGAATGTCGTAGTGCTAAGATGTATTCGTTGTTCGTCGAAAAACAACGAACGTGATGACAAATCAAGGGTGTTCTGAGTTTGTCGATAATGATTGGATGGTCGTCGTTAATGAAGACTAGAGATATCGAAGGCCGAGGAATTATAGTTGTCGTAGGTTTTAGCAGACTCAAAGCAAGGGTATAATAAGGATACCTAAAAGACCAATTGTATGGTCAAGTACCCTGGGCAGCTCAAACGGGCCTAGATACGTTTCATTGTATGGCACATAGGGTTTTAGCTAAAACTAGGGTTTTCCATTAGCCCTTGACAGTTGATGTTGTGTCGTTTCCAGTCATACAATGTACGAGGGTTTCCAAGCAGGATTGGCAGTGATAGACAGAGTCAGTCATGGATGTTGGTTGCTTTGTTTGTACCATCTCACATAGATTGCCTGACGTCGAAGAAGATGTTTCTTGGGTGCTTGTCTGATATTGGTTTAGGCCACTGGGGCTTGTGCTTGATGGATGTTGAACTCAATTAGGGTGGTTTACGTGAGATCTAAAAATTAGTTGCTATGATTGCTATTGTTTGGTTACTTCTGATTGTCATGAATGAATCGTTATCTAATTGCCATGGATGAATGATTGTTTTGAAATGCTTGGTTTGTAAAGGCTATCACTGTCCGATGTGGGGAAGATGGGGTTGAGTCCTTCTTTTGTATTTTGGTTGAATAGTTCATTGATCAACCTATTCTCATATACTTTATTGATGATTTTAGTTAGTTGTTTTATCGCTCACTAAGACTATTGTCTGACTCAAGGTTTTATGTTTTCCTCTTATTACATTAGTTTGTTCATCAAAATTTTGGATGGCCAGACTAAGTGGCAGGTGACAGGTGATATCTTGGTGAGGATGATGTTGAAGTACAGTGACGAGCAGGAGGCTAGCGTATTATTTCCTCTACTATACAGTACTTGTTTTCCGCTGTCCATTGATTGTTCTGAGTGCTGTAGTGAGGAAAATTTCTACAGACATTTATGTTGTAATCCTGGAGTATGGATATTCTTTCTAGTTTTTATGAAACTTCGGAGTTTCAGCTCAAATATTCTTCACTATTATTACAAGTAGTATATGTTCTATTATATTTTATCCCTGCGCTGTGAGTTATACGACAGGTTTCGCTTATGTTATCATACCTTGATGATCGCCCATAGCTGTCTGGCACGTCTTTCAGCACACTATTTCCCTTGTTAAGTGCAGGAGTTATGGGTAGTTGCCACATTTGGTATCAGAGCCCTGGTTATCGATTTTAATCAAAGTTCAAAGATGTAATCACGTATGAGAGACGTATTTGTAGATTTTTGATAGGGGTATATTATATAGTAGTGTAAGGTATAATAGTGTTTGGATTTTGTTTCTGTGGTTATCTCATATGTGGACTAATCATTCTATTTTTAGATTTAGAATGAGTCGTCAAACTACGGGGAAACAGTATTAGAGATGCGCCTACGATTGGAAGGGTTGGCGATGGTAACCAGCCGAGAGCTTCAGCTGTTATACCAGAATGTTTGGTTATGTTCGGGGCCATGATGGCAATGGTCCTACTAGGGATGCCCATTCCGGAAGCAGCAGTAAAGCGTGGTGTTCCTGTGCAAGTACCTAGGGATGATTCCGCTAAGAGACAAAGGGAATATTCTCCTACAGATGAAAATAATGAGTTAAGAAGGAGTATAGCTTTGGAGCAAATTCGATGCCAAGTTAATGAGCGAGAAGAAAGGATAAATGCTGCTTGGGATGAGGCTTTTAGAAGCAAGCATGAACCTCAAGAAGAAAATTTTACTGGCCCCAGTACAACAAAGAAGCTAAATAAGAGAAAGAAGAAACCTAAGAAGAAGAATATCTGCTTCAACCGTCAGTTAGAGGGCAATCATTCCAAGGATTGTAAGAAACCAAAAGCCGAGATGAGGCGCTATAACAGTGGCAAGCCTGGACATAAGGAGAAAGATCGTCCAAATCTTCTAAAAATAAACAACCGAAGGAAGCATGTGTTCTGAAAGCTATTCCGATTTCCTATTGCATTCCTGATGAGAATTAGTAGAAGCTGTTGTTAGTTAGATTAGCTTTCTGCTGGTGGAGTTTGTTTGGGCTCTATTTGGTACTAGAGAGACGCCTTCTTTTACCTGTAATAAGATTGTATGCTAATGGGTTCGGGAACTAAAGTTGTCATAGACCTTTTATTCTAACCAATCAAGTGTAGGTTTCATTTAGTCTTTGTATGACTTGTCATAGTCTAGTTTATTTGGTCATGGTTGCTCTTTATGATTGGTTGTTGTGACTTTCATTGGGTTTGGGATTATCTTGGGTATGGATTAGATCAAGAGGTATGCAACAAAAAGGTAGATTGCGAGAAGCTGTAAGTGACAGTCAGGAATGTGGAATGGCGAATGGTGGTGATTCGATGTAGGTACGAAGATAGTTTCTTCGCAGGTTGTTTATATTCGGTAGAGATTCCAGGGGAAGACTTGTCATCGAAGCAGATCGCAAGTAAGGTTGACGATGTCCTTGAGAAGGTCAAAGATTTATTGCTGTATCGTGAGATTGAGTTTAGAATCAATTTTATTGAGGGTGCTAGACCTATCGTTATGCCTCTTAGGCAGGTGGTGCCTAAGGAACTTCGAGAGTTGGAGGTGAAAGTTCGTGACCTTTTGGAAAAAAGACTCATTCGGAGAAGTGTATCTGAATGGAGTGCACCAGTTGAGTTTGCAACTAAGGTGGATGGCTCGTTGAGATTGTGTGTGGATTAACTTAAGCTTAACAAGGTGACGAAGGAAAACTGAGTATTCACTAGGATGCAAAGTGTGAGCAAGATTTAGTATCCCTAAAAGAGAGACTGACGAGTACTTTGTTTTGATGATTCCGAGAGGGAATGAAAGGATGGTGGTATATACCGATGTATGTGGTACCGAACATGGAACAGTGTTGATATAGAAGGATAGAGTTGTGACCTACGCAAGTCGACAGTTAGAGCCACATGAAAGGAATTGCCCAACTCATGATTTGGAGTTGGCAGCGATCGTATTTGCTTTGAAGATATGGAGACATTCCCTGTGGGGAGTCGGGTTTGAGTTGTTTATAAATCACAAGTCGTTAAATTATCTTTTCTCCCAAAAGGATTTGAATCTTCGGCAGCAATGGTGGCTAGAGTTTCTGGCATCATATGATTTTGGTATAGCCTATACCCCTGGTAAATGTAACGCGTTGGCGGATGTGTTGAGTCGAAGACATGCAGGCTTAGGGGCAATGTTTTCGAAATGGAAGAGCCTCGAGTTTTTGGCAGGGTTTGATTTCAGGCCAAGATGTGAGTTGGAACCTGAAATGTTGGCAAGCTTGTCGATAATACCTACTCTCATCGAAAGGATTGGTGAGAGCCAAAAGCAAAATGCAAAGCTTGCCGAGTTTACCCAGAAGTTGGAACCAGAGGATAAAGAATTCGAGGTCGATCAAGAAGTTTGACTTTGAAAGCAAGGACAACTGGTTGTTCCTGATATCGACGGATTGAGAGATAAGGTTCTGAGGGAATGTCACACCCGAAGTTGACGATTAATCCGGGTGGTAGTAAGATGTATAAGGACATGAAGTGAGTCTACTAATGGGAAGGGATGGAAAGGGATATTGGAAAGTTCATTTCCAAGTGTATGAACTGTTAGTTGGTGAAAGCTGAATAAAAGAAGTCGAGTGAGTTGTTTCAGCCGTTGGAAGTTGCTACGTGTAAGTCGGAGCAGGTATTGATGGATTTTGTAGATGGACTACCAAGAACCAGGGCACGAAAATAAGGAACTTGGGTCATCGTGGATCGTTTGACAAAAAGTGCAAGGTTTATTCATGTCAAATCGACTAGGACGACATCGAAGTTGGCTGAGCTTTATATAAAATGGATGGTTCGATTCCATGGTATTCCGAAGAGTATAGTCAGTGATCGAGATCCATTGTTCACGAGTGGATTTTGGAAGAGTTTGCAAGAAGCTTTGGGAACCGAGTTGTATCTGAGTACGGCTTATCATCCCCAAACTGATGGTCTAACCGAAAGGGTTAACCGGGTTTTGGTAGAACTCTTAAGAGCTTGTGTATTAGACTACGGGGGATCATGGGAAGACCATCTACATATAGTTGAGTTTGTGTATAATAATAACTACCAGTCGAGCATTGGGATGGCACCATACGAGGCGCTGTATGGAAGACCGTGCGATTTTCCAGCATGTTGGTTAGAAACTGGAGATAAGTTGATACTTGGGCCTGAGGTGATAAGAGAATCCTCATATCGTATTGAGATCATTCGACAATGAATGAAGGCGGCCCAAGATCATCAGATAGCGTCGAAAAGATTTGGAATTCGACATTGGCAATATGGTATTCGTGAAGATTTCGCCGTTGAAACATGTTGTTCGGTTCAGAAGCATAGGAAAGTTGGCCCCAAGATTTGTTAGACCGTTTCCGATAATCGAGCGGCTTGGAAAGCTCGCATATAGATTGGAGTTACCAGAGAAGATGTCAAGCATGCATAGTTTTTTCCATATGTCGTTTCTACGGAAGTGCGTGCATGATTCGAATGTGATGGTATCTCCAGAACAGTACGAAGGCCTATAAGTCGAAATTGCAGTTACAAGACCTCGTAAGCCGCTTCGTGTTGTGGCAAATTACACGAAACAACTTACGAGGAAGACGGTTAGGTTAGTCAAGGTACTATGGAGTGAGGATGATGACGATTGTACGTTGTTATTGTTTTTATGATTATCTTTATTGTTAGAATTCATGTAACACCCACCTCCGCTAGGGTCACTCACAAAGGGAATGCACTAGGTTTGGTGAAGCATTATCGAGGTAAACATGCACAGAAATATTACAAGACAGAATATATATAAAACAGCGGAAGTAAAACAAATTTCATTACCTTATAAAATAAGGTCTAAAGCCTTTTACATCAGAATACATCAAAACCCATCTTGCAATAGTAAAGAAGCATAAAACCATTTCATAAATTATTCCCCAAGTAAAACAGTAAAGTAGCCATAGCCAAGAAAAGTCCAAGCCATGCGTGATGATCTTCAGACAGAAGAAGTCCGAACTAGATAACAGTGTTTCCTCCCTGAAACCCGGGGGGAACGGAAGACAAAGAGGCGAAACAAAACGGGGTCAGTCATAAAGACTGGTAAGTCCTATCTACTTCCAGTATAAAAACAGGTAAAGGTAACATGACATGCATAAACTGAAAGTAAACATAAGGATGACGACAAGATAGATAAACTAAACCAGGGTAACAGGCTGAACTACTGTAGCAAGGTAAACTAAGATATCATGATAAACTACGGTGTCATGATAAATCAAGGTATCACATCGTCAGGTTTCTATCAAGTATACTATCCCAAGGTATCTATCCTGTATAACATCCCACGGTATCTATCATGTATATTTCTCATGGTTCTAACATGTATATTTGCTCTGCACCTCTCGTACTAGTATCCCAACCCGCGTCATGTGTTAACTATGAATGTCCCTTGCTCAATGTCATGTAATGGTTCATGTCAACCTAATATATAGCATATGTAGGTTTTCCCAACTTAAATGTTTCTTTCCATGTATAAGTTCAGTCCTTTGCCGTAGGCCGTACGGGCTTTCCCATGTAAATCTATATCACCTCAACGTAGTACCATTTTATCCTTGAAGTTGTTTTGGACTGCTACCCTTGATCTGGTTATGTTTTCTTACCATGAACTATCGCATGCTCACTTAGGATTTATGCCACCTAGGACCACTAGGGATTATGCTACCTAATGAACGTTTCTGTGTCTCGGTTTGGGTTTTGGCCACCTAGGACCACTGGGGATTATGCCACCCGTCAATCACGCCCTTTGTCCCACGTATATATCGTGAATCGTTTTCCATGTCTAGACGCACATGTATCTCAATGTGCCATCCGAGTTCCGTGCCAGGGCAAATCAAGAAATACGGAACTCGGTCGGGAGCTTTAAGTCGTCTGCTGATGCAGATATCAAGGTCTGTTTTTGTATCCGTGGCTATGGTCCCACGTGACCCCTCCCTCAACTACTGAAAGGCAATCCAAGAAAAATCATGTATGAGAACTACATCCCGGCCCCACTATAGCCCCACTTTCCTATGGGCCAACCTCACCCATGACTCGATAGCAAGAACATGGTCTGTTGGGAGTTCTCTGCCTTTCCGTTCGTACTTGATTGACTAAAGATGGTAGGTAGTCGGCGACGTGCTATCCAAGGCAAAATCAAGTATCGTCGACTCCACGCTAATCCATCCCAGTCTTTAGGTCGCTCGCATAGCAACCAAGGCATACTCTTGGCTCTTCTACCGCAGACCTTAACCTCTGTGAGGCCGGGTTTCATGGACCACCTGCCACCTCACAGAGGGATACCAAGAGTACCCTCACGTCCCCCGAAGCTACCGCTTCGCCACCCAGTTCGTTGGAGCCCTTATCCAAGTCGGATAATTTGCTCCTCCTCGTGTGTTTAAGCGATGACCTACCCTATCGGGTTACTCATCCATTCATGAACTAGTCCCATGTCCTTGGCTAAGAATTATTACTTAGTTATACTTAACTAAGGTTTACCACTTAGCTTCTTTTCCCCGTTACCCTTGATTAACCATGATTTTTCTGCCTAGTTCTTCTCACTATGGTTTTGTCTATTGGGTTACGTGGTGTTATTCAGGTTCATGACTTAGCCCGACTACGAATCATGTCAAGATTGGCTAAGTATTTAAGTTCAAGGTTTAGCCCTACAAGTTGGTTAAGTATACCAAGAAGCTCATGACTTAACCCTATCAAGTCAAATTGGTTAAGTTTATATTTGTCTTAACCTTATCAGATTATCATGTTAGATTGATTAAGCATAGATTATCTTAATCCCATCAGATTATCGAGTCGGATTGGTTAAGTATAGGTTAACTTACCCCTATCCACTAATCGTATTACAATGGTTAAGCCTAATTTAAAAGGTCTTGTGACTTAACCCTACCAGGTCCACATATTAGATTGGTTAAGTGTAGGTTACTTAACCTCATCAAGTCATCATGTATAATTGGTTAAGTATAAGTTACTTAACCCCATTTAATTATCACGTTAAATTGGTTAAGTATTGGTTACTTAACCTCATTGAATTACCAAGTTTAGATTGGTTAAGTGTTTAACTTAACCCCATCAAGTTACTGTGTTTAGATTTGTTAAGTATAGGTTACTTAACCCCATCTAATTACCGTGTTTAGATTAGTTAAGTCTAAATTACTTAACCCCATCTAATTACCAAGTCGGATTAGTTAAGCGTAAATTACTTAACCCCATCCCCTAATTGTCTTGTATGGTTAAGTGTCATTAAGAAATCAAGCCCGGTCCCACTTAACCTACCCATTCGTGTCATATCGGTTAAGTGTCATTAGTCAAATTTACTTAACCTTATCATGTGGCATTAATTTAATTAATGCACTCTCAACCTCTCACATTAGACCTTGTTGTGGTTACTAGTTAAGCCGGGCGGGTCCGGGTAGTTTTACACCACAACCTAGTCTAACCTCGGGTCTTAAGCGCGACATGACCAACTTCTCACATTGGATCCTATTGTTTGTAGCCACTAGTTAAGCCGGGCGGGTCCGGGTAGATTTATGCTACAAACTCAACCCAACCTCGAGTTGGCCACTTTCATGTTTGGTCTAGTGTCATATTCCACTTACAACCCCCGTGTCTAGTTTCAAGTCCCATGTTTACCCCACATGTCATGTCCCCATTTAGGTGTATCATGAGTGTCATATTTTCATGGAATCCCATATCAAATTTTCGTGTCATAATCATGCTCGTCTATCCTACCCAAATCGTGTTTCCAACCCAAGTAAAAGCGAGTCCACATAGTAAGGATACTATGCTACATATTGGCCTCAAAACATGCACAATGCCAAGAAGGGATTGGCCACTAACATGCATAGTATCATAACGGGATTTGGCCTCAAAATATGCATAGCGTCATAAGGGGTTTTTGGCCACAAACATGCATGATAACATAGGGGTTTGGGTTCATTTACATTTATAAGCCCCAAAGTCCAATCTTTGCCAATGTTTCACAAGTCAAATGGTTCCCAAAGGTTCATGCTAACATTCCATAGATAAAGATTCAAACTTGCAAGATATACTAGGTCAAACATAACATAAGTGGCATGATTTAGTCACTAAGCATAGCCCAAAGTCATAGGTTCAAGCAAAAGAGACATGACAAGGTTCATATAGGCTAGCATACTTATGTTTCATCACATTTTATCCCATGTCACATTAGAACCACCGTTAGAATCTACAAGTAGCTAGAACTTACATAGCGTGGCTTAGCGAATTAGCATGAATCGTCTCGACGAAGAAAGGTGGCTCCTTTGAAGAAGAACCGTCATGAAACCGTCGTAGCAACGTTGATTTGGCCTCGATTTGGTGTAGCAAGCTTGCACCTTTGGATTTGAATCCGATTTGAATGCATAGTCTCAAGGAATTGGAGACGGAGGCCATGGTCACTTGGCATTTGGACAGCACTTCGTGGAATGAGTGATTTGTGAGGGTTTAGGGTAGGCTTAGGGGTCTTTTTATAGAGATTAGGAGTAGTTTAGGCCGTAGGATATACCCTAGGATAGATCTGAACCCTCAAAAATCGTCACAAGCCTCCAAAATCGAGCCAACATGACAAGCAGGTGCACCAGGTCGGGGTTCTACAGGGGGGGGTCGACCCCAGGGTCGACACCCATGTCGACCCCCTGGAGGGGGGTCGACCTAGGGGTCGACACCCTGTGTGTCTGGCGGGAATTTTCCCGCCTTCTTTTTCTGGGTTGAATTTCAAATCTGTTTCGGATTTGAATTTTCGTGAAACTTCGTTGGGCCTTAACTGGGTCATACGGACTCCGATTTACGAAATTTCGGACTCTATTTCGCGTATTTTTCCGAGACGAACGCAATGGCGCAACCCGTTTATCCTGATTCAGATTTTATAATTTAATTCTGCCTTGATTCTTGTCTTAACATGTTGTTAAAATTCGGGTTGTTACATTCTCCCCTCCTTTAAGGATTTCGTCCCCGAAATCTCCAAGTTAGGAAGAACGCATCCTACCATCCATCTACTCATAACATCATCCACAGGAAAACATTGTCCTTAAATGATTTCTAATGCCATATGAACATATGCAAAACGTGTGTGTATATTCTCCTTAGCTAATGCTAATGATCAGGCCTGAATGATCTTTCTAATGCAAAATATGTTTAGTGCCATGAGTCCAACATGTATGCAAATAGTCCTAGCCATATAAGTACTAAATGCGTGCACAAACATTCATTCATATGCAACATCCGCATGATAACACATTCAATTTCATCCATAAACAAGTATAAATACTCGTGCATATGCAACATGAAACATGACCGCGTCAATCTAGTATCTAATGTATATTCGCGCATCCACGAGCAACCACTTGCAACCATTTGCAACCATATCAATCATAACATGTTTCAAATACATGTTTACATCCATAGGATTCTACCTAAGGTTCCCACGATAGGATCGAGGAGATAAACAAGGTAAACTCTCTACGGGGTTTGCAACAGAAACAGGACCGAGAGGATATTCACCAAAAGATAGCATGCGAGCAAGCTCTACAGGAAAAACCAGGGATCAAGGATACACTCTTTTTAGGTACGATGCGCGTGTCTAGCCTTACGTCTTCTAAGTCGCGTTTCCTTGAGCTTAATTCCTCGGTGCCTTGACCATCTTTTTAACTCCATGATTTCGTAGCTCCTTGATTCCTATTTCCAGGATATGAGTTAGAACTTATTTCATTGTCACCCCTTATTCCACTTTCACTTATCCTTTCCCTAGTATACTTGTCTCAAACGTATCCACTTACTCATGCAAGCTCTCCAAAATTCACTAAGGAATTCTAGATCTCGTTTGCCGATGCCAATCCATGTTGCCAAGAGTACTTACTAGGGTGATTCCCATAACTCATGCATAAGCGAAACGAACCATCCGCCTCAGCGGCGAATTCTATTCGAACGGATTACCAACAACTGCATCCCGAGATTCTAGGTAACTAACCGTGACAGAACCCAAAAGGTTACTCGAGACTTCGAGGGTATCACCAAGGTGAGTCAAGAGTCTAACTACCCTCTTTCCAAAACCGAGAATGACACCCCTTATTAGGCGTCCACTTTATCCCTAGAATCCACCCGTAGCCGAGACATGTCATTCTCCAATCCAAACAAGTTATGAAGAAATGGACCAACTCTCCAACCAGATTTTTGGGACAAAAACTGGGATCCTTTACCATGCTAGTACTAAGGTGCAGAGACTCAACTATCCAAGCAGACTTAAATGATACGATGATCAAGACAAAGTCTGGACGGGATGATAGAAAAGAACGACTAAACCTTTACCAGAAACGGTACCATTTCTTTTAGGTACCCTAGAAATGGGAGCGTACAATTGCCCTCTCTGATGATCTTGTCCTTGTCCTCCTTGATGGACTAAGCCATACCAACAGTTGCTTATCCTTAAGCTCGCGTCCTTTATCCTTACTCTTATTATCCTTCCTTGTACCACGGCAACAGGTCTCTCGAAAACCACCTCCATCGTACGGGAAACACCTACGTGGCTAGACAAAGATTAGTCACAGTTAGAACTACTGTGACCACAAATGGAGGAAAGAAAGGAAAAGAGATTCAATCGAGGAATCAAAGGATAATGCTAATGGCCTTTGGGGAATAGCCTTTTAAAACAAAACTTTTCTTGAAAAATGCTTCTTTGTAAAACGGTTTCTCAAATAGTTTTCAGAAGGTTTTAAAAACTTTTGCCCAGTCTGGTAACCTTCTACTCTGATACCAAATGTAACACCCCACCTCCGCTAGGGTCACTCATAAAGGGAATGCACTAGGTTTGGTGAAGCATTATCGAGGTAAACATGCACAGAAATATTACAAGACAGAACATATATAAAACAGCGGAAGTAAAACAAATTTCATTATCTTATAAAATAAGGTCTAAAGCCTTTTACATCAGAACACATCAAAATCTGTCTTGCAATAGTAAAGAAGCATAAAACCATTTCATAAATTATTCCCCAAGTAAAACAGTAAAGTAGCCATAGCCAAGAAAAGTCCAAGCCATGTGTGATGATCTTCAGGCAGAAGAAGGCCGAACTAGATAACAGTGTTTCCTCCCTGAAACCTGGGGGGAAACGGAAGACAAAGAGGCGAAACAAAACGGGGTCAGTCATAAAGACTGGTAAGTCCTATCTACTTCCAGTATAAAAACAGGTAAAGGTAACATGACATGCATAAACTGAAAGTAAACATAAGGATGACGACAAGATAGATAAACTAAACCAGGGTAACAGGCTGAACTACTGTAGCAAGGTAAACTAAGATATCATGATAAACTACGATGTCATGATAAATCAAGTTATCACATCGTCAGGTTTCTATCAAGTATACTATCCCAAGGTATCTATCCTGTATAACATCCCACGGTATCTATCATGTATATTTCTCATGGTTCTAACATGTATATTTGCTCTGCACCTCTCGTACTAGTATCCCAACCCGCGTCATGTGTTAACTATGAATGTCCCTTGCTCAATGTCATGTAATGGTTCATGTCAACCTAATATATAGCATATGTAGGTTTTCCCAACTTAAATGTTTCTTTCCATGTATAAGTTCAGTCCTTTGCCGTAGGCTGTACGGGCATTCCCATGTAAATCTATATCACCTCAACGTAGTACCATTTTATCCTTGAAGTTGTTTTGGACTGCTACCCCTGATCTGGTTATGTTTTCTTACCATGAACTATCGCGTGCTCACTTAGGATTTATGCCACCCAGGACCACTAGGGATTATGCTACCTAATGAACGTTTCCGTGTCTCAGTTTGGGTTTTGGCCACCTAGGACCACTAGGGATTATGCCACCCGTCAACCACGCCCTTTGTCCCACGTATATATCGTGAATCGTTTTCCATGTCTAGACGCACATGTATCTCAATGTGCCATCCGAGTTCCGTGCCAGGGCAAATCAAGAAATACGGAACTCGGTCGGGAGCTTTAAGTCGTCTGCTGATGCAGATATCAAGGTCTGTTTTTGTATCCGTGGCTATGGTCCCACGTGACCCCTCCCTCAACTACTGAAAGGCAATCCAAGAAAAATCATGTATGAGAACTACATCCCGGCCCCACTATAGCCCCACTTTCCTATGGGCCAACCTCACCCATGACTCGATAGTAAGAACATGGTCTGTTGGGAGTTCTCTGCCTTTTCGTTCGTACACGATTGACTAAAGATGGTAGGTAGTCGGCGACGTGCTATCCAGGGCAAAATCAAGTATCGTCGACTCCACGCTAATCCATCCCAGTCTTTAGGTCGCTCGCATAGCAACCAAGGCATACTCTTGGCTCTTCTACCGCAGACCTTAACCTCTGTGAGGCCGGGTTTCATGGACCACCTGCCACCTCACAGAGGGATACCAAGAGTACCCTCATGTCCCCCGAAGCTACCGCTTCGCCACCCAGTTCGTTGGAGCCCTTATCAAAGTCGGATAATTTGCTCCTCCTCGTGTGTTTAAGCGATGGCCTACCATATCGGGTTACTCATCCATTCATGAACTAGTCCCATGTCCTTGGCTAAGAATTATTACTTAGTTATACTTAACTAAGGTTTACCACTTAGCTTCTTTTCCCCGTTACCCTTGATTAACCACGATTTTTCTACCTAGTTCTTCTCACTAGGGTTTTGTCTATTGGGTTACGTGTTGTTATTCAGGTTCATGACTTAGCCCACCTACGAATCATGTCAAGATTGGCTAAGTATTTAAGTTCAAGGTTTAGCCCTACAAGTTGGTTAAGTATACCAAGAAGCTCATGACTTAACGCTATCAAGTCAAATTGGTTAAGTATTTATTTGTCTTAACCCTATCAGATTATCATGTTAGATTGATTAAGCATAGATTATCTTAATCCCATCAAATTATCGAGTCGGATTGGTTAAGTATAGGTTAACTTACCCCTATCCACTAATCGTATTACAATGGTTAAACCTAATTTAAAAGGTCTTGTGACTTAACCCTACCAGGTCCACATATTAAATTGGTTAAGTGTAGGTTACTTAACCTCATCAAGTCATCATGTATAATTGGTTAAGTATAAGTTACTTAACCCCATTAAATTATCACGTTAAATTGGTTAAGTATTGGTTACTTAACCTCATTGAATTACCAAGTTTAGATTGGTTAAGTGTTTAACTTAACCCCATCAAGTTACCGTGTTTAGATTAGTTAAGTATAGGTTACTTAACCCCATCTAATTACCGTGTTTAGATTAGTTAAGTCTAAATTACTTAACCCCATCTAATTACCAAGTTGGATTAGTTAAGCGTAAATTACTTAAACCCATCCCCTAATTGTCTTGTATGGTTAAGTGTCATTAAGAAATCAAGCCCGGTCCCACTTAACCTACCCATTCGTGTCATATCGGTTAAGTGTCATTAGTCAAATTTACTTAACCTTATCATGTGGCATTAATTTAATTAATGCACTCTCAACCTCTCACATTAGACCTTGTTGTGGTTACTAGTTAAGCCGGGCGGGTCCGGGCAGTTTTACACCACAACCTAGTCTAACCTCGGGTCTTAAGCGCGACATGACCAACTTCTCACATTGGATCCTATTGTTTGTAGCCACTAGTTAAGCCGGGCGGGTCCGGGTAGATTTATGCTACAAACTCAACCCAACCTCGAGTTGGCCACTTTCATGTTTGGTCTAGTGTCATATTACACTTACAACCCCCATGTCTAGTTTCAAGTCCCATGTTTACCCCCACATGTCATGTCCCCATTTAGGTGTATCATGAGTGTCATATTTTCATGGAATCCCATATCAAATTTTCGTGTCATAATCACGCTCGTCTATCCTACCCAAATCGTGTTTCCAACCCAAGTAAAAGCGAGTCCACATAGTAAGGATACTATGCTACATATTGGCCTCAAAACATGCACAATGCCAAGAAGGGATTGGCCACTAACATGCATAGTATCATAACGGGATTTGGCCTCAAAATATGCATAGCATCATAAGGGGTTTTTGGCCACAAACATGCATGATAACATAGGGGTTTGGGTTCATTTACATGCATAAGCCCCAAAGTCCAATCTTTGCCAATGTTTCACAAGTCAAATGGTTCCCAATGGTTCATGCTAACATTCCATAGATAAAGATTCAAACTTGCAAGATATACTAGGTTAAACATAACATAAGTGGCATGATTTAGTCACTAAGCATAGCCCAAAGTCATAGGTTCAAGCAAAAGAGACATGACAAGGTTCATATAGGCTAGCATACTTATGTTTCATCACATTTTATCCCATGTCACATTAGAACCACCGTTAGAATCTACAAGTAGCTAGAACTTACATAGCGTGGCTTAGCGAATTAGCATGAATCGTCTCGACGAAGAAAGGTGGCTCCTTTGAAGAAGAACCGTCATGAAACCGTCGTAGCAACGTTGATTTGGCCTCGATTTGGTGTAGCAAGCTTGCACCTTTGGATTTGAATCTGATTTGAATGCATAGTCTCTAGGAATTGGAGATGGAGGCCATGGTCACTTGGCATTTGGACAGCACTTCGTGGCATGAGTGATTTGTGAGGGTTTAGGGTAGGCTTAGGGGTCTTTTTATAGAGATTAGGAGTAGTTTAGGCCGTAGGATAAACCCTAGGATAGATCTGAACCCTCAAAAATCGTCACAAGCCTCCAAAACCGAGCCAACATGACAAGCAGGTGCACCAGGTCGGGGTTCTACCGGGGGGGGGGGGGGTCGACACACATGTCGACCCCTTGGATGGGGGGTCAACCCCGGGGTCGACACCCATGTCGACCCCGTGGAAGGGGGGTCCACCCAGGGGTCGACACCCTATGTGTCTGGCGGGAATTTTCCCGCCTTCTCTTTCTGGGCTGAATTTCAAATCTGTTTTCGGATTTGAATTTTCGTGAAACTTCGTTGGGCCTTAACTGGGTCATACGGACTCCGATTTACGAAATTTCGGACTCTATTTCGCGTATTTTTCCGAGACGAACGCAATGGCACAACCCGTTTATCCTGATTCAGATTTTATAATTTAATTCTGCCTTGATTCTTGTATTAACATGTTGTTAAAATTCGGGTTGTTACAATTCCGCATGCTAGGATAAGGCTACGGATGCATGGTGTAACGACCTGGATTTTTCTGCTATTTGGGTTCGAATATTTAAATTTGTTTTAAATATTTTATTTGGTATATTAATGGATTATTAATATTGAATTTGTTATTAAATGACGGTCGAACGTTTATATTTATATTTAATATAAAATGAGCGCGTAATGACACGGTATTTCGTAGTATTGAGTTTTGAACTTCAACTGAATATACAGAATCTGTTTAAAGTCGGAATTCTATGAAACAAGAAACGTTAGGATCAATTTGATTATAGTTTTCTATAGGAGAGAAAAATCGAGATTTCATCATATAAATTGTAAGATATATCCAAATCAAAATTTAAAATAGTCGCTATGGAATCGTTTATAAATCATAACGATTATTTAATTATAATTAAATATTGGTTTCGAATTCACAAAAGTCCTTTGAGGCGTAGTCATAATTTAATTTTTAGGATTTTACTGTAATTTTTAATTCGCAAATTAAGCAACTTTTTACTTGGAGTATTTTACACCCTGTATCAGCATTTTGGGGTTTCTCAATATAAGTTAACCTACCGATATTATTATATTTTTGGAGTCGTGGGGCGTTGCTCGACACAACGGTATTTTTATTTTTGTCGATAGTGGCCCTTAAATGATAAAATGGTGTATAGCACAGTACGTGTATTTAATGGATAACGGTTAGCGGTAAAAATTTAATAACCACACCATATCAAAAAAATATAATATGATAATGAAGTTACTTCGAGCTCGGGAAATTTATTTTTGAAATGTTACGTACTAACCTATCCTATGCTTTCCCATCAAATAAATATAGGCACGGCCTATGTATATTTCCTTTAGCTGCCGTAGATTTGTACAAGCACCAGTATATTGAAAAGGATATCATAGTACACACTTAAATTAAAAACAGCGTAAGCCTACCCTTAATACTATATCCTATGACAAAGACGTGTACTGATCATATATATATATATATATATATATATATATATATATATATATATATAAACTTGCGGCAGAATTCACCAACCGAGCTGCCTAAATAAAGCAGCGCAAATGGCTAGACTCTCGAAATACATACCCTAAATGATATGCAAACAAAATAATAAAACTTCACACTTCAGCAAATAAATAAACCACAGGTCGCCCTATACTATACTCAACTTCATTTTTAAGTTTCACTGTACATGATGTTACCCTTTACTCCTTTCTGCAATCGTATTCTACATCATGCTTACACAAACGTATCAGTGCACATATCCTAGAATCTAGGTGACACGGCTATGAAGGGAAAATGAAAACACATGCAGGGATCTATTTTTGGACAGCGCACCTTGAATCTTTCTCCTACCTTTCTTCTACCCTTCTCCTACAGTTATGTCATGCTCAATCAATCAAATCCACCGCTACACACTGCTACCCTAAAGCGTGTAACATGCCTACCCTATATGGCATTCCTTCATTGCCAAGCCATTTCCAAACGCGATGACGAAGCTGTTGAGATGGTGCTTGTCCATATGTTCCCTCCTCCTGTGCGTGCATGCCAAGTTGTTTTCCCATATATATATACACACCCACATCACTCTTCATTTCAGCACATAGAAATATTTAGTGAAACCAAAAACAAAACAGTGCTTAAAACGAAATAAAACAAAACAAAAACCAAAATGTAAAGGAAAATAATGGAGAGGCAGAGCATGGGAGGGGGACTGTTGACCGTGGAAGCGGGATGGAGTTCATGAAAGTGTGGTTGAAGTCTGAAGAAGGTAATAGCAGGAGCACGGAAAAGCTTTAAGGAGGAAAAGTTGAGGAAGGCAATCAGCAAGGTGGGTTTCCAGAATTTCATGGATTTAGGGGTATTATTCTCGAAGGGAAGAAGAAGCAGTTCACTGTTACAAACGTGAATGGCAGAAATCGATTGCTCGTGGGATGGGATAAATGAAGTGCGTACGTGGGCTATTGTGTTCAAGGTGGGCTGGCGGGCTTTAAAATATATATATATGAAAAGCCGCACGGTTTCAGCAAGAAACTGAAATGTTGGGGAAGAAGAAACACCCCAGTAGCAAGTTGATACCTCGGTTTGACGTGGGCTCTGGACTTGGGGTTTTCAGCTGTTCATGGGAATATCGGGCTACGGGTTTGTCATAGATTTTTTTTTTTGGAAAAGGTGCAAAACTGGAAAGAATTCAAGGGGAAAGAAGTGGGTAATGCTGTAACAGGTGGGAAGAGTAAAAGAGAAAGGGGAGGCACACGTGGTATAAGAAGTATGGGAAGAAGGCTAAGGCTGCACACAACCCATATCTAACCCGACCCAACCCACCAACCCGACCCAACCCACATAAACCCAACCCAACCCATCCTAGTTCGGGTCGGATATGAGTTACAATTTTTAACCCATACTATATACGGGTCGGGTTTGATATCTTGTTTAACCCAACCTTATTTTAACCCAACCCAACCCTATATTAAAAAACTAATTTAATATCAGTCCACTTAAAATTAGAATAGTTCCTAGAATAATGTTTATTTATTCTATAGTAAATATGAAAAAAAGCATATTTTATGTCAATCCAAACTAGATAGAATTTGGCAAATATATTTTAAAGAGCAATTTAATGTATCTTAAAATGAAACACTTGTTCTACTATATAGTAAATTGATTTCATATAATGTGTTTTACAATGAAATTTTAGTACAATATGTCTTATAATGAATCGGTTATTTTAAATGCATCATTCTAGAAAAAATCTGATATATTATACCGAATATTTTAATATTACTTTTTAAAAAAAATTCCCTTATATTCTCATTTTTGGTTATATTCAAGCAACCCAACCCAACCCTACTAAACCCGACCCAACCCATACTTCAACCCAACCCATATCCAACCTCATATAAGGTCGGATACGGGTTGAACTACCTTAAACCCATACCTATGCGGGTCGGATGTAGTATTTGGTCCAACCCGACCCAACCCATATTTTGTGCAGCCCTAAAGAAGGCTGTTATGATGGAGCGGTTTTTTTAAGGGGACGTGGGCTCAAAGGGCATAGACTCGAGAGTGGCGTGTATACTGTGATGGGTTACAAAGCAATTGCAGGCTTTAGAACAAGATGAACGTTTAGGGACTGATGAGCAAAGAAAGAAACGGAAAGGGATAAAAGAAGTAGACAAAAGAAACAATATAGAAAGGGTATATAAGAGATCAAAGAATGTGGTAGTGCTGGGTAACGGTATGCAGGTGAGCTAATCATTTGCACGTTTCTAATTAAAGGGTTAATCTTTAAAATGGGCCTAATTTATTTAATTTAAACAGTAAATTGATATTGTTATAAATCGTTCATTCATTATCAGAATTGAACCAACCGGGGAACATTGGAACCGTATTAAGAAGCACTGCATTATGGAGTGGGAACGGATGGAGCCAGGAGTAGTTGGAAATTTTAATTAAATTATACACCTGTTTAATTTAATTAAAACAAACCATGTGAACGGCGAGCGCAACCAAGGTGAGTTAAACTCACTCAGTTCCCCACTTATATTTATTATAAGACGGGTTTAATATTATTTGCTATGTTTGTTGAATATTGGTTGATTCGATGATTGTTTGGTTATTAACCAATGTGTAGTATTGGTTAAAGATTGTATAGCAGATGGCCAAAATATAAATTGTTTTATAAAGATTTGATTTGCCATCAGACGAGTCGATATAAATGAAGATATGTAATTTATTTATAACTAAGATAAATTGTTTTAAGTAACAATTTAAAATGAGATTATATCGATTTGATTATTATTTATGAATAATCAAATGGAAGTATTTAAAGTAATTTAATTTGAAATTAATTGAAATAGAAAGACGAACTGAGATTTGATTAATGAAGTTAATCATGTTTAGAGTAAACTAAGTCAACTGTGTTAACTGAAATGGATTTATAAATTTATGGTTAAGTAAATATTTTCTTAAAAATTTTGATATTTGATTATTATTTATTTAATAATTATCAAAGTGGAAATGGGTTTAAAGGGAATAATGGAGGTGTGTAAATGATGGGGCCTATTTATAATTAAGTGGTATTTTAAAAGCAAATTATATTAATGGTATTTTAAGTTAAGTTTAAATTGTACTTCTAAAGTGAACTCTTATTTGAAATTCTATACAATGGGATTTTGTCGAAATTGAATGGAGTTTTAAAACCCAAGTTTTATTGAATATATAAATAAGTCGGGATATGAAATAGAAATCAAACGAAAACCAAGTTTGAATTAGAATAGTTAAACGAGTGAAGTTACAAAGATGAAACATAGATCCATGAATTTAATAAAAGACGATGTTTTGTCAAGATAGAATCAAAATGGGATTTTGTTGATAGCGGGAATAAATATCAATTTTTGGTATGACAACTGATATCATCTTAAGATAAGAACGTTGTTGATCAAGGTCTGAGAGGTAATCCAATACCCTAACTTGAACGACTTCGGGATTATCGGAGGATGGTATTAGTTGTGATGGTAAAGATGCTAGGTAATTTATTTTTGAGAAATAATAGTATGGCGTTATTTGAAGAGTTTGGGTATATATATATATATAAGGATTCCAAAGTGAAAAGAAATAAAAGGGGGCTTGAAATCTGAAATGGTATTTTCATAATAAAGAAATAAAAGAGGTTTGTGAAAATATGACGATATTTTGGAAATAAGAAGACAAGGTTTGGATGGAGTTTATTCAAAAAGGGGAAGTGACGATTTTGATATTTAAATAACGAAACCAAAAGAGATATTGTAATGATGGTTCACGATGATAAGTCCAATCGATTTTCCAAATGATAGATAATATGTAGCAGATGTTTGAACGACAGTTAAGATATGATTTTAAGATATTTTTCCAAGTATATAAAGGAAATGATTTGAGAATATCATATATTAAAACTGATATATTATTTAAAGGCCAAGTGATGCTGTATATATAAACCAATGAATTTATTTTGTGTATATGTTTGTTTATTTTGATAGTTAAATAACCGACTATCAAAGTTTGACCTAACACGTTGTTGGTATAGAAAGACCGGGATCGAATTTATATTCAAAAACCATTCCGACCAACAGAAACGTAAACGAAGAAGATATTCGATGCTGATCGAGATGGAGCAATGAAGACCGTAAATCTTCATGAGCGGAGGAATTATTGTTGAATTTCTCTAGCTGATCCCCAGAGATATTTTGACAATGATTCTGTCGTGATTGGAATCTATGGTTAGCAAGGACTACTTGCTACTGATTTATAGGGTGATTCCTAGGATGCGGTAGGAGGGTGCCTTCGGTTCATCCTGTTTCTGGATGACATGTATGAACGATGTGAACAACGGCCAGATGTGTCAAAAGTCGATTATAACCTCAAGCCTCATCAACCGGGAAATGACAAAAATCGGGCAGGCAGCATGGCTATGTGGGTCGCTCCCATTATGGTGTATAATCACCTATCTAGAGAAATTCCTTTTGTTCTTACTCTATCGATTCTGCTCATTTGGGAAACAGTGGTTTGAGTCCAACCGTTGGTGATATACATTCGATACACTCAAGCGAAATGAGTGGTCGGTCATGTGTGGGCTGGGTTGCAAGAAGTTCTTGTTGAACCCAGTGTATTCGCCTCTAGAGATACACCATCGGCAGGTGGTCCCATACCTTGTCATAGTCGGAATCCAATCTCCAATAAGTGCCCGCGGTTTTGATTGTATGCTATGTATGTGGAGCGTGAGATGCAAGCGTTCCACTAGGTTGATATTTACTTGTATTCGGACACTATTATAATATATCAGAAAAGATATTGATTTCAAAACTGTTTTGGGTTATCGTAAGGTAAAAACCGTCTGTATTTATGTGTGGATTTGGTCTTACGATTATCCTTTTCTTTCGAAAGGATTTTAACTTTAAAATCAAGTTGTGTGATACCCTTAATACTGTGCGAGTTTTAGTCACTCTGGTTCACTAGACTGACCCGGTTTTGTAAACCGGGTGTACAGGTTCAGGTTATCGGATGTTGTGAAGTCCAAAGATGAGCTGAAGGTGTTCATACGTATGATATTACCTAGTATTATTCCGCTGTGTGATGTATATGAGGACAGATTATTATAACTGTCCCAGTGTATTGATGTACTCTGATGATTGTAAGTTTTTGTTTCAAAGCTCTCTATAAAGTTTATTATATATTATATTTTGTTCCGCTGCGATGTGAGATTCTGTGTTGTGTTCTTCTTCTTATTCTTCTATTCTAACTTTCTTTCTTTCTTTTCTCACCCTCTAACTTCTTTCTCCTAGCTTTCTGGGGTTCTCGGTACTTGAGTTTTGGACATGGGTGGTATTAGTGTCGAGATTCGAGTGTCGAAATTCCCGGGTCGCTACACATGGTTTGATGGTTGTTAGTTTGGATGATAGAATTTGATGATCATGGATTATAGGCATGCATAATTGTTTTGATTGCTTATGGTTGTTGGAATTTCGGGGGCAAAATTACTAAGGGGGAGAGAATGTAACAACCCGCATTATACTTATCGGAAGATCATAAAATATTTTTATTTTATTCCCTGAGGGTTGGATCATTCTCATATTTTAATATGTTTTTTATGGGATGCGAGACATGCCCATAATTTTTACCAAATTTTTTTGTGACCATTTTGTCCCCATCAGTCTTGTACAGGGAATTACTTTTGATTCGGATCGAATCAGGTGTTGAGATCGATATCGTTGGAAAGGAAATGATGTTTCCCATTCCGTAGAGTGGTTACAATAAAGATTTGGTTTAGCGGTTTAGGAGGAATCGTTGGTTTTGTGTTTTAAGTTGACTGTTTAGGTTTTTAAAGCCATAATGGGCTGATTTGGAGAGGCCCATTAGGAAGCTGGTGGAAGGCTATAAATAGAGAGTAGGAGGCATGGAGAATAATTTACTTTCTCCATTATCTCATTTGGAAGAGCTAGAGGTCCTCCGCTACTCCATCTTCTACACCTTTCCACCATTAGAGCTTAGAGAATCGAAGAACTACGTTGTTTGAAGCTAAATCTAAACCATTCCAAGAGAGAGTTCATCAAATCAAAGAGTTTAGAGAAAATTCTTCGCTGTTCGGATCTAGATCTAAGTGTTTTTGAGTTGTTTTAGAGATTTGGTGAGTGATATGCATCTCTAACACAGATTCAATCAAGTATATCAGTTGTATGATCGTAACTTCATCATTTTAAGTCAATTTCTCCTAGATCTACATCATGGTAAGTTTATTTTCATAGAATCATCATAGGATCTAAATTAGCAACTTAAAACCGATAATTTACATATAGTTTCACATGTTTATGCATGCAAGATCCATTGTTTTGATCATTTATCCATTTATCATGATTTTGATAAATTTTACATAATTATTGATGATAATTGTCATTTTCAAGTTGTTAGTGATTCCATAACATGTTTGTGGTTGAATGTATGAGTTGATTTCGTCGATATTGCCGTTTGGTGAAGTTTTGGTCAAGTTTCGGGTTGAAACTTAATGGATCGGACCTGGAGTAGATTGGATCGGCCGGAGCATCTATGGTATGGATCGGTTGAAGTAGAGGGTGATGGATCGGTCGGGCTTGGATGGATCTCTCGAAGTGTAGCATGACGGATCAGCCGGGCAATTACGGATTGGTCAGAGTAGCATGGATCATTCTGACTTCTTTCCCAAGAAATTGTACGGGTCGGTCAGAACGGAGTGCTATGGATCGGTCATGGTTTCAAACTATGGATTGGTCATGGTTTGAGTCTATGGGTCGGCCAGAGTCTCCAAGGTACGGATCAGCCGGGGTCTTCAGGGTATGGATCAGTATGTTTCTTTAGGGTTGAATAGGTGAGCTCCCTTTAGTGATGGATCGACATGTCCGGTCCATAGTGGATCAGCATGTACCGAAGGCAGCACTTTGAAACGCTATGGTTGATGGCATAAATATTGTGGTTTGTTTCCGTAGTGAATGGATGTAACACCATGGGTTATGTTAGACCTTATATCGATGTTGTTTGGTTCAGTAATGTTGTGACTTCGAAGTGTGTTCAAGTGAGAATGTCCGAGTGCTGAGATGTATTCACCGTTCATTGAAAAACAACAAATGTGATGACAAATCAAAGGTGTTCTGAGTTTGTTGATAATGGTTGGATGGTCGCCGTCGATGACGGCTAGAGATACCGAAGGCCGAGGAATTATCGTTGTCGTAGGTTTAAGTGGACTCAAAGCAGGGGTATAATAGGGATACCTAAAAGACCGATTGTATGGTCGAGTACCCTGGGCAGCTCGAACGGGCCTAGATACGTTTCATTGTATGACATAACCGGAATTTACCATTAGACCTTGACAAGTGATGGTGTGTCATTTCCAATCATACGATTTATGATGGTTGGTTTCGAAGCAGGATTGACAGTGATAGCTAGAGTCAGTCATGGATGTTGGTTGCTTTGTTTGTACTATCTCACGTAGATCGCCCGCCGTAAAAGATGTTTATTGGGTGCTTGTCTGATATTGGTTTAGGCCTCTGAGGCTTGTACTTAAGGGATGTTGAACTCGATTAGGGTGGTTTACAAGAGATATAAAAATTGGTTTTTATGATTGCTATTATCTGGTTACTTTTGATTGTCATGAATGAATGGTTGTCTGATCGCCATGGATGAATGATTGTTTTGAAATTCTTGGTTTGTAAAGGCTATCACTGCCCGATGCGAGGAAGATGGGACTGAGACCTTCTTTGGTATTTTGGTTAAATAGTTCATTACTATTCTCATATACTTTATTGATGATGTTAGTTAGTTGTTTTATCGCTTACTAAGACTATTGTCTGACTCAAGGTTTTATGTTTTCCTTTTATTACCTTGGGTTGTTCATCCGATTTTTGGATGGGTAGACTAAGTGACAGGTGACATGTGATATCTTGGTGAGGACGAAGTTGCAGTACAGTGGCGAGCATAAGGCTAGCGTATTATTTCCTCGACTATATTGTACTTGTTTTCTGTTGTCCATTGATTGTTCTGAGTGCTGTAGCGAGGCAAATTTGTACAGACATTTATGTTGTAATCCTGGAGTAAGATATTCTTTCTAATTGTTATGAAACTTCGGAGTTTCTGCTCAAATATGCTTTACTATTATTACCTATTGTATATGTTCAATTATATTTTATCTTTGCACTGTGAGTAATACGACATGTTCCGCTTATGTTATCATACCATGATGATCGTCCGTAGCTGCCTGACACATATTTCAGCGCACTATTTCCCTTGTTAAATGCAGGAGTTTTGGGCGGTCGTCACAAATTGTGTCTATATTTTATCGTTTTGATAAACTTACCGTAGAAGAACGTACATAGGTTATTACATTTTTTTTCATTTTTTTTTACATGAGAATGCATAGTCTAATTTATTTATTAAATAATACTAAAATAGAAGATTTTGTAGCCTTCTCATTAATTACAGAAATTATCTCTATTCTTCTTGATTCTCTTCAAATTTAGATATTTCATTTTAAAGATTCCATGATTTACTACTTTAAAATTATTTTTCTACCATGTCATTTTACTTTCAAATACCTACTTTTAAAATAATCTACAACTATTTACAAACCTTTCATAGTTCTCTATCAAAATTTCACACTAAAGTCCACATATTTACATTATTACATAATCGAAAATTTAAACTAATTGTTAAACATAACAAAATGACATAATCTATAAGGTAAAGTTTCAATATGTGTATTACATGCACATGGTTAAAATACATATTAGATGCAAACGTATATAAATTAGATATGTTAATGGCAACAGTAAATGCATTTTATAATAAAATTAACAAATAAATTTGTCATTCTCTACAATATAAAACTTATTAACTTCAAACAGCAAGATATTAATTTTCCTATGATCAGCTTGAAACTCTTCTCAATTATTTTCAAATATTTAACATTCGAAATTGCGTAATTATAAATTTGAACTATTCAAATAAATATGATTAACTAACATCCATTAATCCATGTGATAAATGCTAAAAATACGATATTTTCATTATATATAATATCCATATATATGGAAAGAAAATGATAAAATTATTTCTTCTTTGTTCATATATAAAGATATTCAAATCATGTAACATAATTACATAAATAATAACAACTTTTTTAATATCTGGTTCACTAATTAATTACTTTATTATACATACATTACATAATATAATTTTATTTTGAACAACCTATAGATGATAAATTCATATTTGACGACGGTACGATGTGAATGCACAAATTACGCTAATATCAAATTATAAATATTCTCGCTTTCAACATGTTATCAAAGCATATCCAAGTCATAACTCAACTAAATGCTACGTTATGTTATTTTGCCACTATCAAGGCTGAAAGCATGACCCTCCTACAATAGTGTAAAATGCATGGTTAATTTTACTGATAAAATTGTTTAAAAAAGAAAACTAAATTTAGATACAATCATATAAGTTCACATGTAAATAAGTTAACCATAAGACCAGTGCTCATCTTAATTAAAATACAAAGCTCTTCTCAATGGTAAAGCTACATAGTCACTCATACATATAATATTTTTGGAAAATAGTGTCAATGACAAAATTACGGGTTTTTTCAGTCGTAAGGACGACTTGTGGAAATTTTATTCTAAAGGACAACATCAAATTTTAGGTATCAGTTTTATAGTGCACATGGTATCAGAATTTGACTATCATTTTTTAAATATCAGTTTTACAGTGTGTATAATATCAGAATTTAACTATCAATTTTTAAGTCAGTTTTACGGTGTGTATGGTATCGGTTTTACAATGTATCGTCCGTAGGATTTTTTTTTTTGATGGTTTGTACCTAAACCTAAAAAGTTATGAAATGTGTCCTTCACAATTAAATCCTCGAATTTAATTTATGCTTTTTCTTAGAGGATATTACTTTATATATGTATATATGTATATATGTATATATATGTATATATATATATATATATATATAGTTAGCATGGACTGAACTTTCAGCCTTATTATATTCAAACTACATATATCATTTTAATTTATGTTTGATATAACACAACAAGTTTATCATTTATTGGATGATAAAATTTATTTTAACAATAATCAAAATATAAGTATAATTTTGTAACAAAATTGATGCGTACAACGCATGGCTTAAAGATTAGTATATTGGAAAATTTAAAACATTGTGATGACTCAAAGGAAAATTAACAAGCCATAAAATTTGTAGGATTACACAAAAATATTAGTTAATAGCAATGTTTTTATAACCCGACCGTGAGTCAAACGGTGAGGACTCAAGATTCAAGGTTTTGAAGGTCTGACCGGTTGAACCGTCAAGACATGCACATGCTTGTTAATAGTGAAAATGTGAATAACTAAGTTTTATGTGTACTCAAATAAATGAATAATAAAGTTTAAAAGTCATCTATTTATTCACTAACATTAATAGATTGCATGATATAATTAAATAGCAATAGTACAAACAAACACACATGTTTTTTAGAACGAAGTGGTAAAGTTTACGGTTTAGACCTTGAAACAGTTATGACTTTTTAAAATATTTTAATTGTTATTTTTAAAACAATACAAAAAATGAAATGATAAGAAAGAATCACACATTGAGAAGTAGAAAAAAAAACGTGATTTAATCCTGTAAAATTGAGGGGTGGACTGCTGGTTTGAAGGTCCGACCAGGGTTCATGCATAAATGAGATCTGATTGAGTCTCGTGCCGTGATGGTCCAAGGTTCAAGATTATTCGAGGTCGGACCACGGCGGGGTCGGATCATGAAAACACTGGTTAATAGTATCCAACATTAAGTACACTCCTTTCTTCAGCAGTGTTTCCTCTTTATATTCCATCTCATACCTCTTAATTGTATTTGTACTGGTCAGTCTCAAACAACGAATATACAGTTATTGGAAACACACATCAGAGATTATGAAATCATATATGAACTCACAGAAACATAGATGGTTCATTACACCCAATTATTATTTTTAGCAGATGCAAAAATAAGCAAAATGACTATTATTTTTCGGTGCCAAAGCTCCTGTCCCCAGCATCTCCCAATCCGGGAATTATCCACCTGATAATTACAAAAATAGAGGCTTTTAGTAAAAGGATAAGCAGTTACCCTTTTCACTATCAAAAGGCATGTAGCAAGATATATGTATTTTGATTTAGCATAACGTACTCTATAATATTTGAACTAAAACATATTTAGGCAATTTTGTGTTCAGTGCTACTTGAATTGTACAAACACCATAAATGACATTTTTGTATGCATTGATGGAAAGATGTAAAATACCCTTTGTCAGTCAATATATGGTCAATCATCGCAGTGTACACAGTAAGCCTGAAATATCATAAAGAAAGGTTCATAAATATAAGTTCTATGATATAAATTATGAGAACAAAATAGAATTGCTGGAATAAGGTACTCAGATTACCCTGGGAACTTGTTGCAAATTTTAGCAAGTGTTGGTGGTACTGATAGAGCAGATATCTGCATTCATCAACGATATAAACAATTAAAATCAATGGTATAAATATAATAACAAAATTTCATGTTGAAAACATATTTAGCACTTACAACTTTGATTTGCTCGTTAGTAACTCCTCGTTCTTTCAACATGTCGATTGCAGCAATTATTGTCCCACCTGGGTAATGTTATATGTGGAATGGATTAGTGTACAAGTTCGGATTATCAATTTCAAAAGTAATTACAATGGAAATGATGTTGTAAAGAATCATAATTAGCATTGTAATTAATTTTTTATAACAGAATTAACATGTCAAGACGAAATTAACGGAGCGACATGGTGTAAAGAATCAGAGCATTTGAATACTAAGTATTGAAAAACATATTCTAAATCATTTACTCTCATATTATGCATTGTTGCTTCTTCATTATGTTGCCAACATAGTAAACTGCAAGTTTTTATGGGTTTTAAAATATATGGCACCAGCCACCTGTAGTACATTGAAATGGGTCTTATTTAGGATTTTGTTGTTCTTCTGCATGAAACGATGAGAATTTTGTTGTTCCAGATCAAATTCAAATTAATTACTAGACGAGTATAAAAGAAATTGATAAGCAAGCTAGTAAAATTGATCAGATAATTACCAGTAGCAAGAACGGGATCCATGAGAAGTATCTGGGCTCCCTCTGGAAACAAATCTGGTAACCTAGTATAATCGACTGTAAGTTAACATTAAAAAACAAACCTATCAAATGTTTTAAAGCAATGAACTTCAAATTAGTCGCTTGAACTTGTAGATGTAAATTATAAATGGTGGCGAAGGGCAGGGCTGGTCCTGAGCATTGTGAGCCCTAGGCCAAAATGTAAAAGTGCAAGAGAAGACAAATTTATTGAAGCATAAGAGCATTGTTGTGACCATTAACGCTGTTTGGAACGCTATAACATATATTCTGCTTTTAGTACCGAGACCAAATAAAATCTTTATGTTGTTGTCTAGATAATGATATTTGACTACACAATAAAAAAAGTAAAAAATTGCCAAACTAAACAGGAAACTAAAGAAAACCGCAATAGTTACAAAATAAAATCCTTTGCCTCCAGGATAAAATTTAGTCTTTTCGTTATAATAGTCATCCGTAACAATTAAGTGAGTTCCGATCAGTAATGAAAATCCAACAAAAAGTAGACTGGAAAATACTTTATAGGTTATGACCAAAATCCAACCCATTACCCGAGAATTATTTTGTTGTTTAGTTGAGAATAAATAACCATCAACTAAAATCGTAACGGAGCTTAGTAGCGAGATTACTGATAAAATTACATTATAAGATGTTGAGAACGTGCTAATGATGTTTCTCCGATTAAATACAATAATAAGAAATACTGCATTTAAAATTATATGCACGATCTTTATGCACATGGCTACACTTGTTCCTGGCATTCCAAAGAATTCGAAAAGCCCACATATTTGTTTCTGTTGATTCATCGAGACATTGAGGGGAGATGATTCGATCTCAGCAATCTCATTAGTAGTTGTTAGAACTGAAATAATTGCGTAAGGCATGTCAATGAAAGTTAATGAAAATAAGTTAATTGATTATGTCAAATAACGACGACTGCAGATGGTGTATCAAAAAGAAGTTCAAGTAGGTGGGGATCTGAAGTGGTGAGCAAGGGTATGGCAGGGCTTAATGTCGGGTTCTGGACGGTGCGGGTTGCTCTAAAGATGTGGGTTTCCGGCCAGTTGCGAAATAGTGCGAAGGGAGGTGGCTAGTAAATCAGGGCCGACCCTGAGCATTGTAAGGCCGCCCCCTAACTTTATCATCCAGCTGCACTATCTTTCGTATTTATGTCATGATCATATTTTACAAATACAGTTTCTCTATGCTGAGGCTCCACCTCCAACCTCCTCCAACCTAAGGCCTTAGGCGGCCGCCTAGTTGTTCTGTACCTAAGGTTGGGCCTTGCAAGGGGTAAAAGTACTCATTTGGTGAGCATTTAATAGTTTCTTGGATTTATTTAGGATTTTTGGACGTATACATTATAGTTCACTATTTTTTAATAAATCACGCTATACGTTCACAAGCACTGGATGATGAAGAATACTGATGTCAGGGTAAATGTAGGACGCAATATGCATTAACAAAAATCAAACCAAGTACCAAATCATTACAGGGGCATTTCCTAGTATAACTAGAGCTTATTATTACAGGGTGAGAAACTTATACTAAAATGTATGTATAACATGTGGTTTATACAGTAATTCACAACTAAAGATCAGAGGAAATTCAACTTACTTGTTCAAGTATGTAGAAGGTTGAAGAGTTATCTCATCCCTACACATGCCTACACTCGGGGAGAGAGAAATGTGAGCATAAAAAAGGTAAAACTACATCATACAACTTTAATCTTGTAATATAAATGTTAATTTCATTTAAATTTAAGGTTACGAGATTAACTGTCATGGGTTTAACTCCAGATATTGTTTGGTACCAGTGAACCATGTTTAAAAATAAATATATAAATAAATAATAAATGAGTAATGATATTCAATTTCAATATAATCCGATGTTAGTTAGAATGTAACTAATGCTACTTAAAACAGTTTCAACCAACAAGCATTGATTGATTTTTGAACATTGCACCTATAATTAGGAAGTTAACATGAAAATGGACAACATTCGAAAACAGTGTAAAAGAATGCATTAAAACATAATGATTTCCTTTGGATAAACCAGTACCTAAGTGATAGGTTACTGAAGCAGGAAGAACTGATGGAGCTAGCTCCGCTAAAGCAAGCCCAGCTCTTAGTATGGGAATAACCTAATGTTAAAAAGAAACAATATGCATGATGAATGTAAGATGATGTAATTTAAGCTAGTAATGATCAGTCTGTAGTATAAATTAGTTTTATAATTAGGTCTAAATTGCACTGAAAACTTCTTAGATTTTGTTGAAAACCTTAGATATAGCACTTTATTATCCCAAGTTAACTCATTAAGATACCTCTGACTAAGGGCCAATTTAATGCCTCAAGAAGAAATTAACATACAATGAAGCGGTTAACTACTAAAATATTGTGAATCCAAATTTTATAAATTTGCTATTGAAAATAGGTAATAAAATTTAGGGGCCTGACTTCATTGATCAAGTTTAAATTAGCAGGAACTTATATCATATATCAAGAGGCAAGAATAAGATCCGTACCACCACTGGTTTCTGAAGGTCGACAAATTCAACAGAAGCAACACTTAATGGAGACTGAATCTCTCTAGACACCATCGGCTGAAAGTAAAAAAAAAAATAGTAATATAATCAGTATTTCATTTCATAATCTGTAGAGAAAAACAAAATGGTAAGTATCGGAGCACGTAAATTCATTGAGTTGACATTGATAATGCTATTATGATAGGAAATGGTTGCTTGTCATTTTCAGTAGTGACTGTACAAGTTAAAACCACAACGGCTCAAGAAGTGTTGTTTTGTGGCTGAATATCAATAGTGAAAGTGTGAAACTGTAGAAGCCCTTGTAACTAGAAATTGATTCAGGTCAATATATCACAAGGTTTTATGTCCCCATCATCGCTATTGGGGTGTGAACTCGTTATGATTATTTACTTATCACGCATCATTCACCGCATACTGGATAATCTTGCATTATAGTTGACATTGTTTTACAATTCTGGTTATATAGACAACTCGAGGCAACAAGAATATGGCTCATGGATTTGCTTGTCATTACACAGCTGCGTTAGTTTGTGAGTGTTGGACTATCTTACAGCTTCCAAACCATATTTCTCACACTGAATTAAAATTTCATGATTTAATAAATAAGTGGATCTAAGGTTCTGTTACTTCTGTTCTCAAAGGCTAAATTTGGCTAGTTAGACTTTGATGAATGTAGTATATAACAGGCCAGATGTTACTAATTAACCATTTTAGTTAGCATCAACATTTTGTAAGAAAATAGTTTAAAGTCTTACCATCCAGTGTCTAGTTGCTTCGTATGTTAGCAGCCTCCCAAGTTCCGCTAAAGTACTTTCTACCAAGAAACCAAGATATATAAGTCAACTAATAAACATTTTCTCCACATGCTTACATTCAAATGTAAACAAACGAGTCTTACTGAAAAGAGCAGGAGGAGTTTCCTTATTCCTCAAAACAGCACCCAAATGCTTGACCAATGGATGATCCGGAACAATAACCTGTAATGTTCCACAATTGATCATCCGAACATTACAGCATTCAAGCGTATATTTTCTCGTTCAATTCCTAGTCAATGATTACTTACATTACAGTCTTTTACAGCATCCATTGAAACAATCGTCGAGTTTTGCGCCATGCAGTTCGACCTAGGGTTTTGTAGAAAATTCATAATGAATTGAAGATTGAACTCATGGAGAAGTAGAGAAAAAAGAAACCACTTACCCTTTGGAAAGGTTTCTTGAAAGAGACAGGAATCTGGAATCGAAATTAAGATGATTATTGAGTAATGAACAAATGGAGGGATTTTATATAAGAATGGGCGCGTAAATGAGTGCGGAATTTTAATTAATTCAACTTTAAATGAGTACATTATTGTTCTTTTTGATTGAATTAATGCTCCCATAATTAAGTGGGACCAATCTCATAATACAAGTGATAACAGTGCATTAATTTTTAAAAGGATATGGATTATCTGCATTAATTCAGAGATAAGATTATCGTTTTATTCCATTGGGTTATTGTATTAAAAGAGGCTGGCCCATATCACTAGATACAATAAAATGCAGTCATTAATTTGAAACACAAGATTTTGATGGTATGGCCTTATTTTGAAGTTAACCACTTGCTGTGCATTCCACCTTAACTGATTTAATTATACTATATCATTATGGTTTTATCAATTTCAAAATATTGGTGCTTTATTTTAATAGATTATAAATAAGTGCATCTTGTTCGACAGTGCACCACATTTTATCGAAAATAGCATGAATATCCTATCATCATGATTACTGTTAATATTTTTGGTGTGAAAGCTATAATTGCTATTGAAGTTCTGATTTTAAGTAAAAAAAAAAAAAAAAAAAATCGAAAAATTGACACTGTTTCACATTTCGAATTCAGGTATGGATATTTTTCCTTACTCTCCTTCTTTTTTCTTTCAATGTCGTAGGGTTGTTCGAATCAAAGTTTTAACTATATGGAAACCATTGAATTGAACATTGCCTTCCATCTTGTTCCCTTCATTCCTAACCCTTAATGTTATAAGTGTGTAATCTCTACGTTGACATGGTAATATTAAAAAAAAAGTTAGTATTTACACTTTTGAGTGTTCAAAACAAGTGGATGATAAATTGAAATTATTATTGTCAATTATATATAATTTCAGGTTGCTTATATTGCTTTATATTTGAGTAAAAAAATATTTTTATCATTGAAGACGATTTTAGGAAACTGGCATACCAGGTTGTGAATGATGGGTTTGAGCTCATTGAGGAGGGTGGACTAGGTGAGATGAATATGTCTCTTTTCTATGATACTACCCGGGATCGAGATGTGGAATTTCATAGGTCTAATCCGTGTTATGTTCCTAACCTTGTTGTATACTTTTCAGAGTACATCAATGTTATAGGATCTAGTGATGATTCGAGTTGTTCCTCCTCCATTGGGGACTAATCGTGATTCTATTTAATAGCTCAAGCATTCTGCTCCACTCCTGTATTTTCTTTTGTGTACTGGCACTTCAAACCAGATTATTAGTGGTTCGATAAAATGTCTAATCCCAGTACTCTCCTATATTTATTTATTTGTTATAATGAAGTGGTTGCGGCCACTATAAAAAATGACTTAGCTTTGCTAAAAATTTTTAATACGAATATGACACACATGTTAAAACTACATGTTCTAACGATTTATTCGACGAATTGAAAAATGTTATTTAATTAATTTAGGAAAAAGGTTAAATTTGGAGTTATGTATTCAATTCAAATATACGTGGACTTATATAAATGGTTGGAAATAATTGAGAAAAACTTTATAAAAATTGTAGCAGTTTTAACATGCAGATTATTTTTTCTTTTAAAGTATTGTCATTAATATAAAGGACTAAGAAGAGCTTTGTAAAAGGATATATTATTGAAACAAATAAATTGTAATTGATTTACACTTTAGCTTTGACATTAATTTTTATGTACATAATTTATGTTACATGATTTATGTACATAATTTATCTTACATAATTTATATGTTTTTACCATTGATTTATGTGTAGTCTGCAGCAGTAGCCCAACGGTTAAGGACTTTGTACCGTGCTAACAGTGGTGCAGGATCGAAAATCGGAATAACATGTTAAAAGCTTACCATGTGCATACGCTAAAATCAGTCACTTATGTGGTGCTCGCGGATCAGGCTAGGTGCATTAGGGAGAGTTTTACGACTCCGACCGGTTTCCCTCCTGAACAAATTTTAAAAAAAGACATGTATATGCGTATATGCATGTTTGCATCTGTGTTTGTGTGTGTATGTGTATGTGTGTGTGTGTGTGTGTATATATATGGCAAGCGTTCAATTGCACCCCAAAAATAAAGCACCCCATTTGCCCCATGATTTCCACATCTCGTTTATATTAAAGAATGTAGTGGAGGTGGAGAGAAAGTTAGTGGAGGGAGAGAGAAAGTGATTGTGCCGTGGAAAAGAGGGAGGCCAAAGGGGTGCTCCACTGTTTGAGGTGTCATTGAACTTGCCTATATGTATGTGTGTGTGTGTGTGTGTGTATATATATATATATATATATATATATATATATATATATATATATACACACACACACACATATATCACTTGTCATATATTTTCAATGGTTCATTAGAATGATATACTAATATCTCCACGTTAAAACTGCTATATGATTATCATATATGACCTCGTCTACCATCTCTCAGGCGGGGAGGCTTGTCCTCATCAAATATGTGCTTGATTCTTTAGAACTACACCATAAATGCAAATTAGGCAGTGTTATGGGTCGTATCTACGACAATTAAACGGTGCTTTTGGCCGTATCAAAATATGGCATGTTGATATATTATATACAAACATAAGCCATATCTATATCGTAATAGGATACGGTCATACCCCGTATCTAAAATATAAATAGATATGACCTTAAACCGTTTTACTATATAAATAAGATACGATCTTCAACCGTATCTAAGTTGTAATACTATTTATCAGTTACGGTCAGCAACATAACCTATTCAATTTACACAAACAACAAATTAATATCATGCAAACTCCATTCGACAAATTATAACAGTAAACGAAACAATTGTACGAAATATTTCATAGCAATCCAATAACATATATAATGATACTCATGTTGTTTCATTACATTACAATAAAGAAGATACATGCTGTTTCATTACATTAGAATAAACAGGATACATGTCGTTTCATTACATTACAATAAAGAAGATGTTAAAAACTGAACCCACACAAACAAGAAGTATTCAAAAATGATTTAGAATACAAGCAACTTCGGCGATTGACCACTCTCCACTTTTTGGCTTCGGGCTCCATTCTCCAAGATTGTCAAAAAAATGCATTGGTCAGAGAAACAGTGTGTTAAAGCACTTGCATACACAGTTGGTGACTCAACACAACAACAATGGAGGTGTACAAGTAGGCATGCATGAATGTACTCAGCAACAAGTAGGCTGCAGCATAGATGAATACATTGTATTCAATGTGAATTTGAGGAATACGTGAATACGTTGAAGTTAATATCTGATTGGTATTCTAAAATATATTGTATATTTGACATCTGCACACAACATGTCCATTCAATTCTTATGTAAGATAATACATAGAGTTAACTGTAAAATTATATACATCTGCTCCAACGTCTAACGATATCGAATCATGATCTTCGCGGATCACCCAGTAAATTCTTAACTGGAAAGTCAGAGTAATCATCCATCTTCCAAATTTTCAGCAAACCTGTTATTATAATTCAAAATCAAATATTGATACATACAAGCATTATACATGTATTTGGTAAATGATTTCATGCAAATGTAAAAATGCAAAAAGTTACTTCAGGTATTACATAAATATCAATATTTTGATTTTATAAAATAGCTGAGTTGTTAGAAAGCTCTATAAAAATATAAATTAACATTTCTACAAATAAATGGAATTCAAACTCTCGACGTGAAACATTAAACCAGTCGATTTTTCTGCATATATATGATTTATCTATAAATATGGTGGATTAAAGTAGATTATTACTTTCTATGTTTATATTCTCATAAAGCCCAATTTGAATGAAAAACTATATCCTAAATAAACAAGAACTGATCCACTCATTTTAATATAATCATGCTTATAATGTTTAGACTTCTGCACATATAAGGGTTAAAATTAAAGAAACCAAATTGAAAAAAAATACCTGAGTTTAATATTGTAAATCAATAGATAACTAAAATATTAGAATTACTTCAAGTTTGATAAACAAATACATGGTCTAAACATTACACTAGATTCTTGTAGATTCAAACAAACTCAACCAAATAACATTTTTTTCTTCTTACAATCAAACAAACTCAAACGAGCTTAGTGTGTTGCTCTGTCCCTAAGCTGTAGTAGTCATTACCAATATTGATTTCAACTAAATTAAGATGACAACTTCAGATGAAACACTAAATTTAGTAGCCATTACCTGCTGTCGAAGGAGAGGGTAGCTCATCTCTGTCGGAGGAGGCAATTCCATAGAAACGTGGAGCCATGATTTGGGGACCAAAAATCCAAATTTTGGTTTTCGGTCACCATAGAAGTAAAAAAGAGGGAAGCGACCGAAACTTTCATTCTAAGTGATGAATGTGGGGTAAAATATAATGCGAATTCATTATGGTCCAAAGTCGTATCAAATTAACTGATCCGGAGCTTTGTTGATAAATGGTTAGATTTAAGGTGTTTGGAGTGGTGCGGATCGCATAATTTAATTTAATACGGCTTTGAGAACTATCAAATTTGGGCTATGAGCACTATCAAATTTAATATGACTTTAAGCTGTATATATCTCTGCATCCTCGTGTGCCAAATTTGCTTTTTTAGTGTAGTGTAGGCTCACATGTCTTAGCAGCCATGACACCTACGTCTTCATTTTTTCGTTCTTACCGATCTTTGGCTTCTTATTTTATACTGGGGGAAGAAAGAGGGCTCTCAGAGGCACCACTGGGTTTCCTGGGACGTCATTTTTCGCCCTAGGAGTGAGCGGGGCTTTGGTCTTCGGAATCCAAAGGATGTTTGCAAGGCGTATGCCTATAAGCACTGGGTAGATTCTAACTTAATAACTCCTTTTGGGATTCGTTTTCCATGCAAAGTACCTTTGCCTTTTACCTTTTTACTTTTCTAAGACCCCGTCTTATGCTAGTGAGACATGGAAACGAGTGCAGTCAGTCAAGATTTTCACCAATCTCCACGGGCATGGGATAGAATGGAAAAATGGTCCTTTTTCTCTTTTATCAGCATGGAACTCTGCTGGATCGCCTGTGCCGAGAATCCTGAAGTTTTATTTCATCTGGGACATGCACATTCCACCAAAGGTTTCCATCCTTATGTGGAAAACGCTTCATGACGGACTCCCTTTGGATGTAAATCTGATGAAGATCGACATTCCAATAGTATTCTGCTGCAGGTTCTGCTCGTACGGATCTTTGGAGTTGACTGGACACATGTTCCTTGATGGTGAGTGTGCGAGTGCGGTTTGGTCTTTCTTCGGTGACCTGGTTGGCCTGTTGGGGTTTCAACCAACTCTTATCATTCCTTTTCATGCTTGGTGGGCTAGGGTCAGGGAAAAGATCTTAGATCGATCCCTTACATACGTTTGTCTAGCCTCATTTGCTGACACCTTTGATGTTCCCATAACAAGGCGGTTTTTGACAAAACCCCTATGTTATCATCTTCCATCATTCATAAAGTTTTCGATGAGGTTTTCTTTGCATCCAAAGGTAGGCCTTTCATTGAAAACCTTGGTCCACAATCACTCTCTTTGGCTGAAGTCTTTTCTGTTGGTCGTGGCTCCTGTAACATCCCTAATTTTTGACCTATTTAAAATCCATTTAATAAAGGATTTTGATTTTTAAATAAATTTTCAGAAGCTACTTAAGATTATTCGTAGAGATTTTCAGTTCAGAGCAATTAACAAAAGTGGTTGAAAAACAAGATTTTACAGCTTACCGATTTGAAATATAAATTCATTATGATTTTGGAATTGATTTAAATATATTTATCTAAATTATAAAATAATTTATTTGGAATGATAAGAAAAGTTATTTCAGAATATAAAATATAATCGTTAAAATGTTGGAAGAAATCATGTCCGTTTTGTCACGACAAATTTGCCAAAATTCATGGAAGTAAAACCATTTTTCCTATGACGCATATTGGTTAAATATAAGTATTTAAATATAGCTTATTAAATAAATTAATTATTTTCAAATCATTAAGTTTAATCGACAATTGCTTACAAGCATCGTCTAGTTTTTTCAATAATTGTTGTATGTTTTATCAACAAAAGTTATTAGCAAAAGTGTTAGGAAATGTGACAAATGCACTTGAAATTAGTAACATAAACAAGCCATTTGAGTTTGAAATAATCCTAGGGGGTTACTAAAACTGATGCAAACATAAACAAATATTAAAAGAGAAACCGTACACAAAAGCATGTGTAGTTTCAAGGCAAGCACATGGTTTTAGTGTGTGGTACTACACATGTTAGGCATCCTAAACAAGGGAGTTTAGGGAAATGAAAAGTGTCTTAGGCAATTTTCATTTACCCCCTTAGCCCAAGGCTATATAAGCACCATGAATTTACTCTATTCTCGTACATTTACCTCGCAAAATTCCTCCTTCTCTCTAAGCTTAGAAGTCATGTCTTCCTAAGCTAACTTCTCTCCTTCTTCCTCCTCCTTCTCTCTTCCATCCCTCCTCCTCTCCCATCCTAGGCCGACGCCACACCAGCTTCACCAACCCACCATCCCCTAGGCCTCTACCCTCCCCTACCACCTACACCACCCACTCCCCACGACCCCACCCTCACATATACCCAATCCTCTCCTTCCCTTAGACCCCATGCCACCCTCCCCTACTCTCCTACAACCTACGCCTCCTACCGCACCCCAACCCTGAGCCCCTTCCTCTCTTATAGAAAAGGAAAGAATGTATATAGTGGAAGAAAATACTTAAGGATGAAGAAATATTGGATAACTATAACGACTCGGATTTTTAGGCGATTAATTTTAAACATTTAATACTATTTTAAATGTTGATTTGACAATACAAATGGATTTTTATACGAAGTTTATTGATTTATAATCAAATACGTTTTAATTTCGAATATATCGAACTATCGTAATATTAAAACGAATATAATTAAATTCGAAGTTAAACTGAATCGATACGATTTAGATGATCAATATAAATTCTATTTGAACATAAACGATTATAATAATTTATTATCAAGGAATTGATTGTTTCTGAATTTAAAATACATTATATCGATTTAATATGATTATTTTATATATATAAGTTCGAATTAAATTTCAGAACCTATTTTGTTGAGTTCAAAATATTGTTATAACATTAGAACGTCGGTCGTTACGTTGAAATAGGGGTTCGTGACTTCAAGTTACGAACCCCTAGATGTTTTTAGTGGATAAGCTCGAAATCAAATCACAATCTATTTAAATAAAATAGAAATCTCTTTAAATCAAATCGTATTAAATTTAATATCAAATAAAATTAAAAACGTTGTACTTAACCTATCCTAACCCGTACTATATGCAGACCTATCCTACGTTCTCACTTCTATTTAAATCGCGATAGCCCCATTGATTCCATTTCCTAATTCTGTAAAGAAATTCCATTCTTTCCCCTTTCAATTTAAAAATGAAATTACCAAGTCCTCTTGTCGTTCATAAATCGAAATCCTCTATGAAAATCGAAGCCGTGTCTCTTTCCTTAACTCATATTCAAACCTACGATACCCTCATCACATTTCTAATTTCGTTCGTTTATATCCTTCAGAGAAAATCCAATGGCGCCCTCTCCTTTTAAAACAAATCTGAATCCGTTATAAAAAAATAGAGGATTGAAATCGAATTTAATTTTGATTTTAAAGACAAGAAGTTGGAGTGACGTGATCCATCTATCGACGGCAGAGTAAAATTGCTATAGAAGGGGTACAAATCCAAATCGTGATCCATTTATCAACTGCGAGGTCTCCTGAAACTCGGTGTTGTTAGCGCTCGCGAGTTAAAGAATTTATGGTGAAGGTATGAACGATGGGAAGTTGTGATCCAGAATCGCGGGGTATGGGATTTGTGGCATGCGTTCAAAGATTGGGTTGAATGGGAGGTCGAGATCTGTGTCTAAAGCAATGACCATAGCCAGTCAATAATGGTCAGCATGGGGAGTACTATAGGCGGGAGTTGAACTGGGAAGAATGGGGTGCGACAGTGTGATTTTAAAGGAGTTCGGTCTATTTGTTGTGATGGTGCAATGTTTGATGATTTGAGGCTTTTGAAGTGGTGTGGAAAGGGTAATCAGATTGTAAATACCAGTTTGATAAGTGATGCTAGAAGGCGTGGTAGCTTGGATGGTCGAATGTTGTGCTGAGGCAGCAAGGTATACGATTTTATGAAATTTAAATCACACAGAAGATTTTGTTTATTTAATTTAGTAAGTTAATTAGATTTATAATCGTTAATCGATAAATAAAAATAAATAGTTGTAGGTACAAGATATACGACTCGAGTAAATTCGTAGCCAAGACACTATGTAAATTTAAATGGATATTCGACAAATAAAATTTGGTGAGCGAACTCACACTCTAGATTCGTTTATAATATATATATATATATATATATATATATATATATATATATATATATACACACACACAAATAGCCACGACCACCAAGCCTAAATATAACTAATATATATAATAGCCACAATAATAATTCAATGCATCCAAACAACTAACAAACAAAATATAAAAATTATTAAATAAATATTCGTTTATAATAAATTATAAACAAATCTAGAGAGTGAGTTTGCTCACCTGATTTTTTTGTTAGTTGTTTGGATGCATTGAATTATTATTGTGGCTATTATATATATTAGTTATAATTTGGCTTGGTGGTTGTGGCTATTTGTGTGTGTGTGTATATATATATATATATAGGATATTTCCCGCAATACCATTAGCGAATGATCATAGTAGCATTAGCGGATGATTTCCCTATGCACCCCACAATATATATAGCGGATGATCTTCTATGCTGCGATATCCTGCCTTGAAGCAGGATGAGTATTATTTATGTTGGCTAACATCTGTGGATGTAGGAAAACAGGTTAGAGGGTGTAATGTCCCGTATTTTTCTGGCCATTTTATTGAAATATTTTATTTATTTAAATATTGATTTGAGTTTAAATAATGGTATTTAACCATTTTAATTTGAATATTTATTTAATTTGAATATTATTTTATTTTCGAAATATTTGGAAAATGTTGATTTTGCTGTATAACGTGAACAGGCAATTTGAATTGGTTTAATATTGATTATATTGAAATTATCGTGGCGATTTCGTTATTAAAACGACGGTTGAACGTTAAAATTATAATTTAATTTTAAAATGAGCTGTAGCGGCGCGGCAGTTCGTAAATTGGCATTTTGAACTTTAAACGGCCGTACAGGGCCCAGTATGAGTCGGATTTTCTCGAAACAAAAAACGTCCGAATCTATTGGATAATATTTTTCTAATGGAAGAGAAAAATCGAGTTTTCGTGTTGTAGATTTTATTTTATGTCCAAATCAAATTTTGAAAAGGTCGTTGTGGAATTTCCTTTATATATTATATCGTTATTTATATTAAGAAAAAGGGTTTTTAAATTTTTATAATATCGATTTGGCTTCAAATTCAATGAGGGATGTTTTATTGTGGTAATATACGATATTCTGGTCGTGTATGGCCAATTTCAATATTTTATTATTATTATATTGAGGTATTTTAAAATTGGTTTATTTTATTTGAATTGGGCAGTTATAAAAGGGCCTTTATTCAAACGACCTCAGTTTTTGACGAAACAAATTTTACTGGGACCACAACAGTAAATTATTGCTAGGTTTCAAGTGGCGCGTCAATCGGAGTTAATTTGTGAGCGTGGCAAAATAAAATACAAATAAAAACGACCATTTGAACGTGAACGAGGGCCATGTGAGCAAACGAACTTGGAATTCGACGAAACAAGTTTCATTAGTACCGTATCGTCAAATTATACTATGCTGTCCATTCGCATCTCGAACGGGGTTTGTATGTGAGCCCAGGAGCGAATAAACAACATTCGAAATTGCGATAGACACGAAATAAAAATCGTTAGTCAGCGTCGCTCGTCAAATCAACATAAAATATATTATTTACACATTATATATACCCTTGAAAATCAGAATTTTCAGTCCAAACAATTTTTAGCCTCCACGATTTTGCAAAAAAGTCCCTGTTTACATTTTTATTTATTTCTTTCAATCTGTTGAGAATTTGTGAGGGCGACCTGAAGCAAAAACGTAGATCGGGTCGAGGGCTAGCCGCTGTAAAAAGTTGGGGACCTATGGTGGTCGGAGATGGCCGGAATCGTGGTTTAAAGCCATGGAATCAGTTTCGTTTTTGCCCAAAATTGCAACGATTTGGTTAATTTGAGGGAACGGGACCTTGGGAGAATTAAAGAGGAGAGACAGGGCTTTGATTTGGCACTGGTCGGAGGGTCTGAAATGGTATGTGGTGATCGTGGGGTTGAGATGAACGGAGACGTTCAGTTTTTGAAATGACCCGAGCTTCCCCGGTCTCCGAAGAGAAGGGAAAGCGCGGATTGTTCGAGAACAAGCCACAGAAGAACGCAGACGGGAGAACATTTCATTGTATATTACAACAATTCCATCAGAATACAAGAATATACAGAGTATAAATGAATATTACACAGAAATATCAGCGATTTAAATTACATTTAAATACAACGCAACGGAAAAATAATACAATACACAACTAGAAGAGATATACGGATACAAAGCTTTCCGGATATCATTCCAGCTGTAAATCAGGATCCTGTGAACATAAATCTGCAAAACCAAAACTACTAGCTGCCCGTGTCAAAATAGGGGCACCCAGAGTTTAGGTTAAAACAATAAACTCCAGGTCAGTCATGGGACTGGTGTGAGAACTAAAACAGTTATCAATCTTTATTTTTAAAGTTAGGTAAATCAAGGGACCACGCCGTATAACACAGAACGGGTTTCCTCCCAAGAACACCAGTGCATAAAACAACAGCGCAATGCTAAATAAAGAAAAATGAAGCTATTATAAGACCCAGGTCCCATCACACAATGCAACGCAAGCCGGAGGATAGGGTTTTTACCTTATAATAGCCAAGAATGCTTGATACGTTTAAAACAAATCATTTGATACTATTATAAGTGCATAGTGTATAAAACAACTTCAAATCATAAGTATCAATCATAGACGGCATAAGCGCCCCATCCCACTATGTCGCCATACTAGGCTCTACAAATAAAACCGCAAATGTCACGTATTTGGAAATTGGATTTCCATCTATGAACCGAGGCAAAAGATAGTCCTCAACCGATTCGAGACGCTCTAGCCCGCCCCTCAGGAACAGCCGCAACTGCCCCTTGGATCGTCAGGGCCGGTCCACCGATGTGGATTATTATGCCTGAACACTACGTTTCCCCACCCTTTGGGGTGTAAATGAGCCAACGAATGATTCCATCGGACCCGGATCGTCCAATCAAACCGATGCGCCTCGCAACAGCAACAACCACACAGGTGAAAAGTATATAAATGTCAGGGCTGGTAGGTCACTGACACCACCCTAGCTAGAAAGAAACGCATGCCCTCCCTGAGGTCCGTCTCCCGTTTTTGGTTCACCACCGGGGTGTGAGGCTCGCGAATTCACGTTACCCAAAGCTGTGCCACACAGGTTGTGCTTTGATCATCACCACAAGACTTTGCTTTTCAACAGAAGCCTCGATCAATTGCCACTTATGCATGCCACACAGGCAAACCACTCTATGCAACCGATATCAGTCACACAGAATGAAATCCAATGTCAGACACACAGTCCATTTACAAGTCCGTTCTGGGTCTGAACGAAACCGGAGGCACTTAGTACCCCGCACATCCATCGATCTCCAAGTACGTCTGGACGATGACCAACTGTTTCCATCTTCTTGGGTGTACAACCCAATCAAGATCATCAGTAATCACCCAAACGATGTGAAGACTTCCGATCTTCAACCACCGTCTTCATCTTCGACTTATCGTCGTATCAGTTATTCAGAATGGGATAAACCCGGCCTTTCCGAATAACTCGTGTAGATTTTAAATAAGTGTTACACAAACACAACATATGCCTCATTCCAATTCATCAGTCACTAACCGTAAATTAATCAAGAGAATAATTCCCCAAATATTAACCCCGAAGGCCGAAACCAACATCAGGTCAATACCCAGAAAACCATTCTGCTTGGCTAACCGACAGTTAGTTTCTAAATTTCACATTCATAGGGAAAGGTTCCCATTAATTTTATCCAAGATAAATTCCTTGAATTTATTCTCTAATCTCCTTTTGAATTTCGATTCAACTAGTCGAGATTAACGAACCTTACCGAAGTATCATTGGTTTTAATTTCCTAATCCCAACCTATTCATCCCATGAAGTAAAACGGGTCTTACTTCATATCTAACACCACGGTGTTATCGGTAAATTCAATTACCATTTCACGTTCAAATCTAATTAAAGATTTAACTAACGCCTGGAGCAAAAATGGTGATACTCCATTATCGATTATTTCAATCTAATTAAAGATTCATTAAAACTCCACTTAGTTTTAATCTTTAACTGGGTTAAAGAATCAGTGTCACTTAAAACACAGTTCACGATAAACCCAAAATCACATTCCATTAATTATCGGGTTAAAGAACGAGTGTTATTTAAAACACTGTCCACGATAAACCCAAAAATCAATATCAATTCAATTCCAATTAAATATTATTTAATTGGTACACTTCATTAAATCTAAATAAAAAGATTTAATCTTTTCTCAACTGGGTTCAAGAACAGTGTTAATGAAGACACCATTCACAACAAACCCAAATCACATTTGATATTAAACACAAGGCTCTGAATAGAAAATATACCGGCTTATATTCAATATCAAATTCTACGACTAACAAATATCGTATTGGAAATAACGATATATATATCTATATCTTTCAAATTTCCATAACAACATCTGTATAATCACGAAATCCAACATCGAAATATTCCAAAGACAATTTCAATTCAAATCCATTCCAATGCAATCATTGGAAATTCTGGTTATTTTCAAAACCATTTCAAATTCAATTTATTTATTTAAAAATAAATAGAATTATAATTCTAGTTCAAAACTAGTTCAATTCGATAAAAATCTATCTTTATCTTTTCAAATATGGAGTTTTTCATCCCAAATCTTCACAAATCATTTCTTATGATTTTACACTAATTATTACTATTTTTAATAATTTTATCAAGGCCCGTACAGTCAATTTCCATCAATGGCCATCGAACTGCACTTACAACGACCTTTTCCAAATTTGATTTGGACATAATTCCAAATCCAACCGTTAGATTTCTAATTTCTAATATTCGTTAGAAAGCTCTTTTCGATACGAACCCAACGGTTCCGGTTTCAGGAGAATCCGATGGTCGTATCTCCCGCAATATTCGTTCGAAGTCAATGGTCGAAATTCGCGAACTGCCGCGGCGCGGCGCGTTCTATTCAGGCCATTATATTATATATATAATATATATAATTTATACTTCGTCGATTTCCTTTAAAACGTATTTAATAAATCGTTTTAAATTCGTTTTCAAAATGATTTCAACTTCTTCTTCAAATTCAAATCAAAATTGAATTTTCCCTAACTAATTCATTTTAAATTCATTTCAAATCGATTTTTAATTCAATTTCAGTTCGTTTTCAATTCAATTCAATTCGAATTCATTTTTATTCAATTTCAATTCGAATTCATTTATATTCAATTTCAATTCGAATTCATTTATATTCAATTTCTATTCGAATTCATTTTAAAACGATTTCAATTCTATTTCAATTCTATTCGAATTCAATTCACTTTAATATTCACTTCAATTTGAATATAATCGATATAAATATCGTTCACGTCAAAATGGCGTCAATCTATCAATGCGGCTTCATATATTTCAATTTTCAAATATTCTACTTCAAATATTTCTTTTTCAAATATTTCTATTCAAATATTTCATTTCAAATATTTCTATTTCAAAACTGGAATGAGGCCCAGACAATTACCATTTAATGTTAATTATATGGATTTTCTACAACACATGTACATATCAACAACGATGAATAATCAACCATCATCCAAAGTGCATTCTACACTATATAAGCATCAAATATAAATATTCAACGCTTATAACAGCCTGTCAATTAATCGATCGACATACAACCAAACAATCGGGATTAGTGTACCTCAAATATCATCCCAATACCTGTGTGGGGTTTCAAGCAATCAAACACAGATTTTTATTTGTGCAGTTGGGCGATGTGTAAAATTTATCATCCCAATCAATGTCCTTCAAATAGGTGTACATAAACAAACCGTCCGGTTTGTAAATGAATGTTTATTTATTCACATTCACGTTAAAAATTATATTTTTAACGATCAAACTATTTTATTCAACCTATGAATATTCTATTCGGTTCATTTATTAAATAAAATGTTATCTTTATTTTTCTAACTTATTTTAGAAATTTTCGGCGGCATAACGGCACGATACTAGAAACGGGACAAGGCCTAGCCTTATCCCCGGTCTAGTGAAGGCCCACGCCATTCACATAATCAATCAAATCAATTTCATTTCACCAAACAATTCAATTCCAAACCAAATAATCTAACCAACTACACAACCAAACAATTAAACAAACAAACCATCCATGGTTTGTGGATGACGGGCGTCGGGTGTTACCAAACACCGTCTGCATCCAAGTATATATTTATAACTAGAAAAATTAAATTGAAATGTGAGAAATTCTCACAGAATAGCTAATCCAACGCCACGACTCTTCTTAGGTAGGAATCTTCGTCGTTCTTGCCTTTTGTCACCTTTCACTGCCCGTACTCTCTACATATATAAAAAATCGAATTTTTACTTTGCTATTCAATATATAAAAATCGAATTTTTACTTCGCTATTCAATATATAAGAATCGAACTTTTACTTTGATATTCAATATATAAAAATCGAATTTTTACTTTGCTAATCAATATATAAAAATCGAATTTTTCTATGATATAAAAATCGAATTTTTACTTTGCTATAAAAATCGAATTTTTACTTCTACTTCATCTATTTTTACAACGCTTCTTTCTATATAAAAATTATATTTTTATATTTCTACTTTTAATATAAAGATCAGATTTTTACTTTACTATATCTAATAAAAATCAGATTTTTATTTCACTACATATATAAAGATAAAATCTTTACTATCTGTATAATATAAAGATCGTATTTTTATCCTTTCTATATTAAAAAAATCATATTTTTAATACTCTACTTATATAAAAATAATATTTTTAACCTTTCTATTTTATAAAAATTATATTTTCATAATCTTTACAATATAAAAATTATATTTTTAATACCGTTCTTTTCATAACTAATAAAAATCAAAATTTTAAACAAATAAAGATCTTGCCTTTAAATAAATAAAAATCGTATCTTTAATATCATAAAATTTTAGTTTTTAACATCGAAGATTATACAAATTATAAAATAAAGTAAAAATCAAAGAAGCTCACTGTGGTTGGCCAAAGGGGAAGGAGGGCGTTGCTGGGGGTTCGTCCAGGTGGTGGGTGGTGCGCCGTTGCCGGCGGCGGTCTAATCTCTGATGGGGTTTGGGTGTGGGCTCGATTTTGTGGAGGAGGGATGTAGAAGAAGGCGGAGGGCGGCCGGAGTTGCTAGAGGAAGGGGCGGCGCACGGTGGAGCAGTCGACGATGGGGGGGTGTTCGTGGGGAGGTTTGGTCTTCGAGAGGAGGAGGAGGAAATAGGCACGAGGCCGGGGGAAAGAGCGACGGTGCGGTGGAGGGTGAAGGGTCGGACGAAGATGATCGGCGGCGGGCTGAGGAGCTGGAGGGAAATCGCGTTTGAGGTTTTTTTTTCCTTTTTTTCGATTTGAAATGAATTGTCAGGGGAGAGAGAATGGAGTTATATAATATAATATATATTTAATTATTTTAATTTCAAAAAGTAACTTTTATTTTCGAACTCGAAATCGAACCCACTGCCTGTCTTCCATAGCTAATTACCCCCATTCCAAACACAATGGGATATGTATCGCAAGCTGATTTGATCGTTTCGATCTGTTTCCGTCAAAATCAACATATAACTCTATATATTGAATTTGAATGCGCATTTCAATTTACCGGGGTCACATACGAACTCTATAAATCCCAGAAAAATATTTTCTAGCTTCGTATTGACGATACGGTCCTAACAAAACTAGTTTCGTCGAATTCTGAGACCGTTTGAAAAATGGCCAATTTCCAGTCGATTAAAATCAACTAAAACTGGTCAAACGCGTTTTCCTTTGCCACGCTCACATATTGATTCGAAAAATTCTGAAATTTGGAATCTAGCAATAACTTGACATCACAGATCCAACAAAAGTGGTTTCGTCGAAATCCGAGGTCATTTGCAAAATGGCTATTTGTAAGGGCCTGAATTCCATAGCGACTATTCAGAATTTTCAACTGGACATATCTTTTGATCCCCGTTATGAAATTTCGATTTTTCGGATTCGTTGGAAAGATAGCCTCAATTAGATTCCATTATTTTTGGTTTCACTAAAATCCGGATTGTTTTACACCCAGTACATTCAATTGAAGTTTGAAATCGAATTATCGAACTACCACGCCATTTTCAATTCCTTTTATAAATATAAATAAATATTTATATTCTGACGACGAACTATATAAATATATTCGTTCGAATTCCATTCAAAATATATTTCTCATCGAGATTATTTAAAATAATTCATTTTAAATAATCAAAATTCGCTAAAATTGCCAAAATAAAAATTTTAAACTGGCCCAGATTTTCGGGTTGTTACAGTTTTGGGCTATTTTCAAAAGTGGCGAAGTGGTTTTGGGTTTTTACGACGAATTTGGTGGTCGAGGGGGTTCGGCTCTGAAACGAAGTCGAAGGCAGTGGCGAGATCTTTCGATCAGCGCTGGTATTGTGGGTTCCGGCGCTATGTAGGTGGAGAATTTTGGCCGGAAGTCTTTTCCATTCATGGGGGTGTTACAGTGGCCAGAGGGACTAACGTCGGCCAGCATCTCAGGCGTAGGGACTGCTCGATGCGGCGGTGATAATAGGTTGGGTGCGGCGGCCGGTAGGGTGTCAGAGGAGGCACAGTATTGATCTGAAGAGGTTGGGTGTCAAGGATGGTAAGGGAGTCGGGGAACAGATTGAAGAAGACGGGTTGAGGAAATGGATACTGGAGAAACTGCGTTTTGATACCAACGAGGATGACATGGCCGTGTTTTTTAAGGTAAAGAGTTATTTTGTTTTAATAATTAATTATTAATTAAGTTAATAATTGAATAATTTATATAAACTTGTATTAACCATAACTTTTACGTACGTTGACGAAATCTGACGAAACTGGATCCGTTGGGATCGCAGGGACGAGACCTAGACGATGGCACTAACTAGGCGCTGATCTGACACAGTTGGAATTTCAGCAAATTTTGAATGCTCGACTGAAATTAAATGCAACAAGCGCATCAACCGTCAACTGTATAAATCTGGTGAGTTAATTCTCACACCTTCTGGAATTCTGTGATGTGGTAAATTCATATTAAAATATAATTTACCTTTAAAAATATAAATTGATTGATTGGTTGCTATTGGCTGATTATTGGTTGATTAGTTGCTGTTATTTAAATTCACCGTTTTAAATTTATAGATGATTGAAATTTATTTCATATATTATTATGAAATGTATAACGAGCTGTGATGCAGGGAAGAACAGGTTGGAGGGATCTGATTGGATTCCTCAAATATTATATATGTTGTTTGTTTGTTTATATTGTTGATATTTGAATTGATTGAACCCATATGGTAGTAAAACCTGTTTGAGCGTGATGGTTGAATAAATATTCACCTGTGTTGTGTTTAAAATCAACTGACAGTATTGATTTGGTAATTGGCAGTGAATGGCCTAAATTGTGTTGTTTCAGACGTCGGTTTACCGTTCGGTGAATCGATGCAGTTTTAAAGTTATAAATTATTTTATAACTAAATTGAGGTTTTTCATTTATTTTATTTAAATAATTAAATAAGAAGTTTATAAATAAATATTTTAATCGAGTTCATAAAAGAAATTATATAAGTGGTTTATACCGGTTTTAAAAGCTAGAAAGCCAAAGAAAATTACCTATGTGTTGGTAAAAATGGTATAATTGTTTTTAAACAATTAAATGGTGTTTTTAAATTAATTAAGTTATGTAATTAATTTAAAAGGGGAAATGACAAACGAAAAGCAGTTACTCGTTAACTGATATGTACGGTTGGTAAAACCCACCGTTTTCGAGTATTGGTTAAGGAATGTTTAAGTGGCGATTAGTTTTGATTAAAAAGGTGCGATAAGGGTTATAAGGAGATTATAAATCCAAAGTTGTCAAATGAGATTTTCAAATAAAGTTTTCAAGCGAATGTGAAGATTTAAATAAAATTTTACTTAATTGTTAAATTGAGATAAATTCAATTGAAATGACCCTTTTAAGGGAGATGATTAATACATTGTAATAGAGTGTGGTGTGAATATTAAAAATGGATTAAACGAAAATGATGCCTTAAATGTTAAAGGATTGAATTGAGCGGAATAAGGTAATTGAAGCAAGGATCTCGAACACAAAGTAAATTACATACAAGGGGTTTGGTATTAAATATTGGTAAATGAATTTTTGAAAGAAAATCCAAATTAACGAGTTTTATTTAAAGAAGGTGTTAAGCGGATTTAAATTTTAAAATCCAAGATAAAGGTTGAGTGTAGGAATGCTCGTATAAATGGGAATAGATTATTCGGCCAGTGATAAAAATAAGTGTCATAAGCGAAGTATGATTTAAGTTAAAAATGGTGTTTTGTGGACATTTACTTAATCAAACAAATTAAGTAAATGGATTTTATTTCAAATGTAAGAAAGGGTTTGTAAAACCAAAGTTGAAATCGAGATAGTAAATAAAGATTTTGATGAAATGGTTAAGTGACGAACTGATATTATTCAAAGATAAGAACGTTGTTGATCAAGGTCTGAGAGGTAAATAAAATACCCCAACTTGAACGGCTTCACGATTATCGAGGAATGATATTCGTTTGTGGTGAGTGCAAAGTGTTGGAATTGGTAAATCATTCCATACGGGAAAAATTGAAATGAGTACGAGGTTTTTGAATATAAATGTTGGTTACAAGATAAGGAAGAATAATTGATTTTAAATTTATAGAATTTGACATTTTATTTGTAACGTCAGAATTGGTAATTTGGTTTATATAACATTAAGTATATACATATATGTATATCGTGAGATGCCTGAAAATAGGTAAAAAGGGGAAAAAGTTTGAAGAATATAACGACATTTTCTATGGTAAAGGAAATGGAAAGTCAAGTATATATATACATAGTTGGAACTTTATAAAATAGTTTTAGAATAAAAATTATGTTTTAGATATATTGGGAAGAATAAGAGGTTGATTAACCATATTGTCAAATATATTTTAAAGAGGCCAAGTCATGCCAAGTAATGAATCAGCAAACTCATTTTGTTCACATTTGTTCTTTGATAGTTGAATCACCGACTATCAAAACCTAACCAATACGATTATTGGTACGAAAAGACCGGGATCGAATTTATATTCGAAAACCATTCCGACCAACAAATACGTGAAGACGTCAATTGAAGACGGAGCAAGTGAAGACCGTGGATCTTCATAAGCGGAAGGACTACTTGTCGAATTTCTCTGGCTTGCAACCAGGGTTATTTGATTTGTGATTCTGTCGTGGTTGAATCTGCGGATTTGCAAGGACTTCTCGCTACTGATCGATCCATGGGATGATTCCTATATGAGATGCAGTAGGAGAGTACCTTCGGTTCATCCTGTTCCTGGATGACTTGTATGGACGGATGTCTGACAGAGTATTTCCAAAAGAATTACATGCGTTGATTTCTTCAAGCGTATCATAGTTGATGGCGGAGAAATGGTTTTTCTCTAGCCATATAACTAGAGTATTTTTTTATGGATGTCAATCAGTGTGATCTGGATCTGACGATGTGGCATTCAAAGTGAATGATGACCAGATGTTCTAGAGATAAATTCTAGCCTCAAGCCTCATCTACCGGGAAATGAAAAAAATCGGGCAGGCAGCATGGCTATGTGGGTCGCTCCCATTAGGGTGTATAATCACCTATCTAGAGAAATTCCATTTGCTTCTTTAATTTATATTTGATGTTGCCCCTTTTCGGGCGGCGGTTGCTGATCCCAACCATCGGTGATATACATTCGATACACTCAAGCAAAATGAGTGGTCGGTCATGTGTGGGCTGGGTTGCAAGACGTTCTTGTTGAACCCAGTGTATTCTCCTCTAGAGATACACGTTCGGAAGGTGGTCCCATACCTTGTCAAGTTGGAATCCAGTATCCAATAAGCGTCCGCGGTTTTGGTTTGTATACTATATATGGGGAGCGTCAGATGTAAGCGTTCCTCTGGATTGTTATTATTTGTATTTAGACATTATGATAATATCAGTGCAAGCTATGATTTCAAAAACAGTTTGGGTTATAGTAAGGTACAAACCGTCCTGTTTATATGTGGACTGATCTTACTATTATTTGATTTCATAAAGGATTTGGCAAAGTTAAACAAGTTGTGTGTTATGTGAATTTATCACTGATAGTATTCCAGACTGATCCAGTGTATTTTGCTTTGCTTCAAATGTGCTCGGGTCAGACCGAGTGTATTTACAGGTTACATTCTCTTGGAGTTTCAGGAGCTAGAAGCAGGAGGCTTCACCGCTAGTTATATAAAGTATTTTCCTGCTGTGTCTGATGTATGTTGTATCTGATGATTGGTATGTATATACAGTTCTTTTGTATAAAGGAATTTAATATTATATTTTATTCGTTCCGCTGTGAGATTCTAATGTGTTCTTCTTCTTTCTTCTATTCTAATATTCTTTCTTTCTTTTCTCATCCTCTAACTTCTTTCTATTGACAATCTGGGGTTCGATACTTGGATTTTTGGCAAGTGATACGGGATTATGTATTGGTATCGGAAATTCGAGCGTCGGGATTTTCCCGGGTCATTACAGAGGGATCTAATTGGATTCCTCAAAATTTTATTATTTGTTTGTTTTCGTATTTATTATCATATATGATGCGTTAGAAAATCTATGATTGATAATTGGGTGTTTTTGATGTCTGAATATCACTAACCCTAAATAATGGTATATAAAAAAATATCATAAAAAGGAATTTTGATATTTAAAATGGAAAATCTATTTATCTAAAATAGAATTTGAATTTTGAATGGGCTAGGAAATATTAACTTGTTTTGAATAATAAAAACAAGAAGTTCATTTATAAACGATTTTTATAAATAAAGTGAAATAAATTATCATTGGATAATTTAGGGAATGTAAATTCAAATGTGAATTTAAAAAGGGTAATTGAAATTAGTTTTAAATAAACAAACGATGAAATCTATTCCAACGTTCGGAATGTAAATTGAATTAAAATAAATCCACATAAATTTATGATTTGAATTCAACTATGTTGAATTCATAAAAATAAATTATTTCCAGAAAGGATATTTAAATTGTATTAGATAGAAACTAAGATTAAATATTAAAATAAATTATATATATATAAGTTATAGTAAATAAATTATTCCTAAATAATATCAGAGTTTTAAATAGATGTTGAAATGGAAGCTTGTTTAATATATAAAACAAGGAAATAATTTATAAACTATGTTTATAAATGTAGTGAAGAAATTATCATCGTATAACTCGGAAGTTTAAATACAAGTATGAATTTAAAGAGGAAATTAGAAATTTTTTCAAAAAGGGAATGACAAATTTTATTTCGGAATCCAGAATATAAACTAAATTGAGATAATATAATTGAAAAAGGGAATTGGATTTTAATACAGAAGATTGAGTTGTAAATAAATTTATAACTGAGTAATGAAATAATCGAAAATATTAAGTTGGATTTGGAAAACTAGATTAATTTATATTTAAAATATATGGAAGAATGGAGTTGAAATTTATTAATAAACGAAGTTTAAATGTTTATATTTAAATATTATTAAACGAGCTCGTTGCAACGCTGTAGTTCGTAATTTGACGTTTCAAACTTCAATTGAGTATATAGAACTCAATTCAAGTCGGAATTCCTTGAAACAAGAATCGTCAGGACCGACTGAATAATAGTTTTCTAATGGAAGAGAAAAATATGGATTTCATCTTATAAATTTTGAGTTTTATCAAAATCAATTTTCTAGAAAAACAGCGCTATAATCTTTACTAAACCATAACGGTTTAATAAAAATATTATAAGCAAATAAAAATTAGATTTTCCATTTGAAAATCCAGACTTGAGTTATAAAATAAATATGAATTCAAGTGATGTAAATGAAATGATTTTTGAAACAAAAATCATATTTTTAATTGTTCGATAGAATTAATTAAGTAAAAGAAAAATTAGTTAATTGGGTTTTGTTTCAGTTTAACCTTGGATAGGTAAATGTGATTGGTGAATTCATATTCGAAATCGAATATGAAATTTGCGTTGAAAATGGAACTCGTTTGGTTTATAAGAAAATTAAAAATATATTTGAACGTGTTATGTTCAAATAAAAAGTGAAATAGACAAAAGAGCTAATTACAGAATAAATTATCTAATTGAGTTAAAATGATTGGATTTAGTTGGAATAAATTGGGAATGGTTGAATAGATGTTTGAACAGGTTTGGATTTAAGCTAACGGAAGATATAAATTGAATGCCCAACAAAAGAGGTACATATTTAATTTAATATGAGATTTTATGAGCCTTTTTGGCAAGTCGCTTGGCTTTTTGATTTTCTTTTTGAAAGGAAAGGGCCTAAAGAGGCGATTTGTAGTTGTGTCGAAAGACACATACAAAGGGGACGCTGGCGAAATTTTCCGGAAATTTAGGAAGATAGAAAAAAGCAAGTTTGATAACTAGGAATCAACTTATCTATTATATATAGAATTTAATAAAGCGAATAAATGTATAATGAAATTTTATAAGTACAAAGGGTAATTTATAAAATTAAATCTTGAGAGATTGTAAGGAGAAACATTTACACGTTTTAAAGTGAATAACGGTTTAAAAACAAATGTTTATGAAAATTAAAATGATTTTATTGGTAAAAGTTAAGAAATGGAGTTAAGAAAATTAGAAACTTCTGGAGATTAGTCGACTTGAATGACTTCCTGAGTGTCGATCTGATGTTGGTTTCGGCCTTCAGGGTTGATACTTAGGGAGTTGTTCTCTTACTAGTTTATGGTTACAGAATAATGAATGTGGAAGAATAGTGATTTATGAATATAAGGAAATGTTTTTCCGATGTTAAAAAGGGATATTTTCTGGAATATAGAAAATAAACGGTTATGATAAATGGAAATGTTTTTCCAAGAATCGTGAGAGGCTAAACTGGTTAGGAGAAATATATGGGTAAATATATTGAAGAGAAATTGGGAAATGATAAATTAAACTAATTAAATATTAATTAAAAAGGGGATCAGCTATTGTTTGATGTTAATAATAGTAGTCCCTTTGGGAATTTGATCTTTGGAAGAATGTTTGTTTCTTCGATAGTTAAACAACCAACTATTGAAGTATTGATACCATCGTTGTCAATACGGAGAGACCGGTTGGATTTATTATCTGAAAACCACTCCGTATAGGCATAAGTGTTGTGAATCAGATTATATTGAAGATAATCGAAGATGGAGGAAAGACCAAGGACTGTTCTGTTAATCCTAGGTAGAAATTACCTAAGATGGATTAGTGAGATAGTGCCTTCGGTTTATCCAGTCCCAGGACAACTTGTATGAACGAATGTCTAACAGAGTATGCCAAACAGATCATCTATATTGATCTTTCAAACATATTACATTGGTGGCGGAGGAATTCATTTCTCTTAGCTTTATACCTGTGATATTTTTGGGGATGTCAATAAATGATTTTGGTGGATTTGACGACGTGGCATTCAAAGTAAGTGAAGATGTGGCATGTCAAAAGGATAAGCTGGCCTCAAGCCTCACAACCGGGAAATGGTATAAAATCGGGTAGGTCACATGGCTAAGTGGGTAGCTCCCAATTAGGGTGCATTTTCCCCTGATCTAGGTAAATTCCATTTTGCTTCTTTATTCTTTCGATGTTGTGCCTTTTGGATAACGGTTGCTGATCTCAATCGTATGTTACAACACATTCGGAACACTCAAGCAAAGTGAGTCGCCGGTCATGTTTAGCCTGGGTTGCAAGACGTTCTTGTTGAACCCAATGTATTCATGTCTGGAGATACACTGTCAGAAGGTGGTCCCAAACCTTGCCAGTTGGAATCCATTCTCCAATAAGCACCCGCGGTTTTGATTGTATATGATGTATGTAGAGCGTGAGATGCAAGCGTTCTGCTTGATTGTTATTTACTTGATTTAGACACGATTGTAATATCATAAAAGTATTGATTTTAAATAATGTTTTGGGTTATCATAAGGTAAATTCCATCCGTGTTTATGTGTGAATCGGTCTTACAAATATCCTTTATTTTAAAATGAATTTTTAAAAATTAACCAATGTTTGGAGTTTACTCACACCAGTCCTATGACTGACCCATAGTTTATTTTGTTTTGTTTTACCTTAAACTCTTGGGTGCCCAAATTTGTACGGGCAGTCAAGTAGTTTAGGATTTTTCAGATATCCTTGGAGGATCATGGAGCAGGAGGCTTCAGTGTTAGATATACAGAGTTTATTTCTGCTGTGTTGTATATGTGATGAACAAAAATTGTACTTTGAAAACATTATGTATATACAGCCAGATTTACATTTCAAAAGTTATGTTATATAATATATTTTATTCGTTCGGCTGTGAGTTTCATGTTTACTGTGATTTTTTTGTATTTATGTTCTTTTACTTCTTCTATTCTAATATTTCTTTCTTTCTATTTCTCACCTTCTAACTTCTTTCTGATTAGTCGATATGGTATTTGTATCGATAATCAGGATCGGGAAAATGTCTATTCGTTACAGTGGTATCAGAGCTTAGATTGAGCAAATACCTAGGCTTTGTTAGGGTTTACTCATTAGAGATAGGGAAAATGTTGGTTGGTCTATTGAGTGGCTTATGAATTTTGGTCGAATCGTGGGATGGCATGACGTCGATAAGAGTTTATAAACACTAAAACGGAGAAATTAAACATAATAATGTTTTAAAGTAGATAAATGAAATAATTTTACCCAAAATTATATTTTGATATAGAAGGAAATTTTTTTCTTAAGTTATTATAATATATGGATTTGTTGATTGATATTATTATAATCAAATGTGATTATAAAATTGAAATGGTTATTTGTAACCAAATATAATTTGTATATGAATGAAAAATACAAATGAGATGATTTAAAATATTTTCCGAAGTATATTAAAATAATATACCTTTGTTTTGGAAGGATTTTGAATAAAAATCATTTTAGATGGATTTTGAAAGTGATAAAGCACTGAACTCACTTCAGCGTCTGGAAAATAATTTTGATGATGACTGCAGCATCGTCAATGTTCATTTTCGAGTTTCTAAGTGACGAATTGCTACCTTAGAAAAGTTTGTGATGGAAATTTGTTTGAGAAGACAATATTTTTTGGAAAATTCAAATGTTTTGAGTTTGAGATGGTTATAACTATATATATGTGATTTCTAAAGGATTTGAAATCAAAACCTGAGAATTTGAAATGTTGGAATTTAAATTTACTTAAGCAAGTTGGACGGATTGAAGTGAATAAATTGATTAAAATCAATTTGAGTAAATTTGAACGCATATGAATGGAATATGAATTGAATGTGAATAAATCATTCTAATAAAATGAATGTATGCATATATGGTGTGCATTGTGAATTAAAACAAATATTTTGTTGGAACTAAATTTATTGAAATATGAAGAGTTGAGATTCAACATAAGCGAATTTCGAAAAGTAAATGAGTTTGTAACATTTTCCTACCATAGTAATTTCGAGGAAAAAATTCTTTTAAGGGGGGAGAATGTAACCACCCTGATTTTTAATCAATTAATATTAAACATTTATTACTGTTTTAAATGTTGAGTTGACAATATCAATGGATTTTTATATGAAGTTTATCAATTTATAATCAAATACGATTTAATTTCGAATATATCGAATTATCGTAATACTAAAACGAATAAAACTAAATTCGAAGTTAAACTGAATCGAAACGATTCAAATGATCAATATAAATTCTATTTGAACATAAACAATAATAATAATTTATTATCGAGAAATTAACTGTTTCTGAATTTAAAATATATTATATTGATTTAATATGGTTATTATATATATACACAATTGAATTAAATTTCAGAATATATTACGTTGTGTTCAAAATAGCGTTATAACATTGGAACGTCAGTCGTTACTTTGATATAGGGGTTCGTGATTTCAAGTTATGAACCCCAAGATATTTTTAATGGTTAAGCTCAAAATCAAATCAGAATCTGTTTAAATAAAATAAAAATATCTTTAAATCAAATCGTATTAAATTTAATATCAAATGAAATTAAAAATGTTGTACTTAACCTACCCTAACCCGTACTAGATGCAGACCTATCCTACGTTCTCACTTCTATTTAAATCACGATAACCCCCTTGATTCCATTTCCTGATTCAGTAAAGAAAATCTGTTCTCCCCCCTTTTAATTTTAGAAATGAAATTACCAAGTCCTCTTTTTGTTCATAAATTGAAATCCTCTATGAAAATTGAAGATGTGTCTCGTTCCTCTACTCAGATTCAAACCCACGATACCCTCATCCTCTTTCTAATTTTGTTCGTTTGTTTCCTTCAGAGAAAATCCAATGGCGCCCTCTCCTTTTAAAATAAATCTGAACACATTATAAAAATAAATAAATAAATAAATAGAGGATAATAAACGAATTCAATTTTGAATTTGAAGGCAAGATGTTGGAGACGTGAAGACATCATCGATGGAAAAATAAAATCGCGACAGAAGGTGTACAAATTCAAATCACGATCCATCTATCAGCCACAAGATCTCCTAAAACTTGGTGTTGTTACTGCTCGCGAGTTGAAGAATTTACGGTGAACGTCTAAACTATGGGAAGTCGTGATCCCAATCACGGGGAATGGGATTTGTGGCACGCATTCAAAGATAGGGCTGAATGGGAGGTCGCGGTCTATGTCTGAAGCAATGACCATGGCCAGTCAACAATGGTCCACGTAGGGAGTACTATAGGCGGGAGTTGAACTAGGAAGGATGTGGTGGGATAATGTGATGTTAAAGGAGTTCTGTCTATTTGTTGTGATGGTGCAGTGTCTGATGATTTGAGGCTTTTGAAGTATTGTAGCAAGGGTGATCGGATTGTAAATACTGGTCCGATAAGTGATGCTAGAAGGCGTGGTAGCTTGGATGGTCGAATGTTGTGCAGAGGCAGCAAGGTATTCGATTTTATGAAATTTAAATTACATAGAAGCATTTGTTTATTTAATTTAGTAAGTAAATTTGAATTAATAATCATTAATCGATAAATAAAAGAAAATAATCGTAGGTATAAGATAGACGACTCGAGTAAATTCGTAGCCAAGACGATATGGAAATTTAAATGGATATTCGACAAATAAAATCAGGTGAGTAAACTCACTCTCTGGATTCGTTTATAATTTATTATAAATGAATATTTATTTAAAAATTTTTATATGTTGTTTGTTGGTTGTTTGGATGCATTGAAATATTGTTGTGGTTATTATATACATAAATATATTAGTTATATTTAGGCTTGGTGGTTGTGGCTATTACATATATTGGATATTTCCGACAGTACCATTAGCGGATGCCCGCAGTTCCATTAGCGAATGATTTCCCTATGCGCCCTACAATATATATAGTGGATGACATTCTATATCGTAATATCCTGCCTTGAGGCAGGATGAGTATTATTTATGTTGGCTAACTAATGTAGATGCAGGAAAATAGGTTGGAGGGATCCAGTTGGATTCCTCAAAATTTTATTATTTGTTTGTTTACATATGTATTATCATATATTATGTGTTAGAAAATCTGTGATTGACAATTGGGTGTTTTGGATGTTTGAATATCACTGACCCTTAATAATGATATATATATATATATATATATATATATATAGTGAATAGGAATTTTGAGATTTAAATGGGAAAATCTATTTTTCTAAAATAGATTTTGAATTTCGAATGGGCAAGGAAATATTAGCTTGTTTTTAATAATATAAACAAGAAGTTCATTTATAAATGATGTTTATAAATAAAGTGAAACAGAATGTCATTGGATAATTTGGGGAATGTAAATTCAAATGTGAATTTAAAAAGGAGAATTAAAAGTAGTTTTAAAAAAACTGATGAAATCTATTCCGACGTTCGAAAGAAAAACTGAATTAAAATAAATCCATGTAAATTTATGATTTGAGTTCGACTATTTCGAATTCATAAAAATAAATTTTTTCCAGAAAGGATATTTAAATTGTATTAGATAGAAACTGAGATTAAATATGAAAATAAATTATATATATAAGTTATGATAAATAAATTATTTCAAAATAAGATCTGAGTTTTAAATAGATGTTGAAATGGAAGCTTGTTTAATATATAAAGCAAGGAAGTAATTTATAAATGATGTTTATAAATGTAGTAAAGAAATTATCATCGTATAATTTGGAAGTTTAAATTCAAGTATGAATTAAAAGAGGAAATTCGAAATCATTTCAAAAAGGGAACGACGAATTTTGTTCCGGAATCCGGAATATATACTTAATTGAGATAATATAATTGATAAAGGGAATTGGATTTTAATATAAAAGATTGATTTGTAAATAAATTTATAACCGAGTAATGAAATAATCGACGATTAGGGATAACTGGAATTATTAAGTTAGATTTGGAAAACTGGATTAATTTATATTTAAAATATATGGAAGAATGGAGTTGAAATTTATTAATAAACGAAGTTTAAATCTTTATATTTAAATATAATTAAAATGAGCTCTTTGCAACACGATAGTTCATAATTTGACGTTTCGAACTTTAATTGAGTATATAAAACTCAATTTAAGTTGGAGTTCTTTGAAACAAGAATCGTCAGGACCGATTGAATAATAGTTTTCTAATGGATGAGAAAAACATGGATTTCGTCTTATAGATTTAGAGTTATGTCAAAATCAATTTTCCAGAAAAATAGCACTATAATCGTTATTAAATCGTAACTGTTTTATTTAATATAATAAAAAGATTTTAAGGAAATAAAAGATAGATTTTCCATTAGAAAAATCCAGACATGAGTTATAAAATAAATATGAACTCAAGTGAAGTAAATGAATTGATTCTTGAAATAAAAATCATATTTTTAATTATTCAGTAGAATTAACTAAGTAAATGAAGAATTAGTTAATTGGGTTTTGTTTGAGTTTAATCTTGGACAGGTAAATGGGATTGGTGAATTCATATTCGAAATCGAATATGAAACTTGAGTTGAAAATGGAATTCTATTGGTTTATAAGTAAATTAAAAATATGTGTTACATTAAAATAAAAAATGAAAGAGACAAAAGAACTAATTCGAGAATAAATTAGCGAATTGAGTTAAAACAATTAGATTGAGTTGAAATAAATTAGGAATGGTTGAATAGATGTTTGAATAGGTTTGGAATGAAGCTATTGGAAGATATAAATTAAATGCCCGACAAAAGAGGTACATATTTAATTTAATACGAGATTTTATGAGACTTTTTGGTAAGCCGCTTGGGTTTTTGATTTCCTTCTTGAATGGAAACGGCTTAAAAAGGTGATTTGTAGTTGTACCGAGTGACCATACAAAGGAGACGCTGGCGAAATTTTCTGGAAATTTAGGAAGATAGAAAATTTTAAGCAAGTTTGATAACTAGAAATCAACTTATCAATTATATATAGAATTTAATAAAGCGAATAAACGTATAATGAAAATTTATAAGTAAAAAGGGGAATTTATAAAATTAAATCTTGAGAGACTAGAAGGAGAAACGTGTACACGTTTTAAAGTGAACAATGTTTTAAAGGCAAATGTTTATGAAAATTGAAATGATTTTATTGGTAAGAAGTTAAGAAATGGAGTTAAGAAAATTAGAAACTGAATGAAGATTAGTCGAGTTGAATGACTTCCCTAGTGTCGATCTGATGTTAGTTTCAGCCTTCGGGGTTGATACTTAGGGAGTTGTTCTCTTACTAGTCTACAGTTAGGGACTAATAAATGTATAAGAATAGTGTTTTATGAATATATGGAAATGTTTCTCCGAAGTTAAAAAGAGATATTTTCCGGAATATAGAAAATAATTAGTTATGATAGATGGAAACGTTTTTCCAAGAATCGTGAGAGGCTAAACTGGTTTGGATATCTGGGTAAATATATTGAAGAGAAATTGGGAAATGATAAATTAAACTAATTAAATATTAGTTAAAAAGGGGCTCAGCGATTGTTTGATGTTAATAATATTATTCCCTTTAGGAATAGGATCTTTGGATGAATGTTTGTTTCTTCGATAGTTAAATAATCAACTATTTAAGTATTAATACCATCGTTGTCATACGGAGAGACCAGTTGGATATATTATTCGAAAACCACTCTGTATAGGCATAAGCATTGAGAATCAGATTATATTGAAGATAAGTAAAAACGAAGTAAAGAGCAAGGATTGTTCTATTAATCCTTGGTAGAAATTGCCTAAAATGGATTGATGAGATAGTGCTTCCGTTTGTCCAGTCCCAGGACAACTTATATAGACGAATGTCTAACAGAGTTTGCTTAACAGATCGTCTATATTGATCTCTTCAAAGTATTACGTTGGCGGCGGAGGAATTAATTTCTCTTAGCTCACTACAGGAAAATAGATATTTTATAGCTATATTGAATAGCGTTGCCGCGCAGGGACCTTTAGAGCTCCGATAGTTTAGGGTTTGAACGCTATTTGGAATCAATATTTGCGTGCTAAACGCTATTCACCAAAAGATAGGCGGGAAAGAAATTTGTTGTGCGGGAAGAAAGTAAAATAATCCTTTTTGTCCAATTTCCTTCGTCAATTCCATATTACTAAATCGCTCATACTAAATTGTTCATTCCTAAATCTTCTTCGCCTCTACCATGAAAAAAATGAAAATCGATCTCGCTACTGTCATTTCCACATACCCAACATCGCTTTTCCTAAATTGAAATTGTTATTGCCCCATCGGAAGAATGAAAATCACTGTAGTTCGGTCGCTGTCATTTGTATCCCACTCCTTAAATCACTCTTGTCATCGCAGATTGGAAATCAAAAATCATGAAGGGCACTATAGGTACTACAAGATTTATCATATATTTTTTACGGTTCATTCATTTGATTCTTGAATTTTTTTATTAGTAGTATTTAACTGCTGTTTGGGCTTCAACTTGTTTGAATTGAATTGAATTGAATTTAAAGGTGTTGTTTGAATTGAATTGAATCGAAAATTCTGAATAACAGAATAAAATATAAAGGTTTTGTTTTGTGACAAAAAGAACAGGTGAAGAGAGCAAGTTACAGTGAGTTCTTTTAACACCTGGACCCTACTTTAGAAGTATTATATCCAACAAGTGTTAAATATGATCTGCTATTTTGTATCATATTATAAGTTATCATTTATCAAGTATTAAGTAACATATATTATTTAAGGTCAATCGTATTAAGAGATTAAAAACTGTATAATTGGTTGTTTGTGTAAGGAATTCTGATAAGAGGCTTATGTTCATAATCAAGTCCTAAAATACGAATAACAGAATAATGTGAAGTGAAGATAAATGTATTCATAATTTCATATAATCAAAATAACAAGATCATGAGCTGTGGGAGAAGAATCTTGAGGCGTGGGAGAAGTGTGAGTTCTTAGTATGATAAAAAGTGTTGGTTACAAACAGTTGAGTTGGACATCAACAAAAACTAGAGGAAATCCTATCATAACCGAAGATGTTGTAGAACAAGAATGGTAATATTCATATTATCATACTCAACACCGAACTAGGTGAATAGTTCTTTTTACAATTTGCCAATTCATGAATCAACTATTTTTTTGAAGATGAAAATTGTTTTTGAATATATTCTAAAATAATGTTTATATGAGCCTCTCGAGTATATAATATGCTAAAATGTATAAGTTTGAAGATATTAACGTCCAATTCCTAGCATAAGAATTGGAAGAAATACGCTATTACAAAGCATACATGAATTCTAGTGCTGTGAGAACTTTTAGTACACAAGTTGAATTGATTACATACATCAGTTTCTAATGAATGAACAAAGTTTTATAAACATGCTTGGTTTTAAAAGATTCAAAGTCCTACACTTCAATTATCATTTTTCTTTTTCAAATGGTTATCAAATCCATATTTTATTTAAGTTGTCTTAGGTATGTGACTTTGAATATTACATTATTGCAAATACTTAAACAAGAGACACATTTAAAAAAGAGAGTATATCTTCTTCAGCCCTAATGTGTATACCAAATTATATTTAGAAAGAAAAGATCTTGTATAAATTCTAATTGTGATATGGCTAAGCAACCTGTAGGAAAAAGAAATGCATATGCATTTCTGATAAAGTTATATGAAACTTTAAGATGCCAATTGAGTGTTAAAACAATAGCGTGATCACTAACACGAAGAAACCAATGTACAACTTGATGATGATAAAGTTTATTTCTAATAGCTTACAATTGATGAACTTGAGGCTGCTTCGGTTTATTGTGACCTAAACTGACTGATATACGAGCAAGATAATCATCAATCTATGCTGAAGGTGAGTGATCCTTGCAATTTATTGTGGATAGATTTAGAAACAAAGATAGCACCCATTCACTTTTTTTTCTAGACTTTTAGTTTTTTAATAGATCAGGCATGAATGTGAATTGTGTAGTTAAGCTTGAATGTGTTGTATCCGATGGATTTATACATAGAGAGTGATTCTTTATATAGGCATTTAAGGAGAGTATTTATGGAAGGATATAATCAGTGAATATATGGAAAGATATGTGTGTAGATTCATGAGATAATTTGCTTTCATTCGTGATATGCAATTAATAGAAATTTGTTTTTGAAACAATGTAAATAAAATCTATTCTATCTTCCATCAAATATCATATGATCGAACCCATGATTCTCTCATTTTGTTGAGAGATTTTTTACTTTAATTGTCTTAAATGTATTTTCATAAGCTTGATTATAAAGCATCAATTTCGGGAATAACGATGACAACCGAGCCATTTTCAAACAAATCAGAGCTATAACAAATTGTTAGTATGGAATACTTAATATTTATGTATTTTCCTTGAAATTATACAGATGAGCCTATATAATAAACTAGATTGCACATAAATAATTCGAAAATAGTTGAATAATGAAACATGAAGAACAAAAACTGAAAATCGAACATTAATAATAAATCTAATTTGTCATGCATCCAGCCTGGCAGAGTATGACTGGCAGGCGTGTAGACATATGCGAATTACCTTGTACTGGTGCAGAGTATGACTGGCGGGGGGTGTTCAAGCAATTCTAATTGAAATTCTAACTGGTGCGTCCAGCCTCTTTGCATTGCTTTTTTCTCATGCGTCTTGAATGTGTTGGTATTATTTGTCATTGGGTCAAGTTCAACATCCTTTAAGAAGTAGCTGAAGCAAGAGTTAGTCCTGAAAGTATCTATACAACAATCTACTGTTTCATAGGTGCACCGCCAGGAGAATAACGTCTATAGTAGAAGATCTGATACCCCTGCAATATTTGGTTGTCCTGAGGTGTTTCGGACTTGCTGTTGCAACAGAGTTGGGCTAGTGGGGATAGTGACATCGCCGTCCAAGAGACTGTCTTCTTTGTCACAATATTCAACTAATATTCTCGGTTTGGGCACTGAGCCAGCCATCGTCCTAGGAAGCATGTGTTCTTGTTCTAGGTACAGGCTGTCAACTAGCACAGTGAAGCCGTTGGAGATTCTATTAGTGTCGGCGTTAGATGATTCTCTGTTATGGCTGCGAGGACTGAGTGTATGTCAGTTGAGATATGACCTGCATGCATCAATAGGTAATGTGTCATCATTTATTTATTTTTAACACGTATAGCGTATATATGATGATTTAACTCACATACTATGACAGTTTAAGATTCTCTTTAGTATTGTATATTCTGGATGCATATCAAAATCTATAATATCACACAACTTTAAGTATAGAATGGGAGACTAATTCACATATGCAACAACTAGCTAGGACACCTAACTACTTGACTAAAAGTAAATTGATAGGGGAACTAACCTGGAATATTTTTCAGCTAGACATTGTAGTAAACTGAATTTGAAAATTTAGCATCATCCTTTATTTCCATTTATGTTTGTGCATATGGCATATAATCACTTTGGGGTTTCATCTACAAAATAAGCATGGATGTCTGCATCAGAGAGGTGTTTCAACCCTGCTCAACCTTATCAAAGGTCCTTGGCAACTTACGTTCCTAATTTATTTTGAACTTTTAGTAGGAAATGGGAACAACTGACGTTATAGATGTTATCATCACAGTAGTGGGGTACATTTTCATCTTCTTCGTCAATACAACCTTTTACGATTTCCAAAAGGGTAGTAAATTATAGTTGCAAATAAAATAATTTCTTGCATTGACACTTGTGTAGGAAACAGAAAAGGAAACAACATATTGATAGAGGTTGACCCTATGTTTCCCCTTTTATCGCTTCGTTTCATTTACAAATTTGCTCATCAAACTACACCATTGCTAACATATGACCACTGACTTTTAGGATCATCCAACCACTGTCGTTCATGACCAGGGCCCAACCTATTAAGAAAAGGTGCAGTGAAATAAAAAGCTTGGTTTTTACTACTCAACATAAATGTAATGTACGACAACATTTGTAGGTTTATGACACCGGGTTTATTAGACATGCGATGCTTTTCAACATAATCATTTTGTGCTCTATTTATTTGAGTAATCTATTTTATGTTGTTTGTTATCCACACACAAGGTGTATGTTGTTTTTTTGTGCAAATATGTTTCTTACTTCAGTATCATTTTTTCTATTCAATTTCAAATTTTATACCTAACTTTTTTTCTGAATAAAATTTTGCTCTATAGCAAGCACTAGGCTGAGAGAGTAAATGAGATGGAAGTTCCACCCCTTGAAACACACATACCATAAGAATACATTGATACAATTGATGCATAAAAAGAACAAGGAAAAACTTGCAGTTTAAAAGAAAACATAGACCTAATGCTGGAAATACTACATGCTCTATCTCATGAGGAGGTCTTTGTAAACTCCTCTCTGTTCCAGCATGAATGTTTTTGCTTAACCTTTTCCCTTCCCTTTGATTTCAAGATGCTGCAAATGACCATCAAACCCAGATGCATACTGGTTCCCATTGGGCGAAGAAGACCCATTTGCTGCAGTTCCGAAGAAGAAAGGCACATGCACAGGCATTGACACACTCGACTGATCTAACGCCAAAGAAAGTCTTTGAGCATTAGTCTGAAGGAACTGATGACAGTTGTGGTTATGAGCAATTTGGTGGAGATGATTTGGTGGATTGGACTGAAGGGTCCCCCTATGGAAACCAGCTATTGGCGAAATAGAAAAGTTCAAATTATAATCTCCTTGAAAGAAGCGATCTTGCATAAATGCAAACTATTGGTCACCACCATTATTGATTAATAGAACCGTTGCAACTGGAGAAAAACTGTTGTTGCTATTATTCTCAAAATTTGTTTGTGAAGAAAACCCAGATTGAGTACTGATGTAATCGGCAGTTGAAGATACAAGAGACAAATTCTGCATATGTTTTTGGATGAAACTAGCGCTGGAACTAGCTTGTCCATTTGTGTCTCTGGTAAGAAGTTTAGTGAATGATCCTTGTGAGTTCAAGCTAGGATCAACCTGAATGTCACATCCACGCTATCCATTTCCTTATCCTTCACTCTTTCTCTTGCTCTTTCTCTAGCTTTTACTCTAGTTTCATACCTAGACAATGATAGTACTGAACCTTTGCTAGTCTCGGAAGTACTACTATTCTGCTATTGATTATTATAGTTGTAATAATTATTATTGTTGTAGCCAAGTTCGGGTTCCGGATCAATAACTTGTTGATTTGCAAGATCCATGAATTTACTAGTATCAAGGGAGGGAAGCTTGTCAATGGCAGATTGTGCAGCTTTGATAAACCATTCTATTGCTTTACTTGGTTGATCATAACCAAGTCTATCCTGAAGATCATAAAACTGAATAGCAGTTGAAATGGAAAGCCCGACTCTTCGATCTCTCAATCCTTTTGAAGTGTAGGCTTTGCTATGGCGATCTTTTCCACCCATAACACGTGAAACTCTGTATATTCTAGAAGATGGAAGATTCCATGAGTGCATGCGATCATTGTTTGCACAGTCAACAATGGCAAGTTCCAGTCCTTGAGGTTCTGCATCCTCTTATCTTCTTCTTGATTCACATGAGTTCCTCTCATACTGCCATGAATTATTTTGTAGTTGCTATCGTTATGATTGTGGTTTTGTTCGATTTCCATTCTGCTTTTATTCCTCGTCAGATCTACAGGCTAGAACATCAGATCTAATCTTTATGTCAACTATACTGAAGCTCAAAGACCAGGCAATGCCACTAACCAACCATGGCCGAGCTTATCGGGAAAAGGCGGACAGAGCGCCGTCTCCAATCAACAGGTACAGTTAAAAAATCTTTTTTAATTTTGTACCTGACTTTGTCTATATCAATTGTATACAAAAATGTGTGTTGATTATTGCAATAATATGCTATTACTTGGGATAAAAATGGTGTTTTGCACCTAGCTAACCATTTTGTGCATGTCTTCTGTTTGCAAAAACCACGAACCTGTTGCATGTTCTGTGCTGCTAGAAGCAAAACATAAAGGGGGATGTCTGCCACAGTGGTTGATGTGGACGATTGGGGAAATGGTGTCTTGTTCATGGGTGGGTGCCAATGGTTGTCGAGTGGTACCGACTTTCAGTGGAGCAGGTTGGTTTTTATGTACTTAGTTTGGCTGTTCATTTAAGATCACCATTGTTGATAATTAAATTTTGTTCTTAATAAATTTTGTCCCACTACTTATATAGCGAAGGTAATAAGTCAATCAAGTATACGTCAGAATCAAATAAAATTTCATGTTACTATATAATAATGCATGGACTTAACATCATTTCCATTATGTATGTAGATACGAAATACAGTTTCTTTTTTATCATAGGCAATGGAAATCTGAAATGGAAAAGCGCATACTGGTAACTAGACATTTTCAACATTTTTTAACCTTACTATGGAGCATTTCTATCTATCTTGCCGTCATAGGTAAACAAATAAAAGTAGGCATGTCTACAGATCTAGAATGTTTGGTTATTTATGTGGTCGATTAATCTTAGATAAGTATTGTTTTCTCTTTTTTTGGTAAATTTTACCTTATCTGTTTAAGTGGTCTAAATAGCAAGGTTGAACGTGCCATTCAAATTTTCCTTACTCCAAACAGACCAATGGTAAGTGATAAGACAGGACAATTCGGAATTGTCTGGCGTTCACATGATAAATTACCTGCTGGTAACATAACACATGTAAAACCTGTTCAATGTCAGATTTCAGTAGCATGACGATGTCTCGATATGAAATTGTAATGTGATTTTATAGTATGCATTTGATAGAGTAAGTATATATAGGACTGATCCTTATCTTGAGTACATCAGAAATTTTTGTGCTTTGTAAACTGTTCACGTTTGCATGACTTTTTTTAAATATATATTTTCTTACTACTGGATCATCATTTGTTTTACTCAGTACAATAATATACCTTATATTTTCTTACAGATGATTGAGGTTCATTCAACATTTTAATATAGTAGTTTTATGTATTTTAAATGTTGGTTTAGTTAGATTGCTTTAAAACAGCCTTTATTGATCAGGAAAAAATTAGGAGGGCTGCTCTGATATGTACACCTCATAAGTCTTTGGAGATGCAGAGAAAGACTAATTGGGATTTTATGCTTGAAGAGGAAGACTCATTTGGCTAAATCGACTTTGTCCCAGTTTATTATTAAATGCAATATGACTGGTGTACAAACTCTAATTTATTACTGAACAGTTTGATGCATCCAGCACAATGCAATATCAAACAAGGTATAACTATACAACGAGTAGTTTTAAAAAATATTATAACAGGCTTCATGAATCATGATCAACCTGGTAGTGTGTTTAACTGTGAAGATCACGGGGCAAGCTGATGCGAATATATAAGCTTTGCATTGTTTAAAACAATCATAACTGTCAACTTACAGAATGACTAATGTTTTTTTCGTAACAGAAATGACGCTTCTTTTGTTGCCATACTAGATGGCACTCCACTTGATTGACAGTTGGTGATGTTCTTGCAACCGAAAGAAGTTACTTTTGTAGTGTATAAAGCTCCATAAAGATGTCTTAGTTGAGATCAAGGGAACACCAGGTTCACAGGTAAGGACATGGAAGGTATATGTTCATTTTATTATTTGTTATTTTTATTATGTATAACATTAAATAAAGCACAATTTTCTTTTCTAAATACCTCGGTTGACGTGGAAATAGATTTTGAAATGGAAAGCATGAAAGGAGCAGAATATCTCGATGCAAATTTGGTGATGGATCCTTTTAGACTATTGTTTGTCTGTTTTGTAAGTAACTTGTTGATGTGAAAATGTATGATATATTGTGAGCGGACATGGAAAAGTTGATAAAACAATATATGAAATACTAAGTTGTATGAATGATATGTATGAAATATTATGCAATAATTTATATATTTATTCTTTGTAAAAATTTGTTATATTAATATGTAGGTAAGATATGTATAAATGTTTGTGTGATACACACGTGTGTATATACAAAAAACTGCAGAAATGACGACAAAAAAAAATCTAAAAGTTAATCATATAGATAATAGCATTTTTAAAACGCAATTGAATAACAAACGCTATAGAAACAGATATAAATGCTATAGAAATTAGTATGAAACACTTACAATTATGTTAACAAACGCTATAGAAACATCACTGTAAACGCTATAAAACATACGAATAAAACGCTATAGAAACATACACACAAACGCTATAGGAAGTAAGTATCAGATGGTATATTAAAAACCGCTTTTGTTTAATAGCAAACAAAAACGCTATATAAAATTCATTTTTTATAGCATTTTTTCTTTGCTATCTAATGTTGAAGATCTAACATAGCATGTCGTTACATAGCGTTCTCTGAAACACTATATTAGGCTATAATAGCATTTTTCAAACGCTATGAAAGCCCTGTTTTGTTGTATTATAGCTTTATACCCGTGATATTTTCTGGGAAGTCAATAAATGATTTGAAAGGCTTGACGATGTGGCATTCAAAGTAAACGAGATTTGGCATGTTAAAAAGATAAGCGTGGCCTCAAGCCTCACAACTTCGAAATGGTATAAAAATCGGGCAGGTCGTATGGCTAAGTGGGTAGCTCCCAATTAGGGTGTATTGTCACCCGATCTCGAAAAATTCCATTTTGCTTCTTTATTCTTTCGATGATGTCCATTTTGGATAACGGTTGCTGATCCCAACTGCAAGTGGCAATACATTCGGAACACTTAAGCAAAGTGAGGCGTCGGTCATGTTTAGCCTGGGTTGCAAGATGTTCTTGTTGAACCCAGTGTATTCCTCTTTAGAGATACACGCACAAAAGGTGGTGTAACACCCCACACCCGCTAAGGTCACTGACTAAGGGAATGCCTTAGCTTCGGTGGAGTATTTAAGTGAATATAGAACTGAAAAATTACAACAAGATAGATATAAGTAATACTTGCAATTTAAAACATCATTTCATTGCAGCAGAAGGTAAACATGTTTGGTTACATATCAAAAACCAACAAGAGTCAAGTACAAAATATCCATCTCGTTAAAACATAAGTACATAATCCCACTACATACTAATAGCCATAATAGAAAAGATAATCGAGCTTTTCTTCAAGAGTCCAAGCTCCAAAAGATAGATAAAGCAATCTGATCAAAGCCCACTAGTGCTAGGCCCACACTGATAACCTGAGGGTTGGAAAAAAAAAAGATAAAAACAACGGGGTCAGACATAAGTCAGAATGAGCCCTATAACTTTAACAATACAATCATTAAAGTAATTAGGGTATGATATATACCTGGTACGGTACAACTGGGGATAAATGACTACACTAAGCAGCCAACTAGACTTAGGATGAACTAAGATAACGGTAAAGACGCGCCTATCCACCCACGGATAATTACTACACTGCACCACACCAGATCAACCCACCCAACGGTAATTCCTACACTGCACCACACCAGATCTACCCACCCAAGGGTAATTCCTAACTTAAAGATTGATCCCACTAAGTGTACTTAGTAATCTTAATAGTAGTTTCGTGTACCCCTAGCTGACTACATAGGTGCCGTCTGCCCCTATCTCCACTAGGTGAACCCCGTACTTAGTAATCTTAATAGTAGTCTCGTGTACCCCTAGCTGACTACATAGGTGCCGTCTGCCCCTATCTCCACTAGGTGTACCCACTACTCCCATTCGATCGGCTCCCTAATGTAGATACCCGTGCTGGCCCCACAGTGGGGTGTATCACTCCCCAAAGTGGCAACCCGATACAATCAACGGTGCACGGCTTATACCTACACGATGCAACAACGTCTTACCTACCAGCCCGGGTCCACACACGCATATGAAACCCGTTGGACTTGCGTTGCCACCGCTAACCCGTTTTGGCCTCTTATAGTCAAGCCCAGTACGCGTGTCCCGTCCTCGACATGGGTCGAGCCCAATAAGATACATATGGGTTACTGGTTGAAATGGGCCCCCACAAGCTACCCACCTAAGCTTGTCCCTTCTAGTGTATCCCACTTAACCCTTTTTAATAATCATGTCCACTTACATGTTTAAAGTTTGGTTAAGTCGTCTAATTATATTTCAATTGCCACTCAAGGCACCCACTAGATTTCCCCATGCCACCCAAGGCACTTACTTGATTTCCACATGCCACCCAAGGCACTTACTTAACCCTTTAATCATGTTTAATTACATGTTCCACTTTGGTTAAGTATTCTAATCTTATCTTCTATTGCCACCCAAGGCAACCACTAGATTTTCCCCATGCCACCCAAGGCACTTACTTAACCCTTTAATCATGTTTAATTACATGTTCCACTTTGGTTAAGTATTCTAATCTTATCTTCTATTGCCACCCAAGGCAACCACTAGATTTTCCCCATGCCACCCAAGGCACTTCCTTAACCCTTTAATCATGTTTAATTACATGTTCCACTTTGGTTAAGTATTCTAATCGTATTTTCTATTTCCACCCAAGGCAACCACTAGATTTTTCCACATGCCACCCAAGGCAACCACTTAACCCCTCATGTCCCTCTACATGCTAATATGGTTAAGTGTTTCTTAATTGATTAAGAACGTAACCGTTGTAAAGACCTCTCACATTAGACTATCTTTTATGGTAGCTGGATTTGCCGGTCGGGTCCGGGCAGCCTTGCGCCATAACCGAGTCTAACCTCGTGTCTTTACACTTGTCACGTATTAAGTTTGTGCCTAAGACCTCTCACATTGGGCCAATCATTTGTAGCCGCTGGATTTGCCAGTCGGTTCCGGGCAGTCTTGTGCTACAAAAGGGTACAACCTCGTGTCTTAGTCGATTAATTACACCTAATTAATCCCCCCATAATTTGTATTAATTATCCCTAATTAATTACAAATTTAACGATGTACATTATTGACTCAATTATGTCCATCCACTTTATGGTATGCATAATCATACCAACTTCACACCCTTTCATTAACATGAATATTAACCCCATCGTTCCCCACGTAATTCGCTAACATGACATAAAAGGGAAGATTCATCACAAATACAATGGGTTCTACTTGCATAATATTAGCATCAACATGGGTTTTAAAGGTGTCAACATGCATATAGCATCAAACCCAACTAGCATAAATAACCAACCCAAACTTGCATGAATCACATATGTCATAAAGAGGTTAACTTGCATAAGTTACTTATGTCATACAAACGGGTAAACTTGCATATGTATGTATGACATACAAAGGGGTTAACTTGCATATGTATGCATCTCATACAAAGGTGTAAGCTTGCACATGTTACTTGCATATAATCAAACACCAAACTTGCATAACATGTCATATATGAACTTGCATATAATCATACACCAAACTTGCATAACATATCATATATGAACTTGCATATAATCAAACACCAAACTTGCATAACATGGTGTCATAATGGATCAATGTTTATCATAGCGATTTGCATGACTAGCATCATAAACACATAGCCTAAAGCTTGCATAACTTGCATAACATCATGATCACCTAGCATATGACTTGCATAACTTGCATAACATCATGATCACATAGCATATGACTTGCATAACTTGCATAACACATAGCATATGGCTTGCATAACTTGCATAACATCATAATCACATAGCATATGACATGCATAACATCATAAACACATAGCATATAACTTGCATAACATCATTAATACATAGCATATGATAACATAACTTGCATTGATCCACATTCATAGCCATAACCTCATTATATCCTATCATAATCATTTCAACAATTGGTCATTAAGGCTATAGAAACTCACAACTTGTTGATTAGCACTCCTATGAAGAAGATTAAGTTGCTAGAGTTGATTAGAAGTTGATTTGAGAAGCTATCTTCCTCTTTAATTTGATGGAGGCTCCTTCAAGTTGCATTTTGACGGCATAACGACGTTGTATCTATTTTTAGTATGGATTAGGGTAGTCTTAGGGTGTATTTATAGATTTAGAATGTAGTTTAGGCCCTTAGATTAACCCTAGATTAGGTTAGAGCCGTCAGATTTCGTCACAAGCCCTAAAGCATAGCCCAAACCCCATCAGGTTGCACCCAGGTCACACAGACCGACAGGGGGGGGGGGTCGACCCCTGTGTCGACCCCTGGATCGACCCCTAGGGAGGGGGTCGACACCCATGTCGACCCTAGGGTCGACTCCCTCTGCCTGGCGGGAATTTTCCCGCCTCTTCTGAAATGTTTAAATTTTTATATTTAAATTTGTTTAGAATTTCTGAAAACTTCTTCGGACCTTAACTGGGTCATACGGACTCCGATTTTCGAAAACTCGGACTCTATTTCGCGTATTTTTCCGAGACGAACGCAATGGCGCAGCCCGATTCCCCTGATTCAGAATTTAAAATTTAATTCTGCCCTGTTTTATATTATAGCAAGTTATTCAACATACGGGGTGTTACAGGTGGTCCCATAACTTACTAGTCGGAATCCATTCTCCAATTAGCTCCCGTGGTTTTGATTGTATATTATGTATGTAGAGCGTGAGATGCAAGCGTTCTGCTAGATTGTTATTTACTTGATTTAGACACTATTATAATATCAGAATAGTATTGATTTAAAGAATATATTGGGTTATCGTAAGGTAAAAACCATCTATGTTTATTTGTGGATCAATCTTACGATTATCCTTTCTTTTAAAAATAATTTTTTAAAGTTAAAACAATGTTTGGAGTTTACTCACACTAGTCTCATGACTGACCCAGAGTTTATTTTGTTTTGTTTTACCCTAAACTCTTGGGTGCCTAAATTTGTATGAGAGTCAAGTAGTTTAGGATTTTTCAGTTATCCTTGGATGAGCTTGGAGTAGAGGACTTCAGTTTTAGATATATATAGAGTTTATTTCTGCGGTGTTGTATATGTGATGAACAAATGTTGTACTCTGAAAATTTTATGTATATAGAGTCAGATTTGTATTTCAAAAGTTATGTTATATAATATATTTTATTCGTTCCGCTGTGAGGTTCATGTTTATTGTGATGTTGCTGTATTTATGTTCTTTTTCTTCTTCTATTCTAATATTTCTTTCTTTCTATTTCTCACCTTCTAACTTCTTTCTATTAATGATGCGGCAATTTCTAGTGTTTGGTTAGTCGATATGGTATTTGTATCGATAATCAGGATCGGGAAATGTCGGTTCATTACAATAACACTCAAATCCACGATCTACATTGATGATATTGGAGCTATGGTGGTGAGAAACTCAAATCTATTTATAAATTTAGCGGGGAATCTAAATTTATCTATCATAGTGAAAGACGAACTTGATGTTGAAGTGAATATGTTAGTGGAGTACCTAACACTTATATATAAACACACACACACACACACACACACATATATATATATAAGTGAAAACATTTGTGCATACATATTTGATTAGCAAATATATAAACAATTGTGATGAATGCTTATGATTAATTGATGATTATATAATTGCGGTTAATCAGTTGATTAACAAAAATATAAGCGTTAATTATCTAATGCTTATAACTTATGAATTATGCCATGTTATGTGTATATACATACACCGTGTGTGTGTGTATGCATATATGTTATGTGTGATTGGTTGATTTAATTATGGGAAATGTTATTTTAAATGTTAATACTAATTATGGGTTCACCACACACATATGTGTGGAAGATATAGGAATTGATTAAGTCTCATTTCATTTTGATGATTTAATTGAATATTATATTCAATTAAATAAATGGTGAAAAATACAAATTTGAATTATTAATCCGAAATGTAATTGAAGTGATTACAAATAACTTTCGTAAAAGTAAAGAATCAAATTGGAAAACTTTTCACGTAATTATGGCATGTTCAAAATTAAAAATCGAATTATGAATTGTAACTTTAAAAAGTGAAGTTTGGTTTGGATATATAGAAGGTGTTTTAAGTAAATTTTATTATTCAAACTATCTTACTTTACTTTTTTATGGGTATCAGGAAAGTTTGAGTCCGAAAATATAAGATTTGAAAAATATATTATTTTAATAATAAAACAATAATATTATATTCATTTAATATGAATATGTGAATTTTAAGGTAAAAAATTGAAATATTATTTTCAAATGAGTTCAAATATGTTTTATTAAGATTATAATCATATTTGAAGTAAATTAGATGAATTTTGAATTAAAGTAAAATATAGTCTGAATAGGACTAGTCGCGTTATGGTAGTTCCCGAATTCCAGCTATCAACTTCGAGCACTCATAATAGAAGCAATTTAAATCTGATTGCTTCGAAACGAAAAACGTTCTCTTTCGAATGATGATACTTTTCAAATGGATTTTTTTCTTTCAGAATTCAAATGGTAGATTTTATGTTATGTGTAAAACAGATTTGGGAAAAGTCGCTATAAGTGCAGTTCGTCGACCGTAACGGTAAACGACTATTTTTAAATAAATAAAAATATGGATTTTTTTGTAAAATCATTATAAATCATTTAAAAGTGATTTGAAAGTATAAAATTAAGTTTTGGATAATATAAAAGTCATGTTGACTAAACTAGCTAAATTAAGCCTGTAGTAATGCTTTTTGTAACATTTTTACAACATTTTCCGAAAATGATTTAGTTAAAGGTTTTAAACTTATTTGTTGTCACCTACAACATAAAAATTATTTTAGAATGATAAATAAAATGTTTTAGAAATATTTTAGCATTTATGTAAAAATTATTTTAAGTAATTTGAGTTTATTTAAAGAATGAAATTGAGTTTTCCAAAATTAAAATTTGCACTTGGATAAGGATATTATTCAGATATTAATGTTAAATTCCATAGAAGGGAAATTATACTATTCGAGGAATTTGAAAGGTAATTATACCATTATTTCACTTATAGTCTTTGTCGAATACGAAAATTGATATTAAATATAAGTTGATATGATTTCTAAACAAACTTATAATTAATTAATTAATAATTGGTTTTGGGTTAGTTGTGAACGATGTTTTAAATGACATCATTCTTTAACCCAAAATCGAGTACGATCTGGAATTCATGGAAAGGATATATTTTGATAAATCTTATAGTTAAATATTTAGTTATCCCAATTTAAATAAATAAGATTCGGATAGGATGAATCTTCAGATATTTGATATTGGATTTCGTTGTTCGGACATAACTATTTGAGGAATTTGGAAGATATTTATATCGTTATTATAACGACCCAGATTTTTGATCAATTTATTTTAAATATTTAATATTGTTTTAAATACTGAGTTGATAATATGAATGAATTTTTATATTGAGTTATCGATTTAATAATCGAAATATGATGTATTTCGAATATATATAATTATCGTAATACGAGAATCTGAAATAATTCAATTCGAGATTTTTAATAAGTCAAAATGATTCAAATGATTAACAAAAATTTTATTTGAATATATATACGATAATAATAATATTTTATTATCAAGGAATTAATTATTTTGAATTTAATCTATATTATCGATTCAATATGGTTGCTATATATATGGTCAGATTAAATTTCGAAATCTATTCCCTTGAGTGTAGAATAACGGATAATGTCGGAAACGTCGATGGTTGTGTTTCGATTGGTGTTTGTTACTGCAAATTATATTATTATAAAATTATATGGTTAGGATCAAAGTCAAATCGTTATCTATTTAAATAAATTAAAAATCGCTTTATCTCAAATCGAATTAAATAAAATGTACCTATCCTATCACCTAATTATGCACTACACGTAGGCCTGTTTCCTTAATACCTAAGTTTTCCTCTTTATATATATGCGGTTCCTTGTCTTCCTGTTTCTTTCTTCAGAAAAATGGATATACCGCTCCTCCGTTATTCTGAAAATCGGAAGCTTCAATTAAAATGGCCATTTCCCCATTCGAATTACTGCCTATTGCCGTTGTATAGTTCCTTTCTCAAACCAGAAGATAATTTCCTTTGTTCAATTTCCTCCCAGCAAACCAAAACTGTGTTTTACTTCCAATCAAAAATCGAAATCAGTCCACTGTTAAATATATAAATATATATATATATATATAATGAAATCAAGAATCGCGATTTGGAATCGTGAGTTGAAATCGTGCTTCCCTTAAAGAGCGACAACAGTTAGAAGCGCTTGCGTGCAGGTAGAGCCGACGGGTTCAATGCGATTGGAAATATCATGGCTTTGTGCGGAGTTGAAGAGGAGATACGCATTTTGATGGAAGCATTGGGGTTTTAGGAGGCGATGCTAGTTCGGAGGACAAAATGGACTTCGAACTAGGAGTAGTTTGAAATATGTTAATGATGAACAGGGAGAGCGAGGGTTCGACTATTGAATTTTAGGGAGATCACTCTTGTATTAATGGGAATGGTCAGGATGGTTAAGAGGCATACTGAACGGGGTTGGGAATTGGTAGCGATGGCGAGGTTGATCTGATGGTGTATAAATAACTAGAAGATTGATTGTAAAATAGGACGGTAGTTGACCGCGAGATGTTTGATGCAATGCCATAGTGGACAGATGGTAGCTTTTGGCGATGTTTGGGGTTTTGTTTCATGCATTAACCGAGAAGTTAGAGTAGCAATAAGGTATAAGCTTTTACGAATTTAAAATATACATAGAATAATTTAATTAATTATTTCAGTAGTGAGTTTAAATTAATAAAAGCTTAATCGTTAAAAATAAATAATTTTAGGTGCTTGATTAATCCATTTGAGACGATGCGGTTAAATTCGTCGCTACGAGATATCGGATTTAAATTAGGTATTCAGCAAAAAGATAAAATCACGGTGATTAAACTCACTCTCTGGTTTGATTATAATTTGTTATACTCGAATTTTTTTATTTAAAATAAATATTTATATGTTGTTTGTTGGTTGATTGGTTGCATTGTTATTTATTGGTAAATTGTGGTTGTTATATATACTACTTATTTAGGGTTGATGTTTGTGGCTATATTATATATATATTGGTGGTTGGATATTTCCCGCAGTACTATTAGCGGATGCCTGCAGTATCATTAGCGGATGAACCAATGCTCCCAAAAATATGATAGTGGATGACCTTATATACTGCGATATCCTGCCCCGAAGTAGGATGGGTATTATTTATGTTGGCTAACATATGTGGATGCAGGAAAACATGTTGGAGGGATCCAACTGGATTCCTCAAAATTTATTACTGTCTGTTCCCATATATACTATCATATATGTTGTAGCATAAGACCTGTGATTGATAATTAAGTGTTTTGGGTGTCTAAATATCACTGAGCTTAACTGTTGATTTATAAAAATATCGTGAAAGGAAATTTTGAGATTTGAAAAGGGGAATTCTATTTTTTGAATTTCGAATCGGCTATAAAAATATTAGCTTGTTTTGAAAATAAAAACAAGTGGTGAATTTATAAACGTTGTTTATGAATTAAATGGGACAATTTCATTAGATAATGAGGGGAATTGAAATGAATTTATAAACGGTGTTTATAAATGAAGTGAAATGAATTATCATTATATAAGTTGGGAAATGTAAATACGATTGTGAATTTAAAAAGGGAAATTATTTTTCCAAAGTAGAATTTTAATTTTAAATGGATTTGAAATCAAGACTTGTTTAAAATATATAAACAAGTAATATAAACGGTATTTATAAATAACGATGAAAAATTATCATTTGGATAATTTAATTATTTAAATCCAAATATGAATTTAAACGAGAATTTGGAATCGTGTTAAAAAGGAGAAATGATGAAGTCTATCTTGATGTTTAGAATGTAAATTTAATTAAATAAATCCGTATGGATTTATGATTTGAATTCGATTAGATCGAATTTATTTAAATAAAATATTTTTAGAAAAAATAGTAGGATTGTATTAAATAGAAGTTTTAATTTTAAATGTGAAAATAGATTCACTGTTTATATGTACATATATAAGTTGTAATTGATAAAATATTCCAGAATAGGAATTGGGTTTCAAGTAGGTTAGAAATGAAAGTTGTTTTAAATTTTATAACAAGGAAGTTAAATTTATAAATGACATTTATAAATTAAGTGAGGTAAATTATTATTATATAATTTTGAAGTTTAAATTCAAGTATGAATTTAAAGGTGAATTGGAAATCGTTCAGAAATAGAACGACGATTTTATTCCGGAATTCGGAATATAAACTGAATGGAGAAAAATCCAACGAAGTTATAATTAAAATTTGATTGTACCGAATTTTATATGTAATTTATTTATAAAGAGAATTGGAATTTAATATAGCAAATTGAGTTATAAATAAATTTATAACTGAGTAATGAAAAATTGACAATTAGAGATAACCAGAAATATTAAGCCGGATTTGAAAACTGGATTTAATATATATATATATTAGAATGAGATTTAAATTTAAATTAAACTAAGTTTAATGTTTATATTTAAACATAATTAAAATGAGCTAGCCGCAGTGCGGCAGTTTGTAATTTGGCGTTACGAACTTTAATTCAGTATATAGAACTCAATTTAAGTCGTAATTCTTTGAAACAAGAATTGTCGGGACCATTTGAATAATAGTTTTCTAATGTAAGAGAAAAAACTGGATTTCGTTTTGTAGATTTTGAGCTATGTCAAAATCAAATTTCCATAAAAACAGCGCCATATTCGTTTAAAAGCCATAACGGTTTATTTAAATTAATTAAAGGGTTTGTAAGTGAATAAAATTCGAATTTCCATTAGAAAAAACGAGATTTGAGTTATAAAATAAATATTAACTCAAGTGGAGTAAATGGATTGATTTTTGAAACAAAAAACTGATTTTTAATTATTGAATAGAATAAACTAATTTAAAGAATAATTAGTTAATCGAGTTTTGAATCGAAATTGGGCGTTGGATAAATGAGTAAGGTTTATGAGTTTATATTCAAAATCGAATATGATACTCTAGTTGGAAATGGAATTAGATTGGGTTTTAAGTAATTAAAAGTATATCCGAACGTGTTATGTTCAAATAAAAACTGGAAGAGGGAAAAGAGATAATTAAACAATAAATTAGCAAATTAGTTGAGTTGGAATAAATTAGGAATAGACGTATATATGTTAAATACGTATGGAATGATGTGTATTGTGACGATCCCAAAACCCCGTACCACGGTGTTAAGGATAAACATTGGAATATAACACATTAATCATCATTAGCAGAGTTCAGATAATAGCATAAACAAGAAATAAAATAATTTACACAATATGACAGCGGAATCATATATATATCACCACATCAGAGAGCACAGTACAGGATACTACTTAGTGCATAATAATACATAATCAGTCATCATCGCCAGAGGCGGAATCATACATAAAGAGTACATAAAATAAATATCAGTCTACATCGCCAATGGCGGAATCATAATACAGATACAATAATGGCGGAAAGAGTCAAAGTCAGCACGGTGTAGACAAGCCTCGCCATGAGCTAAAAGTGCACTGGATACTTGTAACTAGGCTGCCCGTGTGAAAATGAGGGCACCTGAGTTTGCAAGGTAAAACAAACTACGTGTCAGTCATGGGACTGGTATGAGAAATCTACTTAACTTATTAACAACAATAATAAGGCAAATCAAAGGACCACGCCACTTTCGCGGAACGGGTTTTCTCCAATGAGTGCTAGTGCATGAAATAAAGTGAATGATTAAATCATCGCAATGCTTTTTGTAAAATGAAGCCATTATAAGACTCAGGTCCCATCACACAATGCAACGCAAGCCGGAGGATAGAGTTTTTACCTTATAATGGCCAAAAATGCTTCATACGTATAAAACGAAAGTGTTTGATATTATTACTAGTGCATATATGTTTCAAAAGAAAATTCAATCATAAATATCAATCCTAGGCGGCATAGCTACCATTTACTATGTCACCATACTAGTAACACAATCACATCCGCAATTTCGTATTGGAATTTGGATTCCATCATGAGTCGAGGCAAGGGGCAAGCTCCTCTCCGATTCGAGACACTCTAGCAAATGTCTCAGGACCCCACTATGATCCTTGGATCTTCAGGGCCGGTCCTCTCTTACTTTTGAGGATTGGCAATTCCTGAACACACATTTCCCGGTCCTTACAGACCTATAATCGATGCGCCTCGTATTCCAACAACCACACAGGTAAAAAGTATATATAATGTCAGGGCTGGTAGGTCACTGACACCACCTTAGCTAGAAAGAAACATCGTGCTCTCCCTGCAGTCACTATCCCGTTTTTGACTCATACCGAGGTATGAGGCTTGCGAATTCACGTTATACACAAAGCTACATCACACAGACCATGCTTTGATCATCAACCACAAGACTTTGCTTTGCAACAGAAGACTTGATCATATGCCACTTAGGTGTGCCACACAGGCAATCCACTCCATGTGACTGATTTCTATCTATATATAACCTCTGAGCTCATACGTCTCAGAGAAGGGCGTTAAGCAAGAGAATAAATTCTCCGCCGCCAAACAGATATATATTCAATAGAGATCAATCAGCACAGAACAAAATCCAATGTCAGACACACAGTCCATTTACAAGTTCGTTCTGGGTTTGAACGAAACCGGAGGCACCAATTCCTCGCATATCCGCAAAATCAACAATATGTCCGGACGGCTACTACCTCAGCTCCTTCAAGGTAGCTACTCCAATCACGAGCATCAGTAGCGCCCATCCATCCAATGTGAAGATCGACAGTCTTCAACCGTCTTCAACTCTTCGACTTCGCATCGTCGGTCGATTATTTGAAATGAGAATAAACTCGACCTTTTCAAATAATCCATGTATATTTAGATTTTCAAATCAATTTATCACATGGTTAGATCACTCAACATTCACATTTCAGTTCCTTAATATAGTTTTCATGTTAAATGCATTCAACCACCACATCTCAAGCAAACCAAGCAAAATCGGTTTATTTCCATTCTATATCATCAATAATATTCTTCAACGATATATCGCCCTTTTTATTTATTTAAAAACGACCATATTCAATTAAATGACATTTCAGGTCGTGCCAAAGCACTGGCGCTGTTTTTCACTAAATTTGTTTTATACATATCTGAAAATCTAACCGTTGGATCATCACAAATTTTATATCCTTAGAAAGATCATTTCAAAACAAATCCATCGGGTCCAGTTTTGGGAAAATCCGACGGTCGGATCTCCCACACTAGTCGTTTGAAATCACGGTTTCAAAATACGAACTGCAGCGTCGTTATTCAATTTAATTTAATTATATTTATATTTATATATAAATATAATCGATTTTGGCGCTGTTTTTCTTCAGATTTGAATTAAACATTCCAGATAATCCAACCGTCGGATCTTCACAAAGTTGGTGCCGTTGGAAAGATATTTCCAAGGAGAACCTAACGGTTGCGGTTTCGGGAAAATCCAATGGTCGGATTTCCCGCACTAGTCGTTTGTAATCACGATTTCAAATTACGAACTGCATGGCCATGATTCGTTTTAATTTTATTTATATTTAGATATTTATATAAATATAGTTCATTCGACGATTTCAATATCGTTTTCACTTCAAATATTTCACTAACGCCTTTAAATTTTGGAAAATTTCGCCATAACCTCCTTTGTACGGGAGGGGCTGGGAAAATTCCCAAATAGCCACACGGGCGTCTCATGTCAAAAAGAAAAAGAAAAAGCCAAGCGGCTAGACAATAGGCTCATAAAATCATCACCCAAACAAAACAGTAAACATGTACCTATTTATCGGGCACATAATTTTATTCCTCTTCTCTAGCCTCTTTGTTATAACCTGTTCAGTAAATATTCATGTACATATATGCATATTTCATCACTTATCATTTTCTATTCAATTTCATTTTCGGTTCACTTTGGTTTAAAGTCACCATTCATTCTAATGTTGCATACATAAGCAAAAATCACATCATTAGCTAATTAATGAATATTTCAACTCATGCATATTTATTTGAACAAGTGGTTATTTTTAACACTTCACATTTCAATAAAAATGATATTTTTGGCGAACTAAAATATATTTCAACACATGACTATTTAATTTAGTTCCTTTACATGTTAAAAATAATATTCACTTCACAAATATTTATTTCAACACTAGTATATCTTTAGCAAATCACATATATGATAAAAATGGTATTTTCGTCATCTAAAATATTTATTCAACACATGAATGTTTTTAACACTTCATAGTTTCAATAAAAATGTATTTTTACTGTTCAACCTTTTATCCAACACATGAATTTTTCAAACACACACACTTCTCAACACATGAGCATTTCCACACATGGATATTTTATATAGTTTGTTCATGTAAGAAAGATGAAATTTTATTGTTGAAACTATTTATATATAAGGCGAATATTTTACATACTTCATATATATTACAAAAAGGTGATTTTTTATTGTTTAAACACTTTATTCATTCACACATGAATTTAACTTTCACACATCACTTCTCAACACATGAGCATTTCCACACATGGATATAGTTTCAACACATGACTTTAGTATTAACACATGAAAATAATTTCAACATATGAAAATAATTCTAACACATAGATATTATTCAAAATTTCGGCAGCATAACGGTAGGGTAGTTAAAACCGGCACCGTCCCTATTACGGCTCCTCGCTCTACCTTAAAACCTCGCGGTTTTTGACAATGGGGATTCATGCATCTAATTCGCACACAAGCGGCATGTTTTATTTCATTTCCACAATTATTTCCAATTTGTTTCAATCACCAATGGATATTTTTCAATCACAACCAAACAATATCAACCATAAACAATTATTCAACCATTTGAAATTTTCACCCAATTTTTCACAATAATTCAAAACAATAAATATCGCCCATGGTTTGTGGACGAGGGGAGTATATATATATATATATATGTATATATTTATTTTCCATATTTCACTTGCATTCCAACACACATATCATTTAAACAATGCATGTACAATTCATACTTCGCTCATACAACTTATACTATGCATGTATATGTGGTATACAACACGTATATAATTATATTTCGCTTATATAATTTATACATGACATTTTCTATTCAATTTCATTTAATTTAGATTTCTCACCTTGGTTTTCAGAGTGCTAAAAATTGTAGATGGCTCATAAAAATCCGCGGTCTCTTCTAGAATGTAGAGAGCCTCCCTGCGGTGACAATGTTTCCTGTTTCATCGAATTTCATCAACACACTAAAAAGATATGATTTTTCAAAGTTCAAACATCATAAAGAACTCACCTTTCACGATGGTTCAAAACTAGGTCTTCGATTTGCACTCAAACCGTGAAGCGATGCGAGGATCGGGCTACATGACGTCGAAGAGGGAGGTGCAGGCTTCTCGGCGCCGGCGGTGGGGTCCCCTGCGGTGGCCTGAGGCGTGCTCGGCGGTGGTCCAAAGGCGCTGCCTTTGTGGAGGTGATTCGCACGATTTACACAACGATAAAATCCAATACAGGTATGGATTTGTAGAGGAAGGAACGAGCTTCAAAATGGACCCAAAAACGCTTGATTTCGTTGAGAATTGGAAGAGAAATCGAAGAGAGAAGTTAGGAATCGATTTCCGTCGTGCGCGCCTAATGATCGGGGAGAGAGAAAGTGATTTGGGAGAATGTGATTGGCCAGGTTTATTTTTATATATATTTAATTTCAAAAATCCGAAAATACCCCTTGTCTCATACGAACTCCAATCCAAACCCAACGACTGTCATCCCTAGCTAAATACCCCCATTCCGAACACAATGGGATATGTTTCGTAGATCGATTCGGCTGTTACAGTCAGTTATTCTTCAAATTAAAGTATAACCATTTAATATTCAATTTGAACGTACATTTCAATTTGCCAGGGCCACAAAATGATTCGAAAAATTCCAGAAAAATAAATCTAGCTATGTTTTGACGCTACAGTCCCAACAAAACTAGTTTCGTTGAATTATGAGATCGTTTGAAAAATGGCCCTTTTCTGGTCGATCCAATTGAACAGAAATTGACCAAACACATTTTCTTTTGCCACGCTCACATACTAGCTTCAAAAATTATGAAATTTGAAACCTAGCAATAGTTTGACATCCTGGACCCAACAAAAGTGGTTTCGTCGAATTCCGAGGTCGTTTGCAAAATGTCTATCTTCAAGGGCTATATATTCTATATAGCGACCTTTCTGAAAATTCATTCGGCCATAACTTTTGATTCCCGCTATGAAACTTCGATTTTTCAGATTCGTTAGAAAGATATTCATAAACAGATTTAAATATTTTTGGTTTCACTAAAATCCGTTATATTTTCCACCCGGCATAGTCAGTCAAAGTTTGAATTCAAATTTTCAAACTGCCTCACTATTTCTAACCCATTATTTTATTGAAATATTCTATTTCAATTGTCCAAATTGCATTGTAATAACCAATTTAAAAATTTTAAATTGGCTCGTATTTTCCGGGTTGTTACAATCTCCCCCACTTAAAACTTTTCGTCCCCGAAAAGGAAACAACAGTACAGTAGGAAACAAAATGTAAATGCAAAGTATTGTAAAGGTACCTTGCACCGGAGTTAGTCAGAGATGTCCACTCTGCATTTGGGGTAAGCTTGCTTAATGCTTTCCTCAGTCTCCCAAGTACAGTCTCTAGGATCACTACTCTACTGCACTTTAACTAAATGAACCTTTTTGCTTCTTAGTTCTCTAGTTTCTTTGCCAACAATTTTTAATGGCTCTCTTCTGACTGCTAATTCTGGAGTTATGTCTATATCTTGTTGCGCTGCTTCTTCTACAACAAGATCTGGATCATGCACATGTCTTCTAAGTTGAGATACGTGAAATACATTATGCACTCCAGGCAACCAATCAGGTAATTGAACCCTATAAGCAAGAGTTCCAATTCGTTCGAGTATAGGAAAGGGACCAATAAACCAGGGTGCTAACTTCCCAGTTTTACCGAATCGGATCACTCCTCTCATCGGAGATACTTTCAAATAAACATGATCACCAACATCAAATGTCAAATCTCTTCTTCTAGAATCTGCATAACTTTTCTGTCAGCTTTGTGCGGTTTTCAATCGCTTCTTGATGAAATCGACTTTATCAGATGCTTCTCTAATCATATCGGGTCCTAAGACAAGTCTGTTGCCAGGTTCTACCCAACATGATAGAGATCTGCACGGTCTGCCATATAATGCTTCAAATGGAGACATTCTCAAACTTGCTTGATAGCTATTGTTGTATGAGAACTCTGCCAAATGCAAGTGATCTTCCCATGACCCGCCAAAATCAATAATACAAGCCCGTAGTAGATCTTCTAGAATTCTATTCACTCGCTCAGTTTGGCCATCCGTCTGACGGTGATAAGCGATGCTTAGATTCAGTTTCATTCCCAATTCTGTCTGGAATGCCTCCCAGAATTTGCTAGCAAAAATTAGGTCTCTATCACTGACTATGCTGATGGGAATTCCATGCAGCTTAACTATCTCTTTGAAATATATCTGTGCTAGACTTTGAGCGGTTCTATTGGATCTGACAGGTATAAAATGGGCCGTCTTCGTGAAGCGATCTACGATTACCCAAATACTGTCATTACCTTTCTTGGTTGAAATCTGTTCCCATTTCCAGACTGGGACTTCCAACGGTTGCAACAATCCTGCTAGCTTTTGTTGGTCGCTCTTGACTAATTGACAAGTAGGGCATCTGCTAACATATAAAGAAATGCCCTCTTCATTGCCCTCCACCAGAAGGTGTGCTTGATATCATTAAACATTTTGCTCACACCGGGATGGATACAAAGCTTGGATTTATGGCATTCATCTAGCACCTCTCTTCGAAGCTCTGGAATATTCGGGATGCAAATCCTGCCATTTAATCTGAGAACCCCTTATCATCAATACAGAAACTTGTAGTTTCACCCTCCTTGATCCTCTGACTGATTCTATGAATAAGCTCATCGTCTTTTTGAAGGACCGAAATCTTATCAATCAACGAAGATGTAACAGTTATGCTAGCGATGATTTCATTCTTTCCACTAAGTGCATCAGCCACTACGTTAGCCTTTCCTGGCGTATACAGAATATCCAGATCATACGCTGCAAGAAATTCTAGCCAACGCTGCTGTCTCAAGTTCAGATCTTTCTGGGTGAACAAATACTTTAATGATTGGTGGTCAGTAAATAGTTCGAATTTCTCACCCAGCAGGTAATTCCTCCGGATTTTTAAAGCAAAAACGATAGCTAGCAACTCAAGATCATGAGTTACATAATTCTTCTCATGCGGTTTTAGCTGGCGGCTTGCATAAGCGACTACTTGGCCTCATTGCATTAACACTGCACCAAGACCTCTAATAGAAGCATCTGTCCAAACCGTCAAATTATGATTGCCATCGATAATGGTTAACACTGGAGCGGTTGTCAGTTTCGATTTCAATTCCTGGAAAGCTTCCTCACAGTCGGAAGTCCATTTAAACTTCTCATGCTTCTTTGTAAGCTTTGTCAGTGGGCCGGACATCTTCAAGAAATCCTTAACGAATTTCCGATAATAACTAGCCAACCCCATAAAACTTCTAACCTCTGTGGGTGTGGTAGGCTGTTTCCAGTCTTGAATTGCCGTAATTTTACTCGGATCTACAGAAATTCCTTCCTTTGACACGACATGGCCAAGGAACTTCACTTCTTCTTTCCAGAAGACACGCTTAGAGAATTTGGCTTTGAAGACGTTCTTTCTCATAATCTCCAATACTTGTTCTAAATGTCTTTCATGCTCGGGTTTTGATTCAGAGTAGATTAAAATATCATCGATGAATACGAGGACAAATTTATTCAGAACTCCCCTGAACACTCTATTCATTAGATAGAAAAAGTATGCTGGAGCATTGCATAAGCTGAACGGCATTACTAACCATTAATAAAATATGTCTGGACCTCTGAAAGCTGTCAAAGGAACACACTCTTCTGCAATTCTCAATTGATGGAAACCTGTAGCTAGGTCCATTCTGGAAAATACTCTCGCCCCATTTAATTGGTCAAGCAGATCATCAATGCGGGGTAATGGGTATTTGTTTTTGAGCGTCTGTTTGTTGAGGTCTCGGTAATCAACACACAATCGAAGAGTACCGTCTGACTTTGGGACAAACACTACTGCTGCACCCAACTAGAAAAGCTAGGTCTGATCAGACCCTTCCATAGCAGTTGACGAGTTTGATCGCCTAGTTCTTCCTTTTCCTTTGGAGTCATTCTTCTAATTGGATGAACCACTGGTCTGGCATAAGGAATTAGATCGATTCTGAATTCTATTTCTCTTTGCGGAGGTAAGTTTTCAACTTCTTCAAACACATCCGCATAGTTTCTAACAACAGGAATCTTTTCTAAGGAAGTGGGGACAACTTCTAACGCAGACCAAAATTCTTTTCTATCTGGATCCGAACCGTGACAGGGTACAGTAATATATCCAAGCTTCGTTCGAATTTTTAATATTCTTTCCGCACACTTCACTTCAGCTTCATATTTCGTTAACCAATCAAGCCCGAGAATGATACCGAATTCGGGAAAATCCATGATGATTAGATCAAAAGAAAACTTGTAGGAAGAATAAGAGACTGGCACTCTACAATATGAACTGAGAATGAGAGATCCTCCTATCGGGTTATGTACTTCAACCGATTCTTTAAGCTTTCTTCATTTTAACTTTAATTTGTGCATTGTGTTACTAGCAATAAAACTACGTGATGCACCCGTGTCAAACAATACAGAAATAGGAATATTTTTAATTGTAAGGGTACCTCCCAAAACATCGGGTTTACCTGCTCCATCGGAAGCAGCTGGCGGGTTCGACCCGTCATAGACATGAGCTACTGCGGCCTTCTTCAGAAAAAGGACAGTCCCTAACAAGATGATCTGTCTTGCGACAGTTAAAGCACGAGCGAGGGTTTTGGGAGCCTTGGCTTGAACCTTGAGAATTGGTCCTCTGCCGTTTCGGGGCTGTGCAGACATTTGAGTAGTGCCCCACCTTGCCACAGTTATAGCAGCTTCCTTTTGGCGGCCTGCCAGTCTGTGGTTTCGAGGATGCTGCCTGGCTTAACTCAGCTTGATTCACAGCAGGCTTGCATTTGTTTTCGGCTTGGGTTTTAGCGCGATCCTGCTCCAGGTGCCTTTGGTCCAGGTCTTCGTAGTTGCACGTCATTTCCACCAATTCATCAAATCCCAGCTTGATGTGGGCCATTGCTCTATCATGGTACTGTCGCTTCAGCCCGAGGATGAACCTCTTATTCTTGGACTTTGCTGTGGCGACAAGCTCCGGAGCATAGCGGGACAACTGTGTAAATTTATTCAGATAATCCTGCACTGAAAGATCCACCTGCTGGAGGTTGGCGAATTCGTCGTGCATGCGCTCCAGGGCTTGTTCTGGGACATACTTCTCTTTGAATAATTCTTTGAATTCGTCCTAGGTTCTGCCAGCATTTCTGTTCCTGGGGGTGAGAGCTTCCCACCATAGCTCGGCTTCTTCCTGCATAAGCCAGGCACCCATAATAGCTTTATCTTGATCGCCCAGCCTCAGGCCTCCAAGTATCTTCTCGCATGTTTTGAGCCATGCCAAGGCCTCTATTACAGTGCCCGTACCCGAGAAGGTTTTGCCTCCTAGGTTTTTGTATCTTTTAGCCACGCAGTCCAGCTCGAAGGGTTGAGCGGCCAGGGGTTGTATTAAAGGTCCATCTTCAGCTGGGACTTCACCACGTCCTCTGCCACGGCAGCTCGGCCTCCTCTACCAGCGGCTGCTCGGGTAGCTATTGTTCGAGTTCTGTATAAGCAAGAAAAGAGTCAGCTTAAAGAAACGATAATTTTATTGCATGGAAAAGCAGAAGAACTTAAGAAAAGATAACGATGGACTGATCTAATTGTTTTTGCTATTCTGCTTAGCTCATTCTAGGACATTACTAGTCCTATCTCTAATGAGCTACTCGCCTTAGAATACTACTGATTCTATTTTGACGAAGTGTTTAATGTATTAGACTCCAGAACAAAGGTTAACCAAAGCTCTAATACCAGCTGTGACGATCCCAAAACCCCGTACCACGGTGTTAAGGATAATCATTGGAATATAACACATTAATCATCATTAGCAGAGTACAGATAATAGCATAAACAAGAAATAGAATAATTTACACAATATGACAACGGAATCATATATATATCACCACATCAGAGAGCACAGTACAGGATACTACTTAGTGCATAATAATACATAATCAGTCATCATCGCCAGAGGCGGAATCATACATAAAGAGTACACAAAATAAATATCAGTCTACATCGCCAATGGCGGAATCATAATACAGATACAATAATTGCAGAAAGAGTCAAAGTCAGCACGGGGTAGTCAAGCCTCGCCATGAGCCAAAAGTGCACTGGATACCTATGACTAGGCTGCCCGTGTGAAAATGAGGGCACCCGAGTTTGCAAGGTGAAACAAACTACGAGTCAGTCATGGGACAGGTATGAGAAATCTACTTAACTTATTAACAACAATAATAAGGCAAATCAAAGGACCACGCCACTTTCGCGGAACGGGTTTACTCCAATGAGTGCTAGTGCATGAAATAAAGTGAATGATTAAATCATCGCAATGCTTTTTATAAAATGAAGCCATTATAAGACTCAGGTCCCATCACACAATGCAATGCAAGCCGGAGGATAGATTTTTTACCTTATAATGGCCAAAAATGCTTCATACGTATAAAACGAAAGTGTTTGATATTATTACTAGTGCATATATGTTTCAAAACCAAATTCAATCATAAATATCAATCCTAGGCGGCATAGCTACCATCTACTATGTCACCATACTAGTAATACAATCTTATCCGCAATTTCATATTGGAAATTGGATTCCATCATGAATCGAGGCAAGGGGCAAGCTCCTCTCCGATTCGAGACACTCTAGCAAATGTCTCAGGACCCCACTATGATCCTTGGATCTTTAGGGCCGGTCCTCTCTTACTTTTGAGCATTGGAAATTCCTGAACACACGTTTCCCGGTCCTTACAGACCTATAATCGAGGCGCCTCGTATTCCAACAACCACACAGGTGAAAAGTATATATAATGTCAGGGCTGGTAGGTCACTGACACCACCTTAGCAAGAAAGAAACGTCGTGCTCTCCCTGCAGTCACTATCCCGTTTTTGACTCATACCGAGGTGTGAGGCTCGCGAATTCACGTTATACACAAAGCTACGTCACACAAACCATGCTTTGATCATCAACCACAAGACTTTGCTTTGCAACAGATGCCTTGATCATATGCCACTTAGTCGTGCCACACAGGCAATCCAATCCATGCGACTGATTTCTATCTATATATAACCTCTGAGCTCGTACGTCTCAGAGAAGGGCGTTAAGCAAGAGAATAAATTCTCCGCCGCCAAACAAATATATATTCAATAGAGATCAATCAGCACAGAACAAAATCCAATGTCAGACACACAGTCCATTTACAAGTTCGTTCTGGGTTTGAACGAAACCGGAGGCACCAATTCCTCGCATATCCGCAAAATCAACAATATGTCCGGACGGCTACTACCTCAGCTCCTTCAAGGTAGCTACTCCAATCACGAGCATCAGTAGCGCCCATCCATCCAATGTGAAGATCGTCGGTCTTTAACCGTCTTCAACTCTTCGACTTCGCATCGTCGGTCGATTATTTGAAATGAGAATAAACTCGGCCTTTTCAAATAATCCACGTATATTTAGATTTTCAAACCAATTTATCACATGGTTAAATCACTCAACATTCACATTTCAGTTCCTTAATATAGTTTTCATGTTAAATGCATTCAACCACCACATCTCAAGCAAACCAAGCAAAATCGGTTTATTTCCATTCTATATCGTCAATAATATTCTTCAACGATATATCGCCCTTTTTATTTATTTAAAAACGACCATATTCAATTAAACGACATTTCAGGTCGTGCCGAAGCACTGGCGCTGTTTTTCACTAAATTTTTTTTACACATATCTGAAAATCTAATCGTCAGATCATCACAAATTTTATATCCTTAGAAAGATCATTTCAAAACGAATCCAACGGGTCCAGTTTTGGGAAAATCCGACGGTCGGATCTCCCACACTAGTCGTTTGAAATCACGGTTTCAAAATACAAACTGCAGCGTCGTTATTCGATTTAATTTAATTACATTTATATTTATATATAAATATAATCGATTCTGGCGCTGTTTTTCTTCAGATTTGAATTAAACATTCCAGACAATCCAACCGTCGGATCTTCACAAAGTTGGTGCCGTTGGAAAGATATTTCCAAGGCGAACCCAACGGTTGCGGTTTCGGGAAAATCCAATGGTCGGATTTCCCGCACTAGTCATTTGAAATCACAGTTTCAAATTACGAACTACACGACCATGATTCGTTTTAATTTTATTTATATTTATATAAATATAGTTCATTCGACGATTTCAATATCGTTTTCACTTCAAATATTTCACTAACGCCTTTAAATTTTGGAAAATTTCGCCATAACCTCCTTTGTACGGGAGGGGCTGGGAAAATTCCCAAATAGCCACACGGGCGTCTCATGTCAAAAAGAAAAAGAAAAAGCCAAGCGGCTAGCCAATAGGCTCATAAAATCATCACCCAAACAAAACAGTAAACATGTACCTATTTGTCGGGCACATAATTTTATTCCTCTTCTCTAGCCTCTTTGCTATAACCTATTCAATAAATATTCATGTACATATATGCAATTTTCATCACTTATCATTTTCTATTCAATTTCATTTTCGGTTCACTTTGGTTTAAAGCCACCATTCATTCTAATGTTGCATACATAAGCAAAAATCACATCATTAGCTAATTAATGAATATTTCAACTCATGCATATTTATTTGAACAAGTGGTTATTTTTAACACTTCATATTTCAATAAAAATGATATTTTTGGCGAACTAAAATATATTTCAACACATGACTATTTTATTTAGTTCCTTTACATGTTAAAAATAATATTCACTTCACAAATATTTATTTCAACACTAGTATATCTTTAGCAAATCACATGTATGATAAAAATGGTATTTTCATCATCTAAAATATTTATTCAACACATGAATGTTTTTAACACTTCATAGTTTCAATAAAAATGTAATTTTTACTGTTCAACCTTTTATCCAACACATGAATTTTTCAAACACACACTTCTCAACACATGAGCATTTCCACACATGGATATTTTATATAGTTTGTTCATATAAGAAAGATGAAATTTTATTATTGAAACTAATTATATATAAGGCAAATATTTTACATACTTCATATATATTATAAAAAGGTGATTTTTATTGTTTAAACACTTTATTCATTCACACATGAATTTAACTTTCACAAATCACTTCTCAACACATGAGCATTTCCACACATGGATATAGCTTCAACACATGACTTTAGTTTTAATGCATGAAAATAATTTCAACATATGAAAATAATTCTAACACATAGATATTATTCAAATTTCGGCAGCATAACGGCAGGGTAGTTAAAACCGGCACCGTCCCTAGTACGGCTCCTCGCTCTACCTTAAAACCTCGCGGTTTTTGACAATAGGGATTCATGCTTCTAATTCGCATGCAGGCGGCATGTTTTATTTCATTTCCACAATTATTTCCAATTTTTTTCTATCACCAATGGGTATTTTTCAATCACAACCAAACAATATCAACCACAAACAATTATTCAACCATTTGAATTTTTCACCCAATTTTTCACACCAATTCACAATAATAAATATCGCCTAGGTTTTGTGGACGAGGGGAGTATATATATGTATATATTTATTTTCCATATTTCACTTGCATTCCAACACACATATCATTTAAACAATGCATGTACAATTCATACTTCGCTCATACAACTTATACTACGCATGTACATGTGGTATACAACACGTATATAAATTATATTTCGCTTATATAATTTATACATGACATTTTCTATTCAGTTTCATTTAATTTAGATTTCTCACCTTGGTTTTCAGAGTGCTAAAAATCGTAGATGGCTCAGAAAAATCCGCGGTCTCTTCTAGAATGTAGAGAGCCTCCCTGCGGTCACAATGTTTCCTATTTCATCGAATTTCATCAACACACTAAAAAGATATGATTTTTCAAAGTTCAAACATCATAAAGAACTCACCTTTCATGATGGTTCAAAACTAGGTCTTCGATTTGCACTCAAACCGTGAAGCGATGCGAGGATCGGGCTATACGACGTCGAAGAGGGAGGTGCAGGCTTCTCGGCGCCGGCGGTGGGGTCCCCTGCGGTGGCCTGAGGCGAGCTCGGCGGCGGTCCAAAGGCGCTGCCTTTGTGGAGGTGATTCACACGATTTACACAACGATAAAATCGAATACAAGTATGGATTTGTAGAGGAAGGAACGAGCTTCAAAATGGATCCAAGAACGCTCGATTTCGTTGAGAATCGGAAGAGAAATCGAAGAGAGAAGTTGGGAATCGATTTCCGTCGTGCACGCCTGATGATCGTGTAGAGAGAAAGTGATTTGGGAGAATGTGATTGGCCAGGTTTATTTTTATATATATTCAATTTCAAAAATCCGAAAATACCCCTTGTCTCATACGAACTCCAATCCAAACCCAACGACTGTCGTCCCTAGCTAAATACCCCCATTCCGAACACAATGGGATATGTTTCTTAGGTCAATTCGACTGTTACAGTCAGTTATTCTTCAAATTAAAGTACAAAACATTTAATATTCAATTTGAACGTACATTTCAATTTGCCAGGGCCATAAACAAATTCGAAAAATTCCAGAAAAATAAATCTAGCTATGTTTTGATGCTACGGTCCCAACAAAACTAGTTTCGTCGAATTCTGAGATCGTTTGAAAAATGGCCCTTTTCTGGTCGATCCAATTTAACAGAAATTGACCAAACACATTTTCTTTTGCCACGCTCACATACTAGCTTCAAAAATTATGAAATTTGAAACCTAGCAATAGTTTGACATCCCGAACCCCAAAAAAGTGGTTTCGTCGAATTCCGAGGTCGTTTGCAAAATGTCTATCTTCAAGGGCTATATATTCTATATAGCGACCTTTCTGAAAATTCATTCGGCCATAACTTTCGATTCCCGCTATGAAACTTCGATTTTTCAGATTCGTTAGAAAGATACTCATAAACAGATTTAAATATTTTTGGTTTCAGTAAAATCCGTTATATTTTCCACCTAGCACAGTTAGTCAAAGTTTGAATTCAAATTTTCAAACTACCTCACTATTTCTAATCCATTATTTTATTGAAATATTCTATTTCAATTGTCCAAATTGCATTGTAGTAACCAATTTAAATTTTTTTAAATTGGCTCGTATTTTCCGGGTTGTTACATGTATGAAGATTATAATTCGAGTGCCCGACAAAAAGGTATATGTTTAGATTCTATATGAGTTTTTATGCGCCGAATCGGTAAGCCGCTTAGCTTTTTAATTTTCTTTTTAAATGGAAAAGGCCTAGAGAGGTGAGTTGAGGTTTGAGATATTTACCGGTACAAAGGAGGTGCTGGCGAAATTTTCCAAAAATTTAAGGAGTTAGAATATTTTCAAGATAATTTGATAACTAGGAATCAATTTATTGATATACATAGAACCCGATAAGTAAACGAACTTAAAATAGAATTTTATAAACAAAAAGGAAATACATAAATTTAAATTTGTTAAGAATAGAAATAGAAATGTATACACGTTTAAAAGAAATGGAAAATTAGTTTAATATTATGTTGATTATTTGAGATAAGTAGTCATGTACATTTTGAAGTTAAGAATGTTATTCAGTCAAGGTCTGAGAGGTAGTTATACCCCAACTTGATAAATTTCATTATTAATCGATAAATAGATAGATACAGTCTCGAAGATAAATGTTTAAATAAGATTTAGTTTAATGCAGTATTTTGGGTTGTTGTAATGATGTTTTACACAACATTCGTTTTAACCCAAGTAAATGGAATTCTGGAAATAAAATAATAAACATTTTTTGAGTATAGAAATGAATGGTCGTGAAAGAGATAAGTAATTGAAATGAATTCCAACCATAAATAGAAGATATTTTCTAAGTATAGAAAATAAAAGATGGTGATATTTGAAAATATTTACCAAATAGCGTAAGAGGCCAAGATGACTGCTGAAAATATTGGGTTAAAAATATTGATGAGCAAATGGAGAAGTGATTTAATTAATAAAATATTGACTAAGGGGCCCAGTGATTGTTTGATGCTTTGGTTGAATGTTTGTTTTTCTTCAGTAGTTAAGTAACCGACTATCGAAGTATTTGCCAATAATCGTTGTCAATTTGGAGAGACCGGTTGGATTATTATCCGAGAACCACTCCGTATTAGCAATAGTGTTGCAAATTAGATTATATGAAGATAATCGAAGACGAAGTAAAGTGCAAGGGCTTTTTCGATTAATCCTAGGTAGAAATTTCCTAAGATGGTTTAATGGAAATTGTGCCTTCGGTTTCGTTCAGACCCAGAACGAAGTTGTATGGACGAATGTCTAACAGAGTATTTCCAATGATCACATATGCTGGTCTGTATAAACATATATATATATATATATATATATGGTGGCGGAGAATTTATTCTTTTAGCTAAATATCTAAATAATATTTGTGCAAATCAATTAATGGTTAACGGAATTGACAGTGTGACATTCAAAGTGATTGTGCTATCAATGAAAAGTAAGTAATCGCAGCCTTAGGCCTTTAACAATCGGGAAATGACAAAAATCGGGCAGACAACATGGCTAAGCGGATAGCTCCCAATTAGGGTGTATTATCACCTATCAAGAGAAATTCATTTCATTCTATTTGATGTTGTCCTATTCGGGAAAACGGTTGCTGATCCCAACCGTTGGTGATATACATTCGATACACTCAAGCGAAATGAGTGGCCAGTCATGTATGGCTGGGTTACAAGACATTCTTGTTGAACCCAGTGTATTCCTCTCTAGAGATACACTATCGGAAGGTGGTTCCATACATTGTCATAGTTGGAAATCCATTATCCCATAAGTGCTCGCGGTTTTGATTGTATCTATGTATGTAGAGTGTGAGATGTAAGCGTTCTGCTAGATGATTATTTAGTTGTGGTTGATAGATACTATTATAATATCAAAAGTGTTTTGATATAAAGATTATAGTTTCTTTCAAAAGGATTTTTAATGTTAAATCAAGTGTTTTGGATTCTCATAAGGGAAAAACCCGTTCTGTGTTATATGGCGTGTTCTTATGAGACATCGTTTATTTTCTCAAACTGTTTTAAATTGTTTACCCACACCAGTCCCATGACTGACCTAGAGTTTATTTTGTTTTTTTTACCCTAAACTCTTGGGTACCCAAATTTGTACGGGCAATCAAGTAGTTCAGATGTTTAGAGATACTTAGAGGAGCTTGGAGTAGAAGGCTTCAGTTTTAGTTATCTAGTGTTATTTTCCACTGTGTTGCATTTGTAATGTACTATGATAATGGTATGTATATACCGATAAAATTTTGTATTCCAAAAGCTGTTATATATTATATTTTATTTCGTTGCGATGTGAGATTTTGTGTTGTTGTTCAATTATGTCTTCTATCTATTTTCTTCTATTCTATTTTTCTTTCCATTTCTCATCCTTTAACTTCTTTCTATTAATGATCCGGTAATTTCTGGTGTTTGGTTAGTCAATATGGTATTTGTATCGATAATCAGAATCGGGATAACGTCGGTTCGTTACAGGGGTATCAGAGCCTAGGTTGAGCGTGTACCTAGGCTTTGGTGGGGTTTACTCATTAGAAATAGAGTCAGCAGTACTCTAGAATGAGTTGAGTGTATATTTGAGAGAGCGTATTTGTTAATTGATTCGAAAGTTGTTTTATATTGTGTTGGCTAGTCCGTTGAGTGGTTTGTGGATTCTGATTGAATCGTGGGATGCTATGAAGTTGACAGGATTTTCTAAACACTTGAACAGAGAATTTAACACAATATTGTTTTAAAGTGGGTAAATGAAATAAATTTTTCCCAAAATTCTATTTTTGATAGAAAATGTAACACCCCACGTCCGTTAGTGTCATTCACAAAGGGAATGCACTAAGTTCTGTGGAGCATTTAGGGTAAAAGATGTAGATAAATTACAAGACAGACAGAAATTAAACAGCGGAAAATAAAACTTTGCTTTATTGATAAAATAGTTTGTACAAAGATTTCTTTACAATATCAGAGTGTCATCTGTCTTACAAAATAAAGAAGCATAAAAATACATTTATATTCCCCAATGTAGCAAGAACCAGCTATAGCATCTGAAAAGAGAATGCAAGCCAAACTTCGACAAATCTTCAAGCTGGGAAAGAGTGACAGTCCAACTTAACCTGAGCTATACTACTCCCTCCTCTTTTACCTGGGGGGAACGGAAGAAAAGAAGACGAAAGAAAAACAGAGTCAGACATAAAGCCTGAGTAAGTTCAGTAACTTCTCGCATGTGAACATGGAAAACAAAACGACATGAATTAACTGAATACAAGATTACACCATGACGATAGGGTCAACAAGATTAGACAAGGTAGTCCCAAGATATGCTAAGATAAGATAAACTGGATACACTCTAATACTTTCGCCGCTTCGCTATTTCCTTGTTATACTGGTTTCTATATCTCTACTCCGCCTATCTAATGTCCCAACTAGTAACGATAACGTGATCCCAATCCCTGTATTTTCTATTGCCTTCCGGCATACATTCATTATTTATTACCTAGATCAAATCTAGGGTTTTCTATCAAGTGCTTTCTAGATTTAACTAGAGTTTACGCTATCTGCTGAACGCTTCTCGGATTCAGGATTTATGCCACCTAGTCCAACTAGGGATTATGCTACCTGTCGAACAATGCCCCCAAGTCTAGGACACACTACCTAGAGTGGTATATGTTCCTATACTTCCCCACGCATGTATCGCGAATCGTTATCGCTTGTATAGATGCACATGTCCTGTAATGTGCGGTCCGAGTCCTGTGACAGGGCAAATCAAGGAATACAGAACTCGGTCGGGAGCTTTCAGATATCTGCCGATGCAGATGCTAAGGTCTGTTTTTATTCCAATGGCTATGGTCCCACTTGACCCCTCCCTCAACTAATGAAAGGCACACCATGAAAAATGAGAACTATACGCCGACCCCCGGTGCCCCTACTATCTTATGGCCATCCTCACCCATAACTAGATAGCAAGTATATGGTCTTTTGGAGTTCTCCGCTTTTCCGTTTCACGTATCTCGATTGACTGAAGATGGATAGTAGACGACGAGTTGCTACACAGGGCTACCGTTTCCTCGTCGAATCACGCTGGTCCATCCTAGTCTTTAGGTTGCCATATATTGCAACCAAGGCATACCCTCGGTTCTTCTAAAGCAGACCTTAACCTCTGTGAGCCCAGGAGAAACTTCTGCAGCCTCACAGAGGGATACCAAGAGTACCCTCACGTCCCCTCGAAGCCTCGGGCTTCGTAACCCAATTCGTTGGAGCCTTCTTTAAAATTAGATGGACGTTCGCTCCTTCTCGTGTTATACTAAGAATTACTACTTAGTTCTCTTTTTCGTCAAGTTGGATAAGTTCAGTGTCATTAGTCAAGCCAACTTAACCCTCTTTATTTATCCTGTTAAACAGGTTAAGTTTAATCAGTACTTCATGTTGACTTAACCCCACCACAAACCAAGTTATATTGGTTAAGTAATTCTTATTACTTAACCCTACCCATTCATCCTGTATTGGTTAAGTGTTCCTTTTTAACTTAACCTTGCCCATCTGTTTTAACTAACATGATATTAATGGTTAAGTATTATCCCTTCATGTTTTAAACTTAACCTTATTCATTTATCACACTCTGATGGTTAAGTGTTCAAGTTTACTTAACCCTACAGTCTAGTTCAACTAACACATCAAATTGGCTAAGTGTATTAAATTTACATAACCCCAACCTCTAGTCTAGTTAACATGTTAAATTGGCTAAGTGTATTAACTTTACTTAACCCCAACCTCTAGTCTAGTTAACATGTTAAATTTGGTTAAGTGTTCCTATGGACTTAACCCTCCCATTCTAGCTTAACTGTGTTAAGTTGGTTAAGTGTTCCTATGGACTTAACCCACCCATTCTAGCTTAACTATGTTAAGTGTCTGTATGAACCTAACCCCACCCATCGGTTTAGTTATCATGTTGAATTGGTTAAGTGTTTTAGTTAACTTAACCCTACCATTCTTGTTCTAGCTTAAATTAAATAAATTAAAGCCGCTACCACTCACATTAAACAGATATTGTTGCGATTACTGGATGTGCCGGTTGGTTCCGGGCAGGTTTACATCGCAACTCAGTCTAACCTCGGGTTAGGTGTATTCGTGTTTTCTATGTTCAAAAGGGTTTTGATTAATTTCCAAATCCGGTTTTGAAAGTAACCATCCCGTCCGTCGGATCTGTTAGGGATAGCCAGGGAGAGCAGGAAACTTGTATTTTCCAAACCCAAGCCTAGACACTATCCTCTCTGTCACCCTAGAACTTTCTGGTGTATTTATTAAAAGAGATGTCATTAATAAACCTTTCTTTTGTCTATAAATAAATTGTTAACAATTTATACTCAAAGTCCATTTTTTTTTTAATAAATTTGGCCTATACTATATTCATTTTCCATGCCCATTAGTATACTTATATTATAGGCCCAAGTCTTGACTTACCTATTATTTAACCCAACTTGCAGTTTTAGGCCAACTTAGGTCTAATATTCTTATTTCATTGTCAAAACTAGATTTAATATTCTAGTTTATAATTTATGGCCAAAACTTAGTCTATGAACAGTTTATCGTTTGTGACAAATTCTATAAGTAAATTACTCCTAATTTACTTATTCCATTATTACTCTTTTAATGTACATTGTCACATTTATTATTATGTCCCCTTTTCCTTTTTATCATATTTATATTTTTTGGTATGTAAATTATACCAGATTAAGTTTCACTAACCATAATTATTCTAAACATGACAATTACTCACAATTATGACTAAATTCAAAATGGTGCTAATATACTTATTATGCCAAATTAACTTTAATTTAGCCAATTCTGATTTAACAACCTAATTCACAGTTTATGGCAAAATTAGAATTATTATTCTAGTTTACAATTTTATGCCTAAAATTTAGCTTACTTGAAATTACTAAATTTAATATGTCATATTCCATCATTTATGTCAAATTTCCCAACTTGCATTTTAATAGGCATGTCATAATACACATTCCAAATTATGCCAATTAATATGCATTTCATGTTATACCCAAATCGTATTCCCATCGTTCGTATAATCGTGATTCATCCTAGATTATAGATAAATATAGGTTCGTGGAAAAAAAGGAATGAACCAAAATGCGATGAAAAGATAAATATAATAACTGGCATAGGATGATAATTTATTAATTTCAGATCTAACAAATTACACTGAATCAATTGATTTTAAGCATCGAAGGCCTATAGATCTGATAATATTATGACATGGAAAGGGTTGAATAAAAACATAGGTTCATGTATATGGGTACATCTAACTTAATAGACAAATTCCCATAATCAAGATCCAAGGATAATTAAGAATAGCTTGAATCGATAATCGGGTTTAGATCCAATATCACAGTCATAATCCTAGGCAATAATATCATGTTCATGAATCATAGGTAATTATCCACAATTGTCTTTGTTATAGTCATAGGCATTGGTTTATGTTCAAAGGCTTATGTTCATAGTCAAAGGCATATGGTTTCAACGTCCATAGTTTCATAGTCATAGTCTTAGGCATTGGAAATTTAGTCACAATATGTTCTAGGCCAAAATCAAGAATTAGATCCAAAGGTATGTACAAGCACAGATTCAATGAAATGATAAGGCATATTTCTTATATCCATTAATTTCATGTCACAAATAGAAAAATGCGTTCAGATCTAAAAAGTAACCAACTTACAGAGATTAGATTCGTAGAAAAACAGTCATTTGAATCTTCACTTGAATCCTAGCTTGTTTTGAATCTTCTCTTGAAAGATTTGAGCAGTATTTCCTCGTCTTAGATTTATATTTTATTTTATTTATTTAATTTAGAGGAGGAGAAGAAGCCATGTCCACCGAGAATTTATGCATCATAAGGTTAGAGAAGAATGGTGTAAAGAGAATGAGGCTAGGGGCTGTTTATATAGAGTTGCAAGTAAATGAGAGCCGTCGATGAAGCCAAGATTAATTCTAGCCGTTCGTTCTAAAGAGAAACCAATTATGTTCACCATTTCTTTCTTAATGTACATTTATTATTATTTGTCAATCCATATAAATACGTACATATTAGATACATCCCCCCTTTTCACACTTATTATTATTTTTGTATGCACATTGGATACATCCCCCCTTTACACACTTATTATTATTTTTATATGCACATTAGATACATCCCCCGTTTACACACTTATTATTATTTTTGTATGCACATTAGATACATCCCCCCTTCACACACTTATTATTATTTTTGTATGCACATTAGATACATCCCTCCTTTACACACTTATTATTATTTTTGTATGCACATTAGATACATCCCCCCTTTACACACCTATTATTATTTTTGCAACTTTAGTGTTAACAGAAAATTCGGGGTGTTACATTCTCCCCTCCTTTTAGGATTTCGTCCCCAAAATCTTCAAGTTAGGAAGAATGTGTCCTGCCATCCAATCATCCAACTACTCAATCATTCAATCACAAGCATCCATTGTCCTTAAAAAAAGACTTCTAATGCTTCATGATCATATGCATAGTGTGTGTACATGTCCTTATCTAATGCAAAATCAGGCGGTCTACTGATTCAGTTGACCTCCTTAATGCGATCCATGATAGTGCCATGCATCCATTATGTATGCAAAAGAACCCTAATGATACATATTATTTCTACATGCGTGCACAACCATTCATCCGAATGCAACATCCATATGATAACATAACCATCATACATCCATTAACGAAAAATAAACACGAATATATATGCAACATGAGGTGATTGAGCCGATCTAGTGCTTATGGTGTGTATATGCATCCACGAGCAACCACTTGCAACCATCAATCATAACATGTTTCAAATACATGTTTCCGTCCATTGGCTTCTACCTAAGGATCGATGATACGTCCTAGAGGATATACTTTGGAAAGAGGGAAACAAGTATGCGTAAAGCTCCTACAAAAAGAAATCAAGGATGTACCCTAAAGAAAAAGGGTATGATGCGCGTATCTAATCTTCAGTCTTCTAAGTCGCATCTTCTTGAGCTTCACTATTCTATACCTTATCTAATTTAACTTCACGATTGTGAAGTTTCTGACCTCTATTTCCAAAATAAACAGATGTCAACCATGGTACCAAGTGTATATATACTAGGATGATCAGAGGTCTCTCCTCCTAGCTTATCCATCATGCCATAACTATGAGGGTCAAAAGGTCACTACGTACTTTTTACCTCTCTTAAGGTTAGTCTTTTTTTTTCTATTTAGAGCGCCTGCCACAACAATCCATCTTTCACGCAAACCATCCTAGTCGAACTCGACATTCCTCAAGTACAAGCCCCAAAGGCCTAAACCAATATCAGACAAGCACCCAAGGAATATCTCCTCCGAATTTAGACGATCTACGTGAGATGATATTAGCAAACTCGATAGATACTCTCAAATCCCTACTAACCAAAAATAAATTGGTCGAACCACCAGAGACTCTAGTGGGATCTTTCTACTATACAAGTACTAAGGTGCAGAGACTCAACTATGGAAGTAGACATGAACAAATACGAAGCGCTAAAACCGAAAGAGTACAAACAGAAAAACTAGACTCTTCCAACAGAACTTTACTACCTTTCTCCTAGGTACGCTTAGAGGTGAAAGTATGTACTTGCCCTTCTAAAAATCTTGTTCCTCGTTCTTGTCCTTAATTATATGCCCTATTATACCCTAGTAAAGATACTTCCTCTTGTCTTAGGTTTTATAATTCCTTATCCTTGGGTTATGCTCCTTAGCCAAACTCCTTATCCTCTTCCGTGTGTAATCATGTTGACAAATCTCTCGAAAGCTGCCTCCATCGTACAGAATCCCCTACAAAGCTTGAAAGAAAACTGGCCGCAGGTGAAACTACTATGGCTATAGATGGAAGTCGGGCACTACTTTGCCCTTCGATGAGGTTACCTCCCAGAAAGCCAGGAGCCCCAGAGACTCAAGAAAGAAGGAAACGAGGACTCAAACAGAGAATCAAAAGATAGTGCTTATGGCTTTGGGGAATATGCCTTTTAAAACAAAACTTTTCTTTTGAAAATGCTTCTTTAAAAAAACTGTTTTGAAAAATAATTTTTCAAATCTTTATCTGATCTGGTAACCTTCAGCTCTGATACCACGTGTAACACCCCACGTCCGTTAGTGTCATTCACAAAGGGAATGCACTAAGCTCTGTGGAGCATTTAGGGTAAAAGATGTAGATAAATTACAAGACAGACAGAAATTAAACAGCGGAAAATAAAACTTTGCTTTATTGATAAAATAGTTTGTACAAAGATTTCTTTACAATATCAGAGTGTCATCTGTCTTACAAAATAAAGAAGCATAAAAATACATTTATATTCCCCAATGTAGCAAGAACCAGCCATAGCATCTGAAAAGAGAATCCAAGCAAAACTTCGACAAATCTTCAAGCTGGAAAAGAGTGACAGTCCAACTTAACCTGAGCTATACTACTCCCTCCTCTACTACCTGGGGGGGAACGGAAGAAAAGAAGACGAAAGAAAAACAGAGTTAGACATAAAGCCTGAGTAAGTTCAGTAACTTCTAGCATGTGAACATGGAAAACAAAACGACATGAATTAACTGAATACAAGATTACACCATGATGATAGGGTCAACAAGATTAGACAAGGTAGTCCCAAGATATGCTAAGATAAGATAAACTGGATACGCTCTAATACTTTCGCCGCTTCGCTATTTCCTTGTTATACTGGTTTCTATATCTCTGCACCGCCTATCTAATGTCCCAACTAGTAACGATAACGTGATCCCAATCCCTGTATTTTCCATAGCCTTCCGGCATACATTCATTATTTATTACCTAGATTAAATCTAGGGTTTTCTATCAAGTGCTTTCTAGATTTAACTAGAGTTTATGCTATCTGCTGAACGCTTCTCGGATTCAGGATTTATGCCACCTAGTCCAACTAGGGATTATGATACCTGTCGAACGATGCCCCCAAGTCTAGGACACACAACCTAGAGTGGTATATGTTCCTATACTTCCCCACGCATGTATCGCGAATCGTTATCGCTTGTCTAGATGCACATGTCCTGTAATGTGCGGTCCGAGTCCTGTGACATGGCAAATCAAGGAATACAGAACTCGGTCGGGAGCTTTTAGATATCTGCCGTGCAGATGCTAAGGTCTGTTTTTATTCTAGTGGCTATGGTCCCACTTGACCCCTCCCTCAACTAATGAAAGGCACAACTTGAAAAATGAGAACTATACGCTAGCCCCGGTGCCCCTACTATCCTATGGCCATCCTCACCCATAACTAGATAGCAAGTATATGGTCTTTTGGAGTTCTCCGCCTTTCCGCTTCACGTATCTCGGTTGACTGAAGATGGATAGTAGACGACGAGTTGCTATCACAGGTCTACCGTTTTCTCGTCGAATCACGCTGGTCCATCCTAGTCTTTAGGTTGCCATATATTGCAACCAGGGCATACCCTCGGTTCTTCTAACGCAGACCTTAACCTCTGTGAGCCCAAGAGAAACTTCTGCAGCCTCACAGAGGGATACCAAGAGTACCCTCACGTCCCCTCGAAGCCTCGGGCTTCGTAACCCAATTCGTTGGAGCCTTCTTTAAAATTAGATGGACGTTCGCTCCTTCTCGTGTTATACTAAGAATTACTACTTAGTTCTCTTTTTCGTCAAGTTGGATTGGTTCAGTGTCATTAGTCAAGCCTACTTGACCCTCTTTATTTATCCTGTTAAACTGGTTAAGTTTTATCAGTACTTCATGTTGACTTAACCCCACCACAAACCAAGTTATATTGGTTAAGTAATTCTTATTACTTAACCCTACCCATTCATCCTGTATTGGTTAAGTGTTCCTTTTTAACTTAACCTTGCCCATCTGTTTTAACTAACATGATATTAATGGTTAAGTATTATCCCTTCATGTTTTAAACTTAACCTTGTTCATTTATCACACTCTGATGGTTAAGTGTTCAAGTTTACTTAACCCTACGGTCTAGTTCAGCTAACACATCAAATTGGCTAAGTGTATTAAATTTACATAACCCCAACCTCTAGTCTAGTTAACATGTTAAATTGGCTAAGTGTATTAACTTTACTTAACCCCAACCTCTAGTCTAGTTAACATGTTAAATTTGGTTAAGTGTTCCTATGGAATTAACCCTCCCATTCTAGCTTAACTGTGTTAAGTTGGTTAAGTGTTCCTATGGACTTAACCCTCCCATTCTAGCTTAACTATGTTAAGTGTCTGTATGAACCTAACCCCACCCATCGGTTTAGTTATCATGTTGAATTGGTTAAGTGTTTTAGTTAACTTAACCCTACCATTCTTGTTCTAGCTTTAATTAAATAAATTAAAGCCGCTACCACTCGCATTAGACAGATATTGTTGCGATTACTGGATGTGCCGGTTGGTTCCGGGCAGGTTTACATCGCAACTCAATCTAACCTCGGGTTAGGTGTATTCGTGTTTTCTATGTTCAAAAGGGTTTTGATTAATTTCCAAATCCGGTTTTGAAAGTAACCATCCCGTCCGTCGGATCAGTTAGGGATAGCCAGGGAGAGCATGAACTTGTATTTTCCAAACCCAAGCCTAGAAACTATCCTCTCTGTCACCCTAGAACTTTCTGGTGTATTTATTAAAAGAGATGTCATTAATAAACCTTTCTTTTGTCTATAAATAAATTGTTAACAATTTATACTCAAAGTCCATTTTCTTTTCTTTTTTTTTAAAATAAATTTGGCCTATATTATATTCATTTGCCATGCCCATTAGTATACTTATATTCTAGGCCCAAGTCTTGACTTACCTATTATTTAACCCAACTTGCAGTTTTAGGCCAACTTATGTTTAATATTCTTATTTCATTGTCGAAACTAGATTTAATATTCTAGTTTATAATTTATGGCCAAAACTTAGTCAATGAACAATTTATCGTTTGTGACAAATTCTATAAGTAAATTACTCCTAATTTACTTATTCCATTATTACTCTTTTAATGTACATTGTCACATTTATTATTATGGCCCCTTTTCCTATTTATCATATTTATATTTTTTGGTATGTAAATTATACCAGATTAAGTGTCACTAACCATAATTATTCTAAACATGACAATTACTCACAATTACGACTAAATTCAAAATGGTGCTAATATACTTATTATGCCAAATTAACTTAATTTAGCCAATTCTGATTTAACAACCTAATTCACAGTTTATGGCAAAACTAGAATTATTATTCTAGTTTACAGTTTTATGCCTAAAATTTAGTTTACTTGAAATTACTAAATTTAATATGTCATATTCCATCATTTATGTCAAATTTCCCAACTTGCGTTTTAATAGGCATGTCATAATACACATTCCAAATTATGCCAATTAATATGAATTTCATGTTATACCCAAATCGTATTCCCATCGTTCGTATAATCGTGATTCATCCTAGATTATAGATAAATCTAGGCTCGTGGAAAAAAAAGGAATGAACCAAAATGCCATGAAAAGATAAATATAATAATTGGCATAGGATGATAATTTACTAATTTCATATCTAACAAATTACACTGAATCAATTGATTTTAAGCATCGAAGGCTTATGATCTGATAATATTATGACATGGAAAGGGTTGAATAAATAACATAGGTTCATGTATATGGGTACATCTAACTTAATAGACAAATTCCCATAATCAAGATCCAAGGATAATTAAGAATAGATTGAATCGATAATCTGGTTTAGATCCAATATCACAGTCATAATCCTAGGCAATAATATCATGTTCATGAATCATAGGTAATTATCCACAATTGTCTTTGTCATAGTCATAAGCATTGGTTTATGTTCAAAGGCTTATGTTCATAGTCAAAGGCATATGGTTTCAACGTCCATAGTTTCATAGTCATAGTCTCAGGCATTGGAAATTTAGTCACAATATGTTCTAGGCCAAAATCAAGAATCAGATCCAAAGGTATGTACAAGCACAGATTCAATGAAATGATAAGGCATATTTCTTATATCCATTAATTTCATTTCACAAATAGAAAAAGGCGTTCAGATCTAAAAAGTAACCAACTTACAGAGATTAGATTCGTAGAAAAACAGTCGTTGAAGTCGTTTGAATCTTCACTTGAATCCTAGCTTGTTTTGAATCTTCTCTTGAAAGATTTGAGCAGCATTTCCTCGTCTTAGATTTATATTTTATTTTATTTATTTATTTTAGAGGAGGAGAAGAAGCCATGTCCACCGAGAATTTATGCATCATAAGGTTAGAGAAGAATGGTATAAAGAGAATGAGGCTAGGGGCTGTTTATATAGAGTTGCAAGTAAATGAGAGCCGTCGATGAAGCCAAGATTAATTCTAGCCGTTCGTTCTAAAGAGAAACCAATTATGTTCACCATTTCTTTCTTAATGTACATTTACTATTATTTGTCAATCCATATAAATACGTACACATTAGATACATCCCCCCTTTTCACACTTATTATTATTTTTGTATGCACATTAGATACATCCCCCCTTTACACACTTATTATTATTTTTATATGCACATTAGATACATCCCCCCTTTACACACTTATTATTATTTTTGTATGCACATTAGATACATCCCCCCTTTACACACTTATTATTATTTTTGTATGCACATTAGATACATCCCCCCTTTACACACTTATTATTATTTTTGTATGCACATTAGATACATCCCCCCTTTACACACTTATTATTATTTTTGCAACTTTAGTGTTAACAGAAAATTCGGGGTGTTACAGAAAAGGAATAATTTTCTAGAATTATTATGATATATGGTAGAGTTGGTTGTTATTATTATAATCAATTGAGATTATAAAAATGGAATGGTTATATGTAACCAAATAGAATTTGTATATGAATGAAATATACAAATAAGATGAACTAAAATTGAATTCAAAACTAAAATTCAGAATTTAAAATCTCGGGAAGTTGGAAAATATTTTCAGAAGTATGTTAAAATAATATAACTTTGTTCTTGTAGGATTTTTTAACAAAAATCGTTTTGAATGGATTTTGGAAATGATAAAGGCCTGAACTCACTTCAGTGGCTAGAAAATAATTATGATGACTACAGCATCATTATTGTTCATTTTCGAGTTTCTAAGTGATGAATTGCAACCTTAGAATAATTTTGATGGAAATTTGCTTGAAAGAAAACATGTTCTGTTGGAAAATTCAAATGTTTTGAATTCGAGATGGAAATAAATATATGTATATATTTATGTGATTCCTAAAGGATTTGAAATAAAAACTCATGGATTTGAATTATGGAATTTAAATTTAACTTAAACAAGTTAAATGGATCGAAGTGAATAAATTGATTATAACCAATATGAATGTGAATTAATAAAAACCAAAAGTTTTGGTAGAACTAATTTTGTAGGAATATGAAGAGTTGAGTTCCAACATAAGTTGTTTTTGAAAATTTATTGGGTTTATAGCATTTCTCCTACCTTAGTAATTTCGAGGACGAAATTCTTCTAAGGGGGAAAGAATGTAACGACCCGGATTTTTGTTTTAAATATTTAATATTGTTTTAAATATTGAGTTGATAATATAAATGAATTTTTGTATTGAGTTATCAATTTAATAATCAAAATACGATTTAATTCGAATATATATAATTATCGTAATACGAGAATCTGAAATAATTCAATTTGAGATTTTTAATGAGTCAAAATGATTAACAAAAGCTTTATTTGAATATATATACGATAATAATATATGAAGGAATTAATTAATTATTTTGAATTTAATCTATATTAACGATTCAATATGGTTGCTAGATATATATGGTCATATTAAATTTCTAATCTGTTCCGTTGAGTGTAGTATAACGGATAACGTTGGAAACGTCGGCGGTTGTGTTTCGATTGGTGTTCATTACCGCAAATTATATTATTATAAAATTATGTGGATAGGATTAAAATCAAATCGGTATATATTTAAATAAAATAAAAATCGCTTTATCTCAAATCGAACCTATCACCTAATTATGCACTACATGCATGCCTATTTCCTTAATACCTAAGTTTTCCTCTTTATATATATGTGATTCCTTGTCTTCCTGTTTCTTTCTTCAGAAAAATGGATATACCGCTCCTCGCTTATTCTGAAAATCAGAAACTTCAATTAAAATAGCCATTTTCCCCATTCGAATTACAACCTATTGCCTTTGTATAGTTCCTTTCTCAAACCAGAAGATAATTTCCTTTGTTCCTCTTCCTCCCAGCAAACCAAAACCGTGTTTTTCTTCCAATCAAAAATCAAAATCAGTCCACCGTTATATATATATAATGAAATCAAGAATCACGATTTGGAATCATGAGTTGAAATCGTGCGTCCCCTAAAGAGCGACAATAGTTAAAAGCGCTCGCGTGGAGGTAAAGCCGATTGGTTCAATGCGATTGGAAATATCATCGCTTTGTATGGAGTTGAAGAGGAGATATGCAATTTGATGGAAGCGTTGGGGTTTCAGGAGGCAATGTTAGTTTGGAGGTGAAAATGGAGTTCGAACTAGGAGTAGTTCGAAATCTGTTAATGATGAACAAGGAGACCGAGGGTTCGAATGTTGAATTTTAGGGAGATCGGTCTTACATTGATGGGAATGGTGAGGATTTGTTAAGAGGCGTACTGAACGGGGTTGGGAATTGGCAGCGGTGGTGAGGTTGATCTGGTGGTGTGTAAGTAACAAGAAGATTGATTGTAAAAGAGGATGGTAGTTGACCATGAGATGTTTGATGCAATGCTGTAGTGGACTGATGGTAGCTTTTAGCGATGTTTGGGGATTTGTTTCATGGATTAACCGGAAGTTGGAGTAGCAATAAGGTATAAGTTTTTACGAATTTAAAATATACATGGAATAATTTATTTATTTATTTTAGTAGTGAATTTAAATTAATAATAGCTTAATCGTTAAAAATAAATAATTTTAAGTGCTTGATAAATCCATTTGAGACGATGCGGGTAAATTCGTAGCCGCGAGATATGGGATTTAAATTGGGTATTTAGCAAAAAGATAAAATCACGGTGAGTAAACTCACTCTCTAGTTTGATTATAATTTATTATAATCGAAATTTTATTATTGATATATATATATGTGTGTGTGTGTGTGTGTTGTTTGTTGGTTGATTGGTTGCATTGTTATTTATTGATAAATTGTGGTTGTTATATACATTAGTTATTTAGGGTTGATGTCTGGGGCTATATTATTTATATTGGTGGTTGGATATTTCCCGCAGTACTATTAGCGGATGCCCGCATTATCATTAGCGGATGATCCTATGCTCCCCACAATATGATAGTGGATGACCTTCTATACCGCGATATCTTGCCTCGAAGCAGGATGGGTTTAACGAACCGCAAATCCGTACTATCTGAGTTGACTACATACATCACACGTCCAACCCAATTATCACTGAAATACGAATCATTTTTTTTGAAGAAAATGGTAGAAGAAGAATAGAAATAACAACATAGAATCTCACATCGCAGCGGAACAAAATATAATATATCATAACTTTTGAAAAACAAAATTTTAACTGTATAACATACATTTATCAGTGTACAACGCTTACAACACAGTGGAATAAAAATACTAAATATCTAACACTGAAGCCTCCTGCTCCAAGTTCCTTTAGGAAAAACTGTAAAATCCTGAACTTGTAACAACCCGGAAAATCCGAACCAATTTAAAATTTTTATCTTGGCAATTTTAATGAAATTTTAATTTTTAAAATGAATTATTTTAAATAATAACAACAAGAAATTTATTTTGAATAGAATTAGAACATATATAATTATTTGAATGGACGTTAGAATATAAATATTTATTTTTAATTATAAAAGGAATTGAAAATGGCATGGTTGTTCGAAAATTCGATTTTAAATTTCAAGTGAATGTACAGGATTCAAAATAAGCCGGATTTTAGCAAAACCAAAAATAATAGAATCTATTTGAGAATATCTTTCCAAAGAATCCGAAAAATTGAAATTTCATAGCGGGGATAAAAAGTTATGTCCAACTGAAAATTCAAAATAGTCGTTATGGAATTTTGGCCCCTATAAATGGAAATTTTGCAAACGACCTCCATTTTTGACGAAACCACTTTTGTTGGATCTAGGATGTCGAATTATTGCTAGATTCCAAAATTTATGATTTTTCGAATCAATATGTGAGCATGGCAAAAGAAAACGCGTTTTAACAGTTTCAGTCAATTTCGATCGACCGGAAAATGGCCATTTTTCAAACGGTCTCAAAATTTGATGAAATTAGTTTTGTTAGGACCGTATCATCAATAAGAAGCTAGAAATAATTTTTGGGAATTTTTAGAGTTAATATGTGGTCCCGGTAAATTGAAATGTGCGTTCAAATTCAATATATTGATTTATATTTTGATTATAGCAAAAACTGATTGAAACAGCCGAAATGGCTTGCGATACATATCCCATTGTGTTCATAATGGGGTTAATTAGCTATGAGCGACACTCGGTGGGTCTCGTTTGGAGATCAAAATTTAAAGTTACTTTTTGGGAGGATAAATTAAATAAATTAGAAAATATAAAAAAAATCCCTTGCTGCTTTTTTTCCTATACAGTCAAACCCGTTACCCAATCCTCCCTTTCTCTCTTTCGTTCAAATCAATTTTAAAAAGAAACAAAAACCCACGAAGATGAAATCCGTCGCCGCCTGGGTGGGCCACCACGCCGCCTCCGCTTCTGTAATAACCCGGAAAATCTGGGCCAGTTTAAAATTTTTATTTTGGCAATTTTAGCGAATTTAGAATATTTAAAATAGATTATTTTAAATAAAATTGATGAGGAAATTTATTTTGAATATAATTCGATGTATATATTATATACGCCGTCGTTAGAATATAAATATTTATATATAATTATAAATAGAATTGAAAATGGCGCGGTAGTTCGATAATTCGATTTCAAACTTCAATTGAATGTACCGGGTGCAAAACAATCCGGATTTTAGTGAAACCAAAAACATTAGGATCTAATTGATAATATCTTTCCAACGAATCCGAAAAGTCAAAATTTCATAGCGGGAAACAAAAGATATGTCTAGTTGAAAATTCTGAATAGTCGCTATGGAATTCAGGCCCTTAAAAATGGGAATTTTGCAAACGACCTCGGATTTCGACGAAACCACTTTTGTTGGATCCGTGATGTAAAATTATTGCTAGGTTTCAAATTTCATAATTTTTCGAGTCAATATGTGAGCGTGGCAAAGGAAAACGCGTTTGACCAGTTTTAGTTGATTTTAATCGACTGGAAAATGATCATTTTTCAAACGGTCTCAGAATTCGACGAAACTAGTTTTGTTAGGACTGTATCGACAATACGAAGTTAGAAATAATTTTTCTATAATTTTTCGAGTTAGTGTGTGGCCCCGGTAATTTGAAATGTGCATTCGAATTGGGTATATAAAGGATTATATTTTAATTTAAATCAAAACTGATCGAAACAGCAAAACGGGATCACGATACATAACCCATTGAGTTCGGAATGGGGGTATTACGCTAGGGACGACAGTCGGTGGACTCAATTTTGAGTTCGAATGTAAAGATTGCTTTTTATGGAAAAATTAAATTAAAATAATATATATATTTATATGGTCAAACTCTCTTTCCTTCCTCCTCAGTCAAAACCCGATCCAATATAAAAAAACGCTCGAACGAAGACCTAGTCGCCAGGCCTTGCCGCCACCACCGCCGAACGATCAACGTCGCCGGACCCTGCTCCAAGCCACCACGCCCCGCTCGACCTCCTCCGCTCCACCGTTGCTCCAACGCCCCCTCTCGCGAAGGCCCACAGCCGCCGATCTCGAATAGAGAAACCCTAGCCCAAGTCGAGCCTGACCACCGCACGCCCCTGCTGGCCACCACCTCGACTCCGACGCGCACCCCGCCTCCGATCAAATCCCAGTAAGCCTTTCTGATATTTTTTGTTTTTTTGTCTTAGTTTATTTTAATAAAAAATCCGGTTTTTATCATAAATAACATTATAAAAGTAGGGTTTATATGTATGTAAATAAAAATTAGATTATATATATATATATATTAACATGGTGAAAACACTTTGATTTGAAAAGATAAAATAGCAAAGTAAAAATTCGATTTTTATATATTGAATAGCGAAGTAAAAATTCGATTTTTATATATTGAATAGCGAAGTAAAAATTCGATTTTTATATATTGAATAGCGAAGTAAAAATTCGATTTTTATATATTGAATAGCGAAGTAAAAAATTCGATTTTTATATAATGAATAGCGAAGTAAAAAATTCGATTTTTACATATGTAGAGAATACGGGCAACGAAGATGACAAAGATGCGATAACGATGAAGATTTCTATCAAAGAAGAGTCGAGATGGTTGGATAGCTATAGGTGAGAATTCCTCACCTTTCAATTTCTTTTTCTAGTTATATATATATACTAGGATGCAGACGGTGCTTAGTAGCACCCAACACAATCGTCCACAGACCATGGACTTGTTTGTTTGATTGCAAAAATTAGTTAAATCATTTGATTGAAATTGAACTGTGTGGTGAAATGAATGGATTTGATTGAGGTGTGAATGGCGTGGGCCTTCACTAGACCGGGGATAAGGCTAGGCCTCGTCCCGTTTCTAGTATCGTGCCGTTATGCCGCCGAAATTTTCTAAAATATGTTAGAAAATAAAAATATCATTTTATTGAATAAATGAACTGAATAGAATATTTTCATAGGTTGAATAAAATGTTTTATCGTTAAGAATATAATTTTTAACGTGAAAGTGAACAAATAAATATTTATAAACAAATCGGCCGATTTGTTTATATACACTGATTTGACTGACATTGATTGGGACGATAAAATTTTACACATCGCCCAACTGCACAAATAAAATCTGTGTTTGATTGTTTGAAACCCCACACGGGTGTTGGGATGAAATTTGAAGTTCACTCATCCTGATTGATTAAATATGTCGATCGATTGATTGACAGGCTGTTATAAGCGTTAGATATCTATATTTGATGCTTATACAGTGTAGTGCACTTTGGTTGATGGTTGATTATTTTTCAATGCTATTATATATGTGTGATGTATGAAAATCCATATAATTAACATTATATGGTAATTGATTGGGCCTCATTCCAATTTAGAAAATAAATGATATTATAATATAAATGTTCATGTGTTGACTGTACTCACCCGTTGAGATTAGTCATGTGTTGAACGAAATATTTTAATAATAAAATTTACATCTTTATCAATATAAAATAAAGGTTCATGTGTTGACTGTACTCATCCGTTGAGATAAGTCATGTGTTGAACGAAATATTTTAATATAGAAATATTTGAATAGGAAATATTTGAAAAAGAAATATTTGAAATAGAATATTTGAAAATAGAATGATATGAAGCCGTGTTGATTAGAGATGCGCCATTTTGACGTGAACGATGTTTATATCGATTTTACTCGTTTTAAAATGAATATTGAAAAGTGATTTCGAAATCGCATATTTTGAAATGAAATTTGAATTGAATTGAATAGAAAACGAATGTGATTTCAATTGAATATATAACAAATTTGATTCGAATAGAAAACCAATTTGAATTGAATCGAATAGAAAACCAATTTGAATTGAATCGAATAGAAAACGACTTTGGAATTGAGTTAAATTGAAAACGAATTCAAATTGAATTGAAAGCGAATTGAAATGAATTCAAATTGAATTGAAATTTGAATTGAATAGAAATGAATTTTAAAACGAATTTAAAAAGAAGAATTCAATTTTGATTTGAATTGAAATGGAAGTTGAAATTGTTTTTGAAACGAATTTAAAACTATCTATATAATTCGTTTAAAAAGAAATCGACGAAATATGTATTATATATATATATTATATATAATATAATGGGCCGAATAGAACGCGCCACGCCGCGGCAGTTCGCGAATTTCGACCATTTATTTCAAACAGACATTACGGGAGATCCGACCGTCGGATTCTCCTAAAACCGGAACCGTTGGGTTCGTATCGAAAAGAGCTTTCTAATGAATATTAGAAATTTGAAATCTAACGGTTGGATTTGGAATTATGTCCAAATCAAATTTGAAAAAGGTCGCTGTAAGTGCAGTTCGATGGCCGTTGATGGAAATCGACTGTACGGGCCTTGATAAAATTATTAAAAATAGTAATAATTTGTGTAAAATCATAAGAAATGATTTAGAAAGGATTGGGATGAAAAACTCCATATTTGAAAAGATAAAAATAGATTTTTATCGAAATGAACTAGTTTTGAACTAGAATTATAATTCTATTTATTTTCAAATAAATAAATTGAACTTGAAAAGGGTTTTAAAAATAACCAGAATTTCCAATGATTGCATTAGAGTGGATTTGAATCGAAATTGTCTTCGGAATATTTTGATGTTGGAATTCGTGATTATACAGATGTTGTTATGGAAATTTGAAAGATATATATTTATATCGTTATTTCCAATACGACATTTGTTAGTCGTAGAATTTGATATTGAATATAAGCCGATATATTTTCTATTCAGAGCCTTGTATTGAATATCAAATGTGGTTTTGGGTTTGTCGTGAATGGTGTCTTCACTAACACTGTTCTTGAACCCAGTTGAGAAAAGATTAAATCTTTTTATTTAGATTTAATGAAGTGTACCAATTAAATGATATTTAATTGAAATTGAATTGGTATTGATTTTTGGGCTTATCGTGAACAGTGCTTTAAATAACACTTGTTCTTTAACCCGATAATTAATGGAATGTGATTTTGGGTTTATCGTGAACCGTGTTTTAAATGACACTGATTCTTTAACCCAGTCGAAGATTAAAACTATGTGGAGTTTTAATGAATCTTTAATTATATTGAAATGATCGAAAATGGAATATCACCAGTTTTACTCCAGGCGATAGTTAAATCTTTAATTAGATTTGAACGTGTAATGGTAATTGAATTTACCGATAACACTGTGGTGTTAGATATGAAGTTTTACCAGTTTAACTTCATGGGATGAATAGGTTGGAATGGGAAATTAAAATAAATGATTACTTCGGTAAGGTTCGCTAATCCCGACTAGTTTGAATTGAGATTCAAAAATAGAATAAAGAATAGATTCAAGGAATTTATCTTGGATAAAATTAATGGGAACTTTTCCCTATGAATGTGAAATTTAGAAACTAACTGTCGGTTAGCCAAGCAGAATGGTTTTCTGGATATTGATCTGATGTTGGTTTCGGCCTTCGGGGTTAATATTTGGGAAATTATTCTCTTGATTAATTTACGGTTAGTGACTGATGAATTGGAATGAGGCGTATGTTGTGTTTGTGTAACACTTATTTAAAATATACGCGAGTTATTTGGAAAGACCGGGTTTATCCCATTCTGAATAACTGATACGACGATAAGTCGAAGATGAAGACGATGGTCGAAGACCGGAGGTCTTCACGTCGTTTGGGTGATTACTGATGATCTTGATTGGGCTGTACACCCAAGAAGATGGAAACAGTTGGTGATCGTCCAGACGTACTTGGAGATCAATGGATGTGCGGGGTACTAGGTGCCTCCGGTTTCGTTCAGCCCCAGAACGGACTTGTAAATGGACGGTGTGTCTGACATTGGATTTTAGTCCGTGTGATTGATCTCTATTAAATATATATCTGTTTGGCGGCGGAGAATTTATTCTCTTGCTTAACGCACTTCTCTGAGACGTATGAGCTCAGGGGTTATATATTGATAGATATCAATCGCATGGAGTGAATTGCCTGTGTGGCATGCTTAAGTGGAAAATGATCAAGGCTTCTGTTGAAAAGCAAAGTCTTGTGGTTGATGATCGAAGCAAGGCCTTTGTGGCGTAGCTTTGTGTAACGTTTACTTCGCGAGTTTCACACCCGGTATGAACCAAAAACGGGAGACGGACCTCAGGGGGGACATGCGTTTTCTTTCTAGCTAGGAGTGGCGTCAGTGCTTGAACTGGCTGACGAGTTTGACTCATGTGGATGTTGCTTATTATTACTTGCTGAAAAGCGAGGCGCCTCGTGATATCGGTTTCGGCCGATGCTTCTGGTCGGCTGACGGGCCAGGCTTACGCCCCAAAGGGCGGAGAAACGTGTTGTTCAGGCATTATAATCCACATTGGTGGACCGGCCCTGACGATCCATGGGGCAGTTGCGGCTGTTCCTAGACATGGGCTAGATTGTCTAAAATCGGTGAGGATCTTGCCCCTAGCCTCGGTTCATACCATAAATGATAACCCAACTTCCAATACGACGTCTTGCGGTTTTGATTGTAAACTTATATATGGCAACATAGTGTTATGGGACATTCATGCCGCCTATGATTGACACTTATGATTTGAAGTTGTTTTATACACTATGCATTTATAGCAGTATCAAATGATTTGTTTTAAACGTATCAAGCATTCTTTGGCTGTTATAAGGGAAAACCCTATCCCCCGGCTTGCGTTGCATTGTGTGATAGGACCTGGGTCTTATAACAGCTTCATTTTTCTTTATTTAGCATTGCGCTGTTTGTTTTATGCACTGGTGTTCTTGGGAGGAAACCCGTTCCGTGTTATACGGCGTGGTCCTTTGATTTACCTAACTTTAAAAATAAAGATTAATAACTGTTTTAGTTCTCACACCAGTCACATGACTAACCTGGAGTTTATTGTTTTAACCTAAACTCTGGGTGCCCTTATTTTGACACGGGCAGCTAGTAGTTTTGGTTTTGCAGATTTATATTCACAGGATCCTGGTTTACAGCTGGAACGATATCCGGAAAGCTTTGTATCCGTATATCTCCTTCTAGTTGTGTATTGTATTATTTTCCGCTGCGATGTATTTAAATGTAATTTAAATCTCTGATATTTCTGTGTAATATTCTTTTATACTCTGTATATTCTTGTAATCTGATGCATTGTTGTAATATACAGTGAAATGTTCTTTTGTATGCGATCTATTTTGTCTTGTCCTCACACGATAGGGCGTTTCGAACGGTCTGGGTCGGTTTAGCGACTGGTTCGGACCGAGCGAAATTCCTTGCCGTCACAGTTGGTATCAGAGCTTTGGCTTACAAAGCTCAGAGAACAAGGCACAGTAGAACCATACGAAAGAATTCATCAGAAATTGGATTAGTAATATCCATTGAGAATGACTCGTTAGAGATGGGATCAGTAGTATCCTAGAACGAGTGTGACGAGTATATTTTTAACGTGAAAACAAATTTTGTTTTGAAAATCTAAATCAAGTATCCGTATTTGATTATTTATTTGTATTGATTTGGACAGTCCAGTATATAAATATTTTGCATATGCGCCTTGCAAACGTATATTCGAAGTTTTAATATACTGGATAGATATAGAACCACACTCTAGTCACCCGGGGATGATCCTGATGATGGTGCATCATCATCAGCATTTACATTCGAGTGTCGAAGGTGTGATATCTTTATATTTCCATTAGACTGGTGTGAGAACCAAAACTAGATATGGCTTATTGTTGTAATTTGGCATCAAAATTCTGATTTTTGACTATGTATCAAAATTATGGATTTGAAACTCTAATTCACTAATTGATTGATGTTTGTGTTGTTTGTTTATTTGTTTGCTAATTTTTAACCATTTAGCCTAATTGAATCAAATATTGAATTATATTGAAAATTGGTCGCATTTGCTTGCATATACATGTACTTACATTGAACAGGTCATAGCAAGGAGGCTAGAGCAGAGAATAAAATTTGTTTTCCCGACAAATAGGTACATGTTTACTACATAATTTACTGTTTTGTTTGGGTGATGATGATTTTATGAGCCTATTGGCTAGCCGCTTGGCTTTTTCTTTTTCTTTTTGAGATTAGAAGGACCGGGGAAGCTATTTGAAATTCCCCGATGCTCCCGGTGCAGGGGAGGTTATGGCGAAATTTTTCGAAAATTTAGGGTGTTAGCCAAATTTTTGAAAATTTGAAAATTCTCAGAAACTGAAAAGTTGGAGAATGGAAGTTAGATCGAACGTAGAGTTGATTAATCAAACCACTTTCGACTTTGTTCCTTTTCGGGGACGAAAAGTTTTAAGTGGGGGAGATTGTAATAACCCGGAAAATCTGGGCCAGTTTAAAATTTTTATTTTGGCAATTTTAGCGAATTTAGAATATTTAAAATAGATTATTTTAAATAAAATTGGTGAGGAAATTTATTTTGAATATAATTCGACGTATATATTATATACGCCGTTGTTAGAATATAAATATTTATATACAATTATAAATAGAATTGAAAATGGCGCGGTAGTTCGATAATTCGATTTCAAACTTCAATTGAATGTACCGGGTGCAAAACAATCCGGATTTTAGTGAAACCAAAAACATTAGGATATAATTGATAATATCTTTCCAACGAATCCGAAAAATCAAAATTTCATAGCGGGAATCAAAAGATATGTCTAGTTGAAAATTCTGAATAGTCGCTATGGAATTCAGGCCCTTAAAAATGGGAATTTTGCAAACGACCTCGGATTTCGACGAAACTACTTTTGTTGGATCCGTGATGTAAAATTATTGCTAGGTTTCAAATTTCATAATTTTTCGAGTCAATATGTGAGCGTGGCAAAGGAAAACGCGTTTGACCAGTTTCAGTTGATTTTAATCGACTGGAAAATGATCATTTTTCAAACGGTCTCAGAATTCGACGAAACTAGTTTTATTAGGACTGCATCGACAATACGAAGCTAGAAATAATTTTTCTATAATTTTTCGAGTTAGTGTGTGGCCCCGGTAATTTGAAATGTGCGTTCGAATTGGATATATAAAGGATTATATTTTAATTTAAATCAAAACTGATTGAAACAGCAAAACGGGATCACGATACATATCCCATTGAGTTCGGAATGGGGGTATTACGCTAGGGACGACAGTCGGTGGACTCAATTTTGAGTTCGAATGTAAAGATTGCTTTTTATGGAAAAATTAAATTAAAATAATATATATATTTATATGGTCAAACTCTCTTTCCTTCCTCCTCAGTCAAAACCCGATCCAATAAAAAAAACGCTCGAACGAAGACCTAGTCGCCAGGCCTTGCCGCCACCACCGCCGACCGATCAACATCGCCGGACCCTGCTCCAAGCCACCGCGCCCCGCTCGACCTCCTCCGCTCCACCGTTGCTCCAACGCCCCCTCTTGCGAAGGCCCACAGCCGCCGATCTCGAACAGAGAAACCCTAGCCGAAGTCGTGCCTGACCACCGCACGCCCCTGCTGGCCACCACCTCGACTCCGACGCGCACCCCGCCTCCGATCAAATCCCAGTAAGCCTTTCTGATATTTTTTGTTTTTTTGTCTTAGTTTATTTTAATAAAAAATCCGGTTTTTATCATAAATAACATTATAAAAGTAGGGTTTATATGTATGTAAATAAAAATTAGATTATATATATATATATTAACATGGTGAAAACACTTTGATTTGAAAAGATAAAATAGCAAAGTAAAAATTCGATTTTTATATATTGAATAGCGAAGTAAAAATTCGATTTTTATATATTGAATAGCGAAGTAAAAATTCGCTTTTTATATATTGAATAGCGAAGTAAAAATTCGATTTTTACATATGTAGAGAATACGGGCAACGAAGATGACAAAGATGCGATAACGATGAAGATTTCTATCAAAGAAGAGTCGAGATGGTTGGATAGCTATAGGTGAGAATTCCTCACCTTTCAATTTCTTTTTCTAGTTATATATATATACTAGGATGCAAACGGTTCTTAGTAGCACCCGACACAATCGTCCACAGACCATGGACTTGTTTGTTTGATTACAAAAATTAGTTAAATCATTTGATTGAAATTGAACTGTGTGGTGAAATGAATGGATTTGATTGAGGTGTGAATGGCGTGGGCCTTCACTAGACCGGGGATAAGGCTAGGCCTCGTCCCGTTTCTAGTATCGTGCCGTTATGCCGCCGAAATTTTCTAAAATATGTTAGAAAATAAAAATATCATTTTATTGAATAAATGAACTGAATAGAATATTTTCATAGGTTGAATAAAATGTTTTATCGTTAAGAATATAATTTTTAACGTGAAAGTGAACAAATAAATATTTATAAACAAATCGGCCAATTTGTTTATATACACTGATTTGACTGACATTGATTGGGACGATAAAATTTTACACATCGCCCAACTGCACAAATAAAATCTGTGTTTGATTGTTTGAAACCCCACACGGGTGTTGGGATGAAATTTGAAGTTCACTCATCCTGATTGATTAAATATGTTGATCGATTGATTGACAGACTGTTATAAACGTTAGATATCTATATTTGATGCTTATACAGTGTAGTGCACTTTGGTTGATGGTTGATTATTTTTCAATGCTATTATATACGTGTGATGTATGAAAATCCATATAATTAACATTATATGGTAATTGATTGGGCCTCATTCCAATTTAGAAAATAAAGGATATTATAATATAAATGTTCATGTGTTGACTGTACTCACCCGTTGAGATTAGTCATGTGTTGAACGAAATATTTTAATAATAAAATTTACATCTTTATCAAAATAAAATAAAGGTTCATGTGTTGATTGTACTCATCCGTTGAGATAAGTCATGTGTTGAACGAAATATTTTAATATAGAAATATTTGAATAGGAAATATTTGAAAAAGAAATATTTGAAATAGAATATTTGAAAATAGAATGATATGAAGCCGTGTTGATTAGAGATGCGCCATTTTGACGTGAACGATGTTTATATCGATTTTACTCGTTTTAAAATGAATATTGAAAAGTGATTTCGAAATCACATATTTTGAAATGAAATTTGAATTGAATTGAATAGAAAACGAATGTGATTTCAATTGAATATATAACGAATTTGATTCGAATAGAAAACCAATTTGAATTGAATCGAATAGAAAACCAATTTGAATTGAATCGAATAGAAAACGACTTTGGAATTGAATTAAATTGAAAACGAATTCAAATTGAATTGAAAGCGAATTGAAATGAATTCAAATTGAATTGAAATTTGAATTGAATAGAAATGAATTTTAAAACAAATTTAAAAAGAAGAATTCAATTTTGATTTGAATTGAAATGGAAGTTGAAATTGTTTTTGAAACGAATTTAAAACTATCTATATAATTCGTTTAAAAAGAAATCGACGAAATATATATTATATATATATTATATATAATATAATGGGCCGAATAGAACGCGCCGCGCCGCGGCAGTTCGCGAATTTCGACCATTTATTTCAAACGGACATTACGGGAGATCCGACCGTTGGATTCTCCTAAAACCGGAACCGTTGGGTTCGTATCGAAAAGAGCTTTCTAATGAATATTAGAAATTTGAAATCTAACGGTTGGGTTTGGAATTATGTCCAAATCAAATTTGAAAAAGGTCGCTGTAAGTGCAGTTCGATGGCCGTTGATGGAAATCGACTGTACGGGCCTTGATAAAATTATTAAAAATAGTAATAATTTGTGTAAAATCATAAGAAATGATTTAGAAAGGATTAGGATGAAAAACTCCATATTTGAAAAGATAAAAATAGATTTTTATCGAAATGAACTAGTTTTGAACTAGAATTATAATTCTATTTATTTTTAAATAAATAAATTGAACTTGAAAAGAGTTTTAAAAATAACCAGAATTTCCAATGATTGCATTAGAGTGGATTTGAATCGAAATTGTCTTCGGAATATTTCGATGTTGGAATTCGTGATTATACAGATGTTGTTATGGAAATTTGAAAGATATATATTTATATCGTTATTTCCAATACGACATTTGTTAGTCGTAGAATTTGATATTGAATATAAGCCGATATATTTTCTATTCAGAGCCTTGTATTGAATATCAAATGTGGTTTGGGTTTGTCGTGAATGGTGTCTTCACTAACACTGTTCTTGAACCCAGTTGAGAAAAGATTAAATCTTTTTATTTAGATTTAATGAAGTGTACCAATTAAATGATATTTAATTGAAATTGAATTGGTATTGATTTTTGGGCTTATCGTGAACAGTGCTTTAAATAACACTTGTTCTTTAACCCGATAATTAATGGAATGTGATTTTGGGTTTATCGTGAACCGTGTTTTAAATGACACTAATTCTTTAACCCAGTCAAAGATTAAAACTAAGTGGAGTTTTAATGAATCTTTAATTAGATTGAAATGATCGAAAATGGAATATCACCAGTTTTACTCCAGGCGATAGTTAAATCTTTAATTAGATTTGAACGTGTAATGGTAATTGAATTTACCGATAACACTGTGGTGTTAGATATGAAGTTTTACCAGTTTAACTTCATGGGATGAATAGGTTGGGATTGGGAAATAAAAATAAATGATTACTTCGGTAAGGTTCGCTAATCCCGACTAGTTTGAATTGAGATTCAAAAATAGAATAAAGAATAGATTCAAGGAATTTATCTTGGATAAAATTAATGGGAACTTTTCCCTATGAATGTGAAATTTAGAAACTAACTGTCGGTTAGCCAAGCAGAATGGTTTTTTGGATATTGATCTGATGTTGGTTTCGGCCTTCGGGGTTAATATTTGGGAAATTATTCTCTTGATTAATTTACGGTTAGTGACTGATGAATTGGAATGAGGCGTATGTTGTGTTTGTGTAACACTTATTTAAAATATACGCGAGTTATTTGGAAAGACCGGGTTTATCCCATTCTGAATAACTGATACGACGATAAGTCGAAGATGAAGACGATGGTCGAAGACCGGAGGTCTTCACGTCGTTTGGGTGATTACTGATGATCTTGATTGGGCTGTACACCCAAGAAGATGGAAACAGTTGGTGATCGTCCAGATGTACTTGGAGATCAATGGATGTGCGGGGTACTAGGTGCCTCCGGTTTCTTTCAGCCCCAGAACGGACTTGTAAATGGACTGTGTGTCTGACATTGGATTTTAGTCCGTGTGATTGATCTCTATTATATATATATATCTGTTTGGCGGCGGAGAATTTATTCTCTTGCTTAACGCCCTTCTCTGAGACGTACGAGCTCAGGGGTTATATATTGATGGATATCAATCGCATGGAGTGAATTGCCTGTGTGGCATGCTTAAGTGGCAAATGATAAAGGCTTCTGTTGAAAAGCAAAGTCTTGTGGTTGATGATCGAAGCAAGGCCTTTGTGGCATAGCTTTGTGTAACGTTTACTTCGCGAGTTTCACACCCGGTATGAACCAAAAACGGGAGACGGACCTCAGGGGGGACATGCATTTTCTTTCTAGCTAGGAGTGGCGTCAGTGCTTGAACTGGCTGACGAGTTTGACTCATGTGGATGTTGCTTATTATTACTTGCTGAAAAGCGAGGCGCCTCGTGATATCGGTTTCGGCCGATGCTTCTGGTCGGCTGACGGGCCAGGCTTACGCCCCAAAGGGCGGAGAAACGTATTGTTCAGGCATTATAATCCACATCGGTGGACCGGCCCTGACGATCCATGGGGCAGTTGTGGTTGTTCCTAGACATGGGCTAGATTGTCTAAAATCGGTGAGGATCTTGCCCATAGCCTCGGTTCATACCATAAATGATAACCCAACTTCCAATACGACGTCTTGCGGTTTTGATTGTAAACTTATATATGGCGACATAGTGTTATGGGGCATTCATGCCGCCTATGATAGATACTTATGATTTGAAGTTGTTTTATCCACTATGCACTTATAGCAGTATCAAATGATTTGTTTTAAACGTATCAAGCATTCTTTGGCTGTTATAAGGGAAAACCCTATCCCCCGGCTTGCGTTGCATTGTGTGATAGGACCTGGGTCTTATAACAGCTTCATTTTTCTTTATTTAGCATTGCGCTGTTTGTTTTATGCACTGGTGTTCTTGGGAGGAAACCCGTTCCGTGTTATACGGCGTGGTCCCTTGATTTACCTAACTTTAAAAATAAAGATTAATAACTGTTTTAGTTCTCACACCAGTCACATGACTGACCTGGAGTTTATTGTTTTAACCTAAACTCTGGGTGCCCTTATTTTGACACGGGCAGCTAGTAGTTTTGGTTTTGCAGATTTATATTCACAGGATCCTGGTTTACAGCTGGAACGATATCCGGAAAGCTTTGTATCCGTATATCTCCTTCTAGTTGTGTATTGTATTATTTTCCGCTGTGATGTATTTAAATGTAATTTAAATCTCTGATATTTCTGTGTAATATTCTTTTATACTCTGTATATTCTTGTAATCTGATGCATTGTTGTAATATACAGTGAAATGTTCTTTTGTATGTGCTCTATTTTGTCTTGTCCTCACACGATAGGGCGTTTCGAACGGTCTGGGTCGGTTTAGCGACTGGTTTGGACCGAGCGAAATTCCTTGCCGTCACAGCTTCGTCACAGGGGACTGCAGCACCACCGCGCACCTCTCTCCCTTCGGCGCTTCCTTTCCCTCAGCCCCCCTTCGATCGACGAACCACCTCAGAAACCATCGCACTGACCACCAAAGCACCCTCACCTCCTCCAGCGTTCGGCGCCACCAACCCCACAGACTCCTTAGCCGGGAAACCCCCCTTCCTTAGAAAAAGGTGCGTTATTTATTTATTTATTTATTTAATTCAGTCTTTAAATACTTTAATTAGTTTTGATTATCAAATAAAAACCTGACTTTTGTGTGGAAAGAGAAAGTATGCAAGCATGATTTATATTTAAGAAAGACTAGATTTTTATGTCATGAAAAATATGATTTTTTTACTTTATAAATGGTAAGATTTTTATGTGTAAAAAGAATATATCTTTATATGCAAAAAAGATTTGATTTTTATTTAGAAGAAGATGTGATTTTTAGAAGTAAAAAGATATGATTTTTATCGTATATGAAATTTAGAAAAGTTTGGATTTTTAAAAACTAGAAAGACGAGATTTAAAAAAAAATAGAACGATTAGATTTTTACAATGTTAAAGATTAGATTTTTATGATGTAAAGATAAGATTTTTAATTATTTGAAAATATGATTTTCATATATAGAGAGTGATATAAAAATGTAATATTTAGTAGAAGAAGAGCGATATATAAATATAATCTTTAGTAGAAGAAGGGCGATATAAAAATATAATCTTTTCCATAGAAGCAGCGTTATAAAAATAATTTTTATAATGAAGTAGCGATGTAAGAATATGATTTTTATATAGAAAACTGAATTGTCAAAATGTGATTTTTAATGTCAACTGATCGAAACAGATGACGATGGAACGGAATAAAATGAATTTCCAACTATGACAAGGTATGGAACCACCTTCCGATAGTGTATATTTGAGGAAAATACACTGGGTTCAACAAGAACATCTTGTAACCCGGCCATACATGACCGACCACTCATTTCGCTTGAGTGTATCGAATGTATATCACCAACGGTTGGGATCAGCAACCGTTTTCCCGAATGGTACAGCATCAAATAGAATAAAGTGTGAAATGAATTTTTCTAGATAGGTGATAATACAATATAATTGGGAGCTACCCACTTAGCCATGTTGTCTGCCTGATTTTTGTCATTTCCCGGTTGTTGAGGCCTGAGGCTACGATTTGTTACCATTCTTTGATAGCACAATCACTTTGAATGCCACATTGTCAGGTCCGTTAATCATTAATTTATTTGCACAAATATATTCTGGATATTATGCTAAGAGAATAAATTCTCCGCCACCATATATATTTATACAGACCAACATATGCGATCATTGAAAATACTCTGTTAGACATTCGTCCATATACGTTCGTTCTGGGATTGAACGAAATCGAAGGCACAATTTCCATAAATAGAAAAAGTCCTTGCACTCTACTTCATCTTCAATTATCTTCACATAATCTAATACGCAATGCTACTGCCAATACGGAGTGGTTCTCGGATAATAATCTAACCGGTCTCTCCATATTGACAACGATATTGGTAAACACTTCGATAGTCGGTTATTTAACTATCGAAGAAAAACAAACATTCATTCAAAGCATCAAACAAATCACTGGCCTTTTAATTAATATTTAATTAAAACACTTCTCCATTTCCTTATCTGTATTCGTTAACACGATATTTTCGATAATCATCTTGGCCTCTTATGTTATTAGGAAAACATTTCCATATATCGCCTCCTTTTATTTTCTAAACCTAGAAAATGTATTCTATTTTGGAAAATATTCCAATTACTTATCTCTTTCATAACCATTCATTTATTTCAATACTTAGGAAATAATTATCTTTATATTTCCCAAAATTTCACTTACTTGGGTTAAATCGACTATTATGTAAAACATCGTTACAAACAACCCAAGATAATGCATTCAACTAACTCGTATTCATACATTTCTCTTCGAGACAGGATCTTGCTATTTATCGGTTAAAAATGAAATCAAACAAGTTGGGGTATAACTACCTCTCAGACCTTGACCGAAAACATCCTTAACTTCAAAACCGATAAGACCACTTACCTCGAATAATCAACATCATGAAAATCAATTATTCATTTTTAAAACGGTACATGTTTCTCTTTCTAATTTTATCAGATTTAATTATAGATTTCGTTTTTGTGCATAATATTATATTTTTAAGTTCGTTTCCTTATCGAATTCTATATATATCGATACTTGATTTCTAGTTATCCAATTTTCTTAAAAATATTCTAACTCCTTAAATTTCCAAAAAAAATCGACATAACCTCCTTTGTACGGGTCACTCGGTACAACTACAAAATGCCTCTATCAGCTCTCTCCATTCAAAAAGAAAATAAAAAAGCCAAGTGGCTTGCCGATTTGGCGCATAAAACCTCATATGGAATTTAAACATGTACCTTTTTGTCGGGCGCTAAATTTATAAACTTCATTCTCTTGATTCCAAGATGGAGAGACCGGTTGGATTATTATCCGAGAACCACTCCATATCGGCAGTAGCATTGCGAATCAGATTATATAAAGATAATCGAAGATGGAGTAAAGTGCAAGGACTTTTTCTATTAATAGAAATTATGCCTTCGGTTTCATTCAATCCCAGAACGAACGTAAATGGACGAATGTTTGACAAAGTGTTTCCAATGATCGCATATTTTGGTCTGTGTAGATATATATGGTGGCGGAGAATTTATTCTCTTAGCATAATATCCAGAATATATTTGTTTAAATCAATTAATGATTTACGGATCTGACAATGTGGGATTCAAAGTGATTGCGCTATCAATGAATGATAAGAAATCGTAGCCTCAGGCCTCAACAACTAGGGAATGACAAAAATCGGGTAGGCAGCATGGCTATGTGGGTCGCTCCCATTAAGGTTTATAATCACCTATCTAGAGAAATTCCATTTACTTATTTAATCTATCGATGCTGTCCTTTTCGGGAAACCATTGCTGATCCCAACCGTTGGTGATATACATTTGATACCTCAAGCGAAATGAGTGGTCGGTCATGTGTGGACCGGGTAGCAACATGTTCTTGTTGAACCCCAGTGTATCCACTCTAGAGTACACTGATCGGAAGGTGGATCCATACCTTGTCATGTTGGAAATCCAATCTCCAATAAGCGCCATGCGGTTTTTGATTTTATATTATATATGGAGCGTGAGATGCAAGCATTCTGCTAGATTCTATTTATTTGATGTAGACATTATTATAATATCACTGGATTTGATATCAAAAATATTTTGGGTTATCGTAAGGTAAAAACCATCAGTGTTTATGTGTGGATCGGTCTTACGATTATCATTTCTTTCAAAAGGATTTTGAAAGTTAAACAATTGGTTGGAGTTTACTCACACCAGTCCCATGACCGACCCAGACTTTATTTTGTTTCGTTTTCCCTAAACTCTTGGGTGCCCATATTTGTACGGGCAGTCAAGTAGTTGGTATTTTAGAGATTCACTTGGAGATGCTTGAAGCAGGAGGCTTCACCTGTTAGCTATAGACTACCATATTCCGTTGTGTACCATGTTTGTATCTGGAAACATGTGTTTATAACTGTTCCAGAAATAGTTGTTGTGCTTTGATGATGGTATGTATATAAAGTTACCGAAATGTATTTCAAACTTTATGTTACCTAATATATTTTATTCGTTCCGCTGTGAGTTTATGAACTTCGTTTTCTTCTATTCTAATATTTCTTTCTTTCTATTTCTCATCCTCTAACTTGTTTCTAATAATGATTCGTATTTCTGTGCAGTTTGGGTTGGACGTGTGATGTATGTAGTCAACTCAGATAGTACGGATTTGCAGGCCATTACATACAAAATGCCTCTCTAGGCTCTCGCCATTCAAAAAGAAAATCATAAAGCCAAGTGGCTTGCCGATTCGGCGCATAAAACCTCATATGGAATTTAAACATGTACCTTTTTTTGGGCACTAAATTTATAAACTTCAATCTCTTCATTCCATACCTGTTTAACATATATCCAAATATTTCTATTTGGTTTCAACTCAATCCATTTGTCTTAACCCAATTTGCTAATTTATTTTCTAATTAGCTATTTTGCCTACTTCACTTCTTAATTAACATATCACGTTCAAATACACTTTAATTTGCTTATAAACCAATTGAATTCCATTTTCAATTCAAGTTGCATATTCGATTTCGAATATGAATTTACAAACCCAATTTACTTATCCAAAGCTCAATTTCAATTCAAAACTCCAATAATTTATTATTCTTCAAATTAGTTAATTCTATTCAATAATTAACAAAAATCTGATTTTTGTTTCAAAAATCATTTCATTACTCCACTTGAGTTCAGATATATTTTATAACTCAAATCTGGATTTTTCTAAATAGAAATTCGGATTTTATTTGCTTAAAATCCTTTAATTTATTTAAATAAACCATTATGGTTTTTAAAGAGTTACGGCGCTGTTTTTCTGAAAATTCTGATTTTGACATAACTCAAAATATATACGAAGAAATTCAGAATTTTCTCTTCCATTAGAAATCTATTATTCAATCAGTCCTGACGATTCTTGTTTCACAGAATTCCGATTTAAATTGAGTAATGTATACTCAATTGATGTTTGAAAAGCCAATTTACGAACTACCGCGCTGCGGCGAGTTCATTTCAATTATATTAATATACATAAACGTTTAAACTTCGTTTAAAATAAATTCAACTCCATTATAATATATTTGAATATATATACACACACATATTAATCCAATTTTCCTAATCTGGCTTAAGTACTCCGATTATCCTTAGTCGTTGATTATTGCAGCACTTAATTATAAATTCAATCACAACTTCATTTATTATATTAATTTCCAATTCTTTTACGAGTAAATTACTTTACAAAATTCAATGAAATCGTATCCCAAATAAAATTACTTAGACTTATCTCAATTCGTTTTTATATTCCGATTATCGAAATAAAACCCGTCATTCCCTTTCTGAAACGATTTCCAATTCATGGTTAAATTCATATTTGAATTTAAATTTCTAAATTATCAAATGATAATTTATCTTTCTTATTTATAAACGTTGTTTATAAATTTAATTTCCTTATTTTATAATTAGAACAAGTTTCCATTTCGATTCCATTTCAAATTCTATTTCCAAATTCATACTTGAAATTAAACCTTTAAATTATCTAATGATAATTTATTTTACTAGATTTATAAATATCGTTTATAAATCCAACTTCCTTGTTTTGTAATAAAACATGTTCCATTTCAAAATCTGTTTGAAAACCAAAATCTTATTTGGAATATTCTATTTATTAAAACTTATATATATCACATAATTTATTTTCTTATTTAATTTTAGTTCTATCTCATACGATTCCAATATATTTTTTTAAAAATATTTTAATTAAATAAATTCGATCTAATCGAATTCAAATCATAAGTCCATACGGATTTATTTTAATTCAGTTTATATTCTGAACATCAGAATAGATTTTATCGTTTACTATTTAAAACGATTTCCAATTCTCATTTTTATTTCACATTTGAATTTAAATATTAATATTAATATTATCCAGTGATAATTTATTCTCCTCCATTTATAAACACCATTTATAAATTCATTTCAATTCCCCGCACTATTTAATTTATAAATACATTGTAATTCTCTGCAATAATTAATTTATAAACACCGTTTATAAATTCAGTACTTGTTTTTATTATTCAAAACAAGTTATCATTTGTTGTCCATTCAAATTTCAAATTCTTTTTTGGAAAAAAATAGAATTTTCCATTTACATCACAAAATTCCTTTTCATGACATTTTTATAAATTAACATCTAGGCCCAGTGATATTTAATCAATCAACAATAACCAATTATCAATCACAGGTTTTGTAATACATCATATACGATAATATATATGAAAACAAACAAATAATAATATTTTTGAGGAATCCAGTTGGATCCCTCTAACCTGTTTTCCTGCATCCACAGACGTTAGCCAACATAAATAATACCCATCCTACTTCAAGGCAGGATATCGCGGTATAGAAGGTCATCCACTATCATAGCGTGAGGCGTATATGGTCATCCGCTAATGATACCGCGGGCATCCACTAATGGTACTGCGGGAAATATCCAAACCCTAATATATATATATATATATATATATATATATATATATATATATATAATAACCACAAACACCATTCCTAAATAACTAATATATATTAAATAGCCATAATAATATTTCAGTGCATGCAAACAACCAACGAACAATTATTTTAACGAATAAAATAACTCTAAATAAAAATATGAGTGAGATTTACTCACCGTGATTTTTATTGCAATCCGCTCCCATTTTAAATCAAATCGAATCACGTTCAATTAAATTTAAAACCCTTGCTATCTCCAACAAATTCCAAACTCGATTCCATCGCAAGCTTAAGCCATTTGGAATCCAATGAATTTCATCTTTCATTGAAACTGTTAGTGTAAGAAGTGTTATTATTAATAATCTTTTTTTTCTTCCTTTAGTTTATATGTATATGTGTATATATATGTATGTATGTGTATATATATATATATGAATGCATTACACAGTTGATACAAATTAAATGTCATTAATAATTAATAGTTAAATTCAGAATTGACCGTACTTAATTTATGCCGAACAACCTAAACCGAGGGTGCAACAACAACCATCAACAAAAGTAGATTTCCAGAAGCCCTTATCTACCTTATGCACCCATCACCATTGTTTCCAATCAGCCTCATTTACTTCATGAACCACACGTCCCTGACTTCACACCTGCATTCATCCATACCCCAATATCGTAGTCCCATAACCACATAAACACTCCACTGTCGATCCTTCCAAACCACCCCAAAAATCAAAGATCGAACCACTTAAAACTATTCAGTTCGAACTTCATTTACTGACTTCAACCAACGCATCCAGTCACCCACCATATCCCATGACCTTCATCTCATCGCCCCTGTCGGCGCTTTGATGTTTCCGCACCCCTTCTCTCTGTCTCATGGCCTAAATCGCCTAGAATTGATCGCTTCAAATCTTCCAATTTGAACAACAAGATCGTGACTTTACTCCCCCTAAAACACGCTACTACAGGCCGCAATCGAGGTTACCACCGGATCGCACTTCATCTACTTTCCGAGCTCGCTGCTACAATGATAGTGCATCACTTACCCAATTCGAACTCCACCCCTAAATGGTACTCCACCCTCCCAAAAACTCACAATGATCTTCCTATCGAGCAAATCCATCAAGTCGCAACAACCAGCATCGCTCTTTCCCAAAACCGCAACATCCCTTTCCTCTAACCACACACCTAATTTCGCTTCGGAACCCTTCAAATTTCAATGCGAGATATTTTGGCTCAAAGTCGAGCCCTGAGATCTGCTAGTTCACCCTCGAAGCTTATAATCACCATCACGATGCCATGAGTGGTCTCCATTCTTCACGGATCGACCCTTAGAAATTCGAATTGAATTCGAATCCCTTTTTTCCCCATTTTTATTTTTGATTTGAAGATTTCAGAATTGTTTTGTCTGAGGAGGAACAAAAAAAATAAAAGGAATTAACGGGAAGGTTTGCTCGTGTATTTATAAGTAATACTTACTTAAACCCGAAGAAATTATGGTTTGCATTAGTTTATAGTATAGGGTAGGTAAGGTACATATAAATTAAATTTTGATTTGATTTCTATTTAATGCGATTAGACACAAAGGGATTTTTATTTTATCTAAATGGATTCTGATTTGATTTGATCTTATCCATTAATCAAATATTATGGGGTTCGCAACTTGAAACTGTGAACCGCTATTTTAAATGCACCGACCGACGTTTAAATATCCTAGCGTTATACTGAACTCAACAGAATATATTCTAGAATTTAATTTGAACGTATATACCATATTAAATTAATATAATATAATTTAAATTCAGAAACCGTTAATTCTTTGATAATAAATTATTTATTATTATCATTTATTGTCAAATACAATTTTTATTGATCATTTGAAATATTTTGACTCCGTTTTAATATCGAATTAAATTACTTCAGATTCTCGTATTACTATAATTATTTCAGATTCAACAATTATATATATTCGAAATAAACCATATTTTGTTTATTAAATTGTTAACTCAAAGGTGCATACCCCCCCAAAGGCTCCCGTACTCAAGCGAGAGGACTTCCCAGGCAGTCTCCCGCCTAGTACTATTCTTAGGACTTTCCGGGTTCTGGGGGTGGTCGATTAGTGCGCACAGCCTTTCCCTCACATAAGTGAAGAGGTCGGGACTCGAACTTGCGCGCTCCAGATTACCAGCTGGATAACCTTACTATTGCGCTAGGCACCACCTTAAAATGATAACTCAAAATAAATAAATAAAATCGATTTATATTATCAACTTAATATTTAAAATAATATTAAATATTCAAAATAAATCGACCAGAAAAAATGGGTCATTACATTCATCCCCTCTTAAAAGAATTTCATCCCTGAAATTACTAAGGTAGGAAAATGCTACAAGTCCCTTAACTTTTCAAAATCTCTCTCATGTTGAAACTCAACATTTTATATGTCTACAACTTTAGTTCCAACCAAACTTTTGGTTTTCATTTATATTGCACAATATATATCCTTACATTCATTTTATCTGAATAATTTACAACCAATTCATATTCCATTCAAATTGATTTTAATCAATTTATTCACTTCAATCCATTTAACTTGCATAATTTGAATTTAAATTCCAAATTCAAATTCCCGGGTTTTTATTTCAAATCACTTCTGAAATCACATAAATATATACATATATTTATTTCCATCTCAAATTCAAACATTTGAATTATCGAACAAATTTTTCTTTCAAAAAAATTTCCACCAAAAACTTTTCTAAGGTAGCAATTCATCACTTAGAAACTCGAAAATGAACACTGATGATGCTGCAGTCATCATCAGAATTATTTTCCAGCGACTGAAGTGAGGTCAGTGCTTTATCACTTTTAAAATCATCTAATATGATTTTTAATTAAAAATCATTCCAAAACAGAGCTATATTATTTTTAATATACTTCATAAAATATTTTCCGAACACACAGGATTTTAAAATCTTAATTCTAATTCAAATAATGAAACTAATTTTAATTCATCTCATTTGTATATTTCATTCTTATACAAATTATGTTTTGGTTATATATAACCATTTCAATTTTATAATTTCATTTGATTATAAAAATAACAATCAACACATCCCTATAACATAATAAATTTCAGAAAATTATTCCTTTTCTATTAAAACTAGAATTTTGGTTAAAATATTTCATTTACCCACTTAAAAACAATATTGTGTCAAATTTCTCTGTTCAAATGTTTAGAAATTCTTATCTACTTCGTGGCGTCCCACAATTTGATCAGAATTCATTAACCACTAACCATACTAGCCAACACAATAAAAAATAGTTTTTACATGAAATAACAAATATGCTCTCTCTCGTATATATATATATATACACACATATATATATACACACACACTCAACTCAGTCTATGGTACTGCTGACCCTATCTCTAATGTGCACAACCCCAACAAAGCCTAGGTATTCGCTCCACCTAAGCTCTGATACCAACTGTAACGAACCGCAAATCCGTACTATCTAAGTTGACTACATACATCACACGTCCAACCCAAATATCATAGAAATACGAATCATTTATTTTAGAAGAAAAAGGTAGAAGAAGAATAGAAATAACAACACAGAATCTCACATCGCAGCGGAACAAAATATAATATATCATAACTTTTGAAATACAAAATTTTAACTGTCACTTATCAGAGTACAACACTTTCAACACAGCGAAATAAAAATACTATATATCTAACACTAAAGCCTCCTGCTCCAAGCTCCTTTAGGTGAATCTGTAAATTCCTGAACTACTTGACTGTCCGCACAAATTTGGGCACCCAAGAGTTTAGGTAAAACAAAACAAAATAAACTTCTGGTCAGTCATAGGACTGGTATGAATAAACAATTTAAAACAGTTTGAGAAAATAAACGACATCTCATAAGACCACGCCATATAACACGAAACAGGGTTTTCCCTTATGAGAATCCAAAACACTTGATTTAACTTTCAAAATCCTTTTGAAAGAAACGATAATCTTTATATCAAAACTCATAATAGTGTCTAAATCAAATAAATAGAAATCTAGTGGAGCGCTTTCATCTCACGCTCCACATATATAATATACAATCAAAACCGCGAGCACTTATTGGGTAATGAATTTCCAAATATGACAAGGTATGAAACCACCTTCCGATAGTGTATCTCTAGAGGAGAATACATTGGGTTCAACAAGAAAATCTTGTAACCCGGCCATATATGACCGACCACTCATTTCGCTTGAGTGTATCGAATGTATATCACCAACGGTTGGGATCAGCAATTGTTTTCCCGAATGGGACATCATCAAATAGAATAAAGAATGAAATGAATTTCTCTAGACAGGTGATAATACACCCTAATTGGGAGCTACCCATTTAGCCATGCTGCCTGCCTGATTTTTGTCATTTCCCGGTTGTTGAGGCCTGAGGCTACGATTTCTTACCATTCATTGATAGCACAATCACTTTGAATGCCACATTGGCAGGTCTGTTAATCATTAATTGATTTGCACAAATATATTCTAGATATTATGCTAAGAGAATGAATTCTACGCCACCATATATATTTATGCAGACCAACATATGCGATCATTGAAAATACTTGTCAGACATTCGTCCATATACGTTCACTCTGGGATTGAACTAAACCGAAGGCACAATTTCCATAAATAGAAAAATTCCTTGCACTCTACTTCATCTTCAATTATATTCACATAATCTGATTCGCAACGCTACTGCCAGTACGGAGTGGTTCTCGGATAATAATCCAACCATTCTCTCCATATTGACAACGATATTGGTAAACACTTTGATAGTCGGTTATTTAACTATCGAAGAAAAACAAACATTCATTCAAAACATCAAACAAATCACTGTCCTTTTAATTAATATTTCATTAATTAAAACACTTCTCCATTTACTTATCCGTATTCGTTAACATGATATTTTCGATAATCATCTTGGCCTCTTACGTTATTTGGAAAACATTTCCATATATCGCCTCCTTTTATTTTTTATACCTAGAAAATGTATTCTATTTTGGGAAACATTCCAATTACTTATCTCTTACATGACCATTCATTTATTTCAATACTTAGGAAATATTTATCTTTATATTTCCCAAAATTTCACTTACTTGGGTTAAATCGACTGTTATATAAAACATCGTTACAAACAACCCAAGATTCTGCATTCAACTAATTCTTATTCAAACATTTCTCTTCGAGACTGGATCTTGCTATTTATCGGTTAAAAATGAAATCAATCAAGTTGGGGTATAACTACCTCTCAAACCTTGACCAAAAACATCCTTAACTTCAAAACAGATAAGACCACTTACCTCGAATAATCAACATCATGAAAACCAATTACTCATTTTTAACCCGTATATGTTTCTCTTTCTAATTTTATCAGATTCAATTATAGATTTCCTTTTTGTTCGTAATATTATATTTTCAAATTCGTTTCCTTATCGAATTCTATATATATCGATACATGATTTCTAGTTATCCAATTTTCTTAAAAATAATCTAACTCCTTAAATTTTCGGAAAATTTCGCCGTAACCTCCTTTGTACGGGTCACTCGATGCAACTACAATGTAACGACCCAGATTTTTGGGCGATTAATTTTGAATATTAAATATTTATTTTAAATATTTATTTGATAATATAAATAAATATTTATATTTAGTTATCGATTTACAAAATGATTTCGATTTAATATCGAACATATTAAATTATCGTAATACGAAATATATTGAAATCGAAGTTAAAACTGAATCGAAATGATTCAGATGATTAGTGTCAGTTCTGTTTGGATATAAAAGCGATAATAATAATTTATTGTCAAAGAATAACTTATTTTGAATTTATTTTATATAGATTTAAAATAATATCTTCGCCATATGATCGAATAGAGCTTTGAATTCTATTCCTAGTGTGTTCAGAGTAGCGGTTTAACCCTAGAAGTGTTGGTTGTTGTGGTTCAATTGTATTCAGAACCCTGAAATATATTATAAATTTTTTATGGATAAGATCATAATCGAATCAGAAATCAAATCGAAATCTATTTAAAAAGAATAAAGATCCCTTTATTTCAAATTGCATTAAACATAAATCAAATTGAAATTTGATACACGTTACATCAGCCACCTATGTTGTACAGCAAGCCTACTACCTATTACTTGGGTGCTAAGGGTTATCGATTATATATACACGATGATCTCTTTCTTTTCTTTTTCTCTTCTGTCTTGCGAATGAAATGAATTCCGTCAAAAGGAAATTAAAATGGCCAATGACTTCGATTATTTTCTCATTCCCAAACCAATTCATTTCATTGCTTCCGTTCATTTTTCCCTTTCATTCGTGAAATAAGATCCAGAAAATTGCGACTCCGTGTTTCATTTCTTCAATCTTGAAACCACTCGAGGCCGCCTCCTCTCCTAATTAAAGAAATCAACAGATCGAATGGCAAGGGGAGTGTTCAGCACGATGGTTTCTGGTGCTTGATAGTTCGAGCGCAGCCTAGGGTTGAGTGCGACGGGTTTAATTTGGAGTTCAACTTCAGGAAACACTAAAATCGAAGAACTCGATGAGGTCGAGAGCTCGTGATTTGGGGATTTTAGGGTTCGCATATCAGGAGTTTTGGTGACAATCTGGTCCGTTGGAGGGCATGACGGTGTGGGTGCGATAGCGGGGGAAGCAAATTCAAGCGGTGGTTTTGAGGTGATTGCGGTTGCCAGCAGGAAGTAGAAGGAGACGTCGGTTTTGTGTCTTCTAGAAGGTGTATTGACAGGAACCAACATGGGTTTTGAAGCTGGACTGGGGCAAGGTAGTGAGGGGATTCGGGATGCAGATGTGACTAGAAATTGTCTGTTGATTGGAGCAGGTTGACATGAACTGGGTACAGCGATTTCAGGGTAGTGGAGAGGGTTTTGGAAATCATGAATGCAAGGAAGGAAAGAGAGTATGGTATATTTTTCTTGCCATGAGTTTACTACAGTGATGGTTCATGTATTTTGATCGGGAGAGAAGCTTTGGGTTTGATAGTTCACTGCTATGTTTGGATCCTGATCTGGAGCTGAAAGGTTGTAGTTGTGGAAGCTCGGCAATGGTGAGAGTTCAAAATGTGTTCGGGAATTTTTCGAGTAAATTCGCAAGGTATATTTTTAAAAATACATAGATTTAATTAATTTATTGGATAAGTTAGTCTAAATTAAAAATCATTTAATCATTGAATTAAATTAAATAATGGTAGGTACAAAATCAATTTATTCAAGACGATTCATAGCCAAGATGATTTGGAAATTAAACTGGATATTTCGGAAAAACGAAAATCACGGTGAGTAAATCTCACTCGGCTTTTATTTAGAATTATTTTTATCAGTTAAAAATAATTGTTCGTTGGTTGTTTGCTTACATTGGAATTTTATTATGGCTATGTTAAATATATATTAGTTATTTAGGATTGGTGTTTGTGGCCATTATATATATATATATTGGTGATTGGTTGGATTCCCGCAGTACCATTAGCAGATGCCCGCAGTATCATTAGTGGATGACCCTATACGCCCCACGCTATGATAGTGGATGACCTTCTATACCACGATATTCTTCCACGAAGCAGGATGGGTATTATTTCTGTTGGCTAACGTATATGGATGCAGGAAAACAGGTTGGAGGGATCCAACTGGATTCCTCAAAAATATTATTATCTGTTCGTTCTCATATATATTATCATATGATGTGTTAGAAAATCCATGGTTGATAATTGGGTATTTTTGATTGGTTGAAATATCACTAAGCCTAAAATGTTGATACATAAAAATATCATAAAAAGGATATTTCAGATTTAAATGGAAATTCTATTTTTCTTTAAAATAGAATTTGAATTCCAAATGGACTATAAAGATGTTAACTTGTTTTGAATAAATAAAACAAGTATTGAATTTATAAACGATGTTTATAAATTATATAAAATAGGAAATTTAAGTAAATTCATAAACGGTGTTTATAAATGAAATGGAATGGTTTTCATTGGATAATCAGGGAATTGAAATGAATTTATAAATGGTGTTTATAAATGAAGTGGAAAAATTATCATTTTATAATTTGAATATTTAAATTCAAATGTGAATTTAAAAACAGAAATGGGGAATCGTTTTAAAGAACTAAACTATGAAATTTATTCTGATGTTCAGAATATAAATTGAACTAAAATAAATCCGTAAGGATTTATGATTTGAATTCGATTAGTTCAAATTTATTTAAATAGAAGTTAAATTTAAATATGAAATAGACTCTATGTTATATATATATATGGATAAGTTAAAATAAATAAAATATTCCAAAATAAGATTTTGGTTTTAAATAGAATTTCGAAATGGAACTTATTTTAAAATATAAAACAAGTAAATTTATAAACGATGTTATAATTGTAGCGAATTAAGTACCAGAAGATAATTTGAAATTTTAAATTCAAGTTTTGAATTTAAAATAGAAATTTGAAATCATTCGAAAGGGAACAACGGTTTTTATTTAGAATTCAGAATATAAAAGGTAATTGGATTTTAAATGGAATTTGAAATGGAAAACTTGTTTTAACATATAAAACAAGAAAGATGGATTTACAAACGATGTTATAAATCTAGCAAAATAAATTATCATTTGGATAATTTAAACCATTTAAATTCAAATAGGAATTTAAAAGTAAATTGGGAAGTGTTTTGAAACAAAACGATTGATTATATTTCGGAATTCGGAATATAAGCTGAATTGAGAAAAATTCAATGGTTTTATAATTGAAATTCGATTATATCGAATTTTATAAATAATTTACTTATAAAAGAAATTGGAATTAAATATAGAAGATCGAAGTATAAATAAATATATTACCGAGTAAGGAAAAATCGACAATTATAGAAAATCGAAAATATTATATTGAATTGGGAAACTGATTTGATATATATTAAAATATATTAGAATAGAATTGGAATTTACATATAAACGAATTTTAAACGTTTATATATATATATATATAATTAAAGAGAACTTGCAGCAGCGCGGCAGTTTGTAAATTGGTGTTCCGAACTTCAATTGAGTATACATGACTCAATTTAAGTCGGAATTCTTTGAAACAAGAATCGTCAGGACCATTGGAATAATAGTTTTCTAATGGAAGAGAAAAATATGGACTTCGTCGAATAGATTTTGAGTTATGTCAAAATCAAATTTTCAGAAAAACAGCGCCAAAACCATTATAAAGCCACAACGGTTTATTTAAATAAATAAAAGGATTTAAAGGAAATAAAATCCAAATTACCATCAGAAAAATCCAGACTGGAGATATAAAATAAATATGAACTCCAGTGAAGTAAGTGAAATGATTTTTGAAACAAAAATCATATTTTTAGTTATTAAATAGATTTAACTAGTTTGAAGAATAAATAGTTAATAGAGATTTGAATCAAAATTGGCATTGGACAAGAGAAAGAGATTTGAGAATTTTTATTCGAAATCGAATTTGTAACTCAAGTTGAAAATGGAATTAGATTGGGTTCATGAATAGATTAAAATATATTTGAATGTGATATGTTCAAATAAGAAGTGAAACATGCAAATATAGATAATTAGAAAATAAATTAACGAATTGGGTTAAGACGAATGGATTGAGTGAAACCAAATGGGAATATTTGGATGTGTTAAGCAGGTATGGAAATGAAGTGTATGAAGTTTATAATTTGTGTGCTCGACAAAAAGGTACACGTTTAAATTCCATATGAGATTTTATGCGCTGAATCAGCTAGCCACTTGGCGTTTTGATTTTCTCTTTGAATGGAAAGGCCTAGAGAGGCGAGTTGAGGTTTGAACTGTTGACCGGTACAAAGGAGGTTATGGCGAAATTTCCGAAAATTTAAGGAGTTAGAATATTTTTAAGAAATTTTGATAGTTAGAAATCAATGTATCGATATATATAGAATTCGATAAGGAAACAAAATTAAAAATAGAATATTGTAAACAAAAAGGAAATCTATAATTAGATTTGTTAAAAATAGAAAGCGAACCATATACATGTTTTTAAAATGAATAATTGGTTTTTATGGTGTGTTTATTCGAGGTAAGTGGTCTTGTCTGTTTTGAAGTTAATGATGTTTTCAGTCAAGGTCTGAGATGTAGTTATACCCTAACTTGATTGATTCCATTATTAGCTGATAAGTAACAAGATTCAGTCTCGAAGAGAGATGTTTAAAGAAATTTAGTTGAATGAAATATTTTGGGTTGTTGTAACGATGTCTTGCATAACATTTGTTTTAACCCAATAAGTGGAAATTTTGGAGATATAATAGTAAATATTTCCTAAGTCTAAAAATGAATGGCCGTGAAAGAAATAAGTAATTGGAATATTTTCCAATTATTAATAGAAGATATTTTCTAAGTATAGAAAATAAAAGAAGGCGAAATATGGAAATGTTTTCCAAATAGCGTAAGAGGCCAAGATGATTATTGAAATATTTAGTTAACAAATATTGATAAGGAAATGGAGAAGTGATTTAAATTAATGGAATATTAATTAAGAGGCCTAGTGATTTGTTTGATGTGATGAATGAATGTTTGTTTTTCTTCGATAGTTAAATAACCGACTATCGAAGTATTTGCCAATATCGTTGTCAATATGGAGAGACCGGTTGGATTATTATCAGAGAACCACTCCGTATTCGCAGTAGCATTGCGAATCAGATTATATAAAGATAATCGAAGATGGAGTAAAGTTCAAGGACTTTTTCTATTAATAGAAATTATGCCTTCGGTTTCGTTCAATCCCAGAACGAACGTAAATGGACGAATGTTTGACAGAGTATTTCCAATGATCGCATATTTCGGTCTGTGTAGATACATATGGTGGCGGAGAATTTATTCTCTTAGCATAATATCCAGAATATATTTGAGCAAATCAATTAATGATTTACGGATCTGACAATGTGGGATTCAAAGTGATTGCGCTATCAATGAATGATAAGAAATCGTAGCCTCAGGCCTCAACAACCAGGGAATGACAAAAATCGGGTAGGCAGCATGGCTATGTGGGTCGCTCCCATTAAGGTGTATAATCACCTATCTAGAGAAATTCCATTTACTTATTTAATCTATCGATGATGTCCTTTTCGGGAAACCATTGCTGATCCCAACCGTTGGTGATATACGTTCGATACACTCAAGCGAAATGAGTGGTCGGTCATGTGTGGACCGGGTAGCAACATGTTCTTGTTGAACCCCAGTGTATCCACTCTAGAGTACACTGATCGGAAGGTGGATCCATACCTTGTCATGTTGGAAATCCAATCTCCAATAAGCGCCATGCGGTTTTTGATTTTATATTATATATGGAGCGTGAGATGCAAGCATTCTACTAGATTCTATTTATTTGATGTAGACATTATTATAATATCACTGGATTTGATATCAAAAATATTTTGGGTTATTGTAAGGTAAAAACCATCCGTGTTTATGTGTGGATCGGTCTTACGATTATCATTTCTTTCGAAAGGATTTTGAAAGTTAAACAATTGGTTGGAGTTTACTCACACCAGTCCCATGACCGACCCAGACTTTATTTTGTTTTGTTTTCCCTAAACTCTTGGGTGCCCATATTTGTACGGGCAGTCAAGTAGTTGGTATTTTAGAGATTCACTTGGAGATGCTTGAAGCAGGAGGCTTCACCTGTTAGCTATAGACTATCATATTCCGCTGTGTACCCTGTTTGTATCTGGAAACATGTGTTTATAACTGTTCCAGAAATAGCTGTTGTGCTTTGATGATGGTATGTATATAAAGTTACCGAATTGTCTTTCAAACTTTATGTTACCTAATATATTTTATTCCTTCCGCTGTGAGTTTATGAACTTCATTTTCTTCTATTCTAATATTTCTTTTTTCTATTTCTCATCCTCTAACTTGTTTCTAATAATGATTCGTATTTCTGTGCAGTTTGGGTTGGATGTGTGATGTATGTAGTCAACTCAGACAGTACAGATTTGCAGGCCATTACATACAAAATGCCTCTCTAGGCTCTCCCCATTTAAAAAGAAAATCATAAAGCCAAGTGGCTTGCTGATTCGACGCATAAAACCTCATATGGAATTTAAACATGTACCTTTTTTTCGGGCACTAAATTTATAAACTTCATTCTCTTCATTCCATACCTGTTTAACACATATCCAAATATTTCCATTTGGTTTCAACTCAATCCATTTGTCTTAACCCAATTTGCTAATTTATTTTCAAATTAGCTATTTTGCCTACTTCACTTCTTAATTAACATATCTCATTCAAATACACTTTAATTTGCTTATAAACCAATTGAATTCCATTTTCAATTCAAGTTGCATATTCGATTTCGAATATGAATTTACAAACCCAGTTTACTTATCCAAAGCTCAATTTCAATTCAAAACTCCAATAACTAATTATTCTTCAAATTAGTTAATTCTATTCAATAATTAACAAAAATCTGATTTTTGTTTCAAAAATCATTTCATTACTCCACTTGAGTTCAGATATATTTTATAACTCAAATCTGGATTTTTCTAAATAGAAATTCGGATTTTATTTGCTTAAAATCCTTTAATTTATTTAAATAAACCGTTATGGTTTTTAATGGGTTACGGAGCTGTTTTTCTGAAAATTTGATTTTGACATAACTCAAAATATATACAACGAAATTCAGAATTTTCTCTTCCATTAGAAAACTATTATTCAATCGGTCCTGACGATTCTTGTTTCACAGAATTCCGACTTAAATTGAGTTATGTATACTCAATTGAAGTTCAAAACGCCAATTTACGAACTACCATGCCGCGGCGAGTTCATTTTGAATATATTAATATATATAAACGTTTAAACTTCGTTTAAAATAAATTCAACTCCATTATAATATATTTGAATATATATATATATACATATTAATCCAATTTTCCTAATCTAACTTAAATACTCTGATTATCCTTACTCGTCGATTATTGCAGCACTTAATTATAAATTCAATCACAGCTCCATTTTTAATATTAATTTCCAATTCCTTTACGAGTAAATTACTTTACAAAATTTGATGAAATCAAATTCCCAATAAAATTACTTAGACTTATCTCAGTTCGTTTTTATGTTCCGAATATCGAAATAAAACCCGTCATTCCCTTTCTGAAACGATATCCAATTCACGGTTAAATTCATACTTGAATTTATATCTCTAAATTATCAAATGATAATTTATCTTTCTTATTTATAAATGTTGTTTATAAATTTAATTTCCTTGTTTTATAATTAAAACAAGTTTCCATTTCGATTCCATTTCAAATTCTATTTCCAAATTCATACTTGAATTTAAACCTTTGAATTATCTAATGATAATTTATTTTACTAGATTTATAAATATCATTTATAAATCCAACTTCCTTGTTTTATAATAAAACAAGTTCCATTTCAAAATCTGTTTGAAAACCTAAATCTTATTTGGAATATTCTACTTATTAAAACTTATGTATATAACACATAATTTATTTTCATATCTATTTTTATTCTATCTCATACGATTCCAATATATTTTCTAAAAAATATTTTATTTAAATAAATTTGATCTAATCAAATTCAAATCATAAATCAATACGGATTTATTTTAATTCAGTTTATATTCTGAACATCAATATAGATTTTATCGTTTACTATTTAAAACGATTTCCAATTCTCATTTTAATTTCACATTTGAATTTAAATATTCATATTATCCAATGATAATTTATTCCCCTCCATTTATAAACACCGTTTATAAATTCATTTCAGTTCCCTGCATTATTTAATTTATAAACACTGTTTATAAATTCACTGCAATTATCTGCAATAATTAATCGTTTATAAATTCAATACTTGTTTTATTATTCAAAACAAGTTAACATTTCTTGTCCATTCGAATTTCAAATTCTGTTTTGGAAACAATAGAATTTTCATTTTAGTCACAAAATTCATTTTCATGACATTTTTATAAATTAACATCTAGGCCCAATGATATTTAAACAATCAACAACAACCAATTATCAATCACAGGTTTTATAACACATCATATACGATAATATATATGAAAACAAACAAATAATAATATTTTTGAGGAATCCAGTTGGATCCCTCTAACCTGTTTTCCTGCATCCATAGACGTTAGCCAACATAAATAATACCCATCTTGCTTCAAGGCAGGATATCGCGGTATAGAAGGTCATCCACTATCATAGCGTGGGGCGTATAGGGTCGTCCGCTAATGATACTACGGGCATCCACTAATGGTACTGCGGGAAATATCCAAACCCATATATATATAATAACCACAAACACCAATCCTAAATAACTAATATATATTAAATAGCCATAATAATATTTCAGTGCATGCAAACAACCAACGAACAATTATTTTAACGAATAAAATAACTCTAAATAAAAATATGAGTGAGATTTACTCACCGTGATTTTTATTGCAATCCGCTCCCATTTTAAATCAAATCAAATCACGTTCGATTAAATTTAAAACCCTTGCTAACTCCAACAAATTCCATACTCGATTCCATCGCAAGCTTAAGCCATTTCGAATCCAATGTATTTCGTCTTTCGTTGAAACTGTTAGTGTAAGAAGTGTTATTATTATTAATCTTCTTTTTTTCCTTTAGTTTATATGTATATGTATATATATATATATGTGTATATATATGAATGCATTACACAGTCGATACAAACTAAATGTTATTAACTAGATTAATTATTAGTTAAATTCAGAATTAACCGTACCTAATTTATGTCGAACAACCTAAGCCGAGGCTGCAACGACAACCATCAACAAAAGCAGATTTCCAGAAGCCCTTATCTACCTTATGCTCCCATCACCATTGTTTCCAATCAGCCTCGTTTCCTTCATGAACCACACATCCCTGACTTCACACCTGCATTCATCCATACCCCAATATCGCAGTCCCATACCCACACAAACACTCCACTGTCGATTCTTCCAAACCACCCTAAAAATCAAAGATCGAACCACTTAAAACTACCCAGTTCGAACTTCATTTACTGACTTCATCCAACGCCTCTAGTCACCTACCTGATCCCGTGACCTTCATCTCATCGCCGATGTCGGTGCTTTGATGTTTCCGCACCCCTTCTCTCCATCTCATGTCCTAAATCGCCTAGAATTGATAGCTTCAAATCTTTGAATTCGAACAACAAGATCGCGACTTCATTCCCCCTAAAACACGCTACTACAGGTCACAATTGAGGTTACCACCGAATCGCACTTCTACCTACTTTCCGAGCTCGCTGCTACAGTGATCGTGCGTCACTTACCCAATTCGTACTCCAACCCTAAACAGTACTCCACCCTCCCAAAAACTCCCAATGATCTTCCTATCGAGCACCTCCATCAAGACGCAAAAACCAGCATTGTTCTTTCCCAAAACCGCAACATCCCTTTCCACTAACCTCACACCTAATTTCGCTTCGGAACCCTTCAAACTTTAACGCGAGATATTTTGGCTCGATGTCGAGCCCTGAGATCTAATAGTTCATCCTCGAAGCTTATAATCACCATCACAATGCCATGAGTGGTCTCCATTCTTCACGGATCTGACCTTAGAAATTCGAATTGAATTCGATTCCCTATTTGCCCTATTTTTATTTTTGATTTGAAGATTTTGGAATTATTTTGTCTGAGGAGGAACGAAAAAAATAAAAGGAATTAACGGGAAGGTTTGCTCGTGTATTTATAAGTGATACTTAAACCCGAAGAAATTATGGTCTGCATTAGTTTATAATATAGGCTAGGTAAGGTATATATAAATTAAATTTTGATTTGATTTCTATTTAATGCGATTAGACGTAAAGGGATTTTTATTTTATCTAAATGGATTCTGATTTGATTTGATCCTATCCATTAATCAAATATTACTAGGTTCACAACTTAAAACTGTGAACCGCTATTTTAAATGCACCGACCGACGTTTAAATATCATAGCATTATACTGAACTCAATGGAATATACTCTGGAATTTAACTTGAATGTATATACCATATCTAATTAACCATATAAAATTACCATAATATAATTTAAATTCAGAAACTGTTAATTCTTTGATAATAAGTTATTTATTATTATCATTTATTATCAAATACAATTTTTATTGATCACTTAAAATATTTTGACTCCGTTTTAATATCGAATTGAATTACTTCAGATTCTCGTATTACTATAATTATTTCAGATTTAATAATTGTATATATTCGAAATAAAGTGTATTTTGATTATTAAATTGATAACTCAAAGGTGGATACCCCCAAAGGCTCTCATACTCAAGCAAGAGGACTTCCCAGGCAGTCTCCCGCCTAGTACTATTCTCACGACTTTCCGGGCTCTAGGGGTGGTCAATTAGTGCACGCAGCGTTTCCCTCACATAAGTGAAGACGTCGGGACTCGAACCCGCGTGCTCCAGATTACTAGCCGGGTAACCTTACCATTGCGCCAGGCACCACCTTAAATTGATAACTCAAAATAAATAAATAAAATCGATTTATATTATCAGCTTAATATTTAAAACAATATTAACTATTCAAAATAAATCAACCAGAAAATCTGGGTCGTTACAATGGGTATTATTTATGTTGGCTAACATCTATGGACGCAGGAAAACAGGTTGGAGGGATCCAACTAGATTCCTCAAATTTTCTTATTGTTTGTTTCCAAATATATTATCATGTATGACGTAACTGTTGATTCCTCAAATTAAGTGTTTTGGCTGTTTAGATATCACCAAGCCTAACTGTTGATTTATAAAAATATCATAAAAGTAAATTTTGAGATTTGAAAAGGGGAATTCTATTTTTTGAATTTCGAATAGGTTATAAAAATGTTAACTTGTTTTGAATAATAAAAACAAGTAGTGAATTTATAAACGTAATTGATAAATCAAATGGGATAATTTTCGTTAGATAATGAGGGGAATTGAAATGAATTTATAAACGGGGTTTATAAATGAAGTGAAATGAATTATCATTGTATAATTCGGGAAATGTAAATACGAGTGTGAATTTAAAAAGGGAAATTTATTTTTCCAAAATAAAATTTTAATTTCAACTGGATTTGAAATCGAGACTTGTTTTAAAATATATAAACAAGTTGTAACAACCCGCTATCTTTAATGATTTAAATTCCAATTTAAACGTATTTTTATTTAAAAAAATAAATAAATAAAAATAAATAAAATATTCTATAGTTTTTCATAATGAGAATTTGATATTTGAAACACGTATAGTGAAATATAGCAGCTGTGAAAATTTCGTTAGAAAATTTAAATGTTGTCGGTCGCACAATGTTCAGTGCAAAGCTGCGCATAACAGTTCAAATTTTAGCGATTTTAAAATCTCTTTGAAACAAGTTGGGACAAACAAGAAAAATATTTTATTCGTTGTCAGTAATCCAACGGCGAAATTCATTTTGCGAAAATCGAACGCTTTGGCCTCTGTTTCACATCCGCATTTCTACGTTAAAGGGGTCCGTAACGCGTTTTTGAACGGAGCATGCAGACACTGCAAATTATATACCGTTGTGTCCGTCTCTTCGCGTTGATAACCAAAATATATTCATTTGTCAGTTTTGGTGTTCGGTTTGTGCTGAAATTGTGAAAAAGCTTGCACAGTTCATTTTTGAAACAGAGCCATTTGAGTTCGATGTGTCCCTTTTACGATCTTACGTATCTTTCTAAACATTTTGGGTCTGCAAAACCCATTCTTTTATTTTTCTAAATCACCCATTTATTTTTATTTTTTTTCAAAATGGACACTTTCATTCTTTTAAGTTACCATTCCTTACATGTGTACGCATGGACCTTTTGCATTCATTCCATGCATGCACGTCCATCCTTCTTTCTATGTAAACCATGCTTTCTTTATGACAAAACGTATACGCATGGACCATTGTCTTCTCTTGCCCCATACTCTTTCACTTCATCATTTAATGCATGTACACATTTTCTCCACCACCCACGTTTTCTTCTACAACCCCACGTTTTCAATTAATGCCGCATGTCCCCTTCCTTATCTGCTAAGTACTAGCTTCCTCGCATGAAACAACTTCTTATTCTCTCTTCTTTGCATTGACAACACTTGGCATGGGACACAAAAATCAAAGCTTTTTCAAACGGTCAAAAATGGCTTCCTTTTGATTTCTGCTCCTCCTCCTCGCGAATCATCTTAATTCTCTCTGCCTTCTTCTCTGCTTCTTAACTCTTGGCTTTCAGCTTCCCTCGCGCTCTTTTTGTCCGACGTTGTGCATCATGTATTGCCCCAAATCGATTAGGGTTCTTTCTATGGTCTCTCAGCAGAGCGATTATGTTATTGCTGGGTCGTTCTTGTCTCCCAGACCCTCATTCCATGATATTGCAGAGGCTATTCTTGATGTGGCGGCTCCTCCGCTTGCTGTTCTTCTGACTGGGAATAGCGGTTTCGAGATACATACAAGTTCATTGAATTCTTTTGTGGAGCTGTCTCGTTTCAGGTTCCTTCTTGTGGCGGGGAACTTTGTGGAACTGTCTCCTAAGTTCACCGGTTCCCTTGTGACGCGACTGTCTCCTCGACGGTCTGGTTTATTAGCTTCAGATCCGGAGGTTAAGGACACTTTTCGCTCTCCTGCTGCTGTTACTGAGGAAGGGGATTTCATCACCCCTTTTCTTCCTAGGCTGAGCTTCATGGTGTCATTCTCCTCCTGTATTGCTGCGGTTCATGGTTTCGCTGTGGGTAGTGTGGTCTGTGGAGGTGTGTTTGGTCCATCTTTTGGACATGTTATTTCGGCTTTGGGTGATGATTGTGGGGATTTGACCACTCCGCAACTCAAGGAGTCGTTTGGCTTATCGGCAGTTGAGGTAGCTCCAACAGTGGGAGTTCGACAACCTAGTGCGTTATGACGTCAACGGTTCTCTCGTAGACGCACAAAACTCGCTAAGGTCTCGTCTCCTTCGGATTGGCTTGCAGCTCCTGATGTGCTGTCCTCTGATTCGTCGAAGGAAAAGGCATTCAAACAGCCTTTACCTCCGATCTCTACTAGTAATGGGTTTGCTGTTCTTGCTATGGTTCAGGCAGATTTGCGGTTGTCCCCACCTGCAAAAAAACTGCTGAGCAAGGTTCCTGCCCAATCTTTGTTAGTGTCTGATGATGCGGAGGATTTAATCACCTCTAGCTCACGCTCCAGTGATTTGCTCGAGTCGGGCAGCTCTTTGCAGCGTTGTGGAGTGCAAGGCTGTTTGGTGAATACAGCAGTATGTGTTTCTTCAGATGTTTTGGAGCAGTTATTTCAGGTTGCTTCCGCATGTCAGCTTTTCCTTTGCCAGGTACCCCTATCCTTCTTCTTTCGTTTTTCTATTCGTTTTTCTAGTGGTGTACTGAACCTTTTTGCGGGGTATGGTGTGGTTACTGAATGTGGCTACCCTTTCCTTAATTCGGTTTTTCCCCGTTTCTTGCCTTTGAGTGGTGTGTTTCCCTTACAGCACTATTCCTTTGCTTTTGCTTTTGTGCTAGATGTAAGGGGGGAAAGTGTTACGTTGCAAGTATTTTACTGTTCTTCTCTTGGCAGACTATTAGTGCTTTGGGTTATTGCTTGTTACTTTGCTCGCTACATCGGCTGTGTTTTATTTTTCCTTTGCTTTAGTTTCATGTTAACCAGCAACGTTTGGGTTAGGTCATGCTTGACGTGGCCTTCTGCTCGATTTTCGAGGTCCGTTGTTTGAATTTTACCTACAGTTCAGGTCTATCAATCTAATGACAGATCTGCTGTGGTAAAGTTCATACAGCAGTTGGTGTTGTCTCCTGTGAGCAACCCCACTCTTTTTGTCTCTCAGTAGGCTTTTCTTCAGGATTCTTCTGATATTTCTTCTGTTTCTTCTTTTTCTTCTTGTTCTTCTCGATCTGTGTCAGCTTCGTCTGTGTCTTCTGGGTCCTCTCCCTTTCTTAGTAAGGTCGAAATAGCGATCATTAATGATCATCTATCACGCCTTACTAAGAACTCTTACCCCTCTCGTTGTTCGGCAAGGGGAGCTTGTCCTCCTATTTTGAGTCTTGATGATTCTTCCGGGGTTTCTGGTCTTTGTGAGGAATCTGTTCACTGGACTACTCGATCCTTTCGTCGTAGTCGACGACCGACGCCTCGCACTCTCCGTACCATTCGCACACGCTCTGTAGCGGCGTCCGAGCATATCGTCAGATCTACTCGTCATACTCTTTATCGTATTTGAGATAGGCGGTTCGCTTGTCCCCCGCCGGCTACTCTTAGTTGATAGGTTGTTCCTTTGGGTTTAGATCTCCATGGCGAATTTCCTTTTCTGGAATGTTCGGGGGATAGGGAATGATGCGTCGGTAGCTAGGCTCAAACGCATTGTTCGTAAGCACTCTATCTGTTTGGTAGCGCTTCTTGAACCTCTTATGGGACCAAACGCGATCGCCTCTACGGTCTTCTCTCTTGGCTTTAGTGGGGCCTTAGCCAATGTGTCCGACAAGATTTGGATCCTTTGGTCCAAAGGTGTTGTCATTCACCCTATCTTGGATTCGGACCAGCTTTTATCTGTGGCTTGTTTGTTTCCTTCTCTTTCTTCGTCCTTCCTCTTTTCTGCAGTCTATGCTAAGTGCGATCGGGTTGAGAGGCAAGCCCTGTGGGCGGATGTTCTTTCTCTATCTGATTTAGAATTTTCTGTTTCAGTGCTTGGTGGCGACTTTAATGTTTTCGCCAGCCAAGCAGAAAAGCGTTGTGGAAATTTCGTTAACCGTTTAGCGGTGGCGGATTTCAACGCTTTCATTGTTCAATCGGGTCTCTCAGAAGTGTCTTTTGTTGGGTCGGCTTTCACTTGGTGTAACAACCAAGATGGACCTAACCGGATTCTGTCTAGGCTAGACAGAATCTTCGCTTCTGAGGGTTGGTTTAGTCTTCCTTTCTCGTTTTCTATCTCTCATCTGCATCCCACCTTTTCAGACCGTGCCCCTATGCTTCTTAGTTGTTCCCCCCGCTCCTTGTCCGGCCCGTCCTCTTTTAGGTTCCAAAGCATGTGGCGTTCTCACCATTCCTTTCTCGGTGTAGTTGCAGACTCCTGGTCTTCGCCCGTGTGCGGTTCCCCCTGTGTTGCCTTCTCCCGCAAGCTGAAAAGGCTTAAGACTTGTCTAAGGAGTGGAATCTGCTGGTTTTCAAGAATATCTTCGACCTGTCAGAGCGGCTGAAGAAATTCTTATACTAGCAGAAGCGACTTTTGATGAGGAGCCTAACGCTGGCCATAAGGAGGCATGGGCGTTGGCCCAGCTCGCTTTCTCCTCCGAACTTCGCATCGAGCACGACCACCTTCGGCAGAAGGCTAGAATCAAGTGGATTGTGGAAGGAGATACAAACTCCAAGTTCTTTCACTCGACTATTCGTAAGAAGAATAGTCTTCTCTCCATCCGCCAGATTCTTCGCCCAGACCTATCCTTGGCTTCCACTCATAGTGAAGTCAAAGATACTATTCTCTCCCACTTCCAATCCTTCCTCTCTTTTCCTTCGGTTTCGTCGCCTGACCGATCCCTTCTAGCTTTCATTCCTAGATTGATCCTTCCGTCGGACAACGCTGACCTAGCCGCACCCCCTACCTTGGAAGAAATACGTGCTTGCGTATTTGCTCTAAGTAAGGACAGTGCGAGTGGGCCAGATGGTTTCAACGGAGTTTTTTATAGGAGTGTGTGGCCTATCATTCAGGCGAACTTTTGCCTCGCCATGCAGTCCTTCTTCTCTGTTGAAGACCTCCTCGCTGGTTGGACTTCCACCAATCTTGTTCTCATCCCAAAGAGTGACCAACCTACCGCTTGCTCGGATTTCAGACCTATCAGCTTATGTAACTTCTCTAACAAGGTCATCTCTAAGGTCCTAACCACTAGGCTAGCACCGTTTCTTGAGCTCCTTGTATCTTCTTCGCAGGATGGGTTCGTAAAAGGACGACTAATCACTGATAATGTCCTTTTAGCCCAGGAGCTGATATCTCAGATTGATAAGAAGGTACGAGGCTCTAATGTGGTCGTTAAGCTAGATATGGCTAAGGCTTACGACTGCATGTCTTGGTTCTTCATCATCAATGTCCTTAGTGCATTTGGTTTCCCGGAACCCCTTATCGATGTGATTTGGAGGCTCATCTTCAACTGCTGGTTTTTCGTCCTCATTAACGGCTCGGCTATAGGGTATTTCAGGTCCGGTAGAGGTCTCCGGCAAGGAGATCCACTTTCCCCTTCCCTTTTCGTCATAGCGGCCGAAGCTTTTGTTAGTGGTCTTCACTCACTTACGATAGCTGGACAGATCCATAGGTTTGGTATCCCGAGGGGTTGCCCTATCATCTCCTCCTTATCTTTTGCTGACGACATCATCATTTTCACAAATGGTTCTCGTCGTTCTATCCGTTGTCTTCTTGGTTTTATCAAACGGTACGAGAGTTGTTCGGGGCAACTCGTGAACACCGACAAAAGCTGCTTTGTTCCAGCTAAAGACCTCTCTTCGATAAGATCCCCCTGGATCGAATCTACCTCTGGCTTTAAGGCTACTTTCCTTCCGCTGCCTTATCTTGGTATAGTTTTATACCCAGGTAGGAAACTCAACGCCATTTTCGATCCCCTTACCGACAAAGTTAGGGGAAAGATTATTAGGTGGAATGCTTCCCTCATCTCTCTGGCAGGTAGACTTGTTCTTATAAAGTCTGTCCTTGACTCCATGGGTTCTCATATCTTTGCTGCTATGACACCCACTGTTTCCTTCTTCCGCTCCTTCCGATCTTTGGCCTCCTCCTTTTTCTGGGGCAACAAAGACTCCGTTTCTCACCATCATTGGATATCTTGGAACATAATTTGTCGTCCCAAAGGTGAGGGAGGTCTTGGTCTTCGTAATCCTAAGGACATCTGTTTGGCCTTTGCTTGCAAGCTTTGGGCGAGGTTTGAAGCTGACAACTCCCTTTGGGCTACGTTTCTACACGCCAAGTGCCATAGGCTAGCAACCACGAATTACATAGGCATACCGTCAAATGCTAGTGAGACGTGGAAACGTATGCAATCAGTGAAGGCTATAACGGATGCCCATAGGGATGGTACCAGTTGGGACGGCACTCCTTTCTCCCTCATGGCTGCGTGGGAAACAGTACGGACTCCTGCTCCTCATCTTCTTGTCTTCGGCCTTATCTGGAATGTCCGAATCCCGCCAAAAGTTTCTTTGTTTATGTGGAAAACATTGCATGATGGTTTACCAATAGATGAGAACATTCAGCGGATCGGCATCACACTCGTGTCTAGATGCAGGTGTTGCAACACTGGATGCACCGAGTCCTCTTTTCACTTGTTAATATCTGGTGCTTATGCCGGAGCTATCTGGAATTACTTTGGGAACCTGATGGGTTGCCGAGGTAATGCCATCTCGTTGGAAGGTTTGCTGAGTTTCTGGTGGGCTGGGAACTCTGGTAAATCCTTTCGGTCTATTCTACTACATCTGATTCCTTGTCTTATCTGCTGGCACATCTGGTGCTCGAGGAATAAGGCAGTTTTTGATGAAGTGGCAATGGATCCTCCGTCGATTATCCAGAAAGTTAGGAACGATGTGTTTCTGGCATTCAGGGGTCGTCCTTTCAGAGGTGTTTTAGGTGCCAGATCTAGAAGATTGGCCATTATGTTTGATATTCTATCGATTACAGCAAATCTGAGGGCTGGCATCGGTTGATTTAGGTATTCCCCTTCCTTCCTTCTTCCTCTTCCTCTTCCTTTTTATGCTTTAGGTCTTTTTGTTTTTATTTTGGGTGTTTTTATTAGATCCTGTTGTTCTTTTATTTTGATTAGTATTTCTTTTGTCTTCCCTTTTCCTTTCTTCTCATTAGCTGTGGATTATCCCCTTTTCCCCCTTCCCCTATTCTCTCTTCATCCCCCCAACCCAGATCTTATGTCGTTTGTTAGTTGTGCAAGGCTTTTAGGTATCCGGTTTGGATTGCTAGGAGCTTGGTGGGTACTTCTATCTTAGGATTCTGGAGCAGGAACTGATGGAGTTTTGGAAGACAGGATGACTTTTGAGCCATGGCCTTTTGGCTTTCTCGGAGGCATGTCCACCGGTATTGAGCTCTTCCTCTTTTGGAGAGTCGATTTCATCGTCGTTACTTCGTATGTGGATGATACATCTGCTTCGTCAGAGGATTTGATTGGATCTGTTATCCCTTTGTTTATTCCTTTTCCTTTTTTGTTGTATTTCGATTTTGACTCCAGTTTGTGTGTGCACGGTTTCTGGTTTACAGAAATCGTTTTTGTGAGCCGTTGGAGAATGGCTTGATTCTCCCTTTTGATATATTATTTTCCTTAAAAAAACACTGGCATGGTCATACGTGCCTGCGCATGGAGGCATTATTTTTGGGCCAGGCATTTATTTTCTTTCTCTGCCTTTTTCCAATGTAAATGCACCAACACAGCAAAGCACCTAAATCATTTCACTTCTTCATTTTGGTTCCATAAAACAACTCCTCCTCCTGTTATTAAAACAAATGAGCATCTCAAATATATTACTGTTTTGGCTTACTGCAAATGCAAATAGGAAGAAGAAAGAGATATTCATTTCTCACCAACACACCAGAAGCTTTGAATTCATCTTACAAAGCAACGCATGGCTTGGCTTTTTTCGTTTTCCTCTCAACATTTAATTCATGCAAGATGAGAAGTATTCATCTACTCACTAAACGCAGCATGAAATATATTTATATTTGCACATCTACGCACATGCGTGGACGGCAGGCTGCCGGTGCCTATCAGTGCACCATGATCTGGAGCTTCCCAAATGGAAGAATGAAGACTGGTTATAGCGATGGAGCCAGGGAAGGACGTGGATGATGTGGTGCAAGAGGGAGGATGCATGGTTAGGTGCCAGTAGCATGCGCAACTACATGTTGAGCATGGGGTCTTAGGATCTAAGCATGGTCCGTTCCTTTGGAGGAGTGCATGCATTATTGGGTTGAACTTAGCATAAAAAGATTCTTTTACATTTGCAATCCCTCTCAGTATTTCCTTCTCTAACGCAAAAAAAAAAAAAAAAAAAGAACAAAAGAAAAGAAACGCAAGTAGAAGGGGAAAGCTGTTGTGTTGCGGTCAGTGGTGACCTGACAATGCATGGAGATGGTTAACTGCTTGCATGGAACATTGGGACATAGTAGACGGTGTATGCTTGTTCAGCCTTTAGGCAATTTGGGGTGAGAACTGGTTTTCATCAAGGTTATATTATAAAGTCGGATATATTTTAGGTTCATAAATTTAGTTAAATATATTTTATTTTAGTGAGGGGTAAGGACATGTTACGACATAAAACATATTAGAACTAATCAGGAGAGCAAATGATCTGGGCGCATGAAAAATATAAAATAAAATAACAATACTAAATGCATGCACGTGACCAAGTTTTTTCCATTTTATTTTAGTATATATTTTTCTTCTTTCTATGGCAAAGCTATTTTTTTTTCAAAAAGGAGTTAACTTTTATTTTGGAAATCAAACTTCGCTCGATTTATATGTGTCTTAATTATAATTTCTTTGTTCAGTTCGCTGAAGTTTCGGTGTTGCTTCGGTTTCGCGCCTATCTGTTATCATCTCTACTTCTATGCCGCAAAAGGTGAGTTTTCTCACACCTACAAAAATATTCACATTTTGTGAAATTGAAATCATTAATTGATTTGATTGTTTGTTGGTTGCTATTTTAAATGGACATCTAATTTAAACTGTTAGAAATTAAATTGACAGTTAATTTATTTTTTTGCTAGTTAAACCCCGACACATATAATCAGTTAATTATTGCAAACTGAACTGTTTTGGATGATGGTTGTGATGGGTGTCTATTTATAGATATATTGCACTGTACGGATGTTTGTTTATATTTTTATATCATTGTTATCACCTTGGATGTTACGGGTATCATTATAAACTATCATTTCGAATAAATTAAGAAATAGGTTGAAATGATATATACCTATGACATTTGACCTTTGGATTGAAATGCTATATATCCATTCCTTGAAATTAAATTTTAAAATTTGAAATAACTGATCACTTGGCCATAGGATAGAGAATTATTATACGGACACCGGATTGGTTAAATCTATTAATTTTAGAATTTGTAAAACCGATTTCAATAAGTGATTCTGTGTAAAGAAAATAAATTGAAATTATTTAAATTGAATTATACATTGGGATTCGAATTTGAAATGTTGAAATTGAATTGATAAAATAATTTATAAAGGATAAAAAAAGATTTAAGTTATTATATGAGATACGATTGGATGTATCGAAATTAAATTATTTCAAAGGTTTAAATCCTTATTTAAACTTTGAAATTTAATTCAAAATAAATGGACTAAATAAATATTATGAACTTCAACTCGGATTTGATTTGAATCGAATAGATTCAAATAATATTTTGAAATTGGAAGTTATCCTTTAAAATGGGATTGTTCTCAAATGAATTTGATTTTGGAATCGATTTGGATTAGATGATTGGAAATCAATTTGGTTTGTTTTGAGATTTGAACTTAGGTTCAGATTTAGAAAATGGAAAGAAACTGCTGATTTGAAATTATTTCTATATATAAACTATTTAATATACAAACTATTTTCTAAATTCTATCCCTTTGATATATGGAGTATTTTATATAAATTGTTTCCAAAGCATATTCTTTCTGTATACATATTAAGTAGTTATTTTATAAAATATTTTAATATATATAACCATTTTCAATACTCAAGCTGTTTTGATTTCCAAACTATTCCAAATCTCCCAACTATTTACAATTATTCAAAAATTTATTTAAACCCTAAAACTATTATAAACTTATATTGTTTTAGAAGTGAGATTGTTTACATTTAAATCTCTGATTTAAAGGTAAATATGATTATTTTGATGTTAAAATCATAAATGAATTCAAAACTATTATTAAAGTTAATTGAATGATTTGAAGGAAATGTGGTTAACTGAAGTTATGACCAATTATTGAATTTGAAATTTATCTCAAAGTGAATATGAATTTTGAAAGTAAATATTATTATGATATAAAATAATATGATAATTTAAGGTGAAATTTGTTTAGATGAATATGATATTTTGATATCATAACGATTCACTTTTGAAATATAAAATACCAATCGGTGTGTAACATGACGTTTTGTTGTTAAAGAGACCGGGGCCTCTTATTGACATACTCTCTGTCAATGTTGGAACCACTTTAACAACTGTGTACGCGGTGGAGTTACAGAAATGAAGTAGGATGAATTTGGAGGCGATTATTGGATTGAAGAAAGTGAACGATAACGGATGACCCCGACACTTTTGTCGATTTGTAATGACTAAAACAGGAGCCGTGCCAGACCAAATAAGGCTTGACTACCTCTTAGTGGACATCTGCTCTTCGATTTTCCTAGGCCTCAGGTCCATACTATTACTATTCAGTTGTTGTTGTTGTTTTGTTGGTGCGCACCCTCGATGGGAGGTATTCCCTTTGAGTTGATATGGGGCGGATGTCTACGGTGGGCCGTTAGGGGTAACCACCAGTCTGGATCAGGCAAACTGGTAGCATACTACCTTGGGTATTACCTCATGTGCTTTGTCATACGTTTATCCTTATGCGAGACAACTACGATTTTGATATTGGCATAGGTCTATAGGGGACTCACTGGCTACCGACGTTCTACTGGTTGTGTTACAGGACCTGCATAGACCATGTGCTTATAAACTGTGTAAGGGTAATCAATGTAACCCCGCTTACGCTATTTTTCTGACAAGTATTTGTGAATAGACACTATTATAATAGCGAAATTATATTATATAGTATCTAGTTTGACGGATCCTTAGGAGATGGAAATTCCCATAACATCTCTTGAGTTATGTGTGTGCATGTTCATATGATGTCAATTTGACCTAGATGAGAATATTTTTGCCTGATCCGAGCTTGGTTTATTTTCACGCTATTACGCTCGGGTCAGACTTGAGCATCCCAGTTTCAAAGGTTATCTTCTGAAGGACGAAGACGAAGATGGTATACTATTATTACTATTGTATTCCACTACTATTCTGCTGCATTATTCTGTATTATTAGTTATGTATATAAATTGTATAACTCTAATGATAATGTATAACTCTGATAAATGTTGTAAAATGATCAAATGTTTATTTTAAACATCTTCATGAACTGTTATTTGATTATTATATTTTGTTCATTTCGTTGCGAGATTCTATGCTTGTTTTCTTCTTTCTTTCTAATTCTAAATCAATTCCCTTGATTATCTATATTTTTGACTATAATGGTTAAAGATGTGGATTGTCATTTAACTATCTGTAAATACGTACAGTTTTGAGTTAGACATGTGTGGATTATTGTCGATTCAAATGGTACGAATTTCCAGGTCGTTACAGTTGGTATCAGAGCTTATGGTTTAGCGGTAAACCTTGGCTCTATTTGGATTTACTCATTAGAGATAGGGTTAGTAACACCCTAGAATGAGTTCTGAGTGTGTGTATATATACGAGAGAGCGTACTTGTACTTTTGATATAAAAAAATGGTTTTATATTGTGTTGTTTGGCTTATTGAGTTGAGTTCGGAGTTCCAGTCGATGCGTGTTGCAAGCGTTACCGAATGGGATTTCAAAACACTTGAATAAGGCATTTGAACACAATATTGTTTTCATATATATTTTATATATGTACGATAAATAATTTTGAAATTTCATGGTAAATTAGTCTATACTTTTAACCTATTGACTATAACAATAAATCGATCTTTTATATATGATTTATAATTAACTGTAAACCAAATAAATTTCAATGGAAAATTTGAGATATTTAAATCCCATTGGTTTTAAATGATTTTCGAGTCTTTGAAAAATATAGTGGTAGTATTTATAAGTATTCTCCATAGATTTCATTGTAAAAGTAATTTTAAAGTGAAATTGGTTCAGTACTCCACTTCGGTCGCTGGAAGATAAATTTCGATGAGTGTGGCCACATCACCGACTTTCATTTTCAAGTCTTTAAGTGGTGGAGAACCCTTTGTAGCTTTGCTACATATTTGTTTGAAAATAATTCTAAATTAAAATGTTAAGTATTTTTTGTTATACAAAATATATATGGTATATAGCATTTCAAATGATTTGAAAGAAACTAGGTATTCAAAATTCTGAAGTCATTGTATAAACTTGGATATCTTAACTTTTAAATATATGGAATGAGAAACTAAATCTAATGTTTAAAAGAAACACGAATCCAAATCGTAACTCTCGGAAAAAAGAAGAAGATAATATGAATTAAAACCAAATTGAAATTGTTGAATGTTCTTATTTGATAAAATTGAATCGGATTAAAGTATAAAATACTTAATGGCATCCGATAACTTACCTAAAAATAAATAAATAAATGTTTAAAAAGTTAAATGTATATGAATATGCGATGAAAATACAAATGTAACTTAAGTAATGAAAACACTTCAAAGTGAAATTTGAATCATAGAAATGTTATAAATAGGACTCAAATTGTTATAATATGATACAAATTTGTTAATATTCTAAAAGCGATTAATAAAATAAAAAGGAATATTAATAATGGACAATAGTATTTAAGCATATGCAATAACAACTTACGAGAAAGAATTTTTTTTCTTCGAACCATATCTTTGTATATTATTGTAAAATATAACGAAAATTGCAAAGGATTGGTAATAACTAAAATTGTAACCTTCTGAGATAATTGTAAACTCGAATAGAATTGTATCAAAATGGAAACGAGTCTTAAGTAATGTATAAACTTAAGAAATTATGTAACAAGTCATTTCATAGTAATAAATTTATAAAGTAACGTAAATAACAAAGTAACTAAGTCTATAAGTTGTGAAATAATGTGAATTAACAATAAATTACAAATTTGGTTGGTAATGAATAAAGGAAAATGAACTTAAGCAATAAATTATGAGATGGTTATAAAAGATATTTGCATATACAGGTAACAATAAAACATAACCAAAAGGAAAAATAAAAGATAAATGAGTTAACTAAACCATGTAAGCAAATTGGACGAGAAACAATTTAATGCGAATACATTAGACATAAAGATATATGTGAACCAATCAAATGAAAATTTTATGGGTATAAATAAACTATATAAATATGATTGTTGTATGTTATTATGTTGCATTTGCTATGTTCATGTATGTTGTTGTTGCATTTTGATGTATGCATGGACGTTGTCTCAAGTACATGATTCACATATCATTGTTATTGAGTAATTGGTAGGTACAGAATGTGCTTGATTTAATTTGGAAGCTTGCGCGCGTTTATCATTTTGCTTTCGTATATAAGCGAACTCACTTATATAAAAATAAAATAAAAGGTACCCTTACACAAAGGTATAAATAGGATGTGTATATTGATATATATTGGGTTTTCCGGCTATGAGAGCTGATGTATAAGTTTTATCTTTACTGGCGTATTGCCAAAGTCCCTCCGTACAAAGGAGGTGCTGCCGATTTTTTTTTGTGATTTCGGGCGTTAGAATTTTTTTGGAGACTTTAAAATTCGAAACTTACAAATTTTGTTTTTTTTATTTGTAAATTACTTTGGGGTAAGTATATATATGTGCTTACTACCGTGCTTCGTTCCTTTTCGAGGACGAAAAGTTTTAAGTGTGGGAGACTGTAACAACCTGCTATTTTTAATGATTTAATTCCAATTTAAACGTATTTTTATTTAAAAAAATAAATAAATAAAAATAAATAAAATATTCTATGGTTTTTCATAATGAGAATTTGATATTTGAAACACGTATAGTGAAATATAGCAGCTGTGAAAATTTCGTCAGAAAATTTAAATGTTGTCGGTCGCGCAATGTTCAGTGCAAAGCTGCGCATAACAGTTCAAATTTTAGCGATTTTAAAATCTCTTTGAAACAAGTTCGGACAAACATGAAAAATATTTTATTCGTTGTCAATAATCCAACAGCGAAATTCGTTTTGCGAAAATCGAAAGCTTTGGCCTCTGTTTCACATCCGCATTTCTATGTTAAAGGGGTCCGTAACGCGTTTTTGAACGGAGCATGTAGACACTGCAAATTATATAACGTTGTGTCCGTCTCTTCGCGTTGATTACCAAAATATATTCATTTGTCAGTTTTGGTGTTCGGTTTCCGCTGAAATTGTGAAAAAGCTTCCACAGTTCATTTTTGAAACAGAGTCATTTGAGTTCGATGTGTCCCTTTTACGATCTTACATATCTTTCTAAACATTTTGGGTCTGCAAAACCCATTCTTTTATTTTTCTAAATCACCTATTTATTTTTATTTTTTTTCAAAATGGACACTTTCATTCTTTTAAGTTACCATTCCTTACATGTGTAAGCATGGACCTTTTGCATTCATTCCATGCATGCACATCCATCCTTCTTTCTATGTAAACCATGCTTTCTTTATGACAAAACGTATACGCATGGACCATTGTCTTCTCTTGCCCCACACTCTTTCACTTCATCATTTAATGCATGTACACATTTTCTCCACCACCCACGTTTTCTTCTACAACCCCACGTTTTCAATTAAAGCCGCATGTCCCCTTCCTTATCTGCTAAGTACTAGCTTCCTCGCATGAAACAACTTCTTATTCTCTCTTCTTTGCATTGACAACACTGGCATAGTCATATGTGCCTGCGCATGGAGGCATTATTTTTGGGCCAGGCATTTATTTTCTTTCTCTGCCTTTTTCTAATGTAAATGCACCAACACAGCAAAGCACCTAAATCATTTCACTTCTTCATTTTGGTTCCATAAAACAACTCCTCCTCCTCTTATTAAAACTAATGAGCATCTCAAATATATTACTGTTTTGGCTTACTGCAAATGGGAAGAAGAAAGAGATATTCATTTATTACCAACACACCAGAAGCTTTGAATTCATCTTACAAAGCAACGCATGGCTTGGCATTTTTCGTTTTCCTCTCAACATTTAATTCATGCAAGATGAGAAGTATTCATCTGCTCACTAAATGCAGCATGAAATATATTTATATTTGCACATCTACGCACATGCGTGGACGGCAGGCTGCCGGTGCCTATCAGTACACCAAGATCTGGAGCTTCCCAAATGGAAGAATGAAGACTGGTTATAGCGATGGAGCCAGGGAAGGACATGGATGATGTGGTGCAAGAGGGAGGATGCATGGTTAGGTGCCAGTAGCATGCGCAACTACATGTTGAGCATGGGGTATTGGGATCTAAGCATGGTCCGTGCCTTTGGAGGAGTGCATGCATTATTGGGTTGAACTTAGCATAAAAAGAATCTTTTACATTTGCAATCCCTCTCAGTAGTTCCTTCTCTCACGCAAAAAAAAAAAAAAAAAAAGAACAAAAGAAAAGAAAAGAAATGCAAGTAGAAGGGGAAAGCTGTTGGGTTGCGGTCGGTGGTGACCTGACAATGCATGGAGATGGTTAACTGCTTGCATGGAACAATGGGACATAGTAGAAGGTGTATGCCTGTTCAGCCTTTAGGCCATTTGCGGTGAGAACTGGTTTTCATCAAGGTTATATTATAAATTCAGATATATTTTAGGTTCATAAATTTAGTTAAATATATTTTATTTTAGTGAGGGGTAAGGACATGTTACGACATAAAACATATTAGAACTAATCAGGAGAGCAAATGATCTGGGCGCATGAAAAATATAAAATAAAATAACAATACTAAATGCATGCATGTGACCAAGTTTTGTCCATTTTATTTTAGTATATATTTTTCTTCTTTCTATGGCAAAGCTATTTTTAAAAAAAAAAGGAATTAACTTTTACTTTGGAAATCAAACTTCGCTTGATTTATATGTGTCTTAACCGTAATTTCTTTGTTCAGTTCGCTGAAGTTTCGGTGTTGTTTCGGTTTCGCGCCTATCTGTTATCGTCTCTACTTCTATGCCGCAAAAGGTGAGTTTTCTCACACCTGCAAAAATATTCACATTTTGTGAAATTGAAATCATTGATTGATTTGATTATTTGTTTGTTGGTTGCTATTTTAAATGGACATCTAATTTAAACTGTTAGAAATTAAATTGACAGTTAATTTATTTTTTTGCTAGTTAAACCCCGACACATATAATCAGTTAATTATTGCAAACTGAACTGTTTTGGATGATGGTTGTGATGGGTGTCTATTTATAGATATATTGCACTGTACGGATGTTTGTTTATATTTTTATATCATTGTTATCACCTTGGATGTTACAGGCATCATTATAAACTATCATTTCGAATAAATTAAGAAATAGGTTGAAATGATATATACCTATGACATTTGACCTTTGGATTGAAATGATATATATCCATTCCTTGAAATTAAATTTTAAAATTTGAAATAACTGATCACTTTGCCATAGGATTAAGAATTATTATACGGACACCGGATTGTTTAAATCTATTAATTTTAGAATTTGTGAAACCGATTTCAATAAGTGATTCTGTGTAAAGAAAATAAATTGAAATTATTTAAATTGAATTATACATTGGGATTCGAATTTGAAATTTTGAAAATGAATTGTTAAAATAATTTATAAAGGATAAAAAAAGATTTAAGTTATTATATAAGATACGATTGGATGTATCGAAATTAAATTATTTCAAAGGTTTAAATCCTTATTTAAACTTTGAAATTTAATTCAAAATAAATGGACTAAATAAATATTATGAACTTGAACTTCAACTCGGATTTGATTTGAATCGAATAGATTCAAATAGTATTTTGAAATTGGAAGTTATCCTTAAAAATGGGATTGTTCTCAAATGAATTTGATTTTGGAATCGATTTGGATTGGATGATTGGAAATCGATTTGGTTTGTTTTGAGATTTGAACTTAGGTTCAGATTTAGAAAATGGAAAGAAACTGCTGATTTGAAATTATTTCTATACAAACTATTTTATATACAAACTATTTTCTGAATTCTATCCCTTTGATATATGGAGTATTTTATATAAATTATTTCCAAAGCCTATTCTTTCTGTATATATATTAAGTAGTTATTTTATAAAATATTTTAATATATATAACCATTTTCAATACTCAAGCTGTTTTGATTTCCAAACTATTCCAAATCTCCCAACTATTTACAATTATTCAAAAATTTATTTAAACCCCAAAACTATTTTAAACTTATAAATCGTTTTAGAAGTGAGATTGTTTACATTTAAACATCTGATTTAAAGGTAAATATGATTATTTTGATGTTAAAATCATAAATGAATTCAAAACTATTATTAAAGTAAATTGAATGATTTGAAGGAAATGTGGTTAACTGAAGTTATAACCAATTATTGAATTTGAAATTTATCTCAAAGTGAATATGAATTTTGAAAGTAAATATTATTATGATATAAAATAATATGATATTTTAAGGTGAAATTTGTTTAGATGAATATGATATTTTGATATCATATCGATTCACTTTTGAAATATAAAATACCAATCGGTGTGTAACATGACGTTTTGTTGTTAAAGAGACCGGGGCCTCTTATTGACATACTCTCTGTCAATGTTGGAACCACCTTAACAACTGTGTACGCGGTGGAGTTACATAAATGAAGTAGGATGAATTTGGAGGCGATTATTGGATTGAAGAAAGTGAACAATAATGGATGACCCCGACATTTGTGTCGATTTGAAATGACTAAAACAGGAGCCGTGCCAGACCAAATAAGGCTTGACTACCTCTTAGTGGACATCTGCTCTTCGATTTTCCTAGGCCTTAGGTCCATACTATTACTATTCATTTGTTGTTTTGTTGGTGCGCACCCTCTATTTGAGGTATTCCCTTTGATTTGATATGGGGCGGATGTCTACGGTGGGCCGTTAGGGGTAACCACCAGTCTGGATCAGGCAAACTGGTAGCATACTACCTTGGGTATTGCCTCATGTTCCTTGTCATACGTTTATCCTTATGCGAGACAACTACGATTTTGATATTGGCATAGGTCTATAGGGTACTCACTAGCTACCGACGTTCTACTGGTTGTGTTACAGGACCTGCATAGACCATGTGCTTATAAACTGTGTAAGGGTAATCAATGTAACCCCGCTTACGCTATTTTTCTGACAAGTATTTGTGAATAGACACTATTATAATAGCGAAATTATATTATATAGTATCTAGTTTGACGGATCCTTAGGAGATGGAAATTCCAGTAACATCTCTTGAGTTATGTGTGTGCATGTTCATATGATGTCAATTTGGCCTAGATGAGAATATTATTGCCTGATCCGAGCTTGTTTTATTTTCACGCTATTACGCTCGGGTCAGACTTGAGCATCCCAGTTTCAAAAGTTATCATCTGAAGGACGAAGACGAAGATGGTATACTATTATTACTATTGTATTCCACTACTATTCAGCTGCATTATTCTGTATTATTAGTTATGTATATAAATTGTATAACTCTAATGATAATGTATAACTCTGATAAATGTTGTAAAATGATCAAATGTTTATTTTAAACAGCTTCATGAACTGTTATTTGATTATTATATTTTGTTCATTCTGTTGCGAGATTTTATGCTTGTTTTCTTCTTTCTTTCTAATTCTAAATCAATTCCCTTGATTATCTATATTTTTGACTATAATGGTTAAAGATGTGGATCATCATTTAACTACCTGTAAATACGTACAGTTTTGAGTTAGACATGTGTGGATTATTGTCGATTCAAATGGTAAGAATTTCCAGGTCGTTACACAAGTGATATAAACGGTATTCATAAATACAGGTGAAAAATTAAAATTTGGATAATTTAATTTTCTAAATTCAAATATGAATTTAAACAAGAATTTGGAATCATGTTAAAAAAGAGAAACGATGAAGTCTATCCTGATGTTTAGAATGTAAATTTAATTAATTAAACTCATATGGATTTATGATTTTAATTCGATTAGATCCAATTTATTTCAATAAAATATTTTCAAAAAAAATAGTATGATTATATTAATTAGAAGCTTTAAATTTAAATGTGAAAATAGATTCACTGTTTATATGTACATATATAAGTTATAATCGATAAAATATTCCAGAATAGGAATTGGGTTTCAAGTAGGTATGAAATGAAACTTGTTTTAAATTCTAAAACAAGGATGTTAAATTTATAAACGACGTTTATACATTAAGTGAGATAAATTATTATTAGATAATTTTGAAGTTTAAATTCAAGTATGAATTTAAAGGTGAATTGGAAATCATTTAGAAATAGAACAACGATTTTATTCCGTAATTCAGAATATAAACTGAACTAAGAAAAATCCAATGGGGTTATAATTAAAATTCGATTATATCGAATTTTATATGTAATTTATTTATAAAGAGAATTGGAATTTAAAATTGCAAATTGAGTTATAAATAAATTTATAACTGAGTAATGAAAAATTGACAATTAGAGATAATCGGAAATATTAAGTTGGATTTGAAAACTGGATTTAATACATATTAAAATATATATTAGAATGAGATTGAAATTTAAATTAAACGAAGTTTAACGTTTATATTTAAATATAATTAAAATGAGCTTTCCGCAGCATGGTAGTTCGTAGTTTGGCATTTCGAACTTCAATTGAGTATATAGAACTCAATTTAAGTCAGAATTCTTTGAAACAAGAATCGCCGGGACCATTTGAATAATAGTTTTCTAATGGGAGAGAAAAAACTGGATTTCATTTTATAGATTTTGAGTTATGTCAAAATTAAATTTCTAGACAAACAACGCCATAATCGTTTGAAAACCATAATGGTTTATTTAAATTAATAAAAGGGTTTGTAAGTAAATAAAATTCGAACTTCCATTAGAAAAATTCAGATTTGAGTTACAAAATAAATATGCACTCAAGTGGAGTAAATGGATTGATTTTTGAAATAAAAATCAGATTTTTAATTATGGAATAGAATTAACTAATTTGAAGAATAATTAGTTAATTGAGTTTTGAATCGAAATTGGGCATTGGATAAGTGAATAAGGTTTATGAATTTATATTCGAAATCGAATATGAAACTCGAGTAGAAAATGGAATTAGATTGGGTTTTAAGTAAGTAATTAAAAATATATCTGAACATGTTATATTCGAACAAAAAGTGGAATAGGCAAAAGAGCTAATTAAAGAATAAATTAGCGAATTGAGTTAAAAATTATTAGATTGAGTTGAAATAAATTAGGAATGGACATATATATGTTAAATAGGTATGGAATGAAGTGTATGAAGATTATAATTCGAGTGCTCGACAAAAAGGTACATGTTTAAATTTCATATGAGTTTTCTGCGCCGAATCGGCAAGCCTCTTGGATTTTTAATTTTCTTTTTCAATGGAAAGGGCCTAGAGAGGTGAGTTATGGTTTGAACTATTGACCGGTGCAAAGGAGGTGCTGGCGAAATTTTCTGAAAATTTAAGGAGTTAGAATATTTCTAAGATAATTTGATAACTAGAAATCAATATATCGATATATATATATGTATGTATAAACCAATAAGGAAAGGAACTTAAAATAGAATATTATAAACAAAAAAGGAAATCTATAAATTTAAATCTGTTAAGAATAGAAAGAGAAACGTATACACGTATAAAATAAATAGAAAATTGGTTTAATATGATGTTGATTATTTGAGATAAGTAGTCTTGTACGTTTTGAAGTTCATAATGTTATTCAGTCAAGGTCTAGGAGGTAGTTATACCCCAACTTGATTATTTTCCTTATTAATCGATAAATAGATAAATTCAGTCCCGAATATAAATTTTTAAATAAGATTTAGTTGAATACAGTATTTTGGGTTGTTATAACGATGTTTTACACAACATTCGTTTTAGCCCAAGTAAGGGAATTTTGGAAATAAAATAATAAATATTTCCTGAGTATAGAAATGAATGATCGTGAAAGAGATAATTAATTGGAATGAATTCATATCATAAATAGAAGATATTTTATAAATATAGAAAATAAAAGATGGAGATATTTGAAAATGTTTACCAAATAGTGTAAGAGGCCAAGGTGATTGTTGAAAATATTGATGAGGAAATGGAGAAGTTATTTAATTAATAAAATATTAATTAAGGGCCCCAGTGATTGTTTGATGCTTTGGTTGAATGTTTATTTTTCTTCGATAGTTAAATAACCGACTATCGAAGTATTTGCCAATATTCATTGTCAATTTGGAGAGACCGTTTGGATTATTATCCGAGAACCATTCTGTATTGGCAGTAGCATTGCATATCAGATTATATGAAGATAATCGAAGACGGAATAAAGTGCAAGGGCTTTTTCTATTAATCCTAGGTAGAAATTTCCTAAGATGGTCTAATGGAAATTGTACCTTCGGTTTCGTTCAGTCCCAGAACGAAGTTGTATGGACGAATGTCTGACAGAGTATTTCCAATGATCGCATATGTTAGTCTGTATAAATATATCAAAAGAGTTTTAATATAAATATTATCATTTCTTTCAAAAGGATTTTGAAAGTTAAATCAAGTGTTTTGGATTCTCATAAGGGGAAAACCCCGTTTCGTGTTATACGGCGTGGTCTTATGAGATATCGTTTATTTTCTCAAATTGTTTTAAATTGTTTACTCACACCAGTCCCATGACTGGCCTAGAGTTTATTTTGTTTTGTTTTACCCTAAACTCTTGGGTTACCAAATTTGTACGGGCAGTTAAGTAGTTCAGGTGTTTACAGATACTTGGAGGAGCTTGGAGAAGGAGGCCTTAGAGTTAGTTATCTAGTGTTATTTTCCGCATTTGTATTGTACTCTGATAATGGTATGTATATACAAATAAAATTTTGTATTCCAAAAGTTGTTATATATTATATTTTATTCTGTTGCGATGTGAGATTCAATGTTGTTGTTCAGTTCTACCTTCTATCTATTTTCTTCTATTCCATTTTTCTTTCTTTCTATTTCTCGCCCTCTAACTTTTTTCTATTAATGATCCGGTAATTTATAGTGTTTGGTTAGTCGATATGGTATTTGTATCGATAATCAGAATTGGGAAGATGCTGGTTCGTTACAGTTATTTCACTTATAGTATTAGTTGTTACGTGAATTGGTATTGAATATAAGTAGATATAATTTATATTTAATATTAATTGGTTTTGGGTTTGATGTGAATGGTATATTAAATAACAACATTCTTTAACCCACTAAGATTAAGTTATGATTTAGGATTAGGATCTTTAAAAAAGCTAATAGGGAAAACTTAGTGATCTTGTTTTGAAAAGGAAATGAATTGGAGGACTAATGAATCTAAAGTAAAGCTTTCTACTATCTTTTATTTTGGAAAAGATAAGTTTAAAAAGGGGATTTGTGAAATGAATAATTTTCCATAATAAAGTTTTAATTAAAAATTCAAAATGGAAGAGAGACTTAGTGAATTTTATATTTTCCTATAGCTTTAAAATAGCAAGTTTTATTTATAAAGACTGGAATTCAGAATTTTGTTCCGACAAAACCATTCCAAATAATAGTATGATGAAATAGATTGAAGAAATTGAAGATGATGTTAAAGACTGAAAACCTTCACATCGAAAGGACTTCTCTCTCAATGTCTATCGTGGGTATCTCCTTACTTGAGATGGATGCACTAGTATAATAGAAGTGTTATGGACGTATTTGAGGGAATTGCGGATTGCAAAGGCCTCCCTCCTTTATTGGATGAGGAGGTTTCTTTCAGACCCGGAATGGACTTAAATGGATGTGTATCTGACATGATATTGTATAATGTGTAGTTGATCTTCACTAAACATATTTCTGTTGGTGGCGGAGAAGTTATATCTTAGCTTAACACCCTTTTTTGAGACGTATGATCTCAAAGGTTATATGGTTAGTGATTTTACAATTATATATTATGGAATAGCAGTGTGACATACCAAGTGATGAGCTATTGAAAATCAAAGCATGGCTTAGTGAAGCGTAACTTTGTGTAAAGAGATTTCGTCAAGCCTCACACCCCAAAAATGACCGAAACAGGAAGAATGCAACAAGGTTATGGGTTATCATCTCCTTATAGATAAAAAAATGTACTATGGTATGGAGCCCAGGTATTACTTATGTGGTAACTTTTACTTTTTTTGGTTGTTGATGTTGAGGGCGCCCTGTTTTAGGTTGGTAATGACCGGGAGATAGTATACTCTGGTGTGATCCAGGTAATGAGATCCTGACCTTGTATTAGTAGAGGACATGGTGTTGTTCTCGGACATCCCTCTAGAGGTGTTCGAAATCGGTAAGGAAGTTCCTTAGCCTAGTCATTTGTTGGAAATTTATTCTTCACTTCGAGTTTGTAAGGTTTTAGCAGTAAACCTATATGTCGACATAATATATGGTACTTATGCCGGCTAGGATTGATACATTTATTTGCGAAGGTGATTTCCACATTTAGACACTAATAATAATATCAAATGATTTTCGCGTATCAAGCATGTTTAGCTATTATAAGGAGAAAACATTCCAATGTCTGCGTGTACATCTCATATTTTTAATGGTCAAGTATTTAATTTAATTTATTATTTTAAATGGTTATTTGTTTTTAAATAGTTTGAATTCAATGATTTTGAACATTAATTTAATTTTAATAATAATTTAATCTTGAAATATAAAAAATGTTGGATTTGCAGTACTGAAAGAATTGAGCAACATAAAGTGATTTAATTAAGTTGGATTGAATTATAATAATGAATTCGTTTATTAAACGACGTTTGAGCGTATGGTTTATACTTTATTTAAAACGAGCTCGTAACGTCGCGGTAGTTCGTAGTTTTACATTTTGAACTTTATATGGATGTACAGGATATAATATAAGTCATAATTTATTGTGAAGTTGAAACGACAATAGCTTTCAGGGTTTTGCACCTTTTGCTTTTGACTATCATTAATTTATTGTGCGGTTTTAACCTCCTTATTCAAACTTTTGATCAGGAACAAGGTATATAATTGGATGTTGTATGTTTTCTTCATTTCAATTTTTTTTTTCCTCAAGGCCAGTGTTTCTCATGACATACACATTTTTTTCATAATCTTCTCAATTATTTTTAGTTAATGCTTTGTTGTTAAACAACCTTGCAATTACAATTTGCTGAAGTTGAAACGACAATTGCTTTCTGCGTTTTGCTTCTTTTGCTTCCGACTATCATTAATTTATTGTGCGGTTTTAAACTCCTTATTCAAACTTTTGATCAAGAACAAGATATATAATTGGATGTTGTATGTTTTCTTCATTTCAATTTTTTTCCATCAAGGCCGGTGTTTTCTCATGATGCACACATTTTTTTCATAATCTTCTCAATTCTTTTTAGTCAATGCTTTGTCGTTAACCAACCTACTAATTTCCTGACTTTATACCATTCAGGCATGAACGACACATTGTATTATTCTAAAATCAATGCATAAATGATTTTGTGAGAATACATCAATGTCATACATATTTCAAGAAATATTCATTTATACATTACTTCAATTTTTTTAATAAATAGGGATCCTAAATGACATCCTTGAATTGCTTTAATGCATTAAATTGATCGCTATTACTTCTATAGCTGAAAGTAATGATTAAGAACTTTCCGTCTCTATAGACTAGATATTAGAATTTATTTTATCAACACACAAGTTTAATCTTCTTCTTTTTCACTAAAAATTGAAATATGTGGTTGTATATCCTCAGTTTTTTTTATATATAAAAACCAAGTTTATAGTGCATGCTACATATTTTGATTAAAGATAATACAGTTTTGGTTATCTTTTGGTTGATGGCAGGAAGTGAACAATTTACATGCTTCATGCACTCTAATAAAAACGAAGGTAAACATTTAGGATATGAAAAACCGTTATGAACTATTTTTAGCTACATCCTTTTTTCCTAATGCAACATGGATGTAACCTTCATCACTCGGTTACCTCCATTATTAAAAAGAAAATTTCTTCGTCGTCCCACGTCCACCTATAACATCACTTATCCAATGGTGATCTAACATTTCTTCCTTGTTTTCACTGTGTTTTTGGCTCCATTAATCAAATATCCAACTTTGGGTTTCTTTTCAATTTTCCCTCTGCTTTGCTTAGTAGTTACCTACAAAATTGTTGCAGTGCTAAATTTAATTGTAAATGAAATATACAAAGTAATTGGATTTGGTGTGAAAAGTATTTTGGTTAGTCTGTATTTCGAAGCTATAGATTAAAAGCAAAAGCATTGAAATTTGATATAGACTTTGATTTAAAATGTTTCATAGAAGATATATCATTTCTTGCTGATCGGAACATAGTGCAGGTAGTCTGAATCTTTTATGGCTGAAACAGAATTATATTTATATATTCCAAAAAGCATGCTTATAGTTACATGCCATTTAATTAGATATATTTTAATGTCCGCATTAACTTTTATTAGAGGACTCGAGTATTGCCTACATGCCAGACTGGAGTATTCAACGGTTTCCTTGCTCCATATCTCACAGATTAAGCTTCAGAAGAAGCTATCACATATTTACTCTCACTTAAAAATAATTTGGATGTATAAAGTTTGTATATATACAAGGTATTAGTATTCATATCTTTGGCTTTTTTTGGTTATCTCGAACCCTTTGGTTCCCATCTATAGTATCCCTACTAGATCAGCCATTATGTATTACACACAAATGCAAATTTCTAAATGTAGATGAGAGTAATTCTTGGATTTGGTGAGCCTTATGTTTTCATTGAGTTTTATGTCATGGGATAATTGTAATTCTATTCCACGTTATTACTGATTCGAATAAAATTCCCATACGATTTTTTATTTTTTACTTCATCTTGACTAAGATGAAAAAGATATAGTAATTGTTTTAGATTTCACGTTCAATATAGTGGATAGATAAGATTACAGAATAGATTTCCTTGGTGGATAAGATTGGAGAATAAGAATAAGTGATGTGCGTCTTTAGAAAAATTACGATGCTACATATATCATTCAAACAACATAAATTCTCCTTCTCCATTATAGAGAAACATCCCACTTATCCTTAGTACTCCATGGAGGAAATAACGCTCTCTGACTTCCTACCATTGTAGCATCATTAATGAATCATATATATATATATATTATAATTTGTTTTCTATGCATATATTTCCACTCTTGCTTTAGTTTATTATATATTATCTTGCTGTTGTTTCATGACGTCAATCCTCTACATAAAAGTAGGTGGACGTTGAGTGGTCAATTGGAAGGTGAGCACTTCGGGTAGGTAATAAATTATATTTGGTTAATTATTTGTATATTGATAATTATAATCTAAATTTACACTTTTACATGGTATGTCAAATATTCTTTTATTGAGTAACTATGCATTATTAATTATTTAAGTTCAGTGGCAATTATAATCCAAATTAGTGCTTTTACATTGTATGTCAAATATTCTTTTTTTCAGTGTTTGTTAGTTTATTATAATAATGTAATAAATCTTTGCATATGAGACAACTTTATCCTTTTTCAATATGATTTTAGTAATCCTATAGTAATGCATGCCAACTTATCTCTGCATATATTGGGTTATATTTGATTTCGATCTTTCTAATAGAAATATTAAGTAACCTACTAAAGTGGTGGACTTTTCTTGGGTTGGTATCTTTAAATGCTTATATGGCAACCAATCTTTCAATATAAACATCAGGTAACGAATCCTTCAATACAACTAATGATTTTTAATAGAATTCTCATATGACTTATTCCTGCTTACTTCATTTTGATTGAGATGAAAGATGCATACTGTTATATTTCATGTTTGGATATACTTGATGATAAGATGATTAATTAGCATACGTGGTGTGTATTTTTGAAAAATTATGCTGCTATTTATGATGTTTGAATAACATAAGTTATTTCTTCATTATAGGAGAAGCATCCCTTTTGACACTTAGTACTCCTTAGAGAGTATAAAGTTCTCCAACTAGCCACCACAGTATCATCATTTTAATGAGTCATATATATTAGAATTTCTTTCTGTGAATATATATGTGCCAATTTTTCTTTACTCAATCAGACAGTATTTTGCTGTTGTGCAATGTAATCGATCCTATGTACATCATAACAGAGTAGAAGCTGAGCGATCCATTGGAAGGTGAGCATGACAATGTTTAGTAAGTTAAGTGTGGAAAATTTGTGTAGCTCTGATACCAGTTTGTTGGAAATTTTAGAGGAGGAAGAGGAAGAAATTATAAGAAAAAAGGAATTTTTTTAGGAAAAAAACTTTTATTGCTTTGCTTTTATTTCCCTTTTATTATTTTTTTGCTTGATACAAATGAGGAGAGAGCTCTTTTATTTATAGCATACAATGAATCATTCTAGATTTGCAATATCTTAGGAATATATCTAAATATATATGGAAAAATATCTTTTCCTAAATAATAGCAGTTTCAAAAGCTCTCTCAACAATACAAGAATACTCTAGAAAAATGGGAAACAAATCAAGTTTATTATTTTCCTTTTTCAATACCTCCCTTTAAACTTGATTTGTGACTCCAAGCAAATTCCTTAATCTGATAAAGTCTTCATTCTTGAGCGGCTTGGTGAAAATATCAGCAATTTGATCATTGGACTTCACGTGCTCTAGCTGCACTTCCTTTCTAGTGACGCACTCTCTAATGTAGTGATAGCGTGTATCAATATGCTTGCTTCGATCATGAAAGACTAGATTTTTGGCCAAAGCAATTACTGACTTGTTATCCATGAAAATCTTAGCTGGCTTCTTTTATGGCAAATTTAATTCTTTTACCAAGTTCCTTAACCAAATTGCATGGCAAACACATGAAGTAGCAGCTACATACTCTGCTTCGCATGTGGAAAGTGTGACAATTGGTTGTTTTTTCGATATCCATGTGAAATTTGTGTCTCCTATGTAGAACACGAAACCACTTGTGCTTTTCTGATGATCTATATCTCCACTCCAATCACTATTGCTATATCCAACAAGATCATTATTATCAAAAATAGAGTAGTACAAACCAAAGTTTGTTGTCCCTTTAACATAGCGAAGAATCCTCTTTGTTTCCTTCAAATGTGTTGTGATTGGATTCTCCATGTATCGGCACACACTCCAACCACATATAGGATGTCGGGCCTTGTGCACGTTAAATATCTCAAGCTACCAACCAAGCTCTTGAAAATTGTAGAGTCTACTTTTTCTCCTTCTTCATTCCTTGACAATTTGATTCCACATTCAATTAGCGTGCAAACTGGATCAGAGTCATCCATCTTGAACTTTCTCAATATTTCCTTAGCATAGCCTTCTTGAGTGATTAGAATGCCTTCATCTTCTTGTTTTACTTCAATGCCAAGGTAATCAGACATGAGCCCAATATCAGTCATCTCAAACTCCTTCGTCATCTCTTTCTTAAACTCTTTAAACATGCTTGGATTGCTACCTATGAAAATCAACTCATCTACATACAAACATATAATCAATGTATCACCATTTTGGATTTTAATATAGAGTGCATGCTTATATGAACATTTAATGAAGTTTCTCTCTTTCAAATACTTATCAATTCGGGCATTCCGAGCTCTTGGAGCTTGTTTCAACCCGTAAAGTGCCTTCTTTAGCTTTAAAACTTTGTCTTCTTCTCCCTTGACTTCGTAGACTTGTGGCTACTCGATGTAAACTTCTTCTTCAAGAACTGCATTTTGGAAGGCAGATTTCACATCCATTTGATGTATCTTCCAATTGTTTAGAGCTGCTAAAGAAATTATCAATCTTACAGTTTCTAATCGAGCAACTGGAGAAAATACCTCTTCATAGTCAATGCCAGCTCTTTGAATATAGCCTTTTGCTACCAATCTTGCCTTGTATCTTTCAACTTATTCTTTGGTATTTTTCTTTACTTTGTACATCCACTTGACATCAATCGCCTTGTGTCCTTTAGGAAGTGAAGCTAGCTCCTGTAACACCCCGAATTTTCTATTAACACTAAAGTTGCTAAAATAATAATAAGTGTGTAGAAGAGGGGGATGTATCTAATAAGAATATAAAAATATTAATAAGTATGTAAGAGAGGGGATGTATCTAATATGAATATAAAAATATTAATAAGTATGTAAGAGAGGGGATGTATCTATTATGAATATAAAAATATTAATAAGTATGTAAGAGAGGGGATGTATCTAATATGAATATAAAAATATTAATAAGTGTGTAAGAGAGGGGATGTATCTAATATGTATATAAAAACAATAATAAGTGTGTAAAAGGGGGGATGTATCTAATGTGTACATTGTAGAATATATATATATATATATATATATATATATATATATATATATATGGGCAGTTAATGCAAACATGAATAGAAGTTTATTAATTTGCTGAGTGTTTGCTGAGTCACTTCTGACTCATTGCTGAGTCAACAAGATAAACCCCATCTTGTCTGAACAGCTGCGGTTATTTCTAGGTTAAATCTAATGGCCTAAATGAATTCTAAAATCTATAAATAAGTGGGTAGACCCTAGACCTAAATCACTTGTAAAATTAGAGAAGCTACCGTCATGCTGCTGCCATGGAGTTCAGCATAGCCGTCACAAACTAAGAAGAGGAAGCCTAATCATCTACAACTAAATCTACACAAATCAAATCAAAAGATCTCTCTTTCTCTAATTCTTTTCTTTTGTTGGTGAGTATGATGATTCTCACAAGACTATTACAAACTAATTTGACTCAGTTATGAATGGATCACAAGAAAGTGATGTGATTTGTAATTGTAAATTCTATATATTGTGGATCTCTTATTATGTTATTATGTTGTCGTATGATGTAAATTATATATGCTATGTCATGCTATGTTGTAAATTCTCTTATGCTATGTCGTGCTATGTTGAGAATCATGTCAGGCTATGTTATACTATCATACTATGCCATGTTATAAATCATGCTATATTATGTTGAAAAATCAAGATGTTGTTGGATCATGCTTAAAGTTATGTTTTTTTCTTAATTTAAATGGATCTTGTTTATGGGAATTTGCCTATTAGGTTAGGTGTACCCATAAACTTGAAACTATAATTAAATAAAACTTGATTATGGGAATTTGCCTATTGAGTTAGGTGTACCCATATAAAACCATGTTGTTAAAAAATTAGATGATGTTGATTCACACATGTTCATATGTAAGTTTATGAAAATTGATTGAGATCATATTAGGTGAATTTTGAACAAGTTGACACCTTTAGATCCATGACATGTATAATCTATGCAAGTTGGACATATGCAAGTTTCACCCCTTATTATGATTCATTTGGTCACATATACATGTTGTTATTATGATAATCTCTTTTATGCTATGAGTTAGGCTATTTGAGTCTAACATATATTTTGCGAATAAACGTTCAAACGTGGGGTAGGGGTAATATTAGGAATTAATAAATTGGGTGCAATTTTGTAAGATGTTGCATACCATGAATGAATGTCCATAATTGAGTCAATTATGGACATTGTTAAAAATTGGAAGTAATTAATAATTCAAGTAGGGAATTATTAAAATTGGGGGAAAGTGGATTATTATTAATAATCAATGCTTAGGACACGAGGTGGGACCCGTTTGTGATGTAAACCTGCCCGGACCCGCCCGGCAAATCCAGTAGTCACAAATGTCGGCCCAATGTGAGAGGTCCTAGGCCCAAACTAAAGCATAACAGTTGTAAAGACACGAGGTTAGACTCTTTTATGGTGTAAGACTGCCCGGACCCGCCCGGCAAATCCAGCTGCCATAAATGCCAGTCTAATGTGAGAGGTCTTTATGAGGTTATGGCCTTAATGAACTAAGAAATACTTAACCAGATAATCATGTAAGGTGGGACATGGGGGTTAAGTAGGTGCCTTGGGTGGCATGAGGAATCTGGTGGTTGCCTTTAGAGACATTTGAAATACGATTAGACTTAACCAAACACACATGTAAATGAACATGACTAAGTGGGTTAAGTGGGATGGACTAATGGGGACAAGCTTAAGTGGAATGCTTGTGGTAAATAGTGGGGGCCCATTTCAACCAGTATCCCAAAACGTATCTTTGTGGGCTCGACCCAAGTCGAGGACGGGACACGCATACTGGGTTTGACTATAAGAGGCCAAAACAAGGAGCGGTGGCAACGCAAGTCCAACGGGTTTCATATGCGTGTGTGGACCCGGGCTGGTAGGTAGGACGTTGTTGCATCGTGTAGGTATAAGCCGTGCATGTCCGTTGTATCAGGTTGCCACTTTAGGGGAGTGATACACCCCACTGTGGGGCCAGCACGGGTATCTACGAGTTAGGGAGCCGATCGAATAATGGGAAGTAGGGTACACCTAGTGGAGATGGGGGCAGGCGGCACCTATGTAGTCAGCTAGGGGTACGTAAAGCCATTGGGAAAGTTTCTAAGTGAAGCTAAGTGGGATGAATCTTTAGGGTGACTGGTGTGGTGCAGTATAGTGTTTATCCTTTAGTATTTAGGAGCGCCTATAACGTTGCCTTTAGCGATTGTCTATGTCCTTAATCTGCTCTTCATAGACATTTTCTTGTTTTCCAGCTTATGCCTTAGTCCAGTTATTTTGGTAATAGTATTGTAGGATTATCATATTCACCAGACTTTATGTCTGACCCCCTCTTTTCCATCCTTTTTCTCCCTTCAGGTCCGCAGGTTGGGCCAAGTTCTAGTGGAGTCTAGTTGGATCGCTTATCTTCTGGAAAACTTGGACTGCTGAAGTAAAGTCCAGCTTGTTATCTTTCTTTTTAATGGCTATTCATGTAATGGGATTATGTACTTGTTTTATCAAGATAGATATTGTACTTGACATTGAATATGGTGTTATGATGTAATCAAACATGTTTTGACTTCTGCTACAATGAAATAAAGTTTTCGAATTTCCAAGTACTATTTTATATCTGTCTTGTTGTAATTTTACTGTTCTATATTCACTTAAAACCTCCATGGAAGTTAATGCATTCCCTTTGTGAGTGACATTAATGGACGTGGGGTGTTACACGTGGTATCAGAGCATAAGGTTACCAGAACAGATAAAAAAAAATTTTAGAAAAATATTTTTTTTCTAAAGTATTTTTGGAAGAAGTGCTTTCAAAAAAAAAACATGTTATTTTAAGAGAGTTTTTATGAAAAACATAATCCCAAATAGCCACATCCTTATCTTTATCTTTCGAATTCTCCATTTTGAATCTTTCCTTTTTCGTTTCAGCATGGCTGAAGATCTTAATCTCCCAGAAGGTGTGACGATTCCAGGGTGGTTTAGGAGATACTTGGAGGCTAGGGCCACCACTGCAGGCCCAGCGGATACTCCTCCACCCCTAGTTGCACCCATTCCTCCTCCTCCTCCTCCTCGTGTTGACACTTTTGCAAAGACGTGC